>JBAJHW010000002.1:283525484-284907984 GCA_037013535.1 Intellagama lesueurii
CAAGAGAGCTCAGCAGCAAAACGGTGTCAACCCTCCCCTCCCGCGCCCCATTTCAATGGAGGAAAGCGGGAACAGAGGCTGGAGCTTTGCCTGAGAACAATGCCACCTGCCGATCAGATCGTGTATCACATGCGCACGGGTTATATTTTTAAAAAATGTAAATATAGTACAGTCCCTCTCTTTCTCTTGTTGAGCTAAGATTCCCAGTAATTTCTAGTCCAAATGACTTACCGGGTCCGTTCCCTCACTTAATCCTGAGAGCCTAACCCTTATTAATAAGTAAAATCCTTTGAACATTATTCAGATACGCGGTTTACTTCCAAAATAAAGATGCACGGAATCAAGTTCTTTGTTCCTGCGTTGCTCCCAAGCAGGTCCTGATGATATTTCAAAATAATTCCAACCCTGTAAAGCCTTACTAGATTTACGTCTTACTGAACTCTGTTATTCATTGTGTGTTGGCAACAGTAATACAGTTCTTGGCCACCCTTTCTAAAAGGTTCTTTACTGAGGCAGCTTAAGGATGAAATACGTGACAGGTAAAAAAAATATATGTATAAAATAAAACACCTCCCTACCTATAAGATCAAATTATAGAGGCAAGCCATGGGACCTACATCCAAGTAAACACAATTAGAATTGCAGCCTAAACTTTCCAGTTATGTGTGCCAAATTCATAAGGTGAGCCTTTGTGTGGATAATTCATTATTTTCCTTTTCTCTCTTGAAATACCTTGTGCAGCAATGAACTGAACAACTTACTTCTAGTATTTTAAATAGTATCTAGACTTCTGGAAATATCAGTTATTTTACATCAAGTCCTACTGTCATTTTTGTAAAGCTTGGAACCCTGATTTTTATCCCCCTTCAACAACTCCCAGAATTCCCCTTGGCCAGAATCCTAGGCAATTATGGGACTTATGGTCCATAAATGGTTGCTTTTCCAACCTCCATGTTTTTCATCAAGGATGCTCAAGTGGGACCTGCAACAGAAAGTTGCAGTGTGGAGTGCTGTTGTTCAGAGCAACTGCCAGCCATGTATATTCCATTCCAGTTTTCTTTTTCCACTCCAATAGTTTATCAGTATATTCTGTGCTTTGAAGTAGGCTCAGGTCTCATTCGATTGTTCTGTAGCCCCTTCCCTCTTCAGTTTCCCTGCCATTCTGTTGTTGTTTAGTCGTTAAGTCGTGTCCGACTCTTCGTGACCCCATGGACCAGAGCACGCCAGGCCCTCCTGTCTTCCACTGCCTCCCGGAGTTGGGTCAAATTCATGTTGGTCGCTTCGATGACACTGTCCAGCCATCTCGTCCTCCGTCGTCCCCTTCTCCTCTTGCCCTCACACTTTCCCAACATCAGGGTCTTTTCCAGGGAGTCTCCCTGCCATTCTACTTTTTAGTATATGCATTTCAGCAACTCTTGAAGTTTCTATTAGCTCTCGGCCACATTTTCATGGTCCTAAGCTACAGTACTTTCCAGTCTGTTTATGGGCCCTGTTCAAGTGCTGGTGGTTTAAGCCCTTATTCCATTTACACCTGGGTCGGTCATTGGGGCAAGAACAGCACCGCGCCACCTCAAACTCAAGCTATTTCCAGCCATTCCACTCTTGCCTGACTCTGTACCAGAGACAGAGAACCTGTGTACGGGTGAATGCTTGCCTGCCTGTGTATGTGTGTCTGTTCAAGTGCATATGTGCAACGACTTACTTTGGCTCCTGGCTGTGCCCATGAATGGAAGTTGTGCCTTCTGCCATAACAAATGCAGTGGGCATTTTGGACTGCTTTTGGCATGGTTTGATGCAGTCCTACGATGTATGGGCAACAACATTCAAGACCGAACTGAACCTGTGCCCAAGCTGGACCTTGTCAGTCGAACAGTAGGGCTACAACGTTTGGGGCCCAGACTGGGGCAATTCCCCAGTGGACGGAAGGTTTGCTTGAAGGGAGACGGCTGCCAAAAAAGGAACCCTTTCTGGTGCAATCAGACCTTTCTTGCTGTCTGATTGCACCCTGAAATGGAACTCCCCAATTAAAAGTGTAGGGATACCAGTTTCATAATTAATCATAACCATCTGTCATCTAGTTAGGTCTGACTTATGGCAACCCTTTCCAGTCTTTTCTAGGTAGACAGTACATACTCAGAAGTGGTTTATCCTTCTCTTCTTCTGGGGTCCCCTGGGACTGTGCAGCTGGCCCAAAAGCCACATAGGCTGGCTCTGTTGGAATATTACACCCTCATGTGATGCCTTTAAGAGGTTTTGGCTGGGAGAGACTTTTTTGGACTGGGGCTGCTGTCAGTCAACTCAGTAGCAGCCAAAAGTTTCCTCTCTACCTCAGATTCTTTTTCCCATCTTTTTTCCCCAGTCATGATTCAGTTAATGTTCTGTCTGTGTTAGCAATGGAGCCTGTCAGAAGTGGACAGTTATAGTGAGGTGTTCTGTCAGCAGTGTAACCAGTCAGTTAGTCAGTAATGAAGCAAATTAACCAGTTAAACTCAGTAATGTAACAAGTTAACATTTCCACACAACTTGTTTGTTTTTATATAAGGAGAACTGTGAGTAAACTGAAACATTTTATTCTTTTTCATTGCCAGAGTCTCTGAGTGAATGTATTGAGAGACTGTGAGCTAAACTAATGAATAAAAGAGGTTGTCTACTGAGGGAGACTGTAGTTCAATCTGCTCTGTAGGTTCCCTCCAGAGCCATTTTATCTGCTGCATAATAAGAGTAAATTTATTTATTATTTTATAAGGCCACAGTCAATTTCCTCACACACAACTCTGCAGCTCCCAATAGGCTCTTCCCCTAAGAGGCACAGTGGGGAAATGAACTCCCAACCAAATACCTAACGCACTGAGCTATCCAGCCAGCTCTAGTTTCATAAAACATGTATCCAATTATTACAGTTAAAAGAGCAGTATTTTCAGCCTATAAGGTTTGTAGAGTTTGTTTGCATTCATAGTTGATCATCATCCAGTTTAATTTTCTGTTGTGGAAAACCTGAAAAGTTTACACTGCTGTGTGATAAACTTGGGGGGAAAAGAGAGTCCACAGAAGCCTAAAAGACAACAGATGAACCACATTTTATCCATTTAGTTACCTTAAGAAGAGCACTGCAAATGGCTTCTGAGTAATCATCAGTTTATTTACAAATGTAGTGGTTGAACTGGGAGGATTACAGGAGAGCAGTTCTAGACTGACAGCACGTCATCCGCTCAGTGCAACACTGGCAATCTTCCAATTGCACAGTACTTCTGTCAGCCCAAATTGTCCCTCCACCAGCAAACCAGTACCAATGTCCTTCCCTTGTGCTACTTGACCCAATTTGTATATAGATTTGCAGATGAGTTAAGAGGAACCCTTTCAGCAGTAACCAAGCCTAAGCAGATAACATGCTTTGCAATAGAACGGGCTCCGGGGGGGGGGGGGGGGGGTATCTGCAAAGGCCTCTCAGCACCAACTTCATTTGGAAGTTGTTTGCACACACAGCAACTCTGAAGGAATGCATTTCTGAAGGGATAATTACATGCCAATCCCAAAGAAAGGAGATGCCAAGGAGTGCAGTAACTACAGAACCATTGCTCTAATTTCCCATGCAACCAAAGTGAACTACACATTCTGTGGATAATTCAGATTTTGAAGTCCTTCCCAGTGCATTATATATTCTACAATTTAAGATCATGTTCTTGTTACCCTTTGGTAAAGATGTTAAGACCTCAATCCAGATGAGAACCTGCATGATAGGTAGGGAAGGTTTAAACCACTTCTCATCTGAGTTTCTGCTGCTTCAAAATTTGGCACCACTATCCCACAGAGGCCTTTTGAAAAAACCTTATTAGCACCAGTGAAGTTTTTCTTTTTCTTTGTATTTTTTTTCCCTACATGAATAAGGTGCTAGTGCATATGCTCTAATAAAACCAACAGTGGGGCTTTCACTTCCCTCATCAGGATACTGGTCATGTTCAGATCAGAGCTGTGTACACTTGCACAAAGGTTAAAAAAAGAAAAGGAAAACACCATACAAGTCCCTATTCTCCCCTGCTACCTTGTGCTGAGTGCTCCCCAAGGGAGAGCAACAGGTGATAAACTGGATGCTCAACCTCACCGAACTTGCCATTGCCTCATCCACCCCTATAATTTCTTCCCTGGTTGTTTCTCCACCTCCCCTTTGCCAGAGCACCAGAAGCATCATATCTGCAATGGAAAGACAGATCTGGAAATCTGGCAGGGAGATGTTTCAGGGGAAAGTAGCTAGCAAAGGAGGGAAAGGGTTAAGCACCCTGTTCCCCTACCCACTTCTCTCTTGCACACCTCCCCTCTCACACTGTTGAGCAGAAAAGAAATGGCATTTGGAACTTAAAAGCATGCATTGATCACAGAACATGCAAATTTGGCATAATTTTCTTCTCTCTATCACAGTCCCCAGATCATAAAGAGTAGTACCTAGTATGATAGGACAGGGGGGAGATAGGCTGGTGCCCTTCAGATGTTTTGGGTTACAACTACTATAGCCAACAATCAAGGGAGAAGCTTGAAAAGGGGGCTACAGAATTTCCCCACTGGCTACCAATGGAATTAAAATCCTGAACCTAGAATCCTTTCTGGCCACTGTTGGCTTTGGAACTTTAATTCAAAAAAGGGACTATTCCCAACCGTTGGCTCAGAGATGAGGAACGTTCCAGCCCCATATCTGGCGGGCATGGGATTATAGTTGCCCACCCTCATTTTAGCAGTGATGAAATGAAATGATGGATAAAGATTGCATCTCATTAAGAAAAATGCTTTCTAACTTTCAGGCAAGCAAGAAAAATACACAGTCTTAGGTCTAGCACCAGTCATAATGAAGTGAGGCTGGGTTCTGAAAAAAGCACCTCAAAAATTAAGGCTTCTTACTTTAGCGCCTGGATGTCTGTGGCAAACCAGCTATGCCACTCATGGCCTTGCACCCATTTAGAAACACCTGTTTTCTTGCCGTGAGCAGACAAGCAGGCAAACACACACACAGCCAAAGTGCTCCAGACTAAAGGCCACTACGCACTGACATCCCAAGCGCTGTTTCTGCAGCCACCAGTCACGCTTCATGGTCATGCAACCAGTCCTCAGTGATCACCACCAGTAAGGTCTTGGCATGAAAAGCAAGCGACATTATGCCAGGTTGTGTGCGCACGCATACAGCAGCCCACTGCCTTGCGAACGATGCATCCTACTCATTTCAGGAACAAAGTTTAACGTAAGTCACAGTGGAACAAACTGAGAAGAGCGGAAACACCTTCTCCGTGAAGGCAACATTAAAAGTAAAGATATGCTGCATATTTTCAGCATTGTAGAAGGACACCTCTTCTCCCTCGTAGTCTAAGTAGACTCTAACTTTGGTGAGCTTTTCGGCCAGGAAAATCGGAGTACGTTGAGGGGAGGTGACGGCCCAGTATCGCCCGCCATTTTGTTGCAAGGCCCAGATTCCCTCTTCAGGACAAAACTGAGTCAGTCCTTTCCTTCGCACTGATTCCTTGGCAACGCCAAAGGCCCAGCCATCTGCAGACCCTACCTCCACTTCCCAGTAATGCCTGCCTGACGTAAAACCCTGGGTGGCTAGGACTCGGGAGTTGGTGTCAAAGCGCTTGGGGTTGTTGGGTAGATCTTGCCTCCTGCAGCCCATCTTCACACCCTTGAAGTCTGCCGAGAGGATGAGGAGGTGGTTGGCTGTCTCTGGGTCCAGAAGCAGCTCCTCTAGTATGCAGGATAACAGCATTAAGTCAACAATCACAAGTGCCACAACAATAGTGAAAAAAGCGTAAGGGGATATAGAAATTATAGTTCTCCCACTTCCCCTGTTTTACAAAGGGTGGTCACTTGCATGTCATGAAGAAAGAGGACGTGCATTACCAAGTATAAGAATTCCTGTGTGGATAAAACTGGATGTGCTAGTTTGTACATAAGAGGTATTGTGGTATAGTGGACTAGAACTCAGGAGACCTGGGTTCAAATCCTTGCCTGGCCATGGAAACTCAGTGGAGTTGGCAATTGTAAACTACTCCTTGAACATCTTGCATAGTTCAAACATTATTTTAGGGTCACCATAACCCAGACATGACTTGATGACACATACCAAATAATTTCTAGGTATGCATGCAAAATTAGAAATAACCAGTTCAATTCAAATGGAATTACACTATATTTCACCTGAGCTATGAACTGCTATGATGCTTATGTCCTGTCAAGTCAGTTCTGACTGCTGGACATTCTACTGCTGAACAGCTCTTGCTGTTTTCTTTAATTTCTAGTTTTATTATGTATTATTTATTTATGTATTATTTAGGTGGGAGAAGGAACGCCTTCTCCCACCTAAATCTACTCGTATCACTCGATCTAGCCAGGAGGTGAGGTTGAGGAGCCTAACGCCGAGGGAGGCCCGGAAGGAAAAAACAAGAAACCGGGCCTTCTCGGCAGTGGCTCCTCGCCTTTGGAATAACCTCCCTTCTGAGATCCGTATGGCCCCTTCGCTGGGCATTTTCAAAGGCCAATTGAAAACCTGGCTGTTTAGGCAAGCCTTCCCTCCAGCCACTACTTGATTCACTTTTTTCTTCCATCTTGAGTACTGTCTATTGATGCGTTACTTTGTCTTATATTTTAAATTGTTTATATTATATGTTGTCAGCCGCCCAGTGTAGTCAGTTGACTAGATGGGCGGTGTATAAATTTAATAATAAATAAATAAATAATAATAAATAAATTATTTATTTATTTTATTAGTTTTTTGTTGTGTTTATATATCATTTGATTTAATAAAATCTTCTAAGTGTGTACATTGAATTGCAGAAGTAATGCAATATAATGTCAGTCATATTGTTATAAAAAGTTATATTAATATTTTTTTCTCTTTAGGACCAATACGATAATTATGAGCTACTAAACTCTGACAACATTCAGGCATTACAGAGAACAGAATGCCGGCAAAGGGATTTTTTTTAGCACGAATACTGAAAGGTTTTCCTTTCAAATCATTTCTGGGTGTATTTGTTTCAACAAATAGAGACCTGTTTTGAATGTAGATGGATATAATTTAGTTTGTCAGAAGCTCTATTTCGTTTTTACCACTTACCTTTCTCACCTTTCCCCAGTTCATCCCGCAGGTGATCTGAAATAAGTACCCCATCAGTACAAGTCTGGATTAAACAGTATCCAAAAGAGTTTTCATTCAAATATGCTGTAGTATTACTTAACATTTCCCCCAGCAGTTTGCACAGCATCCAGAGTCTGCAAAAATGCCTTTTTTTACCATCTGGTTCTATCTGGAATACTCAAGAATACGGCAGTCTGTCTGTCTGTCTGTTTGACTTCAATACCACCCATCTTGCTACATCCAGTAAACCAAGGAAAAAGAGGCTAGGAGGGTGTGTGAGGAGAGGGCTGTCTCCCAAAATCAGAGGCTGAAGAGGGTCCCCCTCCTTGCTTCCTTACTGACTAGAACAAGGTGGGAAGCCTACAGGGTTCGCCCGGCTTCATGTGGGACACAAGGGCAGAAAAACCAGGAGAACGGGAGAAAAGAGAGAGGAAGAGACAAAGGAATGGAAGAAAAGGAGTGAGAGAGACAGAAAAAGTGTAACAGGAAAGGGGGGAGCAAAAAGAGAGGAGAAAAGTGTGTGGCAGAAAAGAAAGCACAAGCGGAAAAGGGGTGGAAGAAAGAATGAGGGGGGAAGGAGTGGACAGAAACAGGATGAGAGCGGGAAAGAAAGTGCCAGAAAAAGAATGAGTGGGGGAGAAAAAGGGGCGGCAGAAACAGGGAGAAGCAGAAGGCCTTCTCATGGCTCAGTTACTCTAAAAAAAAATGGAGTCCTTGTCAAAAAGAAGAAAAAATAAAATAAAATAAAATCATGCCTGCCTTGGAACATGATAAGAAGCCTGCAGATTCAGATGAGAGATCCATCCGGTACTGTGGGGATAAAGAACATTTCCCCCCCATATATTTCAGACTGTGACTCCCATCTTCCTCACTTAGCCTAGGCAATGGTACAGGATGGTGGGAGGTGCTGTGCAAAACATGCAGAAGGCCAAAGTTTCCTCGCCCTGTAATAAAGTATAGTAGGATTCTTGTATCCATGGGGAATCAGTTCCATTATCTACTGTGAATGCCTGAAACCGTGGATAGTAGTAAACCCTATATACAACATATAAGGAAGTGGGACAAAGGCCACAAGGGAGAGGAACAAAGGCCAGAAGGCCCACTGCCTTGTCTGTTATATATCGGGTTGTGGTAAATTGCGGATAACTGAAACAGCGGGTACTGAACCCGCAGATACAAGGATCCTACTGTATTCCCCAAAACAAAGGCCAGCTAGATTCCTTCACAAACCCATATACGTGACAATCATTACATTCCACTCTTCTCCTTTTCTATTTTGTCTACATTGTAAAGAGAACCAGCTTGCATGTGGCACCTATGGCTTTTCTCGTTCACTGACCACAATGGCAGGTCATAAAGCTTATATTATTCTGTTGCATCATATTGTTGTTCCATTTACAATTATCATTTTCTGACATAATCCAAGCTTCCAAACCACAACAACCCAAAACTGCTTCATCAAATGTCAAAATAAGAATTGTATTTAAATAGAAAGGTTCTCCTTTTCCTTACCTTTGAATTTCTTTAGTGCGCTCTTGAGGACCACAGTCTTCACAGTGAAATTGCAGATATGGCCCTTCATGTCAGAAGAAACAAGGATGGGCTTCGGACATTTAACGTCATCACTTCTACCAGTTAAAAAAGAGGATTGCAAGACAGTTGATGGACTCAGCTGATTCTGACACAAACAGGCATAACCTTGCTTTACTACTTAAGTACATTTTCACATTACAAGGCTTAAATCACCTTTGATTTTCACTTGTATGATTTTTTTAAAATGGGAAAGGTATGGGGGAGGAGAGGGATACTTTTGTAATGCAGACTAAGTGGGGTGGTCTCCACAATTTCCTAAGCTCTGACAGATCCACTTGAAGAACAATACTCTTAGCCTAGTCCATAAGGGACAATCAGCGGCCTGTTTAAGACTTCCAGGCCGAGAAGCATTGCATTCTACCCCAATGTCTCAAGAACTGAATTTCATGTCACATAAATATCAACAGCATAACTCTTTATCCAGCCTCTGTTCCCTTTTTATACGGGACTCCTGCCAGCTGTGTTGCTTATGTAGGGAAAGGAAATCAGAGACCATCAGAGAAGAGAGAGATCGTATTTGCCCTGAGCCCTGGGAGAAGTTATAAGGAGCTTGGGATCTATGCTGACTCAAAGGAGATTTGCTGCAGTAGGTCCCCGGGACTGTACTTCTCTGAATGGATGGCTTTCAGTTAATTCATGAGAAAAGAACAAGAGAGGGTGCAAATGGAGCTCCGTACCTGACAATGACACCGGTCACATCCTAGAAGAGAAACAAAAGAAGCAGGAAAAAGTGAGATAGAGGAGGACTGCTCTTCTTATAGGTTCTCTGCAGTGAGAATTCCAGCAACAGTCTTCTAGATTCTACTTCTAGCCCCCACCCTCTCTCTTGATCCCAGGATTTGAATTGTCTAGACCAGATATGAAGCATATGTGGCCATCCAGATTTGGCTGGGCTACAACTCTCCTTATCCCTGGCCTAGCCTATATGACATTTCCCACAAGTAAAGGGAAATGCCATTATACGGTAGAGGAAATTTCAGTAGTGTCACCTACCCTCCGGAAATTTTCTCTTCTGTTCACCTGTTGAAGATACAGGAGCATTGTCCTCCATTTCATGTGGCTACCCTCATACTGTCTGCAGGAGGTCATTTCATCCTGACACACTCATCACAGCCAGCCCTACTGTTAGGCTGAGTGGGACAACTGCCTCAGACAGCAAATGGTAGAAGGTGGCAGCAGTAACAGCATGGCACCAGGAGAGAGAACCATGTGCTAAGTCATCTTACCTGCAGCCCCTAAATTAGCCTGTTGATGCCATCATGTTGTCTCAGTGTTGAAATAAGAGTCAGTTTCCAAGCCAGTCAGCTTCTATCCATGCAACAGAGAGGGTACGGTCTAGTCCTTAGGCAGCAAAAATGTCTTGGGTCAGCCCTGCTCACATCCTGATCAATGTTACAGGATTGTGGTGGTAATAAAATCACCAGGGGGAAAGAACTATACAGTATAAAGACTTTTCTCTTCAGGCAAGCTTTCTCTCAGTGATGGGCAACATGAGTGACTTTTAGATGGATTATTGTGCACTACTGCTCTGAGTGGGTCTTTAGTACTACTTAACCATCTCTCAGTGTGGCATTTGTTTGTTCCTTTTTAATACTGTATTTGCATACGTATTGCTTTAGTTCTAACATGGTCTTTTAATTATGTAAGCTGCCTCTTTATACTAATTGTTCTTAGCTTCAAATATCGTCATGTAATGATGAAAACCACCATTGTATACTCAATCTTTTCGGTTTTAAGTATTGTCTGTCAATGAGGCAAGCCACCTTGGGTTCTTTTTAAGGGGAAAGGTGGGGTAAAATAAATAAATAAATAAATAAATAAATAATAAATAATTGCCGCCCAGAGTAGACCTTTGGTCTAGATGGGCAGGGTAGAAGTCTAATAAATAAATGAATAAATAAATAAATGCCACCTGAAGAACCTTAGAGGAAGGCAGGAATAAAAATGCTATTTAATTGAATCTAATATGACCTTCTTTGGGAAAAGATTGTGAGTGGTTGATCTCAGTGCATGTTCCACCACATAGGAGGCATCCCTGGTGATACCCTCAGTACAGCCTCCTGAAATGCAGCTATCTCCAGACAAGAATGTTGCAGCCTTTAAATAGGACCAAGAAACTCTACAGCATGGAAACATTGGGTGTAACCTGAGAACACTAATGAGTGGGCCAAGAGAGAATTGCCCTTCTGCACAGCCATTTTCAAGTAGCGGACAATATTTTAAACTGTTGTGACTTTTTAAGAAGCAGCCAGCTTCAGTCTTGTTTTGAGGTGGCCATTTAATTAAATACACCAAGGACAGGTGGCAGTTTTTTTAAACCACTGCTGCTCCTATGTTTTCAACAACATTTCAATCTGCAGACACTCATAATTCTTAGCTCCAGGCTGGAAAGAGTCTCACCTGCAGATTTCTGCAGCTCAAGCTGCGCATAAAGTATTGCATAAAAATAAGCACTACAATGTTCGTTGCACACACAAGGAAGAGATTTATTAAAATTAAAGAAAATACTTCACTTTGCAGGTTCTACCACAAACTGTTACTATTCTGGTCTGTCATTCCCCAACCCAGTATGACATTTGCTGTCCCGGGGGTGGGCCTGGCCCAAAGTGAGGTCTCTAAATAAGGAAGGGATGTTCAGTCGAATACAACAGCTTACGTAGGTTTTATAAGCTTGCGGCAAACTGACTGTGTACGGTCTGTATAATGCATCAGGTAATGATCTGCCTGAGCCATAACTCAGACAAAACAATTACAGCTGCTCCCCTGAGTGTCAAAATGTACAGGGCACTGAAATCTAAAGACCACAAGCCATTCAAATTGTGATATATTTCCCCATGTAATCACACCCTTCCTCATTCTTTTTTTGGATAAGGGCATCACATTATCTCTCTTTTTTTTCCTTGAGGGGATTTGCACCCACACCTCAAGGGAGAGTGGATGGGAGATGGTGCCATTTGTCCCAGTGGCCAAAATGGTTAGCTACAGCTCTGTGAGCTGCAGAAGCTGATGGTGATAACATGCCTGTCCTTGTTACAAGAGTTCTGGGATGCATGGACACTCTACGGGCTTACCTTGAGGAAATCAAGCACCGGCTCTTGGACTTTATCCTCCAGATCAGCAATCAGCTTGTTGAGGAGCGAAATCTCCTTGGAGAGCTCAGTGATGTTCTCATTCTGCCTCTTGGTGATGCCCTTCTCCATCTTGTCCAGCTGGCCCAGAAGGAGCAGCTCTTGCTCGTGCAGAAACTGACGCAGGCCCTCAAATTCAGAGAGGACCTTCTGTCTTTCTACCTCGATGGTTTTCTTTTAAAACAAAAACGAATGAGGGAAATTAAGAAAGGGTACCCCGTGTGGTATATAGTGGACAGAGTGGTGAATGAGGTCTTAGGAGAGCTAGGTTCAAATCCCAGCTCAGCCACAGAAACTCACTGGGGGGCAGGGGGAGGATGGGACACATCCTATTTGCTCCTGTTCAAGAAGTGGTTCCATTGCCCATTGATCTGGATTAGTTTAATGGATCTACAGGAAGTTACTGGAGACTGGAATTGATCCCTTCCACCCGCCTTCTACTTGAGGACTATTTTCCTTCACTAATTAGGAATCTTTCTTTCTTTCTTGAAGTCCAATTCATTCCAGATTTGTTAAACCTCTGTTTCTTTGTCCCGAACAAGCCTGGTTCCAATGGAGTGTTGTACAGTTTGAACTCCGCTGGCAGCATCTGCGATGCCATCTGTGGCAGTGCCTTACCTCTATCTTCCCCCTTGTGGGAGGGGAAGAGACAAGGGAATGGGGAAGGGGTGGAGAATCAGGAGGGCATGAGAGGAAAGGAGGAGGAAGGAGCCGCAGCAATGATGGCAGGACGGTGTGCCAATGCCAGTTCATAAGCACAAAGTGAAGTGCAGAGGCTGATGACATCATTTCTCCAACGCCTCGACACTCCAGCCACAGAAAAAATAAAATAATAAATTAGGGACAGCCGAACGACAGTACTGGCGGCAGCTCCCCACAGCAACTTTCCCTCAGGAAAGTTTCAGTACAATCGTGCAAACGCGCCATAACAGAACGAAATGTTTCGCAACAGTACTGGAACAAAAAAAGCAGAAGCCTCCAAGAGGGCAGGAAATGATGCGGAGTTAGCGTTGTGGAGGGGTAAAAGATTTGGTAATGGTTGTGCAGCGTGTAACTGCAAATTTAAGATGCAAAATCAATGGGGCACAACTAGAAAACATTTCGCTCGTGTGACTGCGGCCTCCATCTGAGCCACATATCTTCTGTAGATGAGCCCTTGAAGGTTTTAAAAATGTTTTCACAAGAGCTGTCATCAATTTGTCTAATATTGGCTATTCCTGGTGGTTGAACCAAACAAAAATCCCAACTCTCTGATGGGGGCTTGCCATGCTTCCGTTTTCCCTTGTTTTTCCTAGCCAAACAGAAACTCTTTAGGTTTCAAAAGAAGGTGAATGGGGGGCCGAGGGGGATGCAGAGTGCTTAGTGGCCCTTTGTTTAAAGAGTAGGGTGATGGATTTCCAAACTGCTGCCTGAGGATGAAACCACACCCTCTCCCCCACAAGGCTTTTGCATCTGTATCTATCTTAAGAAGCCAACCTGTCCCAACAACGGACATGAGACTTTGGGACTCTAATATATAATTTGTTCTGAACTACCCACAAGATCTTGGTGCACAGCCTGAGGAAGATGAATGATCATCAAAAGCTAGCTGTCTGTTGTTTGTTTAATTTTTTTAGTAGTCTAATGAAGGTATCACCTGCTCTCACATTTCTATTGTTCTGGCGACCAAGTGGCCCTTTTCTGATTTTTACATCAAGTTAGTAATAAAGCAGTCTGGACAGCAAATGGCAGCAAAGGATAGGAAGTAGTGTACAGTATGTGTTTTATTTCCATAAAATAGACACCTTGTGGAGATTTTCTTAACCTTTTAACCTAGGAGTCTAGTCTGCTCATATAATGCGTTCCTCTGTGAATCTGTTTAATCCTTAAAAAATAGGTAGGAAAGATGTGGTTCCCAAGAGTCAAAGTGCAGCCCGCTATTTTCGTTTTGTTTTCCAAACTTTATATCCTCCGCCCGCCCCCCCCCCCGAAAAAGGCTGAAAAAGTTCTCTCATGCTTTCTAGGGGACATCGAGATAATTTTGCCATATTTTAAGGCATCCTCGGTTATCCTTCACAGACCCCAGCAATCTCTCCCCATGCTTTGATTTGTTTTTGTTTTTAATCAGCTACTCCTGGGCACAAGGGGATTTTCTAATTAAAAGAACAATTCTATGGTTGTAAGAAAAAACTGGGGGAGGGGGTTGAAATAACTGGACATGAGTATAGCTCTCCCAAGTACAGTGATGAGCCCATGTAGTCTCCCAGGACTCTGATAGTTGCCTACCCATGCTTTGAAAACTAACAACATACATCTAGTTCAGTTTACCTGAACTATCAGCTATAAACAGATTTAGTCGTAATTGAGTTGGAAGGGGCCTATAAGTCTAACCCCCTACTCAATGCAGGAATCTAAATCAAAGATCTCACAGAGGGTTGTCCAATTTTCTCTTGAATGCCTCCAGCATTGGAGGGCTCACTACCTCCTAAGGTAACTGGTTCCATTGTTGTACTGCTCTAACAATTCAGATGTTTTTCCTGATATTCAGCCTAAATCTGGCTTTCTGTAGCTTGAGCCCATTATTACATGTCCTGCACTCTGGGACAATTGAGAAGAGATCTTGCCCCTCCTGTGTATGGCTACCTTTCAAGTAATGACTGTCAACCTGCTTTAAAAGTGGAATAGATATATCCATTGAGATTAAGGCCATCAATAACTATATACTGTATCACCTGTTGCATCAGAGGCAAATGCCTCTGTACATCCACTGCTGGAGAACTGCAATACCACTCAGGTCCTACTGGCAGGCAAAGGGTTAGACACAATGTGAAGAGAATGTTGGATTAGATTTGTATTTGGTCTGACCCACCACGGTTTCTCTTCTGTTCGCTTACATTCTGGCAAGAGAGGAAGCTCGGCCAAATGCCAGGTTGTGGGAAGCAAAGAATACCAGCAGGTAGTGCTAGCTAGCAATGGCTGGCAGGCATTCCTGGGGCAGACATTAAACATAGTCTGCCAGTTTCTGATGAGTACTTCAATACTTTACCCTCTTTTGTTATCTAGTTCAAAAAAGAGAGGGAACTGTAGTCCCGGGATGTAGAAAATATTAATTTCAGTGTAAAATACTCGACACATTTTGGCCTATCAGCCTTCTTCAAGGGCGTGTTTATTAAACTTTAATTAGCTGTTTCCCTGTTACATTGGTCTGTAACCAGCTCCATGAAATCAACTCAATTTCAACTTAAAATTATATTTTCATCATCCTGGGACTACAGTTCCACTCGATTTTTGATCTAGATTTCCTTTTGTTATATCCTCTTTTGTTATAATCTTCTGCCCTGTGCTTTGACAGTAGCTTGACATGCAGGCAACAGGTGCAGGGGATGATGAGGATCTCTATGTCCCACCTGCCTGACACTCACCTGAACAAAAAGCTACTCTGCAAGGAAGACAACCAAGGGCGGATTCCCGACCTCCCAGCTGGCAATCTTACTTGACTCCCTTTAACAGTTGTCAGTCTTATAGCCTCATCTGCATTTTATTGTGTTTTAATGATGTAAGCCACCCTGGGTCCTTTTTAAGAAAAAAGGTGGGGTAAGAATATGGGGAATGGTAACCCACTTCTGCATATTCTCTACCTGGAAAATTCTGAAAAGGGTTGTCAGAACTCAGAAGTGACTTGACAGCACATTATTGTTGTTGTTGTTATTGTGTCTGACAGCAGATACCTACCAAGAGATCCTGGCTTTTCTTGTCATCTTGTGTTTTGAATTCCAGAAGCTCTTGCCTCTCTTTTTTCAAGAAATCCAGACGGTTCTGAATTTGTTCCTAAGATCCAAAACATACAATGGTTTTATTTTAAAAAAAAATTTTTTTTTTAAAAAAAAGTCCCTTCTCAAAGGCAGCTGATGAGGATAATTTCGCACATTCTCATCCTCAAGTGAGACCTTTAACTGGCAATTCAGGCAGTGTCAAAATTTGCATCAAGTCTCCAGGGCTCCCATTCAAAAGCACAGAGCATGGAAAAGTTCCTTTTTGGTGATTACAAGTAAAGCCAAGAAGACTGAGAGATTCCGGTAGTCCAAATAAAGGAACCTTTTTGAGCTCAAAAGAGTAGGGGCAAGCTCAGACAGCTGATGTGTCCTGAAAGAGGAGCTGCTGGATAGCTCAGTGGTTTAGGTCTCAGTTCGAATTCCCCACTGGGCCTCCTTGTCAGGGGCTGGACTTCTTCATCCATAGGGTCCTTTCCAGCTCTGCAGTTCTAAGGTTGTAGTTGTTTTGCATTTCTATTGCGGGCAAAGTGGAAAGGTAGCTATATAAAAGCTAATATTTAAAAAATGGGTGTGTGGGTGTGCATGTGTAAAACATTCTTATCAACAATGGTTCCATTAGCAAAGTGGAAAGGTAGCTATATAAAAGCTAATATTTAAAAAATGGGTGTGTGGGTGTGCATGTGTAAAACATTCTTATCAACAATGGTTCCATTAGATTTGGATCCTCCTCACCCCACACCACTTCAGCTCCATTAAAACAAAAATAAAAACGTTAGAAGATACAGCCATGTTTCTCTCACACATAAATCATTATTTATTGTTCATTTGTTTCATTTAAATCTAGCCTTTCAGGAAGGTCAAGATGATGTACATGGCCCCACTTTATCCTCACAACAAGCCTGTGATGCAGGTCAGGCTGAGTTTGGGTGACTGACCCAAGGCCACACATTGAGCTTCACAGCTGAGTCGGGATATGATCCCAGGTTTCACCGTTCATATCCTAGTCCAGCATTCTTGAGTTGCTACTCCACACTGACTCTCTGACAAGTACATTGCTTTTGTGGTCTCTTGGTATGAGGGAAGGTTTTGCAGCAGGAGTGAAGAAGCCCTAGATATGTGCATGGAACAACTTTCCCCACGTCTGGGGGTGCATCAGGCCATCTGCTCTTCAGCCCTGCCATCTTTATCAGCTGGACACTCTATTTTAAGTAGCTATTTACACCAATAAGATGACGAGCAAACTTAGCTCCTGCTCTCCAGAGAATCCATGTCAGCCTGAGATCTTATTCCTGCCTTGGGAAACCTCCCTCCTAAAAATAGATCAGGAATTCAGCTACTTGTTTAACCTTTTCCTGTCTGACAAGGGCAAACTTGACAGGTGCACTTTATCAACTCATAGGATATTCAGACTTTGCGCATGGATTTTAGACTAGCAAACAGAGCCTTGAAACCCTACACGTAGCCTTCAACATTTCCTAGCAATTCTCATCTTGCACCACTAACAGAAATGTGATGTGCGGAACTTCGTTAGAACATTATTGATAGTATTTATATATTCCATTGGTGGGGGGATACCCACAAGAAACTTATCAAGTGATGGTACTAACCTCCATGCCACGAACAACTTGACTGGATGATTCCTGGTTAACAGACAGTGAAGTTCACAAGAGCAGGCTATACTGTTTTTCTGGACATTTGGCAAGCCTGCAATATAGCTATTTCTAAACAACCTTACTTGGACTCGAAAGCTCAAACGGTAAAGAGTCTTGTGACACTTCACAAACTAACAGATGCTAATCTTCCTTAATGAAAAAGCATAGAGTAACAAAAGCTTATTTTTCTTCCTTACTAAAAACCATAGGTTGGAAGAGAGCTATAGGAAAAACACCCAATCCAACTTTTGGTTTCCTGCTCTCCACTCCACCCCAAAATTCCCTGGGGGGAGGGGGAAAGTATTGCACTGTTCCTGCAGACATCCCAGAATTAAAATGCACCTTTCAAATAGGTTGTGCTTCTCCCTGCATCATTTAAAACCAAAACAGATATCCTCACCTTTTTCAAAATGGTAAGTGGATTTCTTGAATGACGGTTCCTTCCATACTTTGGCAGCCCATGCCCCCTCCCCAACAAGCCAAAGTTGCCCATCTCTGCTTTAATTCATTAAACCCAACAGTGTTTCCCTGCCTTCCCCTTTTTAAAAAACTAAAAACTAAAAGTTACTTCCCACCTTATATGTAAACATATCAAACATATAGGCAGCCTCCTTGTTACTGTAGGCTTCAGACACCCCACATCAACATGGAATCTGCCACAAACAGGGCAAGGACAAAGGACTTGTGTTCTTCCAAATGTTCTTGAACTACAATTTCCATCATCCCTGTATCTTGAATGGCATCTGTAGAACTTGATGGGAGTTGAAGTTGAACATGGGAAGAGTCACAGACGCCCCAGCACAAGGTGCTTCGTTATTTTTCTCCCCTCATGGCACTTATCTCATGAAAAATCTAAGTTGTTTTAAATCCTGGAAGGGAAAAGGTACAGCTGCTGAGCAGGATCTCTCTTGTGATGTGAGTTTGGTCTTCTCAACCTGAATGACCCAGAAACCACAGTCCCGCTGATCTAGTGCATGAAGTGAGGCTGGGCAGAGTAGATTGCTATCCCATGGTTTCAGTGTCCATAACAGAGCATGAACTTAAAAACAACGTATTTCACCACCACCACCACCACCACTCACACGCTTTGCTTTTTTCTCGAACTTCAAGCAACTTGGATAGAGGACTGGCGTTCTGTCTACAAAACGGTCTCAAATTCCACCAGAAAGGAAATTTCCATCAGAAAGAAATTGCACTCAGTTTATAAAGGCGTTTCCACTTTAAAAGCTTTTAATATTTTCAGGAGAAAGCCATGTTTTGAGCTTGGACACATTATCTATCCAGAGGAAAGAGTCACACCACTATACATACCTTGTACTCCTGGGCAGCCTCTTCTACAGGCACCACGCTGTGAGGCCGGTGGTCCCGAGAGCGGTCGCACACCACACAGATGGTCCTCTGGTCATCCTTACAGTAAAGTTTAAGCGCCTCCTTGTGCGTCTCACAGATGCCATCTTCCTCCAGGCCCTTCCCGCCACGCAAAATGAACTGGCTGATGATCTCGGCCATGTTGGCCAGCTGCCGGTTGGGCCTGAAGTTCTTCTCTTTGAAAACCTCTCGGCATTGCGGGCAAGGGAATTCTCCCTCCAGGCTCTTCCAGCTTTTGGCAATGCAGGCTCTGCAGAAGTTGTGTCCACACTCAATGGACACGGGGTCTTTGAAGTACTCCAGGCAGACCGAGCAAGTGGCTTCGTCTTGGAGGTTCCCCGGGAGGAAAACGGCAGCCATGGCTCCTTCCTGGCCAGCAGAACGGCTGTCGTCGTCGTCTTCTCCTGTAACAGCAGCGTACAGAGAACGAATGCTTGGCACCAAATGCAAGGTGGGTTTTCCCATGTCAGAAGCCAGCTGGTGTGGCGAGGTCATCTCTACAGCGTTTCTGGTTTCTTAAATTGGCAACAAGTCAATCCCTCAACTGGATATGAATTCTTCAGGCCTCTTTAGGGTGTGAAGGAAAATGAAAATCGCTGCATCACCAGGCATCCGTCTGAATGGGAATGCAGAACAGAACCTGACCAAGTCCACGTGACTGGTGATATTTCATCAGTCTTAGCAGAGCTCAGGAGAGAAAGTGATTCATTTCTAACAATAGAGCTGGGAAGGTACAAGCTTGCCAGAAAAATCTTCCCCTTTGACCTGGAGGTTGCCTTTTACTTATCCCAGATAAATAAGCCTATATGGTAGAATACTTCCTGGAGTGCTTGTTTAACAAAGCAGCAGTTGCATCTACCATGTTTCCCCGAAAATAAGACAGGGTCTTATATTAATTTTTGCTCCAAAAAACGCTTAAAACAGCTAGAAGCATAAACCTGACAGCATGATGTAGAACAAGTGTGGTAGCTTAAGGTTGTCAGGGGGAACATATCACCATTAAAGTATTATTGGACTAAATGAAAATAATAATGTGTCATGAAGTTGTTTCAAAATTATGACAGCTCTCACAGGATTTTCTAGGCACAAAGCACTATGCCAGTGTTGTGTAGTAATCAGACGGACTCAAGAAACCTGGGTTCAAATCTCTGCTTAGCCATGGAAACTCATTGGGGGTGGGCAATAGTAAACCATTCATTAAATGTAGTTGTGGAATGGGTAGCTGTGTTAGTCTGTGCAAGCATTATAGGTGGAAAAAAAATAAAAAGTAAAAAAAGACAAAAACATGGTGGAACTTTAAAGACTAACTTTTATATTTTTTAATGTGAGTTTTTGTGGATAAGTCCACTTCATCAGACATAAGAGAAGGAGATATAAAATGGCAAATATTTATACATGACATTCTTTAAATATATTACATATATTGAAAACCCTATGAGGGTTGCCCCTTCATGGATTGCTGCCTTGCCGTGGCGAAGGGGCTTGAGTAATTCAGAGAAGTTATGGGCTATGCTGTGCAGGGACACCCAAGACGGACAGGTCATAGTGGAGAGTTCTGACTAAACGCGATCCACCTGGAGCAGGAACTGGCAAGCCACTCCAGTATCTTTGCCAAGAAAACCCCATGAACAGAAACAAAAGGCTAAAAGATATGACGCTGGAAGATGAGCCCCTCAGGTCGGAAGGCGTCCAACATGCTACTGAGGAAGAGCGGAGGACAAGGACAAGTAGCTCCAGAGGTAATGAAGTGGTTGGGCCAAAGCCGAAAGGACGCTCAGCTGTGGGCGCGCCTGGATGTGAAAGGAAATTCCGATGCTGCAAAGAAGAATACTGCATAGGAACCTGGAATGTAAGATCTATGAACCTTGGTAAGTTGGATGTGGTCAAACAGGAGATGGCAAGAATCAACATTGACATCCTGGGCATCAGTGAACTAAAATGGACGGGAATAGGCGAATTTAATTCAGACGATTATCATATCTACTATTGTGGGCAAGAATCCCGTAGAAGAAATGGAGCAGCCCTCATAGTCAACAAAAGAGTGGGAAAAGCTGTACTGGGATACAATCTCAAAAATGATTTTTGAAAGAGTGAAAACACTCTTTTCCAACAACACAAGAGGCGACTCTACACATGGACATCACCAGATGGGCAATACCGAAATCAGATTGATTATGTTCTCTGCAGCCAAAGATGGAGAAGCTCTATAAAGTCAGCAAAAACAAGACCTGGAGCTGATTGTGGCTCTGATCAACAGCTTCTTATAGCAAAATTCAAGCTTAAACTGAAGAAAGTAGGAAAAACCACTGGGCTAGTCAGGTATAATCTAAACCAAATCCCTTATGAATACACAGTGGAAGTGAAGAACAGATTTAAGGAACTAGATTTGGTGGACAGAGTGCCTGAAGAACTATGGATGGAGGCCCGTAACATTGTACAGGAGGCAGCAACAAAAACCATCCCAAAGAAAAGAAAGGGAAGAAAGCAAAGTGGCTGTCCAACCAGGCCTTACAAATAGCAGAGAAGAGAAGGGAAACCAAATGCAAGGGAGATAGGGAAAGTTACAGAAAATTGAATACAGACTTCCAAAGAATAGCAAGGAGAGACAAGAGGGCCTTCTTAAATGAACAGTGCAAAGAAATAGAGGAAAATAATAGAAAGGGAAAAACCAGAGATCTGTTCAAGAAAATTGGAGATGTTAAAGGAACATTTTGTGCAAAGATGGACATGATAAAGGACAAAAATGGTAGGGACCTCACAGAAGCAGAAGACATCAAGAAGAGGTCGCAAGAATACACAGAGGAATTATACCAGAAAGATTTGGATGTCCCGGACAACCCAGATAGTGTGGTTGGTGACCTTGAGCCAGACATCCTGGAGAGTGAAGTCAAGTGGGCCTTAGAAAGCATGGCTAACAACAAGGCCAGTGGAGGTGATGGCATTCCAGATGAACTCTTTAAAATCTTAAAAGATGACGCTGTTAAGGTGCTACACTCAATATGCCAGCAAGTTTGGAAAACTCAGCAGTGGCCAGAGGATTGGAAAAGATCAGTCTACATCCCAATCCCAAAGAAGGGCAGTGCCAAAGAATGCTCCAACTACCGTACAATTGCACTCATTTCACACACTAGCAAGGTTATGCTCAAAATCCTACAAGGTAGGCTTCAGCAGTATGTGGACCGAGAACTCCCAGAAGTACAAGCTGGATTTCGAAGGGGCAGAGGAACTAGAGACCAAATTGCTAACATGTGCTGGATTATGGAGAAAGCCAGAGAGTTCCAGAAAAACGTCTACTTCTGCTTCATTGACTACTACGCAAAAGCCTTTGACTGTGTGGACCACAACAAACTATGGCAAGTTCTTAAAGAAATGGGAGTGCCTGACCACCTTATCTACCTCCTGAGAAATCTATATGTGGGACAGGAAGCAACAGTTAGAACTGGATATGGAACAACTGATTGGTTCAAAACTGGGAAAGGAGTACAACAAGGCTGTATATTGTCTCCCTGCTTATTTAACTTATATGCAGAATACATCATGCGAAAGGCTGGGCTGGATGAATCCCAAGACGGAATTAAGATTGCCGGAAGAAATATCAACAACCTCAGATATGCAGATGATACCACTCTGATGGCAGAAAGTGAGGAGGAATTAAAGAACTTCTTAATGAGGGTGAAAGAGGAGAGTGCAAAAAATGGTCTGAAGCTCAACATCAAAAAAACTAAGATCATGGCCACTGGTCCCATCACCTCCTGGCAAATAGAAGGGGAAGATATGGAGGCAGTGACAGATTTTACTTTCCTGGGCTCCATGATCACTGCAGATGGTGACAGCAGCCACAAAATTAAAAGACGCCTGCTTCTTGGGAGGAAAGCGATGAGAAACCTAGACAGCATCTTAAAAAGCAGAGACATCACCTTGCCGACAAAGGTCCGCATAGTCAAAGCGATGGTTTTTTCCAGTAGCGATGTATGGAAGTGAGAGCTGGACCATAAAGAAGGCTGACCGCGGAAGAATTGATGCTTTTGAATTGTGGTGCTGGAGGAGACTCTTGAGAGTCCCCTGGACTGCAAAGAGAACAAATCTATCCATTTTGAAAGAAATCAACCCTGAGTGCTCACTGGAAGGACAGATCCTGAAGCTGAGGCTCCAATACTTTGGCCAGCTCATGAGAAGAGAAGACTCCCTGGAAAAGACCCTGATGTTGGGAAAATGTGAAGGCAAGAGGAGAAGGGGACGACAGAGGACGAGATGGTTGGACAGTGTCACTGAAGCTACCAACACGAATTTGACCAAACTCCGGGAGGCAGTGGAAGACAGGAGGGCCTGGCGTGCTCTGGTCCATGGGGACACGAAGAGTCGGACACGACTTAACGACTAAACAACAACAAATGAGGGTTGCAGTAAATCAGGATGAGACGTGACAGCATACCACAACAAATACAAGTGTTTTACTAGTCTCTTCTTCTGTTGGCGCTCAGGGCCCTCGCAGCTTGCCCAAGGCCACTCAAGATGATAGGGCACCTAACAAGCACACCAGATGATCTTGGCTGATCCCTCTTCTTTTTCCATAATCCCTCACCACTGGCCAAGCTAGCTACAGCTTGAAATGGGAAAAGAAGAAACGAGAGGTTAAAAGAATCTGGGCTTTGTTTCTTTTGGTGAGAGAACCGGAGGCATCAAAGTAAACCCACAGTGAGTGATGTAAGGTGATTTATTTACTAGTACGAGTAAATAGGTACAACCGCTTGCAAGGAAGTATACTTATGGTAGTTAGAGAGCCTTCTATAGTTTCCCCTCAGAGGTTGTTTATTGTTATGTGCCATCAAGTTGGAACCGACTTATAGTGACCCTAACAGGGCTCAAGGTAAATGAGATTTGTATTCTTGCACTGAGCAGGGGGTTAGACTCGATGGTCTTATAGGCTCCTTCCAACTTCATGATACTATGATTCTGAGATATTTAAGGAATGGTTTTATCAGTTCCACTCCCACAATGAGTTTCTATGGCTGAGGCGGGGATTCGAACCCTGGTCTCTAGAGTTCTAGTTATCACTCTATCCATTACACCACACTGTCCCCTCTGATGTAACTCACCAATCAACAACTGACAGATGGAAATCAGTAGTTGACAGCTGCCTTATAAGGAAAGCCTACACACACAGCTCTAAGCCTGTGGAGAAGAAACACTTAACTCTATCAGTATTTACTTATTGCAAAGTAAGGATGACTAAGCAGTTTCAGTAAAGCAGGGTCAACATGCATTAAGTTACAAAGAAAAACAACAAAACAACAAAATATCAATTTAAAATTTCCACAACAAGCTGATAGTAAGATACAACAATATTCACAGGTTGGTATGTTTTGGAGGGTTAAAATGAACTCCAACAGAGATCTGATCTAGACTCATTTCCCAGCCAGAAGAAAGAGTTGATTTTCTCATCTTTGAAGACAGCTGAATCGAAAGTCAGAGCATTCCCCTCATCAGCATCAAAGAACAATGCTTTGCTTCCTTCATAGTCCAGGTAAACACCAATTGTCTCTGGGTTGTCACATTTTAATGCGACGTCTCCAGCTACGAGGCAGTAATTCTCCTTGCACAAGGCCCAAATGCTGTCTGGTAGACTGAAAAAGAACATACGTTCCTTCCTGTCCACGGATTCTCTGGTCACCCCCCACAGCCCAGTGTCCATTTGGCCCAACCTTCACTTCCCAGTAATACCTCCCTGAAGTGAACACCCCTACGGCCCAACACACACCAACAAAAACTAAATTGCTTGGGGTTGTTGGTCAGATTGCAGGAAGTCTGTTTCCTGGTCAAAGTTTTCTGATCATCAGATACTCTGAGATGGGGGGTGTGCAGTGTCCAGATCCAAAGTCAACTTTACTGTTAAAGGGGAAAAAAAGAAGAAGAGGAAAAGGGAGGAGAGAACTTATTAATGGGTATCCGTTGTATTAAATTTAAATCCCACCTGATTTCTGGCGAGTAATCTCTCTTGCAATGAGATTAGGGCACTCCAGAACAAATTCTGAAAAGAGGGAGGGAAAGATGGCAAAGAAAGTTGTTCCAGACAGACAGTTTTAAAAAGAAAGGGCTAGAAAGAAAGGTGTGAGAAATGTGGATGTTAACAGATTCACCCCTCCCCATGCACATGGACCCCTTCCATGAGGTAGATAACATCAAAGGAACATACACCTCTGATGTAGTCTCTTTCTGGTCAAAACGTCATCCAGAGCAAATGGTGCCCAAGCAAGTTCAAGCCCATAGGACCAAAAGACAACAGAGGGTAGGATCAAATGGGAAAATAGATCGCATTTTGGACTGCTTGTGGCACAGTCCAGTGTGAGCTTTCCCCCCCAGCAATCTCATGACACACAGGCAATAATGACCCAGCCTGACCCCAAATCCATGCCCAAGCTGGAGATTTTTGTCCAGTAGCAGGCCTACGCTTTTTTGGGGGGGGCGGGTTGGAATGATGCCCACATGGATGGAAAGGTTGCTTTACGAGAAATCACTCCCTGCAAAGTGTCCCTTTCAGGAACAACTGGACATGAACCTTACCTGCTGTCTGATCACATCCTAAGTTATTTTGGCACAAGAGATAGAAAGTCCCTCAAGCACATGGGTGGATGTGGAGGGGCAACAGTGGGCGCTTTGCTACCCCAGAATCCTTAGTGGGTTTTTTAATTAATGTACAGACATTTAGTTCTAGCAGCAGAAATAGAATAAAGTCAGTTGCTAATATCTTGCTGCCCATTCATCTCATTCAGTGGCTTCTGCCTGAATGGCTATGGATAGGACCATCCCAGGCAAAACCACAGAAGTGCATGAGTGAATATCTCTTCCTTTGAGACTTTTCCAAAGAGTAGTCCTGTGTGTGAAGATTTTCCCTAACATGAGAAAAAGTAGCTTGGTGGGAAGGGGAGCAATAGCATCAGCTTTGAGCAGATGAAATAGTAACGCATTTACAATTCCACATAAAACTTCCCCTGTCTATTCCTGAAGCCTTACCTCATTCCATCTCCATTGGCTCCGATACATATTCTACAGAAAACAAGAAGAGAAAGAGAAGTGAGATGGCATTGCAGATATTCTTTAGGCTGAGCAAAACTTCACTGCATCTAACGGGAGAGAGAGTACCCGTTCATGGACATGTCACAAGTCCTAACTGTTAATAGTTTAGAAAATTGCATTCATGGGGTGGAAAGGTGTTGCCCTATAAATGAAAAGTTCTTTTAAAATGTGCCTCAGTGGTTGCATTAAAAGTGAAAGTACTTTTGGAAAAGTTTTCTGTGAAGACAGTTTTTATTACAAAACCAAAACATCTCACTTGTTTTGGAACATAGTTACTGATAAGGTAACAAGGCAGAAGTAGCTCATTCAGTTTTGTGCCAGTTTTTGCAAGAAAGTAAATAATAAGAGTGCTGTGCACGTGAGGTGAACAGACAACAACAGAAAAAATGAAGTGCATTTTATAAAGCCACTTGTGTTTAATGTTAATTAGCAGAGATACCACAAAATAGATGTGGATACCTGTGTTAAACAAATGAGAATAACAATATATTGTACAATAGAAGCTTTTACAGAATAGTGTAAAAGGAGAAAAGTAGGAATGTTATTTTAAGCAGTTTGTTTCTTGATAAGCAAGCGCAGAAGGAAAAAAAGTGTTCTTTGTTAATTAATAATTCCCTAATTCAGCACGGTAACAATAATATTGTTTTTAAAAGGAGTATGAAATCATGATATTCTGTAGTATTTCCAAATAACAGGCATTTGTATTGTATTGTATTGTCAGCAAATTATGTTGATCTAGCCAGTACTGCTCAAGGGAGGAGGAATTTAACTTCAACCTTGAAACAGCCAAGCTTTGGAAAAGCCAGAAGTTGGATTTAGCTGGTTCTCTGATGAACAGATCTTGGGACCTTCGACATCTGAACTTCTCAAACTCTGACAAAAGCTTGTTTTGACTACCAATGCAGACTCCTGGGGAAGTTAAGTATCCTTATAACAGCGATGGTGAACCTATGGCACATGTGCCCTTTCTGCGGGCACACGAGCCATAAGTTGCTGGATCGCTACTCCCCCCGCACAGCCAAACCTGAGAAGGTGGCTGCAGCTGCAGTGCTGGCACTTCGACAGGCGGATCCAGAGCAGCAGGTGCTGGCGGCGGATCTGGAGTGGGGTCTCAAGGCACCTCCGTGCCTGGGATTCCCCCTTCCGCTGCCACTTCCGGTTCCGCCGCTGCCGCGGCACACTGCCCGCTGGGTTTTGTGGGTTTTTTTCAGTTTGGGCACGCAAGCCCAAAAAGGTTTGCCGCCACTGGCTTCTAAGGTTCTGACACTAACTGTCCTCAGCATATGTTCTTAAAAGCAAATATGTTCATGCTGCGAAAACACAACTATCCAGTCTAAGTAAATGAGGCAAAATCAGATATATTCAGATGTCTACACTCTGATTTATATTCGTGGATGTCTGATGTCTGAAGATGTGGCACAGAATTTAAATCCCCAAAACTCATCTGCAGATACAAGCCCAGATTAAGTTACAATGTAATCCAGTACATGTCTACTAAGAAGTAAATTCCATAGAGTTCAATGAGATTGTGTTTGAGTTATTAGGGCAGCACAGATGCACGACTACATCACTAACAAAAAAAAATTGAAAATGTGAAAACTTCCTCCTGGAAGCAGGGGAAGATAGGAAGGAGTGACTTTCTTTTTCTTTTTAAATTAGTCTTAAAAGATTGAGTTGAAAACCTGCCTGTAGCCAAATCCACTGATTTGACTCTGGTCAAGTCCTCAGTATGAGAAACCAACAGCAGAAGGAGCCAGATCTACTACAGTTGCTTGAGGTACATATGCCACTTGGATGCGAGGATCATACATACCAAATGGCATATCAAACTGCTGTTTAGCCTGTTCCAACCTGTTCCAAAGAGATTGTGTAGACAAGCCCTTGTGAGTCGCAACCACAGTCTCATTTCAATCAGAGGAACTTAAGAAGTTGACTCACCAGCTCCCACTGATTCAATGGATCTACTCTTGCACAATTTATGACACTAAGCAACAGGATTTCAGCCAGTAGCAATGGTGGATAAAATTAATCTTTTCTTACTGATTTCAAAAGGACCCAAGTGCAATCAACCTAGCTTGGATCTGGTAGAGTATAACTTCATGTTTATTGATTTGTTTTATACGTCTTGGCCAAGTACCTGGGACTCTTTGCAAAGTCTCTTGCAGGATCATGCACTTTTTTGAGAAGACATTAACTTTCTTTTCCAACTCAGAACAAACACTTGGCTGCTGAAAATTCCACACTTTGCACCTAAGGAGTCAAATAATCTTTCAATTTCAGGATCAAAGCAGCTGGTAATAAAATGAACAAGTCAATGTGTGTTTAGTAAGATTGGAGAGCCAGGTTTATTTATGGATTTGTTTGTTTGATTCACATACTGTCCTACCTCATAGACCATAGCTCACAAAAATCTTCAAAAAAAATATACTTGGAATCACAGCTCTAAAATCACAAGTCACACACTTCTAATAAAACACTGCAAATACAGTAATAAAATACAAACAAGTGTCAAAAGAAATAAAACAATTGTGTATCTTCTGAAAGCCTGTAAAAAAGTTTGCCTTGGTGTTTGTGTCTGTTATGATTGTGGTGGAACAAGTAAATCTCCATAGCTGCACCACCACTACTAAAAAAAACCCTGCCACATGATACAGTTCCATGGGCCACACTACTCTGGCTTTGTGCAAGCTGAATTCTTCTGGGTAATCTTAAATCTTAGATATGGTAGGACAAGAACCAATGGGTGGAAACTCATCAGAGGGAGATCCAACCTGGAAGTAAGGAGGAATTTCCTGATGGTGAGAACCATTAAGCAGTGAAACAGCTTGCCTCCCAATGTTGTGGGTGCCCCATCGCTGGAGGTTTTCAAGAAAAGATTGGACAGCCATCTGTCCGGGATGGTATGAGGTCTCCTGCCTTGGACAGGGGGTTGGACTAGAAGACCCCCAAGGTCCCTTCCAACCCTACGACGATTCTATGACATGGCAGTACTGGAAACTCAACTGGGCTCTGAGCCATTATGGACTTTGTACATTTTGACCCTGGTGGTTCACTGGTGGATATGATCTGACCAATACCGCCTAAAATATTGTGGGTTCTGGGTGTAATAAATTATGCCCCAGAACATTTCTCAACCTTTGGTTCTCAACCTTTGCTGGGGGCTCTAGGATTTTAACTTCAAATTCCAGAACCCTAAGTCAGTATGTGCAATGAGCAGGGATTCACGGAGTTTTGGTCCAAACCAGATGGAGAACCAAACTTTGAGACTATGAATTGTTTAAGAAAACTGGCTGCAGTTAAAGTTCCTAACTATACTGCAGTATTTTTGTTGCTCAGAGGCCTGGACATGTTTCAAGGGGTTGTGGCCTAAGTAGAAAGAGGTGTAGCCAAACAGGAAACTATACTGCCTATGTATACATTCACACTTTGTGCCTGTCCAGACTGGACATTTTGGGTGTGGGGTGGAATCGGGCTCCAAAGGGTCTGTTGAGGTCAGCAGGGGAGGAGTCATGTGTCATTTGACATGCTCCTTCTATCCAAACAGCAAAACTAATATATACAACTTGTCCCTTAAAATGGCCACAGTGCCAGAGGACTGGAGGATAGCACATGTCACGCCAATCTTTAAAAAGGGAAGGAGGGGGGACCCGGGAAACTACAGGCCGGTTAGCCTAACGTCTGTTCCAGGGAAGATGGTGGAAAGCCTCATCCAAGATAAAATCTTAAAACACATAGAAGAACAAGCCTTGCTGAGGGAAAATCAGCATGGCTTCTGTAAGGGTAAGTCTTGCCTCACAAACCTTTTAGAATTCTTTGGAAAGGTCAACAGGCATGTTGCGGGTGAACCAGTGGATATTGTCTATCTGGATTTTCAGAAGGCGTTTCACACAGTCCCTCACCAAAGGCTGCTGAGAAAACTCCACAGTCAGGGGATTAGAGGGCAGGTCCTCTTATGGATTGAGAATTGGTTGAGAACCAGGAAACAGAGAGTAGGTGTCAATGGGAAGTTTTCACCATGGAGAGAGGTGAAGAGCGGTGTGCCCCAGGGATCTGTCCTGGGACCGGTGCTTTTCAACCTGTTCCTAAACGACCTGGAGACAGGGATAAGCACTGAGGTGGCCAAGTTTACACATGACACGAAACTTTTCTGGGTGGTGAAGACCAGAAGGGAAGCTACAGAAGGATCTCTCTAAACTGGGAGAATGGGCAGCAAAATGGCAAATGCATTTTAATAAAGGAAAATGTAAAGTAATTCACATTGGGGCAAAAATCAAAACTTTAGTTGTCAGCTGATGGGTTCTGAGCTGTCTGTGACAGATCAGGAAAGAGATCTTGGTGTGCTGGTGGACAGCTCGATGAAAATGTCAACCCAGTGTGCGGTGGCGGTGAAGAAGGCCAATTCCATGCTAGGTATTATTAAAAAAGGGATTGAAAATAAAACAGCCAACATTATAATGCCATTGTACAAAACGCTGGTAAGGCCACACCTCAAAAAAGACATAGTCGAACTGGAAAAGGTGCAGAAGAGAGTGACTAAAATGATGACTGGGCTGGGGCACCTCCCTTATGAGGACAGGCTACAGCGTTTGGGGCTCTTTAGTCTAAAGGCGCCAGAGGGGGGACATGATTGAGATGTGTAAAATTATGCAGGGGGTGGATAAAGTGTTGGGAGAGTGAGAACAGACCAAAGAAAATATTTCTTTACCCAGTGTGTTGTTAGTCTGTGGAACTCCTTGTCACAGGATGTGGTGATGGCATCTGGCCTAGATGCCTTTAAAAGAGGATTGGACATATTCCTGGAGGAAAAGTCCATCACAGGTTACAAGCCATGATGGGGATGTGTAATCTCCAGACTTAAAAGGAAGGTACCTCAAAATGCCAGATGCAGGGAAGGGATATCAGGAGACAGGTATCTAGTTGTCTCGTGTGCTCCCTCCCAGAGACATCTGGTGAGGCCACTGTGAGATACAGGAAGCTGGACTAGATGGGCCCTTAGTCTGATCCAGCAGGTCTCTTCTTATGTTCTTATGATCTCTTGCAGCCCAATTAACTGTCAATTAAGAGTTTCCAGCTGATCACATGGCTGCTTTCCGCTTCCCAGCCAATTGACAAGGGCTGGAAGCTGGCCCTGGTGTCAGAGAGACTTGCAGCTTCTTTGCTTCCTAGCTGATTGTGTGGCCACTCTTCACTCCACAGTTGATCAGCAGAGGTGGGAAGCCAGCCATGGTGCCAGGGAGGCTCGGAATGGCTCATAGCTTCGCAGCCAAGGCTTGCGCCTATCATCTGTTCTTGTCCTACCCCAGCTGACTGCCACCACTGCTCCAGGAGTCCAACAAAAAGTGAATTTTGAATCTCATTGAATCATGCCAAAAAGAATGCATGCCCTAGCTCTGTGTCAGAAAGGTGCATGACAGCTCTTAAAGGGGAAGGTTGGATCGTTCTAAGTAGAAACACAAGCAGATGCAGTTTTTCCCCAATCCAAATAGTGCCATCAGCTATTCATATATCAAAACTATATTACAGTGTGGACAAGCTCATAGAAACACATAGGCATATGGAGCATATCACATATATACAAAAACCAGCTTTCCTGATTGGGTGGACAACATCCACAAGTAATGTGGAGTATCTTATTCACAAAGATCCCCACCATCTGTGGAAGCCAACTGGAAATTGTAGTGGAGGGAGGTGAGGTTAGCATACTTTCCTTCCTCACACAATTAGACCACATTGATTCTGAACAACACCAAAATAGCTAGAAAAAGACAGACAAAAGCACGCAATCCAGAGCTTGGAAAAGTTACTTTTCCAGAGGACAACTCTGAGAATCCCCTAACCAGCATGGTAGCCGAAGTATTCCAGAAAATTAATTTCTATAAGCAATGATTCGATCCTTCTTTCTGCCTCCTCCCTTTCTTCCTGTGTCTATCAGAAGTGAAGTAAATCATTAAAGTGCTCAATTCTGCTAATTTCTTGCTGCAGGAAGCTAAGCTGAAAAAGGTACCTACCTCTGCAAGGTTTTCTCAATATCCTACAAGAAAAAGAGAAATTGAAAATTATGTCTGAGATATTGGCCTAAATCTAGTTGTTATTGCATCCCAACTAGTATACACAGGGCCATTGAGTCAGGACTAGACATGGGGACAAATATAAAAACGAATCAGGATATTCATTTAATCTCCCTGATTCGTCAGATATTCTTTGCTTTGTATTCTTGGGATAAATATAACCCTTTTATATTCATCCCTTTGTTCCCTATCTGCTTATGCCCCCACGGATCAGCTGTTCCTCGGGGGGGCATAAGCAGAGACGGATTTTCCCTTCGGGCAGCTTTTGACCCTCTCAGCTCTATCCTTGACTGGTAGCAAGGAATCATAGGAGCTGCTGGCCAAACCTTCTTGAGAGTCAAAGGTCTCCACACCCATGCCCCTGGCAAGGGAATAGACAAAGCAGAGAAAGAAATACACAGTACCAGTGACTATTGTAGTCAAGTAACTCCATTGAGGTAGCAACGGCCATGACACAGGCCACCAAGACAGAAGAAAGGAAATCAGTGCAAACGGTGAGGGCATGGGTACAGGTGATGGAGGAGTGGGTGGGTGGGTGAGCAATCAGGGAGGTGGGACGGTGAGTGATCGGGCAGGGGTAGTAGAAAGGGGGGGTCAGACACATGGGAGAGTGATCAGGGGGGATAGAAAAGTGGGCAGCCTGGAGGGCAAGGGAGGTGGGCAACACGGGGGCAACCAGGCAGGCCAGCGGAGTGAGCGATTGAGGGGGCAGAAGAGTGATTGGGCAGATGAGTGAGCGGGAAGGCAACTGGGCGGGCAAAGAGGAGATCAGGTGGGCGAGGAAGCAAGCAAGTGGGGAGTGGAGGACCAGGCAAGCAAGGGGGTGAGCAGGTGGATGAAAAGGCAGTTGGGGGGTGAGCGATCGGGGCTGAAAAGTGGCTGGATGGGCAGGCAGATGAGCAAGGGGGCAACTGGGCAGGTAGGGGTGAGCGATGGGGGTGGAAGAGTGTGTGGGCAAGCAGGTGAAGAAGTGAGCGAGTGAGTGGGCAGCAGCTTTTTCAACGATCACAGTGCTTTTAATTTTTTTAAAAAATTCTTGCTATCTGGTAAATGCAGGAATTTTTTAAAAAGTGGAAGGGACATTCACATATGCGGAATCGATTCCAATGAATCAATACCACATCTGCTCCAAAATAAATGGACCTGTGGAAGAGGAGCAGAAAAACATATTTCTGTGACATAGTACTCTGCACATGCACATGCCTCATGTGTACTCTAAAATTTAATATATTTTTATAGCAGAACCTGGCACAACAGTACTATGTCTGTCAGTAGATTGAGCCCAAAAAGCCCTTCCTTGACCCCCATTGTCACCTAATCAGACAAGCTGTGTCTCCATGTCTCTTCCCAGATACAAAGCCCAGTGGTGGAGAAAGTCTGCTGGCAGGCATGATTGATAAAACACAGCCTCTCAGTGGCACACATGTCTGAGTCCAGCCAGCCTCTTGGTACAATCAACAACTGTGGAACAGGAGGAATAGGAGGAGGCTGGAGAGCATCTGGAGGCGGGCCCCAATGGAATCTAATTTAAAAGCTGCAAAAATTGTATGGACCATTTATTTACCTAAGGTGAAGGCCACAAGAAGAACTTTCTTTGCTACCTGGATACATGAAGCACAAGATCACCAGGCCGAACTATTTTGGATAGTACGTGATTTATCCAGAATTGGTCACAGTGACAGGTCTCCCAGTAGTATTTCCTGTGACCAATTTGTGGCATTTTTTAAACATAAAGTGGAGACCACCCACCAAAACTGTGACCACCATTTTCCTTCAGTAGATCAAGCCAAGATGTCCACTGTACCACCTTTCCCAGGCGAAATTAACACAATTTCAGCCTGTGACATCTGTAGAGGTTGCTTGACCGCTGCAGGGCCACTGTTGCCTCCCTAGATCCTTGCCTGGCCTGGCTCATAAAAGCTGCCACGCCAAATACAACAGATTGGACCACTGGTATTATTGAGTCTCTTCTTGAGGGCAGGTTTCCTCGAGCCCTCAAGGAGATGCTTATTAGGCCCATTCACCAAAAAATCTAATTTGGTGCAGATGATATTAAGAACTACAGACCCTTCGCCAATGTACTTTTTAAAAGCAAGCCAGTGGAGAGTGGTGGCAGACCAGTTACAAGGGTTCCTGGAGGAAACTAATGCCCTTGATTCACTCCAGTCCAGGTTCAGGTTGCGTCACGGTACGAAGACGACATTGGTCACCCTGCAAAGTGACCTTCTGAGGGAGACCGACAAGGGCAAAATGTCCTTGCTGGTCCTCCTCAATTTCTAAGTGACCTTCAATACTGTGGGCCACAGTATCCTCCTGGGGAGGCTCTGAGTTGGGAATTGGTGGCCTGGCTTTGATCCTTCCTAGACGACCGTCCTCAGAGAGTGCAGCTTGGGGAGATGATGTCCACCCCTTGGACTCTCAATTGTGGAGTCCCACAGGGGTCGATCATCTCCCCAATGCTGTTTAATATCTATTTGAGGCTGCTTGGGGAGGTGAAGAGCTTTGGAGCTTTGTGTCATCAATACGCGGATGACACCCAGCTCTATCTCTGCTTCCACCCCTCTGAAGAGGATGCCATCCTGTCCCTTGAGCACTGCCTGGACGCCATGCTGGGGTGGATGAGGGATAATAGACTAAGGCTGAACCTAGAGAAGATGGAAGTCCTGCAGGCAGGTGCCCCTAGTGTTTGAGGATTGGGGGCCTCCTTCTATTTTGGGGGGACTACGCTCTCAGCAAAGGATGAGGTTCACAGTCTGGATGTTATTTTCGACCCAGCGGTATCAATAGAATCTCAGGCAATGTCTGTGGTATATTCTGCCTGAGATCCATCTTAGGCGGATTGCCCAGCTGCATCCCTTCCTTGACACCAGATCCCTCACACGCTGGTCCATGCATTTGTAGTCTCAAGATTAGACCTACTGCAAAGTTCTCTATGTGAGGCTGCCTGAGACTGTTATGGAAACTTCAGCAGATCCAGAATATGGCCACCAGATTATTGGCAGGGGTGAAAAAATACCATCACATCTCCCCCACTCTGGCCACCTTGCACTGGTTACCTGTTGGTTTCCCTGCCAGCTTCAAGGTGAGGATGCTGACTTATAAAGCCCCGAGCGGTTTGGGGCCTCAATACTGGAAGAACGCCTCCTTCTAATGAGATCTGCCCATTCTACACGTTCTTCCCAGGCAGGGCGATTGAGAATACTGACCTCAAGAGAGGCCTAGAAAGAGAAGACCAGGAAGCGGGCTTTCTTGGTGGTTGCCCCTCGTCTTTGGAATAAGCTCCTGTCTGAAATTCGCCTGGCCCCTTCGCTGGAAAGCTTTAAACGATTACTGAAAACGTGGCTTTTCAGGCAGGCTTTCCCAGAATATTCAACATCTTAAGGCAGTGGTAGTTTCAGCATGACATACCACCTGTTCTGCCATCTTGTTTTTACTGTTACTTTTTAGTTTTTATTTTGTTGCTGTTATGTTAGTTGATGTTTAATTTTGATTGTTATTGTGTTCACTGTTCTTTATTGTTTATCTGTTTTTAGTTGTAAACCACCCAGAGTGGCCCTGGCAGTCAGATGGGCAGTATAAAAGTTAAGTAAATAAATAAATAAAATAGATTTAAGAGGCTACTGCTCTCACTGGTGTTCCCTCCCCCTGACCCATCCTTGCACCCTTTCCTCAGTAGCCTCCATCCCTCTTTCCTGTCTTTGCCTTTTGTTTGTGGAAGGTTTAGGTCTTTTTGTCTCCGAGAGGCTAAACAATCCTGCAAAGAACAAGGAAAAGTAGGGAAAGGATGGGGGACTTCGCTCCTGCTTGAGAGAGCAGGCAGGCACATAGAATCATAGGAAAGTGAAGTTGGAAGGGGCCTACAAGGCCATCAGGTCCAACCCCCTGCTCAATGCAGGAATACAATCAAAGCATACCTGCCAGGTGATTGTCCAAGTTTTTCTTGAATGCCTCCAGTGTTGGAGCACTCACCAACTCCCAAGGTAACTGGTTCCACTGTCGTACTGCTCTAACAGTTAGGACGTTTTCCCTGATATTCAACTGAAATCTGGCTTCCTTTAACTTGAGCCCATTGTTGCTGTCCAAGCTCTCTGGGATGATTGGGAACAGATCTTGCCCCTCGTCTGTATGACAGCCTTTCAAATATTTGAAAAGTGGTATCGTATCACGCCTCAGTCTTCTTTTCTCAGGGTTAAACATGCCCAGTTCTTTCAGCCTTTCCTCATAAGGCTTGGTTTTCAGCCCCCTGATCATCCTTGTTGCCCTCCTCTGAATTTGTTCCAGTTTGTTAGCATCCTTCTTGAAGTGTGGTGTCCAGAACTGGACACAATGCTCAAGGCGAGGCCTAACCAGTGCTAAATAGAGGGGAACTAGCACCTCGCGGGATTTGGAAACTATACTTCTATTAATGCAGCCTAAAATAGCATTTGCCTTTTTTGTAGCCACATCACACTGTTGGTTCATATTTAGCTTGTGATCTATGACAATTCCAAGATCCTTCTCACTCGTAGTTCTGCTGAGCCAGGTATCCCCCATCTTGTAACTGTGCAATTGGTTTTATTTTCCAAGGTGCAGTACTTTGCACTTATCCCTGTTGAATTTTATTGTGTTGTTTTCAGCCCAGTGTTCCATCCTATCAAGGTCATTTTGAATTTTGTTTCTGTCTTCTAGGGCAGGGGTCCCCAACCCCTGGTCCGGGCCATGGAGACAGATCTCCCACCCCCCCCCCCACACGCACTCCCGCCCTCCGCACAGCCCCTTCACGCATGTGTGAAAGTACGCACACGCACGCTAGTGCGCACAAGCAACCCCCACCCTTTCGTGAGTGAGCGCGAGTGCCCCCGAACACCCCCCGCTCCTTTGCGCATGCGTGCGAGCGCGGGAGGGTACCCCGCCTTCCCCAACCGGTCCATGGAGTTAAAATAGTTGGAGACCACTGTTCTAGAGTATTAGCTATTCCACCCAATTTTGTATCATCTGCCAATTTGACAATCATTCCCTGCACTCCCTCATCCAGGTCATTAATAAAAATAATGAAGAGCACCGGTCCCAGGACTGAGCCTTGGGGTACCCCACCTGTTACCTCCTCCCAGTTAGAGAAGGACCCATTAATCATCACCCTTGGAGTATGATTCTGTAGCCAATTGTGTATCCACCTGACACTTGATCTATCCAGCCCACACCTAGTTAACGTGCTAATCAGGATATCATGGGACACATTGTTCAAAAGCTTTGCTGAAGTTCAAGATACGTCTACAGCATTCTATCAGGGAGGTTATCCTATAAAAAAAATGAGATCAAATTAGTTTGGCAGGATTTGTTCTTGGCTTCTAGTTTGGAAGTTCATAGTCTGTCTTATGGGAAAAGACTTAACTAAAATAGGAATTGAGCACCTCTGCCTTTTCCCATCTCCATTGCGGAGCTGTGCCACTATGTCTTTTGCTACTCGCATAGCTGAAAAATGCTTTTTTATTGCTTTTAGTGTCTCTAGCTAACCTCAGCTCATTCTCAGCTTTTGCCCTCCTAATGCCATCCCTGTATTTTCTTCCTACTTGTCTGTACTCATCCTTGGTGGCCTGGCCTTCTTTCCACTTCCTGTACATGTCTTTTTTTGGTTTTTAGGTCCTCCCTGAGCTTTTTGTAAAGCCACACTGGTCTTTTTTGCTGCCTGCCACCTTTTTTCTTGTTGGAATTGTTTGTAGTTGTGCCTTTAGAATTTAATTTTTTAGAAGCTCCCACTCTTCTTGGACTCCTTTTCTTGTTAGGATCTCCTGCCATGGGACCTTACTTATCCTTGTTCTGAGATTATTAATATTGGCTTTTTAAAAATCCAGCAGACATGTGTGGCTACACTCTGCTTTCGTTTCCTTTGAAATCAAGAATTCTAGAAGGACATGGTCACTCTCACCTAGAGTTCCCCTTACTGCCACTTCCCCTACCAAGTCATCTCTGTTGGTCAGAATCACACTTCAATTAAACTTGCAGAAAGGAATCAGATGGTTTAATAACATGATTTAATGAAATGATATAATAATACGGCCTAATAATATGAATACAGGAAAAATAGAGGGTCAGGAGGATGAGAAATGAAAAATGGTCTAACCTTTGAGTTTTAAAAGAGCCAGAAACATAAAGCTGATAACATGATGTAGAACCAGTGTGGGAGCTGGCGGAGGCAGGGGGGGAATATCACCATCAAAGTATTGTTGCATCAAATAATAATAATTATGTGTCATGAAGTCGTTTCAAAATTATGACAGCTCTCACAGGATTTTCTAGGCTCAAAGCACTATTCCAGTGTGGTATAGTGGTCAGAGTGACAGATTAGGATTTAAGGGGAGGCAGTGGAAGACAGGAGGGCCTGGCGTGCTTTGGTCCATGGGGTCACGAAGAGTCGGACACGACTTAACGACTAAACAACAAGGTTCAAATCAGTCCTTAGCCATGGAAACTCATTGTGGGGGACAATATTAAAACATTCTTTATATATAGCACATACCTTGAAAACCCTACAATGGTCGCAATAAATCAGAAAGATGAGGTGTGACTGCATATCACAAGGTCCTCACAAGTGGTTTACCAGTCTCTCTCAGGTGGCACTCTGCGCCCATGCATCTTGCCCAAGGCCACTCAGATGGAAACAAGCACACTGGATGACCTTGGCTGATCCCTCTTCTTCTCTTGTAACCCTTCACCACTGGCCACTCTGGCTACAGCTGGTAGGGAGGTTAAGAGTTGAACATTATATGCAGGAACTACAGGTGCGTATGTTTATTGAAGTGATAATGTAATCGAACCTGATGAATTAAACTCCTTTTCCAGCCAGAAGAAAGGGCGGATTTTCTCTGCTTTGAAGAGAGCCGAATCAAAAGTGTGCAGAACATTTCCCTTATCATTATCAGCATTGAAGAACACCACCTTCCTTTCTTCATAGTCCAGGTAAATGCCAATTGTCTCTGGAGTGTCAGCTGTGAGTTCGCCAATTCTGTTTTTGCTCAAGATCCAAATGCCCTCTTGTAGCGGGAAAATATTAATTCGTTTCTTCCTATTCACGGATTCTCTGGCCACCCCCACAGCCCAGAATCCCACCAACCCAACCTTTACTTCCCAGTAATGCCGTCCTGAAGTGAACCCCTCACAGCCTAACACACAGCACGAAGAACTATATCTCTGGGGACAGTCAGCCGGATTGCAGCAATTCCATTTCAAAGTCAAAGTTTTCTGATCATCAGATACAGTGAGCTGGGGGCTCGCAGTGTCTGGATCCAAAGTCACTTTTACTGTTGAAGGCGGTGGGGAAAACAGAAGAGGAAGAGAGAAAGGAAGGAGAGCACATATTAATAGGAATCGATTGTACTAAATGTACTGAATCCCACCTGATTCAGTAACTTGCAATGAGATTAGGGCACTACAGAACAAATTCTGAAAGCAAGAGGGAAAGATAGCAAAGGAAGTTGTTCCATACAGACAATTAGATCCCGCCCCCATGGACCCCTTCCGTGAAACAGATAACATCAAAGGAAACACAGCTCTGATGTAGTCTGCTTCTGGTCAAAATGCCATCGAGAGCAAATGATGCCCAGGCAAGTTCAGGCACACAGGACCAAAAGCCAACAGTGGGTGGGATCCGATGGGGAAAGAAGCTTGTGTTTTGGACTGCTTGGGGCATAGTCCAGGGAGAGTTTTATTCCTAGTGGTCACATGACACACAGGCAATTGTGATCCAGCCCAACCGCAAATCCATGTCCAAGCTGGAGATTTTTAACTTGCAGCAGGGCTACTCTTTTTTGGTGGTGGGGGCCTGGCATGTTGCCCACATGAATGGAAAGGTCACTTTAAATGAAATGACTCCCTGCAAAGCATCCCTTTCTTGGTGGCAATTGGATATCTGGTGTCTGATCACACCCCAAGTTCTTTTAGCACATGGGTGTATGGGAAAGGGTATCAGGGGAACTTGCCTACCCCGCCCCTAATTCTTGGTTTATATTTTTATTTAATGTACACAGACATTTAATTCTACTGGTAGGAATAGAATTAAGTTAGTCACTAATAACTTGCTGCCCATTCATGTCATTCAGTGTCTTCTGCCTGAGTGGCTATGAGTATGGTCATCCCACACAAAGCCACAGAAATGTATGAATTAATATATCTTTTCCCTTGGCAAAGAGTAGCCTTGTGCGTGCAGATTTTTCCTGACGTGGCAAATAGCAGTCTTTTGGGAAGCGGAACAATATCATCAGCTTTAAGCATATGAAAAAGTAACATATCTGCATTTTCAGAGGTACATAAAACTCCCCCAATCTTTCCTGAAGTCTTACCCCACTCCACTTGCAACTGTTGTGGTAAATATTCTATAGAAAAAAAAGAAGAGAAAGAGAAGTGAGATGGCATTGATGATATTCTTGAGTACTCATTCATAGACATGTCACAAATCACAGCTGTCCTCAGTTTATAAGCAAATGTAACACTGTGAGAATTTAGCTATCCAGCTTAAGTAGGCAAAATTAGATGTAATCTGACATCTACACTCTGATTTATATTTGCTGATAGCTGACATCTGAGGAGTTGGCAGAGAATGTTAACTCCCCAAAGACTATTTACTGATGCAAACTCAGATTACAGTAAATTCCAAAGAATTCTATGGGACTGACTTTGAGGGAACAGGCCATAGCTTTTGTCCCTTTGTTGTTTTTATTTCCCCACCTGGAAGTTGAAATTCTGTTGCTTAGTGTAATAATGGTGTGATCAGAGGGGCATGGTTTACTCTTTGCTCTGGCAATCACATAATGTAATTGCTAAAGCAAACCAGCCTATCCCAAGAGTATTCCTACCTGCACCTTTCTTGGTCCCTCTCAGGGGCTTCTACTTTTTGGTGCAGGAAGGATTGCTCCATTTTCGTTCATTTCCAGCATGTGTGATCACAAGAAATGAACCAAGGCAAGCCTTCTTCTTTGAGTTTCCTATTAAACTGTTGGCCGGTTCTCAATATTAGAAACTGACAGCAGAAGGAGCCAGACCAAATGAAGTTGTCTGAGGTGCATATGCTACTTAGATGTGAGGATTATACCAAATGGCATATTAAACCGGTGACCGATCCTATTTCGCCTACTCCAGACAACTCCCAAGTGACTGTGTAGACATCCCTTACAGGTCCCAACCACAGTCCCATTTGTGTAACTCACAGAGATGTTGACTCACCAAATTTCCACTGATTCAATGGGTCTGCTCTTGCACAACTTAGGACGCTAAGCAACAGGATTTCAGCCAATAGCAATGGGGATAAAATTAGACTACCTTTTCTTACTGATTTCAAAAGGACCCAAGTGCAATCCAGCTAGCTTGGATCTGATCCAGTATAATTTCATATTTATTGATTTGTTTTATATGTCTTAGCTAGGTACCTTTGAATCTCCGCAAAGTCTCCTGCAGGATAATGTACTTTTTGGAGAAGCCGTTAACTTTATCTTCCAACTCAGAAAAAATATTTGGCTGTTGAAAATCCCACACTTTGTACCTAAGGAGACAAAGAATCCTTCAATTTCAGGATCAAATCAGTTGGCAATAAAATGAACAAGTCAATGTGCGTTTAGTAAGATTGGAAAGCCAGGTTTATTGATGTTTGTTTGATTCATGTACTGTCCTACCTCACAGAGGGTAGCTTACAAAAATCTGCATAAAAATACACTTGGAATCACAAGTCACACATTTCTAATGAAACACTGCAAATACAGTAATAAAATACAAACAAGTGGCCGAACAAATAAAATAACTGCTTGTCTTATGAAAGCCTGTGAAAAAGTGTGCCTTAGTGTTTGTGTTAAGAATGTGGTGGAACAAGTGAAACTTCTTAGATACACCATAACCAGGAAAAAGCCCTGCCACATGTAATAGGTCCATGAGCCACACTACTCTGGCTCAGTGCAAGCTGAGTCCTCCTGGGTTATCTTAAATCTTAGATATGTTAATATTGGAAAATTCACCGGAGCACTGAGCTATTATGGACTTTGTACATTTTGATCCTGGTGATTCACTGGTGGATCTGATCTGACCAGCTTAAATACTGTGGGCTCTTGAGTGTCATGTTTTGTGTCCTGGAACAATGGTTTCTCAACCTTTGGTTCTCAACCTTTGCTGGGGGGGTTCTGGAAGTTGAACTAAATGTCAGAACCCTAAGCCAGTATGGTCAATGAGCTGGGCTTCAGGGAGCTGTGGTCCAGCCATTCTCAACAGGGGTGCATATTTGAAGGAGGGCACAGACTGGAAAATATGAGAAGTCTATTAGCACAATATAGGACATGCCATATCCTTGTTTGACAGGGGGCCCTGAGACTGGAGAAGAGCTCCTAAAAGGGGTTTGTGGCCAAAAAAAAAAAAAAAAAGCAGCTATGTCCAAACCAGCTGGAGGACCAACATTTGAGAATGTGAATGATTTAAGAAAACTGGCTGCAATTAAAAGTGCCAGTCTATATTGTGGTATTTTTTGCTGAAGGGCCAGACTATGTTTCAAAGAGGCTGTGCCAAAATATAAAGGGGTGTGGCCAAACAGGAAACAACACTACCTATGTATGCATGCACACATAGACATATGGACAATATCATGTACATACAAAGAGAGATTTTCCACCTTTCCTAATTCTGCAGGCAATATCCACAAGTAATGTGGGAAGTCCTATTCAGAAACATTCCCACCATCTGTGGAAGCCAACTGGAAATTGTAGCAGAGGGAGGTGAGGTTAGCATGCTTTCTTTCCTCACACAATTAGACCACATGGATTCTGAACGACACAGCTAGAAAAAGACAGACAAAAGCACGCAATCCAGAGCTTGGAAAGGGAAGTTTTCCAGAAGATGACTCTGAGAATCCCCCAACCAGAATAGTTGCTGAAGTATTCCAGAAAAGTCATTTCTATAGGCAATGATACGAGCCTTCTTTCTGCCTCCTCCCTTTCTTCCTGTGTCTAGCAGAAGTGAAGTAAATCATTAAAGTGCTAAATTCTGCTAATCTCTAAGCAAAAAAGGTGACCTACCTTTGCAAGGTTTTCTCAATATCCTACACAAACAAAAAAAGGAAGAGAAGAAGAGAGAGAAATGGGAAGTTATGTCTGGGAGGTTTGTCTAAATCTAGTTGTTACCTCATCCCAATTAGTGCACATAGGCCCACTGAGTCAGGAACGTACCAGGGATGTTGGCAAGTCTTTGGGTCTGAGTCCCAAGTCCCAGTCTGAACCTTCAGGGCTGAGTCCCAGATCCGAGTCTGCGGGCACAAGTCCCAAAGCTCGAGTCCTTTTGCTCAGCCTCCTGGGTGGCCACATGCAAGGAAATGGTGAGCTGATTTCCCTTCCTGGAGCTGGCCCCTGCCTCTGCATGTGCACTGGTCTATCAGCTGGGCGGCAGATGCATTGGTGGAGGCAGCAGCCAGCTCCTGGAAGGGAAGCCGGACCAGCTTTCTCCAAGGCAGCATCAGGTTGGGAGGCCTGTCCCTAATAGGGACTTGAAATGCGACTCAGAAAAATGGGTCCCAAAACCCGCCAAGTCGAGTCTGAAACAAGTCACCAGTGCGACTTAGGTCAGACTTGACAGTGAGTTGAAACTCGTGAGTCCCCATCCCTGGTCCTTACATGACTATCTCTTGAGCACGACAGGGAAGAGGGCATCTCCCTAGCCAACTTGTGCAAATGGGGCTGAGGCAGAGGGTTGTAGAGAAGAAGGTATTTTTTTCACCTTTCATTTTCGAACTTTCAAGAAGACTCCAAGATCTCACCTGCAGGAATGTACTTGGTGGTTGCCGATTCTTGTCTTCCATCTCTTGGATGAGAGTATCACAAAGATAGATGTCACCAGAAAGTTTGGTGACAAAGGCCTCCTCTCTCTTCACAAGCTCTTCCAGCTGGTCCAGCAATGCTGTCTTTTCTTGTTTCAGTTGCACTTGTACTTCTTCAAATTTGGACACAATCTTCTGTTTCTCAGTATTTACCTTTTCCTGTACGTTAGACAAACACACAAGTAAGAGACATGATTATGTGTGCAGAGGCACTATCATGCTTTCAAGGGATAAATCTTTCAGCAAGGATCAGTAGGAATATATAGAACCTGAAATAAGTAAGACCTGGGATCACAGATCCAGAAGACCAAATCTCGAGATCAGTGGTTCCCAACCTTGGGTAAGCCAGGTGTTCTTGGACTCCATTTCCCAGAAGCCTTCACCACCAGTTGTTTTAGTCAGGATTTCTGGGAGTTGCAGTCCAAGAACACTTGGGTTACCCAGGTTTGGGAACCACTGTCCTGGATGACAATGTCTCTGCACCCAATCCTGAATTCACAGAGGACCAGGAGCCCGAAGCCCCAGATGAAGGGAGCTCAGAGGCCACATCAGAGGAAGCTAGATGCCCTCCTGTCCCATGTGAATGCTGTAGGCATGAATATGGACAGATCATAGAATCATGAAGGTGGAAGGGACCTTTAAGGCCATTGAGTCCAACGCCCTGCTCAATGCAGAAATACAAATTTAGGATATCGGCCAGGTGGTTCTCCAAGTTTCTTTTGAATGACTCCAGTGTTGGAGCACTCACCACCTCTCAAGATAATTGACTCCATTGCTGTACTGCTCTAACAGAAAGATTTTGCTGATATTCAACCAAAATCTGACTGCCAGAAGTGCTCAGCTGCAGAAGAATAACTCCCTGGGATAAAAGGTTTCCTCGAGAGGAGGATGCCTGAAGGGAAAGCTCTTCTGTCCATGGAGATCAGCAGGTCTCAGATGCCTGCAGCTCAGCTCAACATGGGGTTCCTGCAACCCAGCTATATAAACCTTAGCTTGGGACTGTGTTTCTCCTGGAGAACACTTTTTCTGGGTCCAACTTCTACAATTTGCCAGTTGTTATTCCAGAAATTGTAATTCAAAAAAAGTAACTATTCTGAGCTCTGGCTTGCTCTTACTGTCCTTCTTTGGAGTCAAGCTCAAGTAAAACAGGTGAGGTTCATTGCAGGAAGCACTAAGCAGTACATCAGTTCAAGTATGAGAAATGTTGCCTCTCTTTTTTGGATGGCAATGGCCAGAATTCTCTAGTCAGTATGGCTAGTATGACTCCAGCACTGGAGTCTGAAAAAACACTGTACCCCATCTCTGCAGCAACCCTGCTTATCTAGTCCTGTTGTTCTGAACCAGCGTTACCCACCCAGGAACACTGCAGATATAATGAACTGCATCTCCCAGTGGCAACCACCATGTTGGCTAGGATTGAGAAAGAGTTCAACAGATCTGGAGGACAAGAGAATGGGGAAGGCTGTCATACAGAGAGGACTCACCTACCCAACAAACTGGCTAGCACCCACTCACCTGCAATTCCTTGTATCTATTCTCCTCCTCTATTGGCTATTGTGAAAGCCAATAGCCTCCTCCCTCTTTTCTTTCCAAGCCTTCAGAAGGGAATCCAGCTCCTCCTGAAAGAAGCAAAAATACAGTGGTGACACTGAACATCATGTCTGCAACAGGTGGCCTCACCTGATTGTGGCGCCCCTTGGAAGCAAAAGATGGCCAACTGGGGAAGACCAGTTTCCTCTACATGAAACTGGAGAGCGTGCCTTTGAAAAAGGGATGGATATAGGGCAGTAAAGCAGGTTCCCCATCACTGCATCCATGTTGTGTGACCTGTTTTGTGTTAATAGTTGTTTAAGATGAGTTTGGCAGGTCTTATGAGCATGTATAATTTGGAATTAAATTATTGATTATGCATGTGAACGGTTTCATTTCAGAGCTGCAGGTGATCACCAATAGGGTTCTCCCATTTTCTCTTTTGGTCTCTTTCACAGTCTTTTCTTTTCCCCTGGGTACCTGGCTGGCCCGTCAATTTGAGGACTTTCCCCCCCAATTAATTAGGTGGGTGTTGTAGTATACGAAATGCCCGCTATAAACCTATGAGTCCTGAGTCCCTATGGTCTGGATCCAATGCAATTATATCAGAGGGGTTGATTTTTTTATGTGTTCAGGATGGAAGCTGGAAACTCTATGTATGTACAATCTATGTATGTAAAAATGATTAATTGATTTTAAATCATTCAGAATGATAAATGATTTTAAAATCAAATTGATTTAATTCACAATTTAAATTTTTAAAAATCAATGTTTTAATTTAATTTGTAAAAAAAAACATTAAAAATATTAAATCGTGATTTGATTGAAATCAAATTCACCCTGTAGCAATAATCAATGGATTCTCGATATAATGTAATCTTTTTACTGTATCTTCATTGTATAGCTGCACGCTGCTGTTCAAGAAGTGAACCTGTTGTGTGGACTGGCTTGGGCTAAGGTTAAGGGTTGGGTGGAAGTTGTGAAGTTCACCCACTGTGGCTTTTCCTATTGTTGGGTTGGGATAATCTGTATTGCAAAGTGTGCCATCTTAGTATAATGTCACCACCTATCTAAAAGAGAGGGCTATTACATGTTATAATATCAGGCAAAACCAAAAGAAAAATACAGAAAAAAACATTCAAGACTAACTATATTTTTATGTGAGCTTTTGTGGACAAGTCCACCTCCTTCAGATATGTTAAAAGTCAACTCACTTGTTTTTAATATTCCAAAGACATTTTACAAATGGGATCTGGTGCACAACTCAGAATTACTGCATTGTCCTCAGTCTCATATTGTTCTCCCTCTCTTTCTATGAGGGTGGTCATGTCTTCTTTTCCAGAAGGCAGCTGTTCTCAGTGGGGGCCATATGGATTCCAGGAAGGGGGGGGGGGAGTCTGGCACATTTGAAGGGGGCCACAGACTGGAAACAATTCTTCACACACTATATCTCATAATAACGTAAGAACATAAGAAGAGCCCTGCTGGATCAGACCAAGGGCCCATCTAGTCCAGTTCTCTGTATCTCACAGTGGCCCCACCAGATGCCTCTGGGAGAACACGAGACAACTAGAGACCTGTCTTCTGATGCCCCTGCCCTGCATCTGGCATTTTGAAGTACATTCCTTTTAAGCCTGGAGATTATACATCCTCATACTGGCTTGTAACCTGCGATGGACTTTTCCTCCAGGAATCTGTCCAATCCCCTTTTAAAGGCATCTAGGCCAGATGCCATCACCACATCCTGTGGTAAGGAGTTCCACAGACTAACAACACACTGGGTAAAGATATATTTTCTTTGGTCTGTTCTCACTCTCCCAACACTCAATATGAGGGAATGCCCCCTGGTTCTGGTATTGTGTGAGAGGGAAAAGAGCTACTCTCTATCCACTTTATCAATCCCCTTCATAATTTTATATGTCTCAATCATGTCCCCCCTCATGCGCCTTTTCTCTAGACTAAAGAGCCCCAAACGCTGTAAACTGTCCTCATAAGGGAGGTGCCCCAGCCCAGTCAACATTTTAGTGGCTCTCTTCTGTACCTTTTCCAGTTCCACAATGTCTTTGTTGAGGTGCGGTGACCAGAACTGTACTCAATACTCCAGGTATGGCCTTACCAGTGTTTTATACAATGGCATTATAATGTTGACTGTCCCCTTTTTAATGATGCCTACCATGGAATTGGCCTTCTTCACTGCCGCCGTATACTGGGTTGACACTTTCATCGAGCTGTCCACCAGCACACCAAGATCTCTTTCCTGATCCATCACAGATAGCTCAGAACCCATCAGCTGATAACTGATTTTTGCCCCAATGTGCATTACTTTACATTTTCCTTTATTAAAATGCATTTGCCATTTTGCTGCCTATTCTCCCAGTTTGGAGAAATCCTTCTGGAGCTTCCCTTCTGGTCTTCACCACCCGGAAAAGTTTCGTGTCATGTGCAAACTTGGCCACCTCACTGAAAATCCAGATAGACAATATCCACCGGTTCGCCCACATCCACATGCCTGTTGACCTTTTCAAAGAATTCTAAAAGGTCTGTGAGGCAAGACTTACCCTTACAGAAGCCATGCTGATTTTCCCTCAGCAAGGCTTGTTCTTCTATGTGTTTTAAGATTTTATCTTGGATGAGGCTTTCCACCATTTTCCCTAGAACAGACATTAGGCAAACCAGCCTATAGTTTCCCAGGTTCCCCCTCCTTCCCTTTTTAAAGATTGGTGTGACATGTGCTATCCTCCAGTCCTCTGGCACTGTGGCCATTTGAAGGGACAAGTTGTATATTTTAGTTAAGAGATCAGCAACTTCATTTCTCAGTTCCTTAATAACCCTTGGGTGGATGCCTTCTGGGCCCGGTGACTTATTGATCTTCAATTTATCAATTAGGTCTAAAACATCCTCTCTTTTAACCTATATCTGATTTAATTCGTTAGTCAGGAGGGGCCATTCAAGTCTTCTGTTGTGAAGACAGATGCGAAGAACTCATATAATTTCTCTGCAATCTCCAAGTCCCCCTTTCCCTCCCTCACCATCCAGAGGGACAGCTGCTTCTCTGGCACGTTTCCTGCTTCTAATGTATTTAAAAAAGCTTTTATTATTCCCCTTTATATTGCTGGCCGTACGTTCCTCAAAGTCCTTCTTTGCCTTCTATATTATCTTCTTACATTTCTTTTGCCAGAGTTTGTGTTCCTTTTTATTTTCCTCATTTGGGAAGGATTTCCATTTATGGAAGGACCGCTGCTTGCCCTTTAAAACCTCTCTAACTCTCTAATGTTATAATTGTTCTTATGCAGATGTATTTTTATACGTATTTTGATTGTAATGTTTATTTGGGTTTTTTTTATTTGCTGTTCTGTTAAATAGTATTTTAATTAAGTTGATTATATATATTGTAAAATGCCCAGAGGGGCTTTCAGCCAGACGGGCAGTATAAAAATGAAACGAAATGAAATGAAAAGAAACAAACAAACAAACAAGCAAACACACTGCTCGTTTTTGAAGATGGTTTGGAAACCGAAGCCGCTTTTGAAGATGGTTTGGAAACTGCAGCTGGTTCAAAATGCTGCAGCCAGGCGGCTGACTGGGAGCAGTCACAGGGAACATATCATTCCCCTGCTCCCATGGCTGCACTGGCGACCAGTCAGTTTACAGAGCCAATCCAAAAGTGTTGGTTATGACTTATAAAGCTGTCGATGGCTTGGGTCCAGGCTATCTGAATCATAGAATCACAGAATACTGAAATTGGAAGCAGTGTACAAGGCCATCAAGTCCAACCCCCTGCTCGATGCAGGAATACAAATCAGAGGATATCTGCCAGGTGGTTGTCAAGGTTTCCCTTGAAGAGGGTCACCAGAAATCAGAATTGATTTGATGGCATGCAAATAAAAACAAGAACAACGCTCTGACAGCTGGGCTGTAAACATTTCAGTATTCAAAAGCACTGAGTTACTAGCCTCCAAAGGCTTATTAACTACTACTCAGTCACATGTTTTTCTGCTAGCAGAAGGCAGCTAATACTGAGCTTGTGGCTAGTGAACAGAAGTCATCATCACTTTGGAAACTCATAATTGAAGCAAAATAGAAGAACCTGGTTGTTGCTTCAGGAGCTCCATTCAGAAGCAGTGCAGAACAACAAGACCTAAACCTGGCTACAGAATCCCCTAAAGCTGGCTTCTATGAGGGTAGATCTGTTAAGACACGAAAAAGCCATGGTAGCCTTTCCTTGCCTAGGCAGGAGAAAGTGGTGTCAAGCAGAAGAAATAAACCTGAGAAAAGCAACAGAAGTACAGATGTAGGGAAGACAAGAAGGGAAGACATCCCCAGGTCATATCCCCTTTTCCACTACTTCAGTTCACTTGATCTATGGACTGGTGAGGCAGAATTAGAGGCTGTTCAAACTCCCCATATCTGCACTCCCATCTCCTATCCTACTGCACAATAAGAGGAAAGTGGCTGTACCGACATGCATTTAACAATGCCGGCAGCATCCAGAGCCATACGGCCAGATGCTGGGCACGGCGGTCCGCAGGAACTAAGGGATTGCAAAGCTGCACGGTGGCATGTTAGCATCATTTGCATGCATAGGGCACACCAGCGGCACACGGCGTCTGAGCACATTAAAATCATAACTAGATTTAGGAAAGAGTCTCTGCCCACCCCCAATATCTCTTGAGTCTTCCTTTGCAATTATTATTATTTTTACCTTGTAACTCTGGGCAGCTTCCTCAAGAGGCAGCAGGAGAGCTTCGCTTGGGTCCTCGTTAGATTCCACACACTGGGAACACACCAGCTCCTGTTTGCCTTTGCAAAAGAACTGGAGCGGCTGCTGGTGCGTTTCGCACGTTTTCTCTCCAGGTGTGTTTTTTGCCATCTCCAGCTTCGTCCTTTTGACTATTTCTACAATATTCGCCAGTTCTTGGTTTGGCCTCAGCTTCCGCTTCAGCGACGCTTCTCCACAGCGAGGGCAGGAGAAATCACTTCCCCATTTCTCCCAATGCTGGGTGATACAGACCTGGCAGAAACTGTGCCCACAGTCCACACTCACCGGCTCAGTGTAATAATCTCGGCAAATATAACAGGAGACTTGATCTTCCAGCAGTTTGGCAGAGCTGCTTGCCGCCATGGCTCCTGTGCAGAGACAGGCAGTTAAGTTTCGCTTTCCTGGACTCAGGCGACTGTGTCAGAGACCAGAAAGTGGCGGTTCCTGGAAGCTGCAGTTTCCTTCCATGTGCGAGAAAAGAAATGAAACTCATTCCGCTCAGCCCCTTTCTTTCACTGCTCCAACTTCGAATGGTTTCTTTCATATTATTGCAGACAGCCGACTTGCGTTCTTTTAAGGAGAAAGGCAGGGTAAAAATATTATAAGTAAATACATCTGTAATTTATTATTTGAGATCTCTGCCATTCCTGATTTCAAATGTACATTTTAATGCATTTGAAGTTAAAACCTGTGGATGGTTAGCCGTCCTAAGCTCTCATGAGGAACCACAGGGTATAATCTGAAGCAATAATAATACTTTAGCCTGGTGTATGCCAGATATAAAATAGTTTTTATATGTACTAATAAAGCATTATGGACATTTTCTTCTATTGGTTTGTATTTTATAGGCATTATTTATTTATAACCAATAAGAATTGCATGTCATTAAGTCAGTTGTGACCTAGGGAGACCCTTTCCAGCGTTTTTCACATACAGAATACACAGTAGTGGTTTATCATTCCTTTCTTGTGGGACTGGCTTGGGACTGTGCAGCTTGCCCATGATTACAGAGGCTGGCTTTTCTCCCAGGAGGCACAGTGAAGAATCAAACTCCCAACCATATCTGAACCACTGAGCTATCCAGCCAGCTATTGTTTATCACAAAAGGTAAATTAAAGAGAAGATGGAAACAGTACACAGAAGAGATAAAAGGATGATAGACTCCTTTGAAGAAGAATCCTATGAGGAAGAGCCTACAGTTCTATAAAGTGAAGTGAAAGCAGCTCTGAAAGCACTAGGGGGAGATGAAATAGAATTATTTTTGAGTGAGCAAGGCACAGTTGACTTAAAAGGTTATTTTCCAAGCATGTCACTGTTTCGGGAGATTTTCCTGCTGCCCTAACTCCTCTTGAGAGGGTGGAGAGGATCAAACTTTGCAGAGATAACCAGAAAATCTGGATTTGTTGTTGTTGTTTAGTCGTTAAGTCGTGTCCGACTCTTCGTGACCCCATGGACCAGAGCACACCAAGCCCTCCTGTCTTCCACTGCCTCCCGGAGTTGGGTCAAATTCATGTTGGTAGCTTCGATGACACTGTCCAACCATCTCGTCCTCTGTCGTCCCCTTCTCCTCTTGCCTTCACACTTTCCCAACATCAGGGTCTTTTCCAGGGAGTCTTTTCTTCTCATGAGATGGCCAAAATATTGGAGCCTCAGCTTCAGGATCTGTCCTTCCAGTGAGCACTCAGGGTTGATTTCCTTCAGAATGGATAGGTTTGTTCTCTTTGCAGTCCAGGGGACTCTCAAGAGTCTCCTCCAGCACCACAATTCAAAAGCATCAATTCTTCGGCGGTCAGCCTTCTTTATGGTCCAGCTCTCACTTCCATACATCGCTGCTGGAAAAACCATAGCTTTGACTATGCGGACCTTTGTCGGCAAGGTGACGTCTCTGCTTTTTAAAATGCTGTCTAGGTTTCTCATCGCTTTCCTCCCAAGAAGCAGGCGTCTTTTAATTTCGTGGCTGCTGTCACCATCTGCAATGATCATGGAGCCCAAGAAAGTAAAATCTGTCACTGCCTCCATATCTTCCCCTTCTATTTGCCAGGAGATGATGGGACCAGTGGCCATGATCTTAGTTTTTTTGATGTTGAGCTTCAGACCATTTTTGGTGCTCTCCTCTTTCACCCTCATTAAGAGGTTCTTTAATTCCTCCTCACTTTCTGCCATCAGAGTGGTATCATCTGCATATCGAAGCTGGACCTCCTTTATGTGGACCATGAAAACACACAAAGAGTCTATTAGTTGTTCTGAAACTCTTGGTTCTGTCCAGATAAAATGCTAGTGAGCGCCTAATGTTGATACTGTGGAGCATGTGCTCAAGAGGAGATTATGGTGATTTGAAGAATGATGGTAATATGATAGGTTGATTGATATGAAAATCTGACACAACCTTAGGTAAAAAAGAAACATCAAAGTATAAAGTCACTTTATCAGGGTGAAACTGAATAAAGGGTGGATCAGCTCGGTGGGCAGCAAGCTCACTGGCTCTCTTGGCAGATGTAATAGCCACAAGGAATGCTGTCTTGAGAGTAAGCAATTTCAAAGTTGAGGACGACATGGGCTCGAATGGTGGGCGCATCAGAATATTCAGGACTATTTGAAGAGACCATTGAGGAACAATCTCTTAATGAGGGTGAAAGAGGACAGTTTAATTCCTTCTTCAGTATTGCAACGTATTGGATTTTTCAGCCATATATTTCTCTAAATGTTTAGTAAACTACCTTGAGTCCCTTTATTGGGAAAGATTAATGAATTAAAAATGTCCATGTCCCCTCTTTTGATGCTTTTGAATTGTGGTGCTGGAGGCGACTCTTGAGAGTCCCCTGGACTGCAAAGAGAACAAACCTATCCATTTTGAAGGAAATCAACCCTGAGTGCTCACTGGAAGGACAGATCCTGAAGCTGAAAGTGTGAGGGCAAGAGGAAAAGGGGACGACAGAGGACAAGATGGTTGGACAGTGTCATTGAAGCTACCAACATGAATTTGACCCAACTTCGGGAGGCAGTGGAAGACAGGAGGGCCTGGCGTGCTCTGGTCCATGGGGTCACGAAGCGTTGGACATGACTTAACGACTAAACAACAACAAACTCCATTGAGGTAGCAACGGACATGACACAGGCCACCAAGACAGAAGAAAGGAAACCAAGGCAAGGGGTGAGGGCATGGGTACACGTGACGGAGGAGTGGGTGAGTGAGTGGGCAAGGGTAGTAGAAAGGGTGATCAGACACATGGGGGAGTGATCGGGGGATAGAAGAGTGGGCAGCCTGGAGGGCAAGGGGGATGGGCAACATGGAGGCAACCAGGCATCAGGGGCTGAGCGATTGAGAGGGCGGAAGAATAATTGGGCAGGTGAGTGAGCGGGAAGATGACCGGGCAGGCAAAGGGGAGATCAGGTGGGCGAGGTGGCGAGCAAGTGGGGAGTGGAGGACCAGGCAAGTCCTTCCTTGCCTCTCATTGTTCCAAAGGACGTGGTAGCGCTGCAGGTTAAACCGCAAAGCCTCTGGGCTGCAAGGTCGAAAGATCAGCAGTTTGAATCCACGTGACGGAGTGAGCTCCCGTCACTTGTCCCAGTTCCTAGCAGTTCAAAAGCATGTAAAAATGTAAATAAATAGGTACCACCACGGTGGGTAGGTAATGGCGTTCCTTGTCTAGTCGCGCTGGCCACGTGACCACGGAAACTGTCTACGGACAAACGCTGGCTCCATGGCTTGGAAACGGGGATGAGCCCTGCCCCTGAGTCGGACACGACTGGACCATTGTCAAGGGGAACCTTAGTTTGTTCCAAGCAGACAAGCTGTGTCTCCATGTCTCTTCCCAAATATAAAACCCAGTGGTGGAGAAAGTCTGCTGGCAGGCATGATTGATAAAACAGTCTCTCAGTGGCACACACACACACACCCCGCAGGGACCTGGGACCCATTAAGATGGTCTGCCCATGGAGGCTACTGGATCCAATTGGTTTCCAAGATACAACGTGTGGGATACCAGCTGATCTGGTTGGCACTCCTATTGAAGCTCTGGTCGATGGATGGTATGAGGCTGGTACCATGGCTGTTGACACAATTGCACCCAAACGCCCCCTCCATTTCCGAGTCCACCCAGCCTCTTGGTACAATCAACAACTGTGGGTGATGAAAAGGAATAGGAGGCTGGAGAGCATCTGGAGGTGGGTCCCGACGGAATCTAATCTAAAAGCTGCAAAAATTGTATGGACCATTTATTTAGCTAAGGTGAAGGCCACAAGAACTTACTTCGCTACCTGGATAAGTGAAGCACAAGATCACCAAGCCGAACTATTTCGTATAGATTTATCCGGAATTGGTCACAGTGACAGGCCTCACAGTAGTATTTCCTGTGACCTATTTGTGGCATTTTTTAAACATAAAGTGGTGACCATCCACCAAGACCATGACCACTGCCACAGAGTTTCTTCCACTAAGCCTTTGGAAAGGAGTTAGAATCATGGACTCAAAACATCGATTTCACAGACTGCTGTTGGGTATTTCATCCCCCATGGAGGGATACGTATGACCATTAACATCACTTTGCCATAACAAACAGTTATACAAATCTTGCGGGTAATATAGGTGGATGGAATCAGTTTAATGGGCTGTAGTTGTATTCAATGTCTATGGTCTGACAGCAGTGGTTGCCAACATTTTACTATCAGAACACCTTTTCCATAGTACTCCTATGCAACTATATCTACCTCTTCATGCATTTACACCTGTCACAAAGGCCCAGAGGTGTTTTGAGCAACACCAGAATCCAACTTACCCATCTGCTTTGGCAGAGTAACAGAATGATCCACAATTCTCCTCTCCAAACCAAGAACCCTATTCAAAAGGGGCAACAGGAAGAGTTGGTGGCCTCAAAGTTACCGCCACCTTTCTTCTTTTGTACTCATCTGTTCCAAATAGTCCCCAAGGCAATCTGTGCTTTAAACACACAGCATTTCACTGTTCAGCAGCAGCAAATTGGTAGCAGGATCCAGAGGAAGACATTTCAGTCAGAACAGACAACTGTGCATAACTCGCTCAAGTGAGCAGTTCACTGGCCCAGCCAGACTGGTAACTAGGAACAAGATGTTGCAAAGATCAAGGAATTGGCAAAAGCCTCTACCCCACTGCTGTCCAAAACAGAGGATGTTCCTCTCACAGCTGAATGTAGAACTTAATGCTGCATGTCACTGGCAAGATCCATGAATGGAAGGGAAAAAGCCCTCCAGACAGAAAGAGTCCGGGGCCAGATGCCTCCCTTCTCCCCACACAACTCTTGTAGTGCTTGGGAAACCAGGATGGAAATTGTTTTTAAGGTACTTTCCACCTCCACCTCCCTCCTAATCAGCACATACTGCTTGGGACTGAGAGAGCTGTAATCCACATCTGGAGGCTGCCAAGCTGGGGAAATACATCTTAAACGTTTGCCAAAAGAAGATAACCAGGTGGAGGGTCTGCTGGCTGTATTAAACATCTTTGTATTTAAACAGGACTCTCTTGCTGCTTGAAAAACCAGTGTAGAAGGTAGAATAAAGACTCAAGAGACAAGGTAGTGGTATGTTTTTCACCCTCATGTTCACCTCTTGCTTGGAACTTGTCTTGCTACAGCGACTGAAATGGCAGCTTGCTAAGTTATTGTCACGTGTATACATTAAACTATTTGGGACCATTTAATAACACTCTCCCTTTAATTAATTAATAAAACATTAGTTAGTTATTTTTCTGCAAAAGATAGTATAAAAAGAGCATGCCATTTTTTAGAGGGAATATAAGCCAGCATCCCAAAACATACTACGTACAGCCAATTGTCACAGCACAACTGCAAAGGAAAGATATGTGAGAAAAAGAAATTGAAACACTCCAAGAGCAGACAGCGAAATGTATTGAACACGACACACTTTCTTTTAACATTACGTAGCCATCTTAATTGCTATCCAAGTAGTAGACATGTTGTATATTTTATGTTCAAGAAAATCGGAACACCCAGTTTAATATTCTGGTATGATATCTGTCCAGTTCACCTCCAGACCAAGCTCAGCATGAGCTAGACTAGAAGAGATAAAGTGGACAAAAAATTATCCTCAATCAAAACTACATTTGTAAGATTTAGACACATATGATCAAGGATAATCACATGAGTGTTAAGAATGGCCATAGACGAAGCTATGTTACACAAAACTTCTTTCGCCATCAGGTATTAATTGAAGCCATTCCATCCACTGGAACATTTGCTGGTAGGTATGAAAGCTAAAAGGCATGCATTCTCTTAAAAAAAAAAGAAAAAGGAAATCATAAAACATTAAATGTGAACTAATACAAAATAGAGAAAAGTCCAAAATTTAATAGCTAAAAGTTTAACATTTCCTCAGCTGAACAAGTTCAAACTTATTAGAAGTCAATCTGTCATATAAACAAGGATATCCTAACAGTGATGCTATTTTTCAAGGCCTATACAATCTACTCTTTCCAGTTCCTGCATTTTCTGAGGGGAATATCATAAAGCCTTGGTGCAAAAAGAAAACATCTGCCTTTTGCTCAAATTCTCCAGCAAATAAGGCAATCTCCAAGGTTCTGCTTTCTTATAATTAGCAGATTTCTCTGCTCTGGTGAATGAGTGGACTAAAATTTTGGCCCTGAGCCTCCGGAAAGATCTTATAATCATGGACTCAAAACATCCATTTCATGGACCGCTGTGGGATATTTCACCCCCATGCGCCTGAGAAACACTGTCTGAGCTGGGAACCCTACTACCCATAGCAAGGGATGGGTACGTGGCCCATTGAAAGAAGCCGGTGGGAAAGTAAAGATGAGGTCATCTGTGTCTGCATCACTAAATGTCACCCGCTCCCCCACGTAGTCCAGAGACACTCGGATATGCTTTGGGTTTTTGCTCAGGGACAAGGCAGTCACTGGGGAGGTGAGAGCCCAGTGTTGCCCCTTCCACAGACCCACAGCCCAGATCCCTTCCTCTGGGCTGAAGTCCATCACTCCCTTCTTCTTTGAAGGATCCCGGGTGACCCCCACGGCCCAGAATTCTCCATCACCCACTTCCAGCTCCCAAAAGTATCTCCCAGAAGTAAAGCCATCACAGCCCAGAACTAAAGCCTTGGAATCCAAACGTTTGGGTGTGTCAGGGACATATTGTAAGGCAGGCAGCCTCTGCTGGGACTCTTCACATCCTGTGCTTCTTTGGTCCAATGTCGTAACAGCACCTGATATGTCCGGATTGAAAGCCGCATCTGCAGCAGGCAGAAGAGAAACCTCTTTAGTTTGATGAAAAGAGAAATGGGTTCTGTTTCTATATCTCCCAAAAGCTTAATTCCCCACCTCAGTTCTCCTTTCCCCCTAGACTTACACAACTCTATTTTCTGCATCTCTATTGCAGATTATTAGCTGTTTTCAGAAACAATGCTCCAAACATCACAGGTAAAATAGTGAGTGGTGCAATATTTCAAGTGATTGACTCTCCTGGAAATCTAAATTGTATTAACAGTGTTTTGAATGCAATACCTAAAGAAGCAGTCCTGTTTCAGCATGTTGGCAAAAGAAAAGAAAAATATCATAGACTAACAAATTTCTTTCAGTGTAAGCTTTCAAGGATCAAAGTCCACTCCCTCTGAAGGCACAAAAATCACAGGAACCTCACTGGATCATTGCATAATTTTGCACTGAATCAGAGAATCCTTAAAATAACCAGTTATAAGGATCTTGGTTAGCAGGATGAGGAAAGACCCATGAGAGAAATCTTGAGAAAGCTACACAGAATGACTATGATGACTAGTTAGATCACAGATGAGGAAACTGGTGGTCCAACAGATATTGTGAGACTGCAAGCAACCAACATTCCTCAGCAATGGCTGTGCTGAGTGGCGTGCCTCTTTTTGTGGACTGTAACTTTCAGAATTCTCCAAAAATTCCCAAGCTAGAATGCTGGGAGTTCCTGCCCATGTACAGACAACTACATTATGCTCACCTGGAACAGGCCTCTCTTCCACGTTGTCTCTAGTCTACTACCCATGTCAAAATGGAACTACTGCAGTGCGTCCTGGGAAGCCCAGTTATTTGAGGGAGATCTTTGAGTAGTGAGCCTATAGCTCCTACCTGGGCCTCCCAGGAAACAATGGAATCACTTCCTTTTAAAAAAAAAAACAGGAAGTAGGCCTGAGACAGGCTAGGAAAGAGGCCTATTTCAGGTGAGTGAAATGGAGGTGTGTGGAGATGTGTGCCCACACATTCTGCTTGGGAATCATTGGAGTATTCTGAGAGTTGCAATAGACAGACAGAAAATTGCACACCCCCGGAACTTAGTTGTAGTTCAACAAACAACATCTGGAGGGCCACATGTTCTTTATAGACCAAGAGTCTGATACCACCTAAGCTGATTCCAAGTTGTCAGAACAGATGGAGTCCGATGGTATTAAAAACTCAATCAAACACTTTAACCATGTGCTGTGAACTAGAGATGGGAATAAATATCCCCACCCCAGGTGCACCTAATGCAGGTCCAGCCCTCAGAACTGGCCCATCCACGCATGCACCACTGCACTGCCAGCATCCTGCTCTTCCCGCCAATTGTGGAAGTAGCTCCACCGTCTCCTGGCTTAGCTGGCCACTCAGCAGCCGTGTGGGGAGACTTGTCCTCCCACCACCCTGCCTGGAGTGGCCAGCTGAGCTGGAGATGGCGGAGCTACTTCCATGATTGGTGGGAAGAGCAGGACGCTGGCGGTGCGGCAGCGCATGAGTGGACAGGCCGGTTCCAAGGGCCAGACCCGCATTAGATGCACCTTGGATGGGGATATTCATATTTATTTACGAATACGAATATCCCCAGCTCTACTGTGGACCACAAGCAGCACAGCTGCAGCACCGGCTAAAAAGCTTTAACTGACCTGAGAATACCAAGCCATATAAGAATCAAGACATGCATCCTCTCTGCACCTAATTTTTGAATTTACGGTTTAAATGCTGCCCTCCTTTGAAGCCCAAGTGATACCAAGCTCCTTGCATTGTGTTCTATGACAGAATCAACAGGTGCAAGATCAATAGGTGCAAGATTGCACTGCAAATAAAACACTTGCAAAGAACTTGCAACCATGCCAGGATTGGCTTAAAAACAAATAGTTTATAGACCCTATCTAAAAGACCCTAAAAGTCAGCAAGATTATGACCCCCAAGAAGCACTGGAACACTTTCCTTTTAGAACATTAACATCAGGAAGTAGGCCTGAAACAGGAATCGAGACAAAGAACTTCTCTAGGTGAGCAAAATTTAGGTGTTCCTAGGTATGGGTCTGCAGCCTGAACTCCCAGAATCTGAATGGCACATCCTTATTGCTTATACAGTAATACATTCAAGAGCTTCTCCTCCCTTCACAAAACTCTGGTTACTGATGATACACCTTGATTTGAATGTTTTAAGAAACTCTGATCAGAAGTGAACCAAGAGAAGAAAGAGGTATTTTACAAATTCTAAAACACCACTATGAACACCCACCTTTATCATTCAGTGTTCTCATAACCTCTGCTTTCTCCACAGCAGTTACTACATTATCTAGACAAAGAAAGTTAGATTTAAAAAAATATATTATAAAGGATGTTTTAATTTTAAAAGAAGTCCACAGAAGAAAAATAACCTATTCCATAATTTGCCAAGTGACCTTGCTACCCAACTGACCACTACAACTAGAGCCTCATTCCTTTTCTACAGAAGAACTACTGCAACTGATTACAAATCGTTCTAAACAGCCTTCTGCAGAAGGGTACAATCCAGATGTTTTGAACAACAACTTCCGCCATCCCCCGTTACTAGCCTACGCTAGCAAGAGTTGACAATCCAAAGTACCTGGAAGGAAGTAGCTTATGGGAGACTGTTTTAGGGCAATGGAATGGAATTTAAAAACAGTGCCGTTCTTCCCACAACTCTGAGCAAAATGGCCTCTGGTAGCTGAAGCTCACTGGCTGGATAGCTCAGTGAGTTAGGTATCTGGCTACAGAGCCGGAAGCTGGAATTTCAGTTTCCCACTGTGCATCCCAGAAGAGCCAGCCTGTGTGACCTTGGGCAAGCTGCACAGTTCCAGGAAAAGTGAATGATAAACCACTTATTGAGTACTCTATCTAGAAAACCCTAAAAGGGCTGCCGTAAGTCAGAACTGAGCTGATGACACACGGTTAGAAAGAGAGACAAGGAAAGCAAGATACAACCTCCCTTGATGAGAAACCGGGCCCACTGAGCTGACAACCCACCTGCCATTCAACCACACAGAGGAACATCACTTTCCTTTCCCATTTCCTTCTGTTATTTCTTTCAGACAGTAAGGCTGGTGGCAGACTGCCTTGTCTTTGAAACTGGCATGTACACCATGCTAGCAGCCTTTGTAGATGTAGAGCCAGATACAAACACCATAAATAAGTAAATGCCTTTCCCATACCTTGGAATATTTGTAATGTTTCTTTCAGAGCCACCGTTTTCCGAGAGAAATCATCCAGTCTCACTTCTAGCTTAGGAGTTTCTTCAGATACATCACAATCCCCTACTGCACATCTACATTTTTGAGGAGACAAACAACATTCCTAGTTTTAAATACAAATCAGAAAATCATTCTTTGAATTCCTCTCCAGTGATTGTTGTGTGCTACAACAACTTTATGGCATTTTGGGATTTTAGTGACGGGAACAAGCAGATTCTGCACCACGCCGCCCCGCCCCCCCAGGTTCAATAAGCATTAGAAATCACTTCCAAAGTGTAATACACTAAAAGACTCAGGTGACAGATTCCGGGCATCACAGTGGCAACAGAAGAGGAGACCAATTAACCCCATTTCTCCTAGCATAATCCATCAAGATGTTCCTCAGCTTCCAACCATTTTTAGCTGGCTTGCCTCCTTCATGGTGGATTATGTTCTATAGTAATTAAGACATCTCAATGTCCTGCTTCATGGACCAACTTGATGTAGACCGATCCCAACTGCAGAGAGATGATATATCAAGTGATTCAGCAAAGCGCCCCCCGCCAAGACGCCTTGCTACCACTCAATCACATATTTTATCTGTGTTGCTTTATGGAACTGAATATGTATGGCTGCACTTATTTCCACAGTGGGGTAAACTGCCTCTTTGGGTCTCTGGATGTAAAAGGCTGGGTTAGTCACATCTCCTCATGAAGTGGATATGGGAAAAGGAGGAGAATGGAAAACATACCACTTTTCATGGCCTGTGACCAGGAGCATTTTTTTTGGACTGCCAAACCTACCAGATGTCATTTCGCAGGGAAGAAGAAGCAGAAGAAAGAACCACCTACCTGCTCATATTTTTTTTAATGTCCTAGGGGAGAGAAAGAGAGAGAGAGAAAAATGGAGCTGAGTCCTACAATGCTTGGCATCAGAAGCGTGGCACAGGCGAACGGGGAGCATGCCTCTGCGCCCCATCTCAGGCTGCAGAAGGACTCCAATGAGCGCGATCAAAGGCATGAGGGCGGAAGCTTTGTTCTAGCCTCTGGTGCTTACAAGGCAGGGGTTAAGTAGCCTGCCCCCCCGGTCACCCGTAGGCTCTTACCTGTTGATCCCAGAGGTGGAACATCTGGTGTTTGCTCCAAGACAAGAGGTGGGGGATGCTCCGGTTACACACGGGAGCCTTCAGGCCACGCTGCTCTCCCTGGCGCTGCAACTGTTTCTCTGAGGAGAAGGGCTGCCCTAGGGCTTTTAGCAGCCTTCTCCTCCCCAAACTGGCCTCCCACCCTTCCTACCGGTGAGCAGGCTGGCTCTGCACCCCCTCCGGCCTGCCCACCGGCTGTGTCTCGTCTGGAGCCACCAGCTCCTTCCCTCTGCCATGCCGCCCACTAATTTTGCTGCCGGGTAGGCACACCACTTTGCTGCCGAAGGAGGGGTGCGTGGGGTGCACGTTGCTTCAGCCCAACAGAGGAAACTGTGCCTTGTTCCCAAGGCCCAGAAGGAGAGAGACCCCATAGGGCCCCCCCGCAGGTCCCCATCCCAGAATCACTGTGTCTCTTCACCATCACCTGTAGGGCCTCAGAGAGACACTCTGCATGTCACAGGTTACCTAAAAATCTTGTCCTTGTTGCTTGTGATCAGAGGGCTGGTTGCAAAATAATTAGAAAAAAAAAAAGATTCTGTGCCAAGAGATCAAGTGCGCAGGAGGTGCTGCTCGATTTTAAAAAAACAATCCAGCCTCACATCCTTGGAATAGCTACAAGTGACGTTCGCCATGGAGTGGACCACAGGAAGACCCTAAGGAGATCCCAGAAAATGCAGGCTTTTTTGCAGGAACAAATACCCCATCACTCACTTTTGTCTTCCTCCAGAAAATCATCACAGACACAAGCTCCTCCCCCACCCTCTATATCCTTTCTAGCATGCACTCTTAACACCCTTCCTCCAGAGGCTGAGTGTTTAAGAGGAACAGCTCATTCAGTCCTACAAGTACCCGAACACCCTTAAGAGAGAACCCACAGGAACACGACGGTACGTACTAGAGGTCTGCATGCCAGCCACAGGTCCCGACATGAACCTGAAGGAATGGGATCATCCAGCCCAACTTCTCAACAGCCTTCAGGTCAGGCTGAAGGACCTGGAAGTACATCTGCCAACAGCAGAGTGCTATGGTGTCACAGCTTTCCATGACAGGTGAGAGCTCTAGCATTCCACCTCTTCAGTGGAAAAGAGTACAAGCTGTGCTCACAACAAGGGCTCCCATCCTTGCCTTATGGAATGTTGGTTTTGTGGCATTCCATAAAGATGGGAATTTTCTGGACCCTGGAGTCTCCCACTCCACCATGGTGGCTTTGTTTCCAAATAAACAGCCACATCACATGCAGGGACCAATGTTGGCATCTCAGCACACTGGAAAGCTGATGGGACTCCACATCCTAACGCCAATAATACTCCCCTGCCCGCCCGCCCCAAAATCTTCACAGCCCACCAGCATCCTGTGTGCACAAAAAGCCAACAAAAGAGGATCCCTTTGCAAGTTAATTCCAGGGAGGAAAAGGGCAGAGCTCAGCCTTGACCACTTACAGTAGCAAGGAAGCAGCAGCCCCTTTATTCGATTATTTGTGGTTTACCTGGAGCTCCAACACATGGGGCCCCTAACTCACAGTCAAACTCAATTCCAACAAGTGAGAGATCTCCATTGATAGTAAAGTCTCACCTGTAAAAATTCACTTGCTGGCTGCTTACATTTCACCTCCATCTCAGTGATCACGTCACCAAGACGGGATAGCTCTTCTGAGAGCCTGGTGACCATTTCATCTTTCTGTTTCTCTATTTCTTTGTCTAGTTCTTCTAGCTGGGTTAGCAGGCACTGCTCCTGATCTTTCAGAAATTGGTGCAGGTGCTCAAATTCAGAGACAATCTCCTGTCTCTCTGCTTCAATCTTTTCCTGAAACAACCGCAGGCAAAGTAACAAAAGATGTCAGAGAGTTGTTTCATTGGTACATAAGAATGTTGCCAAAGCTCTAAAAAAATGATAATCAAAACAAGCTGCTTGGATTAGGAAAACTGCATGAGCAATAGCACAGACACAAGGTATGGAACTACAGCAGACTGACAAGGGGGGTAGAATCAAAACAACCAAAGACTTGTTTGGAGCAAAGCATTCTCTAACCCCACAGGTTTTACATTACTTCCCTCCCCCTACCCTGTTATCCCATAGCATTGCTGCCTCCCCCTCTTGGGGAGGTATTGATAACTTGGAGCATTTCCTGCTCTTATCTAACATTTGCAACCTAGTTTCTTCAATCTCTGGATCTGGCAAACTAGCCAGCCTGGCTGGAGGGAACAGGGGGCGACAGCAGAAAGAGGAACCTGCACAGCACTATCCAGGACAAACATCCCACTCGTCCAACACATGGGACCCAGCCATGGACAAAATGTACTGCAGGATGAAATCAGAGTATTTGTTTAGATTGTCAACTAATTGCCACACAATATTCCACTTGTAGTCAAAAACATGAATAAAACATTTGTCACTTGATACAGCAACTATAGATATTGTTTTACAGTAGAATTTAAGTCCTCAAAAATGAAAGAACATCTAGCATGGATTGGCTATAGAAAACAAAGCACTGTAATCACCCTAAGATTGGCCACATCAGCCATTAGGTTCTATAGTCTTTTACCAGTATTCCCATTTATTACACTGTAGGCAGAGGCAGGAAGCCTGACAGCCTTCAAGTTAAAAGGAATGTGAACTATGAGGACGAGTGGACTATCAAGAGCTAAACATATCCACCCTCAAGCCCTGTGCCTCTGCCTTTGATGGATAAGGGCACTTACTATGTATCCCTGTAGTTTCTTTTCTCCAGTCAGTTTCTGATTCCACAGCAAGTTCTTCTCTTGCTTCAAGATCTCTAGTTGCGCCAGAACCCGCTCCTGAGCAAATAAACATGGATTCAGACAGGAAGGAGAATATTACAGGTAACAACAGCTTGGGAGCCCACACACTGGCATGAAAATATCGTTCAGGACAGGAATGATTTGTGTCCCCACCTTTGGCAGATGTTGTCTTGAACCGAAAACTACTTGTACCCCCAGAACCTCACCCCCATCTGGGCAGCAAGGTGTCTGCTTTCTTTTAAAAGAATCATGAGTGTAAAACCTGTAGCCAAAAGACAGGAATGTAATTCCCTCTGCCTGGACTACACAACCTGTGGTTTTCTGGAACTAGCAGTTAGACAGCTTCATTTCTGAAAAGGAAGCTAGAGCAAATTTCGCACTAATCCACAAAGTCTTCCCAACTAGGCCTTTTCTTCAAATGAGGTACATTTAGGTGTCTGCAGCAGTGGGTCTGTCAGGTAGAACTCTCAGAAGGGAGAATTATGGGATTTGTAGTCCAAGAAATAAAAAAATTCCCATGACTAGTCATCAATACAGCATACTAAACCAGTGGTTCCCAATCTTGGGTAACCCTGGTATTCTTGGACTGTATTTCCCAGAAACCTTCATACAAGCTGTGCTGGCTGAGGTTTCTGGGAGCTGCAGTCCAAGAACATCTGAATTACCCAAGGTTGGGAACCACTGCACTAAACCCAGTCTACAATCCCCTGAAACTGAGGCACTCTCTCCCCCCCCCCGCCCCAAATTCATAGTCATTTGTGTTTCCAGATTCAGAAGAATAGCATTTTTCATAGAAATCTAAAAAGGTACAAATATCATCAGGGATCTAGACAAGGGCATGGGTTGGAGTGCCTCCAAAAATTTATGGGGTCAAAGACTTGGTCCAGGTATATCCCTAGTAAACAAGCATTGTATTCAGTACATGTCTCAGTTCAATTTGATGAGACAGAAAAAAATATAGCAACAAAAAGAATAATAGAACAAACTGTGATGATCTAAACAGCTTTCATTCAATTAAGAATGCCTCACAGTAGCCTTGAAATACGTGCTCAGGTTCTTCCCTCAATCTCACATCCCAGAAATCAATTTCTTGTGGATTTTATTTACCATTTCTAGTGTCATATCCAAAGTTTCTGAACCTATACATAACAAACGCTACACTGCGAGAAGAAAAAAAGCCACAGAAACAGCTCTGTCCAGCTTTCACATCTATACATAACTGTTAGAAATACAATAGTATGGATGATCTTGGCCTTCATCTCCAATGACATGTCCTTACACCTGAGAACATTTTTTAATTCTTTCATTGCAGATCTTCTAAATCTCAAGTTAAAAATTCCGTAAGGTTCTTTACAACTTCTTATAGGGTGATACATCAGAGAAAGAATGTCAGAGAGACCAACTGGATTTCTAATGCTATCTAGTTTAATTTTGAATAAATTGTACCTATTCACATACATTTATGCCCCCTATTGTTGCTGGCTGGGCATGGGGGACACAGAAACACCTTGATGTTTCTGTGGGGATCTCTCCAAGGGCTGCAGTTCTCCTCCTTTTATAGATTTTTGCAACTTTGGGGTCCTTCACCCTACAGTTGCTTCCTCATAATTTCCAGATCACATCTTCCATAGCTGTTTTCTTCTGATTCTTGTTGACCGTGTTCATCAGTTCTTCTTCTAGTAGCTTACTAATTCAAAGAATTGTTTCTCCTCTACACAGAGCAGTCTGCCCTTTGGACACTTTTCTTGCACAAGTCAGGTATCTTTGACAGCAAAACAATCTTCTCCCCCCTCCCCCCGACGATGTTTCCACTGGCCCGGTGTTATCTTAACTAACTCCGTTATTGTCTATTATTACTAATCCAATTTCCTATTCATAATACTTTGTCTTCTCCTGATTTCTTGGTTGCAGTCTCCATTTGAACTGATGGTTGAGGCCAACTGTACAAAATCTTAAACCATTTCAATTTCATCATTGCCAACATTAAAGCTGTACAGTTCTTCTGTAGTCATGATTTTTGTCTTTTTAATGTTCAACTACAGCCCTGCTTCCGCACTTTCACCAGAAGTCCTCTCAAGTCATGTTTTGGACTACAGTTCTCACAGTCATTGATCGCTGGCAAAACAGGTTAGGGATTCTGGGAGCTGTAGTAAAAAAACAGCTTCATCATAAGCTTGTATGCTAAAGCAGTGGTTCCCAACTTTGGGTAACCCAGATGTTGAATGCAACTCCCAAAAGCCTTCACCATTGAAGGTGTTGGCCACAGTTTCTGGGAATTGCAATAAAAAAACACCTGGTTTACCCAAGGTGGGGAACTATTGTATTAAAGCATAAGTTATGAAGACTCATTTTGTGATATATAAATTTATACCCGCCTCTTAAAAATTTTGAAAGCCATACCAGCAGATTCAGGTAGCCAGATCAAGGCTGACTCAGCCAAGGATACTTCAGAGGTTGGCAAATCAGTACCCAGCTTGGGGGGGTGGGGGGTGGCAGGCAATGTGCAGTCTGCATAATTAAACTATAAACTGCCCAGAGAGTGCTTTAAGTGCTATAGGTGGCATACAAGCAGCACACTTTGCTTTTTTCTTTCTTTGTTTGGTCCGATGTTCAGAATTCTCTGTAGATCAGAGAACAACAAAAGGGCTCTATGAATCTTTACCTCCCAAACTACAGGTCCCAGGATTCCAAAGTATACAGCCATGGCACTTAAACGGGTATCACTCTTCTAAGTAGATAGGAACATTCTAAATGTATAAATGCACATTTTACACAGCTCCTGTCTGTGAGAATGGCAAAATATAACCCAAGCAGTAAATAACTAGAATCATGCTAAAATGATTTTATTCAGAATAGGTTTTTTATTACTGATATATTAAGCCCTATGTCAATTTTTAATCTCTTGCTGACCACCCTACACCTGAAACCAGTTCTTGTAACCCACATCCACAAAAAAAAAACCACCTAAAATCAGAGGTACTGTCACATCCAAAAATGCCATTCAGCATTATGCTAGAAAACTGTAAAATTCACTTAATTGTGCCCATCAATTTATCATGTGAAAGCTGAAATAGAAACAGGGCAAATAAAACATCAGGAGGACAACAACCAAGAACAAGCCCTAATGCACACAGCAGATCAACAGAGGCCATTTTCTCATGTGCAACCTTCTGTCAGGTCTGCTTTGACTGGGATACCTGCCTTGAGCAGGGAGTAAAAGGAGGAGAACTGCAACCCTCTTCCAACTCCGTTATTCTATGATTCATCATCCTCTGTTACTTTACGCATCAGCTCTAAAAGAAGATAGTACAGTATGAGAGTGGGGGAGCAAAACAAGCCTTTTGAGCGGGCATTTCCCGACACGGGCTCGGTTCACATCATCTTCTTACCCGGTAGTCTCGGGCTGCCCTCTCGACGTGGAAGATGCTGTGAGCGCGGTGCTCCTGGGACCGGTCACACTGCGCGCAGATCGGCGCCTGGTCCTCCTCGCAGAAGAACTGGAGCACCTCCCGGTGTTTCTCGCACAGTCTCCCTCCGTTCCCATCGCCCGCGCCTCCGAAGGCTGAGGCCGGCGCCCCTCTCGGGGACACGGCGGTCGCCGTCGGGCTGCCGGTGGCGACAGGGGCGGCCACGGGTGAGGCGGCGGCGGCGGCGGCTGCTGCGGTGACGGAGGCCGTGGAGGAGGCTGGCGACGGAGGGGTCAGCGGGGCCGGGGTCAACGACAGCAGCGGGGGCGGCGTTGGGGCTCTGGCAGCGGCGGCTGCTACCGCTACCACCGCCGTCACCGGTGGCGGAGGCGGCGGGGGCGGCGCAGGCGACGCTTGTGCTGCCGGTGTCGGCGTGAGCGCCGGAGCCGGGGCTGGCCCCGCTCCCGCTCCTCCGGGGCCCGAGTCCAGCCGCTGCCGCTTGGGCCTCTCGGCCGCCAGGCTGGCCAGGAGCGGCGGCGGCTTGATGGGCCGGAGGTTCCGCTTGCGGGCGGTGGCGCCGCATTCCAGGCAGGAGATGTTGAGCTTGGGCTCGCCGAGGCGCTGCCCGATGCAGCCCGTGCAGAAGTTGTGCCCGCACGGGAGGCACACTGGGTCCGGGCAGTAGACGCGGCACAGGGAGCACCAGGTCTCGCTCGGGTAGCGCGGGCCGGCCGGGATCTCGGCGGGCGTGGTGCCCGGCGGCGGCGAGTCCGGCGGGGAAGGCGGCGAGAGCGGGCAAGGCGGCGGAGGCGGAAGGAGCGGCGGGGGCAAAGGGCCGCCTACCCCGCCGCCGAGGCCCGCGTGCTGCTGCGAGGCCCGCAGGCGGCTGCGGAGGAGCCGCTGCTGCAGTTGCTGCTCCGCCGACATGCCTCCCAGGCCCCCGCTCATGACGCCGTCCGGTCCGCTCTGCCAGGAGAGAGAGACGGGCGCCGCGCAGCAAACGGGCGCCCGCGAGGACGGCAGCGCGAGACCTTTACTGAGGAAGCGTGCCGATTGGTCTTCTCCAGAGGAAGAGGCGTGGCCGGAAGGGGCTGGCCCTGTTAAAAAGCGGAAACGAGAGGCAGACGGGAAGCGTTCGAGGCGTAACCCTTTGAGCGCTGGCATAAAAAAAAGAAACAAAGAAAAAAGAAGACAAAAATTTTATAGGCTGGTGGGGTGGGATTAGGGGACACGTGGCTCTGTCACGTGGAAATTACTTTTTTTAAAGAACGAAACTCCCTCAGCCGCCCCTAATGGGCGAGGTCTGCTTATTCGTATAATATTTTTAAAAACAAAACTAAGAGGTTTGTTTCAGGAAACTTTTGGGATTTGGATCCTGTTAAGTTTTTGAGTTGTCACAATACTTTGAACTTGAACTGCTGTGGAAGGCGGGGGGGGGGCTCTTCCACCACAGATCACCACAATTTTTTTTAAAACTGTAGACTAGTTGCATCTGGGGCCCTGAAGCTTAAGCTTCATGAGTTTCATAGCAGAGCCGTCCTCTCATTCCCACCCACCCCTACATTTAGCAAACATGGTTAGGCAGATTGAGGTGAATTATTCAGACAGCAGATTTTTGGGTGTCGTGAAATGGTAATGAATCACTGGTTATTGAATGCATTGGTGCGTAGGGTATGTTTAATACCAAGGATAAGGTGCGGTAGATTATCTTTCTGCTTTATACATCTTGTGTCAAAATAACAGCATCTGGCAGAGCAGACTGCAGTCCACAAAAGTTTAGGTGAAAATAAGTTTCTTAGTCCTCAAGATGACTATACAATAAGAACAAATATTTTGTGTTTTTGCTGCAACACACTAATTCCCCCACCCATTTGTACATGGCTTGGGGGTTTATTGTGGGTACTTGGGTGGATAAGGAGGGCTGCTTCAGGCAGCAAAATGCCTTGTTAGCTGTGCCAGCAGTTCTAATAGGAGTGATGGGATTTGCAGTCTAGGAATAACTGGAAGCCCACAGGTTCATATCTCTTATAAGCTTGTACGCACACAGACATGGGTGTATTTCTTAGTTACCACATTTCTGAAAGGATGATGAAGAGCTGGAAAAGGTGTAGAAAAAGGTAATCAGAATGAGTGATGACTGCAGTAACTCCCCACAAAGAAAGGTCACACTATTTGAGGCTGTTATCTTTGAAAAGTGGGAAGAAAGGGGAGACATAAGAGTGGTGTATAAAATTATGTGATGTGGAGAAACTACATAGGGTTACCAATGACTAGTAAGGAGAATGATTATATATGATCTCTAATACTGGGGCAGTTATCAATTACTGGAGAGCATGACCACTATTTGCATAAAAATGCCTGAGTACATGGCTGCAGTGAATGTATGCAATAACATTTTTTGGCACTGTATGCATTAAGAGAGGCATCAGATTACATGAGTTTAACAGCCTCTTCTGATTTTGCCTAATGCACCCATTCATAATTAGAACACTCTGAAATTGCAGCATTTTCTCATTCTGTTTCTGTGCTTTTTGTTTATATTCTTTTCTCATGATGCCTTTCAATACATATTGTAATATGGACCTAGCACATGTATTTGTTATTTTATACAGAGCTTGAAATACTGGGTGTGACTGAGAAGTAGGATATATTCTTCATCCTCAGTGGCAATTCTGTCTTTGCATATATCCTTTAACAAAACCATTTGTTTTCCTCCCTCCCTCACTACTAATGAGCTAACTTTAAACAATGGTAATTTTGATCCATAGGCATAAAACAAAATCTGAAATTCACAGAGGGGCAATTTCTTTAACTGCCTTGTTCTAGGCTTAAAATTTAATCTAGAGCTTTGGGTGTGATGGCATATGAGAATATGAGATGACAGAAGCAAATGTCTGCCCAGCCACCGAGTCTGTGGATGCAATTTAGTAACGTAACACTAGTTGACTGCCTACAGGCATAGATCCAGGAGAGGACAAAAAGTGCCCCAGGAGCCCTAGGGCTTGTCTACATGGGCTCATCTGGAGTGGGCTTGCATTAGTTAAATAGAGTCACTTAAGGTCTGGTAGAGGTCCGGCATACCATTTGGTGTGAATGTTGCATCCAAACGGCATACACACCTCAGGTGAACCCATTTGGTTTGGCTCCTTTAGGAAAGCAACAGGAAAAAAAAGCAATCTTTGTTCTCTCCTGCCTTCTCCTGCTTCCAAAAGGAAGATTTCAATTTTTAAAAAAAATCTCAAGTGATACAGCACACCAGCACTGCCCTAATTGGTTACAATAATCTCTTTTTTTGCTTCCTCCCAAGTGGCTAGTACTTGGTGGTAGATTCAGCTATGGACTGGTTCTCAAACTGGCCCTTAAGAAAAGTCAAACAAAAGAAGAAAAAAACTCACCTCTTTGTCCCCTAATCTTGTCTCCCCTTTCAGGAAGGAAGTTTTCAATTTAAAAAAAATTCTAGTGAAGGAGTGCATCAGCATGTTTCTAATAAAAAAAAAGGTACTTCCTCTGTCCCTTCATGGAGCAGAGGAAGTGTTTAATTTCCCAATATTATAAAGTTGCAAAGCTGTCTTCTCAAGTCACTTAACAATACGGGAAATTGAAAGAGGACAGCAAATTTAAAACTGTAAACTCTGCTTTGGTTCATTTCCAGCAATCACATATGCTGGAAATGAACCAAAATGGAGCCACCCTTCTCACATCAAAAAAGTATTAGCCCCTGACAGGGACCCAGAAAGATGTAGCTAGAAATGTTCTGGGGATGGGCTGGTTTGCTTCAACAATTATGTTGTGTATTTGCTGGGAAAAGTAGTGAACCAACCCATCCCTGTAGGACAATGCTCATCTGATTGCACCCTCAGTCATTGCCCACCCTTGGAAGAGCATGAGGGGGAATGGTATTCTTCAGAGATCCAGATTTGCTCTTAGGACCTCCAGTTGCTGAATCCTAGTTGAGATGACAGTAATCAGAAAAAGAGAAATTCTCAAAAATCTGTTAGCCACAAACACAGAAGAATTTTCTGAGTTCACTAAAGAGCTTTTAATATAACGACACATTTTTCCCCCGGATCAAAATATGTACAGATCTACCAACCCTTAACAAAGAAGAAAACCACACCTTCCAAAAGTGCAAGGTTTGTTACTATGGATGCAATCTCTAAATCACCTACCACTGCAATCCTATACATGTTGACTCGAAAGGACATCCTTCTCCTATGCTTAATAAGAATTACTCCCTGATAAGTGGTCCATGATCTGAGGGGTGTGTGTGTGTTTAATGCTGCAGAGGCACCCTGCTCGGACCATGGGACACCAATATAAAAACAGCTTTAATTCTGCAAATGTTCCCTTAATCATCCATATTTCAATTGAAGTCAACAAGTCTGCAAAAGATACAACAGCAACCATTTCAACTTATTCGGTTCACTGATTACAGTAACAGCTGCTCCAGTCCTTCAAACTAGGCTAAATTAACTGCTGTGCTTTTCTCAAGAGAACCCCAAGAGGGGCTGAGTTATTTCCAAAGTGTGTGGGAAACTATACACCAGAGGGTTCCCCTGAAAAGTCAGAACAGGTTAATCAGCATCTTTTTTTTTAGCACAGATATAGCCAAGGACTACTGCCCAAAAGTTCTCCATATACTTATTTTTGGTGGCTCATCCAGCTTATCCATAAATAGACATGCCTCTGGTATGTTAGCCTTTGCTCCCTCCATTTCTTGACTCTGCAAACAATGCAAAATCCAGCCCAGACATAATGGATTAAAGTAAGAGAGAATAGCTGTAATGTACACAAAAATAAATAAATAAATAAAAACAATAGGATGGGCATTAGAATTAGAGGAGGCTTTGTATGATGTCACATCCAACAACCTCCATCATGTGAGAAATCTAAGGCCAAAGCAGTGCTCATCAGATGGTCCTTCACCCTTTGCTGCAAGAGCTCCAGCCAAGGGAGTCTATTATGTGGCTTGGCAATCTGATCTTTCATCAACCCGCTTCAGAAGTTTCTCCTAATTTTCAACTAAAAAGTTACTGCCCTGTAGCTTAAGTCCATCAGATCACGTGCAGGGAATATGTGCCCCTCCAGGTGTTTGTTGGGTTACAATACCCATCAGCCTTAGCCAGCATAGCCAATAGTCAGGATTGATGGGAGCTCCAGTTTTAACATCTGGTGAGCCACATACTCCCCATTTCTGTATTAGACCTAGCTGTGCCCTTTGAACCAAAAGAGAACACGTCTTTGCCTTCCATAAATAAAAATAAAATATTACTACTGCTGTCAGTTCTACCAATAAGAAGGGTAGGAGGGATGTATGGGAGGGACTGTGACTCATTAGTACAGCCTATATACATTTTGCACAGAAGACCCCTGGTTAAATCTCTACCTTCTCTATTTTAAGGCTTTGTGTAGAAAAGGCTCAGGACTAGATGGGAAGTGAATGAAATGGAACCATTGACCAAAATTAATTAATTAATTTTAAAAAAATCTGAAATGGAGTTTTTGGGCTGGAGAACCAGATACATAAACCATTGAGCTATCCAGCAGTTCTAGCCATTGGCCATACTAGCTTTTTCTCTCTTCCCACAAGCCAGTTCCTGGGTTGGGGTGATGATACGCCAATGCACTGTGAACTCTTCCCAACTGAGGTTCTGGGTGGAAAAAAGAGGCAGTGAATCTGCGGCGCACAATTTCCTTACCCATTTCAGTTGCCAGCATTCTCTCCAACATGCTCAGAGCTTGAGAAAGAGAGGGAGAAAAAAGCCAGGGAAAAGGGCGGGGTTGGACCGACCACAGGCTGATGTGCAGTAAGAGTGGAGACAGAAGAGTTGCCAATGCCATTCTAAGGGAATGAAGCAAGGGAGAGAATGGGATGTTGGATCCACTCCATAAACTCTACTGAAGAACTGGCGCCAACAGGCTCCTACCTCCATCCATTATCAGGTGGCAACAACCCTTCCATCAGACTCAAACAAGAGCACTTTGCTAATTGTTCAGGGAGACCAGCAACCTTTGGCTTCTCTCCTTGAGCTATTTCTATTTCTTTTTTATTTCACTTTAAATATTTATATTCCACCCAAATGGCAAACATCATTGAGCAGTTAACAATTTTTTAAAAAATCCATCAATAAAATAACAGATTTTATCATTAAAACAAATTAACCAGGCTAAGTGGTACCTAAACATTAAAAATCTTTCAATGTTAAGAGCAAGGGATACATAATTTAAATAGTAACAAGGCAGATAAAAATAAAAGGCTGAGTACCTGTTGAAAGTACAAGGTCTTTGCTTGGTGTCTGAATATTACTATTGAGGATGCTTGGGCAGATTTCCGTTGGGGAGGGGAGCACTATTGAAAAAGTTATTTCCCCGGTGGGTGGCACAGGAGACTCTCTGAAATTGACCTTAATAAATAGGCATATTCCAGGTATGAGAACTTTGTTGCTCAGAATTCAGAGCCAGAGATCACCTGTTGTTTTTTTTCCTTCTCCCTCTCAATCTCATTTCCTTTTGCGTCGTGTCTTTTGGAACATAATCCTGGTGGGAGGAATTGTCTTATTATGATTCATTTGCTCTGGGAACCTTTTATGGCTCAAGCATGGGGTAAAAAAATGTTTCAAGAAAGACAGAAAACAAATAATATTTTGAAAGAGATGAGTTGTTCAGATGTAAAAACAAGTAATTTTTTTAAAAAGCTGAAATGCTCATTACCAAAGCCAGAAAAAGAATTATTTTGGTTTTTTTAAAAAGCTGAAACTAAAACTTAAAAAACAAAACAAATTAACACCAAAAATTCAAGACTTGTTTCTAAATAAGTGAAAGGGTTATTGTTAGCTGAGGTAATACCAGACTGAAGTGTAAAGAAATATATGCATATTCAGTCTGCAACGGAATATTTGTAATGGTTCATATTTCAAATAATGTATAAGTGGTATTTTTAAACATTAAAGCTAGGGAGAGGACAAAATTACTTCTTTGCCTATTTTCAAAGCTGGTGGTCTTTGGCTTGGATCCTAACTTTCAGTTCCATGGACAGAAGACGCTTCTATTCATGGCAAGAGAAATGCATCCATAGAAACAGACCCTGTAAGTAGAAGTTGACCCTCAACTCAACATCTTCCTGTGGAATATTACTTCCATTCATGGGATGAAGGAGCTGGGATCCAAGCCTTCCATCTTCCTTCTCTAAAATCACAATTCTGTGCCATTGTGGAGATTCCATTCCAAATGAAGCACAGATGAATTGCAGACGGTAAGAAGCCAAATGTTGCATTTCAGGGACACATTCTAAGCTCTGTAGTTAGGCCCCACACTTTAAAGAAAGGACAGATTTTCTCTCCACCAAAATTGGCCGACCGGAAAATAAAAATGAGGGACATATAATCAGCATCAAAAAATGCCACCCAGCCTCGTTCATAATGCACAAATATCTGGATCTTCTCTGGAGTTTCATCGAGGGTGAGGCGTGTATCAGAAGATGTGAAAGCCTTATATTCATCGCCGCAGAGCCCCAGGGCCCAGATCCCCTCATCAGGGCACGTGGCAATTAGTCCCTTCCTCTTGATGGACTCTCTAGCAACGCCAAGAGCCCAGTTTTGCCCATCACCCACTTCTACCTCCCAGTAATGTATCCCCGAGGCGAATCTCTCACAGCCCAGCAGAATAAGAGTGGCATCAAATCTCTCTGGATTATTGGGCAGTGGCTGAACCATGTCTCCTCTTTTCACACTTTTCTTGTCTTCACTCACCACAAAGAGGGGATGAGCCGTGCTGGAATCCAGAGTGATGCTCACTGAGGGGAGAAAAAAGACAAAGTCAGTCAAACGCTGCCAAAACGAAGACCAAGATTTTGCAAAAGGAGACCTGGAAAAAGGAGATGTATTGGGTTAACAGTGTTGAAGCCTGAGAATAGACAGCTTGTTTGCAACAAGTGGGTTTCAAGTCCTCATGGAATCCAGTAAACCCTGTGGACCTCAAAGTGCAGAGGGCCTGGAAATTCCAGGTCCTGAGGAAAGGAATAAGAGGAAATACCTCCTCTCTCAGATTATTTTCCTTCATAACAAGCACTATGAGGCTTTGTGAGTCCCCTTATTGGGAGAAAGGTGGCCTAGACTTTGGAACTCCCTCCGACAGGAAGGCAAGATGGTCCCATCTGAGCTATCCTTCCACAGAAGACAAAGACCTTTCTCTTCAGGCAAGCTTTCCCTTAATGACAGGCTGCCTGAGCGGAGTTTTAAATAGATAATTGTGCCTTACTGCTTTGAATGTGTTTTTGGTGTTGCTTTTGTTTACTGTCTTAAAGTGTGGTAATAGTTTGATCCTTTTCAGCATTTGTATACTTCCTGTTTTTAGCTTTAAATATTGTCTTTTAATGATGTAAGCCACCCTGGGTCGTTTTTAAGGAAAAAGGTGGGGTGAAAACAAACAAACAAACTAATAACCCGTGTACTGCTATAGTGACAGGTTCTCCTCACTTTTTGAAGGCAGGGAGAAAAAAAGAGATAACTACATGGGTCTGGTGACAGAAATGTCCAAAAATGTCTTCCAAAGTCCTACAGAAAGAGTCTCATTGCACAGTGGCTAAACTGCAGTACTGCAGCCAAAACTCTGCTCATGACTAGAGATGGGGGTATTCGTATACGTATATCCCCCCACAGGTGCAGATAACGAGGGTCCGGCCCTCTGGGGCCAGACCGACCACTCACAATTCCGCCGGTGCCGCGAGCTCTGTTGCTCGCGATGGATTAGCCACCTGGCAGAGAGGCTCGTCATCCCGCCTTCTGCAAGGACTGGCTATTCGATCGCGAGCAACGGAGCGATAGGAAGGCTCCTCGGAGCTCACGGCAGCGGTGGAATCATGAGTGGTCGGTCTGGCTCCAGGGGGCTGGACCCTCGTTTTCTGCACCTGTGAGGGGATATTCGTATTTGTATACAAATATACCCCCAATTTTTCTCATGACCTAACTTCAGTCCTGGGTAGCTGGCTTGAGATTCAGCCAGCCTTCCGAGATTGGTAAATTGAGTACCCAGTTCATGGGGGGAGGGGGCAATGTGTAGCCTCCATAATTAAATTGTAAACCGCCCAGAGAGCACTTTAAGCACAATGGGACGGTATATAATCAGCACGCTTTGCTTTTTAACAGCATGGAGGCGCTGTGCTCACTCTCTTATCACACACTGTAGAAAGCTGTTTCTGAGAATTTTATGGGAAGGCCAAATAAACACTGCTCTTATCCTTCTAGAGAAAGACTATTCCACTTAAAAGCAAACTCACCCTTTTTAGCTGATGTTTCCATTGACCTTGCTTTTGCTAATTCAGATATCATTGTCTCTAGAGAAAAAGAAAAGAATTTAAAAGTCAGGATGCTGTGATCATTACTGTTGAACATGAAGAAAGACGAAGTGTTGAAGCTGCTTTGAAGGGCGGAGGTGAGGGGCAAGCAGAAGAGGATAAAAGTGTGAAAAGCACTATTATTTTATGTCGGACTACCCCACTGGGAAACTGAGTGGGAAACAAGAGAGGAAAGGCATCCAATCAGTTATAGCATTTGGTATTGAGAGTAGTATTTAGTGTGACAACAATCCTGGTTTTGGCCTTCATGGTTGTAAGATAACAGCTGGGAATGAGTGCTAGACAAAACTCAGAAACCACAAGCAGCTACATGATAATTAACAATTTCACACAAAACACTGAGGGGCATTTTAACATTCCACCTGCTAAATGGAGAGATGCATCATGGACTACAAAGATATCATTGTGACCAGAGATGCAGAGTGAAATTTTTAATAAAAGGTTCACACAAACCTAAGTATAGGAGAGATTTTCTATCTAAGCTGCAAGTGCTGAAACATGGAGACAAGGGGTCTGGGAAGTACAGAAGCCAGGAATCAGGATGAGAGTGCTTCCATGTTTTGCGCAACTCCGAATTTTATGGTTCTATACACTGAGTCCCCAAATCCACTTGTTTTTTTTTTTGTTTGTTTGTTTTAATCTCTTACAACTTTATTCCTTTCACCCCAAAATCTTTGGTCTCCTTTGTTCTGGCCTGTTGCCAAGTGTTCTTTCAGTTGATTCTGGACCTCAACAGCTGTACTTCTTCACAGAGAGCTGAGGTATATAACACAAGGTTGAATTCAACTGCTTGTTCCAACGTGGGTAGATCCAATGAATCTGTGGAGCTTACTAAGTCCATTTCATTCAATGGGTCTATTCCAGCTGAGACTTAACAGCTACATCAAGCCCATAAGGCACAGTGCACTGTTACACAGAATGAAAACAAACCCTCCAATCTCCTCTTCTTAAACAGGGTAAATGTACTGGGATTTTTGGCTATTTCTGTATCAGGTCCTAGCAAAATGCATTGGAGGGGCGGTGTCATGTGTGCCCCAGGAGCCCCACTGTGGCTCCCAATCCCCCTAAACCTCTATTTTAGAAAAACAGCCTGGAATGGCTGATTGTACTATTTAAATGGGGATTAATAGCCATTGCAGTTCCTTTCTCTACAACTCTTCTTGACACCCATGGGGGGTCCTTTTCTCCAAATGGGGAATGACCCTTCCAGAAGTTGCCCACTCACTGTAAATGACATTGAGATGAACATTTGTTATTACTGGTACCTCGACATTTCTCCAGTGCCTCCTTGATAACTATATTTTTCAGACTGAAATGCCCAAGCTTCTTTTCCAGCTCAGTCGGTGAGGAAGAAACTTCCACCAATCGAGGCAGCTGTCCTTCTTTACATCTACAGTAGAAATCCCTTAATCATTGTGTTGAAATCACAGCATGTTTCATATAATCTATGTAATCTCAGCATTTTACATACAATCCGTGTACTGAGGTAAGAGCTTAACATAAACAATGCTAAATCTGGCCCCTTCCCATCATATTGGGTATGATTATGTGATGTCACAGAATATTCATCAACATTCTAACAGGTTAGAGGAAAGTCTGCTACAAAAAAGCTAATTTACTCATTTATTATTTCAATTTGTATATCACCCCATAGTGCAAACACTCTTTGGACAGTTCACAACATAGTCATACTAAATCACATTAAAAGAATAATACAATACAATATACAAAAAATATTAAAAATCAATAAAACCATTGTAACTGACTAAACCTATCTTTAAATAAACAAATTTTAAAAACTCTGAACATCTCAGATGACAAGCACTAGTAAAACACAGCTTTCAATAATTCTATTTTAACTAATTTCTTAAAAACTGAAAGGGAAGGCAAACCTCTGTTGGAGGTTTGTTCCAGAGGTACGGGGCCACAACCAAAAAAGACAAGTTCCTGATATTCCTAAATATTTAAGGGCTTCCTAGACAATGACCAGCACCTATAACTGGTAAGGCCATTCCTTCAATGGAACATTTATTTGGTAGAGAATATTTGGAGAGGATGACAGTGCCCTGAACAGAGAATGTGAACTTGCTAGACTTGGAAGGGAAGGCATTGAAGGATTTGAGCACCAGAGAAGCAGGAGGGAGTCTGGGCAGAGGAGGGACTGAGGGATATTGGGAGTTGGGAACCCAGAAAAGGAAATGTTCTAAGCTTTGCTCCTGCTATCATTCCAACATCTTTAGAACAATATAGCAACACTGTAGGTCAGTGGTTCCCAACCGCAACTCCCAAAAGCCTCTGATAGCACAGCTAGTGGCGAAGGCGTCTGGCAGTTGCAGTCCAAGAACGTCTAGGGACTCATGGTTGGGAACCCCTTGTAGGTTGTCTAGTGCCCTCCAGATGAGCCCATGGGACTACAGTTGCCATTGGTTCTGGCCAGCATCACCGGTGGCTATGAACTACGGGAGCTGCAGTCCCACACATTTGGAGGACACAAGATTGCCTACTTCAAATAGGCCAGCTCCTGCCCTCTCCTTCCTGCACCCTAACAGGCTTGACGATGCAACAGCACAAATGAAAACCACTGAAACCAAAGCCAACAGCCAATAATGTTATTGATTACTGCCAGTTTAAATGTTTAGGTATTTTAGAATGTATTTTATATTGTTTGAAATTGTTATATTTTATTTTATAACTCAGTTGTATTATATGGTTTTGTTTGTGTTACTTTTGCATTGCATTTCAGCATGTCATGAGAATGGCTGATGGTCGGATTCCAAAAGATCTCCTGTATGGAGAATTAGTGCAGGGAAAGCGCCCCAGAGGGAGACCAGCTGCGATACAAGGATATCTGCAAGCGGGATCTGAAGGCCTTAGGAATGGACCTCAACAGATGGGAAACCTTGACATCTGAGCGTTCAGCCTGGAGGCAGGCGGTGCAGCATGGCCTCTCCCAATTTGAAGAGACCCTTGTCCAGCAGGCCGAGGCAAAGAGGCAGTCCCGAAACCAGGAAAATCAGGGAGCTGGACAGGAGACAGATGGTATTTGTCTTCAGTGTGGAAGGGATCGTCACTCTCGTATTGGCCTTCTCAGCCAACTGGACGCTGTTCCAAGACCTCTATTCAGAGCACGTTACCATAGTCTCTCGAGACTGAAGGATGCCTACTACTTTTGCATTGTGAACTGCCTAGAGTGGCCGCAGGCCAGATGGGTGGTATATAAGATGAATGAATGAATGAATGAATGAATGAATGAATGAATGAATGAATGGGGTAGATAGAGAGGCCAGCATTACTTTTTCAGATCAAATTCACAAAATCTTATACTGGAGTACATGTAAGTTAAACATCTTAATTTCTTTTTATTATTAAAAAAAGTGGTGAAATCTTACCTGCTCAAAATGCTCCTGATGTCCTGGGGAATGCCAGGCCCAGCGTGGGGTAAGGATGGGGATGGAAAAGAGAGAGAAGAGCAGTCTCATGTTTATTTTGCTGAAAAATAATTTCCAAAGTAAGGAACAGACATGAAGGTGCAAATAAAGAGAATATGGCTTAAGCAATGATTTGGACTGCAATCTGATTTAAATACCAGAGTAGACCTTTGGTCCAGATGGGCGGGGTAGAAGTCTAATAAATAAATGAATAAATAAATAAATACCAAATCAGCCATGAGTCACTGAGTACTCTTGGTCAATTCCTTTAATCTTCAGTAATCTACTCACAACAAAACAGAATTCATGATGACCTGACATGCAAAATCGTAAAGATGGACGAGACAAGCACTGGAAACAGGCCTAATAGTGGCAGAGTCAAGGCAAGGCACTTCAGCAACCCTTGTAACCAGGCATGCATCCTCTTCTAGTCATCTAAAAGGTGGCAATTTATTAGTTATTTATTAAATATCCCACATTTCTCCCAAGGAGCTAAATGGCTTGCCACCTCTCTACTTCTTCATATCATCCCAATAACCCTACAAGGTAGATCAAGCTGAGAGAGATTGACTGGCTTGAGGCCATCCACTGCATGAACAGTAAGGGAATTCAGTACCTAGTGACAGAAATATAACAGCTGTTGACAAGGCCAATATTTAGCTTTGAATAAGACTTTTTTTTTTGTTATTGTATGGATTGTACATATATTTATATAGAAATGTGCAACACAATTGTAGCTGATTGATGAGGTTTGGGGCCCATCTTGGTCATGTGGCTTGATAAGAGTCCAGCAAATAGGATTATATGATCCACTAAAGATTCATACAAGGGCCCAGCAATCTATTCATCGCCCTCAACTCTTCCATAAACCATGGTGAGGATCAGACTCTGCAATGAAGAGCACATTTAGGAACTTCGTGGGTCACTGCTGAACACTAACAGGCAACCTGAACTTCAACAGGAGTGCCAATTAGATCAGCTGGAAAAAAAACCAAGGACATTCTGGATACCAATTGGATCCATCAGTCTTTGGAGGCAGACCATTCTAATAGGTGTACAGATTCTGTTTGGCTTGTGGATCTTAAAGAGATTGTGTAATTTAATAATTCCTTGCTGGGCCCTTGTATGAATCATTAGTGGATCATTTAAGCCAACTTTCTGGAGTCTTATCAGCCACATGACCAAGACAGGCCCCAAACCTCATCATCAGCCACAATTAGCTGTGACAAGTTATACTAACCTTATGATGATTTATTGTTGTCCAGTAATCATTACTGATTTTAAAATAACTAAAAAAACTTCTGAGGTTGTGGGCTACTATGACTATAATTTACCATGGAAAAGCAGCATACAAATAAATTGATGATCATGATGACGGATCTAGATCTCCCGCATTCCAAACCAACATTTTAACTGCTCCACCACACTGGTTCTCCACTCTAGCTTTAGTGCTGCAGGACAAGAAGTGGGAAGTCCTAAGGCAGGCTCACCTGCAGAAATTCACTGGCGGGCTGCTGACACTTCTCTTCCACCTCAGTGATTAAGGCATCAAGGCGATCAATCTCTTCTGATAATTTGGTGGCCACTCCATCCCTCTTCTGTACAATCTCCTTGTCAAATTTCTTCAGCATGATAATCAGGAAGCGCTCAATTTTTTCCAGGAACTCATGGATTTGGTTAAACTCTGCTTCCACCTTCTGCTTTTCAGTTTGTACATCATCCTGTAACAAACAAGCGGCTGGCCGGAATGGAAGAACTAACATATGGCTGAGATAACCCTGACCTCCTAGCATCAGCAGCCCAGTATAGGCACTGTTCAATATCTGCCTGGGGTACTAGGTTGCTGGAGAGGCCAGGCCCACCTGGGTGGTCTCCTGAGAAGTGGGGAGGGCTGCACAGGTATTCATTTTTAAAAGCATAAGCAGCAGGTGGGGAGAAGAATGTGTGTATGCTCTTAAAAATTGGGTTTTTTGTTTTGTTTCCTCCCTCCGCTCCCAGTTTTGGTTGTCTTTAATATTGTAAGCTGCCTTGAGTCCTCTTTTTAAGGAGAAAGGCGGTGCATACATAAATAAATAAATAAATTGTAAGCCACAGTGCTATGACATGAACTGAAGCATGGGAGTAATTTTATATAAATTGGCAATACTAAATTTATTTTTATTTATTACTCTTGTTTAATGCACTTTGGGAAGGGCTGTGTATAGTCTGTAAATTTGTAAATCGCTATGACACATGTGACAAACAACAGCATTTAAGTAATTTTATAAAAATAGGTAGTAATGTTCAATAAATACAACTGCTAGCATTAATATAAATATTTTACTTGTTATATACGTTCAGCATCTTATGGTCTCTTACACAAATCTCTGATCAGTTTGCACCTGCTTTGCTTTAGCAAGGCTGCACTATGAGATTTTTTTCAGACCATCTAATGAACGTACTTTAAGATCATTTCTATCAGGACTGAGTATTGCAGAACTGGTTGAATAGCTCAGTGAGTTCAGTAGCTGGCAGAGGAGTAAGAAGTCGGGAGTTTGATTCCCTGCTGAGCCTCCTGGAAGAAGATCCACCCTTTATATTCTTGAGCAAGCTACAGAGTCCCAAAGAAACCCCGGGAAAAAGGGACAAGTAAGCCACTTTTGAGTATTTAATATCTAGAAAACTCTGGAAAGGGTCACCATAAGTCAGAATAAACTTGATGGCACATAATTAATTAATTGAAAATTCTGCAACTAAAGCAGAGGAATCTTCTTTCAAGTACCAAATACAAGAAAGTCTCATTAGTATTCTCAGCATTTTAAGCCAAAGGTGGGCAATCTATACGGCTCCAGATGGTGCTGCAGTGCAACTCCCAGCATGCCTTCCCCATGGCCACACTGGCTGGGGCTGATGGATCTTGCAGCCCAACCACACCTAGAGGGCCACAAGTTGCCCACTGCTAGTTTCAGCCAAGCTGGCCACCTGTCCAGTCTGATTGAACTGATTTCTCTAAGTCAGCACTGTCCTGATGTGCTGGATTACGACTCCCATCACTCGGTCTATTCTGGCTGAGGATGATAGGAAATACAGTCCAACATATGTGAAGAGTCTTGGAATGGGGGTGTTTGTGTAAGATTACAAATATATCCTGTAAAGGGACAGATCCAGGTTAATTAAGGTTCAGATAAACCCCTCTTCTTCAACAGCTGAAGGAACACATATCCCTTTTCTCCAAGTCTTTCCATGGCAGTAGAGACAGATTCCTACCTGATCAGCCTGGCTTCGGCACTCTAAGTCTTCTTTCGATTCCTTCAGCTTCTCTCTTCTTTCCTTCAGTGCTTTCACATGGCTGGCAACTTGTTTCTGAACATAGACAAAAGATAATTTGACAGATATTTAAGCAAGGGACCTTTTGCCCCCCTCATGAAAGATATACCTGAGGCCCAATTTTCAGTTAGTCAGCCTGCAACTCAATCCTACATATTGGGTTCAACAGGATTTACAGTCATGTAAGAATACACAGGATCACAGGCTAAAATTCTCAGCAATGTCCTGCACACAAGACTTCAGCTGGCCTTGGCTTCTTTTCCATCACTACCACCCCCACATTTGCTACACTTCTTATGAAGAGAATTCTAATCCAAACGTCATAAAGAATCTCTAAGTCAGGAAAGTTAAGCAGGTGGACAGCAGGGAGCGTAAGGCAACCATACTGTGACTTCTTTGTATGACTTCGCAACTGACATTTATTTGTTCTAAATTCCTCTCACATTTTTCTTTCTTTCAAAAATAACACAGAAACCATTCCAAGGATTCTACCCAGCACAGTCTCTAGAGGGTAGCTGACACATTTCAAAACACAAAGCAAGAAGAACAGCAAAAACATTTAGCAGATCCAAACACTACCCCCAATCTCACCAACAGTTTAAAAACAGGCAAACAAGCCGTGCTTATCAACCATGAAAAAAGAATTTCAGAAACACTGCAAGGTCCCTGGTGCTTGATTAGATATTGTTCTTCCCCAGTTTAATAAGAGTCAGGAAAACCAACAGGAAAATCAAAACAAACCCTAAAGATGTATTCCTGGGCAAACAGGATAGATGTTCCCTAGGAAGGGATATTAGGGAGGGATGTCTGCAAGCAGGAAACCAATGCAGAAATAGCCACCTGCCTAACTTCCAAAAGGAGAGGGGAACCTGAAGAAGAACTTCCACTGAAGTTCACTCAGTCGTTTTCTGCACAACTCATTTCAAGGGTTCAAAGGAAGTGACTTATAGTGCAAATCTGCACAAGCCTGTTTAGAATGTTTTTATCCCTCTTATCCTTTAAAACGGGGGTAGAAAAAGTACAGCCCTACATAAGCCAACAGCAAGGAATGCTGGGAGTTGTAGTCCAACATCATCTGCAAGGCAGCACTTCCTCCTTTTAAGAAGCAGTTGGCAATCTAAAACTAATGAATGTTAGGGAAAAAAGAAAGAAAAAGGGAAGGAAGGAAGGAAGGAAGGAAGGAAGGAAGGAAGGAAGGAAGGAAGGAAGGAAGGAAGGAAGGGGGGCGAGGGAGGGAGAAAGAAAAAAGGCACACACAATTAAAAGCGGAACTAAATAGCTGGAGGAGAGCTTTGTGGGTGCCCTGGACTGCCAGAAAGACAAACAAGTGGGGCCTAGATCAAATCAAGCTTGAAATGTCTCTGGAGGAAAAAATGATGAAACCGAGGCTCTCCTACTTTGGGCACCTCATAAGAAGGCAGATTTTTTGGAAAAGACAAAAATGCTGGGAAAGGTGGAGGGCAGCAGGAAATGAGAAAAACTAAATATGAGATGGACTGACTCCCTAAAGGAAGCCACAAGCTCAAGTTTACAAGAGCTGAGCAGAGCTGCTGAGGACAGGCTATTTTGGAGATCATTCATTCATGGGGTCTCGCCATAAGTTGGAGGTGACTTGATGGCACATAACAACAACAAATAGATAAAATCAGCAAAATGAAAACAATTAGCAATGAAAATCCAGACAACAAAGAGGGCTCAAGCAATAGCAACATGTTTATTTTACCTTTTTCATGCTATTTCTTGGTCACCAAATTTTATAGGATTTTTCTACCACATCTCTCCAAATAAACTGGCTGGCTTTAAGTACGCTATTCATCCTAAATTAAGACAGGATGGGGAGCCTGTGGTCCTCTCCAAGCTTTAGACTTCAGCTCCCATCAGGCTTATCCAACCTGGCCCAATGTATTATGGGAAATGAAGTCCAAAATCCCTGAAAGGCCAAGGCTTTCCCCAGTCCTGACATAAGCGAAGAGAGAGAGAGGGGGGGCTACCCTTTGCTGACCAGCCCCAGGCAGCCAAATACATGGGGGCGGCCCCAGAGGTCAAGCATGTTTCCTTCCGGACTCGTCCCAGACCGTTCTCCTTCCTAGCGAACGCAAGCAGGGAGACCCTCGGGGGGAGACCCTGGGGGCCCCCCGCTGCTACCTTGTAATCCTGCGCCGCCTCCTCGATGGGGAGCATCGGGTGGGCTTTGTGCGCCCGGGACTCCCGGCAGATGACGCAGACGGGGGTCTCGTCCTCCTCGCAGAAAAGTTTCAGGGGCTCCTGGTGCTTCTCGCACAGCCGCTGCCCGGCCAGCGAGGTGGCCGCTTCCAGCCTCAGCCTCTTGGCCACTTCCACCACATTGCCCAGCTCCCGGTTGGGCCTGAAGCTCCTCTTGCGAGACCACCGGCGGCACTGGGGGCAAGAGGTGTTCTCGTCGTCCGACCGGCCCCAGCACTGGGTGATGCACGACTGGCAGAAGTTGTGCCCGCAGTCGATCGACACGGGCTCTTTGAAATAGCTCAGGCAGATGGAGCAAGTGATCTCCCTTTGCAGTGTTTCCAGGGGGCTCTCGGAGGCCATGACGGGAAAGCAAGAGGAGGGAGGAGAAGGTGCTGCTGCTGCTGATGGTGGTGGTGGAGGAGGAAGACAGGCTTGTGTATTGCAGCTTCCCTGCACGCCACGTGGTTTCCTGCTGGAGCCTGATTGGCTGACCGGGAGAGGGATCTAGTGAATGGGATCCCTCGACATCAAAACATTGCTTGGAGAGGCAAGCGCGCAGGGGGCGGGAGAAAGACAGGCGGAATGTAAATCGCAGGATCTATCGGGATGGTGGCTGCTAGGGCGATTTGGAAACAGCCATGTTGCGGAAACCTGTACAGAAGCGTGTTTGTTTTGTTTTGTTCTTTTCGTCGGTATGTCTCTTGCGGACGGATCTAGATCGAGAATGGGCTTGTGGCTGGTGTATATGTTTTGAGTGGTGACGTCGTTCTTCATAGTACATGGCTTCCGGGTAATACGGGTCATAGTATCGTTGTTTGCGGTGATTTGTTGTTGTTTAGTCGTGTCCGACTCTTCGTGACCCCATGGACCAGAGCATGCCAGGCCCTCCTGTCTTCCACTGCTTCCCAGAGTTGGGTCAAATTCATGTTGGTAGCTTCAATGACACTGTCCAACCATCTTGTCCTCTGTCGTCCCCTTCTCCTCTTGCCTTCACACTTTCCCACATCAGGGTCTTTTCCAGGGAGTCTTCTCTTCTCATGAGATGGCCAAAGTATTGGAGCCTCAGCTTCAGGATCTGTCTTTCCAGTGAGCACTCAGGGTTGATTTCCTTCAGAATGGATAGGTTTGTTCTCCTTGCAGTCCAGGGGACTCTCAAGAGTCTCTTCCAGCACCACAATTCAAAAGCATCAATTCTTCGGCGGTCAGCCTTCTTTATGGTCCAGCTCTCACTTCCATACATCGCTGCTGGAAAAACCATAGCTTTGACTATGCTTGTCGGCAAGGTGATGTCTCTGCTTTTTAAGATGCTGTCTAGGTTTCTCATCGCTTTCCTCCCAAGAAGCAGGCGTCCTTTAATTTCGCGGCTGCTGTCACCATCTGCAGTGATCATGGAGCCTGCAAAGTATTTATGGTGTTCCAGATAGTAATATCTCTCTCCGTGTCGAGGGGCATATTGAGGTGGAGAAATATGCCGTCTCTTTTCTTTACGCTTACGTGGAGAGTGTCAAGATGACTCTGATTGCGATGCTTGCACCATTAGCGCCCGCCCTGATGAACGAGGGCTGGAAAGGGCCGGGGCCAGGCTGGAGGGGATCTCAGCCGGTGAGTGGCCTGTGCTAGGCGAAAGGCGAGCCACTGATGGTGCAGCCTGTGCCGAAGTTAAAGCATGTTCGTCGCTATTGGACGTTGAATAATCTCTCGATGATTCCTCCAAGATTGGTGACGGAGGAATGGGATGCAGTGGTTTGATATGTATAGGTTTCGAACGTTTTTTAGACTTTGATGACTTGTCTTTGTCCTTCTTCTTTTTAGTGGTTTCGTCGGAGTGAGTCTGGGCTTTGGAAACGGTTGTCGAGCTGAATTTTGATGAGGCTTTAGACGATTCTTTTTGTCTTACAGGAGCTGGTGTCGGGCTCGATATGGACCAGACCAGCTCTGGGCGGGGTGAAGTCAATGTCTCCATGGGTGGGTGAAGGGATTTCTCCCACAGGTATGATCTTAAGCGCTGTAATCTAAGCTTTATCGCAGGTTTTGTCAGCTTTTTACATTCAGGGCATGATTGGGTTTGGTGTTCTTCCCCAAGACAAAATAAGCATTTGTCGTGCCCATCTGTAAACGGAATCTTCTTTTCACAGAGAACGCACCGTTAAACGGTCCCCGAGGAGCCATAAAAATGGGAAAGGAGGGAAACCGTTGATGGGGGGGAGGGGGAACGGGAAAGAAAAATGCGGGAAGCTGAAAAAAGTTCTGTGCGGGGAGAAAAATAGAAGCTAATCACAGGGGGATGTGAAATGATAATAATTATAGTAAAATCTAAGAGTTCAATTAGAGAATCGGATATTATCAATAACTAAATACTGGCTGTTTTCACTCTAGGTGTTCCTATATGTCATACCAATGCGGCGGAAAAAAAAGGAATTGAGGGGAAGATTGGAGGGTGGAGCTTGCGCCCCACGGGGGGGGGGGGGTGTCTCATTGTCAAATGTTTTTTAGGCTCTAGAAACTTCCGAAATGTCCTGCACAGGCGCAGAACAACCCACTTGTGTGCATTCACAGAGGCCACGAAGAAGAACCAAGTTGTTTTGTGTGGAAGGCTTGCTGGGGTTTCGTTCAGATCAGCTCCTCAGAACTAGAGTGTGGAAAACCTAATTTTTCCCCAACTTCGATTTCCGGTCTCCTCCAGCAGCAAAATCAGTGGCCATGTTGCCTTGAGACTTGATGGAGGTGGCCGTCCTGCTCTCCAAACCCTGCTCAAAACAAACTGGTAGATTCAAATTTGCTTTAATACCCAAGTCACGGTTTGTGGTAGGTAGCTTGTGTCTATTACAACAAAGTCAGCGAAGAATCCTGTGGTACCTTGAAGCCTAACAAACTTCTGGCATAAACTTTCGTAACATTTCATCTGTTAGAATTATACGTGATTGTAGGTGAGGTGGTAGATGGTGAAGTCAGAGGACAAATGCAGAAAACGCTGACAAGTATTTTCTCTAGACTGTTGGTAACATAAACATCCCGGCAGTGAGGAAGCCAATTAAAGCACATAGAGTCCTTGTAATCTGCTGGTAGAGAAGGATCAGCTAGGAGATCTCTGGGGGAAGGATGTCTGTCTCCTAACTTTTTAACAGTGGGCAACTATAAAAGGATTTCTACCTCCGATACAAATTAGACTGAGGAAATTAGGGAAAGGGGGGTGTCAGAAGGAGTGATCAGGGGCAGATTTTTGTGTGGAAAAATTGTTATATTCATAATTTCTTTTGGTTTTGCTGGTCTGAATGGGATGGACAGGGTACTGAAATATAATGGAAGTATCTCTGTGGCTTCTGAGATTTCACCAGATTCTTGTGTCTATATGCCCATTAATGCATATTTCTGCCTTGCTTTCATAAGGGCTAGAAACCTCCCTTTCTAAGGAACATCTGTGCTTCATTTAAAAATTAGCTGAGATTTCCAGGTAATTGAATTGTATCCTCTGCAATTTTGTATTTTGCAAGCTCATGGAATCATGGTGTCAGGTCAGAAAGTCTGATAGCTGAACATGTCCCTAAGAGCCCTAAAGATGTGTTCTCGGAGGCTTTCTGATCCCACAGCTACAAATAACAATCCCACACACTACACTAGAACACAGACAGAGTTCTAGCTCCTGTCCTCTGAAGATGCCGGCCACAGAGACTAGCAAAACGTTAGGAAGAAAAACCTCCAGAACACAGACAAACAGCCCAAAAAACCCACAACAAACAGCCCTAAAGACTTTTATATACCTCTAGTGGAAAATCTGAAGCCTGTGTTCATCACAACTGACATTTATCCCACAAAGGATTGTTTCCAGTATGAACCAGAGGAATATTTTGTAACCTGTCCAATTTTATGTCTTCTTTTAGATATCCTTTAAGTTTTTTGCCCATTCAAGACAGATAAACTGAATGTCCAGGAAACATCTCCACTTTTTCTTACTTTTTATTAAACAAGAATATGCAAGCAGATGTGTGTGTGTAAAATTGTTCTCTATTGAATATCCAAAATTGTAAGTACAAAAACTTAATATGATGTCTTAGGAATACAACTATGAAAATGTAATGAAAGGGTAAGTACCCTAATATGGTGTTTCAAATTTGGTGACAACAACCCATTCACTGAGCCCTGCTCGTAAGGTTGGTTTGCTTTAGAAACCAAATAGTGTAGTCCTGGAACGAGCTGGAATTGTTAGCATGTATACATTACATGTATCAGGAAATCAACCCTGAGTGCTCACTGGAAGGACAGATCCTGAAGCTGAGGCTCCAATACTTTGGCCATCTCATGAGTAGAGAAGACTCCCTGGAAAAGACCCTGATGTTGGGAAAGTGTGAAGGCAAGAGGAGAAGGGGACGACAGAGGACGAGATGGATGGACAGTGTCATCGAAGCTACCAAGATGAATTTGACCCAACTCCGGGAGGCAGTGGAAGACAGGAGGGCCTGGCGTGCTCTGGTCCATGAGGTCATGGAGAGTCGGACACGACTTAACGACTAAACAAAATACATTACTGAAACAGTGATGTCTACGTTGGCTCGGGCATGTCGTGAGAATGGCTGATGGTTGGATTTCAAAAGATCTCCTGTATGGAGAATTAGTGCACGGAAAGTGCCCCAGAGGGAGACCACAGCTGTGATACAAGGATATCTGCAAGCGGGATCTGAAGGCCTTAGGAATGGACCTCAACAGATGGGAAACCTTGACATCTGAGTGTTCAGCCTGGAGGCAGGCGGTGCATCATGGCCTCTCCCAATTTGAAGAGATCCTTGTCCAGCAGGCCGAGGCAAAGAGGCAGTCCCGAAACCAGCCAAATCAGGGAGCTGGACAGGGGACAGATTGTATTTGTCTTCAGTGTAGAAGGGATTGTCACTCTCAAATTGGCCTTCTCAGCCACTAGACGCTGTTCCAAGACCTCTATTCATAGCATGTTACCATAGTCTCTCAAGACTGAAGGATGCCTACTTATGCAGGCTACACATTGTGCCCCCTACCCCGCAGCAAGCTGGGTACTCGATTAACTAATTTTGGAAGGATGGCAGGTTGAGTCAATCTTGAGCTGGCTACCTGAGCCCATCAGGATCAAACTCAAGTCATGAGCAGAGTCTTGCTGCAGTACTGTAATTTAACCACTGCATTACAAGGCTGCTAAGGACTAATTTACCAGCTGGTTGGATAGCTCGGTGGTTTAGGTATCTGGCTGCGGAGCCAAAGGTTGGGAAATTGATTCCTCACTGTGCCCCTCCAGAGAGAAGAGCCAGTGTTTGTAATCATAGGCAAGCTACATAGTTCCTGTCCCCAGAAGAGAATGGGAAATCACTTCTTTGTATTGTCTACCTAGAAAATCCTAGAAAGGGTCGCCATAAATCAGAACCAACTTGACAACACATGTACCAGGGCCACACCTCTCCCAGGAGTTTCTGTGGCCAGGCAGGGATTCAAGTCCATCATTCTATCAACTGCAACACACTGGGTATTCCAGGGGTGCTTTAGATACTGGTACTTTAGAAAATTTAAAGGTACTTTAGAAAATCTCAGCCCTTTAATAAATTCTTCACTTGGGCTGATAAGGAATGAAGATGATAGATTTCCCATATGCCCTTCTGCCTCTGGTGTCCCTGCTCTTCCTATGCAAATATCCTGTTGTTTTCTTCTCCAAATGTCAAATATTTCCTCATAGCCCCAGAGGAGACTGAACTTTCAGACTATATGAAGTGAAATTCCCAGAACTCAAGTTCTAGCCAAGTATAAAACACCTGTTCTCTAAAACACATAATAAATTGAGCCAAGGAGCTATGCCTTCCGAGGACTTTGCCAAAGGAAGCCACTTGCTCCGTCTGCCAGAAGTATTTCCAAGACTGGGCACCACTTCTGCTGAACCTGCACCCCTGGCTGCCAAGGAGCATCGGAAACCAGAGCATCCTGTACAAAATGCAGAGCTCTCACCCAGATGGGAGACCTCATCACCAACAGGTTGCTGAAAGAGATGCTGGCGATTATTCAACCGCAGAATCTACAGGCTATCAAAGGAGCAGAAGCACAAGAGGGAAACTCACTGAGGGCCCCAGAAACGTCTGTGAGGTAAACCAAGACTCCATGTGGATGATGTGTGACGGATCTGAGGGCCACCGTGACCACAGGGCCATTCCTAGAGAGAAGGTGGTCCAGGACTACAAGTGAGGAAATGGGAGAATCGGAGGTGCTTGAAGGGGTGTGTGGAAATCTAAAACTTTCCTTTTTAACACTACAGTGCAACAGAACCCACTAGCTAGCATTCTAGGAGATGTAGTCCAAAAAAGTAGTATTTCCAGGCTTTGATCTGGACTCAACATAAACCAGACTCAACAGCCCTGCCAGTGAAGCAGACTGCTGGATTCTAGGCATGCTTTCCCCTCTGTTTCTACTGTAAGACAACTTCAGAGTAGTTTCAGGGCTTTTACAACAAGGATCAGAGGTTGCAATGTTAGTATAAAAGGCCTCATTCATTAAGATTTTAGTGAAGAGGACTCAGAAACCTAATTTATACTGGGTAATGTTTTTCATGTATTAAGTTAAATATTAAGTAACCTCTAGGAGGAAATAGCACATATTAATGTGGTTCACACTGTTCGTCGTAGTAGCATTTTCTTTACTCCTTCATATTTTATCTTTGTAGTTTAAATTGGCCACCACACTCTGGTATTTTCCAAGTGGCTTGAACAACAAACTTCACAATTCATTGGCAGTCAGATTGATAATCCAACACTTCAGGTGTGAGAATATCACAGTGATTAATTTCACAATGAAGCTTTGTCACAGATCTGCATTTCCTCCCCTCTACAAGGCTTACGCCTCAGTTTTCAAACGTCATGGAGTGTTTGTCCAGATTTTTAAAAATGTTCAAAAAGAATGGCATTACTCGTTAGAGGACACTGATCCAGTGGCTGAACTCCTGCTTAGTGTAATAAATTGCACTAGAGTAAGCCTACTGAATCAATGGGGATTTGGTAAGCCAACTCCTCTGTGAGGACAGGCTGTTTACTTGTACAGTTCTTCTTTGTCGTCATTGTGAATTCACACTAATGGTTTGTTCAGCGCCTACACAGACATCTTTGGAATCTTCCAGAGCCTAGAAAGCTGTCAGCCTCACCCTAACACCCAGCACATAATCCTCCACCTAACAGTTAATTCCCAGTTCCCAAGTCTGCCACTGAATAAAGTCCAATGCGTGGCAGATAGAGGGGAAGTTGGGTGGGTTGTACAAATTCACAAATGACCACTTGGAAGAACTACAGTTACAGGTAAGTAACCTGTCCTTCTTTGTGGTCTCTGTGATTCACACTAATGGGCAACTAGCAAGCTCACTTACCGGCGGGTGGGTAATCATGCCAACATTGATGAAATTACTGCTCAACCAAACGATGCATCATGTATAGCTCTGACATCTATAATGCTTGATGAACGTTAAGACCATGTAGCTCCCTTACAAATGTCTGTCATCTGCACTCCTTATGAAGGCAGTGGAGGCATGTCCTTTCAAGGAATGGGGCACAGGCTTTCTTGCCAACTGATAGGACAGGGTGACGGCATGTACCAACCATTTAGATATCCTTTGAGAAGATGCATGATTATCCTGTTGTCTTCCTTGGTAGCAGACAAACAACTTGATAGTTTTTCCTGGTCATGTAGAAGGCCAGAGGTCTACGGACGTATAGTGTGTGTAGTGATCTTTCCAGGGGTAGAGTAGCGGATGGAAAGAAGGTTGGCAACACCAGAGGTTGGTGGATGTGAAAATCTGTCAGAACTTTAGGGAGGAAGGAGCCATCTGTTGTAAGAACCACTTTATCAAAGAATTGTAAGAAAGGGAGAGGGTCACAACATAATGCAGGCAGCTCACTTGCTCACTTTGCTGATATGATGGCAACAAAAAATACTGTCCTCTATGAGTGGAACCCTCCCCCCCCCCCCCCCCGGGTAAAGGAATGGAGTCCGTTATCAGTCTCAAGCTGCTGCAAGCCTGGTGGGCATCTGTGTTATCTGCTGGAAGGCCACACTGTCCTCCTCTTTGAATACTGCTAATTAGTGAAGTGGGAGGCAGGTAAGAAGGCAGAGGAAGACAGCTGGAGGCGAGGAAAGGGAATCCTTTAATTCCTTTTAAACAGAGATAGAAGCAACAAAAACAGAAGATATGAGCAGACAGCCTTATAACACAAAGGCAGGAACTACATTTGAGTTCTGAGGTTTTCCTCCCACAGTGCCTGGAGCCAAGAAAACTGGTTAAAATAACTACCAGCCTAGCAGGATGTCTCTTTGTGTACCAGTTGCTGGGGAACACAAGATGGAGGGTCCACTAATCCCTTGTTTATGGGCTTCCTCTAGGCAACTGGCTGGACGCTGTACAAACAGGATGCTGGACAAGCCAGGGGTCCTGTCCTATCTGGCAGGGCTTGGCTTATGCTATTAGCTAGAGGTATGCAAATCTGGCCACATGCTGCCTGGGGAATTTTGAGAATTGTAGTCCAGAAGCACAAATCTGCACATAATTCAGACCCTTCTCCCCCCCCCCCCCCAACTACCAATTGATTAAGAACAATGTGTTAGGACATGAACAATATTGATTACAAAAAAGAAAAAAGAGGTTACCTACCTGTAACCATGGTTCTTCTAGTGGTCCTCTGTGAATCCAACCCAATTGTGTGCATTCACAGAGGCCACGAAGAAGAAAGACAAGACAAACAGTTTAAGATAGGGGTGCTTGTTTGTTCTCTGCAGCTTGCATTTAGGAATTGAAAAACCAAGCAACCCACACTGGCATATTCAGCATTGATTGGCAAAACCCCCAACAAGTTTGCTACAGCACTGACTCCTCGATGCTGTCTTCTGTGACTCGACAACATAAATACTTCACAGAGCTTGAAAAAGTACTGGGTGCTACTATCCAGAAGGAGGACTTTTTCCAGACTCTGCCTCTGCACAAAATGCTGTCTGACCAAAACCACATTTTAGGTCCATGTTAACTACACAACTGCTTTGACACAATCAACATCCAATGTCACACACACACACAATGGCACCATCAGGATTTCCGCCAAATAAATGGAGAGTAAACTGCCTTCACCATCCATTCTTGTGTTGACAAGTCACTTAATAAGGGTCACAAGTCACCCCTTAGTCTGTCAGCATGAATTGGAAGGGTGGAGGATTTTGGATTTTGCCCCCTCTGATTCTCAGTGCCATGTAGTTGGTAAAAGGTATTTTAAGGGGTAGCTAATCCGCCTCATGTGAATTGGAGGAGGCAGCCTCTCAACCATCAACTGTCAACTGGGCAAGCAACACCTTAAAAAATGGGAACACTCTCTCACCACAAAAGGAAGCAGATGGGAAAATAAAGATAGAGTCCTTTGTGTCAGCATTAAAAAATTCCACCTCCCCCTTTTCATAGTCCAGAGAAACCCGGATCCTTCTTGGACTGCAGCTGAGGGGCAGAGGCGTTATGGGGACAGTGAGGGCTTGGTATTGCCCAAAATCTCCTTGCAGAGCCCATATCCCTTCCTCTGGGGTAAGTTTGAGCTCTACCTTCCTCCTAACAGAGCCTCGGGCCACTCCCACTGCCCAGATGCCCCCATCTTCCACATTGACTTCCCAGTAGTGCCTCCCAGAACTGAACCCTTCACAGCCCAGCACACAGCAAGAGGACTTGAACCGTTTCGGATTGTGTGGCACATCTGTCCTGGTGACATCCCATCTCGCACTTTTCCGATCCTCAGAGATGATGACTTGGGGGTTTGCCGTTTCTGTGTCAAGGGTTACGTTGACTGGAAAGAGAAAACAAAGGGATGAGAATACATGTTTTTGTCAGAGCGATATAAAATCCCCCAGTTCCGAGGGGCCAGGTAGCAGAGACGGATAACGTCTGGCCTCCAGATGTTTTGGGGCTGCAGCTCTCATCAGGTGTAGGGGGGCACAGCCAATGCGGATGTTTTGAGGGAACCTGTAGTTGAACACCATTTTGATGGACATACGTAACCCACCTGGGCCTGTACTGGATGGATATGAGTGCATATCGTACAGTACATTGGTTCCCTACCTTGAGTCCCCAGATGTTCTTGGACAGCAACTCCCAGAAGTCCTAGCCAGCACAGCTAGCAGTAAAGGCTTCTAGGAGTTTTAGTCCAAGAACACCTGGGTTACCCCAGGTTGGGAATCACTGCGTAGTACACGTAGTAACAGCTTGACTACAGTTCCTAAATGCAGGCTGCAGAGAACAAGCAAGCAACACCAGAAGGAAAGTCTGACACTTGCTCTGTCATGTTATGCTGGTCCAGTTTGATTCAGAATTTTCTGAATACCAACACCACCATTTCCTTTCAGAACCAAACTTCCATGAACTGACTTTCTCCCATATATTTTCTCATCTGATACGTACCCCATTCTGTTCCCAGTTCTGATGGAAGACCATCTAAGGAAAAAAAAAAAGACAGGTTATGTGTAAATTTGAGCAATGGTTAATTTCTTCTTCTTTTAAAATAAAAATTGCCCAAACTGAAAGCCACTTCTTCAGACCAGATGATCCTGTTCAGCCATTGATCCTAGATCTAAATATGGCAATCTGGAGTTGCAAGACAAGAAAAAGATAGGTAGCCGTGCCTTTCTTTTATACTTGGAATGAATACTCAGAGGCATTTTCTTCTTAGCAGATTCAAATAGAATCTTGGCTGTAAGAAGACCCACTCTTTACCTTATGTTTTATATACAAACAAACAGAAGATTGGCAATACAAAATCAGTTACAGAACTGTGGAAGAAATCTTCAGGGTCTTCTAATTTACCCTGGCCTATGTAGGAAATTCACAGCTAAAGTACCTCTGATAATTGGCTGTCCATTTAAAAATTTCCAGTGAATAGAGTCCAGAAATGGCGAAAAGGGAAATCAGGAACAAAAGCAGATAATTATACAAAATTAAGTGGATGTTTCAATTTCCCAACTATCATAGGACTGTCAAATCACAGTATGTACAAATGTGAAACTATTGTTTCAAACATCACAAATAATACAATTTTTCTATAGGCTTGTTTGTATTCTGCCTTGGCTTCTTGAGAAACGTTTCACAGAGAAGCCCTACTCCTCTTTTAAAAAATAGTATTCACAGTCCAAAATCCTGTTGCTTAACATAGTGAATTACACTAGAGCAGGCCCACTGAATCAATGGAAGTCAACTTCTCTCTAAGTCACATTGATTCAAATGGGTGTATTCTTAACTTCAACTTTAACATAATAAATTACAGTTAGAGTAGGCACATTTGAATCAATGGAACTTATGGAGGAGCTGACTCACTAAATCTCCACTGATTCAATGGGCCTAACCCTGGTGCGAGATACTACACTAAGCAACAAGATTTTGGCCACAGATTTGAGGAGTGTATTCACAAACACACACATTTTACTATGTATAGTTACTGGATAAGTTCTCTGGACACTTCAGAGAACAAATACAACAATTAATATAGGGGGGGGGGGAAGCAATTATCTATGGGTTAGATCCAACATTACATGAGCGGGGCAAATGCAACTATTAATACAGAAAAAAAACCCAATAATCTATGAACTAGATCCAACATTACATGAGTGCACCTCTGTTTAAACAACCTTCCCCTCCCCTCCTTCCTGCTCCCACCAGAGTATCCCAAAAGAGGTTCTGGCTGGCTGGCTGGCTGGCTGACTGATTACCAAGGGTCCAGCCTGTAACATTTTGGTGAAGGTTCTACTTGTAACTTCTAAGAAGCAGATCTTCTGCACACCTTTAAGGTTCTTCATGATGTCTGCAAGTGCAATATTTTTCTCAGAGAATTCACTTAGTCTCTTCTCCACCTTTTTGTGGCATCTCCTCAGGGGGGGTTGAAATGGCTCCTTCTCAAACCTAGAAAGAAATGATTGTCTGAATTTCCCACCATTTCACCTGTTCCCAGAATTATTATACTAAATATTGCTAAGGAAGGGTGCCTGTCTTTTGACCTTGGAGACAGTAGGCAATGCTCTCTCAGAACTAGGACTCATCCTGATCAAGTCCTAGAAGATGGCTATGTCTGAAAGCAGTGGTTCCCAGCCTTGGGTAACCCAAGTGTTCTTGGATTTCAATTCCCAGAAGCCTTCACCACCCGCTGTGTGGCCAGGGTTTCTGGGAGTTGTATGCAAAGCAATAGCAAATTATTGCAAACAGCTTGTGACTTAAGTGTATGTGTTTTTCCTGATCATCACTTCTTAGCACAACTGATATACTGTACTGTTGTTGCCCATTGTGGTACTGCTGATGGAGACCAGAGCTTGAAAGAACAACGTTTGCTGGAACCTGTAGCCCAAAGAAGTAACTTTCACCCTCTCTCCACCCTGTACAGCAGCAACAAATTTTCAAAGATAAACCATCAGCACCAGAACGAAGCAAGGAAGGTATAGCTCAAGTTTTGGGTGTTGAAACCACATACCTGCACAATGCGCTTCTGATATCCTAGAGAGAGGAGACGAGAGAGGGCATGGATAGGGAGAAAAAGACAGGAGGCTCTGTGTCAACAATGAATAGATTATAATCATTACAGGCACTTATACCTGAGAAACACAGAAACAAGAGCAAATGCTTTTTTTGTGGCTGCGCATCTTCCAATGAAACATAAAGGGGGAGTATATACCAGTTGGAAAAGTATGAAAGTATGTGAAAATACATACATTTGCCAGAAATGTGGGGGGAGTGGGAATCATAAAGTCATTCCAAATGCTGTGGAAAACTACATTAACAATGATATTGACTGTTTAAGCTCTCTATTCTGCCACTCAAAGGTGGAGGATGCAACTTAAAATGAAGAACTTACTAGCACATATAATGCATTTTCTGTTCTCTGCTGCTCTTAAAAATATAAGAGCCCTCCCATTAATTAGGCTGCTGCCAAGGCTAAGCTTTGGACTGTCAAAGGTCTTAAGACTACAACTTCTGTATCCCTTTAATATGCTGGCTGGGGCTTCTGGGAACTGAGGTCCACCTCGAGATAGCCAAAAGTTCCCCACCTTTGCTGTAAAGGGAAGCTAATAAGCAGTACCATTGCCCAGACAACGCCCCACTCTAAACAGGAAATCATCCCTGGGAATGGCAGCCAATGGCCAATGGTGAAGGGAGTCGTTCTAGGAACCTTTTCCCAAACAGGCTGGGGCAGTAGTCCAGCCTATAGCCCTGGAGACTGTCCACTTGAAGTGCAGCTGTGCAAATAACTTGAGATTGAATGGATGGATGGATGGATGGGCAAATTGATTAATTGCCCATAGCTGCATTGGCTAGGAGATTCTGGGAGTGCTACTCTGAAAAAAGTAATCTGTTCCCAACTTTAGCTGTACATAGAAGCATCAGTTCCCAGTTCTGGCCCCAGCAGCTTTGAAGTGCTGCTAAAAGAAAGGAGCTTATGATTTCAAGGCATGACTTCTGAAGCTGCATCTCCATCTTTTCCCGTCCAACTTTCTGTCTGTCCAGGAGGTGTAGCCTGTTACTCCCCCCGTGCCCCTTTGGGCTACCAACTAGCACTGCTGAAGCTGTTCGAGGGAGCCGTCATGTGGCCCTCCATCATGCCCCAAATCCAACTCTGGCTGAGAAGTTCCACTCACTCCAGCTGTTAATTTCCACTGATAGGGTCACCAGAGGGAAAAGGAGAATCAGGTACCTCATGGTGCTAAAATCCACTGTGTGAGTCTGCCAAACTGATCACCTGCTGAATGCCACAACTGACAACCAAATGCCTGAGCGTGCTTTTTTCCTCTTTCCTTCCAATCCATTTACCTTTCATGTTATCTCTTTCAGAGTATAACCTTGTGGACAAGGGGCCATTTTATTTCTCATCTTTGTAAGCCATTCTGGAATATAGTAGTACCTCGGTTTACGAATGCCTCGGTTAACGTAATTTTCGGTTTACGAACGGAAATCCATTGAAAATAATGCCTCGGTTTACATTTTTTCCCCCACAGTACAAAGGAAGTTTCCCCAGGATGCATTGTGCCTGGAGGTTTATAGCGCTGCCCCTGTTCCTGTGGCAAACCGCATTTCGGTTTACGCATTTTTCACGTTACATAACGTCCCGTAGAACGCATTAAATTCGTAAACCGAGGTACTACTGTACTTCTTGAGTGAAGAGCAGGTTAAAATTGTGCTAAAGAAATATATTTTATATGCCATGTGTTTTGCACATTCCTTTTTCAAGCTTTCTTCTCACTATTCCCAAAAAAGCCAACTCTCACCTGCAAGAATTCACTGTCTGGCTGTTGACATTTCTCTTCTAGCTGATCAATCACAGCACTGAGAGAGGCGATCTCCTGGGAAAACTTTGTGCCATGTTCTTTCTGATGCTTGACAATCTCCTTCTCCAGCTCATTCAGCTGAGCCAGCAGGAGTTTTTCCTGCTCCTCCAGAAAGTGATGCACTTGCTCAAATTCAGACAAAGCCTTCTGTCTCTCAGCTTCTGCTTGCCTCTGAAATGCAGAGATGAAAGCAGGAGACCAATGAATGGGTCACAGCACTGGAAAGACGGGCAGATTTTCAATTTTCGAATGCAACACTTCACGAAATTGCCCCACTGCCTCCCCCAGTCCCCAAATAGGCTGAAATGAATCTGAAATATTGAAATGTTCTTTGAAAAAAAGAAAAATATCCACTCTTCAATTTAAAATGGACAAGATAATTCAAGGTATACCAACTGAATTTAAATGTTGCCCTCAAACCCCTTTGATCCACTTTCTTAATAAAACCAGAAATTGGATTATGTTTAAGGATGCATTTGGGCAGATGGAAAGGCATGCATCTGATCATACCAGAAAGAATCACTTTGCAGAGAGCAATCTCCTTTAGAGCAACCCTTCTCTCTGCTGCGGAATTGCTCCAACATGGCCTGAAAAAGGAGTAGCCCCTACTGGTCAGCTAGAAAGGTCCAGCTTGAGCATAGATCAAGACCGGGCCAGATCACAATTCCCTGTATGTTATATGATCGCTCAGAAACAGAACGCAATCTATTTCTTCATGCGAACATGTCTTTAGATCCAGGCTTACTCATGCTTATTGTAGACCTGTTAAAAGTTAGTTATGACTAACAGGACTAATTGTTTTCAGCAACTCTACTCAAAGCATGATTAACTCTGGGTCTAACCTAATATTTTAAAATGCTGAACCCAATGTATAATTGAACTCCATGTCATCCAGTTTTGTTCTTGCCTCCATGAGTTAGTGAAGAATACTAAATGTGGTCTCTGGCACCCTCTAGTGGCCAGTGTAGATAATGCATGTGAAAATATTTTTTTCTATTTTTTTCCTTTTACCATGCTATAGATACATAGTGTTCACTATTAACCACAGTTTTCAGTATCCACAGGGTATGTGTGCATTGAACCAATCCCCAGCGGCTTTGGGGGTCCTACTGTACCAGTTCCAGCACTTAACTCTGTCATATTCTAGTTCAACTTACCCTAACCTGGTGCCCTCCAGACATTGCAGTCCAATATATTGCCCAGGCTGAATTATGGGAGTGAAAGCCCCACTGCAGCGTGACTTTGAACAACCCCTCTATCTGCATTCAGGTCTTCTGCCATTCTTCCAGTCAGTGGGGAGAAATCTTGGGGAATCTCACAGTTCCCACACAGCAGCGGGGAGCTTTTCTCCTCACTGACTGAAGAAACCACGAGGGAAACAAATGCGGGTAGAGGGAATTATGGGGGTGGAAGTCCATTAAATATGAAAATCTCATCCATAGACTGTAGCAAGGTGACAAGATACCTCTTTGAACGGGATTTTGTAGACCACCAATGATCACTTTGTAGTAAGAGAAGAACACTAATGGATTCTATACTAACCAGATAGTCCTGGTGTCTAAGTTCTCCAGCCAGATTTAATTCTAGGAGTTTCTCTCTTTCTTCCTTCAAGCTCTGCAACCGGCTCTGGATTTCCTTCTAAACAAAAACAAACTGATTTTAAAACATTTGTTTTAAACTAATGCCCCTCATGGATACACCTGCTTTAGCATATTAAACATTACTACTATCATATGATAAAAAGCTACACAAAACCTATTCAGATCACATTGTGCACGAAACACACTCTTTAGCTCTTGTAATCTCCAGCGCTCTATTTCCCCAATGTATATTAATATCTAATGTATACTCTAGAGAGAGAAAAAGGAGGAACAAAAACCTCAAAGCCAGTAGGAATCCTATGGAGAGAGCAACCAACATTTGTAAATGTTTCTAATCAAAAAGATAATTCAACTTTCTCTGTAGTCATCTGTATAAGTTAGCATTTTAAAAATTAAACCGTGCTCACTTCAGGGATGAGTAATGATGATAATAACTGTGTGCTGTCAAGTCAGTTCTGACTTATGGTGACCCTTTCCAGGATTTTCTAGAGGATACTCAGAAGTGGTTTACCATTTCCTTCTTCTGGGGATGTCCTGGGATTGTGAGGCTTGCCCAAGGCCAGATAGGCTGGCTCTTCTGGGATGCACAATGTTGAATTGAACTTCTCACCTCTGGCTCCACAGCCAGATGCCTAACTCACTGATGAGGGATGAGTAGATGCCTTTTATCCTAAAATATTCCAGAATATGTGAATACAGAAAGAAAAATGTTCAAAACTTATTAATGTATGTGTTACATTTATACTTCCAATTTTCCTCCAATGTGTTCAAGACAGCATATACAAGACTTTTCTCCCTATGGTATAACAACAACACCCCTGTGAAGTAGGTCACACTGAAGAGAGAATGTCACTGGCTCAAGGTTTTGTGATTCAGTGAAAACTAAAAGCTGGATCTCCCAGGCCCTAGTCTAACAATATAACTGCTATGGTTTGTTATCTTCCATGTTCATCGGACAGATACCGCTCAATACTCGTCTCTCAAAAAGCCCCCATCCAGTCTCCTAGAATATGGGGCATTACCTCTCTTTTACTTCCCTCAAACCTCCCTGAGGAGTGCTTGTTTGTATAAAAAAAAATTACTTGTTTGAACTGGTGAACCACAAGAGTGAGCACAAGCTAGACTGACCTGCAGGCTTTTTAAAGCAGGGAAATTCTGACTGGTCTTAAGAAGAGGAAGCTGGTGAGGGGTAAGTGAGAATATTCCTTGCCCACCCCAATGTGGAGGACAGAGTGCTCAAAAGATAAGAAAGCAATTGGAAAAATTACTTTTTTTTGGACTGTAGTGCACACAATAATTCCCCATGGAATTCTGGGCAATGTAGTGCTCAAAGGTAACTTTCCCAAGGTCTGCAAAAATTAAAGAGCATTTAGGAAAGCAAGCCAAGGTGTGAAGATCTGTTTTCATACCTCTAGAGCTGCAAGAAAAAGTCTCTTCCTCTCAAATGGGGTGGGAAGCTGTTTCTCCACATCAGGGGCAGGAAAGAAGTGCCTGCAGGAGCCAACTTCCTCACTGCCCAGTATTTCCCCATCATCTCTCATTCTCTGACTTTATCGCAATGTCTTGTGTGGATGGCTACTGACTTTTTGCATTTCAAGTCCCTATGAGTCTGACCTTATGAGTTAACCCCACAACACATAATGGACACATCCACACATATGTATACAAATCTGCCAGTCTGGAACGGCATGAAGTAGGCTGTGATCTGGGCAAGCTGATGCCGAAGACAATTTATTTAATGTTAAGCCCCACTGACTCCAGTCCTATAGGAGTCTGCATCTAACTCACTGCATTTAACAGAGATTATTCCTTAGTTGCTTGGTTTAGGATTGCAGGATTAATTTTAAAATAATAGAATTTAAGTCTTTAGGGTTTTGTTGTTCTGTGCTGATCTATGATTGCTGAGCTCTGCACCACACTACAAATATTCCTTCCCTATTTAACCACTCCTTCGAGAAGCAAGCAGGCAGTTAAAGCAGCACCTTTACACATCCTATTGCCTCAATACCCTGAAAGATCCCAGGCATGGAACCCGTATATCTCCTGATGCAGTAAATGTAGGGCAACAACCCCCCCTCACTCCACCCCCCACCCCCAATCTTGGTCCTCCAAAGGTGGACAGAGGTGAATCTGGATATAGTGGTATATTTCTGGGAGATCCATAGGGGATTACAGAGATTTCTGACCCCCCCTTCCCTTGTTCAGTAAAAGCAGGAACAAAGAAGCTCCCTCCCCTTGGTCCTACAGCTGCAGCGAAGGAAATGTGGAGTAATTGAGATTTTCATTGGCTGGAGTGTGAGCTCCATTCAGTTCTGGTGATCAAAATAAATTCCTGGGCTCATAAGACTTTAATTCTAAGTGGATGATTTTGTACCAGGCTCTGGTTGGTAGATCTCAGGGTTCTAGCAAAAAAAAAAAAAAAGCAAATTAGATGTTTTTAAATGGAATGGAGGTGCCCCAGTTCTATAGGAAACTGACCCCACAGTGGTCTGCAATGCACCTTTCCACCATTTTGCAAAAGGGGATACATTGGGGATTCCAAATAATAATGCTGGAGGAGGTAAGGTTGCCCCCACCAGTAGGCAGCTGACCCAAGCCCAAATTTAAGGGTCAGGGAATTTAATTGCTTACAATTGCATTTCTACTGCAAGGAAAGAGGGAGCTGTTCACATGATTCTCTGCCTCGGGTGCCAAAATAATCTGTTAAATCTCCAAGAACAAGAGCAGAAAATGTTTGTAATCTTTCTAGATGTCTTCATCAGGCAAAAAAGCAGGTGGAGGTAGAGGAAAGCAAAACAAATAACCGTTTTATTCCTGAAGCCATAATATGGCTTGCAGGGGGTGTCTGGAGATGTGGCACTGAGGAGGGAGGGTCTTTTGCATTCACTTCAATGAGGCTCTATTTGCTAACATGACAGTATGGTCTACTGGTTATCACAAGACCTTAAGATCCTACTGAGCTGGGAGATGCAAAGCCAGTCTGTCTCTTATTTCCCCCCCCCCTCCTCTGCCTAACCTACCTCACAGGGTTGTTAGGACGATAGAACAGGGAAGAAGAGGAATGCCCTGTATGCCACTTTCCGCTTACGACCACATGCAACAAATAAAATGCCTTGAGAGTAAGAGATTCGGCGGCACGCCTTGGGAGCCCCCGGCCTCGGGCAGCAAAATGTCTTGGGCGCCCCCCCCCCCCCCCCCGGGCGACCAACAAGCCTGTTTCCCCGATACCTTATAATCCTGGGCTGCTTCCTCCACAGGAAACACGGCGTGACTTCGGTGAGCTCGGGACTCCCTACAGATGCAGCAGATGAGCTCCTCCTCCTCGGTGCAAAAGAGCTTCAGCGCCTCTCGGTGCTTCTCGCACACCGCTTCCCCCTCTCCTCCTCCGGTCGCCTCCACGGCGCGCAAACCGAGCCGCTTGGTGATTTCCACGACATTGCCCAGTTCCCGGTTGGGCCTGAAATTCCTCTGCAGGGCAACCTCCCGACACTGCGGGCAGGAGAAATTGCTGCTCCGCTCTTTCCAGCACTGCGCGATGCACACCCGGCAGAAGCTGTGCCCGCAAGGGATGGAGACCGGGTCGCGGAAATACTCCAGGCAGACGGAGCAGGTGGCTTCCTTGTGGAGGCTTTCCACCGGGTTCTCCATGGCAGCCGCCGGCGCCGCCTCCGCAGCGGCTCCCGGGCGGCTTTCCCTCCCTCGCTCGCTCTCCCAGCCATCGGGTTTCGTCGCTGGCGCTGATTGGCTGAGCGGCGGAGAGGATTCCGGCTGGAGGGCTCCACCTGTCGAGGGACCGCGACCCTTTGTGCGCCGGCACGCGGGTGGCGCGGGGGACGTTTGCCGCCCACTAGGAGACTGTTTTTTAAAAAATGTCCTTTTTGGGGGGTCTCCACTGTCTGGTCTGTTCCAAAACAAGGCAAAGAACAGATTGCGAGGACTGATCGCGAATTGCTAATACAAGTAAAGCTGGAGGGAGAAGCCAGTAAAAGACTTACAGTGCCTGTGTATATAATTTCAATGAAAGTTTTGAGAAATTTAAAGTCGAGCCACCTGGGGTCCCCTTATGGGGAGAAAGGCGGCCTGGCCTATAAATAAAATAGAAAAGTCATTTGTTTGGTTGGTTTCTATGCCATCTTTCTCCCAGAAAGGGACTCCTTGCATTACTAAACTCCCTTGACTGTTTTGGGTTTCCAGAGCTGTGTTAGCCTAGAACAGGGGTGGGCAATTAATTTCTATAGGGGGGGCCACATGAAAAATCTGAACTGTGTTCGGGGGCCGAACCAACTTTACTTAAAAATAAAATGAAACAGTGATGTTATGATTGTTTTTATTTTAAAATGAAACAGTGATGTTATGATTGTTTTTATTTTAAACTTGTTAATCTTCACAAATACTAAAGAGGTTTTTTGCGGTATCGGGCCAAACTGGAGCGACAACCGGCGGGCCGGACAGGAGTGGCTCACGGGCCGTATGTGGCCCGCGGGCCGCACTTTGCCCAGGTCTGGCCTAGAAAGAGGGTAAAAGTTGGGCTGCAAAAGTATCTCCCTACTTACTCAGTAAAGTACAGGGAAGGGAATCCTCCCGTTGCATGTCTCCCGAAAGCAGTTTGACTTGCCTGCTCCATACAAATGAATTGACACATTTGCCTCACTCACTTGGATGATGTAAATGAAATTATAAAAATATTTTGCATCCTGGTATCTCAAAGGCCAAGTGTGAGGTAAGCAAATTCTGTTTATGCACAGCAAACTTGGAAATCTTACTTTCTAAAAATTTATAACTCTCAGAAACTCCAGGCAGGGTGGCCATCATGCTGGCTGAAAGACTGGGAATTGTAGTCCCAAAAGTAAATTTCCTTACCCTTGCCGCTTAAAGAATTTTTCTACGATTTGCTGGAACCGCAAAAATTCTGGTGCCAATCCTGGGCAAAGTCATGTATTTCTTACATGAGCAAAGAAGGACAAGTCACATGGTCACTACTGGTAAACAATGATTAACCAGCTGTTTCTTATATCCTGCAAAAAAATTCCATTCCCATTGACGATCAAAAACTGGAGTGGATAATCATAAATTTAGTTGTCTGAAACTCAGTGGTACAGAGACCAAATGCATTTCTCTAGGGAGGTTATTCAATAGTCAGGTGCCATCACTGAGAAGGCCCTGTAAAGTCACCATAGTGACCAAACTCCTGTTGCTTAGTGCAGTAAACTGAACTAGAGTAGGCCCATTGAATCCATAGGGAATTGGTAAATTCACTCCTCTGTAAGTTCCATGGATTCAAATAGACCTAATTGTTACTTACTTTATCATAGCAGTTGCAATTAGAGTAGGTCCATTTGAATCGATGGAACTTATGGAGGAGTTAACACACCAAACCTCCATGGATTTCATGGGCCTACTCTAGTGCAATTTTCTACATTAAGAAACAAGATTTTAGCATATGGCTCTTGTTCACTGATAGGATCATCAGTAGGAACTCCCAGCAAATCTTAAAGCACTGTTTTGGGTCCTAAGCAATTCAGAACTCTGCATCAGGTTATCATCAGCTTGAATTAGGTCCTGCAGATGAATTAGCAGTTTTGTTTCTGATGTAGCTGTCCCAATCAAGAGTCTGTTGCCTGAATTCTAAGGTAACTTTAAATCATGTGTCACAACTTCACACCTGTCGAGATCCCCTTATTCTACCGAACTATTGAAGATATAGAAGCTCTGGTCCTTTGTCCTTTATTCAGGGATCTGGCTGGGCTGACTTTCAGAATAATCTCTGGATTTGTTTTTCTTTCCAGAATCAGCATTATATGTCCACAGAATATGCTAATTGAACTATTTTGGGGTAGCCCTCATTTTTCTAATTTGTTTGTTTCATGTTTTATTGCAAACTTTGTTGTTTTTTCCACCCTTCCTGAAACTTTCCTTCTTATGAATGGGTGGCGTGATTCTACACATTTCAAAGCGAGACCTCATATTCCCCTGACTGTACTTATCATAGGACCTTATATATATTATATATATATATATATTAGCACTTAATATTGCAGCCCTCAGTACTTAAATATAAGACTATACCTTTATCAGATTACTAAAGAATCACAAACATGAGCTAGCTTTCAACCTTGTACAGGTCTTCATCAGGCTGTATACCACAGAGCTGTGGATAGTGCAGAAAAAAACCCATTAAAAATCATAGCCAGATCTGTGTACTATACTGTATTCTTCATCATCTTAGAACTGTACAGCTGGAAAGGACCCTATGGATCATCAAGTCCAGCCCATGTCAGAGAGGCACACTGTGGAATCAGGCTCCCAACCTCTAGCTCCACAGACAGATACCTAAACCATGCAGCGATGTTAAAAATAAGTTTCAAAATGGGAGCTGCAGATTCAGGTCAGAGATTGTTTCAGATTCCATCTTTGGAGTTGTTTGGAATTTATTTTTCTGATCTTTAAAAATAGTATAATAAAGGCACCAACTACGCTTGCATTCAGATTGTATGCAACAACCACATGGCTTTTCTTCTTCTTTTGATAAGATCATACATTATTAAAATATAGTAAATTTTCCTTGCTTCCATATGTTGTGTCCTTATATTATTTACTTCCCTGTTCTGAAAGTCTGATTTCTGCCTATGTCTTCCACTGATTAGATTTCCCAGAAGACTTGGACATCTACACTTGGAAGTTCTCTCTCTAGTCAAAAACTAGAGAGAGAACTTGGCGGAACGCCTCCTCCCACCCAGATCTACTCGTATCACTCGATCTAGCCAGGTGGGGCGACTGAGGAGCCTAACGCCGAGGGAGGTCCGGAAAGAAAAAACAAGACACCAGGCCTTCTCGGCAGTGGCTCCCGCTCTTTGGAACAAACTCCCCTCCGAGATCCGTTTGGCCCCCTCGCTGGGCATCTTTAAAAACCAACTTAAGACCTGGTTATTCAGACAGGCCTTCCCTCCGGGCACTACTTAATTTATTTTCTTCTCCCCATCTTGAACTATCATTAATTTTTCTAAATCGTTGTAAAATTGTTATTATGTATCAATTGTTTTATATTGTCTGTTGTGCGCCGCCCAGAGTAGACAATGTCTAGATGGGCGGCATATAAATTTAATAAATAAATAAATACATGTGGTAAACACAGGATGCTGAATAGTGTCTCACAGCAGAGTTCTATTTTATTCTGGAAAAAAATAGTCTAACTATAGGCCTCTTGTAAATTCCTCTGAAGTCTCACTTCAAGTCAGCAATTTGAGCTGAATACAACAAAGCAGAAGTCACTCAATTGTCTCCTCCAGAGTCTTCTTATGGTCTGTTATCACAAGCAAGGAAGTTTTCTTGTCACTTCTGGACAGAGCTTGTTTACTTTTTTGGACAGTGGCTAACCTGGGTGGGAGATTCTAGGGGATGTATTCCAAAAAAGTAACTTTACCAAGCTCTTCAACTTAGAGGTATTGTCTGCTTATTAACTCATAGTCTCTATCTTCAGTAATTCTGGCTATGTGTTCAAGGTCTTCTCCCTGTGAATTCCAAAACTGCTTTTGTTAAACCTGGACTATTCTAAGTGGCCTTTCTTATATTCTCTCATTATTGTTCCATGTTTCTGTTTAAAACATTTATATCCTGCTGATCTCAGCAAAGGCACTAAAATAGCCCAATTACTTTCTTCCATTTCTGTAACAGCAAGCTCATTGGTTTATATTTATGAGCCAATGAGAGTCAATGGAATTTTAACCATCCTATTAAAACCTGTCCTTCTCAATTCCCTCCTTCAGCATAAAAACCAATTGAACCCACTATAAGCCAATTAAGATGAGAACTACTTTCTTATAAACTGTAATGCATAAATAAATCTTTAAAGCAGAGGCTGGAAATGTTATTTCTGACTGCAACTCCCAAGGCTGGGGAATTCTGGAAGTTGACGGCCCAAGAAAGTAGCATTTCCAGTTTTATATGTGGTATCTTAAGGACAAATTCAGAATCTTCACATAACAATTTCATGTAACAGGGGCATGTACAACCCCACTGCCTCAGGCCCCAGAGAGCTAATCTTGCTCAGATAATTGTTGATTGCTGTTATTCATACTTCTATTCACACTTATATGCTGTTATGCATACTTTCCTAAAAATTGCATACATAGCTTTCCTCTTCCCTACTTTGTCCTCACAACAGCCCTGTGATGTAGGTCAAGCTGAGAAAGAGTTACTGGTCTGAGGTTACCCAATGAACTTCATGGCTTATTGGAGACTAGAACCTGGATCTTCCTGGTGCCAGGCCAACACTTTTAACCTCTCAGCACCCTGGCTTCCTACTAGGAAAACTGTTGGTCTAATTTTGTACCAGGGGCCACACAGAGATGTGCGGTAAGTCTTCTGACTTTTTTTTTCATTCACTTAAAAGCAACCATCAATCCCTTGATTTGAGCAGCGTGATGGCACTGGGGCATATAGCAAATTGAACCACAGCAAGTAGGAAAAAGTAAATTCCCCCTTCCCTTAAGATATTATTTTGGGTCTTTATCCCTCCACTTCACCTTTTAAGGAGGCCCATAACTCAGTAGTAAGAGTGTGTTACAGATAGAAGGTACTAGGTTCAAACTCTGATGCATCCACTTGAAAGGATTAGGTAGGTGATGATGCTAAGATTCTCTAAGACTGGAGAATTTCTGTCAATGGGAGTGACAGAATTTGGCTCATTGTATATATGTACATATTCCTACACATACCCTGTTTCCCCTAAAATAAGACCTAACCTGAAAATAAGCCCTAGTATGATTTTTCAGGATGCTTGTAATATAAGCCCTACCCCAAAAATAAGCCCCAGTTAAGTGAAACCCTGCCCTCCACCATTGTGCAGCAACTAGAAGATATGACTGTATTTGAATAAATGTAGATTGCTGTACATGAAAAAAATAAAACATCCCCAGAAAATAAGCCCTAATGCGTTTTTTGGAGCAAAAATTAATATAAGACCCTGTCTTATTTTCGGGGAAACACAATATATATATGGCATCTTGGAAGGGAGGGGTGATTTAGAGTAATAATCATAATTACGTGCTGTCAAATCCATTCTGATTTACAGTGACATTTTATAGGTATAGAGTATTTAGAACTGGTTTACCATTCCCTTCTTCTGGGGGTGCCCTGGGAACTGTGCAGCTTGCCCAAGGCTACACAGGCTGGCTTTTGACTTAGGATGCACGCTGGGGAACTGAAATGTCAACCTCTGACATCTAGATACCTCAGCTATCCAGCCAGTGAATAAGAGCAGCAAAATCTGGTGCCTGTCAGATTGTTGGACTACAACACCTATTAGCCCCAGCAAGACAGGACAATGGTCAAAATTGCCGGATCTGTGCTGCAAGCTGAATGGAGCAATTGTGTTGGTGAAAGGGGGAAAACATCCCCTCTGCCCCTATGGGTGCAGTCAAAATAAGGGCACCCCATAGCTGTCTGTAGGTCAACAAAACAACGTCAGGAGGGGAAAAACCCACCACTGAGCCTGAACTTCCTCCTCCAGCGATCTCACTACAGTACTTCCTGCTTCCAGCCTGGAGGAACGTCCTGTCTCCAGCCCAGCCTGATGATGTCTCAGCCAATCTGTGGGGCTGGGAGGGAGGGAGCGAGGGCGAATGGGGCAGCCAGTGACACGTCCAGGCAGGCATGGGAAAGCGAAACTGAACTCGCGAGCATCTTGGCTGGGAGAACCATGGACCCAAGCGCCCTTTTAAAGCGCCTGGGCGAGGAAGCGTCCTGCCCCATCTGCGGGGGGTATTTCCAAGACCCCGTGTCCGCACCCTGTGGGCACAACCTCTGCCAAGGCTGCCTGGAGAGCAACGGGTCATCCTCCTGTTCCCAGTGTGGGAAAAGCAGCCCGCGGGAGAGCGTCGCCGCGAACCCTCAGCTGGCCAGGATCTCCGAGATCGTCCGAGGTCTCCACCTCGAAGGGCTGGAAGGGGAGCCGGTGTGCGAGAGACACCTGGAACTCCTCAAGCTTTTCTGCCAAGAGGACAAAATCCCCATCTGTCTGGTGTGCGATCTTTCCAAGGAGCACCGGCACCACACCGTGGTCCCGGCTGAGGAAGCCACTCAGGACTACAAGGTAGGTTTACACATTGATTGCGTCTTTTTAATATATTATATTATATATCACCTTTCTCTTTGATATATTGTGCCCTCATATGATGCCTTTAAGACAGGGGTTCCCAACCTTGGGTCCCCAGATGTTCTTGGACTACAACTTCCAGAAGCCTTCACCACTAGCTGCACTGGCCAGGATTTCTGGGAGTTGTTGTCCAAGAACATCTGGAGACCCAAAGTTGGGAACCACTGCTTTAAAGGGTTTTGGATGGGAGGGACCTTTCTGGACTGGGGTTGCTGTCAGTCAAGTCAGCAGCAGCCAGTTGTTTCCCTCAATACCTCAGATTTTTTTCCCCCTGCTTTTTTTTCTCACTCACTTAGCATTCTGTTCAGTTAGAATGTTAAGTGTTTTGTCAAAGTATGTTAGTTATGAAGTCAGAAATGAACAGTTTGAAGTATTCTGTCAGTGAGTTATGAGGCCAGTCTTTTAGTAAGGCATACATTAATCAATCAGTTAAGCTCAGTAATGTAATGTTAACATTTCCACAAAATATGTTTTTTTATATAAGAAGAACTGTGAGTAAATGGAAACTTTTTATTCTTATTCATTTCAGAGTCTCTGGGTGAATTTATCAAAACAAATAAGTGCCAGATAAGGTGTGGTCTACTGAGAGAGCCTCTAGTTTCAGTCTGCTCATTTTCCTTATACCAAACTCTGCCAAACCAAACCCCCAAACTTTTTTCTGTTAGTTGAAGGTAGATTATGTGGCTCTCTGTTTCCCTCTTTTTTTATATCAACAACAAGCCCTGTGGATAATTAATCAGGCTAATTGTGAGTGACTGACTCCAGATCACCCAGTGAGTTTCATGACTCACCTAGATCTCTCAAATCTTAGTCTACCATTCTGAGGATTACACTACATGTATTCCCTCTTCCTCAAGATCAGCCTTTCAAGTCATGGGGGAACAGGGAGAAATAAAAGGCCAAGGCCAGATCTATACTTGGGCAAAAATAGTGTTCCCAATGACTCCAGAAGATAATTCCAAATGTTTTTTTCCTGACATATTGGAGCTGAACAGCTTTAATAGTTGGTACCTTTAAAAGGGCATTACTGGATGACCTCAACTGGCACAGGGGCTCATATTTTGTCCTTATATTCCAGAATAATTAGTTCAGCTTTGGGAACTATGCATCTTGTATTAAGTGCCTGGGTTGCACCGTTTGGGATGTTTCCTAGGCAAAAACTTTGCATTAACTGGGCATGACAACTAGAAGAGTTCCTACAGTCCTTCCAGCACACTATCATTCAGTACATAAATCATCTGAGAGTAGTCAGCAAGCCAGCAGGAACAGAAGGGTTCTCAGAAATATTACTTGGCACACTGTGATTGTGGTGTATAGGTCTGTGTGATGCAGGATGATATAGCAAGTTGGAGAGTGCAAGATGCTAGAGAAATACATGCATATAATAAATAATATTCCTCAAATTACCCATTCCTGTTTGATAATTTCTCTCTTCAAAAGGAACAATTTCAGAGGGAACTGAAAATGTGGAAGCAAAGAAGGAAAAACCTTCAGGCACTGAAAGAAATAGAAGGCAGAAGAAGCTGGAAATTTTTGGTAAGTCCAGAGGAGGGATTTACAGCGGCCCCATCCAAGCCTGTGCCAAAGTAAGGAAGCACAGATAGGTGCCCAACCTGCCTTGTGCCCTTTTGGGACACGATGACAGAATCCTTTTCTAGGTCCGTGATGGCAATTTTGCATTTTTTGAGCTTTGTGAAAAGCCCCATTCCTGCAAATGGAGAAACATAAACCTCTCTAATGTGGGCGAGGGGTGGAAGCTACACCATGCTATCATTTTCAGGCATGTAGTAGCTAGGTTGATCTTATTTCTGCCTACAGGCACCATTTCACCTGTTGCATAGAAGTCAGCAAGCTGTGAGGTTCGATCCATTACAAAGAACTAAAAAAGTGGAGTTTGGTTGTGGTGGTGGTGGGAGATAGACTTTAGTGCACTAATGATGACCTAGCCAATCAAGTCCCATACAAGAGGAATGAAGGCATTAATCCAGTCTCACATACACTTAATGGTAAAATAAACTGTTTTATAACATAATAAGATAGATAAAAAAGAAAAGAACGGACATTCTAGAATGCAAATCCTAGCTAGCAACATGATAGATCTGATTTAAATCAAATTGATTTAAATCATGATTTAAAATGTTAGTTTTTTAAAAATTTAAATTGTGATTTAAATCAATCTGATTTTTAAAATTCATTGATTTGTATACACCCTGGCTAGCAATGAGTGCAGGCCTTTCAGTTCATCCTGCATAGTTGTAAAATGGCTGGACAAGTGGCTGCAGAAGAGATATATTGCATAGTAATTTCAGTCTGAGCCCTCCCTAATGCCTTAGTGGTTGGAATGTCCAAAGGAGATCTTGGGCTTTTGAAGAGAATTAGTTGTCAGTTGCCTTTTCCTTTTACACCAGCAGCAGAGTCTTATTGTACATTTTCTCAAACTGTTGGCTGTCTTTGTTTAAATCCTTGTTAACCCTATAAATGTTGGGTAGAACACAAATAACACAAATTGTTTGTACACTGCTCAGAGTGGCCTGGCAGCCAGATGGGTGCTACAAAAATTGAATGAATGAATGAATAAATAAATAATCCATGGGGCTCTGATCTGCACTGTTGACAGCCAGCAGCTCTTTACTCCACCCTGTAGTCACCCTGGAATCACACAAATATCACTGATCTGGTCCGAGTTTTAGTGCCTTTGTTTTCAGATAGTGCAAATCCTAGGTCTACAGTTCTCACAAACTGGTAGAGTTGTGCACTTTGAAAAAGAAATAATATCAAGGTCTTTATGTCTGCAACAGCTACTCAACCTGATTCTTTCCCTGCTATCAATCAACACTTATGGGGAATGCAAAATCTGAAGTTTTCTGTTAATGGCACAGAAACTGTGTCAAGGGGGGGGAAAAGGTGGGGAAGAATAACCATACTGGTGTGATGCCACCAGTGAGTCTACAGTTAATGTTGGCAACCCACAAGCTATAGGTGGCCTCCAAGGCTGTTTTAGTGGCATCCAGGCACACCCTAGCTCTGTTCCCAAAATGCTGCATTTCTACATGACTTGAGATTGCTATCCTTTTGAAGGAGGGAAAACACTGAGAGCTAGTACACAAATGAGTTGTATACAATGAAAAAGAAAACTTGGATAGGGATTGGCAACTTGTGGCCCTCCAGGGTTACATTTTCCATCATTCCTTAATGCAAGTAGTTCAGACTGAGGCTGATGGAACATCTGGAGAGTTACAAGTTGTCTGCTCCTAAATTTAGGGTTATATTTCTGTCTGAAATATAATTATGTGTATAACACACACACCTGTATATATATTTGTATTCTATCTTTCCTATAATGAGCTCAAGGTGGTTCTCCCAGTTTTATCTTCACAAGAACCCAGTGAGGTACGTAAGAACAAGGAAAGTGGCTGACCCAAAGTCACCTGGTGAGTTTAATAGTTCAGGAGAGATTAGAAAATGGGCCTTCCAAGTCCCCACCCAACATTCTTAACCACTGTATCAAATTGGCCCCATACTGTCCAGAGGTAATTTTTTCCGAACATCAGGGATTTCTCCATGTCCTTTGTAGAGAGGGCTTAGGATTTACACTACAAATTCCGCTTTTCTCTTTCCAACTTCTTCTTTTTCAATTTGCTTGTTACAGGAAAAGTTAGGCAGTGAAAGGATGAAGATTGTTTCTGAATTTGAGCAGCTCCATCAGTTTCTAGAGGATCAAGAAGAAGTCCTGCTGGCTAGGCTGAAACAGTTGGAGAAGGATGTCATCACAGAGGAGAGGACCATCATGTCCAAGCTTTCAGAGGAGATTTCCAAACTTAGTGACCTCATCAGTGAGATGGAAGAGAAGTATAAACAGCCAGTGAATGAATTCCTGCAGGTGAGAACATGGATCTGTTCTCTCAGGCATCGCAAGAGGCTACAGAGTCTAGACAGGTTCTTTCAAACGTTTATGTGGGGAGACAAAGAAGAAAGGTTACATTTACACTCAGAATTTAGGAAAAGGCTTAAACCACATCAGACTAACTTAAGGCTTGGAAGACACCCAAGGATAATCTAATTTACACAACCTTGGCAAATCTACAAAGATTGCGGACATGGCAAAAGTTACTTTTGGGACTACAGATCTCACCATGGCCGCTTCTCCTCATGCTGACTGGAGGATCCTGGGATCACTCAGAGAAAGGGGGAATATGCAGTACTTTATTAGTATAAAGGTGGGAGGACAGCCTTTCATAAGTAGCTGTTACAGACATCCAGAGGACTATATGCAAGATTACATAGACTGTTTGAACAGTAAGGCCAGAACACATCTTTTAAATCTTCAAGTCTATCCTGTTAAATGTACATGTAATGTTATTAGTGCTACTGTTTTGGATTGGGGGAGTGGATATAATTTGGGACATTGTTTTTTTTTTTCCATTTGGGGAGGGAACCAGATTTTTTAAAAAAGAGAACAAGTTTCCTGTATCTTTAATAGTTGTTTAGAACAGGAAATTTCAGCAGGTGTAGGTTCCATTAAAAGAGACACCTGCTGTAATTTTCTCTTTTAAGGTACAGGAATCCTGTCTTCTTTTTTACCTCTGGTCACCCTGCATTTTGGGTGCATTTCTGATCATTTTACTAAACAAAAAGTTATGGCTTCTCCTTTTTCTTTTCATTATGTATGAATGAACTCCCTTATTTATTTATATTTTCAAATTAAAGAATTGTGGAGAAGAAGCAAAGAAAGGGGAAGAAAGCAAAAGGACAAAGCTCAAAAAAAAAAGAGAGAGATTCTGAGCAAATGATATTTGGAGGATTTAAAGTTTTGTTTTCACTTGGAGAGAGATCTTAAGGGGTTCAGGCACTAAACATTGAAAAGATGTTATCCTTCTACATACAAAATATCTGAAAATACCGTTTGGGAAGGACTAAAAGCAGGAATAGTTGGAATGATTCTCATTTTCTGTTCTCTCTTCCATCTCTAGGACATTAAAAACACCTTAAGTAGGTATGTGATTCCTCTACACCCGGTAACATTTGATGATCTGCACACCCAAGCCTAAAGAGGACAATATCCTGTTTGAGAATTTAAAACCAACATAAGCAACTTGTTCACTTGTGTTGCAGCTAGTGCAAGATCAGAGGATGATTGTTTCTTTTGTTAGTAACCTTTGGTGGAACTTACCTAGTCTAGTTAAGTCTGCATAATATACCTCGAATGCCATCTTTCAAACATAGAGAAGGAGTTTGCTAGTTTGGGTTAATCATCTGATTTGGAAGAACACATCTTTGTGTACTAGTGGTTCCCAACCTTTGGTCCCCAGAGGTTCTTGTACTAAGACTCCCAGAAACATTCACCACTTGCTGTGCTGGCCAGGATTTCTGGGAGTTGCAGTCCAAGAACATCTGGGGACCCAGGTTTGAAAACCACTGGGGTAGATTATAAGAGTCCTAGTCCAAAATAAGTAGGTTTTCCAAGCTCTGGTTGGGAGATGGCAGAGTGGAAGGGTGTCAAAGAGAAAGTCTCCCTCATTCCCTTTCCCTAACCTGCTCCTGCACATACTGTATTGATTTATACGATAATAATTGCATGCCATCAAGTCAATTCTGAGTTATGGTGACCCTTTCCAGAATTTTCTAGAGGATACTCAGAAGTGGTTCACTATTCCCTTCTTCTGGAATCATCCTGGGACTGTGAAGCTTACCCAAGGCCACACAGGCTGGCTCTTCTTTCAGGAGGCGCAATGGGGAATCGAACGCCCACTCCCTCTCTCTGCAGCCGGACACCTAAGCCACTGAGCCATCCGGCCACTTCTATTATAAGTCCCTGCTTATTTATGATATTCTCAGAGTCACTGGCTCATTCTTCTGTGATTTGTATGTTCTGGAACTGTTATCTCCCATGCTTGGAAAACCTTGCCTCTGATAAATCTCGGGTTGAAAACAACCTTTTCTTCTTCTAGATATGAAGAATGGAAGCCCCAGCAACCAGTGGAGCATTCCCCTGAGCTAGAGAAGAGAATGAGTAACTTCTCTGAGCAAAGCACACATCTAGAAGAAATCCTAAGGAAATTCAAAGGTATCAAAGCATTAAAACAGGAGATGCATTTGTCTGAGACATATGGGGAAACAGATGGTAGTGCTTGTTAGAGGTTAGGGGAAAGGATGGCTTTTCCCAACAGGGTGACATCAAATGTTCCCTAGAGAAAGAATAACTGATAGGCCACCGCCACTTGACATGCGTTCTCCTGGCACAACCCTCTGTCTAGCTGGAAAGCGCTAAGCTTTTCTGCCAAGAATTTTCCTCTCAGCCCACCTCTGAGGGTAATAAAATTAAAAGAAAGGTGCTTTAGATTTTCTAATCCAAAGTGTACAAATTCAGAACCTAACAGGGGCCTATGGCATTCTAAGAATGTGTGGGCTGTAATCCTGATGTTTATTGTAGTAAGTTGCAACTGGAGTAGACCCATTGAATGAGTGGGGATCTGGTGAGTTCGGTCCTACGCCAGTTGCAACTTACTGTGCTAAGTAACAGGATTTCAGCTATGGTGATTCTGTAACATGAAGTCTTTCGCATGGTGAAGAGTTTAGTGAGAGTTACTTCTAAATATATATTTAAAGAAATGTATTGAGGGCAGGGAAGGAAAAAGAGGCAAGGCAATAGAACAGAATAATCTCACATGCATGCAGGATTCCAAATAAAATCAATCAGGTCTTGGTCTCCAGTGGCACATCCTTTTACTTGATGATCTTTTCTAATTCTTTCACTACTGCCCTTCCTAGTCGTGGTCTTCTTCTGATTTCTTGGCTGCAGTCTCTATTTGGATTGATGATTGAACCTAGGTATACAAAATCTCTTACTATTTCGATTTGTTCATAGTCAACATTAAAAATATTTAAAAATAATTAAACATCATATTTTTAAAACAAATAAAAACGTACTTAAAAGTAACGCATATAAATGCAGCAAGGCACAAACAATCTCATTTTTAAAAAAACCCTCTCAGTCAGTCAGTCAATGAGGGAAAGCCTACTTGAAGATAAAGGTCTTTGCCTGCTTGTGGAAGGACAGCAAAGAAGGGGCCAGCCTGGCCTCCTGTGGGAGGGAGTTTTAGAGTCTTAAGAGCAGCAACAGAGAAGGCCCTCTCCTGTGTCACCACCAAACGCACCTGAACGAGTGGTGGGACAGAGAGAAAGGTCTCTCCAGATTATCTTAAAACACAGACAGGCTCATAAAGGGAGATACGGTCTTTGAGATAGCTTGGACCTAAGCCGTTTAGAGCTTTATAGGTTAAAACCAGCACTTAGAATTATGCACAATTCCCAAATAATGGCTAAAATCACCATAATAATCATCTTGGAACTGCAGAGCTGGAAGGAACCCTATGGATTATTGAGTCTAGCACCTGTCAAGGACGAACAGTGGGGGAATCGAACTTCCAACCTCTGTCTCCACAGCCAGTTACCTAAACCTCTGTGTAGCTACACAATTGGCATAACATTTGTAAGCAAATTCCCCCAAGTTAAGAAATCAACATAGCCCTTATCAGTTCAGTTCAGTTCAGGAACCTTTATTGGCATACTGCATAAATTAAAACACAATAAAATACAATAAAATACATCTAAAATGTTCAACGGCTAACAGCTTATCAGCTGTGGCCCAAGTCATCCAATTTAGTGTGCAACCAATAATGTCTATAGTGATTTCTGAATTTGGGGTGGTTTGCCCCTCAAAGTCATGCCATTTTGTTATAACAGCATAGATGACTGCTGGATAGCTCAGCGGTTTTAGGTGTTTGGCTGTAGAGCCAGAGGTTGGGAATTCTGTTCCCCCACTGTGCCTCCTTGACAGGGGGCTGGACTCGATGATCCCTTAGGGTTCCTTCCAGCTCTGCAGTTCTTGTTTGTTGGTTTATTTGACTTTTATACCACCCATCTCGCTGACAAGGCCACTCTGGGCAGTTTACAACATTATGACATATAACATGATGAACGCCAATTTAAAAACAATGAACTATAGAAATCAAAGTTAAACACATCCACAAACCAGCATAAAAGTTCTTTGAGGATAATGATGATTATCAGAGGATTTGGGCTGAAGGGGTAGAACACTTAGGAGGATCAAAAGGGCTTTGAACTATGGCGGGATCCTGAGGAACATCAAGGCTGAAGAGAGGGAGACGTCTGTGACAGACCTGCTGGAAGCAGAGACGTTGTTCTGGAAAAAGAGTTCTTTGAGGGCATTTTGCTCATTTCCCCTTTTTTCTAGAAGCACTCTCAACTGAGTTAGAGAGCACGTCCTTGCTTGACGAGGAATTGCGAGCCTGGAAAGGGAGAAGAAGATTATTTATATTGCCTGATGCTGAAGTGGAAAAAAGAGGCAGAAAAGGTCAGTTTTGACATCTACATGTTCTGACATTGGGCAGAATATTGTTGGCATAACTTTGCACTGGCGTTACCAGGATTGGGCATCAGAAACATTTAATCTAAATTTACAGGAAGTTTTGTATCCCCCACTTTTTGGTTCCTGGGCTCCCCTTTGCCCCAGAGAAGCCTTTGGGAGCCTCAGGAGTCTTTAACAGGAAAAAAAAAATCACTGCTGGATCACTGTCATCTGGATCAGTACTGCCAGTAAAGCTCACATTGAAAAATAGTAATTAGTATTCAAGGTGCCACAACGTTTTTGTCTTCATTTTTTTATTTTTCTTTCCTTATTGGCCTGACATGCTAGCACAGACTAACACGGCTACCTCTTCCCAAACTTTTTTTTCCCCTTTCTCTTTTAGCCATGATGTATGGGTGGGGATGAAGAATTTAGCAAAAGTATAACTGGGAAGGGAGCTCACACAGCCAGCATGAACAACGCAGCAATATTCTCTGCTTATAACACTCACACTCTTAATTTTTTTTCTACCCCTCCCCTTCCCTCCAAGTGAATGTGACTCTGGATCCAGACACGGCAAACCCTTTCCTGATCCTCTCAGCAGATCAGAAGAGCGTGAAAGTGGGGGACATGTTGCAGGACGTACCGGACAACCCAGAGAGATTTGACCCTTACCCATGTGTGCTGGGCTGTGAAGGATTCACGTCAGGGAGACATTACTGGGAGGTGGAAGTGGGAACTGGGACGTACTGGGCTGTGGGCTTTGCAAAAGAATCTGTCAAGAGGAAAGGCAGGATCACCCCTAGCCCTGAGGAACAGATTTGGGCTTTGCAGCAATATGGGGATCACCTTGAAGCCCTGACCTATCCAGTCACCATCTTGACCTCATCCAGAGGCCTCCGGAGGATTCAGGTATTTGTGGACTATGAAGAGGGCCAAGTGGCATTTTTTGATGCTGACACATCAGCATTGATTTATCTTTTTTCACCTGCTGTTTTTAGTCAGGAAAAGATCTTTCCATGGCTCTGGGTATGGCCAGGGACTGAGCTAAGGCTTTACCAGTGAGTTTGCATCCTGGTATATTTCAATGCAGTTGAACAACATGGACATAAAAAAATGTCTTGTCTAGCCATCCATAGATGTAGTCTCTATGACACGGGAATGGCCTTACATTGCCTGTGTACTGTGTGCAAGCATTTAAGTTGTTTGCTGAAATGTGCTGCTGGCCTTGTGTTGTAAAATCCCAATCTTCTGAAAAGTAACGCTCAATCAGATGTTCCTAGTGTGCTAATAATCATATGCAAATCACATGTAAGTTAATTTTAATTATGCTTTAAAAAAACAGGCAACGTTAGTGGAATTAATGAAGTATGTAAGTTTGATTTGAAAATAAAAGATAGCACTTATGAAGTCCATAGAATGCTGGTAAGTAGAACAAATGCAACTTTGCATTAAACAAGCAGGGTTTGTTTAAATAATGAAATTCCTCTCATTTGCAGGTGTTGTTCAGATCTTTGAGAAACATCCAGGTGAATAGCAAATCTACCTTTAATATTATGTCTGGTTTGGGCTTTAGAGTCCCACATGCACAAGGCTGTCTCTATGGGTTTTTTTTACTGGAGATATTAATGGGACATTAAACAGCAGACTGAAAAATAAACACATAGCAGAATAAAAATAAACACATGCTCTTCTACTGTTTGTCTGCATGGGAGGAAAAATGAACAGGCTTAATTTCTGATAATTAATCAATGGCAGAAATGTCATGTTAAAAAAAAAAACCACCCCCAACAGCAGTAATATTTTAGTGCTATTTAGGCCAGGGGTGCTGCTGATATAGTTTACCAGAAAGTTTTCTACTGCAGTCCTACAAAGATAAAAATTTGGTGGCAGTTTAAAGATTGAGAACTTTAGATTACAATCCTGAATCCGTTTACAGGGGGAAATGGTGGCAGGATGCAAATGAAAACAGGGTATCTGCACCTTTCATCACAGGGTAGAACTGGGCATTTTGTATTTCTGCACTGGTGTTAAAAGGGGCAGAAGCCTTCCTTTTCTTTTGCCTCTGGCCAGTCTACCTAGGAGTAACCCCCTTGAGACTCACTTTTAAGTGTGCGTGTACATGGCAGACTGTATTGTTATTATAGAATAAGCTTCCACAGGTCAGATTGGAGACAGACCATTGTTGGCCCTGCAGATGTTCGGCAATCTCTGTTAGCCCTAGCAAGCAAGTGATGATGTGGATTGTAGTTCAGTATCATCAGGAGGGCCAAAAGTTGCCAAGACCTGAGCTAGCTCCTGCTTCAGGGACGGGCTGCCCTCCAGATGGCAACTCTCAGCCCTGTCCAAAGGTGGTGTCACAATCACCTCTCCCTAAAGAGATAATGATCTTGGGCGAGGAGTCACTTTGGATGCAAAACGACCACTTTTATTACCCGAGGTAGGTCCTTTTGGCCTCAGAAGTGCGTAGTTCGTGCTCCATGGACAAACCCGACCTTAAAAGAAACCCTTGCTTACTTTCAAAGCAATCAACCATTGACTGTGTTAGACAGCACAACAGACTGGCTAGGTAGGACCTCTCTGTATAGTAGCAATTAGTGACCTTTCCAGTCTCCACTGGATTTAGGTGCAGTCCTGCTGTTCAAGAGACTAGTCCTCTGTTGAAGAATTATATTTGTTTTTATTAAGAAAATAGTTTCCTTAAGTTACAGTTGCAGCTTTAAAAGTATAAAGCATAATCATATCCAGGCAGTTACCATGATTCAAAGAAGCTTACTATTCTTAGGTAAAATAAGAACAATTAGAACTAAGCTAAGTAATCATCTTTGCTCTCTCTACATATTAGCACCTAGAGAAGCTGGGCTATTTCTCCCCCCTCTTCTCCTTCAAAAAACAAACCTCTCTCTCTTCACATTCCACAACATCCACCATCAATTTCCCAACAACAACATGTCACATACATGAAACAACCATTTTTCTACATTTCTTTGGACCACCTTCTTTCTGACACTTTCAAGCTGTCAACCAATTGGGATCATGAGGGCGTAACAGTTCTCCGCCCACAATTCACATGAGATCTGCAGGTGTCTTATCTCGTTCCCAATTAGGAGGAATGTGGTGTTTGGTCTCCCTCTGGATCTTCTCAAACCTTGCTTCTTATCTTGGTGCCAGGCAGAGCAAACTTGGAACAACAACCCCATGAGACAAGTGGCTTAAATCCAAACTATACAGTAAACCTAACAGACTCCATCTTTGTATAACTACAAGTCCCAGTTGCCCTCTTAATTCCTTACAGGTGGGAACTTGTAGCAATAGTGGTATCCAACATCGGGCGGGCCATAGTTTGCCTGCTCAACATTTCATTGCATCTGATAGAATAGGCAGCCACTCACCACCACTGCCTGCTCCTAAAAACTGACCTTTCTCCAGTCTCTACTCTCTTCTGGTATTAACATTTAAATGGACTGTGAGTATGGGGGTGTTTGTACAACAAATTATAATAACCAGATTGGGGGCATCCTGTTCATCTGGAACTCCCATCAGCCCCAGCCAACATGACCAGGATAATGGGTAGGATAATGGAACTTGGGAGTTCATTGACATCTCCAGGGTTACAGGAGCAGGCACCCCATCTCTGGATTATAGGAAAAGAAATCGCAGGGGAAGGAAGGATTCCTCACTTTTGAAGAAGTCGACATAGAACCAGACTGAAGAAAACGGGACTCCATTTTGTGAGAAAAGTGGGAGGAAGAAAGATACGATTCCAGGGTGCCATTTCGGGGCGGGAGGGGGGCAAGGGGGAAAGGCTGTTTGTACGTCGAGGAAAAAACTGGGTCCCAATATTAGAGAATCATCATCAATCTACTCATAAGTTAGTTCTGTCAGACGCATCCCTGTGTTTAGGATTTCAGACATACAGCTGCCCATCAGGAGTAAATCTAGAGAGACTCTATGGGTTTACTCTAAACGACGTGTGTGCCCACCATTGCAGTCTTATCTCCATATTTACTCCTTGATCCGCAGAAACGAAGCCACGCTGTGAAAAAAAAAGGTGGCAATCTTTCCTGAAAAGCCAACATTGACTATTCTAGTGACCAATCAGGACATGAAAAAGTGAGACGCCTCGCCGTCCCAAACTGGGCGCAGGAAAGCGAAACTTAAAACCTGGACGGAGTTTTGCTCGCGAGTAGCCACTAGTTCTGCAGAAATCGCTCTCCTCGTTTCCCACCGGCCAGGCTTTTCCTGCCCAGAACATGGGAGAACTGGAGGAAACCTTCCCCTGTCTTTGGCGTGGTGGTGAAAGTTCCTCAGAGGGAGGCTGCAAGCAAGGCGCGGAGGAGAGGAAAAGGAAGGACTCCACCGTCTAGTCAGAAGAACAGATGCAGAAGGCTTGTGTGCGGACCATCAGGAGCCCTGCAAAATCTTCTGCACGGAGGATCGTGTCCTCATCTGCCTGGTGTGTGAGAAGCACCGGACTCACCTGGTTCTGCCCATTGAAGAGGCAGCCGAGAAATATAAGGTGAACCAGGAGTGGCCTTTCTCTTGCGGAGAAAAAAAAACACCCTTGAGATAGTTCCCTTGGTTGGGGCCGGGGTGGGTGCCCGATAACTCACAGGATTGTCCCAGCCAGCCCCCGATCACTTCATTTTGGGGGATTCTGGGCTTTGTAGTCCAAAGAATTTTTCCAAACTCTGGGTTACAAAAAGACGCTTGCGTGCCAGACCTCGTTTTTGTTTTGTTTTTAGGAATGTCATTTGGCAGCGTATCGATTGCAGGTGCTGATGTTAATATGTGCTATCAAGCTGCCTCTGAGGTATGGTCCAGAAAAAAACCAAAAGGTGGTCGGTCCTTCAATAGAAAAACAAGGGCCAGTGATATTTTTTTTATTAGACCACTTTTTTTTCAAATTAACAATGCTAGCATCTGACCTTCATCAGGCTGTTCACCAATATATTGTAGATAGTGCAGGAAAAATGTGAAAGTTCTTTATGTCATGGTAGGTGTCTGTGCCAGGCTGCAAACACAAGTCAGGAGTACTGTATAGGTTTCAGATTCCACCCCTGATGGCCATTGGTTGGGTTCTGTCTCCCAATTCATGAAAGTAAGGAAATGAAAAGAAAATAGTCAGCATTTTCCACTTCCTTCATTGCCTTCTTTTGAAACTCAAGGTCCCTATTTGGCCAGATTAATAAATTTTATTCCAGTTCTCCAAAAGGGGGACAGGCATGCTATAAATCAGAATTGGCTTGATGGCCCACAATGATTACTATTATGACATGTTTCTACAGATTTGGGCACTTTCTCCATTTAACCCAGTATTTCGTGGTCTAACTGGCAGTGGCTACCCATGTTTTCCACTCTCAGGTCCTTCCTTCATTCTCTTTCTGCTACTTGCATGTCTTTTAACTGCCCTTCCCTTAGAGGCTCAGTAGTTCACTGACTCTGACTTGGTGCCATGTAAAAACATTCGCATTCCACCCAAATGTTGAAGGCGAAATAACCCTGTAGATTTCTGTTGGTTGCTTTATTCTGATAGATTGCTGTTTTATTGTTTATTGTCTCTACCCTATCTAGGGCAAGATATACGTATTTTAACAACCAAATAAAATTAAAGCCCCTGAGGAGGCTGGGAGTTGAACCTGGGCCTTCCACAAGGAAAGGAGGGCTTATGTGTAACCCACACAGTGACATGGGTTGGCTGGTGACATGCAAGTGGCATAAGGACTGTAAGAACTGTTGCTTGTTCAGATGACTTCCAGGGTTAGTATGAGTGATAAATCTAGATCAAAATTCTAGCTCAATCTCCCTAAGCCAGTGGTTCCCAACCTTGGGTCCCCAGATGTTCTTGGACTACAACTCCCAGAAATCCTGGCCAGCATGGCTAGTGGTAAAGATTTCTGGGAGTTTTAGCCAAAGATCATCTGAGGACCTCTGGTCTAATCTAATTCATCACCGTTCTAGGGATAATTCTGGAATAGATCAAAGATTCACCTAGTCCAGCGTCCTGTTTCTCACAGTGACCAAGTAGCTGTCCTTTGGGAAGCCAGTGATCAAGGCATGACTGATAGCTCTTTCCCTTCTGTTGTTCCTCAGCAACTGGTATTAGGAGAGTTTTTGGCTTAAAATACTGCAAGTGATGGAAGGTGTCCTAAATAGTCGCCATTTTTGTTTCTATTTGCTCAGCAAGAAATTCAGACCAAGCTGCAGAATCTGAAGACAGAAAGAAATGCTGTCCAAGCTTTGCAGATGAAACAAAAGGAAGAAATTCCGAAGTACTTGGTAGGAGACTCTTGTTCATACTGAAACAGCTAGAAGTCTTTCTCCTACAGTTTATGTTCATTCTAATGCATGTCCGCTTTTCCTGTGTTGTAATCCCTCTTCTTTCTCTGGCTTTACGCTTTTCTTGTATTTTGTTATAAAATATAATTGAGTTTACGGAAAGCACTCCTTAACTGTGCAACCTTAGGCATGCCTGCTTGGACTTAAGACAAAGTCCTATTGAGCTTCTGCAGAGCAGAAAATCTTACCACCATAATAATTCAGGATTATATCACTTGTACAAACAGTGTTGATGTGCAAAGGGCGATCTCCATGAAGAAAGAAGAAAACCTGCCCTCTGTTACGTAGTGACAGGGTTTCTGCAAGTTTAGAAAAGGTAGCCATGTTAGTCTGTGCTAGCATATCAGGCCAAAACAAAACAAAAGATGAAAAAAAATATAGAAGACAAAAATGTTGTGGCATCTTAAAGATTAACTGCTAATGTGAGCTTTCGTGGACATGTATAAATGTATAAATATTTGCTTTGTTTTGAGGTTATGGGTAAGTGTATAAACATTTGTAGCATTTCTGCAAGCAGTGCAAGTCCACGTTACTATGAGGGTGGGACCTTCTGCCCATCAGAAGTTTGGTAGGACACTGACTTAAAGGTATATTATTTACACTGTGTAATAGAGATGGGGGTATTTGTTATATGAATATCCCTGGGCAGCTGGACTTAACGAGGGGCTGGCCCCTGTGGCCGGCCTGTCCACTCACGTGTCCGGCAGCGCTGGTGGCCTCGCTCATCCTTCCAGTTGCTCCTGGAGCTCCGTGTTGTTCCTGCTTGCTTGGCCACTCCAGGCAGTGGGAGGGAGGACGAGTCTCCCTGTGTGGCTGCTGAGTTGCTAGCTGAGCAGGAAGAGAGTGGAGATCCTGGAGCGATTGAAGGGATAAGTGAGGTTGCCGCCACTGCCGGACACATGATTGGACAGGCCGGCCGCAGGGGCCATCCCCTTGTTAAGTCCAGCTGCCCAGGGATATTTGTATTTGTATACATACAAATATGAATACCCCCATCTCTAAGTAACACTTCTACAATTCATCCTACAAAATTTTGCTAATGTGTCATTTGGTGAGGTACTCAGAATTCTCTACTAAAGGTCTCCAATGAATTCCCCTGAATAGAGTTCCTAGGGTTTTGTAGGCTGGAACCATGACTGCTAAACTGACATAAAACTGCTATAATTGTGTAGTGTAGCTATGCTCTTGGTCTCATTGAGTTCAATGGAGGCTACTCCCAATGCAATGCATATAGGATTACAACCTACGTTCCGTATCTTTTAGTATCCTTAGCAGTTGAGTTTTACCGTCTTTTCTATCTGTTCAAAGCATTGATTTCAATTCTGGGTTCTTCCCTAGACGTGAAAAGGTAGCAGGGGGTGGGGTTTGGGATATTTTATTATTTTTCTTCCTATCTTCATCTTTCCTCACAACATAAGGACACAGTCTGGCATGTCAAGATCCTGTTTTCACTTCTCCCACCTTGACTGCAGGAAGTCCTCAAGGCTGAGAGACAGAAGATTGTACTGGAGTTTCAGCAATTGCACCTTTTTCTGGAGGAGCAGGAGAGGTGTTTCCTGCTTCAGTTGGATAAGCTAATGAAGGAGATGGAGAAGGAGCAAAATGGACCCGGACTCTCTAACACCTTTTCCGTTCTCAGTGAACTTATCAGTGACTTGGAGAAGGAATGTCAGAGACCAGCTGGCGAAATCTTGCAGGTGCGATTTGGCTTGCCTTCTCCAAAATTTGCTTCTTTGACACAGTAAGAACAACAATTTTTTTTAAGTGCCATTAATGCCAGCTCCCGGTTCTTTCTCATTTCTGGCAAGCAATAATTTGGATTTAGGTTGTTTACTTGAGTTATTGTATTTTTATGAACAAAATGTTTTAACGTTGCAAGAGCTGATCAGTATTTGAATGGGTGCATTTTATATGTAGAGATCTGCTTAGTTTCAGGAAGGCTGTTACTCTAACTGCTGGATAGATCAGTGATTTAGGCATCAGTGATTTGGGAGTTTGAGCCAGACTCAGTGATTGATAGGGTCCCTTCCAGCTCTGCAGTTCTAAGATTCTAAGATGGTTATATCCCATGGCTGTGGGATCTTCAGCGATGCATTACTCTTCAAGGGGCTTAAAAGGGAAAGTACAAAATCCTCATGAATAATCATATTGGCCAAAATCCTGTTGCTTAGCACAGTAAATCACAATAAAGTAAGCCCATGAATCAATGAGGATTTAGTGAATTAACTTCTCTGTAAGTTCCATTGATTCAAATGGGCCTGCTTTAACTGAGACATACTGTAGTAAGTCACAGTTAGAGTAGGTTCATTTGAATCAACAGAACCTATGGAGAAGCAGATTCACCAAATCTTGATTAAATTAATGGGACTACTCTAGTGCAATTTACTACTCTAAGCAACTGAATTTTGGCCATTGTTTGCAACTTTTTTTTGTATTCACAATGTAATCCAAATTTTCCTTTTTTGATGTCTCTAGAATCTCAAGGAAACCTTCAACCGGTATGTATTTTTTTACTCTTTGGAGCTTAGGATGTTATTAAATGTGTACTGAATAATGCCAAAATTAACTCCTGTTCTGCTACCCTGATGGAACAGACTGAGCCCTCTTTCCCTCCACTGAAGCTTGATTCATATGTCCAGTGTGTGGAAAGTCTTATATGTGAAACAGCTGGCTTTGTGTGTTTGATGGTTCACACTACTCTCTCGATACACACATTCTTTAAGCCCTCTGACAATGTGGTACATCTGTACTTCAAATTGCATTGTTAAGACTGCAATTCCCAGCATTCCTTACTATTGGCTGTGCTGACTAGGGTCAATGAGAGTTGGAGTCCTATAACAAATAAGAGTGCTACAAGTTGTTTGCCAATAATTTAATGTACAGTAGACTCATTAGGGAAGGGGCCAGATTTTGTTGTGTCTGCATATCTGGGCATGCCCTGTGTTAAGAGGTGTTCCTGAAAAGCCACCCTGGGGTGGGGAGGGGAGGTTAGACCCCTTACACATTTACTATGACAGGATCACTTGTGATTTATCAGTACATATAACATCACCTGGTGGAGCACTGGGACTAAAGGCATGTTCTTCCACCATGTAAAATATGTTCTGCGGGTGAGAAAGTTTAAATACAGTCTTGACATCACCTAAGTGAAGAGTATAGCTGGCTGGATAGCTCAGTGGTTTGGGAATCTGGCTGTGGAGCCAGACATTGGCGTTCAGTTCCCCACTGTGTCTCCTATGAGTAGAGCCAGCCTGTGTGGCCTTGGGCAAGCTGCACAGTCCCAGGGTGTCCCCAGAAGAAGGGAACGGTGAATCACTTCTGAGTATTCTCTACTTGGAAAACTCTAAAAAAAGGTTCACCGTAAGTCAGAATTGATTTGACAGCACATGATTATTGTTATTAAGTGAAGAGTGGTGCTAGAAAAACACCAGGGATTTCCCTAGCCTCTTTCCTTCGTGTTGGGCCCCACATTTGGTGGAAATGTAAAATTGCAAAGATAATTTTTTGTTCTACAACTCCTATAATCCATCAATTAGCATGGCCACTGGGAATTTTGGAGCTGTAGTCCAGAAAACCAACATCTCCAAGTTCTGGGCAGGATTTCATTCTAATGAATTAATTTTCCCCATATCCTGCCGTCCTCCCAATGAAGGGATTTGGGGGGCAGTCATTGATCTGACAAGCTGCTTCCTCCCTAGGTGTGAAAAAGGAACGTTCCATGGGCCAGTGGAGAAACCTTCTGATTGGGAAGAGGCCCTCGGTGCAGTCTCTCAGAAGAGTATTGTTCTAACAGAAAATTTCAAGAAATTTAAAAGTATGAAAGATTTAAGTGATGCATCCTTCAGTGCCTGTAGGAGAAGCCATGTTGCTGTAAAATCATCAGTGCTGAATAAAAAGCAACGAGCCATGTGTGTTTGGGCCCAGATTCCACTCTGCATTTGGGGCTGGTGCGCAGATGGGACCCTCTCTTCCAACCTCATTGGGCTCTGGCAGAAGTGGTGGGAAGTAGCAGCACTGCTCTAAATGGAGCAGAAGAGTTTGGATAATGTGCCTTTTAAAAAAAAAATTTTTTAGAAACTCATTAGTAATTCCAGAACAAACATCATAAAAGAATGACAGGCCTTGAGAAGCCTTTTGAACATCCTGCCCCCCACCCCCGCCTGACATCTTGTCATCCTTCCTGCCTATTTTTTTTTAGAGCTTTGCTCCTTTTGTAGATTTCTTTGGGTAGATGATTTCATGGGGAGAATAATGTTTGTCATGTTCTACAGTGAAAATGTTCATATATTGGTGCAACCTGTAGTGATCACAAAACTAAAGAAAGGCTAATGGTTAGGTGAATTTGACCAAACACCGGGAGGCAGTGGAAGACAGGAGGGCCTGGCGTGCTCTGGTCCATGGGGTCACGAAGAGTCGGAAACGACTAAACAACAACAAAAATGGTTAGGTGATCACTAAACACAGAAAGCAATTAACTTTAGATAGGAGTTAATGAAGAGTCGACACACGAGGATGTCCGCCAGCGGAGAGCCTCGGTCCTGCCCCGAGAGCTCCCTTTATTAACCTTACAAATTGTTGATAGTATTCAGATAGGATACTGGTTACATAATGCCAATTTGTATTGGCTGAAAGGAAGGCTTTGAAGTTATGCCCTCTGTCTCTATGGGAAAGAGGAAGAATGGGCAGACGCTGCCCCCCCAGGAGCCGCCGCATCCCGCTAGGAGGGTTTGCTCTCACTACAACACGAATGCAGCTGGCAACCTTGGAGACAAGTGTTCCCACATTTCCCCTTTTCCTTTTCTATTAAAGCAAAGGCATAAATTCTTGCATATATTTTGCTAAGTACTTATAAATCTTTTCTACAAAAGCCAGAAGGCGGAGCTTTGCAACAGGTAGTTATTACGGAAAACAAGGTTGGTATACAGTGAATAAACAATAGCAAATTACAAGAGTATGAAGAGCACAATTGCATACATGAAAACACAACAGCGTCAGGGAGCTGGCATTCAACTGAGAGACAATAATTAATAGAAAAGTTTCAAAAGTCTCTGGGATGTGCTGCTGACTTAGAGTTCTTTCACGTCAGCATTCTGCGCCTTTAACATCCCTCAGGTGACTTTGGACTGAGCGCCCTCAGGTCTGGTCAGGCACTTCCGACATGCAGTCATCTGATTTAGAGTTAGGGTTAGGGTCATCACTGGATGGAATTCTGGAATGGGGTTCTGCAGGTTGCGATGCCAACTCATTCTTTCCACGATAAGGTCTCACACACCAAGCTGGAATCCACAACGGACCTGTGGGGGTAAGCACAGCAGCATAGCCGCACCACCATGTTAATAATGGGGCTGGACTGTTGGAGTCACGAAATGAGAAGGCTGATGGGCTTTGTGATGATCACCAGATAATTAGGATAGCAAATAGTCTCTTAGAGATGGACGTTAAAGAAGTAAGCCACACACAGGGATGTCTGCCAGCAGTGCTCCTGGTGGGTGACTAGTAGAAGAGGCAGAATAACACCGAATGGGTTCCCAATGAATTCTGCCCTGCCCCCAGGAGGACTGTGCTTTTATTAACCTTACAAGCTCACAGATAGGTTACAGAGTTCAGATAGGACAATGGTTACATCATGCCATTAGGATTGGCCCAGGGAAAGGCAATTAATCAAGCCCTCTACGATTGGCCTAAGGAAAGGCTTTTGGCAAGCTCTCTATTACAATGAGAAAGAGGAAGAATGGTGGGCCACGCCTCTCAGAAGCAGTCACATGTTGCTAGGAGAGTTTTCTCTCACTACAACACCCATGTGGCTTAACAACCTTGGGAATGGCACCCCCACATTTCCCCTTTTTCTTTTTTATTAAGCAAAGGAATATATTCTTTAATATGCTTGTGGATTACATATAAGTCCTTTCTACGAAGGCCAGAAGGCGGAGGTTTGCAACAAGCAGTAATTACTGAAAAAAAGGTCGGAATACATTGAATGAAACAACAGCAGATTACAAGGAGTGCGAAAATCATAATTGCATACATCAATACAGTGCGAAGCCATCCGAAGTTAGGTAGCCAGGACCACAAGCTGTCCCACCAGGAAGGAAGAATGTCTTGCTGTATGTTATTGGCAAGTTGGGTCAGCTGAGCAAGCTGATTGTTCACTGCATGACTATTATCAGATAAATTGAAGCAACAGAGATTATTAAAAGACTCACAACCAATATGATTGCGCAACATGAGGTAATCCAACGCTGCGCGGTTGTCTAAAATAGCATTACGTAGTTCACGTTCGTGATTCAGCAGGGAAATAGCAGTGGAAGTGTGGTTAATGGTCTTAGCTAAGGTGCATGCTAGGTTCGCGAGTGTACGAGCATTATGAACTGCTAGGCCAAGAACACTGACCAGTGATGTGGCCAGTGAAACATATTCTGCTTTGGATAACAGAGTAACTTTACCATTACAGGTACTATCAAGAGATAAGCTTTCCCGTCTCAGCCGAGGCGAGGAGTTCTGCAAAGCAGGATGTTGCATTAAGTTGATTGCTAATCTACTAAGGCAGCATTGTGTGTCTGACAGGTTGGCTGGAATGTAGCTGAATGTATGTTGACCACATGTAAAAAATCAGCCGGGGGGCATGATGACATGGGCCCAGTTGTATGTAATGTTCACTACGTGGGAGCATTTCCATGTGGCTTTTGGTGTTGCAATGCATTTGTCAGAAGAGCAGTTAACTATTCTAGCATAAGTCGTGTTTTCATTAGTTGCTACAATGGGAGTGTAAAGAGAAAAAGCATCAATGGGTTTTTTGTTATTTGTCCCCATCCATGAGAATTAGAGTACCTAACAAGAGTAGCGTTAAACCATTGGCCCAGCACCGTATCACTGGCAATGTCACATGGTTCCTTACAGACAGGAATTAAGCAAGTTCCCAGTAAGCCATGCATGGCATAAGCCTCTTGCAGGCAAAAGTGAGAAACATTCACGATTTTGGCCAATTTTTCCCAGATGTTAAATTGGAGACGCGCATGCAGATCGTCTGGAGCCTCTGCGCCACCCACTGGAACAGTTCCAAGAGTGAGGAAACAGCATAGGAGCATGAAAGAGTTAATGTTTATTTGGGAGATCACAGCTGCAAGAAAAGTTTCAGGGGTCTCTGGGATGTCCTGACGGCGCAGGTTACGCTGTGCATCAAAAAGTTTTTCAGTTGAGTGCCCTCAGGTCTGGTCAGGCACTTCTGACATGCAGTCATCTGATTTAGAGTTAGGGTTAGGGTCATCACTGGGTGAAAATCCGGAATGGGGTTTTGCAAGTGGCAATGCCAGGTCATCCTTTCCACGATAAGGTCTCACACACCGAGCTGGAATCCTCCCAGGACCTGTGAAATTAAGCAAAGCAGCTTGGCTGCTTCTCCAGGTTAGTAAAGGGCTGAACTGAAGGTCAGGGGGCTGCTTATAAATCTCCAGCAGCCGTTCCATAGGATCCTGTGTTGGCAATAGCGTGTGCTCATCTGCAGAGACAGATAAATGAATTAATATAGACAGTGCCATTGGCTCTTGATAGAAATGTTGGAATCTGGTTCCTGTATTGTTCATTTGAGTAGCAAGGAGAAATGCAAAAGAGTATGGGTCTCCTTTGACAGTCACCTGGAAAGGAATATTAGTCAGATATTAGGGAAATTGAAGAGACATCAGAAAAGTGCATGTTATACTGTAGGCTTGCATCTGTTCCTGGAACATCATGAAAAGGAAAAAAATTCCATGGCCCTCCTGTGGACAGAGAAATCAATGTCAGGTGTAGGGGGGAGGAGAGAAGGAGGAGTAAGAGAATCTGCGCAAGGATGTTGGTGGTTTGATTTAACTTCCTGTAGTTCGTTATGAGTGTCCGCTGTAAAAAGAAACGTGGATATTACAGGAGGAAGGGTTGCCAAGGTCGGAGAATGCTGAAAGTACAAGTCACTCTTTCCTGGCCCCAGTGTGGGTGCCAATTTGTTGGAGTCACGAAATGAGAAGGCTGATGGGCTTTGTGATGATCACCAGATAATTAGGATAGCAAATAGTCTCTTAGAGATAGACGTTAAAGAAGTAAGCCACACACAGGGATGTCTGCCAGCAGTGCTCCTGGTGGGCGACTAGTAGAAGAGGCAGAATAACACCGAATGGGTTCCCAATGAATTCTGCCCTGCCCCCAGGAGGACTGTGCTTTTATTAACCTTACAAGCTCACAGATAGTGGACAGTATACAGATAGGTTACAGAGTTCAGATAGGACAATGGTTACATCATGCCATTAGGATTGGCCCAGGGAAAGGCAATTAATCAAGCCCTCTATGATTGGCCTAAGGAAAGGCTTTTGGCAAGCTCTCTATTACAATGAGAAAGAGGAAGAATGGTGGGCCACGCCTCTCAGAAGCAGTCACATGTTGCTAGGAGAGTTTTCTCTCACTACAACACCCATGTGGCTTAGCAACCTTGGGAATGGCACCCCCACAGCTATGTGAAGGCCTTTTTTCTCTAAGCAGGTTGCTAGAGAATGATAGACAGAAGTGGGGAGGGATTGTCCCGCCACCAAAATGTCATCCATGTAATGATATACAATTAATTCAGGGTGTTCTGTACGAAATTGCTGTAGGGCTAGATCCACAAAATGTTGACATAAAGTTGGAGAATTCAACATCCCCTGAGGCAAGACTTTGCACTGGTACCTTTGAGTAGGATGGGAATTGTTGTACACAGGGACTGTAAAAGCAAATTTTTCCCTGTCTTGTGGTGCTAAAGGAATGGTGAAGAAACAGTCTTTGAAATCTACTATCATTAATTCATAGTGTTGGGGTATCAGATTTGGATTAGGTAAGCCGCATTGCAAAGGGCCCATAGGTTTTATGCGCTTGTTAACTTCTCGAAGGTCATGTAACAAAAGCCATTTGCCAGATTTCTTTTTGATGGTAAAGATGGGAGTATTCCACGGACTGGTGGAGTACTCTATGTGTCCTTGATCCAATTGCTCCTGAACAAAGGCCTCCACTGCATGGAGCTTTTCTTTAGACAATGGCCATTTATCAACTCAGACAGGTGGTCCAGGGAGCCACGTCAATGGCAGGGCTGTGTCACGTTGCGTAGAGGCCTGTACTATAAATTTGTCTGTAATGTTGTCTCGATCTTTTTCAAAAGATCCCTACCCCAAATAGAAAAGGAAATAGGCAAAATGTAAGGAGTGATTGTAATTTGTCTAGGAGAGTCACCTAGGCTTTCCAGAACAATGGGCTGAAGGCTTTTCTGAGCTTGCTCATAGCCTCCAACTCCCCAAATGTCATGTACTGGCTGGGTAGGATAGCTTTCCGGCCAGTCTTTCTTTGCAATGACGCTAACATCAGCTCCCGTATCCATCAGTCCATTAAGGACCAGCGATCCCATTTTAAGAGGGAGTCGGGGCTGCGAGCGTTCAATGGTAGTTAAGGCTGCAACTCGAGTAGAACCAAAACCTCCAGTATGAGGGTTGGTAGAAGGACCCATCTGTGTTAATGGAAGCAGCAACAATTGAGCAATAGATTTACCTGCTGGAAGGACCTGTGGTATATTAGACCAGGTTTGAATAATTAGAGGTCCTTCAAAATCCCCATCAATGACGCCTGGTACAACAAATAAGCCCCGTGCAGAGATGCTAGAGCGGGGAAGAATAATACCCATGGTGTCTTGAGGCATTGGTCCACAATGTGCCATCTTGACTTCGTATACAGCTAGAGGGAACTGATAATCAACCTCTTCAGCTGTGATCAGATCATGACTAGTGCTTTTAACAGTAGCAGGTCGGATTTCTTGAACTGGGGTACTATTTAATGAGTTCCCCTCATTTGACCCGGGGCTGGAGGACCACCCGATTTGGAGTTTCCCGACACTGGGAGCAGACCGGCACTGATTGGCCCAATGGTAGCCCTTTTGACACCTTGGGCATTTTTTAGAAGGGCGATTGTTATTTTGAGGGGTTGATCTACATTCCCGACTGAAATGCCCTTCCTTGCCACAGGAAAAACATTTACGTCCTTTGGCGGGGTTCAGGGAGGTAGCCATAGCTGTGGCAAGAAGCTGCGTTTTGTGAGTTTCTGTTCCAATGTTTTGGCACAATTTCAGCATGGCAGCCACATCAGTCTCTGGTTTATTGTAAATAGCCTGAAGGGCTGTTTTGCAACCCACGTTAGCATTCTCAAAGGCCAATTGCTTCATTAAAATGTCTGCAGCGGCCACATTTTCTACTTGGCGTTCAATTGCTCTCTGCAAGTTGTTAATGAAAGACATATAGTCCTCTGTAGGACCCTGACGCAAATTGGCAAAGGACCCTAAAGGGGTACCTTTGTCTGGGATTTTAACCTAGGCTGCCCTAACAATTTCAGCCACTTGTGCCAATCCCCTGTTAGGGATAGTAATTTGCTGAGCAGTGGTGACAAAAAGTCCTTCTCCAAGTAACATATCTGCAGACACAGCAATATTGTTTTGTAAATTATCCATCGCAACAAATCGTGGCATTATCTTTCCATTCTTGCAAAAAAAGCAAAAATTGAGCAGGCGAGAGCATGGCTCTAATCAAAAGTTTCCAATCAGTCGGGATGAGATTTCCAGCTTCTCTCAAGCCATCAAGCAGGCCGAGTGTAAAAGCGCAGTGGAGTCCGTTTCAACCACACTTTTTTTCAACTCTTTAAACAAAGTAAGCAGGAGGGTTTCATGAACCCGATGTCCTTGGTTGTTACGAACTACAGAACAAACAGACATCAGTGGGAGGGTATCTGCAAGATCTTCTGGGCTACCTTGAGCGAGAACATTGGAAAGCATTTGCTGTACTGCTGAGCGAGGGGGAGGGGGGGAGGCGGGGGGAGAGGAAGAGGAAGGGGGAGAAAGGAGGGCAGGGGAGGAAGAGCAACAGAGACGGAGGCTGCGTTGGAAGGGAGAGGAGGAAGAGGAAGGGAGGGCGGAGAGGGGGAATGACAAGGAACCATAGCAAAAGCATTTTCTGCTGCGCAGGGAGAGAAACCATTTCCATTTTCATGGAAATCAGGTGGCCTGGCAGGGGGTAAAATTTGAGGAGCCGTTGGGAGGTTATCTAGGGACTGAGTTAACAGAGGGTTTGCAATCTTTGAAATTTCATCCCTACAGAGATGCCATGTGTGGAGAATCTTTACACAAGCCCGTGGCTCTTTGTGGAGTTCATTTCCGATTTTTTCCCAATCTGAAAGTTTATAATTCCCCTCTTCCTGATACCAGGGACAACGGGCATCAATTTCCCTCAATAAATCCTCCACTTCATCAGAAATATTATGATGTCCCTCTCTGTGCAGCAGATAAATCAAATTCTGTTGATGCTGCTTCTGAATTGATGTAAGGCTGCTAGTCATTAAACCCATTGTGTTTTCTTGTTTTAACTGAATGCTCACCAAGATCCTGTAGAAGGATGAAAGGATGCGTCTTAGAAACCTGGCCGGGCGTGGTGAATGTTGAATTTCCCCTTCAAAGGGTCTGTTTGAAGCCTCAGCTTGACTTGATTGATGGTTTAAGTGTCCCTGTTCGGAGGCACCAATAGTGATCACAAAACTAAAGAAAGGCTAATGGTTAGGTGATCACTAAACACAGCAATTAACATTAGAGAGGAGTTAATGAAGAGTCGACACAGGAAGATGTCCGCCAGCAGAGAGCCTCGGTCCCGCCCCGAGAGCTCCCTTTATTAACCTTACAAATTGTTGATAGTATTCAGATAGGATACTGGTTACATAATGCCAATTTGTATTGGCTGAAAGGAAGGCTTTGAAGTTATGCCCTCTGTCTCTATGGGAAAGAGGAAGAATGGGCAGAACGCTGCCCCCCCAGGAGCCGCTGCGTCCCGCTAGGAGGGTGTGCTCTCACTACAACACGAATGCAGCTGGCAACCTTGGAGACAAGCATTCCCACAGCAACCAACGGTGTAAGTTTCTAGAAGTGAAGCTGTGTTGGTCAATTACAACAAAATACACAGAGTCTTGTATCATCTATTAAGAACCCACACATTTATGCAGGCAGAGGCTTTTGTGGGCTGCAGGCATAACTCATATTAGCAGATCCAGACATATCAGTGTAACCTCGCTTATGGAAGAAAGGCTTATGCTTCCTTATGCTTCTTTCCTCTGAAACACTGACAGCTGTAACTAAACAGAGAGAGGACATCTTGCGGAAAGGCTGTGTTGAGGAAAAGGCACACCAGCTGCAGATGTTCAGGGCAGTGGAACATGGGAATGCACTAAAGAACAAGAAGAAAAGGTAGCTCTCATTTTGAATTTGTTCATTTGCTTACAACTTTGGATTGCAATTTGTAGCCTCGGAATAGGCAGCTGCTATTTGTGCTGGTCCTAGAAGATGGGAATGGATTGTGGAACATTTTCATTCAAGGGGTTCATATCAAGGCACCTTCTCATGCAGCCATGTGTGATGCTGGGCATACAGCTGTCAGGGTTGCTTTAGAAGTGGACTTCCTGCTTCAGCAAGGGAGCTGGGCTCCATGACCCTTGGTGGACTTTCCAGCTCTACAATTCTGTGATTCAGAGCCTGGGGAATATGCTCTGCAATTTTCCAGAAATCCTCCAATAAATATGGATTGTTGGGAGTCGCCAGTGTGTTCCAAAAGAGTAACGTCTCCAAGCTCTGCATATTCTAGAAAGTCACCTTGGGTCCTTTGTAAGGAGAAAGGCAGGCTAAAAATATTTTAAATAAATAAATAATGAAATAAATGCTAAGACCAAGTAGTCAAGGTGAACAGGGGAGATCTTCACTCTAATGAGATACATGAGGAGGCAGATTGGAACGGGAAGGGAGCACCAGTTGAACCTGCCCTTGTTTTTTAGGATGGTGTGTTTGTTTTCTTAAGAATATAAAATGCTTATTAGTGCTGCAGTAAAGATTTGCTCTCCGCTATACTTCCAGCTTTCCTCTCCCCATGTCAGGATACCGGGTTATCTTTCTCTTTTAGATCATCCCCAGGACCGCTGGGTATTCACACCTTTCTAGGTGCAATGTTGTACCTTCCAACTTGGTGCAGGGCAGATTTAGGGGATTACCCACAGAGCTGAGAGTGTGCCCTTGTGACCAGGGAGCAGTTGAATCATTGCAGCACATGCTGTTTTATTGTAAGTGGTATCAGGATATCCGCCTGCAATACTTAAGCCCCTTCCTCTTCTCCCACTCTGGCTGGGGCGACCCGGATAAAATCCGGCACCTGCTGAGTGGCACTAATAAGGAACTTACCCAGACAACAGCCAGATATACCCATTCCATCATGCAGAGGCATCACATTATGCTGTCACACACCATTGAGCCCTAACAATGTCATCTGGGTATCCCATGGCATATAGGCTTTTTAACATTTTACCATATCTCACTCTCTTGTACTGTATGCTTATAAAGGTTCTGAAACTGAAACTATTTAATCCAGCACTCCATTCCCATGGCAGTCAATCAGCTGCCTACGGGAAGCCTGCAAGCAAGATACAAGTACGGTAACTGGGTAGGAGTTCAGGTACTTGTGTGCCACAGCAACTGATATCCTGAGGTAGATTGCTGTTAGAAGTGGAAGGAATATATACATTCCTATGACTGGTACCTCCATTAATTTGTCCTATATATTGTTAAAGTCATTCTAGGTTATAATGCTGGGAATAGTTGAAGGCAGCAGGAAAAGAGGAAGGCTTGACGATGAGATAGATTGATTCAATACAGGAAGCCACAGATTTTAGGTTACAAGAGCTGAGAGGGCTTTTTGGACGTTACTGATTCGTAAGGACAGCATTGGTCAAGGAGCAACTTGATAGGAAATAAGAGCCACCCCTTCAAAAAAAAGCACCCTTGTGGCAGATTCCTGTTTAACTGTGCACTGTGTGAGGACTTCCTTTTCTTTTAATCTGTCTTGAATCTCCCATCACCGTTCAGTTTCATTCTGTTCCCTTTCCCAGTAAATGTAACCCTGGATCCCTGTACAGCCAACCCTAAGCTCCTCGTCTCCTGGATCGGAAGAGAGTCAGGCACTGGGGGCCTCCGCGGGGCGCTGCCGGACCATCCTGAGAGATTTGACTTTGAGCCTTTTGTGCTGGCCTGTTGAGGGCTTCTGCTGGGGGAAGCTCAGCTGGGAAGTGAATGTCGAGCAAGGGCAGAGCTGGGCGGTCGGCCTTGCCAAAGAATCTGCGAAGAGGAAAGGTCCCATCCGCCTCAGCCCTGACCAAGGGCTGTGGAGCAGTGCTGGGGGCCAGCTCCGAGCATTGACCTCCCACTTGGACCCCTCTCCCTCTGGGCAGGATACCCAGGAAAAATCCAGGTGTGTCTCGACTACGAAAGAAGTTGGGTGGCATTTTTTGATGCTGATCTGGATTGCCCGATCTTCACTTTTCTCTCCGTCTCTTTTAATCGAGAGAAGATCTACCCTTGGCTCTGGGTGGGGCCAGGATCTCAGCTCAGCTTTTGCCTCTGAAAGAGCTTCTGAAAGAGCAGATATGGGGACAAAGGGTATGCTTAAGTCTTACTCTAACTGAGGCTTCTCTACTATTCCTGGGGGGGGGGGGGGTGTCTAAGACCCAGAATAGAAGCTATGCAAGAAGTTTGCTTGTTTCAAACAACAGTTCTCCCCCCCCCCCCCCCCCCGTATAACACTTATTAGAACTTACAGGGTTCTGACATCTGGGCATGTCTGCTGCACAATAATCCTTTACTCTGAAAGGGTCACCACTCATATACTCTCCTACATTTTTGTGTGTGAACATGTGAATTAATGGAGGTGAGAACTAGCGTATCGGCACTATATATTTAGAGCACTTTGGTACTGCTTTAACAACCGTGACACCCATCTTATTGTCATTTCATATGATATTTTTAATTCTGTGCTGGTAAGGCCTCTTCTGCTCTTCCTGAACCACAGCTCTGGCAGAGAATTTGAAATGTCTCATAAAATTACCATCCATAGATTCTATAGGAAGGAGTCATGGCTGTGTCAAAGTATCAGCAAACTGCTGTAACTTTGTAGTGTAGATACAGTCAGTGTTCTTTTTTCATCTTTTTCCAGACTGCACTTGTGGTTATTTAATTTCATTTAATTTGTTATTGTGATGATTATTTACAATAAAATGCACAGCCCCACTTTGGCCAGTGCGGACCACAACTTGTCCTTATGTTTTTAAACAGTTCCGTTGGAAGGGCCAGAGCCCCCTTAGTGATAAATGGCACCCCTTTTAAGCAAGTTTTTGGTCCCTGCCATGTGGGTGGGGAAGAATTTAGTGGACATATTTTTTGCTTAATGTCTAGTTGGGGTTTAAGATCCAAGTTACGCTTCTTTACATTAGGTTAGTTTTGTGGGTCTTGCCTTACCAGTATTTCTGACTACTGCTGTTTGTATCATTACCAAATTAAAACAAGAATTGTCTGTTCAAATGATTCAATTCTTTACAATCAGCCCAGATTTTGACTGTATGTATATATGGTATATACTGAATGCATATGTTGAATTTTAATTTTAAAAGATAAAATAAACCTTTACAAAATAGAATTTCTTAGAGAGACTAATCAATGACAATGTGTAAACAAGATGTTCATTTTTCAGAGGGGCAACCTTGTTGGTCTGTTTCTGCAGTGAGAAAAACAAAACTATTGGCAGCAACTTTGAGATGTAACAAATAGAGAACATAAGATCTGAGACAGAGGTCTGAGCAAAGTCAGTATCTTCTATCAGTATCTTGCCGTTTCACAAGTACGTTCTCAAAATCATGCAGCCCCCCATTGTGTGTCCTCTGCAAATACTTCGGAAGTCATTAATAATCATGTGCAGTCAAGTCATTTCTGACTTATGGCAAACCACTTCCTGGCTTTTCTCAAAAGTGGTTTACCATTCTCTTCTTCTGAGGGCCTCCTGGGACTTTACAACTTGCTCAAGGCCACAGAGGGTGGCTCTTCTGGGAATGCGGAGTGTGGAACTGAACTTCTTAACCTCTAGCTCCACAGCCAAGTATCTTACTCATGGCACTATCCAGCCAGTTCCAGGTAGGGATGCCTATGAGTATTTCTGCTTCAGATATCAAAAGAGCTTCACTGATTTTAGGTCATATTATCTTGAACCAAGTGCTGATTGCTGCTGCGTCTCATGCAACAGAACAGAGGTGTCTCAGGTGAGCCCTAGCTGGAAATGGTATTTATTTTGCTAGGGTATAACTTGGTAGACTGTAGAGAAGAGCTACACAACATATGAGTTGGAATTGTATGAACTGTTCATAGTACCAGTCTTTCTTCCTGATCTTTCTCGCTAGAATCCTGTTGACTTTCAGGTAAAGTTTGCATAAACTGTTGTGGCTCATTGGCAAGATGCTGGAACTGATTGTGGTCGCAAGGTTGGCCATGCATCCTAGTGTACAGCCTTGGCAGCTCCTGAGTTAGCTGCAATTAGCCATTGGCAAGTTATGTTGGTTTTGAAATAGATCAGGATGTTTGCTTCTCTCTCTGTATCAGTTAGAGGCAGTCCTGATTTCCTGAGGAAATGATCAACATTGATTGATTGATTGGATTTACACCCTGCCCATCTAGTGGCAAGCCACTACTCTGGTTGGCTACAAAAAGTAGCATAATGGACAAACAGAATTAAAACAATATACATATAAAAAACAAGAACCCACCCTAAAAACCTCCTCTCTAACAGACATTTTACAAGGCCATCAACTAAGGGAAATGATTTGAAGCGCAAACACCTTGCCATCTCTTTGAATGCCATGCAATTTATTCCACCCTCTGCATGGTTCTGGACATTTGGATGTCTTTTATTAAAGTATCTTATAGCTTTCCCCACATACTCCACTATTGTACCATTGTGTCTATTGAGGGTGCTTTTAAACATACTGTACTTTGAATGAAAACTTTTTAAAATGCAGTTTTAGCATGATAAAAATTGTTAAAAATTCCATCAAGGTATCCTGTCGTTTCAAAATGTGACATTCTGATTTGGCCACAACTCTCCAAAATCCAGAGCTTGTTTTAATGTTACAAGATTGACATACCGTGTTTCCCCAAAAAGAAGACAGGGTCTTATATTAATTTTTGCTCCAAAAAACGCATTAGGGCTTATTTTCAGGGGATGTTTTATTTTTTTCATGTACAACAATTACATTTATTCAAATACAGTCATGTCATCTTCTGGTTGCTGCACGATGCTGCACCATGACGGAGGGCGGGGTTTCACTTAACTGGGGCTTATTTTTGGGGTAGGGCTTCTATTACGTGCATCCTGAAAAATACTGGAGCTTATTTTCAGGTTAGGTCTTATTTTCTGGGAAACGGTATTTGCATCATACAGTATAAAGGAAGAGCCAATGTGATAGTTGGCATAATTTCAAACTAGGACTCAGGAGACCGGGATTCAGCTATGGGGGGGGGGGGGGTTCGGTGGTGATGGTCAGGATAAATCACTCATTGAACACATTTCAAAAATGCTACCAGGGGTCACCATCAGTTGGACATGACAGTTCAGAACTATAGTATACAGAACTGTATAAGGTTCAGTGTTGTTAGGCTTAGTACAAATAATAACACATCAATATTTAACAGATACTTAGGTTTTTGGTTAAAACTTGTATCTGTTATGTAACACCAGTCAATGTTTTTATAATTTTGATTGACTGCCTGGTATTTTTGACGACTAGTACTACTACTACAAACAAACAAACAAACAAATAAATGTCGACTCCACCAAGAAAAGATGAAACTGTGTCACACCTCATCTGTGAATGTCCAAAGATTGCACAGATCACAAAGTTAGACATGATAGAGTGGCAAAGTTAGTGCACTGGTCATTATGCAAAAAATATAACTTGCCAGTCTCTAAAAACCCATGGGAACATCAGGCAGAGAAGGTGTCAGAAAATGAGGAAGTCAAGATCTTGTGGGATTTCCGGATCCAAACTGATAGACCCCTTGAACATAACACACCAGACACAGCAGTAAATAGAACGAAGAAATGTCTGGATCATTGACATGGCAATTCCAGGGGATGCCAGAGTTGAGAATAAAGAATTGGAAAAGCAAACAAAATACAGAGACCTGACAAATCACACTGCCAACGTCTGGCTCCAGATACCTAAACCATTCAGCTATCCAGGCAGCCTACATATTAATAGTGATGAACACATTATGGCACACAGATTTAAATCAATGAAAACAATGCACAGGGATGCACATTTTGTCCTATCTGGGCCTCAGGGGAAGTCAGGAAAGTTTCCTAACTCTCAGCTACTTGCAGCTCTTGAGTTTCTGAGAGTTAAAAGCTTGCTACGCTGCCGGGCCCGGCTGGAAACCAGCCAGTTAGAAAGAAATCAGGAACTGACGGCCTTCCTTTCTCCCCCTCTGCTTGCAGGCAGGCAGCGGGGCCTTGTTCTTCTCCCGGGTGCGGGAGGCGCACATTAAGCCTCATGGACAAGGCGGAGAGCCCCGTGCAAGGCCTCCAAATGGCCGCCGTGTGCTCCATCTGCCTGGAGTACTTCAAAGACCCGGTCTCCATCGAGTGCGGGCACAATTTCTGCTTGGGCTGCATCACCCAGTGCTGCGAGAAGGCCCGGCGGCGGTTCTCTTGCCCCCATTGCCGAAGGCGAGCTTGCAAGAGAGATTTCAGGCCCAACCGGGAACTGGCCAACATGGTCGAAATCGCCAAACGCTTCAAGGCGGAGGCAGAAAAGGCGGCCGGCGGGCGAGGGCTTTGCAAGCGGCACCAGGAGCCCCTGAAGCTCTTCTGTGAAAACGACCGAGTCCTCCTCTGCGTCGTCTGCGATCGCTCCAAGGGCCACCGAGCGCACGCGGTGCTGCCCATCGAGGAGGCTGCCCGGGACCATAAGGTAAAGTAACGCGTCGTTTGGCAAGGAACGCGCCTGGCAGCGCTGGTGGTGGTCGCCCGCTCGCCTCTGCCGTGACAGCTGGCGATGGAGCAGCAGAAGAATTTGGGCGACAGAGTTTATCTTTTGGGATTCTGGGAGCTGCAGTCCCAGCGAAATAAACCAATTTGGGGGAATCTGCATAACAAAGGGGTGCCTGCCAGGGAGAGAAATGCTGCAATTACGGTAGTTATTCCATGATTTAAAAAAACAACTTTTCTTTCTTTTTTCCTTGCTGCCTGCCTGCCTTCCGTCCTTTACTTATTTTATTTATTTTACTTATTTATTGTATTTCGATGTCACCTTTCTCCCGGCCATTGGACTCCAGACAGCTCACAGACCGGCACCTTTTTGTTGTTTATATGAATCAAATCGATAATGAAGGACTCCTTGAAGCATATAAGATGAACTGGTCTTTATAGCATTCTTAGAAAATTGAATTTTCTTGTGGTAAACTTCATGTATGGACTTCGGATATGATTTTTCCGCAGTGGGGAAAGGGAAAGGAGGAAGGGCATAGAACTAAATGAATTAATGTATTGATTAATGTTGTCAATCATTGTAAATAAAATTAAAAGAAAACAAAGAAAAATTAAATAATAAAAAAACTCGAGACTGTCTCATGACTTCTTAAGGACCAATATGTTATTATTTGATAGAAGCTTTTCTGAAAATCTCTAATCTAAAATCCATAATCAAACGTTACTATAAGAAATCCATCCTAAATTTTGAAGTGGGCTGGAGACAATGAAAGCTTATGGCTACCCCCTTTTTCCCTCCAAAAAAGCTAAAGGTGTTGTTACTGTACCATAAGGTATGTTTCCTGGGTATCATTTATTCTGTACTCTGTGATTGTACCTATTTTTACCAGGTAAAAATAAACTTTTGGTTGTTGTGGGTTTTTCAGGCTCTTTGGCCGTGTTCTGAAGGTTGTTCTTCCTAATGTTTCGCCAGTCTCTGTGGCCGGCATCTTCAGAGGACAGGAGTCAGAACTCTGTTTGTGCTCTGGTGCAGTTTGTTTGGATAGTTGAGTAGCTGGATAGCTGTGGGATCAGCTTTTGTCCTTTTCAGGAGAAGGGTGATTGTGGTGATCAGCGTGTTTTTTGTTGTGGGTGTATTGTTGTGATAAGGGGGAAAGATTATCTGTCACTGTGGTTGATGGGTGTTGTTAGCTGGTCTTTTGTGTGCAGTGATCACCGGTCCTTGTAGCTGGGTAGAGTTTGTTGACCTTTTGCAGGCTGTATTTTTCAGTGCTGGGAGCCAGGCTTTGTTGAATTTTAAACTTTCTTCTTTTTTGTTGAAGCTCTGCTGGTGTTTGTGGATTTCAATGGCTTCCCTGTGCAGTCTAACATAATGATTGCTGGTGTTGTCCAGTACTTCTGTATTTTGAAATAGAAGTTCATGTCCAGCTTGTTTTAGGGCATATTCAGCTACTGCCGATTTTTCCGGTTGTTTTAGTCTGCAGTGTCTCTCATGTTCTTTGATTCTCGTGTGGATGCTGCGTTTTGTGGCTCCAATGTATACCTGTCCACAACTGCAAGGTATCTGGTATACTCCTGCAGTGGTGAGGAGGTCCCTTTTGTCCTTTGCTGACCGTAACATTTGTTGTATTTTTGTGGTGGGCTTGAATACTGTTTGTAGGTTGTGTTTTTTCAAAAGTTTCCCCATGCGGTCCATGAGCCCTTTGATGTATGGCAGAAATACTTTATTTGTGGGTGGCTGTTTTTCCTCGTCAGTTTAGTGTTGTTTTCTTGGTTTGATGGTTTACAAAAAAATAAACTGTTTGTTCTTAACCCACTCTGCTTTTTAGCTATTGTCTCCAACACTGAAGGAAATGAATCCCATGTGGTAATTTTTTTACCACAACGATTATGTTATCTACTGACCTTCTTAAATGGACCATTCCCTCTGAAAAGTGAGCTGCAATTGTCACAGAGACTGTGAAGAAGTGGGGGATGGATCTGCTCAGCAACATTATTTTCCTGTGATCTATCTTCGTTATTTTGCAAAGTTTAAAGGCTTGATCTTGAATGAGCAGTTAAGATCCATTAGCCTTACTAAAGATCTGCTCCTGGTAGACATGAAAACTCCTAGAACCATTTTATTGATGTGGGTAGAATCAGCTGCCTGCCAGTTTGGACTGTCTATCTGGTCCTGGCTATGGGGAATCCCACCCTGAGTCTGATGATTTTCAGATCCTGATGTGTGTGTGTGTGTGTGTATAGGGCTTAAATCACTTCCTTCCTACTGTAGGGTCACTTTGAGATCCTTATATTTCCTGTTTCCATTGCAAGCACTGATATTGCAAATGTATTTTGTGGTGGGACCTGGACAAATTGGTTCAGATTATGAGAAAGGAGATTTCAATTAAATGTTAGCAGTAACTTCCTGGTGGTGAGAGCTGTTCAGTGTAACAAGCTGCCTTCAAAGGTTTTTAAACAGAGATTGGATCTGTTAGGACTGCTTTAGCTGTGATTTCCTCTGCTGGCAGAAGTTAGACTAGATGACCCCTAGTGTCGCTTCCAACTCTTCAGTTCTGTGATTTGTTTATTATTTAATAATGTATATGTATATCCCACGTTCTTTTCTCCGGTGAGCTTAAGGTGGCTTATGTGGGTCTCCTTCCCAGTTTATCCCACCACAAAAGGAGGTCAGGCTAAAAAAAGAGAGACTGGTTGAAGGTCATCCAGGAAATCCTGTGGCTCAGTGGGAACTTGAACCCAGATCTCCGAAGTCTCGGCCTAACACTCTCACCACTGTCTACACTGGATGCTTTCCTTCCAATGGAAGGTGCAGGAGAGTGTGATCCAGATTGCAGTGACATTGAAGAGCAAAACTTTCAGACCACCATCACCTCACTAGAATCTTAATCCAAACTGAGAGACCCTCATAGCTGGTTATTTCTGTTGGGAGCTTGAAAAACAGCCACATGATTACTAATAGTTTGAATGGAAGCTTGTTTCTTTTCCTGACCAAATAATTTCCCCTTCTGTATCCTTTCCAGGATCAGATCCAGAGTCAGTCCCTGAGTCTAAAGCAAGAGAGAGAAAAGCTGCAGGAGCTTAAACAGGCAGCTGAAAGGACAACAGAGGAGGAACTGGTAAGACTTTGTGATGGGGGGTGTGTGTGGAGAGGTGGGAAAAGTCTTCACAGACTGTTGCTAGATGAACCTCCCCCATGAACCAAGCAGATGATCTGCCTTATCAGAGTTTTTAGAACTTGCAGATTTAGTGCAGGGCCTGTCTGAGTGTGTAATCATGGTATTTCTGACCCTAGATTGTCTTGTAGGAGTCCTGGTTAGGTGCTGTTTACTCCTGATAACTGTTAGAATGCTCAACCTTACATACAAGGTGCATACACAAAAACAAAAGCACACATTCTTCATATGCTGCACCCTGAATAATATGCATAATATGAGAAATATATAAATATCTGAGATGAATGACTAATATCTAAAAAAATTTCATCATATTGCAATCCAGTTCTCAAGTGCGGACAGCTAAGTGAAATAGGCAAAAATTGAAACCTGGGCAATAACAACGGAGCTTATGTATTTATTTAATGTATATACGGTCCGATTAGTGCCTTCATATTATTCTGGGTGGTGTACAAACAAGCAAAACCCCAAACCCCCCACCTACTTCATCCCTATAAAAACATAATAACATAATCAAAATGGAGATATAACCGACTCAAGTGTGGTAATCTACAGAAACCTGGGGTTCAAACGTTAAAATGAACATCATTTACTTAGAATCTGATTATCAAGATTCCTTTTTTTCTTGTTGTATTGTAGAGGGGACATGGACATTTTTAATTCATTCATCTTTCCCAATAAAGGGACTCAAGGTAGTTTACTAAACATTTAGAGAAATATATGGCTGAAAAATCCAATACGTTGCAATCCTGAAGAAGGAATGAAACACAAAACCCAGGCTCCTATTGTGCATAGCTCTGCCTGTGCAGCAGGAGTGATGTCCCTGGCCACAGCCGCTTACCACTATTTAAAGAGTTCCCTTCTTGATTTTGTGGCATGTATCATTGTGTAGATGCACCGTCGTGCACCCTGAAGTTGAAAAGGGAACTCTCTAAATAGTGGCAATCCGTCATGGCTGGAGATGTCACCCCCATTGCACAGGTACAGCTGTGCAACAGGATACTGGCCATTATCATGTTAAAACAACCACCAAAACAGGAACCATTTAAAAGCAGGTGAAGAAAACTTTTTTTTTTAAATCAACACTTCTTCCTTGACAGCCAGTCAGTTGCTTGAACATGAAGGTCTCTGCCTGCAGTTGGAGGGCAGGAAGGGGACCAAGCTGGGCTCCCTTGGGGGAAAGAATCCAAAGCCTGGGAGCAGTGACTGAAAAGGCCTTGTGTTGTGTCCAGCGAGGGCATCCATAGGGTGGTGGTGGTGGTGGTGTAAATCTATTAATGATATCTGTGGTTAGTTTTTGCCTGTGTGTATTTAAAGAAACACCAAGCTTAAGATTCGGGGGGGGGGGGGGAGGGTTTTCCCTCCCTTTCCGCCTGCACAAACACCCCTTGCTCACCAGGACTGCCTGTGAAGGTAACAGGTCTCAGAGACAGTCCTTATAATGACAGGTTTAGTCTTTCATCTTTCCCAGAAAGACACAGAACAAAGATCTGAAATACACAAATAAGAAGGGGCCCAGGTCTTCAGTACTGTATCAGCTAATTCATATAAATTTGAAGGATCTTTGTTTATCATGGGGCACCTTGCTGAGTATAAATTAAGTAAAAATTACCGCAGTATTTGGGATGAGTATTGAGATATCAAGACTGTGAAGTTATGTGTATGTTTCGGACTTGCCTTTCCCCTGAGATGATAGGTTGTTTTTCAAACTTGCGAGAGTATTTTCGGTTTTCAAAAATGTGCTGTCTAAAGTAGCACAGGCCATTTTGTCATCTCCTTCCACTGCATATGTAAACCAGACTGTAACATTTCTAGGTCTTCACTGTTAGTACTTGCCTTCTAATTACAGGAAAAGTTGAATGTTGAACGAAAGAAGGTGGCCTATGAATTTGAACAACTGCATCAGTTTCTTAAAGAAAGGGAACAGGCTCTTCTTGACGAACTGAATGAACTGGAGCAAGAGATTAAGAAAGGGCACAAGGAAAATGAAACCCGTTTCTCAGAAGAGATGTCTGTCCTTGGGGACCTGATCAGTGAGATGGAGGAGAAGTGTAAACAGACAGATAGTGAATTCCTTCAGGTGGGAACCCAAAGCTTTGACAATAAATGTTGAGTAAGGAATAGTAATGGGCAAAATATTTAGGCCTAGACAGAGTTTTGAAAACCTCTTGTCTTGGATCATGGTTCACACAGAATCTACCAGATGAAGCTGCAGGAGGCTGTGTATTTTAGTCCCAAAAAAACCACACAGCTTCTCCATGCGTAAGACCTGACTCAGATTTGAGAATACAGTGTTGACGAGAAATCTAAGTTTCTAGTTCTCATGGGTTGTAGGAAATTTGAAAATAATGTTGGCAAAGATATGAAGGGTCAGGCTTCTGGAGGCATTTTTTTAAAGCTGGATTTCATGTTTAGTGCTGTTGTGTTCTCAGTGGTTATCTTTGATGAATTTGTCTGTGTCCTAAAGTAGCAGTCATTACTTCCATCTTGTTAGGTGTTAATTTTCCATTGTGTGAACAAGTATTTGCTTATCTTGTACATATTGTCAAATGGTTTCATAGACTGACCTCCAAATTCTAATACTATGAGAGAAGAAGAAAATGTCCTTTTCTCTCCACCAAAAATAAATCTTATTTTTGTTTCCATTGAGAGAAATAGAGGAATCATTGCTGCTTTTGCAAGTCCTTGTAAGGACAGGATGATTGAGTAAATGGTCATGGTAAAATAATCAGTACATACTCTTTGTTAATTATCTAGCCAACACAAGGAATTTAAAGAAGTCATGAGAAATTATAAGATGAAAGTACAGTACAAATAAGGGAGGTACCCTATTGTACTGACAAGAAGATTGAGCAAGTAGGCCTAGGTAAGAATGAAGGAACTTAATGGGTCAGTCAGAATGACCGCAGGGAGGTTAGGAAAAGAGAACATATACCAAATAAGGATAGAAATAAATAAGAGTCTGGGGTCTAGGAAAAGAGGGGAGTGGGAGATGTAAACAAAGGCGGGACTTCCTGTGATCAGTTTAGGCGCATCAGATAGGCTGTACACCTTGGAGTACCTAGACCAATGAGGAAACAAGGGAGGGACCATGTGGCCGGGAGTAGGGGATAAATATCATACTACCTGTAATGATAGGTGTGCCTACCCAGTTAGGACACCCGCTTTTGCAAAAGTGCTTTTTAATAAAGGAGAGCTGCTTGTATTCGTGGTTGTCTGGTTACTGCATTTAAGTAACAAGGTGTGAGCATTTCTCACACCATTAAGGTCTCTTAGGACATACCTGCAATAGGGGAAAAAACTGCATTTTCTTAGCTTAGTGGTGTTGCATCCACAATAAATAAGGTGGACAAAAATCCTGTTGAAATCTCAGAGCATGGAAGGGCAATTGCACAAGCAACATGTGCTACTTTGTGGGCTCTTCATCATGTGTCCTGTTGTGTCCTGAAGGTTCAGTCCATTGTTGGACAGCTTGTGCAATGGACCACCCACAAAGGGCAAGAATCACCTATGCAGTTGCTCTTAAGGTGTATGGTATACCGTAACAGGATTTGAATTGCAGTATTTTGCATCCTTCACTGGAAAAATGTGTTTTGGGGGGGGGGGGGGGGCATGTTCCCAATTAATTCTTGTTCCATAATTTTACCATCAGTATTAATCACTAAATAAATGCAACTGCCCCTCCAATGAGTTTAGAAGAGATTACAGTGAGCAGAATTGTGTTTTAGAGCTGCTTTACCTGTACAGTAGAATAGCAAATGGTGTTTTCTACGTAGTTCCTGAACATGGATGTTCCTAATGGGATGTGGCCATGGATCAGAACTTGGAAATGTTTTTTGGGTTTTGTTTTGTTTTTTATTAAAACTCCCAGCATTGCCAAAACTTTTGGGGGGTCATGGTCCCAGAAATTATCTTTTCTGATCGCTGCCATAAATATGAAGGCTGATTTAGGTCTTCAGTAGAGCAGATAATGAATGTGGTCTTGCATATATACAGTATATCACAGAAGTGAGTACACCCTCTCACATTTCATAAATATTTTTGTATATCTTTTCATGTGATAACACTGAAGAAATGACACTTGGCTACAATGTAAAGCAGTGAGTATACAGCTTGTATAACAGTGTAAATGTGCTGTTCCCTCAAAATAACGCAACACACAGCTATTAATGTCTAAACCGCTGGCAACAAAAGTGAGTACACCCCTAAGTGACAATGTCCAAATTGGGCCCAAAGTGTCAATATTTTGTGTGGCCACCATTATTTCCCAGCACTGCCTTAACCCTCTTGGGCATAGAGTTCACCGGAGCTTCACAGGTTGCCACTGGAGTCCTCTTCCACTCCTCCATGACGACATCACAGAAGAGCTGGTGAATGTTGGAGACCTTGCACACCTCCACCTTCCGTTTCAGGATGCCCCACAGATGCTCAATAGGGTTTAGGTCTGCAGATATGTGTGGCCAGTCCATCACCTTTACCCTCAGCTTCTTTAGCAAGGCAGTGGTCATTTTGGAGGTGTGTTTGGAGTCGTGATCATGTTGGAATACTGCCCTGCGGCCCAGTCTCTGAAGGGAGGGGATCATGCTCTGCTTCAGTATGTCACAGTACATGTTGGCATTCATGGTTCCCTCAATGAACTGTAGCTCCCCAGTGCCGGCAGCACTCATGCAGCCCCAGACCATGACACTCCCACCACCATGCTTGACCGTAGGCACGACACACTTGTCTTTGTACTCCTCACCTGGTTGCCGCTACACACACTTGACACCATCTGAACCAAATAAGTTTATCTTGGTCTCACCGGACCACAGGACATGGTTCCAGAAATCCATGTCCTTAGTCTGCTTGCCTGCAGCAAACCGTATGCGGGCTTTCTTGTGCATCATCTTTAGAAGAGGCTTCCTTCTGGGACGACAGCCCTGGAGACCAATTTGATGCAGTGTACGGTCTGAGCATTGACAGGCTGACCCCCCACCCCTTCAACCTCTGCAGCAATGCTGGCAGCACTCCTACGTCTATTTCCCAAAGCCAACCTCTGGATATGATGCTGAGCACGGGCACTCAACTTCTTGGGTCGACCATGGTGAGGCCTGTTCTGAGTGGAACCTGTCCTGTTAAACCGCTGTATGGTCTTGGCCACCGTGCTGCAGCTAAGTTTCAGGGTTTTGGCAATCTTCTTATAGCCTAGGCCATCTTTATGTAGAGCAATAATTCGTTTTTTCAGATCCTCAGATAGTTCATTACCATGAGGTACCATGTGGAACTTCCAGGGACCAGTCTGAGAGAGTGAGAGCGACAACACCTGCTCCCCCTTCACACCTGAGACTTGTGACACTAACGGGTCTCATGACACCAGGGAGGGAAAATGGCTACTTGGGCCCAATTTGGACATTGTCACTTAGGGGTGTACTCACTTTTGTTGCCAGCGGTTTAGACATTAATGGCTGTGTGTTGCGTTATTTTGAGGGGACAGCACATTTACACTGTTATACAAGCTGTATACTCACTGCTTTACATTGTAGCCAAGTGTCATTTCTTCAGTGTTGTCACATGAAAAGATATACTAAAATATTTATGAAATGTGAGGGGGTGTACTCACTTCTGCGATATACTGTACTGTATATTTCCCTGAACATTAGGAGAATGACTAGATGAAAAAGAGGGTAAGGTTCCTCTACTTTATTTAGAAAAGGAAATGTCAGCAGATGCAGCTCTTATTGGAAGCTCTGTCTGCTGAAATGTCTTCCATCATGCTACTGGTAAAAGTGCAGGAGCCCAGTAGTCTTTATCATCTGGTTATCCGAAGTATGAGAGACCCTGCAAAGAAGAAAATTAGCCCAGCCTGCTCTGCCCCTTTAAGAGGTTTGCTGTGGGAGAATCAGCAGAGCCAGGGCTGTTTCTGTAGAAGAGAGAAGAATTATCAACTGCTAATTGGTGCCAGCTGCTTTTAAAAGGGGGAAGTGGGGAGGGAGGAATTGCAGATTGGCAGTTCTTATTTGCCTTATTTTTTGGAGGAGGGTAAATTAAAGAGAGCCAGAAATGTCTCTCGTTTGTCAGTTGCAGGATGATAGTACAGCTGATTGCAGGCAAGCTCTGTTCAACTGATATTTAATGTTAGATGTATTGTTAGCATGGCAGTGCTTAAGATTGGGTAAAGGAAGTAAATCTACTAACCAGTGATGGGCAACCTGCAACCCTGTGTTTGTTGAACTCCAGCTCCCATCAGCCCCATTCAAAATGGTAAGGGATAATGGAAGTTGTAGTTCAGCAACCCTCGGAGATGTCCATTTCCCCCCATTCCTACACATAGTATACTCTCCTGGACTCTGTTGTTAGCACAGTGCCCTTGGAATGTGAACATGTTTGTAATGTGGATTCTCTCTTTTCTCCCTTTGTGCACCTCCAGAATATCAAAGAGGTATCCAGCAGGTAGGTGGCTCTTTCCAGTTACTCTTTACGAAAGGTCTGAGGGTACCTTCATGTGTCTGCATCAATCATTTGACAGATATGGACAGTGGTTCACAGTGAAATGTGTGCATTGGCTCTGCTGCATGTTACGTGCATCAGCAAGAAGCAGCCAGGTCGACATCTAGAGATCAGGAGTTAGAAGAGGAGGCAGTTATCGGGGTATGACGGAGATAATAATTGGGCTTATGGCAGAGATAGGGAAGATGTGGCTTTACCAGTAATGTGGGACTGCAGCTCCCATCATCTTTTACCACTGGCAGTGCTAGCCAGATCTGATAGGAACTGAACAAACAACAGGAGGGCCAAAATCCAGCCCCCACCTCCCCGGATTTATGGGGATGTGGCCTGAATGGGCAAAAAAGAAGAAGAGAATGATGCCACTGAGAAATTAAGATGGTTTAAAGAAGTAGAATGTGAGAAGGTGGGCCTAACACACTAACCAGAAAAGAGATGCCTGTGAGGAAAATAGATAAGAGGAACTGAAGTATTCAAAGCAGTGGGGAAACAGTTTGATGAAACAGGCAGGAAGGCCAGGCAAAACAGTCAAGGACACTGAAAACATCCAGATGGCCCACACAAAGGAGAACCTGCTGAACTGACTTCCAGCGTTATATGTGATCCCAAGCCAAAATGATCTCACCCAGCATGCATGCCAGCGTAATTTCAACCTGAGTCTTCTGCTCCTAGGTCTACGAAAGGGCAGCATCATTTGCCTTTGGAGACTTCTCGGGATTTAAAAGAGAAAATCAATACATTTGCTAAGAATACAATTTGTCTGGCAGAAACTCTAAAAAAATTAAAAGGTAAAGGAAAATTGACCAAGTCCTGATGATCTGAGATCCTTTCAGTGGGGTGGGGTTAGCGAGAGGGCTTCATTTTGCTTTGGCTAATTCCTTGTGATAAAACAACCACTTCCTCCACAAAAGGAAGTTGTTTTGTTTCTTGTTCCCTTGAGGGAAAAGCTATCTCATTAGCAGTAGGCAAGAAGGCAGACGATAGATTGTTTTAGTCTCTGTTGTGTGTATACTTTGCTTTTCTACCATAAAAGGCGCTAGAGATGGGTAACCACAGTGAAATACAAATTAAAGCAAATTCTTGATTTTAAATGTAACATAAATACAAATAAAATTAAAAACACAGTATAAAGCTAGTGCCTGAGCAGTTTGATTCACTGCAACAGCCAACCAGAAATGATTTTGTTGTCATTTCCTGTCAGAGTTTATATTTAGAAACATAGGCAAAAATATATCTTAACATGCTTATCCCTGCAGTCAGGAGAGGTTTATGGCAAAAAGGTAAATGTGGATTCTTTGTAAGGGAGGATCTAAAACGACCCTATAAAGACCACAGCTTGAAAAAGCTTCCCCGTCGCTTTTTTTTTAAACTACAAATCCTAGTCTGGCCATACTGGCTGGGGGATTCTGGGAATTGTAATCCAAAAAGTTACTTTTCCAGTTTGTAGTCGAGACATTCTACTTGTGAGAACCTAGACTTTATAGAACTGCATGCTAGACTTCCATTTTATGTCCTGCAAGCTCAGCTGCACTTTCCTTTTGTGAAGGAAAATGGGGGAAGCGTGCTGTTTTGTGGCCATTCCAATTTCTCTCAATTTCAGACTCATGTTTGCAGTGTTATGGAAATTCTGCTACAAGAAAAAGGACCAGAGAGACAGAAGAATTGGATGGGGAAATTAGGAGGCAAGGAAAGGATTTAACATTTCCATCCTGAATTTGTCCCTCTCCCAACCCCACTTTCCTAAGGGGGTAGCATGGTGGTCTACTGTACTATTTGTGATCCTCCAGATGTTCTTGGATTCCATCTGTCCCAGCCACCTTCGTTGTGGGACAAGGGTGATGGGACTTGGAGTCCAGCAACGTCTGGAGGATCACAAATTCTCCATTCCTACAGGGGTTTTGTTTTGTTTCTTGTTCCCTTGAGGGAAAAGCTTTCAAACATATATTCCTGCTCTCCCCTCTCCCAAAAGTTTTGCTATATTTAGGTATCACTTCATCCACATATTTGGTGCATACTTCGTCTATACCAGTGGTCCTCAACCTTGAGGAACCCAGGTGTTCTTGGACAGCAATTCCCAGAAGCCTTCACCACCAGCTATGTGGCCGGGGGTTCTGGGAGTTCCAGTCTAAGAACACCTGGGTGACCCAAGGTTGTTAGCCACTGGTCTGAATATTTGGAAAATATGGAAAGCAATTTAGCAGCAAGGGGGCACTTATTTAAAATAGTCCTAACTTGCCAGTTGGCAAGTTCTGTGGGATCCTGGATTCCTGATACATTAATTGTGGGACATGAGGATTTTACGGTAATAATGCTGGGCTTACTGTCTTCAGCTTCTTTTGCTGTGTTTTTGCAATAACAGAGAAACCAATGTAGCATGAAATCAGGAGTCTTCCTTTTCTTTCCCGTTTCTCTTTCTTGTTTTGCTTTTCTTTAGATTCCTTTCTCGCTGAACTCCAAGAAAAAGAAGATGTGTCTTCAGTTATAGGTGTGTAGAAAACAAACAAACACACAGGTTGTAGCTAAAGGAAGATGGGATTTTTCCATAAATAGCTTCCCTGGGTAAAGATGATCACCATAGGAATAGTGGGGTGCCTTCAACTAAATGACTTGGCTGAGGACCCGATGATGTCAGGACAACAGAACAGCAGGTGGCTATGCTGGATGTAGGATTCTGGGCTCAGAATCAGTTCAGAAAAATAAAATTTGCAAACTCTGGAACTGTTTTCTTCCCCTTGCATGCCTGGTGGCCTTGGGCAGCAGTGGTAGGAATGCACACTGAAACTCAGCCTAACGTCCAGCAAAGAAACCCAGAATGAAGCAGTTACAGGAGCTTCTCTCCTCTTTCTTACTTCGGAAAGCCTCAGTGTGGCATGCTGAGGGTTGCCAGTGTTGGACTAGAACTTGGGAGACCTGGGTTCAAATTCCTACTTAGTAGTAAGACTCGCTGGGTGACCTGGGGCCAGTGTGTATGAGCTGAATCTACCTCTTAGGCAACTCCTTTATGAAGTGGACTGCAATCTGCCAAGTAAAACACAAGTTCTCTCTGTTGTTTTACCACACTCCCTTGCAAACTACCTTATAGGGTGGTTGTGTATGTATAGGAGGGCCACTGCGTATACCACTTTGAACCTCTTGGAGAAAAGGTAGGATATAAATGTAGAGGGAAAAGAGAACTGAAAAACATGTGTGTAAAACATGCTAGAACCTGTAGTCCAATATTTATAGAAAACTAAATGTGTCTCAGCCTTTTCTATATTCTAAAATAAGGCCTTTTCCTAGGCCTGAAAAAGATGCTACAAGTTACTTACATGCCTATGCTCAGACATGTTTGTACGTTAAAAAGAATTCTGCATTAATTTAAAAACACAAGTGTGAATAAGTTATATACATTACCACACTTTAAAAGTGTTTTTATACTAACTACAGATTTAACTGCAGATTTTTAAAATGTTGAAATACATAGCTCTAAAGAGTGTACCTTATTCTATTGCAACATCTTTTTTGGCTCTTAAGGAAGGCCTCAGAATATACAATGGACTGCAATATGTTGGGCTTTTTATAAAGCTACATTGGGCATAAGATATAGAACCAATAAGTACATTGTAAACTTATTTTTCGAAGTAATGTAATGAGTAGAAACGAGGTTGCCACACTGGTGTTACAAGTAGGGCCTTTTTAAAAGTTACTTTTTAAGTGTATTTTAGAGGAGTTTTTCCATTTTAATGTCATTCTCTCTTCAGTTGTATTTTTTAATAAGGGAGTAACTGCAAACAATGCAAAGTTAATGGGAATCAATTACTTTCTAAAAGCTTTAATTAATATTTCCGATGGGTGACTACAAGGAATGAATTATTGGGCAATTTTAAAGCCTAGCCAGGAAAGCTAGCTGCTCAGGGACCTTACTGTAAGAATCACATTCAACCACATGGTAAATGAGTGTATTAAAAGAAAAATCAGTAATTGTTGTTAAGTGCCATCAAGTCGCCTCTGATTTATGGTGATCCTGTGAATGAGTAACCTCCAAATTTCTTGCCACTAGCAGCCCTGCTCAGCTTTTGCAAATTCAAGGCCATGGTTTCTTTTGCTGAGTCAATCCATGTCATATTTGGTCTTCCTCTTTTCCTGCTGTGTTCAACTTCTGCTAGCTTTACTGTCTTTTCCAGTGTGTCTTGTTGTTTCACAATGTGCCCAAAGTACGACAGTCTCAGTGGTGTTATTTTTGCTTCTAGAGAGAATTCAGCCTCAGTTTGTTTTAGCCTCTGTTTCTTTTAAAACCAATAATACTCTTCAGTAATTAAAAACAAGTGGTGTAGTCCAGTCAGACGTAAACCTGTGATCTTCTCTGGTCTCTCTACAGAGAACGTGACCCTTGATCTCGACACTGCGGGGCCCTACCTCATCATCTCGGATAACGGGAAGAGCGTGCGTCTGGGAGACACACGCCAGACACGTGCCAAATCTCGGGACCGCTTTAATGTATACCCTTGTGTGTTAGGCTGTGAAGGCTTTACCTCAGGGAGACACTGCTGGGAGGTCCAAGTGATGGAAAGGGGATGCTGGGCCTTGGGCGTAGCCAGGGAGTCCGTGAAGAGGAAGAAATTCCGCTTCCATCCTGGCGAGGGGGTTTGGGCCTTAGAGCACGTGGGAGACGGCCATTACAGAGCGCTGACTGCCCCTCCGACCCCCTTGCCCCTCAGCAAAGCCTGCCAAAGAGTCCGGGTGTGCCTGGACTACGAAGAGGGCCAGGTCGCATTTTTTAATGCTGAGAATAATGATTGGATCTTCACTTTCCCCACCAGCCCTTTTTCAGGAGAGAAAATTCATCCTTGGCTGTGGGTGGGGCTCCGATCCCAGCTCAGGCTGTGCCCTTAAGTTGGTGCAGGCTCGGCTCTTCTTGTTTTTGAACACCAATAGCCAGGAGTAAAATAACAACTTATATACATCCCAGAGAACTGTGAAACTGTGGTTAGTGGCCAGCTTAAGGGTGCACTGAATAAATAAAAACCATGGGTTTTATTTATGGTGATCACTGTATAAAAACTGAGAAAAGCATGACAGTCACAAGCTCCTAATCTACTCCCCGCCTCTCCAACCAGAGATTGGTACCTTTGCAGGACTCTGTAATGCTGTGACAGGAGAGAGAGACCCTGATTAATAACTGCCTGCCGTCAAGTTGATTTTGACTTTTAGTGATCCTTCTCAGGTTTTTCTAGATAGGGAGTACTTGGAAGTAGTTTACTATTCCCTTCTTCAGGTGGCATCCTGGGACTGTGCAGCTTGCCCAAGGCCACATAGGCTGGCTCTTCTTCCCGGGGAGGAAGACATAGTGGGGAATCAAACATCTGACCTTTGACTCCACAGCCCGTAACCTAAGGGCCTGTCCAGATGGGGCAAGTTCAGGCGCAAAAAGGGTCTTATCTTCAGTTCAATCCATTTTATCTCGCACTTCAGCAGTTCTTCTGTTCACACCCAGTATGTTTATTCTCCTGTGAGAACAGTCCAGAAAGGTCTTTGGATCTCTCATTTACTCATGAGTAAGGTTTGTTGGAGTTTTAGCAACCTTTGTATGCTGCCTTTAAGAGGTTTGGCTGCCAGGGATATTTCTGGACTTGGGTGACTGTCAATCAATCTGGCAGTAACCCATTGTTCCCTCTCTGCCCCAGATTTTGAAGAGAGCCACATCTCTCTTCCCTGCTCTTTTTCTGCCCGTGGTCAGCATTAGCGTTTGTAGTGAGTGTGTAGTAGTCATGTAGTCATCAGGAGTCAGTCAGTGTCAATCATGTAGCGAGTATGCAGCTAGGAACCAATTAAGCCCTAATCATGTAACCAGTCATTATTTTTCTATAATATGCTGCTTCTGATATGTTTCAGAACTGTGTATAAATTGAATTTTTTATTCTTTCTCTTACCAGTGTCTCAGAGTGAGTTATTGAGACTGTAAGTGCCAGTTGAGGAGAACCAAAAAAGGTGGTCTACTCTGGAGAAACTTGAAGCTAATTCTGCTGTGTAGATCCCTGGTTTCTTTTCCTCTGCCTAGCTAGAGGTTTTTAACAAAACATTTCACACTCAGCCAAGGTTTACTTTGAGAGTAAGGAGGTGGCATTCTTTCTTTCTTTCTTTCTTTCTTGTAAATAAGGTAAGTGACATAGCAAAACAGCCATGCATCGGCTTAACACGGTACACATAATGCCACCAATGTTTATCTAGACTATTGTTGCATCAATAGGGAAATATTTTTTAAAAATAAAAGTGGTAGAGAAAATGAAAATAAAGGAGGGGGTTTCTAGTCATCCATTAAAATGTCACAACTCACCTAATACCTCACAGGGTTGTCACCTCAAAGGACACTGCTAACAGCTCCATTCTGTGTGAACTAACCAATCTACACAGGCTACACAATGGGATAATTAAGAACATGACAAATTGTGCCAAAAAACCAGAAGCTCTAGTACGATGCCAGAAAAGCTCTAAAAAGGGCTGGGATGGAGCACTTCTAGGTCAAAAGACCTGTGGATACAGTAACTTGATTTGAACCAAGCTGCACAAAAAGCAGTCCAAATAGTGAGCTGTATTCTCTGCAGCCAAAGATGGAGAAGCTCTATACAGTCAGCAAAAACAAGACCTGGAGCTGATTGTGGCTCTGACCATCAGCTTCTTATAGCAAAATTCAAGCTTAAACTGAAGAAAGTAGGAAAAACCACTGGGCTAGCCAGGTATAATCTAAACCAAATCCCTTATGAGTACACAGTGGAAGTGAAGAACAGATTTAAGGAACTAGATTTGGTGGACAGAGTGCCTGAAGAACTATGGATGGAGGCTCGTAAGATTGTACAGGAGGCAGCAACAAAAACCATCCCAAAGAAAAGGAAATGCAAGAAAGCAAAGTGGCTGTCCAACGAGGCCTTACAAATAGCAGAGAAGAGAAGGGAAACAAAATGCAAGGGAGATAAGGAAAGTTACAGAAAATTGAATGCGGACTTCCAAAGAATAGCAAGGAGAGACAAGAGGGCCTTCTTAAATGAACAATGCAAAGATATAGAGGAAAACAATAGAAAGGGAAAAACCAGAGATCTGTTCAAGAAAATTGGAGCCATTAAAGGAACCTTTTGTGCAAAGATGGACATGATAAAGGACAAAAATGGTAGGGACCTTACAGAAGCAGAAGACATCAAGAAGAGGTGGCAAGAATACACAGAGGAATTATACCAGAAAGATCTGGATGTCCCGGACAACCCAGATAGTGTGGTTGCTGACCTTGAGCCAGACATCCTGGAGAGCGAAGTCAAGTGGGCCTTAGAAAGCATGGCTAACAACAAGGCCAGTGGAGGAGATGGCATTCCAGTGGAACTATTTAAAATCTTAAAAGATGATGCTGTTAAGGTGCTACACTCAATATGCCAGCAAGTTTGGAAAACTCAGCAGTGGCCAGAGGATTGGAAAAGATCAGTCTACATCCCAATCCCAAAGAAGGGAAGTGCTAAAGAATGCTCCAACTACCGTACAATTGCACTCATTTCACACGCTAGCAAGGTTATGCTCAAAATCCTCCAAGGCAGGCTTCAGCAGTATGTGGACCGAGAACTCCCAGAAGTACAAGCTGGATTTCGAAGGGGCAGAGGAACTAGAGACCAAATTGCTAACATGCGCTGGATTATGGAGAAAGCCAGAGAGTTCCAAAAAACATCTACTTCTGCTTCATTGACTACGCAAAAGCCTTTGACTGTGTGGACCACAGCAAACTATGGCAAGTCCTTAAAGAAATGGGAGTGCCTGACCACCTTATCTACCTCCTGAGAAATCTATATGTGGGACAGGAAGCAACAGTTAGAACTGGATATGGAACAACTGATTGGTTCAAAATTGGGAAAGGAGTACGCCAAGGCTGTATATTGTCCCCCTGCTTATTTAACTTATATGCAGAATACATCATGCGAAAGGCTGGATTGGATGAATACCAAGCTGGAATTAAGATTGCCGGAAGAAATATCAACAACCTCAGATATGCAGATGATACCACTCTGATGGCAGAAAGTGAGGAGGAATTAAAGAACCTCTTAATGAGAGTGAAAGAGGAGAGTGCAAAAAATGGTCTGAAGCTCAACATCAAAAAAACTAAGATCATGGCCACTGGCCCCATCACCTCCTGGCAAATAGAAGGGGAAGATATGGAGGCAGTGACAGAGTTTACCTTCCTGGGCTCCACGATCACTGCAGATGGTGACAGCAGCCACGGAATTAAAAGACGCCTGCTTCTTGGGAGGAAAGCGATGAGAAACCTAGACAGCATCTTAAAAAGCAGAGACATCACCTTGCCGACAAAGGTCCGCATAGTCAAAGCTATGGTTTTTCCAGTAGCGATGTATAGAAGTGAGAGCTGGACCATAAAGAAGGCTGACCGCCGAAGAATTGATGCTTTTGAATTGTGGTGCTGGAGGAGACTCTTGAGAGTCCCCTGGACTGCAAGGAGAACAAACCTATCCATTTTGAAGGAAATCAACCCTGAGTGTTCACTGGAAGGACAGATCCTGAAGCTGAGGCTCCAATACTTTGGCCATCTCATGAGAAGAGAAGACTCCCTGGAAAAGACCCTGATGTTGGGAAAGTGTGAAGGCAAGAGGAGAAGGGGACGACAGAGGATGAGATGGTTGGACAGTGTCATCGAAGCAACCAACATGAATTTGACCCAACTTCGGGAGGCAGTGGAAGACAGGAGGGCCTGGCGTGCTCTGGTCCATGGGGTCACGAAGAGTCAGACACGACTAAACGACTAAACAACAACATGGACAGGTTCTAACTCAGAGACCTGCGCCTGTGGTTTAAATCCATCTTTAATTTCAAGCTTTTAGCAGAACCTTTTGGAGGATCTCTGGAGACCCAAGGTTACGAACCGCTGATCTAGGGCAAGAGTGGTCAACCCTAACACTCCAGGTGCTGCTGGACTACACTTCCCATCTCCTAGCTAGCATCGCCAATAGTGAGAAGGGATGGGAGCTGATGTCCAAGCACATGCCTAGAGGGCACGTGACCCTATGCTGAAGTTGCAACTAGAGAACGCCTCTGGGACTCGATGGAATTTACAGAGGCGTTGACTTGCCCAATTCTCACAGGCTTAATCTAGGGTGATCAGGATTTCCACCATTGTTGAGTATTCCAGCCTTTTCACTTATGACATTGAGCAAAAAAAGCTTATATTTTTGCTGCTCAAGAGGAGGGGCAGTGGGGTGGGAAGTGAGAACACAAGTTTTGGAATATGTCAATTGGATGGCGTATTAGCTACTCCATCTCTGTCTGTCTCTGAAGAGTCCATACTTGGAGCTTGGGAAAGCCATCACAGCTGGAGGATTCTGGGAATTGTAGTCCAAAAAAGAACTTCCCCAAGCTCTGATCATACCCCAGAAACAGGCATATTGTTTCTCCTTAATGAGCCAGGAACCTGTGTTTTGACAAGGTCTTGAGTGCAGCCAACCTCTTCTCTTTTCAGAAATGGAGACCTACCACCGCTGTTCTAATACACACACACACCTGCTAGTCTATAATCTTTGTATTGGGATTTAATTCAGCTACAGACTTTGTGGCCACATCTGACCTAGTTTTTTAGAACTTTTTTTTCCCTGGATCTCCTCCCTAATGGGTTGTTTCTCTTGTACCACCTATTCTGATGAAGAGTTCAGGGAAATACAAAATTCTGTTCACTTTCTGTGGTATTTTGGTTGATCCCTAGTAAATATATTGTCCAGCTGTAGAATTTTGTTATAATCATGCACCACCAAGGCTACTGGTGTGTGTTTTTTTGACCAGAACTCTACTGGTGATTTTAATTGGTTGCAGTTAGACATGTGACCAGGCACATGACTAAGATATGCACTGCCGTGTCACCAATTAGCTGTGGCAAGTTACAGAAACCTTATCTGAGCATCAATATGTTTCTGGTCTTTAAAGGCCTTTTACATTCTTTGGGAAACTTGCACTGCAAGAGATCACAGACAGTGGCTGAAATCCATCAGTGAGATATAACTGAAGTAGGCCTATTGAGTGACTGGGACAGCTGTCAACTCACCAGATCCCCACTGATTCAATGGGTCTACTCTAGTTGCAATTCACAACTGGATTTTAGCCAATATCTGTCACTATCTCTTCTCTGTACAGTGTTAGAGCTCGGGTACCAGCATCTCTAACTATGCCCTCACACAACCACAAACATGACCCTTGTGTTAAAATTAAGTTGTTCACTCCATTGAGTTAGTGTGGCTTGCGTTTTAGACAGATACACTACAGTATATTAAAATAAATATTTTATTAAGTAGGAATAGCAATAGGGAAACTAAAAATGGCTTACTGGCTGGGACAAAGAAGACAGCTGTTGCCTTTTTTAAACATGCACTTGTAAAACTAGAGACGCCCTCACAAATTTGGGCCTTGTACTGTTCCACAGTGTTTTGTTTTTATATGTTGCATATTTTGTCCTCAAATCCATATGAGGTCCAACATTCACAGACTGTTTCTGCAGTGAACTACAACCCCTCCCTTTACCCTCTATAAACCAAATTTAAGATGAGTTGTTCAAACCTGCAAATCTGATAAGTCCAGAAGAACTGTTTCCTCTCTACGGAACTAAAATGACAACTACTGCCTGACAGAAAAACGCCCAGCTGGCAGGTTCTGCTCCTTCTGTTAGGTAACACTGGCACATACACATTATTACTCATTACTGGTCCATTTCCTGCAATCTGGACATCGTGGGTAACTTCCCATCCCACCTTCCCCAAAAATTAACACATTGGCAAGGACAAACCGATAGGCTATGTCATCATGCAAACCCTTCAGCATGATAAATTTAGCAAATGTTCCCCTAAGCATTGGTCTTGCACCAAAGTGTGTGGCTGCAATGTATGGCTGGCTGGGAAGAGGAGAAACCCTGCTAGATGACGCAGCTGTTCAAAAATTAAAACTAAGGAATGGATGAATGCTCCAGCATCACAAGGGGAGAACGGCAAGATTTGCCTAATTCATTATTTTTTGTACTTTTATTATATTTTGTTTGTTTTATTTCCAGGCTGCCCTTCTCCCTGTGACAGAATTATAGCCCAGTTTCTTCCAGAAGAAGAATCTACTGGCAAGCTTCTGAAATGCAGGGCAGTAAGAACGAGAGCCTGGGAGGGCATCTACACTGCACAGTTATAACAGTTTGATTTTACTTTTACCTGCCATAATTCTTTCCTGGGGTCTGTAGTTCAGGGGATGGTCTAGACGAGTCCCTCTAGCAAAGAATTCTAAGCACCTCATCAGACTCCAAATCCCAGGGTTACATAGACAACCATGGCAATTAAAGTGGTATCAAACTACTTTAGCAACATAGTGCAGATGGAGACGGAGAAAGAGACATATTAGATACTAGTTTTAATAGAACCCAATTAATCACCCAATTAAGATGAGCAGGGTACATAAAAACCAATTAATTTTTTAAAAATCTATTTAAATCATGATTTAAATTTCCAAAAATGATTTTTCTAAAATTTAAATGGTCAGAAAATCAATTTAAATCCATTTAAATCAAATCCACCTTGAAGCCGAGCAATAGGATGTTCAAGTTAGATTAACAGATAGGCTTCTTCACAGAGCACATCACTAAAACATGGGTGGCTTCAAAAGGGGACTAGACAAAACAATGGTGAATAAGGGTATGAATAATGCACATAATTATGACTCTGCTGTATCCAATACTAGACGTGGTACCAGTCATGAGAGGACAAAAGAGAGTGAAGGTAGCTGATTTCATATCTTGCTTATGGGCTTCCCATGAGCTGGCTGGATAGCTCAGGGAGTTCGATTCCCCACAATGCCTCCTAGGAGTACAGCCATCCTGTATGGCCTTGGGCAGGTTGCACAGTCCCAGGGCACCCCCAGGAAGAAGGGAATGGCAACCCATTTTGAAGGGTTTCTAGGTAGAGAATACTCATCTCCTGAGTATTGTCTACCTGGTAAACCCTGAAAAAAGATAGGTGAGCAAAGTGACCACACATGCAACCTGCTAGGGCCTCCAGTGTAGCCCCTGGCACTCCCGTAGCAAAATAATAATAATAAAAATGGGGAAAATGGCATTAACACCCCAATGCTATTTGTCATTTTTTAAAAACTGTAAGTGATCACCCAACAAAATTGCCTACCCTGTCATAAACGAACACTTTTTTTTTAAAGAAAAACTAAGGGCTAATATTAAAGACTGCACATTTTTTTTCTTAAAAAAAAGGAACATTCCAGTCCCTGGCCTGAATTACACATGGCATAAATCTCACATAAATACAATCACTGGTTTTTAAAGAAATTAGAGAAATTATTGGAAATAATATTCGAATATCACCAACTATTGCTCTTTTAAATATAATCAAGAATGACCATCTTAAAAAAGAACAGAAAGAATCAATCATTATAATGATCACAGCAGCAAGATTAATATTTGCCAAATATTGGAAAAATGACAAGTCAACCTTGAAGATTGGTATAAAGAAATGTGGAGTTTAGCGATAAATGATAAGCTAACATGTGAAATAAAAGAAGGGGGATGACAAAATATAATGAATTTAAAGAGATATGGAATCTATGTTTGAATTATGTTTTTGTAAAAGGGAAAGGTAAAAAGCCAGGAGAAAAATCAATGTATTTTTGGAGTGGAATGGGGTGAAAAGAGATTAAAACGAAATAATTTCTTATATGGTCCCGAGGGTGATGGTGGCACAGGGGGAAAATTTTTGTATTAGTGCACGGCATGTAAGTACACACACTTTATGTTAGTATTGTTCTTATTGTTTTTCTTTAATTAATTAAAAAAACATAAATACAATCAATACCTAATGAAAATCTGGATGGAAAGTAACCAATCCCATATTGTTATTCCAGATTAGGTATTTAGGATCCATTTGTATTTTTCAGATAAAATAAGTACAGGCACTGAAGTTTAAAGACGGTCACGTGTACATACCTCCACCTCAATAAAATAGAAAAACGTTGCCTAAATATCAAAAGGAGGTATTTAAAATCAGAATATTTCCCCACAGATGAGGCATTGGGATTGGAAACTTCATTTTACTAAAGTCAATACTGAGATTATCACAGAGGTGTTGATTTTTTAAAACTGAAATGGGCTGCATCATTTGATGCAAAGTTATTCATTTGACATTTGCTTCAGCTCTAATGAAATGTGAGTAAATGCCTGATAAAGGATCACAGAAGACATTATATACACATATTAGTATATTCCACAATTATTATTGGATGGCTAAATTCTTGACAAACCCAGCCATGTTCTCTCAGAGAGAAGAAATGACTAAATTCCATCATCCAGCCCATCCCTTTTCCTTTTTTCCCCCAATAAAAAAAACAAATTCTCTTCCTTTTTAAGATGGTTCTTCATCTCTAATACTTTATTAAGATATGTGAAAAGACTTTAGTGGAACATGCTTATTAAAAGCCTGCTGGGGCTTTTCATCTTGAAAACAAATGAATGGAAGTGAATACAAAGGGGGCCCAGAGAAAATAAGCTCATTTACGTTTAGATTATTTTCTTTCTCCGTATCCTTGGTGAAATGAATCTCATTTAGGCACCCTGCCTTCCCATCCCATAGTGCATGTGAGAGTGTGTATGTATATACATACATATATAAGAGAAATACCATTCTGCCTCAGTTTTCTTAACTGGTATGTGCAAAACTGTGTCTTCCACACACACATAGAAGATAGCTCATAATTTCAGCGAGAATCCCACTTTTCATTGAAAAAAAACCCCAACCGACCAAGTTACTAGCCATCATTGTGGCAAAAATAAACTTGAACACGTGTAGACTACACCTGGCAAAATTTACCAATATATGTAAATTTTCTTAATTTGCATAAATTTTCTAGGCCACATAAATCATTTTCCTTGATGAAGAATGTGAACTGCCTTTGGGCAGATAAAATAAAAATGGACCAAACACTCCCATTTGTCTGTACTTCTATGCATGTCTGTGCATATTTTCCCATAAATATGTCCCACTGTGTCAAATGGATTTTACTCTTATCTAAGCGTGTAACCTTCATAACTTATAAGAAAAGCAGAAAAGGAGATTTACAAAGAAGGAAGACCTTCAGGAAAACTCTATTACTCGTTCCAGTGGGATGCTTGTGTCGGTGCCTGTATTTTTAGTGGACCCTTTAAAATGGACTCGCCGATGGCTGACTAGGTGAGAGCTCTGGTTAAACCTCTTCCCGCACTCGGGACACTCGTAAGGCTTCTCTCCGGTGTGAATCCTCTGGTGCTTGTTTAAGTCTGAATTCCGGATGAAGCTCCGTCCACACTCGAGGCACTTGAAAGGCCGGTCGCCCGTGTGCATCCGCTGGTGGGCCAGAAGGGCTGAACTGTAGCTGAAGGTTTTCCCACAAAGCAAACATTTGTAGCGCCGGTCGTCCTGATGTGACTTGCGATGGACCAGGAGCTGGTGGAGCATTCGGAAGCTGGCCGGGCAGTCTGGACAAGCATGCAGTTTCTCCGTGTGGGTCTTCTGGTGGGAGATGAGGTGGGACTTGTGCCCGAACCGCCGGTCACACTCAGAGCAGATATAGGGTTTTTCTCCGGTGTGGGTTCGTTGGTGGGCTGAGAGATTGGAACTGGTACTGAAGCACTTCCCACAATCCTGGCACTCATAGGGTTTCTCCCCTGTGTGGGTCCGTTCGTGGGCACGGAGCTGAGAGCTCTGCCGGAAGCCTCTCCCACAAATGGGGCACTTATAGGGTTTCTCCCCTGTATGGATCCTCCAGTGCTTGATGAGAACTGAGCCTTCGCTGAAGCACCGCCCGCAGTCAGAGCAGACATATGATTTCTCCCCGGTGTGGGTCCGGCGGTGCACGATCAGGGCAGAGCTGGTATTAAAGCTTTTCCCACAATCAGTGCATTTGTAAGGTTTCTCCCCTGTGTGGAGCCTGCGGTGGGTCAAAAGGCTGGAGCTGTGGCGGAAGCTTTTGTCACAAACATCACACTTGAAGGGACGGTTGTCCGAGTGGATCCTCGGAGGGCCACTGTCATAGTCCAAGCAGATCTCCCCGGCAAATGTATCCTTGTGGGGTGGCATATCATTCTCACTGATCCCTTTGGGCTGCTCAGAATCCTGGGAGTCCTTGCTCTCTTCCAATAACTTCTCAGGTGGTTGTTTGGGAAACAACAGAATAGGATCCATTTGCTCAGGTGTCTCCTCCTGGGTTTCTCCCTTGAGGCACTGATCATCCTCTAGAATAAAGAGAGAGTGCTATTAGCCATTCATTCAATGGTCCGCCATGAGAACAAAACCCATTGGGGATGTAGCAAGGAAACGGGATATAGACTGTAAAAGGATAAAACTTCTAAGGAGGAGGAACACCTTAGAGAAATGAAGTTTGGGCCCTAAACCCAATTGTTATTCCAGACTTAGTAATCCTATTGATTCAATAGGAAAGACTCACTGGAAAAGACAATAATGCAGAAAGTTGAAGGCAGCAGGAACAGAGGAAGAGCGAATAGGAGATGTATTGACAAAGGGAGCGACAGCCTTGGGTTTGCAAAAGCTGAGCAGAGCCATTAATGACTGGACTAAGGAAGTCACTAAATCGTAGGGTTGCCACAAGCTGGAAGCAAACCTGACAGCAAGATTTGGCTCATGGCTTCCGAAGCTGCAAAGCAAGCTCTTTGGCTCCTAGACAGTTGTCTAATTTGTTCTGTATTGACTCTGAAGTGAAATAACATATATTTTTTTTCTTAAAATCCCCTTCCAATGTGGAAGATTCTATGTGTTCTTATTTTGGCTAGATATCGAAAAAGAAACACAACAGCAATTATGGACTTCTGGTAGCCCTGCTACTGGAAATGCTGGATCTGGGAGATGCAGTCTGCACAAACAAACATTTTCCATCTTTGAAAGTGTGTATAGGAGGGGTCCCTTACACACAACCAAGAACCCTGTTTATTATGAGTCTCATTGACTTGTAACAGTTTTCACCTCCAGGGAGAAAGGTTGTTCTACAGTGTTTTTAAAGAATGATGTGTCTTTCAAAGCACTGTGGAGATGAACATAAAAAGCTCCAGTTGAGCAAGTAGTTCTCTTTCTTACATATAGTCTTGCTTTGGATCCAGGATTGTAAGTTGAAAAGGAAAAGTCACAATACAGTTTAAAAATAATAATTGTATGCCATCAAGTCAACTCTGACTTACAGTGCTTCCTAGAATTTTTTAGATATAAAGTACGTACTCAGAGGTGGTTTACCACTTCCTTTTGCGGGATGTATTCTTGAGATGAAACATTTCGATGAGGCTGGCTGGTGGCATTTCTGCTTGGCTGTTGACATTTCCCAAGTCCCAGTCTGCACCTGGTAGGCCTGCGCTGTGTCATATTATAAAGCCTTCCAATGGACTCAGACACAACATCAAACTGGGTCATACCACAGCGCATATTGTAGCACAACATGTCTTCCTGTACAAGGGCCTCTGTATCATACGGTAGTTTCAGATTTTGGTAAGCTGGTTGGTGAGGGGGGAAAAAACATTGCTTGCTTTGGTCAGGTAACTAACAGACAAGGCCTGACTGGAAAAGTTACTTTGTGAATTGCAGGTCCCACAACCTCCCAACCTAAACTATGCTGGCTGGGGGGAGCGATTCTGCAAGTTGTAGTTAAAAAAACCCAAAAACTTTCCCATGCTTTCGGTGTTCCCAACTCCCATTTCTGATATGACAAGAGAACCTAATCCATTTTTGACACTTTGGGGCAGTGGTGTAGGTAGGACGTTGACTTTAAAAAGGGAGCGCCAACGAACTCTGAAAAATAAAATAAACAAAATTGCCTCTTGAACACCAATGCTGCAATCTGCGTACTTTTAAAACTACAAGAGTTATCAAAAGTGGATTTCCTGTCACCCTTACATGACAAAGTTACAGGTGAAACGAGGATTCGAACTCAAGTTCTCACAAAGTGCCAGTAAACAGCCTAGGAGGGATAATATTAGTTCTGGTTTAATTACCAGCACAGAAGGTGTGGGCAGCCCATTCACCTTAAGACAGTAAAGAGACACCAAGCAAAATAAATACAAATAAATCCGCAACACATCAGAATTGTTTCTACTAGAGGACTTTTTTGTTTTCGCTCGAGATTCTAGAAACACTTCTTAACAAAGACCTAACGAAGAAAATGTTATCTGGCATAAGGATGCCATGCTCCTTACAGGTGTTTTTGGGCACGAGTTTCCCTTTCCGACGACACCCGGAATCCTCGCGACTCCGATATCTCTGCGCCTATAGAAGGACTCCACCCGAGCTCAGGCAGCGGAGCAGCCACCATAAATCCAATAATAAACCATATTTATTGACCCTCGATGGCCAGGGAGTCGGGCAGAAAGCGCTCCTCGTTCGCTTCCCTCTCTCTCTCTCTCCCTCCAGCCTCCCTTCCGGCACTTACCGGGGTCCATTGCTATATGAATATGGACACGCGCGTTTGTTTCGCGTTACGATCCTGATGAGAAGCCGGGACAGGAGCAAACACCAAATTTCTGGGCAGACTCCGACCGGATTCCTCTTGTGGCCTTTTGTGTCGCCCCTCAAAGCACCATGGGAAATGTAGTCTTCGTGGCCCAAGCCCAAGCTGAGTCTTTGGGGCAAGGCATTGTGGGAATCGCAGTTCTGCGGGACTGCTTGGCTTGCAGGTCTCTGAAAAGGGGGTGGGGTGGGGGCGCACCAGGTCTGGGTCTTGGGGTCCCTCTTCTTCATAGAAGAATCCGCAGGCGGGTCCCCCAAGCACTTGCACGGCTGGTCCATCACATTTGCAAGGAAATGGAAATAACAGCATGGACGCCCTGAAGGGTATTAAGGCTGGAGTCTGAAATCGCCTCACTGCAACATCGACTGTAAACCAAGGGGCTCGAGCACCCTTGTAGGTTATACGATGTCCTCTGAAATGCTTTTTCCCTTGATTCTTGAATGGCAGCACCTCTAAGTGTTCAAGAATCACTTGGCTCATGCTCAGAGGCACTCTTTTTTATATCCCAACGCTACGTCTCAGTCCCGATCTATGTTCCTGAGCTGAGCCCTGGCAAAAAATGAAAGGCTGCTGAAAGGAGATGAAGCCTCCAGGCTCGGGGATGAATCCAGGAGCACCCCCCCCCCCACGCTGCGCACCTATTTTTTCAATGGGAGTGTAAGTGACTAAGAAGGGGAAAGTATGACACCCTTAGCAATCAGGATCAGAAATTTGCAATTGAAGAACGAATTGGGGAAGGCTAGGTTAAATCATCCAAAATTTCTTCTTACAATAGTAAATCACTGGTGAAAATCACGCACGTCATGGAGTGAACACGCCCGTTTTCGTGGGGTCTGGGTTTTTGGTAACTTAGGTGAGAACTAAACAAAACATTAAAAATTTTAAAAAGACAAAAACGTGGTGGCACCTTAAAGACTAACGTAAATATTTTTTAATGTGAGCATTCGTGGGCAAGTCCACTTCATCATGGTACCTTTGGGTTACTTCCCTTCCAAACACAGCTAAAGTAGTAACGAAAAAAGCTAATAAAAATGCTTCGCCCAACGTGGGGCTCGAACCCACGACCCTGAGATTAAGAGTCTCATGCTCTACCGACTGAGCTAGCCGGGCACTTGGCTTTTGCTGTTACAATTGTCATACTTGATATGTAAGCTTTGGAACCTTAGGTCCTTCCTTCTACATGCTTAAATTAATTTTTGGTACTACAACTATCTAGCACGAATTATAATAACCTAAATGCAGCTCATCTATCGATATTTATCTTCACTACTACCGATATAGCTGTAAAGGTGACATTATAATCAGTTTCCTGAAACACTGCCTATTTTTAAGCCTAGTGAGTTGTCCGGATGCGGCTTTTGCGTCTGATGTGAGCGCAGTAATCTTTTGTGGATAAATATTTCGTAGCCGGGAGATAAAATAAACAAGCGAAATGGTGTGATGGATAGTTTTTTTTTGGGGGGGGGGGGGGGTTTGGAAAGAATATAAAGAAAATAAAAAGTTCACTGTTTCTGCCCGGTTTCGAACCGGGGACCTTTCGCGTGTGAGGCGAACGTGATAACCACTACACTACAGAAACCAGCTGATACTCCCACCTTCCACATCAGCCACAAGATTCTGTCATTGATGACATTGACGAACCCGCTGTTGCTCTATTTTTCTTTCCATACTAATTAATGACAATAGAAGGTTCAATGTATCATCCTAACTAAAATGATAGTAAAAGAAAGAGATGCCTATATTAGGAAGCCCCAAGATTGAAATAGGACGACTGAGGAAGTTTTATCACCATCAAATCAAGTAGTTCTGAGAAGGGCAGGGCTATGTCACCAATATCTTCAGTTTACAGCAAATTACTGCTACTGGGAAATATACAGAAACGACATGATCTACATTACTACATCAATAACAACATAGATGTGGAAACTTGGATTAACAGGCAGGTTTTATTCGACATAAACCAGTGGAGGCTGGTGACATTTTCTAATGTAGCAGAGAAAAGAGTTACAGCCTACAAAAAAAGGTGATGTAAGACTTATACTGTATTGTTTTTGTTGCAATAGGCTAAGATGGCTACCCCCTGATGATTTTTAAAAAAAAAGTTTTTAAGGTGCCACCTTAAAATGCCATCTGGATTATTGATTTGCTTTGTTTTAACATGGCTACCTACCCACACCCAGGAAAGGAGTATCAGAGCTCACCTGTTTAAGCCCTGACAGGCACAGGTGTTCCATTCCTCTATAGAAAACTCAGTGCAAGCCAAAGACATTTTAAGCAGCAATCAGTCATTCAGTTCCCCCAGACATAGTTAATACCGAAACTGACAGTTAAAACAACAACACTGTAGGCTTGGGTCAGGATGAACCTTGTGAACTGGAGGTGGAGAAGAGGCATTTCTTAGCAGGGGCTTTTTTCTTCGCATTCCTATTTTTGTTGTTGTTTAGTCGTTAAGTCGTGTCCAACTCTTCGTGACCCCATGGACCAGAGCACGCCAGGCCCCCCTGTCTTCCACTGCCTCCCGGAGTTGGGTCAAATTCATGTTGGTAGCTTCGGTGACACTGTCCAACCATCTCGTCCTCTGTCGTCCCCTTCTCCTCTTGCCTTCACATTTTCCCAACATCAGGGTCTTTTCCAGGGAGTCTTCTCTTCTCATGAGATGGCCAAAGTATTGGAGCCTCAGCTTCAGGATCTGTCCTTCCAGTGAGCACTCAGGGTTGATTTCCTTCAAAATGGATCGGTTTGTTCTCTTTGCAGTCCAGGGGACTCTCAAGAGTCTCCTCCAGCACCACAGTTCAAAAGCATCAATTCTTCGGCGGTCAGCCTTCTTTATGGTCCAGCTCTCACTTCTATACATCGCTACTGGAAAAACCATAGCTTTGACTATGCGGACCTTTGTCGGCAAGGTGATGTCTCTGCATTCCTATACTATTGGATAATTACTGGGCAGTCTCCAGTATTCCATTTTGGAGCAATGCATTGGAATGTGTGGTGGCTTCTCAGTCTAAGGAATTCCTGGATTTTAATATGGCTTCAGGCCTGGCTGTCGGCTGTTGGCAGCATTGGTTGCCTTAGTAGGTGATCTACACAAGGAACTGGACAAGACAATGTGGCCGTGTGGGTTCTGCTGGACCTCTCAACAGCTTTTGATATAATTGGCTATGGTATGATCCAGCCACAGTGACATAAGCCTTAGTTATATTCTGCTTGAATTACTGTAATGTGCTCTATATGGGGCTGCCTTTGAAGAGTGTTCCAAAACTTCAGCTGGTCTAAAATGCTGCAGCCAGACTGCTGACTAGCACTAATTATACGAAGCATGTAACTCCCATATAACATTTTCACTGGTTGTCAGGGCATTTCTGAGCACAATTCAAAGTGCTGGTCATGACCTCTAATGCCCTATATGGACTGGGTCCAGATTATTTGAAGGAAAGCATTCATCCATATGAATTACCCCAGCGATCAAAATCTTCCAGGGAGGCTCCTTCTTGATCCCACTGACCTCGCAAGCAAGAGAGGGCCTTTTTAGTGGCTGCTGCCAGCCTATGGAATAACACTCCCCTGAGAAGCCAGGTTGGCCCCCTTTCCCCTTGTCCTTCTGCTGGCAGGCAAAAAGCCTTCTGTTTTTTAGGCAAGCTTTTAACTTACTTAGGCAAGTGGCAGCATTATGGAGCGATGCTTTTACTGATTTCAGGGATGTATGTTCTTACGTGATTTGAAATAGTGTTTTTAAATATCATTATTTGTTGAATTTTATAATGTTATATTTTATGGAGTTTTTAATTATGTTTATTGTGTAGTTTTAATTAAATATCTCCCTATATCTATAGGGAGAAAGGTGATATTAAATATACATAAATACATACCTATTTTGCTTTCTGTTCTGCTTTTAGTTATAAGTACTTCTCTGGGAGACTAGCACCAGAGACAGGCATTGCAGGACACCAACTAAGGCCTACTAAGACCTGTTCCTCCTGGGTGTTACTGACTTTTGCCCTCCCTCTTTTGAACAGATAGTATGATTGTGTCAATTCTAACTTATTAGCAAGCAGCAGGAAAAGAGGAATACCAATATGAGATAGGTTGACTCTCTAAATTCTGAATCCCACAGGCTTGAATCTGCAGGAGCTGAGCAGGGCTGTTGATAACAGGACATTTTGGAAATCACTCATTCATAGGGTTGCAACAAGTTCGAAGCAACTTGATGGCACATAACAGCAACAAGCAGCAAAAGGAGTGGTGTCACGAAACTCAGGAACTTCTATACATCTCTCCCAAATTGTTGCAAATTTGGTCCCGAAAAAAAGACAGGTGGATGGGCAGTGCTGACTATAGGACAGAACAACTTCCTTTCTTGTTTGGTGACTTCGGGGTTTTTGTTTTATTTTCCACATAGCACGTTGCAATTGCTCAGCCAGACCAGAAACATTTCAAACTACTGGGCTGAAGACGATTTTGAGGATTCTTTTTGTGCTACTCTTAACTAAACCTTCCTACAAGAAACAGCTGCAAAACTATTATTATCTGATATGTCGCCACAACAGGTTGGACGATGTGTTTTAACTGTTACCTACATTTGGATTCTTCTGCCTCAGCATGACTTATTTTGAAAAACGATGGACAGAAACATTAAAAGGAAAAGGGTTTTCAGTCAAGGGGGAAGCTTCTGTTCCTCTTCTCTCTTCCCGTGTTCCTTCTTTCTCTCTACCCAGATTCAACGCATAAATGCAGCCTATTTCGATAGGAGGTCGTTCCAACAAGTTGTTGTCACGGGATGGGGAATAATATAAATATTATGTAACTGTGTAAACAGGATACTTCACAGTGTTGCTGTGTGATACGGAGACAACTATCTCCCACCCTTGAGCTTTCAACCTAAAATACAAATTTCCGAATACACCGGGAAAATATAAAGTAAGCGCAGAGCTCACGCTCATTACGTTCAGAATACTTTTTCCTAGTTAATTTTCTTTTTACTCTCTCCATCTTGAATTATTATCTATGTGTTGTAAATTGCTATTTTATTTTTATTGTTTTACTTTGTGTTCTGTGAGCCGCCCAGAGTAGACGATGTCTAGATGGGCGGCATACAAGTTCAAGAAATAAATAAATAAATAAATTAAAGTGGAATCCCTAGGAACCATAGAGACTGAAATGATAGAAAGGGCCTCCAGCCTTCCGCTGCATTTCCGGGAAGGATCAGGGCCGGATATTCCCTTTCGTGATCACAATGACTTCCGTTGTGATTACGTAGTAGAGGACGTTGTTACAGCTTGTCTGAATCCCAGCTAGTTTTGGTGAAGGGTTGAAGGCGACTTTCCCCCCTCCCCCGCCTCTTTCATTCAGGTGTCCTCCCATCATAGAGACGAGCCATGGAAACCCAAAAACGTCCCCAAGAGTTCCTCCACCGCTTCCGGTGTGAAGGCGTTCTTAAGCACCATAGAGTGGCCGCTGCGTAGCGTGGCTGGCTGGGTAGTGGGAGTTAAGGTCCTCGGCGGACGCTCAGTCCGGGCATTCGAGGCTGTTCCTGTTCCTGAGAAGCCGGCGGGGCGAGTTCGTCAGAGGCCGGAGCGGGGCGGCGAGGTGGGGCGGACCCGTGGTTAGCGGGAACCCCCGGGGGGCCAGGGGTGAAAGAGGAAAGTAACTCCTTTAAGGGGAAGTGAAGGAAAGCCGCTGCGCCGGCAGAAAGGAGAGAGGCGCCCCACTTCTCCCTTCCCAGTCTCTGTGGGGCGGGCAGGGTCCTCCGTGGGTCCGGTGGCGGGGAGGGAAGAGAAGGGCTGGAAGTCCTGGGACACCGATAGTGGGGTCGGGGTAGAGCAGCAGAGCCTGTAAGGGGAGGAAGGCGCTCCCTCCAGGAGGGAGCCTTTGGACAGTAAGGTGTAGTGGTGGGAGCCCTGTAGGGTAAAGGTGGGGGGTGCGGATCCCGTGGAGGAATCGGGGATCCGATGGCAGCCGCCGCCGTGCCTGCAGGAAGTGGCTATGGGGGCCCCCTGAACCCTGTGACCACCCTCCATGAGGAGGCGGTCTGTGCCATCTGCTTAGACTATTTCATAGACCCGGTGTCTATCGGATGTGGCCACAACTTTTGCCGGGTCTGCATCACGCAGTTGTGGGGCGCAAGTGAAGGTCAAGGGGGGGAGGAGGAGGAGGAGGAGGAAGCAGCAGCGGAGGAAGGAGATGAGGTGGGGACGTCTGGCTCGGATGGAGGCTATGGGCCTGCTTCTGAGGCAGGTGGGGAGGATGGAGGAATAGACGACCTCGCACCTGAAGAAGATGCTGAAGATGAAGAAGATGATCTTGAGGATGATGACTACTTGGATGATGGGGGTATGGAAGAGGAGGAGGAAGAGGATGTATCTAGGGATGAGTATGATGATGACGATGATGATGTGTGGGATGAGGGAGATGATAGAGACTACTGGGATGAGGATCCTGGATCAGATGAGATGTGGGATGATGCCATGGGGAGTGACTTGTTCTTTGATAACTATGAAGAGGAGGAGGAAGTAATGGATGAGGAAGAAGAGACGGAGGAAGATGCAGAGTATAATGTCCCAACGCCCCTGCCTGCACCCCCTCAGCGTCAGCCTTTTACTTGCCCCCAGTGCCGTAAAACCTTTCCCCATCGAAACTTTCGACCCAACCTTCAGCTGGCCAATATGGTGCAGATCATCCGCCAGATGCATCCACAACCCTACAAGCCTGCGACTGCATCACCGGAGACAGTGGAATTGGCAACGGCAGGGGATTCATCTGGGGCACCGTCTTCTTTAGCAGCAGGCCGAGTTCCAAGTGCTGAACGAACGCTATGTGAGAAACACCAGGAACCCCTCAAACTTTTCTGTGAGACAGATGAGGAGCCCATCTGTGTGGTCTGCAGAGAATCTCGAAACCACAAACACCACAGCGTCATGCCACTAGAAGAAGTTGTACAAGAATATAAGGTAGGATGGGGATAGGATGGCCACTGTTGTAGTTTTTTTTAAGTACATGGTTATGTACTGTTTTGCTTATAAAAATGTGTTGTGTAGCGGGGTATTGGCAAATGAGGCAGTGCATATGGCTGAGTGCAGAAGATTCAGTAATCACCTGTACTCAAAGGGTTTAGGATTAAACTGTGCAGTGTTAATGTCTAGATGAATTTCCTTTCTTAACATAAAACTAGGTTTACAGTTGCAAAATGATGGACAAGGGTGTTTTAGCGCTCTGTCTGTTCAGTCTATATATGAAATGTATCATATGAAGAACTGGATTAGATCAGATGAAGGAGGAATGAAAATTGATGGAAGAAAGAGCAGTAATTTAAAATACGTATATGATACCATAGTACTAGCAGAAAATAGCAATGACTTGAAATACCTTTGAGGAAGGTTAAACAAAGTGCAAAAGGAGGCTTACTGTTGAATGTTAAGAAGACAAAAATCATGACTACAGAAGAAGGTAACTTTAATGTTGATAATAAAGAAATTGAAATTATTGAAGATTATACTTTGATTCAGTCATGAATCAGAATGGAAGCTGTAGTCAAAGAAATCAGAAGGCAACTGAGACTTGGAGGGACAGCTATGAAGTAGCAAGAAAAGATATTTAGGTGTAAGTGTCACTGGAAATTAAGGCCAAAATTATACATACTATGTATTCCTGGATATTATTCATGGATGTAAAAGCTGGACAATGAGGGAAGCTAATAGGAACAACATTGATTCATTTGAAATGTGGTTTCAAAACCATGAACCACGAGAAAAACAAATAACTGGGTTCTGGATGAAATCAAACTTGAACTCTCAAAAGAAGCTTAAATGACTAAATAAATTGGGCTTATTGTATTTTGCACATGTCATGAGAAAAGACTTGCTAGAAAAAGTTAATAGTGCCAGGAAAAGTGGAAGGCAGAACAACAAGATGACGATCTAACATAAGATGGATAGACTTAGAAGGAAGCCGCAGTTGTCACTTTTGAAGACCTAGAGAGGGCTGTTAATTCTGATTCTAACTACTTAAATAAAAACCAGGCTTTTCCACCTACATGTAATCGTTCTGATCCGGGCAGGGGCTGCACATGCCTTCTTGTGTGGAAAAAAGGAAGGGTTCTTTAACTGCTTCCTATGTATTTAATGCTTTATAGTTTAGCTTTTAGAGGATATTCAAGATGGACCCGGGCTGATGAACATGAGTTGTATGCTGCACCCAAGGACCCAAATATGTCCCTCGGTATCTCCACCCCCAATTTTTAAAAAAGCTCCTTGGTCTGGCTAGGGGATATGGGGTGTGTTTTGCCATGGTTTCTTGCCCCTGTAGCATCAAAGACACCCCCCCCCCCCCACATACTTCCTTTTCTTTCAGCATTTTGTTACTAGAATATGCAAGGGCCTTTTCAGTACTCCTCCCTCCTTTTTGTAAAGAAAATATTGTGGGGTGGGTGTTATGGATCTGGTGGTCCTTCAAGGTCAAGAGATAGACATTTTCAGCCCTTAGACCTTTCAAAGTTGCCTACCTGTGAGCTAGATCTCTGTCTGACTTTGAAGACCTGCTCCTAGTCCGAATAAACAATACCGAATTACATGAACAAAGGGAACTCCATATGTTTATTGTTTATGCTTTGGACTTCAACAGTACAGTAGCAGCCCATTTGTGCTTTCATGTTAACGTTCCATCGCTCCTAGTTTCCTAGGTCCATTTGTTCATAAAGTTCAGTTATATGTCCAAGGAAACCTGTACCAAAAATATGTGAATTCTGTGTGATCTTCTGTGCAAATTTGTGGCACATGCATTGCTCGTAGTTAATACCTGTGATGTAATTGTACTTGGGTTTATGGGTACTGTGGTATTTTGGAGTTCTGTGACTTACTATTTATACAGTGTTACAAGTCAGTTTTTGTTTTCTTCCACACTGTTTGGAAGATGGTGCATATCCTTACGTATAGATAGGTCAGTAAACACCTGAGGGAAAGGGCAAAGGGATGAGAGGCATGCTAAACAGCTGGGCATTTACTGATTGATAATTCTTTAGCAAAAATGGAAAATAAATTTCTGAGTCTTTTTTCCCTTGAACTACAAGGCTAGAAATTTGGTATTTCTCTTCATATGAGTTGCATCCAAGTGTGTAGCTAGATGGCCAGAAGTGAAATAAATAAATTGTGTACTTCTCAAAGAAAGAAAGAAAAGGGAGAAATTGAGTTTTTTAAAAAAAGTCTCTTTAAGCTCCTAGTCCTTATGATCATCATTGAAGTCCTGAAAAATTTCACTGTTTATCCTACTTGCCATGTCTTCCTAATTCATTTGCAGCAGCAACTTGGTCATCTTAAAAGTGAAACATTTTAGTTAGTATTTAATTATTTTATTAAGGCAAAGCTCCAAGGCCACTTGGATCCATTGAAGAGGAAACTGGAGACTGTTCTGAAACAGAAGTCGCGTGAAGAGGAGAAGATAGCAGAACTCAAGGTATGCAGAGTTTCCATTTATTCTCCTCCTGTGGTCTGGACAAGTTGGTTTCTTGTCTAAATGAGTTCTTAATGTTGATGTATTGTTATTTGTGTATACCATATGCTTGCTGAAAAACCTTTCAGAACCCCTTCAAGAACTAAACAGCTTATTTCAGCATGTGAAAATGATGATAACTGTATCTTCAGGCTGGAAGTTCTCAGAGCTAGAAACCCTAATTGGCATGTCCAAGGATTTGATCAGAACAAACTCTCTGTGCCTTAATTAAGCAGTCACATCCTTCCATGTGTTCTGTGAAGAGTGTCTGCTGTGGTGGGTGTAGTCTCTTATTTGCCAGCATCTTACATTGTGTGATCCCCATTCATGTATTTACACCATAGGAGGGCCTTTAGGTACTACTCCCTTATTTTAAGAATGAATTAGTCTAAAGGTATGAGATCTTTGAGTTCCATAAGTTGTGTTTCAGTCATTTTCCTGATGATGGCTTGGGGAGAGAGATTTATTTATTTTGGTATTTTATAAAATGCTCATCAAATTATAGGGAATCATGTCTTGACACTAAATACATAATAAAACCAATAATGTGCAATCATGAACCAATAAAGAGCAGTTTAAAAAATTATAAAATAGACTGACTTGCTTAATGTACTTGAGGGTGAGGGGAAAAGTTTTGACCAGTTGCTGAAGTGATGGTAAAATCAACAGCACACACGTCTCCACCGAGAGATTGGGGTGGGGAGAGTGCTTCAGTAGAGGATGCCCATATGTCCCCACCTCTGCAACCAATGACTCACTCACCAGTTGGAGCACAACTCTGTCCTCCTCCTCCTTAGCTGTTCAACCAGTCCCTGGCAGGAGCACGGGGTTGCCTGTCCTGCCTCTTTGTCCAAATGGACGATCTGCCAAGGAGGTGGGTCAGGGAAGCCCGTGCTCCTACCAGAGACTGGTCAAACAGCTGAAGAGGAGGAGGAGGAGGAGAGGAGCACGTGCCAGGTGGTGAGTGGGGGATCCAGCCAGGGAGGTGGGGGAAAGGAACACACAGCCCCTGTGGTGCTGTGCTTATAAACTGCCACAAACCTCTGAACTGAGGCTCATGCCCATCTCTAGTAGGATGACTATTACTTCCATACCTTGTGATGTGGGTGGACTACTGTAGGAAAAGACGCTCCTTTGGTTGTTCTTCAGGTGTCCCAAGTTCTTTGAGGCTTTGTAGCTAATTAATAACACCTTGAATTGAGCCTAAGAACAGTTAGCTCTGTAACATTCTAGGAGCTACACGCCTCATTGGCTGAAGCTTCTGGATTGTGTTTAAGGGTAGTCCCAAGTACAATAAATTCCAGTAGCTCATTTTGAAAGTTACCAGAGCATAGATCACTGACTACCATATATTTTGGTACAGCTGTTGAACCATCCAAAGCTCATAAAGGGTATTCTGAGTTACTAAGGCTACCTAATTGCGCAATCAAGATGTGCCCCAGCACCTTGTCAGTTGGTTACAATTAACCAGAGCAAGTTACACAAACCTTACACCAGTGGAATGCCAGTCATTGAGTCATATCAGGTCTGCTTGGCCAGTTGATTAAACTGCTGTTTAAATAGGAGGAAAAAATAGTTTAAGATGACTTTGTAAGAACAGAGTTCTGGACTGGAAAATACTTTTATTGGATCATTAAAAAGTTTGCAAACAAAGCAAGTTTTTCAGTTCTGTAGCAGCCAGCCAACTGTCAAGAACAAGTTATGCCCTAACCTCACCCTGTGCTTTACTTATTTCCTCACCTTCCACTCCCTTCCCACAGAACAAGATGAAACTTGATATGAAAGAGTTTGAATCTGATTTTGAGCGGCTGCACCAGTTTCTTGTTGGGGAGCAGGCATTGTTGTTGCACCAGCTGGAAGACCGCTACGAGGTGCTGCTAGGCACACAGAACAGCAACATCACTCATCTTGAGGAGCAAGGCGCTGCACTCAGCCGCCTCATTGCTGAAGCTGAAGACAAGAGCAAGCAGGATGGTTTGCAGCTGCTCAAGGTAATTAATTAATTCTGCGTGCCTGGGTTCAGACTGGCCAGCATTGGTCTGGCAGCGGTGACACCATGATTTAAAAGGCTGCATTGGTAATGGCCATGGACTGAGTGGTGTAGTACAGACTGTATAGCTCAATCCTGTATATGTTGACTTGAATATAGGTTCCACTGAGCACAGGAAGCTAGACCCAGGAAAGCGAGTATAAGATTGCAGCCAAAATGTTGTAATGTTTCCAAATACATGACATGAAATTTTCATAGGTTCTGCAAACTGCCTGCCCAGTTCCACGTGGTAGCCTTGCCTTCGGCAACGCCAGTGTTGTAAACATTAATAACAGAGACCACTCAGCTATCCTGGTCTTAAAAATGTGCATGGGGGATAGTAACCATTGGAAGACTCTGAAGGAATCCTTGGGAAAAAACTTTTTATTTTCCAATCCTCGTTGAGGGGGTACTTCTGAACACTTGACACGCAATTTTTTTCCTGTGTTTTGAAGCCATTACTGGATGTCCCCTATTGCTAAACTGGGTAAATGGCCTGCCTATGTTTTGAAAGTGGTTTTTAAATTTTAAATCTTGTCTTGCTTTCAGGGTGCCTGTCTTTCTCACCTATTTTTTCCTTTCTTTTTCTTCTAGGACTTCAAAGGCACTTTAGTCAGGTGAGTTGTATCTCTGCATGCTGCTTCTTGCCTTGAAATATCCACTGATTTGTGCTTCGGTATTTATCCTGGGTGCATCTGAAATTCTCCATAGGACTTGATGGTTGGCTGTACTTTACTTTGAGCAATTTTTTTCAGTGACAGTGATCCAGTTCTTTAAAGCAAATTGAGGAAATCCTGATATTTTGGACTCCCAATCCCGTAATCTCTGATCACTGGCCATTTTTGCTAAGCCTTGTGCAAGATGAAGTCTGAAACATCTGAAGGATTAAAGGATGTTTGCTCGAGAGAGAGAGAGAGAGACTTATTTTCTCAAGGACATTTGCACTCCAGGCTCTTGAGTATGATGCAACCTGAGAGTCTTAGATTTTGTCACTAATTGCTTATCACTGGGAAACACACTTGGAGGTTTGGTCTGTAAACTCACGATCTGTCAATCTCGTTGAAACTAAGCAGGTCTAGGGCTATTCAGTACTTGGATAGGAGGCTGGCTGAGAACCCCGAGTTCTGTCATGGAAAAAATCAGAGCCTGGGAAAGGCCCTGGCTGTGACTCTCAGAATCCTTCAGCCAGCACGAGCAGTGTGACACTGACTGGGAGATTCTGGAAGTTCTAGTCCAAAAAAATAACTTTGTTGATCTTTGGAGGAAAAATATATGGTGGGATTATAATTTAATTTCTCAGCGGCTGGAATGGAACCTCCATCAAACCAGTCAAGTGCAAGTAGAATTATTCTAGTATATGCTGCAAAATGGCTGGATTCCTGCTTCATATAACCCCCATTGTCAGTTATTTTCCACATTGAGCCTACCTGAAATCTGGAATCATATTTAACTTTCTTAAATTAAGGGCAGACAGAAAATTTGAAAACCTGAGTGTTGACAGTGTCAGTGTTCAGAACCTTTGTTGTAACATGCACTAAGGTTCTAGCCTATAATTTATGCTCCATGTCAAAAGACCAGCATGTGATGTATTTGTTTTTGAAAATATCCAGAGCATTGCCGTGCACCACTGTTGTGTCAGAATAGGGCTCAGATAACGGGTTTTGATTTCAGTACTGTTCAATGCCTTGTTAAGAGGATTCTCCTTGTTACAAAACTGTGTTGTTTGCATAGAATTTCTCAAACATAGTAACTTAGGCTGGAGAAATGTTAGAGGTAAATGTTGTGGAGCACATAGCACAGAAAAGAGATGCTTGAAACCTCTGCCCCTATATAAACAGAATTTATCGAAGCCCAGAGAAGAACAGATTCCTTAAGATGAAGGGCCCAAAGGAAGCTGTTATGAAACACAACCTTTCAAATCTATCTATATGTTTCTTGTATCCTTCTCCTTTTCTTTGTGTCTGTTTCCTCACTGTGGATGGTGTGTTGACATTAAAAGATATAGCTGATGGAAGTGTAAAAGAAGGAATGGACACTGCTGTAGCAATAGAGAAGAGGTTGAAATGTTAATTAGGAGTAATTGAGTGTTGGATTTGTCCTTTTTTTTTTTGGCTGAGTCTTTTGTCTGCCGGTTGCTTACATGGCTGATCTCAAAACCATGGCCTTTTCCAGGTGTGAAAATATTAAGTTCCAAGATCCAGAGATAGCACCCGTGGACACAGGAAAGAAATACCGGAACTACTTCCTCGTCGATGTCTTAATGAGAAAGATGGAGAAGGTCTTCTGCAAAGCCCCTCAAGGTAAAGGATGCCTGCCTCCTTGCTGTTCTGTGGCCTCTTTGCCTCCAAGATGCCAGCAGTTACAGAATGCCCATCAGCCTTCTGCGCTAATCTGTGTTGGGGGTGGGAAGGTCGGTATTAGGCCATCTGAGAGTTCCCGTGTTGTTCTCTGGGTTCCCAAACTGGCTACAACTCCTTCCCTTTGTCACCATTGTTTCATGTTTTCTGTGTCTTTGTATATTCTTCTTCATCATTCTAAAAGTTGCAAGGCCTCTCTTGGGGACTTCATTACTGGCTATAAGAGCTTTAAGTTGTATTATAATAGTTCTTTAACTTGCATTTGCCCTCGTGGTCTTGCCCACCTGTAAAATTCAGCTCTGAGATCTGATCTGAAATTGTCTTCAGCCCTTAGGCTGAAGAATTTCCCACTCTTAGTCTTTGTCTTGCTCCAACCTGACTTTTGTGTTCTATGGAAGGCAGGAGAGTTCTTTGGATTAGCAGTTTAGCAGTGTTATGAGTTACAAAAAAGCAAGTGATAAAAGCTTGTAGCTGTGAAGAAGTGATAATAGGCCATGCCCACAGGCCTTACATAGGATTACATGACAGATTTAGGTAGGAGGGGCAGGAGTGTTGTCAGGAATTCACAAAAGGCTGTTTGGTTTTGAGGAGAATTATTATATTGGGTGGCTGTGGGAGATAAGATTATGGGGAGCCTGTATTAAAGCATGTAATGTCGCTGGGCATCTTTAAATGCCAACTGAAAACCTGGCTGTTTAAGCAAGCCTTCCCTCCACCCACCGTCTGAATTTTGTTATTTTGTGTTTTCTCCCATCTTGGATCATTATTTATTTAGTAATATATTGTTATGATTTTTGTTACATGATATGTTGTTACCCGCCCGGAGTAGTCTATATGACTAGATGGGCGGGCTATAAATGTAATAAATAAATAAATAAATAAATAAATAAATGTATTCCGGAGAGGAGACGAGTCTGAGGAAAAGAAAGAAGCCGTTTGAGGTATAAAGCGGTGTGACTACACAGTGGCCAGTTTCAGCTCAGCTGTGGGCTCCCTGTGTGGTGCTAGACAAATAAGAACTCTGTAAGCCTCAGTCTGCAATATGTGTATAGTACCAGATAAGTCTTATAGAGGTGTTGTAAACATTACCGAGAATACATGTGCATTGTTTTAAATATATTCCAATACCGTATAAATGCTTTAGTATTAATAGAGACTTATATACCAGTTTGGGAATTATGAGTGTGAGCTTTCATTCTCTCGTTCATTCACATAGTCACTAATAGAGGTGTGCAGATTTGTGTTTCTGGAGTGCAGAACATCTCTCTGGACGCTTCTATTCAACAGCTAAACTTTGACAAAAAGTGCTTTTTAATCTTCAGAATTGTGTGGCTAGAAGGAAGGAACTCCTGAAAACCTGTAAGTCCTTTCTGAGAGATACTTGAAAATACCCATATAGTCTATGACTGCACTGAAACGGCATAGGTTGCCCTGTGTAGCCTGCAGTCTCTTAAGGGAGGCAGATAGGGGGAGTTCAACCCTGTTGGTCCTTCTGCAGCCTTTGATACTGTTGACCATAGCATCCTTCCGGGAAGGCTTTCAAGTTTAGGGATTGGGGGCTTCATTCTCTGCTGGTTCCAGTCCTTCCTTGAGGGCTGATCCCAGATGGTACTGTTTGGGGATGCCATCTCTATCCCTTGGGAACTCCATTACAGGGTCCCACAGGGGTTGACAACATCCCAAATGCTTTTTATAACATCTACATGAAGCTACTACATGTAGCCCTATGGAGATTTGGGTTGTGCTGTCACCAGTACGCTGATGACACGCAGCTCTATTACTTCTTTGCCTCATCTGCTGGTGATGCTGCCTGGTGCTGATAAAGGACTGGATGAGGGCCAATAAACTGAAAGAAGAGCCTCATGACACGGTGGTTAAACGGCTGTACTGTAGCCAAAACTGTGCTCACAACCCAGGGTTCAATCCCAGGTAGCTGGCTCAAGGTTCACTCAGCCTTCCATCCTTCCCAGGTTGGTAAAATGAGTACCTAGCTTGCTGGGGTGTGTGTGTGTGTGTACCCTGCATAATTAACTTGTAGACCACCCAGAGAGTGCTTTAAGCATTATGGGGTAGCATGCTTTGCTTTGAAAATGAATCCAAGTAAGACAGAGATCCTATTGTTAAAAGGATTATGAGAACAGTTAGAGGGAAACTTGCTTGGCCTTGATGGACTTACACTCCCCCTGAAGGATCAGGTCTACAGCTTGGGGTGCTCCTGGACCTGGCTCTCTATGCAGGCTCAAATATTGGCCATGGCCAGGAGTGCCTTTTATCAGCTCCGATTGATTGCCCAGTTGTGTCCCTGCTTGGATAGGAAATGCCTAATAACAGTGGTTCACACATTGGTCATCTGAAATTACTGTAATGCTCTGTGTGTAGGGCTGCCCTTGAAAACAGTATGGAAACTTCAGCAGGTCCAAAATGTGGTGGCCAGACTGATTCCTAGGACTGGTAAATTCAGTCATATATCTCCAGTCTTGGCATGCCTTCATTGAGTCCCTATCAGTTTCTGTGCTCAGTGACCAATAAAGCCCTTAATGGTTTAGAACCTTGATATTTGCCGGAATCTCTCTCAGAAATCAGCTACCTGTTTCACCCGGTCCTCTCTGTCTATATATTGCTAAAAGTGGCTAAACCCAGGGAAGCCAAAAAGGTAACAGCAAGGAATAGGGCCTTTTCAGTGGTGGCCTCTAGTCTTTGGGATAAATTACCAATGGAAAAATGTCAGGCTTCTTTCCTCATGTTTAAGAAATTGGTGAAAACAGAAGTATTCAAAGCTGCCTTCTATTGATTCTCCCAGATGTTATTAATGTTAATTTTTCCTTTTTATATTAATTTTAGTTTTATGCTGTTACAACTCCATATCGTTGCATGTAATTTGTTAGGTGGAATTTTGTAGATTTAAGATTTAACTTGTAAACTGCACAGAGTAGTGCTTGCACTGATGGGGCAGTATAGAAATCAAATATATAAATAATTTTGCAGAACCCAGAGGTTAGGAGACTTTTAGTTGTGTTCCTGCATCGCATTCATGCTCCTTTCTTTCCCAGATTTCTGTCTGAATAAGCCATGCAAACATGCTTCCTTTCCATAATTTTGATGGAAAGAAATGCCCTGTCCTTTTTGTTTACTGAAAACCCTGTATGTAGATGCTTGGGGTTTAAAAGATAATTGCTTGCTTGCTTCTGTTTTCCATACAGAAAACAGAAGCAAGTATGGAAAACAGAAGCAAGCAAGCAGTATGGAAAACAGAAGCAAGCAAGCAGAGTGGAGTATTGTGTTACTGAGATGATTTCTGTTCAGTGTGGTTAGAATTCTCCCAGTCATGCTCTGACCATGTTTATGGTTAATCTCTTCTAGAGCTTATTTCCCACTAATTTGGCTCTATATTCTGACCTAGTATGGGTTGGTCTGGATGAGCAGCTAATACCCAGCCACAACTGTGGTGGTGTGCTAGAGCTGTATTCTAGCCGCCAACAGTTATTTTTGGACTGTAATTCCCAGATTCTCCCAAGCAGCATCATATAACATGATGTTATTTTAGAATTTAAATTACCTATACATTTTCTTCCTACTATCTTACTTGTAAACACTCTGTTGCATTTGAACAATGTAGTCCTGCAGTTTCTTCTGTTTAAAAATTGTTGACTATAACTGCTGAAAGACTGTAAGACAGCCTATCACGAAGAACTCTTAATGTAAAATATGCCAAGGCAGAAGCATTATGTTTAGGCTACACCCTTGGGGGGGGGGGGGGGACACAAATGATTAGATGGGCAAAGCGAGGAAATGTGGACTGTTTGGATCTGGGATTTACACTCGGAATTGCCACTTGGCTATTCCTGCACCAATGGTCTCAAGACTGACTATGTTGGAACATTATGCCAAAATGTTTACATTCTTAGTGTGGCTGTAAATCTGTACATTGTGGGTACTTCAGATGGAGAGCAAGGAAAAGTGCAGTACAAGATGGGCAATCTCTCTAAACAGAAACCGGAGGGCTTAGGGAATCTCAAGCTGGTGAGGCAAGCAAAGCAACCTCTGTGTCCAGTAGAATCTTCACCTAGGTAACTGCATTCTGAGCTGCCTGGCAAAGAAGTAGCCAAAATTCTCTTGCATAATTATGCAAATAGTGTAAGTTTTGGAAGCAAATTGCCCCGAGCTAAGAAATCACCGTAGACGTCATCATTTCCATGCTGAGTTGGGCAACAGGGTATGCAACAGATAACACCTAATTTCTTAAAGTTGGGAAATTCATCTCCAAAAGTTAACTAGGTAAGACAATTTGGGCAACTGTTTTATGCTTCCTGTATCTGTGATGGCTGGAAACTTGTTTAGTAAAATGCAAAAACTAAAAATTATCCAGATCTCTGAGAGGAAATCAGTGCCGTGCCATTTTGGAGGAAATGTATTCCCTTTCCCATTTGTTGAAATGCTGTTACTTGCCCAGAGCCATTTCGTTAGGTCTGACAGTGAATCTGAGAAAACCTGGTGCTCTTTTCTATGCAAGGAATAAGTACACAGTTTACTTTTTAATTTTTTTTAAATTTGCTGTCCCTCCCACAGCTGATTTGACCCTGGACCCAGAAACAGCCCATCCACGGCTCACCCTTTCCTCAGACTACCGGAGTGCCCGACTTGGAGAGCGCTGGCGGGAGCTTCCTGATAACCCAAAACGCTTCGACTCTGACTACTGTGTATTGGCTCTTCAGGGTTTCACCCACGGCCGCCATTACTGGGAAGTGGAGGTTGGAGGCCGACGGGGGTGGGCAGTGGGGGCCGCCCGCGAATCAGCTCGACGTAAAGAAAAGGCTAACGCTGGAGGTCCCCACCAGAAACGGGAGATCTGGTGCGTGGGGACCAATGGCAAGAAGTACCAGGCACTGACCACCACCGAGCAGACATCTCTGCCTCCGTGTGAGAAACTCCGGCGTTTTTGTGTCTACCTGGACTATGAACGGGGCCAGCTGGGCTTCTATAATGCTGAGAATATGGCCCACATCCACACTTTCAATGCCTCGTTCCATGAGCGCATATTTCCCTTCTTCCGTATTCTTTCTAAGGGAACCCGCATCAAAATCTGCAATTGATACCATCACTGTTGTTGTCATTGCATGTAGCTGGATCTCTTCTCCTCTCCCTGCAAGGCCTCCATCTCACAAGTCTTCTTAACCTAACCCGTCGTCCCACATGAGAGATCCTGGCTCCTCATCACTCTTGGACTTTGGTGGATACCTTATCTTGGATTCACTTTGGCGGGGATTCTCCTCTTCTGTGGATCCATTATTGCACAGATTTCCTTTTCTGGTGGTTCATGAGACCATGGATCGAATTAAAAAAAAATTCTTTCTTTTGTGTGGTTCAGATCCACGCTAGCAACATTCTCTGTCTCTTCCCCTTTGGAATCCTGCTATAAGCTGGCTCCATCGCTCTTTCTGCCTCCTGAAAGACGTCTGACTCCTGGATCTCTCTGAGGAGGGATATGGGCTGATATTTATTCTGGGTACATGATTCCTGGCTGATGCTTGGTAGGATCTACCATGGTGCAGGGAAAGGGCAGAGCAGTCTGCAGCTAGCTTTGATGTTCCAGAATCATTCAAATTTATTAAGTCAGGCTCTCAAATCTCAGAAACTCCTGAGAATGCCTGATGATCTTAGCTTATTTATGAGGTCTGGACCAGATTATTAGTCCTGACATATTCTTGGAGTTGAAACCAGGCCATGCTGTGAAATCACAAGCTTATTTCCAGCCTCGTTAAGCAATCTTATGGTCTACATCTTGGTGGAGGTCAGCATCTAAATACAACTCTACAGAAATAGCCTAGCTGGTGATCATTTTATCTCATGTATTTCTTCTTCTTTACTAACTACAGATTTTTAAAGAAAAACATAGAGCCACTAATTTTGTCCCACTGCTCTGTATATGGTTTAATGTAATGTCCCAGCTGTTTGTCTCCCATTCTTTGATGTTATCCCTGTTGGTTTTTACCGAAGGGAGGTATTTATTAACTCTCACAGTGTGATGTACAAGCAATTTTTGGTCAGTAGCAGAGCCAAATGATGTGGTGCTCACTGATGCCATTGGAGGGCCAGGGCTCTAGGGATGATGTCAACCCCACCAGAACCTTTGGTGGTAGGACTGTATCACAGCTGCCTTGCCTGCTCTCCCCACCCCCAGGGGTTTAGATAACTTATTTTAAGATGCTGTCACTTCATAGACTTGCAGTGCAGAATCTCTCTCTTGTATCCTGCAAATGACCAGAGGCTTTAGCTGTGCCAGCTGTGGTTTTGGATTCTTTTTGGCATTACAGAGCTTTTGAACTATTTTTCGCTAAAAAAAAAAAGACTTAAAATGGAGATCTAGTTTTTTGGGAAAAGTTGACAGAATGAATAACTAACTAAATAAATAAGCAATTCTACAACTTAAGTCTTTTGTCTTTTTGATATGTTGAGACATTGAAAAGAGATAGCCTGGGGATTTAGTCAAGATGTGGTTCATGCTTCCCATCAAACTTTGTACAAAAACCAGAGGAAGTGGCCTTCTGCTGAGCCAGAGTGTGTGCAGGATTATCTGTGGTGGGAGGAGTGACTTTAGTGTATTGAAGGCCTTATTTTGCCTTCCCAGGACCTGCTGTGGGCCATATAATCCCCACAAGTGCCTAGAAGTCTTTAAAGCCAAGTAAGATACATGGATCAACATGAATTTGACCCAACTCCGGGAGGCAGTGGAAGACAGGAGGGCCTGGCGTGCTCTGGTCCATGGGGTCACGAAGAGTCGGACACGACTTAACGACTAAACAACAACAAAGATACATGGAGAGGGGCGGTATTAAAAGTACAATATAAATAAGATTTTAAAACTGTAGTTAAAATCCTCTTGAACTCGGCGTAGCATCAAGTTCCACTGAGCGAAGTTGAGAGAGAATTGTGTCTAGGCAATCCTGATTTGAGAGTGACTGTGCAACTAACCTGTGGAACTGCTTGCTAGATAGGACTTCTGTGTAAATTTCACAGCCCCTTGCAGAACTTCTGAGTCACGCAGGTGTTGGTATGCAACAGGATTTTGATCAATTAATCATGAAAATACACTAAATTATACCCTTTTAAACCAATTTAAAAACACACTAGAAATGACGAGTCCCCCATTAAGCCCCCTTCCTTAGCAGCCATTTTGATATTAAAAACTTGTCTGAAAAAGTCTTTGTCTACCAGTGGAAGGGAGGGGTCCGTCCTGGTCTCATGTGGGAGTTTCACCGTCTGAAAGTAGCCAACAAAAAGAAAAATCCTTTTTCCTAGGTCCACACCAAGCCTGCCTGTGAGGGCCGTGGGAACCAGAGAAAGCCCTCCCTGAAGGTGTTAAAACCTAGGAGGCTGCATCCGTTAAGGCAGAAGTAACAGAGTTGGAGAGTTCCTGGTGGGAAGAGGGGGACACTCTGCTCATTTGTCTTTGCCATGGTCATACGTAGCAAGCAATACCAGTGTCCTCTGTAATTTTGGAGCAGCACCATTGCCAACCAAATGGATAATGATCAGGAGCACCATAGAAATCTTAATCCCCATCCCACCCCCTTTTTTGCTGTGCCCACGACCACCTCCCCACTGCATGGAGGGTAGTGCTCTGCTTTAACTTGTCCCAGGGAAAGGGTGTAAGGAGTGGTGCAAGAGAGGGAGGGTAAAAAGGGGGGGGTACATGGGTACCTTTGAGAGACTCCCCTCTGAAAAGCTACAGAGTACAGGGAGCACATCCAGAAAGGATATAAGACAGGACTGGGGTTTGGTTTCATTTCCAGCTGATTTCTAAAATATTTTCCCCCCTGTTTGAAATTACCTCTCCCAATAGACACTCTCCATCTAATTTATGTGTATTTCCATTATCTATGCTTTGAACTTTGTACTTGGTCCTAAGAGTTTTTTGGGGAAAAGGGCACTGATTGGCAAATATTGGTTTTCCCCTCCTCCATTCTCAACCCTCTGCTCTGGAAAGGAAAATGGGTTAAGGGTTAATCACCAGGTTCCCCTTGCTAGTCCTAGAAGTGTGTGTGTGTGTGTGCATGGGGCGCAGGCCAAATATTGGGTTTCCCTTCCCTCAAATGGAAAATACCCGTTCTGCTCCCTCACATTCTCTGGTAGATTATTGTTTTAACCAAAAGGATCCTTTGCGCAAACCTTCTGCCCGTTGAAAGCCCGGGGAGTGATCTCCCGGCCCCCACCCCCTCTGCAAGACACAGATGGGGCTCCCGGCCACTTGAGGCTCAGGCTTCATACTCTGCTTCTCCTAAAACGACTGTCTTCAGGAACTTCCATTAGAAAAGAAATACTTTTGAAGGAAATACTGTACACATAAACAGGATGTGTTGGAGACATAGTTTTATTACTTCTGATGAAGAGGAGCACACAGCAAAAACATGCACTAGAGGCTGGTTCAGGGGCACAGTTTGAGATCCTGCCTCATTTCAGTCTTGGGCTGCCTGGAGCCAACCCACTCCTGCCTGTCTGCTTCCCAGAGGCAGAAAGTCCGAGCTCTGGCTGTATTTCCCTTCCTGTGGAACTCCTAGTCACTGTGTGTGTGTTTTAAAAAAAGTATCTGGCTGCAATGCCAGAAGTTGGGAGTTCAGTTCTCCTCCGTGCCTCCTTGACAGGGGCTGGACTTGATGATCCATAGGGTCCCTTCCAGCTCTGCAGCTCTGAGATGATGATGATTCAATGACAGCATTGAAACCAGCCAGCCAAAAGCAAGAGGAAAGCAGTATTTCCAACTGTGGGGACAAGGTATATACTCTGCTCCTCCACTGAGCTGTGGAGTCAATGAATGGGCTGAGAGGATGAGACAGTGGCTGAAATCCTGTTGCTTAATGTAAGTTGCACCAGAGTAGGCCATAGAATCAGTGGGAATTTGGGAGTCTCCTCCGTAAGTTCCATTGATTCCAATGAGGCTACATTAGTTGCAACTTTCCTTAGCATAGCAAATCAAAACTAAAGTAATCCCACTTGAATCAGTGGAACTTCTGGAGGAACTGACTCAATGGGCCTCTTCGAGTTGCGACTCACTGTGCTAAGTAACAGGATTTCAGCCAAAGGCTGAGCGAATGCTTGTGTCTTGGTGAAGGTGTGATTTTTGTTTCCCTACATATATATGAATGCCCATTTTTGCCCTGCCTCCACCAACCATTGTGTGTGCTCTGCTTTTTGCCCTGCTAGCTACAGCACACCATCTGCCACTGCCCTAATGCCCTTTGCTACTATGGGAGGCTGTGGTAGCAGCAACAGAGCCACCGCACACTCCCTCCACCTTAGGATCTGTGGACATCAGCTGATAACTGGAACGGAAGAGACTTCTCTTGGGTTCTGCTGACAGACCGAAAACTGGCTTTCTCCATTCTTTGCACCAGAGGGTGAAGCAAATGTTTGTTGAGTTTACACCTACATACATGCCTTTGTCCTGGCTGCATGCCAAGGATGACACTGACCTCTTCTAGTTCTTTCACTGGGCCTTCGGTCATAATCAGGCATATCTAATGAACTCCCCGTGAGTAGCTTTCCTGTTAACAATGGAAGGAGGGTATAAACTCAGCCTCACGTCTACTTTGGCCACCCTTGTCCTACTCTTTCAACTTCTGGTGAGGCAAACTTGCCCTGGCCCAGGATGACCCCCCTGCTTGTCTAGGGTTCAAGGTCATGTGAAAATCAGTCCGCTTCTCTCATGAGGAGGCAAAAGACAGCAGACCTTTGTGGGCAGAGGATTCACCCATCCAAAAGCCCTGCCCGTTCAGTCAAAAGCATCGGAGAAAGAAGAAGAACAACCCCTTTCTACTCACAAGGCCAGAATAGCATCATTTATTTCTCCTACAGAAAACAAAATGACCATCACCCAGAAGACAGTCTCAGAGCCATACATGGAAGAAACTGGAGCTGGTTCTTCCCTCTACTAGGAAGAGACCTTCAAATCTAACCTGCATCTTCCTGCCTCTTGGAAGAAACAATTCCCACCTGAGGATAACCCTCATCCACTGCAGGAACCTGATTTATGTCCCACCTTTCAATAAGATGATCCTCTACCGCTTCTTCAAATACAAAGTACTTAACAGGACTTATTTCTATGGCTGGGATCCCCCAACTTCTAAAATCTTAATAAGAGTTGACATACCAGAAGTCACAATCCAAGGAAAACAAAGTTTATAAAGTACCAGTTCAGAAATGAAGGATTTTCTGGCCCTCCACATCATTTAAGTCCCAGAAACCCCAAGGTCAAGTCTAGCCAAGGGTCAGGGATCATGAGATTTGGCAGTATAAAAAATGTGGAAGGTCAAAGCTGCCCCAACCTTGTGGTCAGGTATTTTTTACTGGGACATCCGTGATCTGAATCTTGATTTTTTTTTTTTTAGTGTTCCGTACCTTCAGCCATCTATTGCAATCCTTCTTTGTCTGCCAACACTGCCTCTAGTGGCCAACTGTGGAAACTGGAATTCCCATCATTCTAGCCAACATGTCCGTAAAAGTATTCGTTTTATTCTTAACATCTCTAAACACGGATTGTCTGTTTTCACTGCTGCTGCACACACAGCCTCATTATTTAGTCTGAACTTTCTACCTTACAATGCTCCGCTCCCTCTTCTGATTAGCTACTGCCCAGTTAAGCATCATTCTGGACCTGGACAGATTTATTTTATTTATTTATTTTATTGAATTTCTACCCCGCCCATCTAGACCAAAGGTCTACTGCTTCAGCCGCACTATAAAATGTACCTGGGTTTATCATCCTGGCTTTAAATAACTGGTAAGTGTCTTGAACAGCTGTGACTCACAAGTTGTGCCTTCCCTTTTAAGTCAGGAGTGGACCAACTGCAGCCCATCAGATGCATTCAAACAAGACCTGGAGGACCCACCCTTTGCTCACCTGTTTTAACACAGCTCTTGTTTTCTTTTAAAGAATTAAACAAAAACACCTTGGATTTTCCAGGTTAATTTAACCCTAAATGTCCATTTCCTGGTATTTTGCAAGGACAACACAGATCAGTTTCAGAGCAGAAAAAAACTTTTTTATTGAATTTTTTTTACATAATTATAACCTGTGCCTTGTACTCAAATTGTACTCTCTCATCTGGTTCCAATAGTGACCTGCCAAACGCGAACCAGGTTATCTGTGTAGCCAGCAAACAGAGTCTGATGGGGTAGGGGAAGGGGAGAGAGAGAGAGAGAGAGAAGAAAATAAGCAATACTAACAAGTGATCTGGTGTCAGAGGGGAACTAACAGTCCCTTAATATTGTGAACAGCTGCACAGAAAGTCAGCTAAAATAAAATTAAGAGCCAGCTCAGGAGACCCTAAGATGTGTGTGACAGTTACTTTAAACTCTTTCAATCGACCACTACTTATAGTTGTGTTAGTACATCACCCCTGCAGGTAGTCAAAGCTTAAGATACTTGGATGTGGGGGTTGGATAGATCCCAATTCACAGGAAGCTACTTAAACTACAGAAGAAGAGGAACAAGCTTTCACATGAAGAGATGAACCAGGAAGAGATGATTCAATTAGGTCTACCCTGCAAGTGTCATTGCAGGAACAGCAACACTTAAGCATTCTGAGAGTACAAATGCAGGACTCAGCAAAGCCTTTACAGACCTCTAGAGAAATCATACCATCTGCTAGCTTTTGTGGATCAGGGCCTGGCTTCAACAGGCTTGCACCGGTGTCTTGATCACTTGGGTAAGTTGGACGGCCCCGAAATGACGTGAACCTGGCTCAAATCTTACTACCATGTTCTAACCATGACATCACCCTTCTCCATCTTGTCTCCTAGACATCCCCGTCAACTGCAACTGCGGGGATGGGACCCTGTACTCTTCTTCAAGGACAAAAAGTACACCACAAAACCGATGCAGCAACAACAAACTGCGAAGTGCAGATACGGAAAAGTCCAGTCCGGAAAATAGGTTTCAGATGACATATCTGGGAGCTATATTCCAGCAAAGTCAATGTTCCTAGTCCTCTCGTCAAATCCTGCCACACTGAGTAGAGAAGGTTAGTATCTATAAAGCCCCCATGGAGCCCTTTTGCCTCCCTTTTCTTTCTTACCTGTCCATCGGCTGACCAGGCCAAGGAAGTGCACTGAGGTGGCTCGGCCTTGCTGCTGGTGCTGATCACCTCCTGCTTGAGCTCATCCACAATGATCTTGCCTTCCAAATCCTGTGAAAAATAATTGGGGAGAATGTTTGCTTCATTCACTTCCAACTTCCTATCCACACATCTAATGGGAGAGCTGAACAACATGCTCAGAAACAGCCTCTGGTTTTCAACATGAAAGCTGTGTCAGATGGCATAATAGTGTGTTTCATCACAGCACAAACACGCCTCCCCCCACCCATCCTCAAGCCACTGTAGACACATCACATCCTCCCAACAAAACAGACAGTTGTAAAGGGATAATTAAAGACAAGGAAAGAGTAACCTATCTGCTCATTTCCTGCCCTACTAAGCTTTCTGATTCTTCTTGTCCCTTGTCATTTCCTCCATTGCCAGCAAATATGCTGTAATCTTTTTGGGAAAGGTTCAGATAAGAGATATCTTTGGGAGCAGAGGTTTGGATTAGTCTAAAAAAACCCAAGTATATAGTTGGGTCTTTGAAAATGTCAACAAGAACAAAGCCACAGGGAAACTGAGAATACACTGGCATAAGGGAACATGAAAATTCCACTGGTTAATCTGGAATTTCCCTGGCTTTTGGATTTGCTGTATTTCACACCTTGCTAGTGGAATTATCAAATCAGACAAGCAACCTGATACCCAACTGGATACTTGATCATGAACTGTGACAAAATGTGACTGACAGAGTGATCCTTATTCCTCTCACTGTGCTTGGTTCTTCTATCGAAGGCCAGTGCAAACCAGCTGGGCCAATGCTAACAACAACTCACCCAGATCTTGATGCTGGGCCCAGTGGCAGCACACAGCCAGTAGCGGTTGGGGCTGAAGCACAAGGCGTTGATGATGTCACCACCATCCAGTGTGTACAGATGCTTGCCTTCGTTCAAGTCCCACAACATGGCCTGACCATCCTAGAAGGGAAAAAGAAACCAGCAGAGAAGAGACAGCTTTAAGAAAACTAGGGCAATCAGCAAGCAAAAATGACACAAAGCGATGGTTTCTTCTTCCTTTAAAGCAGAGGTTCAAAGAAGCTAAAGACACACTTTCCCCCCAAATGGAACAAACACATTTTTCATGGAACAAGCTCAGAGATATGGCTGGCATCAGGGCAACCTGTGGCCACTCCAGATGTAGCTGGAGTGAAAGATCTGATCCATCAGCCCTGGCCACCACAACCAAAGGTGAAGGCTGATGGGGATGAAGTATACAAGCTGCTTAACGCACACAGGACATTATCTTCCTGGACTAGGCAAAATATGACCCTTCGTGTTGTGGCAATGCCCATCAGCCCTCACCAGTACAGGCTACATTGACTTTGTTCAGCCATGTCTGTGGCCACATTTTCGTGACAAATTTCCACCCATTTTAAATATCTGGTAGACTATAGGGATCCACCTCCTCTGCACTAAACTGAGGCTGTTTCTCTGAATTGGTTGCCCCACAGACAGACAAGTTAACATTTTGATCAGTTTCTTCTCAAAGTTTACAGGGGTTGTGGAATGAAAAAGCCATCAGGTCTCTGCAGCCCAACACATTCAATTGTGGACCTAATTCCTGCCTTTCTACCACCCTATACTTTGGACTCTTAAAATACTTTATTTTTTACACTGTCTGGCACATTTGTACCTCATCTGTAAAGTAAAAATGGTCAGAAAATTACTGTTTCCAAATGTGGAAAAAAAATTATAAAAAATTAAGCAGCTGAAAAACAGCCTCTGAGTATCCGCACGGTGATCAAGAGTCAGATGGCACTCGTAGGTTTCATCACAGCTGAGCCAAGATGTGCCACGAGCAGATTCAAGAGAGTAGCAAATAGCATCTGGCAGGAGCCCAGACTTTGCCCACGACTTCTTCTGGGAGTCATCCATAATGTAACTTTACCAAGTGCTGTTTTACATATAGGTTTTGGTCTCCCCAGAGAGGATCCTGCTTCACAGAGCATGAAGAGGGATAGAAGGAAACTTGTACAGACTCTGATTTCATCCCTTTAACCATTCATTGCTCCAGTTGAGCCACTGAATGCTAGCTACTGGTTAGTGCAATGAAAAGATCCTGGAGGAAGCACAAGGCCCATGTTCCTTTCTCCTCTTCTCATGCCTTGAGTCAAACCATGCTTGACTCTCTCTGCTATAGCCCAGACCTCCCCCTTTCCCTCTATTAAGCCTATGGCCAGCCAATGCTTGAGGAGAAAAAATTGAGGAGAAAAAATTCACAAAAGAAACAAGTAAAAAAGAAAAGAAAAGGCAGTCCCCCAGTCCTGTTGCCCTGGAGATGTACCTTGCCACCTGAAGCACACAAGGAACCATCAGGTGAGACCGTCACTGTGTTCAGGTAGCCAGTGTGCCCAATGTGGTTGGTCTTCAGCTTGCAGTTGGCCAAGTTCCACACCTACAAAATGGAGAAAACAGAGGCAGATAAGAAAGCTGCAAAAATGTTTGGATGCTCCCCAGGTTTATGCACGTGTTCTTGCTCCCTAGAGGTACACAATGTCCACCTAGTACAGCGGAATGCATTTCACTTCTGCATGGCTGACCGTCTTGCCCCAAAGTGGGAAGACCAAGGTTTGAGTTGGTTGGTGTTTCTCAAAAATGAGAGAAGAGAGCCGCCTCTGGTGTATTTAACCATTTGCAGGGAAGTGGGCCTTGAAGACAGATTATCCCATTAAGACTGCTATTCCTACACACCTTCACCAGTTTGTCCCAACCGCAGGAGACAATGATGGGGTTGCTGCTGTTGGGGGAGAAGCGCACACAGGACACCCATTCCGAGTGGCTTTCATCCTGCAAGGTCAAGAGAAGGAAGAATAAAATGATACGTTTGTGATATGACGAGAATGGAAAAACTGATTCTAAGAACTGACACTGAAGCACTGCTTTTAAAAAAGCTTACACCTCTAGTCCTCATTCTACCCTACAAGCCTATGAATGCAATCCTTTGTTTACTCTCCTCATTTACCCAGTTCTGGAGGCCTACTCATTCTATCCATTCCTTCCTCCTGTCAACGTTTTGCCTGTACGGCCCTTGGGCAGTAACCCATGTTTTTTACTTTATGACTTCTATAAGAGGTGTAGAGAATCCATGGTCCTCCATTGGTTGTTGGGCTGCAACCTCTAACATCCCTCATCAGTGGCTAAGTGGCTCAGCCCAATGGAGATGGCAATAAGACAACATCTCTAGAGCACTGCACATTCTCCAGCCCAGCCTTAAAAAGAGCCACAACATCTGAAGGTGTTACGTTAACTGCAAGATTATAAGAAGCTCAGTAAAGACACAAATCAAGGGGGTCCTTCCCTTCCTCTAATACAGTGGTCCCCAACCACAGACCGGTGGGGGGGCGTGGCATGCTCGTGGGGGTGTGGCACACCCGCAGGGGGGTGGAGTGCACTTGCGCACATGCGTGCGGCAGTGCTCGCAGGGGCCGCTTGCACGCACATCAGCACTCACAGGGGAGTAGGAGATCTGTGTCCGCGGCCCGGTCCTGTCTAGGCCTCGGACTGCTGCCGGGTCACGGACCGGGGGTTGGGGACCCCTGCTCTAATATATTCCGTGGCAACAGAACCACCCATGTGAGGCCAGACGGGGTCTGTTCTTGGAAATGGTAAAGTTACTTTTTTTGGACCACAATTTCCAGAATGCCAATGCGGGATGGAGTATTCTGGAAGTTGTTGTTGAAAAGTTACATTTCCTGTCTCTGGCCATTTATGCTGACTTGGCATTGAGGTGGCTTTTGGCAGAACCTGTTCCTCCACGCCTTCCTCACACAAACGGTGTGTGCCAGAGGCAGACTTGTGGAGGAAACATGTGATCACCCAGTTTAAGACCATCCAGTGAGAGTGAGTGACTCCACTTGGAGGCTCCCCCACTCCTGTTAGACCTGGCTCAGACCAATTTATGACTCGGCCCAAGTCATATGCTGAACAACCTGCCATATGAAACCAGATCCCACATTGCCACTTCACTATCCTGTCAGCTGTCTCCACTGCACCAACAGCACACTTCTCTCTTAATGCCTGAAAAGCTTCTCTCTGCCCTTTCTCCATGTCCGAAAAAATTAAGGGTGTCCAGGTAGCTCCGATTAAAAGGTGCAACAGTGGAAAGCCCAAGAAAGCCTTTCTCCTGGAAAGCCTTTCCTTTCACTCCAAGTTAACCTAGCTCGTTGCCATTTAAGGTTCAACTGACTGAATGATACCTTGGACACAGAGGGTTTCATTTCTTTCCCTCGTAACCCTTTCCACTACAACTCTACCTAGAAGACTCTTTCCTGCTGTCTTCAAGCCGCCTGTATGATACACTGGCTGAATCAGAAGATCAAATTATGGATCAAATTATGTCTGTAACAACAGCGTATACGCCAAGGATCAAATTCAAAACATATTTTCTTTGGTAAAAGCGAATTATTTGCGAAGGAGTTGAGAAAATTGTGGAAACTTTCTTCAAAGCAAGTACGGCAACTGTGAGAACCAACAGCCATAACAGGGAGGCTTTTGTATATTCTGGCACCTCACTTAAAAGCTAACAGGTCCACTGAAATAGAAGAGCCTTCCACGCCAAGGTCTAGGAAGAACGCAGGATGGACTTGCCTGCACGGTGTACTTGCAGACACCCAGGGTGTTCCAGAGTTTGATGGTTTTGTCCCTGGAACCTGAAACAATCTGGCGGTTGTCAGAAGAGAAAGCCACACTCAAGACATCCTTGGTGTGGCCCACAAACCGGCGGGTGGTGGTGCCTCTGTAAGGGAGATGGTTACAAAAACCAATTAACACAGGAAAGGAGGAACCACAGACCAAAGTGTGCACCACCCTGCCTTGCCATTTCACCTCCTGCAAATTCCCCAGGACAGTAAGATTAACTGGAAAATGATGCTGTGATGGGAAAAGGCCATCCTGACAGGGTCAAATCTTTCTACTGCAAAGTCATCTGCTGGTGAGTACTAGGAACCAGGCAAACAGAAGTGCCTCCTGCCACTTCATGGGTCTGTAGGATAGGGAAGCAAGCTGGTAGGCATCAAGACATTCCTTCTCTGATCGTTCACCACCTGCTGGATGGGTAAGCATATGCCCCCAAGGACAGCTTTCCACTACTAAGTGAACACAATCTAATGGCCCCTCACCTTCCTGAATTTGGAGCAATCTAAGACTCTCTCAAGGGTCCTCACTGAAGGATCTCGACAGTAACAAGTGGTTTTATAATAGCGGTTCTCAATCTTTTTTTTGGCCATGGTCATAAACGCAATATGAAAGAAAAACAGGCAGGATCAGGACTGTATAAGTAGCATAACAAGCCTTAGAAGGTCGTGTGTGTGAAGAATTGTTTCCAGTCAGTGGCTCCCTTCCAATGTGCCAGGCCTCCCCGGGAAGCCATATGGCACTCACTGAGAATGGCTGGTTTAGAAAACATCCACTAAGGAGAAGCTCCAAAACCCTACAGGAAATTAGATCCTTCCTTTTCAGACACTCCTGATTTCCAAAGAACAAACCTAAAACAAACTTTTAATGTCTCAGTTGCCTCTGTAGTGTCCCATCATAATTGCAGGACATCTCATCAAACCACTGGAGTCAGTAGATGTGTGTCAGATCTAATCACTGGGACATGAGGAAGCAACAAAAAACAAACAAACAAACAAAAAAACTGATCCCAAAGCAAAGACCAGGGAACAGAAATAAAACCTTAGAAATAAATCAGAAATCAGCAGATAACAATACTGCACCAAGTGACATAAGTCAGAAATCTGTTCTTTAATCCAAAAGGTCCCCGTTTCCTTCTCCTCAACTGGCACTTACGTTGTAAGGTCCCAGAGGCGAAGAGTGCCATCCCAAGAGCCAGAGAGGGCAAACTGCCCATCTGAAGAGATCACCACATCACTGACGAAGTGAGAATGGCCCCGCAAGGCACGCTGAGGGATCCCATAGTTTGTTTCATCCCGTGTTAGCTTCCACATGATGATGGTCTTGTCTACAAGAGAAGACAACAGATGATTCTCCCCAGATTTCTACAGAACCTAAGACAAGATGCATCTGGGAGGAAGGTACGCCATGACCCAATCACTGACTTCCCTTGGGCAGAAAACGGCACCCAACATCCCATATTCCATGGCGACTCCGCTCTAGTTCTTACTAGGAAGGCTAGAGCACCTGTGGAGCCCCACGCTTGGCTAGACTACAACTCCCAGAACCTCTCTCCATCAACTATGCTGGTTAAGGTGGATGGAAGGTGCAATGCAAAATCTGGGGTGGGGTGGGGGGGTGTCACTTGTTCCACATCCCTTGTAGCAAAGATAACATCCCAGCCATACCACTTCACACTACAGGTAGGGGGAGTTATGCAACTGAATGCTTTCACAGGGATCAGGACTTTGACAACTGTAATATATACTCCCCTGAACTTACAGGAAACTGCATTCCTAACCATGCATAGTTGAAGGTGTGTCCCTCCTCAACCTACAGGACTTTCTTCAAATACTTTCTGTTACAACTGGGGTTTATAGCCACATAAAGAATTAACTGCAGTTTCTTAGTCTGCAAAGAAGCACATCTCAGGCCCAGCAAACCACCTTAATGTACTTAATATCAGCACAGCATTCACCAGGGACATGCAACTATTTGGCCCTTGGATCTGGTTGGTGGACCTTTCCTACAAAGAGAAAACCAGGGCTGCAAATCTGAAGTCAGCCCACCCTGCCTGGTAACTTGGCAGACCTGTGACCGGTCTTAACTTTGTGCTGCACTGCTTCAGAACAGACTCTTTCAAGGAGAGACTGAACCCAAAGAGAGGCTCCCACCTGCCCAGTTCTTAACCAGTCTTCTCCTGTCCCATCATATTGCAGGATGTGTCTTCAGACCCCATTAAGAAGATCAGGAGACAATAATAGATTTAATCATTGGGACTCGGAAGAAAAGCAGATAAGCTTACCTTCTCCTAGACACCCACCCCTCATTTCCCACGTGGTACCGTCCTATCCACCCATGCTTCCTTATTACTTGGCTTCTTCCAATTTCTTCCCCTTTAGTACCTTGCCTTATAGTTTTCCCTAAGAAACATTCCAAGAACTGGGAATAACTGCCCTATCGGTTGCTCATAAAAGGAGAGGAGGTCTTTCTCCCAAGAAGGATGATGGCAGATGACTCTATGATTGTCCAGTTCTTGGTAGCCTTAGGAGCCATGGAGGAGTCGGGCCCTTCCAAGTGCCCTCTTTCCCCACCACGCTATTCCCTAGGCTAAGAAAGTGCTGGCCTCCCCTCTTCCTCCCACAAGCGGGTATTTCCTGCTCTGCAACTCCAGCGCGCCCCCCCCCCAGCAAGTTGGTATCGCCCCGCTTCTCCTTACCGCGCGAGGCGGAGAGGATCATGTCTGGGAACTGCGGGGTGGTTGCGATCTGGGTCACCCAGCCGTTATGGCCCTTAAGGGTGCCGCGGAGGGTCATCTGCTCCGTCATGGCGGCGGCTGAGTGGGCTCGAGCTCCCGCGGCAGACGGAGGATGGCGGCGGATTCAGCGGCGGCTCTCGGCCCGGACCTGCCACCTCGCTCAGGCCCAGAGAGAGAAAGGAAGCGGCGGCTTTTTCCGGAAGCGGAAATAGCCTCGCCTGGTGAACGGAGGTGCCGGTGCCGTACAGCAAGATGGCTGCCCCTACATTATCCGTATGAGGGAGAAGAGAAGCGGCTCACGCAGGCCCACCCTTCAAAAAACAAAAACCCAGTATGGAATAAAACTGCAATTTACAGTTTTGGAAAGTTTTGTGGTTACACAGTTGCAAACCCGACGACACGCTTCGGGGATGAGGCCAGAGTGGCTGCTTACTGGTTCCTCCCTTTTCTTAGACCTCAACATGGCGGCACCCTGGGCGGGACGTCTCACGTCGCCATTTTCCGTAACGAGACAAACCATCTAATGAAAAGCTCCCTTGGTGCCCTTTGCTCGAGAACCTGCCTTTTCCCCGTGTGGTTGGTTGGTACGGGACGGAGGGGTGTGTGTGTGGGTGTCGGCAATTATTCCTTTTCGATTTTACTATCTTTAGGGGTTTGGATTTGCAAAATGGCGCACTTCATGGCACGTGGGAAGGGATAGCCAGGAGATCCTCGAGGTAGTTAAGCTGACATGTATTGCACACTGCACACTCAGAAGTAAGTCCCACCGATTCCAACAAGGCTAATCAATGTGGTTTCTGGATTGCAATCTCAGACAAATCGTCTATTGAGACCTTTCTGTAGATGTCTTTAAAAATTAATTTATAATTTGACAGGACTGCGATTTCTGTAATAGCATTCTCGGCGGTGGAATTCTTGCTCCAGAAAGATTTATTTGGGCAGGTTTTTAACAATAAGTATCCTTGAGAGTCCCCTGGACTGCAAGGAGAACAAACCTATCCATTTTGAAGGAAATCAACCCTGAGTGCTCACTGGAAGGACAGATCCTGAAGCTGAGGCTCCAATACTTTGGCCATCTCATGAGAAGAGAAGACTCCCTGGGAAAGACCCTGATGTTGGGAAAGTGTGAAGGCAAGAGGAGAAGGGGACGACGGAGGACGAGATGGCTGGACAGTGTCATCGAAGCGACCAACATGAATTTGACCCAGCTTCGGGAGGCAGTGGAAGACAGGAGGGCCTGGCGTGCTCTGGTCCATGGGGTCACGAAGAGTCGGACACGACTTAACGACTAAACAACAACATCCTTGTTTTAGATACTGGTGCTACAGTGATTGGGTTTTACTCAAAATTTTTATCCTTTTGTATTGGTTAGATTTTTCTCATTATACCTTTTTGTTATTTTGTTCTTTTTATGTCTGGAAGCTTCCTGGTAAACTTGATCAGTTAAAAGATGATATAGAAAACAAATCTAGTAGGTGTGTCTGTGCGCGTGATGAACACTATCATCACTTAATAGATATATTTTTTACCATCTGGGTCTTCCAGACAACTAATATTTACCATCTTAATAAAGTGAGTATTCATATGTAGATCTTGAATACTAAAATATTATAAATATAATATATCCTATATTTGTCCCATTTTAGGGTCTATGTAGAATTTTTCTGTTTTGATTGGGGCAGTGAGCCAAGGAACAATACCTTGCATTGATGTACTTCCCTCCCTGACAAAATCTGGGAGTGCAGCATATGAAAAACCCGTATGGTTATTCTTATATGGAACAGTCCTGTTTTTGAAAAAAATGGATACTACTATTTTTCATTACACGTTATATTAAAGGTGGCTAATGAAAGTTAAAAAGCAGTGCACATTTGAAAAATACTAAAAAAACACAAATCTAAAGTGTTTATTATTAAAACTTGTCAAAGTCTTACTCAATGAAACATTTTTGCCCAGTGCATGAAAGAGGTAAGAGTGTATACCAGAGGTAAACGGAAGTGGGAAATATTTGTTCGTGCGCGTATGTGTATATTCCACCATTATGTGGAAAACTATCATGCAGAAACATTCATATTTGGCTCCCACTGTGCAATCCTATATATTTTTATATATATATAGTGGAGGTGAGCATGAGAACTGCTCTTTTAAGAACAGAGCTAGAGTCGCTGCTAGCCCAACATTTTATTTCCAACTGGGTCCAGGCATGGGTGTTTCTGGGTGCCCAGAAACAGGGATTAAGAACACTACCCTTTTTCGGGGTGGGGTGGGGGGTTTGGTTTGGTGTGAAGCAGCATTCTTCATGTGTACATGAAGCACATGTGTACGTGAAAACAGAGGTGTGCAGTCTGCTCCTGGGTTAATCTCTGAGCCTGGATGCCCAGGTTTTGGCAGTGACCAGGAGTGCGTTTGCACAATCAAAACTAGTGCACCGACTGTGCCCATTCCTGGAGAGATATGGTCTGGCCACAGTGACACAGGCCTTCATTACTTTAACACACACTATGTGGGGCTGCCTCTGGATAGTGTCCAGAAACTTCAGTGGGTCCAAAAGACGGCAGCCAAATTGCTAATAGATTGGTCACAAGAATCACGGAACCCTATTACAGCAGCTCCACTGGCTGCCGATCCGTTTCTGGGCACAATTCGAAGTGTTGGTTCTAATCTATAAAGTCCTAAATGGCTTGGGTAAAAGCTATCTCAAGGACTGTGTCTCCCTTTATGAGAAACATGGTCCTTGAGATAGCTTGGCCCAAGTGTGAGAAAGAGGGAGTGCCAACTGGCGCACTGTCCCCTCCAACCCCAAAACCTGAAGATACAGATGATGAGAACTCCGCTTTAATGGACCTGAGAATGGGAATAGCAGATCTGAAAATAGAAGCCCGGAGGGAGACAAACCGTTGGAGAAGTCAGTTTGGGTAAGAAAGGAGAGAGATAAAGAAGGAAGAAGGGAGACCAAGGAGGCAGTTGCTGGGCAAGTGAGGAGGAGGAGAGGAAGATTGGGTGGAGACTATAAAGGAGGCCCCATGGACTGGTGAATGGGTCTCTTTTAAAGTAACCAGGGAAGTGGTTGAAAAAGAGTGGAAGAGTAAACAGGCATGGAAACCCCCTTAAGGTATGGGGTGAAAGGGCAGTTAGAGAAAGAAGGTGACAAGAACATGAGGGTTTTGAAAGAGAGGCATGGAATAGAGAAAACAGAGCATGCCTAACTGCCCCTGGGAGAAGTCTTGGGAGGAGACCATTCCTCTCACAAACATGCAGAGCCCCGGGCAAGAACGTTTGGCAGCCAGCTATAGGTTGAGTGTTTCATCATTAGACCTGGGCATGAAGTTAACTTCAGGGGTTTATGGGACCAATCCATTAATATGTGTTTTGAGTTCAGTTAAACCCCAAGATGGGGATGTTGATGTTTTAAAGGAAGGACATTCAGCCCCAAGATATAATTATCTCGGTGACAGAATTAGAAAAACCAGAAGTTCCACATGTTTCTGTAAACCAGTTAAATTTAAACTTGTAAACCAGTTAAATTTAAACTTGTGGCAATGACTGATGCTTTGACAGGAGAGATGGGGTTGGAAAAGGGAAGGGGCTTGCCAGACCCTCACAGCCTCAGGTGCATGTATTCATGCTATTTCAGAGCTATACACCAAAGGCCCCATTAATTTTGTGCTGTAGTTTGTGAGCACAGATGGGATCTGTGATTTCACAGTGATTTAAGGAGGATCTTGTATATATAAAAGAATGTGGATTTGTGAGGATCAGTGTCTCAAAACCATGATTTTGTGCCACTGCAAAGCCATACACTGAATGATCCATGATTCTTGTGTTGTCCGTAGCCATGGATGGGTGGAAGATCCCACATAAAAACCATGTTGTTCCATGGGGACTAGTGCCTTGGATCCTAGATTTTGCACAGTGCAAAGCCTTCCACCTATGGAACTGACTTATAGCAACCCTGATAGAGCTTTCAAGATAGGTGAGTGGTATTTAAGGAGTGGTTTTACCAGATCCATTCCCCCAGAGTTTCCATAGCCAGTTGGGGATCTGAACTCTGTTATTCAGAATCCTAGTCTGGCACGCTACCCACTACAGCACACTGGGAATCCGTTTTGATAACATAGATCCAACTTTTATCCAGTTCCTTTAAAAGCTCCAACCAGACTATTTCTACTTTGGATAAAAGAAAGAGAAAAACCTGTATCCTGGAAACGGGCTAAACAAGGAGGTCACAGGTCCCTGGTACCTGAGAAGCTAAAACTCCATGCAGTATAGAGGAGGTTTCCCTAGTTCTATTTTTGGGAGACCTAGAGAATCCACCTGGCAACTAAAGGTTAAACACACTGAGTTGCGATTCCTAGAAGGGAAGGGGACCTTGGGAGCAGGAGACCTGTCCGTCTCTATAAGAAATACTCCTCCTTCCTGTCCTGTCTTTTTTTTTTTCCTCCGAAGGAAAACGGGGCTTTGGCTGCTAGAAAAGATGGCTGGGATCTGTTTCTCCCTTTCTGGGATCCGGGGAGCTTCCTTTCCCCCATTGCAACTGGGAGGGATGGTGAGTCTGTCCCAGCAGGGCTGTCTGAGATGATTTGGGGGGGACGGGACACGACTGGGGGAGGCCAGAGAGAGGGGGGCAGTGGGAGGACCCCAAACTCCAAGCCCAACTTAGAGAAGGGAAGCCCCAAAGACCGGGCAGGAGAGGCAGCTGGAGGGGAGCCCAAAGGTTGTGGTGGCCCAAGCCGTTTTGCTGCCTGAAGGACAACATCCATGGCATCATTGACACGTCTTCTGCCCACAAAGAGCTAAATTTGCAAACTCCCACCCTTGGCATGAGAGGGGAGGGCAGTAGGTTTCCTTTGGCAGCTGCAGGGCCGGCAGAGGGGATACATACAGCTCTGTAACCCGAAGAAGTAGAGCTCTCTCTCTCTCTCTGCAAGAGGAGCCATGCTGGATTAGACCAAAGGCTGGTCTAGTCTAGCATCCTTTTTCTCACAGAGACCCTCTAGATTCCTTCAGGGAACTCCCAAGGCAGACTGGTCACCAGCAGCCCTTTCCCTCCCCCTGTTGTTCCCAGCAACTGGGATTCGGAGGATTCTTCTTGGAGGGAGCACACGGCCAAGGCTTCATTCTTGGTCAGGATTTAGAAGGTTATCTTTACAAAACCCATAAGGAGCCTCCCCCCCTTCTTCTTCTTCTTTTCATTTAGGGCCCAGTGACCTTTGAGGAGGTGGCTGTTTACTTCTCCCAGGAGGAGTGGGCACAGCTGGATCCTAACCAGAGGGCCCTGCACAAGGAAGTCATGAAGGAGAACTGGCAAACTGTATCCTCTCTGAGTAAGGTGCCCTCTTTCCCCATCAGATGCTGATCTCTTCTTGTTACCAGTGGAATAATAACTAGTAGCAATAATGGCAATGAGGATGAGTCCACGTTGGAGTGATGTTCCAACTTACCTTAGCCACTGTGGGATCCTTATTGCTAGACTGGGCTAGTATAATTATATATTTTTATTTATAATGCATTATCTTTAATTGTACATGAGAGGTACAGGATAGAGAAACTTCCTGCCCCCATGTTACAGCGGATAAAAGTGTATGTAAAAATATGATGAGGTAAATTGAGAATACTGAATTGCTTCTCACCCCTCTCCCTGGGTGTCTGGGAAACATCTCGGAAATACAGATACCAGAAACAAAATGCAAACCTGCTGAGTTATAAAAACCCCTATCTGTTTCTCTGGGTAGTAAATAGATCCTGGAGCCATAGGAGCTGCAGCAGTGCTATGAAAATGAGATATTTTATTTGTGGTGAAAAGTGTAATCAGTGATAATCTGAGACTATCCACAGGTGCAATTAATTTGAAGATTTATTTAAATCAGATAAAGAGGGAATAGGATTCATGAAATGAAATCAAAATATAAAAACTACCTATTCCAAGGAACAGGTTCCTGGAGATTCAGGGGGATGTGCAAGAGAATTGATCCAGTAACTCAAACGGAAAAATGTAAAATACAGTAGTTAAATCACTGTCTTTGTATCTGTGTGTGTGTGTCGGGGGCATATAGAATATCCTAGAAGTAGTCTAACCCATTGTAAAAGTTGAAGCTTCTCTCGGAATCTAGACAAATTTAAGGCCCAGAGGCTCCAGAGTAGTCAAAATCTACAAAAGTAAAAATTACATGAGAAAAAGTGAACTGAAAAGCATCTGCATGTAAGCATGGATGTGAGTGTGAAAGAATGTGACTGAATCCCAAGTAAAAATGGCTTTTTGTTCCACTGACGCCCCTAATTTTCCTGCACTCTAGTTGGCTTCCGTACCTTCACTCCTAAAATTCAGTTCTGTGTTGGTAGATAGCAAGTTGAAAGAGCATCGTACCACTTTTCTTTATTCCTAAAAAGTAAATCATCCCTTTGTCCTGCGGCACATGATGTGACTATAACATCTTATCAGGGAATTCTCTGGGCCTGGAGCCACTGAAAGTGTCCACAGTGTTCCATTGCCTTCCAGCTCGGCCAGAGCCTTGTTGCCTCAGCAATGTATCTCTCTTTTTTTGCTCATACCTTAGCCCCTTTTGCCAACAGGAAACAGTTAACTGTGCTGTACAGTAGGACTGTGGTATCCGTGGAGGATCAGTTCCAGCTGCCCCATGGATGCTGAAAAACATGAAAGTATCAAATGCTATAATGTACATTGCATGGTCTCTGGCTCCTTCAAATGGCCAGTTCTGGTAAATAAACCTGGAAATAGGTATTTCTGGGTTGTTGTTTTTTTAAACTATTTAGTATTTTCAGACATTAAATAAGTGAATCAGTGGATACTGATCCTGCAGATGGGGGGATACTGTGTATGAAACAAACCAAAGATTCCAGCAGTGTCATTCCATAGGCAGACCACTCCACCAGTCAATAATCCAGTTTACAGGCCATATATCTATAGGCCAATTCAGTCCACATGCCTACAGGCCTTTTGCCCAGTGTACACTTATACCTAAAACTTGAATCTGATTAACAGGCTAAACCTTTATTGAGATCTAGCAAAATGTCAATGAATTTTCAACTTTTTAATTTCTTTGGAATTCTTCATTGGTTACAGAGCATTTTTAGAACCACCCACCCTTTTTTGACTAATTATTGACATTCCTGTGGCTTCAGTTTCAATAATTAACATAATGGTAACTTAATCCCTAAAAAAACTTCCATTGAGTGTCCAAAAAAACAGATTTTTGAAACCACTGCTGGTTAAGGGAATGTATTAAGCCCTTTTTCTGGATGCTCCAAACTCCATATCTCAAAACCTTACTCAACGGCTAAATGTGAGTCAGTTGTGTGATGCAGCGGCAAAAAGGATTAATAGGATGTCAAGCTGTATTGACAGAAATATCATGCCCAGATCTTAGGAAAGTAGCACTATTTTCCACTTTGGTTAGAGTTTTCCTGGAATGCTGTATCTGTTCTTGATATTGCCACTTAAGAATGAGAAGCTGGGACAAGTTCCGAAAAGGCAACCAGTAAAGAGTCAGGGGGGGGGGGGGGAATCCAGGCCCTGTGAAGGATGGCTAAGGGACCAGATTATGTTTATCCTGGAGAGGAAAAGATTGAGAGAGGATGTGAGGGCTCTCTGTAAATATTTGAGTGGCCACACTGAAGGTGGAGGAAGCTGTTTTCCTGCAGCTCCAGAGACAGAATTCCAAGCAGTGGTTTCAAATGACAAATTTCAAAACTGCACACAGGTGTGGTGCCCCTCTTTGGCTCCCTCCAGACCCTCATTGCTCTCTACTTTCCCCAGCGTAGTTTCTAGTTCCAAAACCGCAGTACTTCTCTCCACTGGAGAATTCGAAACATGGGGAGGATTGGGAAGTAAACCTAAATCTCTGCTGCCAGATTGAGGGACTCATCAGGAAAGCCAGCTAACAAAACAGAGTCCAAAAGCTGTCCTAGTGGCTAACTAAAGAAAGTTCTTCACTTGCTTAGCCATCAAAATATTGCAAACAGATGGGAAGTAATGAGTTCTTTTTTGTGGTGTCCATGTATACACACAAAATGGGGGTGTGTGCCTGCACGACACCGCTTCGAAAAGTTCCAGAGCCTCAAAAACAAAAGTGCTTCTAGCCTCTACGGCGCAAGCTCAGTCCTGCTCTCCTTGGTCCCTTTTTGTCCGCCGTTGCAACAGCATGCAAAGGACTGCTCCAGAGCCTTGCTTCACTTAACTTCATTCCTTTACAGTAAGTCCTCTGCCTTCTTTTTTCTCTTCTTTACCCTTCGTTTTCTTTTCTCCTCTTGAAAATAAAAAAATAGAGAGAAAGGGTGTGTTAGTTTAGAAAGAGTTTTACCTTTGCCTCCCCTCCCCCACAGCTTTGCCATCTCCCTTATCTAACAATTTATGGCCTCCTGCCCTAATGAAAAAGTGTGCCACATGTGGCAAAAAGATCCCTCAGTCTGATGGGCATGATGCTTGCTTATTTTGCCTAGGAGAAGCCCATTTAGTTCAATCCTGTATAATCTGTAAGAGCTTTAATGCCTTTACGCTCAAGAACTGTCAGTCTCGGCTTCGATCTTTCCTTTGGAAACAATCCCTTCGAGCTATGGATCCCCCTCCCGGGATGATTTTGACCACTCAGATGGATTAACCAGTCCTGCCAGGGACAGCCCTGGATGTAGAGTCTGTCACTTCATCTTCCTCTAAACCACTGTTGAAATTGACAAAGAAATTGGGACATGGCAGCCATAAACGTACACCAGCCCCCAATATGGAGGTGTCAAAGAAGAAGAAGACGTGGCAACCTGTAGATGGGCATGGCGGTCTCGGATCTGCAGTTATCGATCCAAGAGTCTACCTCTGCTCTCAGTACTGACGCCTAATATATGGTCTCGGTCTCAGACGGTGAGTGCTTGAGCCCCTCTGTGCAGAATGTTGCCGCCTCGCTGAGAGCGCCATCGCCTTGGAGCCCAGTGCAAGAGCAATCCTTGCTTACACTGTACCAACGATGGACAACAGTTGAAATCAAGATCCTTCTCCCTTACTCAACGGTCTCCACAACCAGGACACGATAGCGAGGAGAACAGGAGGTGCAGATCACGTTTGTTCTCATGATCCCCAATGCGTCAATATCAACTGCACAATATCAAGGTCTCCGTCAACGAGCTCTCAATAGCATGAGGATGCTTACTATGTACCCTTCTTCTGCGCTCCCTGCTTCACATATGGAGACATGGGCAGGCCTTCCCAGTCATACAGAAGCCATCGTCAGTCTCAAGAACACAGCAGATCTTGATCATGCACATACACTCATCCTCGATTTCTGGAAACTTATGGTGCCAGCCCTCGAGGCCAATCTCCCTGAAGCTACAAGCGACATCCTGACTCCCATTCTTGTCGGGGCCTTCGGAATCGATCTCATTCTCTGCACCACTCTGCTGCTCTGTGCCTCCCACACACAGGACCAGCACCACCAATGGAGCTCTCCCCAAGCTTCCACCCAAGCCTTAGCTCTCTGACCCACCTCACCTGAGGTACTTCTGCCTCCTCCTAATCCAGACTTCTTACTTACCTCTCGATTCCCACCTGACTCGCAACAGCTGCTTGCAACTCCTTCTGTTCCTGCAAGAGAAAGACAACTGGACAACTCTGCTGATTCCAGCGAGGAGGAAGGAAAAGACTCTGTTCTTGTCCCAGAATCTTCACGTGCTTCCGATGTCCAAGATGCCATCCCTCTCTCCCCCTTGGACGATCTCTCCTCACATAGTGACCTGATAGAGAGAATGGCAAAGTCATTGTAGCTACCAGTTTTCAAACTAGCACCGCCAGCCAAGGATGCAGGTTTGGGCCACATCCACAAGAAGAGAAATATCCTTATTGAAATGGTGATGCTTGCAACTCTGATGGGTCTTATCAGCCAGTCCTGGCAAAAACCTTCCTCGATCCCACCGACATCCTGTGGGATTGAGAACTTCTACAGTGTCCAACAGGACAAAGCTAAGTTCCTGTTTAAACATCCCACACTGAACTCTGTCATTGTCCAAACAGCTCAAATGAGATCCAAGGGTTCTGCCTGTAATACCCCAAATAATAAAGGAAGTTGCAAACTAGACTTGCTGGCTTGCAAGATCTATTCTTCAGCGGCACTCCACATGCGCACAGTCAATTACCAAGTAATGATGGGTACGTACCATCAATTCATCTGGGAGAGATTTCAGACCATGATTGCTGCCCTACCACTGGAAAACAGTTTCTAGCCATCTCCTTTCAGCAGGAGGCTTATGGTCTGGCTGGGCAACAAATCCACTCCACATGGCAGATTGTGCAGCTAAGAGCATGGCAGTGAGCATCACTCTGTGCAGACACACATGACTTCGCTCAGCAGGCCTCCCAGATGACTCCCAAGTCCCGCATTGAAGACCTCCCCTTTGATGGAGAGGGCCTCTTCAATGACAAAACTGATGACTTCATGCAAGACTTTCACAAGAAGACGACCGAGGCAAAAAAAAAATGGGCATAAACATGTACTGCCCAACAACTACTCACTTCTGTCCTCACTGTGACTTATAGCTCATTAGTCACCCATTTTGTATGCATACATGGACATCACGAAAAAGAAGACTTGGTTACTTATGTAACTATGGTTCTTTGAGTGATGATCCATGTATCCACACAATCCTGTTCACCTCCCCTCTTGTTCTGCCCTTCTCCTTTTCTTGCGGCGGACAACAGGGACTGAGGAGAGCGGGGCCATGTTTGTGCAGTATAGACTAGAGGCACTTTTGTTTTTGAGGCTCTGGAACTTTCCAAAGGAGTGTCACACAGGCACACACGCCCCTTTTGTGTGGATACATGGATCACCACTCAAAGAACCATAGTTACATAAGTAACTAAGTCTTATAATAATACAGTTCTTGCTACCTTTTTTTTGGCTACTACATCACATTGTTGACTAACCTTTAATGTTTAGTCCAGTGAGAGCGAGAGATCCAGAGATTGGAACGTACAGAAAAAAAAGGCTTAACATGCTTCCTTGCTCACCAGCAAGCTCAAAAGTCCAATAAGGAGAGAGTAGAGATTTAAGAAATCAGTCAGAAAATGTAATGGCAGAGGTTGCTAGATTTTATGTGTTAGATTAACCTCTCCCTACCTGTCATTTTCTAGACATGCTGGGCTACAAATCAGACAATTCCTAGCCAGCAAACAGAAAATTGGGTTTTTTGGAAGTATGAAAAGTGTCAGGGAGGAAATGGAAGCAAAACTATGCAGGGTCTCTTGTTTTTCTTCAATACATATGTAGATGTGATGGCAAAATTAAAGGGTAGAGGAGGGGAAAAGAGCAAATTGCTGAGGCACTTAAAAGTTTAACAGATTTCTTTCCATGTGAGCTTTTATGCATCAAAATTAACTTCTTCAGAAAAGCTTTTCTTCTCTAGATTTATTTTTCTCTTTGTTCATTCTTTCTACATTTGTCTTTCTTCCCAGAAAATTACTGGAGAAAAAAAAATATATGCCCCAAATGTGGAAAGACTTTTGCGTACAAATTAGAACTTGCTGCACACCAGGGAACCTACACAGAAGAAGAAAGTTATATGCAAGAGAAGCTCTGTGAATCTGTCACGTGTAGAAAACATTTTGCCATGAAGATAGCACTGATGCCTTATAAAAGGGTCCGTGCTGGAAAAAAGTGCTTTCTAAGTGAAGTGTCTGGGAAACATTTAAGTCACAATTTACAATTTCTTAGCTACCAAAGATTCAACACAAGAGGGAAACCGCACAAATGCCAGGAGTGTGGGAAATGCTTTGCCCACAGGTCAAACATTGTGAATCATAAGAGAGTCCACCCATGGGAGAAACCATACAAATGCCAGGAGTGTGGGAAATGTTTTGTTTTGAAATCAAAACCTCTGGTTCTTACAGGGGTCCACACAGGAGAGAAACCTTTTAAATGCCAAAAGTGTGGGAAATGTTTTGCTTTGAATTCAGTGCTTGGGAGACATAAGAGAGCCCACAGAGAAGAGAAACCGTACAAATGCAAGGAGTGTGGGAAATGCTTTGCCAAGAAATCACAGCTTGTAAGTCATAAGAGAGTCCACACACCGGAGAAACCATACAAATGCCAGGAGTGTGGGAAATGTTTTGCTTGGAAATCAAATCTTGTGAGACATAGCAGAGTCCACACAGGAGAGAAACCATACAAATGCCAGGAGTGTGGGAAATGCTTTACCCAAAGGTCACAGCTTGTGAGTCATAAGAGAGTCCACACAAGAGAGAAACTGTGCAAATGCCAGGAGTGTGGGAAATGCTTTACCCAGAGGTCACAGCTAGAAAAGCACAAGAGAGTCCACACAGGAAAGAAACCATACAAATGCCAGGAGTGTGGGAAATGTTTTGCTTTGAATCCAATGCTTTTGAGACATAAGAGAGTCCACACAGGAGAGAAACCATACAAATGCCAAGAGTGTGGGAAGTGTTTTGCTCACAGTTCACAACTTGTGAGTCACAAGAGAGTCCACACAGGAGAGAAACCGTACAAATGCCAGGAGTGTAGAAAATGCTTTGCCCAGAGGTCACAGCTTGTGAGTCACAAGAGAGTCCACACAGGAGAGAAACCATACAGATGCCAAGAGTGTGGGAAATGTTTTCCTTGGAATTCAAGCCTTATGAGCCATAGCAGAGTCCACACAGAAGAGAAACTGTACATATGCCAGGAATGTGGGAAGTGTTTTGCTCACAGTTCACAGCTTGTGAGTCACAAGACAATCCACACAGGAGAGAAACTGTGCATATGCCAGGAGTGTGGGAAATGCTTTGCTTTGAATTCAATGCTTGTGAAACATATGCGTGTACATACAGGAAACTGTACAAATGCCTGGAGTGTAGAAAATGTTTTGCACAGAACTCGCAGCTTGTGAGCCATAAGAGAATCCACACAAGAGAAACTGTAAATGCCAGGAGAACAGGAAATATTTTGCTCAGAATGTATACTTTTCTAGGCCATCAGAGAATCCACATAGGAGAGAAACTTTTCAATTTGTGTCATTGGACACAAATTTGGCAGAATAATATTAAGCTTACAAAATCAGTAAATTTCAAGGAAAAAAATGTTTTATAGATGGCATATGACTCCAACAAAACTTTCTAAAATGTATGAAAATGTTTCTAACAAGTGTTGGAAATGTAAAACACAGGAGGGTACTTTCTATCATGTTTGGTGGACATGTAGGGAAGCAATAAAATTACTGGAGATTAGTGCATCTAACTTTGAAAAAAATTGCATCTTGTACAATACCATTTAAACCAGAATTGTTTTTATTGACTATTATGCCTGAGAGTCTAGATAAAGAAATGAGATACTTGATAATACATGTAATTACTGCAGCTAGGATACTATATGGGAAATATTGGAAGAAAGCAGACATACCGTCCCTAGAAGAGCTGACAGAAAAGGTACTGAAAGTCGCGGAGATGGATGTACTAACAGAAGCACTAAATGAAAGGTCATCTCAAAAATTGGGAACGATTTTACAGCTGGACTCGAAATGTGGCTTGGAAAGCATAGGTAAAAGAAGAATGTGAAGGTCCAAGTAGGGAATGAAGAGATTAATAACTATAGCAATTCTGGTAAAACCTGTTAAGCTGTTCTTTTTTTATCTTCTTCTTTTAGTATAACTGTATAAATCGATGTAAATGTGCTCTCTCACTCTCTGAAATTTTACCTTTTCCCTACGCATAACTATTCATTCCCCCAGCCCTAAATCCCCACACCCTAAATCCTATCCTCATTGAAAAGGAATTTAAAAAATTTTTTTAAAAAGAAGATCCAAGCACAGAAGAAATCCTTCACATCCCAGTACCATGGAAAATGTTTTGTTTATGGTTCAGATTTCACATTTTGTGAGTGGCCAGACAGTCATCATAGGAGAGGAATCTTACAAATGACTAGAATGTAGGTATGTTTTTGTTTACCATTGAGAGGGAGTCAAGGGAGTCATAAAATAATGGATAGGAGGATGATCTGGCAGCTCTTGGCCTGAACAGAATGGGGGGAGGGGTAAAGGTAAAGGTTCCCCTTGACATTTAGTCCAGTCATGTCCGACTCTAGGACGCGGTGCTCATCCCCGTTTCCAAGCCGTAGAGTCAGCGTTTGTCCGTAGACAGTTTCCGTGGTCACGTGGCCAGCGCGACTAGACACGGAACGCCGTTACCTTCCCACCGTGGTGGTACCTATTTACTCGCATTTTTGAACTTCTAGGTTGGGAGGATACCAAAATACCATGGCATTTTTAGGTAAAGGACCAGAGCGGTAACTACTAATTTCCATGTCCCAAGCTCCACATGGGTTTTGTGAACACTGGAAGAAGATGGAAGAATTAGGTAAGACTCCTAGGCCTGTGCATACAATGAACTTAAGAGTTCTACTATTTTGTATTTTTTTCTATCTGAGAAGAGGTTGGACCAGGTGTCCATGCTAGGGAAGGACAGGTTCACACATTTCTTGGCACATATACCAAAGGGAAGGTTGACATGCTTAAGATCACAGGAGAGGCCTTTCTTTTGGTCCCACCTCCTTCACAGGTGCTTTTGTTGGGGACATAGGAGAGGGCCTCCTCTGTTGCTGCTCCTAGACTTTGGAACTCCCTCCCACAGGAGGCCTGGTTGGCCCCCATCTCTGCTGCTCTTTCACAATCAGGTGAAGATATTTCTCTTCAGGCAAGCTTTCCCTTAGTGACTGGCTGCCTGAGTGGGTTTTTTTCCCTAGATTGTAGTGCCTTACTGTTTTGAATGTCTTTTTTGTGTTGCTTTTGTTTACTGTTTTGATTGGCAGTCGCACATAGAGGAAGTAACTAGGGCAGGTGTCACAGTGGCCAAATCAGAGCTCTCCAGAATTGGACTTAGAATGGCTCACACCCAGAAATGAAATGTCAGCAGATTCTTTTTGATAGTCATGGACTGTATGCCAATCATTCTTTGCTGTTGGCTGCAGCCACTCACTAAAGCCTGCAGTTAGGTTTCTGTAGTGTAGTGATTATCATGTTTGCCTCACATGCAAAAATAGAGAGAAACCAAGGAGAAACAACCACAGAGTTTTCTTTTTTCCTCTGTTTTTGCCTCATGGAATAATATTAAAAAACTCTTCAGTTGAAGATAATAAAAAATATCTTACACTTTATAGTTTACTTTGAACAGACCTGTAATCTGTGTTCTTCAATTCAGAATGCATTTCATCTTTTTAAAATTACTATTTAAATTTGTAAAGACACTATGCAAAATAAAACAATGTTGTCTCAACAGAAGACTTTGTAATGATATGAAGAAATGAAATTAGAGTGAGTGCCAAGCACACGAAATACTGCAGATATGTAACTAAAAGTATATAAAACGTGCGAATTCATGGTTTTAAAATGTACAAAACTATGCAAACTTTCATTCATAACTGCCTATGCTACAATTGTGTCTGAATATGACATTAGATTTGTCAGCTGTGTTCATTGCTCCAAGTGGTCACTCAGTCTTGTTTCATACTTTCATTAATGCAGTACTGGCCCACTTGACTAAATGAAAGCTTTGTTAAAACCAGCAGGGCTCATTTTTAAGTAGGTGTGTAGGAAGGCACTGCCATGGTGCAATGCTGTATATGGTGTGATATGGTGTGATGCCTGGGAGTAAGCAGAGGAATGCCTTTGCTTTTTCTTTCAACCTCCCTGCAAGAAGGTAGCCAGGCCCACCTGACCTAGCATAAACCCAACAGCAATTTTTTAAAAACCCTCCCCAGTGCCTGGAATCTGGGAGTCTGTTGACTTTAACAAAGGGTTTCCCCCCAAAAAGCCCAGAATGGTAAAGATTGTTCTAGTTCTTTCATTCTCTATGCCCTCACAGCCCCCCTCTTCGCTGATGTACTCGGAGGATCTCTACCAGTGTTCCACATCTTTTTCTGCCAGGGGCTTTCCTACGGCTACTTCAGCAGACTGTTCTTCAGGACTCTCAAAATCTGTTCTCTGCTAGACAAAAGGGGCTCCGATGATGTCCCACCAAATGCCTGGGGCATTCCCCTGCCTGCTCCCCACTAAAGGAATTGTACCTCCTTCCAAAATGACAGATTTATCTAGTGTTTTCTGCTTTTCACAGCAGTACCTTTGTAAACTGCAAGGTTCAAAATGACAGCTGCAGATTCAAGTCAAAGATGTAGGTTTCAAACAAAGGAATGTGGTACATCTAACCATGGTTGCTGGAACTGTTAGGTTTTTCCTGCCCCATGCACAGCTCTTTGGTGCCCAATTTGATGATGGGTAGAGGATGAATTTTCAGTGGCCTAATATAGGTATTGCAAAGCCTTCCCTTCAAATTGTCTACAAGGACTTTTTTTTTGCTTTTTTTCCTGGCTTATTATATAAACTGGCCTCAGTTTTTCTGTAACTTATGGAATTGCTTTCTGGAAAAGTTCTTCAGAAGATAGATAGATAGATTATATATATTATATTATAAGATATATATGAATATATAAGATATATATTTAACAAAGCCATATATATACAGTATATGGCTTTGTTAAATATATATGGTTCAGATATATATATATATATGGTTCAGATTTCACATATTGTGAACGGCCAGACAGTAATCATAGGAGAGGATATATATATATATATTGATATATATCTTATATATATCTTATTATTATTATTATTTATTTCATTTATACCCCGCCTATCTGGTCTTGCAACCACTCTAGGCGGCTTCCAAACAACATAAAACAACAGATAAAATCACAAAATTATTACAAAAACAATTTCCATAACAATTATAAAACAAAAAATAAAGATAAATAGAAAAGGTAAAAAACTAACTGAGGCCACTACGGATCTCTTTTCTTCGAAACTGATTCATCGTATGATTCTTTTGTGGGAGATTTCTGTGGGTTCCTACAAAAAAAGGTATAATACTGCAGATTCCAAATATGCACCCAAGAACTACAAAGCATTACATCCAGGTTCAATACTCACAATCACATTGCTATTTTAAACATTAAAATCTTTCCTCTGAAGCATGCAGTGTAGAATATGGTATTGGCACATGAGCACATGTGAGAAATGCACCCATTACTGAGAAATCTTTGTATATGTTTGTCTCTTTTATTATGTTTGAAAAGACAAGTTGGTTAGGATCAGATAACAGACACCAATATATATTGGAAATATAGAAATATAATCCCATTGGGATACCTGAGGCCCCTTAAGTCTTTGTTTGAAGCTTCTTAGACTTCTAAGTTAAGAAAAACGACCACCCAGGGAGGTGAAAAGGATACTCTCTGCTTCAGGATATCTTCAGGAGCGGTTTTTTTTTTTTTTTTTTTTTGGCCATACAGTGGCATTTTCTGTGGTGGGTGCTGGAAGGCCAACATTTGTCCCTGAACCTCTTGAGGTTGCCCATATCTGTATGGAGCTTTCTTTCTTTCTTTCTTTTTTTTTGGTAGATCTACAACTAGACCTACAACATGTATGCATTATTTGGCATTTTCACCTGAAAACACTATTCCCATATTTTTCTTATCCATACTCCTCACACCATTTCTTCACAGAAGTGTTGGAGAAGTAGGTTCAGGCGAGGCAGCCCTACCTCAATCAAATTTCAGGAGTGATTATCTCACTAGAGACAACACAAAGACTATCCTACCATGAGGTAGAGGAAGCTGCCTCAAGCAGTTTTCAAAGTACGTAGTAGCCTTACTAGTCTGTGTAAGCATAGTCAGACAAAAGAATGTGGTAGCACCATGAAGACTAACTTTTATGTTTGAATGTAGGCTTTTGTGGATTAATCTGCTTCATCAGACATATTTTAGATGAAGTATGCATGAAGGCTTATGTTGAAATACAAAAGTAACTCTTTTAAGGTGTTACCATGTTCTTCTGCCTCAAGCAGTAGGTTTTGGGACATCATGAAAAGCAGCAAATTTGTGACCATTTGATTTATAATTCCTATACTGTATTACTTTTTTTAATTGTCAAGGGTATAAAGAGACATTTATGGGATTTCCCTGCTGGATTTTCTGAAATAAGTGGACTGCTGCTGAGTACTTGATCAGAGTAAGTAATGACTGTGCTTTGTTGCTCTGCCTCAGGCAGCAAATTGTCTTGGGTTGGTTGTGGACTTGGCTGTTGCTTAGTGTAGTAAGTAGGTGCACTGAATCATTGGATACTTGGTGGGTCATCTCCTCCATAGGTTCCATTGATCCAAATAGGTCTACTCCAGTTGTAACTCACTGTGCTAAACAACATGCTAAACAAATCTCTTGCTTCCCGCCTTGTGTGTTTGTGTATGAGGGAGAGATTTACCACAAACCCTCCCAGAGGCCATATTTATGAACAGAAATGTTGGAAATATTCTTTCTGCCAGACAGTCACCTGCTTCCCGTTTTTAAGGGTCGCGTGGAAGACAAATACAGGATTATGGTGAGGAAAGCTGATATCCGTTGCTGGACCTGAGTGAGAACTGACCTGGTCAAGTCCCTCCACGAGGGGGGCGGGGCCAGAAAAAGAAACTGGCTAATCGATTATTTTACGTCACAGCAACACATACACATATATATACCCACACCCTGTCGTGCCTCGCTCACTTCTCAGCGTGGCTTCGACTGAGTTAGCAGGATGGTGCGTGGGAAGCGGCGGCAGGGCAGTCCTGAGGCGGCCGAAGCGTCCACCGCGGCTGCCTTTGAGCCTGCGAAGAAGGGAAAGAACCGCTCCTCGGGTTCTCTTTCCCAGCTTATTCTTCAGGCCTTCGAGACCGGGCTTCCGCGGAAGGGGCTGACCTTGGCGGCCCTCAAGAAGTCCCTCGCCGAGGCTGGCTTCAACGTCAGCAAGAACAACAGCCGCCTCAAGAGGGAGCTCCGCACCTTGGTTTCTAACGGGCTTCTGGTCCGCGTCACCGGCAGCGGCGTGTCGGGCACGTTCAAGCGAGGTCGGGCGGCCAGAAAACCCAGCAAGTCGGAAAAACGCAAAGCGAAAAAAGCCCCGGCCGCCCAAAGCGTGTCTGCAAAGAGCCACAAGCCGAAAAAGCCCAGGAAGAAACAGCCGGCCGTGACTAAACCGAAAGGGCTTCAAAGCCGAGCTTCGGCTGCTGGTTCTGATCGGAAGCGCCAGTTTAACAAGCATCAGGCAGCGAAGAAGCCTGGCTAATAATCTCCCCCACTAAGCAAAATTTAAAAGGCTCTTTTAAGAGCCACTCAGAACTCCCTGAAAGAGCCGATTGATTTGTTTTTTCATTAGTAAAAAAAAAAGGCCTGGTGATTTTAATAAAGTGGTTGCACTGTTTTACGTAGATTATACAGAACGGCAACCCCCCCCCCCAAAAAAACCCCCTAACGTTTTTAAAAGACGGTTGAATTATGCCCCCTATTTTGGTTCAAATTACCTACAAGCAAATTTGGGTGTGTTTGAAATCTGGGTAGGGGTCAGAATTGCAGATGTTTCATCTGTGAGGGCAGGTACAACAAACACTTGAGCTTGAGTATTACTGGTTATTGCAAATATGTATCTGCTCCCGGGCAGACAGATGCGTATTTTAAATAAATCGGTATTAAAGGTGCAAACGATAGTCTGACAAGATACCAAATTAAAATTCCGGCATGAAAAAGCACTTTAACACAAGTCATAATTTCGCTTTCAGATCACTCCTAGTTCACATACAATATGTATTGTGTGCGGTATATCGACGGAGGCGAGTTATTTTACCGGTGACCCTTCCCCGTCACTTCCATGGCGAAGCGGCGATTCGCCTCCTGAATTCTAGTGTTACTTACTGCCCAGTATTAATGTTTAGTCACCCGACGTTTCACTTCCAGGAGGCAAGGATCGGTAATAATTCTGACATATTTGTCTTATGAGCTCCTCTCCATAAGGTCTCATTTTTAATTGTTCCCAGTCCAGCTCTTCCTAGAATCGTTTTAACTGGCCCTGAGAAGAGCCCTTCACGTTTGTAGTAGGTACTAGGCAACTTTCTCGCTCAGTACACCTTGGGGGGGGGGGGGGGGGCAACGGCTGAGCCAGACTCCGATGTATCCTCATGTAAAATTTGGCAGCTTTAGCCCATCTAGTATCGGCACTTCCATCTCTCCGACAACAGAAGCGCTTTGGTGTTAAACAGAATTTGTACGGTAACTTCCCTTCAGTTTGTGAAGCTCCCAGTTATTCCGCAGCATCAGGTGGAGGTGCTGCAGGCTAAGTGGGCGCTTCGGTATCCCTGGCGGTGTTGCTCAGCGCTAAAATAACCTCCAGTCTTTCAGCTACTGTACTACACAAGCTTTCTACACCTATAGCCTACACCTTCCAGACAGAAGCCACGATTTAAATACGTTGCGTTTCAACTGACTTTTATACTCTAGAAAACGTAGCTTCCCTAAATATGATTGGTCAAGGCCTGTGAACCAATGGGAATCAGGGTCCTGTTTTATCCAATAAGAAATAAAATCCATGTCAGCCCAAGTGAGGCATTTCTGAGAAGTACCAAGTCAGTCTTGCAAGCTGTTTAGAACTATGAACCAGTGTACAATAATTTGTTTATTTAGCTTTGGTTCCGGGAAATTTTGAAATTCTGAGTGGCAAAAAGTGGCGTGTGTGGCAGAGAGTTTCCTCCTACCATGGCCTCTAATCCAGTGTCTGGGCAGGGACAAGCCAAGAGAAGCCATTACAGACAGGAAGGGAGAATCAAAGTTATTTCAGGGAGTAGAGAAACTCCTCTGAAAGGAAAGATTATAATGTTTGGGTCTGTTTAAAAGACCTAGTAAGGTGCCTTTCCAGAAGTGCACACAAGTGCATACAATTAGGCATGATGGAAAGGAGGCAGATAAATGTTCTCTCTAACTAACTAAAGTTAGAACTAAAGTGAGAAATTCATAACAGATGAAGTAATTCTTCACATAACACATTGTACGGAATTTGCCATTATACTAGATCGTGATGGCTTTTGTTATTAGTTGATTTTTATCATTTTGCAACAAAACACATTTTACAGTGCTCTGCATTCTCTGTTATCTATATGGCATGGATACTATTTGAGCCACTATAAGTTGGTTCTGACTTGACAAGAAATAAGATCAAATCATGCCCAAACTCTCACTAGGAGCTAATGAGTACACTAAGGCTATTGTATTTTGGACACATCATGAAAAGATAAAACTCAGTGGAGAGGACAATAATGCTAGCAAAAGTTCAAGGCAGTAGGAAAAGAGGAAGATTGAATTGTGAGATGAATTTACTTTAGAAAGTCACAACTTTTTGTTTGCAAGACCTGATGGAGCAGAACAGTTAATGATAGGATGTTTTAGAAGTGATTAAATTAAAGGGTTGCTAAGTCAGAAGTGACTTGATGGCACATAACAACAAAGTTGTGGGAAGTATTACTATCCTTGTTATTTCTTTATTCAGCTAATTTTGGCTTTCAAAACCTATATCTAAATCATTCCCTCTTAACAGTGAACTCAGTAATAGACACAGAACCAAAATGAGGCCATTGGGAAACATGCTTAAGGGTGGAGGATTCCAAGCTCCACAAATGAAAAATTTAAAACAACCCAAAGAACTATTCCACCCACCACAGTCAACTAAAGGAGGACTAGATATGTGCAGCATATTATTGAGTGTTGGCAAGAACAAAGCTTGGACAAATTACTGTTTTGGACTGCAGCTGTCAGATTCCCCAAACTGCCATGGCCATGGCCTTGTTGGCTGGCCTGCTCTTGGCACTGGAGTCCAAAAAAAGGATAGCAGACGGGGAAAGAACATTGCAATGAGGAAAGGTAGTAGCATTGCAGACGATGTTAACAACTACTACTCAGACAGTAACATCCCCTTCATTGGCAAGCTAGTGGAGAGAGTGGTGGCCAATCAGCTTCAGGCTCTCCTAGAGGAAACCAGTGCCCTTGATCCGTTCCAGTCCGGGTTCAGGCCACGTCATGGCACGGAGACATCATTGGTCGCCCTGCAAGATGATCTTTTGAGAAAGGCCAACAAGGGCAAAATGTCCTTGTTGGTCCTCCTCGACCTATGGTATCCTCCTGGGGAGGCTCTCAGGGTTGGGAATCGGCAGTCTGGCCTTGGCCTGGCTCCGATCCGTCCTAGTGGATCGTCCTCGGAGAGTTCAGCTTGGGGAGATGCTGTCGGCTCCGTGGACTCTCAATTGTGGAGCCCCGCAGGGGTCAATCATCTCCCCAATGCTATTTAATATCTATATGAGGCCGTTGGGGGAGGTCATCAGGAGTTTTGGAGATTCGTGTCACCAATATGCGGTTGACACTCAGCTCTATCTCTCCTTCCACCCTTCTGCAGAAGATGCTGTCCCGTTCCTTGAGTGCTGCCTGGATGTGGTGCTGGGATAGATGAGGCTGAACCCAGACAAGACAGAAATCCTGTGGGTGGGGCCCCCTAGTGATTGTGGTCTGGGTGCCTCCCTTTCCTTCAGGGGAGCCACTCTTTCCACGAAGGATAAGGTGCGTAGCTTGGGTGTACTTCTGGACCCAGCACTATCAATGGTATCACAGGTAGCGTCTGTGGTCTGTTCCGCTTATTTCCACCTAAAGCGGGTCACCCAGCTACGTCCGTGCCTTGACACTGGGTACCTCACCACGCTGGTCCATGCGTTGGTAGTCTCGAGATTAGACTACTGCAATGCCCTGTATGTGGGGGCTGCTCTTGGGACTGCTATGGAGACTGCAACAGGTCCAGAATGCGCCAGACTACTGAGTGGGGTTAGAAAATGCCAACATATCTCCCTCACCTTGGCTGCCTTACACTGGTTACCTGTTCGCTTCCGTTCGCTTCAAGGTGATGGTATTAACCTATAAGGCCCTAAACAGTTTGGGACCTCAATATCTAGTCATGTTTTCATGCTATTTATTTTATTGTATTTTATTATGTCTCCTATTGTATTTTATGGTATTTTGTTTTGCACTTTAAAATTTATTGATGTTGTTATATTTTGTGATTCCATTGTTCTTACTGTTTAGTTTGTTGTAAACCATCCAGAGTGGCCTTGGCTGCCAGTAGGGCAGTATAGAAATCGATCGATCGATCAATGAATCAATCGATCAATCAATCAATCAATCAGAACAAAAACACTCCTGGTACAAAGGGAAGATTAAGCATGCCACAGAACAATCATACATTACAGACTGCTGCTAGGTCATCTCTGCTCTTTTTACTGAATATTTATGTAATTTTCAAAGTATATATCAATGTATATGTATAAGAAGAATTCAATCCCTCTATAATGTATCTTGGTTTGGAATGTGGTGTCACAATCTCCTCTGTGCCCTTTTAGTAGTATTGGGCACCCTGCTGGTCTTGGCTCTTTTTGTGGGATGGGGAGCTTTTCGCCTGAGGCTTCTTTGTTCTTGAGGAGGAGACACATTTCTACTCTGGCAACATCTAATCTTGTTTGTACTGCGGGTTTCCCGGCCGTAGGGACTTCCCTGCTCTTTTGCTAAGGCTAGGACACTGCGGCTGGAGCACCTTGACTGTTCTGCAGTGATTTTGCAGACAGTGCTTTTTGCTCTCTTGGAAGAAGAAGCTACAGCCTGGCTTCTGGATTTTCTGGGACCTTCTGAACTAGAAGCAGCTTTCCTGTTTGATGAGTGGGGCCTTTTAGTCAGGAGCTGGGCTTTGCTGTTTGAAGGACTTGATCTTTTACTGGTAGAAGAGATACTCTGGGATCTCTTTGCAGAATCGCTTGAGCGGGCAGATTGTCTTGATTGCTTTTCTCTGAGTTGTAGTTTCTTGCCCGGGTTTTGGAGACTTCTCTGACCTTCTTGAGTCTTCTGTCCAGCACTCTTTGCAGGTTGGGCACCTCCCTTCATCTTGGGAGACATACCTCGCATGGCTTTTCTTTTGTCCACTCCCTGGGCCTTCTCTATCCCAACCTCCTCATCCGAGTTTCCAAATATTTCAGAAGTTTTTTCTGGATACTTTTTGACAACAAAAAACATTGAGCCACTTTGGTGAGTCATCCGCACCAAGGCACCTTTGGAAACCAAGGAATTCAGTTTTCTCTTGAGACCAGGACAGTGTCTGGTCACATCGTAACCTTTAGTACCAAGCATTTCCTTCAACTCGACAAAAGTCAGCCCACTGTTTGACTCACGTGAGGCAAGAGCTCGGACGAGGAGCCTTGAGATATTAGGAAGGGACTCAGTAGACTTCAGGAAGAGCAGATCTTTCTTCTTTTGCATTGATCTCGTAATTACCGTTGGTCCTTCCGTGAAACAAGTGACTCTTTTCTTATTTTGGCCAGGCACTTTTCTTCTGGGAACAGGGACCCGTGCATGGGTAGGTGTCATTAGCTCCTGTGCTCTCATTTCTATTCCTGGGGTTGCTGTCATCCTTTTCTCCCTTACTCACCATCCAGAGCCTTGGCTGAGACTGCTTCCTGTAGCCACAGTCTTAACTCTTTATAGATCAGAAGGTGACACAACAGAACCCACCTTACTGGCTTCTCTTCCCAACAGCCAATCCCCTGCTTCCTTTCCATTCTTCAGAACTCACCCTTCATAGAGCTGCCTTGTCTGTTCCACCACTTCTGTTCTGTCATAAGAGGAGCCCTACTGTGCACAGGTTCAGTGGAGAACAGTGTTCCTCTCACTCATCATCAGACCAGCAAAAGCTGTTAAAAACAGATCTCAAATTTCTGTGTTTCAAGTTGCTTTTATAAGCCTTCAGATCAGGCCCAGCAAGAAACATGGTAGAATGACCTGGGAATCTTTTAGCCATGGGTCTCCTCCAGAGTTTAGTGAAGTCACAACTTCCAGTATCCTATTGGCCATGCTGGCAAGGGACTTCTTGGGGTTATAGTCCACATAAAGGAACATTTCTAAGCTTTGCCACAGAAGGCACACTTGTGGATGGGGATCCAATCTGTTCCCCATATCAAGGAATATCCACTTGCCTGCGTAGCTCACAAATGTAGCGAATTTTATAGCTATTTTGCACAGAACGAGCTCAAAGTTGGCCTGAGGTGATGAAGGTCAAGATGGCATACCTCTTCCCCTTTCACTTCACAGGTGTAGAACTGGCTGGCAGCTGAATCCTACTTCAACGTTGGTGGTAGAGCAACATTCCCCATTTGCTGTTAAGGCAACAGGTTACATCTGTCCTCCAACTGAAACGAATGGCTGAGGGGCTATTTCTGCTGCCTCCTCCAGGCTATCCAGAATTCTCCATCTGAGGAGAAACCCTCACTTTGCTTAGTGGGAGATCCAACCCTGCTTTGTCTCAATGTTCCCCTGGAAGGAAAAGCATGAAAGCCTTATTCTGTTGTCCATAATGAAGGGTGGCCGGTGTGCACATGGAAGGTGCACACTTTGTATCCTTGTGTGTTGATCAGTTCTCCTTTGTTGTTTTCATGTTCTTTTAAATGTTTTATTATTTTTTTATTTTATTCATTATTAGCTCTATTCCTTGCACACAGTTACATTTTTATTCCACTTTCTCTCCCATGAGCTCAAGATGATCTTGTCCCTTCCCACTTTATTCTGACAACCATCTTGTAAGACAGGCTGACAAAGGCTGTTTTATGAGTTTTATGGCTCAGTTTTATTTAGAGCTCAGATTTCTCAAGTCCCAGCTCAAGATATTTAACCCTTACATCACCTCAGCTCTTCTTCCTATAGCCTTGGTGTGTACATGTTGAACACATGTTGATTCTGTGCAGAAGAGCTAGATTCACACTGAGACCAGAGATGGGGGCTGTGGTCAAAAGCCTGAACCTGCCACCCATTTTGATGATAATGGCTGAAATCCTGTTTCACATTTACACAAATAGCGTAATTTTTGAAGCAAAATTGACATAAGTTAAGAAACCTCCGTAGACAGTATATGTTGCATATTGAGTTATGCAGCTCAACATGCAAGAGATAATGCCTACAGAGATTTCTTAACTTACAGCAATTTGTGTCTAAAAGTTACACCGTTTGCATACATGTGCATCAGGAATTCAGCCATTGTTTGATCCATCACCTGATGAAGTGATGATAACATTTAATTAGAAAATATGCTTGTCCCCTGATTATTCCAAGGACTCATCCATAGATTGTAAGAGGTCAATTTGCCTTGTTCCTAAGAGTTATTTTGTCATCATAATACTGTTTGTGATGCATTCATGTGGGTAGCCTTCATATTAGACTGTATTGTATGATTCCATTCATATCAGCTGAGCTACAGAAGCCTCACCTTGTGAAGCTCTGGATTTGGTTAGATCAGGGATGTACAAAGAAAGGGGAGGGGCCTGCCCTATGTGAAAACACTCCTGGGCCAGGGAGGGTTCCTGCCATGGCTATTGGATTTGTTATATCAGGAGGCAAGCAGGGTAATGCCATTACAGCAGAGCACGAGGCCCCAAGTGGATTTGTGTTGCATGGTTGCCTAACTTGGAGGTTCAAGTAAGACTTTTAAGCGGGTGCCAGTGGTGTAGTGGATCCAGGGTTTGCAGGATTGAAGGTCTCAGACATTCTGAGTGTCACGGACTATGGCATCACCAGCACCCTTCTTCCAGTCTTCTTTGTTCCTTCCAAACTTAGCTGCAACCTTCACAGTTGCTGGGAGATATAATAGATTTTCCCAGTAACAGTATATTGTTGTACTTTATTGCTTTTGCAATGCAAGGAATTTGAGGGTGATTTGGTCTTGAATGTGCAATTAAAGCTATTAGTTTTGCAACAGATCTGGTCCTTATTTGTAAATATGAACCAAGCCAGCTGTCTGTATTTTTGGACTCTCCTGGTTGAGGCAGCCATGGGACAGTCAAATTGAGCACCAGCACCTCCAAATTTACCACTACACCCCTAGCAGGGACATCCTTATGTTGCCAAAAATAAACACCACAGAAATACATTAATAGCATAATTACACACAAACTAATCAATAAACTGAAGATTATTATTTTTTCATTGTCTTTCGTGCTTTACAAACAAAAGAAGTTCAGAAATAACATCAGAGATGGCTGGTTGCCACCATGTTTCCATCCTTCCTGACTGTCTCAGATCATTATGTTGTGGTGAGGAACGGGATAGTGAAATATAGCTGAGCTCAGGGATACAGCCCATACTATGCATAATATGCCTTCCGTTTCTGTCGAATTTCCTACATCTTCAGTTTAACTCACATCATCCCCAACCAACCTAGTTAATAAATCTTCCAGATTTGGGGTGGTTTCAGCTCCCATCATATAAAGCAGTGGTTTCCAAACTTGGATGCAACTTCTAGAAACCCCGGGCAGCACAGCCAGTGGTGAAGCCTTCTGGGAGTTGCAGCCCAAGAACACCAAAGTTGACAACCATTGGTCTAGAGCATAGCAATGGCTGTGCTGGCTGTGTGTTGGGAGTGGTGGTTCAGCATAGCTGGAGTACACCAACCATGGTGGGGAAGGGTGGTCCATTGATTTGGAAGTGGCTGTCCAGAGTTTTGGATGGGATCTTTCCCAGCTCTATCTGTAGATGCCAGGAACTGGACATTATATAAGGCTCGACTCCCAATGAAAACTATGTAGCCACAGAAACAAGACTTCTATGTGCTTATGTCTAGACCACTGAGCATGCACAAACAGGTGTTCCTTATGTGACATCCCAGTGGTACTGTGTGCATATAGCCTGTTAAGCAAAGTGAGAATCCAAGTGTTTGGAGAAGGTGGGGAGAGGGGGAATCTGGAAGGACTACCCCACATCCTCCTGACCAAACAGCTGATTCATTAAGATTCCTGCTTCTTTTAAGCTATGCAAATACACAAGGTTGGAACTGGCTGTATATTTCATTGTTCTTTTTAATTGCTGTACTTCACTTTGTGTGCTCTGTGGCCGGAGAACATGAGTGATAAATGGTGCTACAGCTGCTCCACACCACCCCTTTTCTGATGCACATGGCTGCTTAATAACCAGGAAGACTGGCAGCTGTTTTCTCAGTCTGTGTCAACAGAGATCTCCCTTGAGATACTCATGAAGAAGCAAGCCATCAAAATGTGAGTGTGTGAGAGGGGTGCGGGTGAGGGTATGTATCACACATCAATGTAGGTGGAACCACCATGTTAAATGAATAATTGTGGAGCAAAGGCCATGAGCATATGGTGCCATCATGAGGGCATCTCTCAATAACCCTAGGGACTGTATGAGTCTTTAAGAGACATTTCTGCTGTATCTTTTGAAAAAAACGTCTTTGTGTTGTTAAGTATAAAGTACCCTGCAAGGGATCAAAAATTTGAAATGAGATAGGCTGCTTCCAGATGAAGATTTGATGTGTAGTGTGGCTGTGCCTCCTTCATACATGAAAGGTCACATTAAAGAAATATAAAAGTTACTCTTTAAGGTTCCACCATGTTTTTGTCTTTTTTTATTTGTTCTTTTATTTTATTACTTTTTGTTATTATTTCGTTTTTATTTTTGTTCTCCCACCACTTCTTTCGTCTTCATTCTTATCATAGAAAACCTGTTAAAGAAGGGAAGAACAAAATAGCAGCATAGTCTCTTTTACAGGGAAGGGCAGGACAATGCACCAATGAGGGATGCAATTACACAGGAGGGAAATGCACTTAGACCCATGGTGGTCCACAGTTTTTCAAAGGAGCCCTTGTTGGTTTCTCTGGTTGAAATCGCTGTAGTTGTCCAGATGACAAACAAGTTTCTTACAACCACCACCCATCCACTCACCCGACCACATCAGATGCCTTTGATCTGACAAGGTGCTAACTGGCTATTTCCACCTCTTTCTTTCTTTTTTTAAAATTTTTCCAAAGAAACTTAGCTATAATCTGTCTGACTTTGGAAAGCGTCTTTAAAATAAACTGTCTGGAGATAACAGGTACTCGGTTGAGGGGAACTGACTCACTCATGACCGTCCCTTTGTACTGGATCAGGAAATCATACAGGGCAAAAAGTGATGAAAAGTTATGTCAGCAAATCGGAGCAAAATTAAACCACTCCTGCTGGTGGAATGAAAAAATATGATTCCTCACTAAAAAGAGAAAGTTGCCCAACCGAGCTTCCCTGGCCTTAGCTTTGTGTTGCATAATTGCTGGTATTTAATTTGATTTTGTCCGTGCCAAATCTGATGCAAACTGCAGGGTAAATGACCAGTGTAGATGGCTGTGGGTAACTCCATGGAGGTGCCATCTTTTCTCTGTTGCTTGCCTTGCATTTATGGCTTCAGAGGCATTTCATGATCTCCAGTGCAAGACTTTCCCTGGATCTGTTGGCAACTTGCCTTATTTGGTGCAGGGGGCGGGGTCTGTTGTTAGGGTGTGAAACTGATGAGAGCTGATTATGAAATTGATCAGACTAGAGAGAGACATGCCCAGGTGAAGTTGATGGAACTTGCAGTCCAATCCATCATCATGCTTATGCAGATGTAAATTCATTTTAATCCTCTTCGCTTGCCCTACAGAAACACTTTCTAAAATAACTCCTTTTACTTTTGCCATGGCAGGGCTTAATAAACCATAACAATCACCACCTTCACAGCTCAGGATTCTAAGAGGGCACTAAGACCCATTGCCTGTGAAATATCAAAAGTATATATGGGGACACTGATGAGTAAATATCAGGGAACAATGCTGCCTATACTGCTCTATCATGTGAACTGGATCAATGGAACACAGCAAGATGCACAAAGAAGGCACCCGATTCCTGAAATATGGATGGCCAGTTAAAATTCCCCTTGTCACTTTGAACACAAGAGCAGTAATTGCCAGTGTGAAAGAATTTTTGGAGACCTCAGATAAAATGGCAAGCCTCTACCTACCATCCATCTTCCACAAGACACTTAGAAAGTATTATAGAACACACTGCACAATTCTGCTTGCAATCTCAGAAGGAAAGGAACATACGCCCACCTGCTGTTCAAAAGTAGTGTTTAAAAGCCTTCAGTGAAATCCTTAGGCACAGAGAAATCCCAGCTTCTTAGAACCCTCTATGAGTTGCCAGTAGAGGACACCTTTGGTAGAAAACAAGGTAAGATTTTGTTGCACAAATGAGCACACATCACAACTCAGGGTGTCAGTTCTTGTACATAGATCTTACTCTATATTAGAAAAGCCCTTCTGCATGTGGCAGAGGCTAAAGAGCACTTCTGAATCCCCTTTGGTATCCCCATGAGATGCAAGCCATTTTCTCAGACATGGAGGAACAGGGGGAAAAAAACCAAAAGGTACTTGGAGGTTTTGCTCTGTGGGACATAGAGCACCTTCAGAAGAACCATGGGAGCAAGGTGAGGTTTGTTGTCCTGCTCTGCAGTGTTGACAGAATCCCTCCCCTGCCACTGTTATTCATTCCTATACAAACCACAACCCTTCAACATCACTGCCTAATTTGACAATGTGCACCTACCTGGTCTCCAGGTTACAGATCTCAAATGATAGGGAAAACACAGTCCTCCATTATAAGCTTTAAAGAATTTATTGTAATATGCTCAGATGTCTACTGGTGTAAACCAGAGACTGGAAACTTTACTTTTTGGGGAGAATCCAATTTCCTGAATCCCCTACTTTTGCTTTTCCAAGCTCTAGAGAACCCCCCAAAATGAATGAGGGTGTGGAGGATGGGATTAAGAGCTGGATAGAAGGTATTATTAATTCCCCATCTGTTTATGTTACTTCTCTTTTACCTGCTGGGAGAAAGAAGAGTTTCTGGCTGCCATGCTGCTTTCTACTGACTCTCATCTTAGTACTCAGAATTTCCTCCAGACAAGCAATGTTCTACAGAAATTCAAAGGTAAGACGTAAAATCAGAGCCCTTCCTTTTTCTCTAAGAAGGTACTGGAGAGAATGTCATAAGGCAGGACTAGCATGTGTGACCCAGGGGCTAATGAGTTGGATCAGGGCTAAAAGAACTTGGAGAAGCTACTTTTTAGTGCTTTAATTCCCAGAACCCCCATCCAGTTGCCATGCTAGGTTGGTGGATGCTGGGAGTTGTAATCCAAAAAGAGTGATGACTTTTCTGAGCTCTGTCCACAATCCAAACAAGAATTATGGATGCTTTAAGCTGACTGTGAAGTGAGACAAATGTTATCCTCAGCTGTTCGAGGCCCTCAACCAAAATACTCTCACAGGATTCATTCTGGATCAGGATTCATTCTGGATGGGTGTTCAAACAAAGTTTTCATACAAAACTGACCACTGCTAGAATTCCCTCTTGTACATGGCTATACAAAGTCCTCTTTTACAATTGTCCATTCTCCCTCTAGTCTTGTTTGGCACTGCTAAAGGGAAGCAGCTACTGTTGGGGTAATGCCAAACTCTTGGGTAATTCCTTATCTTGAAGTCAACAACAACCTGGAGCTGGCACTACTGGAGCACTCATCACCAATGTTATGATTTGTCTCCAAATCCCATGAGGTACTAATTCCCCTCTATTTGGCACTAGTTAGGCCTCATCTTGACATCTGTGTCCAGTTCTGGACACTGCACTTCAAGAAGGATGCTGACAAATTGGAAGTTCAGAGGCGGGCAAGAAGAATGATCAGGAGGCTGAAAACCAAGCCTTATGAGGAAAGACTGAAAGAACTGGGCATGTTTAGCCTCGAGAAAAGAAGACTGAGGGGAGAGATGAGAGCACTGTTCAAATACTTAAAAGGCTGTCATACAGAGGAGGGGCAGGATCTCTTCTTGATCATCCCAGACGGCAGGGCATGCAACAATGGGCTCAAGTTACAGGAAGCCAGATTTCGGCTGAATATCAGGAAAAACTTCCTAACTGTTAGAGCAGTACAGCAACGGAACCAATTGCCTCAAGAGGTGGTGAGTGCTCCAACACTGGAGACATTCAAGACAAATTTAGACAATCAAAGATATCCTTTGATTTGTATTCCTGCACTGAGCAGTGGGTTGAACTCGATGGCCTTATAGGCCCCTTCCAACTTCATTATTCTATGATTCTATGATATAGGAAAAAAGAATGGCCTGCCTCACAAGGTTGGCAGAACAGGAAACATAATGAGGACTGTAAAACATTCTGTGAATGAAATGTGCCACATAAAGGGCAAAAGGACACCACCATCTCCTTGCCTGCCCAGTTGGGTAATGTGGGTGGCTACACTCTGTCTTTTATTTCTTTATCAGGGGTACAGCTCATGATCGACTTTCTTTCTCTGGTTCTCTATAGGACTTCATTGCATCCTGTGGCTGTTGCTGTGCTTTCTCGCCGAGCAGGAAAGTGGTGCAGAGGCCCTGCCTTCAGACAGGTTGAAAAGATACAAAAGTAAACAATGGGTTACCTACCTCTAGAAACCACAGGTGGGGAATAAATGTCCCTCAGATGTTCTGAGGCTACATCTCTTATGCTCCTCAGCCAGCATGGCCAAGGGTTAGGGATGACTGCTATTGTAGTTCAACAATATCTGGAGGGCTACAAGTTCCCTACCCTGAAATATTGCTACACATAGAGTACATAAAAGAAAGAGAAAGAGAGGTGTCAGCATAATGCTGAAAGGTAACTCATTTTAGGTGATTTTGGATGCAATTAGACAATGAAGCAGGATTGCACTGAAAAGGGTCACATTGCTGGGTGCACTCTCCTTTAGAGCTATCTTTACATGCACACACAATCTAGTTCTTTGTCGCTCAACAAACAAATAAGCAAGCAAGCAAGAAAACAAATAAAGTGGCTCTACAACTGAACCAAAAGGGTTTCAAAAAGATTTGGATGGGCATGGAAAAGGACTGGGCTGGTTCGCGATAAGCTTTATGTCATGTAGTTGCTGCAAAATAGATTGGACTTAACCACTCCAACAGGGGGACAAAAAAGAAGATAAATCACCATCTGAACAGATCCTTCCTTTTTCCATCTGCAATTCATAATATCCCATACCATAGCGGAACAAGTTGGAAACCTGTGGTGCCCATAGCCTAAGCTAGAGAGCAGAAAGCAATCCTAAAAGAGAAAATAATGGAGTGAGATGCCCTATTTCATACTAGGCAATCTGTATCCAGAAAATGCAGTAGTTCATGAAACAGAATGTCATCATGGACAACAGTATCATTTGTTGTTGTTGTTTAGTCATTAAGTCGTGTCCAACTCTTCGTGACCCCATGGACCAGAGCACGCCAGGCCCTCCTGTCTTCCACTGCCTCCCGGAGTTGGGTCAAATTCATGTTGGTAGCTTCAGTGACACTGTCCAACCATCTCGTCCTCTGTCGTCCCCTTCTCCTCTTTCCTTCACACTTTCCCAACATCAGGGTCTTTTCCAGGGAGTCTTCTCTTCTCATGAGATGGCCAAAGTATTGGAGCCCCAGCTTCAGGATCTGTCCTTCCAGTGAGCACTCAGGGTTGATTTCCTTCAAAATGGATAGGGCTGACATGCAAAGCTAATGTGCCAATGAAAACAGGCCCCTTCGTGGATTGCTGCCTTGTCATGGCAAAGGGGCTTGAGTAATTCAGAGAAGCTATGGGCTATGCCGTGCAGGGACACCCAAGATGGACAGGTCATAGTGGAGAGTTCTGGCTAAACGCGATCCACCTGGAGCTGGAACTGACAAGCCACTCCAGTATCTTTGCCAAGAAAACCCCATGAACAGAAACAGTATCATACACACCACTAAAATGTGTTTCTGGAAAGCCTTGCTCTGAAAGCTGCCTGGTTGCTTCCTTCCAGAGCTTCAAGGGGAAGTCCCCAAAGCTGACATGCAAAGCTCATGTGCCAATGAAAACAGGAACAACTCGACGAGGTACATGTTTCTCTTGGCTTCCTAAGTTCTCTTGTGCCAGCCCTTGATTCCTACCTGGAAATGTTCTCTCATAAACTGTGATTGCTCAGTGTGTCTCCATTTGGTCTTCGCAAGCTAGTCCTCTGGTGTTTTGCACAGTCCTCTTGCCAACACTTCTTCTGGTCCCAGGTTTGAGAAGATGTAGACTCAACAGTGAGGTCTTCCCTTGATCTCTTTCATAGCCTCTGCCTTCAACCTCAAGGTCCTTCGTAGCTTTGCCAACTCGCTATCAAGTAGGGCTGCTGCAAGATGTTTTGTTGACTCACTGAGGAACAAAATGACACACAGAGAACCACTATTCAATGTGCGGAAGCCAATCAGACTGGCATCTGAATCTTACTCCAACTTTAGCAGCCTTTATTACACTTCAGAACAGCAGGATAGCATAGGGAAGTCAGGTAGACGTGGAAGTAGGGGAGTCGGGTACAAGTGGAAGTCCAACCATTCACTGCTGTTGGAATATGGGACCAGTATACATAGTAAGTCAGCTGTACAGGTGGGGTGGAAATAGGCAGATAGCCCAGATGTTTCTCCCTATCTTCTCCAGATCTATATATAGCCTGGTCTATATATAGACTGGTCTATATATACACCAGGGACGTGGTGGCGCTGCGGGTTAAACCGCAGAAGCCTCTGTGCTGCAAGGTCAGAAGACCAGCAGTCGTAAGATCGAATCCACGCGATGGAGTGAGCTCCCGTCGCTTGTCCCAGCTCCTGCCAACCTAGCAGTTCGAAAGCGTGTAAATGCGAGTAGATAAATAGGTACCACCATGGTGGCATGGTCTAGTCACGCTGGCCACGTGACCACGGAAACTGTCTACGGACAAACGCTGGCTCTACGGCTTGGAGACGGGGATGAGCACCGCGCCCTAGAGTCGGACACGACTGGACTAAATGTCAAGGGGAACCTTTACCTTTACCTATATATAGACTGATCTATAAACCTACCAGTCTACGTACATATAGACTGGTAGGTTTAAACTTCCTCACTTCTCCTTTCTTTCAGGTTATTTCCTGTCTCTGTAATTTAATTAGAGAAATTGACCTGCATGCATAGAAATTAGCACTAGGAGCTTCTCTGTTAAGTTTAGGCTCTTTCTCTTCCTGCTATCTATAAAAAGCTTCCCTTGAATACACTATTTTTAAGTCCTTTTGTCTAACAGCAGATTCCTAAGTTACTGTCTCTCTTCAGTAGTCACAGACTAAGTACAAGGTTACTTCTCTTTCCCTGTGAAACAGCAAATAGTCTTAAGAGATGTTAGATCTGCCCGACCACAAAGCCTGCAGTTGCTTGTAATGAATGTTAAGCTGGGCCACAGTAGGGCCTTAGTCATACTTCTGCCTTCAACAAGGATAATGGAACCAGCCTCTCCTGCCTCAGCAAAAGTTGGGTCACTTGGGCAAAGCTTTCCTTCCTGCTGACCTGCTCAATCATTCTTTTGGCTGGCAGCTGAAAAATTCTAGGACAGGATATGACATGGAAGGAAAGAATCTCACTGGATATCTCTGCCAACTTTAATGAACTGGAAGGGGATAATGGCCAAAAGACTGAGTTAAAGCAACAGAATTTTGAGCTCAGTAACAAGTTAGGTTTCTGGTTGTGGAGCCAGAGGTTTGGGAGTTCACTGTGCATCCCAGAAGAGCCAGCCTATGTGGTCTTGGGCAAGCTGCACAGTCCCAGGATGCTACCAGAAGGAAAGGGTAAACCACTCCTGAGTACTCTGTACCTAGAAAACCCTGGAAGGTAAGGTAAAGGTAAAGGTTCCCCTTGACATTTAGCCCAGTCGTGTCCGACTCTAGGGGGCTGTGCTTATCCCCGTTTCCAAGCCATAGAGCCAGTGTTTGTCTGTAGACAGTTTCCGTGGTCACGTGGCCAGCGCGACTAGACACGGAACGCCATTACCTTCCCACCATGGTGGTACCTATTTATCTACTCACATTTTTACATGCTTTCGAACTGCTAGGTTGGCAGGAGCTGGGACAAGCAACGGCAGCTCACTCCGTCGCGTGGATTCGATCATACGACGGCTGGTCTTCCGACCTTGCAGCACAGAGGCTTCTGTGGTTTAACCTGCAGCGCCACCACGTCCCTGGAATGTGGTTACCCTGGAAAGGGTTGCCATAAGATAGAATTGACTTGACAGCACTTGGCAAGTCTCGAAAGTTTTCTGTTCTATAGGAACTTGAAACCTAAACAGCATGACCCCTGGAACTCTGCACCTCTTGGGCAGGTAGAAAAGGACCCAAGATATTAGTGATCTGTATTCTCGAAGGCTTTCACGGCCAGGATCCGATGGTTGTTGTAGGTTTTTTGGGCTGTTTGGCCGTGTTCCGAAGGTTTTTCTTCCTAATGTTTCACCAGTCTCTGTGGCTGGCATCTTCAGAGGACAGGAGTTAGAACACAGACAGAGTTCTAACTCCTGTCCTCTGAAGATGCCAGCCACAGAGACTGGTGAAACGTTAGGAAGAAAAACCTTCGGAACACGGCCAAACAGCCCAAAAAACCTACAACAACCAATATTAGTGATCGTTAAAGTGTTTTCTTTTGCTCAGAGTGGGAACAATATTTGCAGTTGCATCACCCATGACGCGGTAGCCATTGCAATAACAAACCTTGTGTCCCCGATCTCCTTCCCACTCCACCACAATCACTAAAAGAGAATGCTGTGGAACTGGTTTTACTAATTGATTTCCACTTTAAGAAAGAGAGGAACATAACCCATAGCCTTGTCCGCTAGAGTATTTAAGAGCCTCCAAGAAAGAGAAAACAGCCACAGGAAAAAGTCCCAGCGTCCTGGAACTCTATGGTCAGAACAGATCATTTTTCTAGAAGACAAGGTGAGATGTTATGATGAGGGTTGTTTTCAGATGTGCTTGTCACCTGAGGACTGCAAAACTAAAACTACGGAACATCCCGTGTAGGATCATCAGATGGAAAGAACTGTTTTCTGTGTTTTATTTTCTCTGGAACAGGAGTGACAGAGAAGGTTTTACATTACAGCTGAAATGCAAGATTCCTCCACAGATCAGATTCAGCTTGGAATCTTTTTTTTATATCTACCAAGTTTGAAATTAAGAAATCTTCTTTTAAGAGGCTGGGACACCATATGTTCATGACCCAGTAGGTTAAAAAATCTGCATGCAGAGGAGAAATAGCCTAGTGTCTTTTGGAGCTGACCGTCCTCTGTGTAAAGTGCTGTCAGGGAAGAGTCTTCTTTTCTCGGACAAAGAAATAGTAGAAGAGAGACCAGAAAGGTGCCAGCCTACCGTCAGCACCTGGGCAGCAGGCTCAGTTAGCGAATAGATCACCTGGCTGCAGACTTTGTCATTCCAGTGAGATAGGGCATAACTCTTTTACAATTATACAATTCATTAAAATTTGCAGCTCTCTATATAAAGCAGCATATGCCAATTCTATGCAAATCAGTGTTTTTTGAAAAAAATGATAAACGTCCTCTTTTTGAGTGATATGTGACTGGCGATCCTAACGTGGAGTGTGCCTATTCTCTCCCTCTCTCTCTCTCTCTCTCTCTCTCTCTCTCTCTCTCTCTCACACACACACACACACACACACATCTCGCTCTCTGTATGCTCTCCCCCACCACTTCTTCTTATTTATTCTGGTTGCTTATCATAGCTTTCTCTATGTCTAATTAATTAAAACAGTTCTGAGCTAGTATCATGTTGTACATGTAAGGAATGTTACATAAGCTTTCCCCTGCTTTGGCGGAAGTCCTGTCGCACAACAACCTCACAACTAGTGAGAGACTGGACACACAATGGATAGCCTGAGGAAGGCTGGCTGGCATATTCATTTATTTATTTATTTCTCTCTCTTCTTTCTCTCCAGTCTTTCTTTTTAAAAAGAACCCAAGGCAGCTTATGTGATCACCTTTCCACAATCAAGCAATGTGACAGGATACTGGCTGTAATTATTAAGTTTTAACCTTAAACAAATTAGGTTCTCAGTAAATTAAGCCACTGTTTTAATTGTATTTGGCCCTTGTCGGGGCAAATATTAACCAAATTTATAAGCATAATTTGTTTATTCCAGGCTGTGGTATTTTCACTGAAAAAGTGTCAGTCCTTTCATCCTCTGTGAAAAGGAAAAAAATCTGGTCGCCATGCAGACAGGCAGTGTTCTACAGAAGTTCAGAGGTAATTAATAAAAACACTGCCAGCGTTTTCTTCTAGAACAGGCTGGTCTGGGCTTCATAAGAAGGTGCAGATACAGTTCAGAAGCTAATGCAGCAGTGGTCCTCCAGATGCTGCTGAACTCCAGTCCCCATCAACCTCACACACCAGTGGTAGTCAGTGATTCTGGGAGTTGTAGTCCAACAACCTCTGCAGGACCACATGCTCCCCAACCCTGGGCTCTTGAGTTGGAGCTGGATTTGCAGAGGTTGGCTACAATTCCACCAAATGTTCAGCATGCTGAAGCCCACTTTTTGCTTGGATGGATCCAATCCAAATGGCTTCAGCAGCTGGAGGGCCCTCTATGAAAACAGATAAAAGACCCTATCTTCAACGTTTTGGAATGTGCGAAGTGAGACTTCTCCTGTGCCTCTTCTGAACCTCTTTAGTACTTTGTACAAAATGAAAACTTACTAGTGTTTCAGGAATAGTCCCTTTGCTGTTGGTCTTTGGGGCCACAGCAAACATAGGACCTTACTATTATGTGAGGCAAAGTTACTTTTTTGACTACAACTCAAAAGATCCCTCACAAGTAACGGTCCCCAGTTGTGCCTGGGAACCATGAGTTGTTGAATTGCTCAGCTCACCTTTTATAATATAGGAAAACTTGTAAGAGAGACAAAAAAGACAATGTGGTATAGTGGTTAAAGAGTTGGATCAGAACTTGGGAATTCCAGGTTCTAGTGCCCCGTGGAGGAAAAGGAAAGCTATATATTGTTGCCCTGAACATTGGAGGTGTCTATGAGGAGTAACAAAATAAAAATTGCAAACCATTCATTGTTTCCTTTTTCCTTTTCCATTTTCAGGACTCTGTTGTATGATGTGGCTACTGCTGTGTTTTCTTGCTCAGTACGAAAGCGGTGGAAAGGTCCTGGCTTTATCTTCATCAGCCAAACCCTACAAAAGTAAAGGACAAATTAAATAAGATTTGAGAACTGGGGTGGTGAGGGCAGTAGTGGACTGGGTGGTTGCTGATGGGCAACAAAGTTAAATTTGTAACCTTGGGTGCAAACAGGCGGGAAAATAGCTCGCTCTGTGGACTGCTTGTAGCGCAATTAGGTGAGAGCTATTTTCTGATGATCAGATGACGTACAGGAAATCGCAAATCAGCTTGATTGTGATCTGTGCCCAAACTGGACCTTTTTGGTACATCAGCAGGGCTACTCTTTTTTTTGGAGGGGGGTGAACCAGGCTGGAGTAATTCCTGCACAAACAGAAGGGTCACTTTAAGAGAGATTGTTCCTGCAAAGTGACCCTTTCCAGCATGATCAAATATGGTCCTTTATCACCATCTGATCACACCTTTTCTCTAATTGGTCCGGTTAAAATTAATACCAATGTGGAAAAAAAATCGCCCCCCATCAGAATTCTTTTTAGACATTTCTTTTGTGGGGGGAGGAGGGCTTTTTTTAATTGCCGAAGAAACTATTCATAACCTATGTTGCCTAAGAATTTGTGTATAACCAAAAAGGTACAACCTAATCAGAAAGAGAAACAGAAACTAGATGAAGGCTCCTTTTTGCATTTATTAGAAATTAGATCAAAGCTCCTTTCTTCATTTTCCCCATTGGGAGGAAAAGATTTGTATGTCAACGACAAAGTCAAACGTCCCTCCCCGATGTGGTTCTGTCTCTCATGCTGTGATGTTCTGTCTTTCTTCCCTGCAGCCAGTGTGACTTTTGATCCAAAGACGGCACACCCAAATCTTGTTGTGTCTAAAGACAAGAAGACGGTAACATGGGTCCCGGAAGCCCAAAGTGTGCCTGACAACCCAGAGAGATTCAACAGCACCCCTTGCTTGCTGGGTTCTCCAGGGTTCACATCTGGAAAACATTACTGGGAAGTGGAGTATGGAAACCAGAGAGAGCTCGCAGCAGGGGTGGCCCGGAAGTCTGTGAAGAGGAAGGAGCACCTCCGACTTGCTCCAGAGGAAGGGATTTGGCAAGTGGGTCGCTGGTGGCTTCGGCGAAGGGCACCTGAAAACCAAAGTGAATCAGGAAAGATTGGCGTCCTTCTGGATTATGGAAGGAATCAGTTGACTTTTTATATGGATAATAAAGTCACTGTAGTCCGGGCCTCATTTAATGGGGAGGAGGTTTTTCCCTTCTTCTACGTGGGGTCAACTGTTTCACTCCATTTAAATCCCTGAGCTTCCAGGAGTGACCAGTGGAAGGTCTCCAAGAGATAGCGATGTTAGGCTGTTTCAGCATGTATTTCAACAATAACAATAAAACAGTCTTGCCCCCTCTCCTTCCAGACTAACAGATTTATTTGATGTGAGTTTTCACAGACTACAATCTGTCTCCTCAGACAGAAGGCGTGCATTTGGAAGACGTCCTTATAACTGCATACAATGCATCTTTAATGCTCACTTGACTTTTGGAGGGAATACTGAAATATTGTTCCTCCACCATAATCATCATAATGTGCTGTCAAGTCAATTCTGGCTTATGGTGACCCTTTTCAGGGTTTTCCAGGTAGAAAATACACAGAAATGGTTTACCTTTCCATTCTTCTGGGGGCAATCTGGGACTGCAGCTTGCCCAAGGCCACGCAGGCTGGCTCTTCGCCCTGGAGGCATAGTGGGAGGATCACAATATCTGGCTCTGCAGCCAGATACCTAAACGACTGAGCTATCTAGCCAGCTCTTGCCTCCAATAAGCATACTTAATACTCCTCTTCCCTACCTTATGTTCACAATAACCTTGTGATGTAGGGCAGGCAAAAAGTGACTGGCTTAAGTCCCCAGAGGAAGCTCCCAGTGCATGTCTGAACTTGGATTCCCCAGGTCCCAATCCAACTTTAACCACTGCATTATAAAGTCTAATCCCACCCCCTATCCCTGTGATGACAACGGCATTAATAAAAGTTCAGCAAGTGAAATACAGACACACATTTAGTCTAACACCTGGTATGACATTGTGTGACCCGTAGGGCATCTCATTCAGCATGATCTGCTCTGGCTGTGGTTTACTGAAAAGGAATCTGGCAGCCCTCTTAAAATGAAGGCGCTGAGCACTGCAGGCGACAGCGTGTTCTCCCGCTGAGCTGTTTGCCTTAGCAGGGCGACTACACTGGCCATTTACCCCGCCGTCTGCATCGGATGAGGCAGAAATGGAAATTAAAAATAAAAACCAAAAACTACATGACATAAAGCTTGGCATGGGAAAGTCCAGCAGGGAGTTGCCTCTTTTCTGTGGGGAATTGTCTCCTTTTGTTCAGCCAGCAGGGGGTGATTTGCCCAGCATCGCTTTTCTCCACTTTCTGCCCTCGGTGATCACCTGATCCAATTGATGCAAAGGGGCAGTTGTAGGGCAGGGGGAAATTTCTCTGGCCTGCAAGACAGTGTTACTGTTACTGGGCAAAGGAAGGGAGCTTGGAAAGAGAAGGAATGGCGGTCCCCATTGCCAAGGCGCAGTCTCTTCTACGGTTTTCATTCTGGAGTGAGGGCCATTGGGTTCTTCTTCTGAAAGACACACTCTTCCTTTATCAACACAACAGAAGTAAAATTTCAGCAAGTGCAAGGATCTTTAATAGGGAAAGGAACTGATGGTGAGAGCTAGACCTGGTGAATTGGTGTCTGCTGTGAAACAGTTAATAGCACACTGTCTTTCAGGAATAATCTGAGACTGATGATAGAAAACATCTACTTGGTTGAGGGGGTGTTCGTTCCCCTCAACTTGTTGCAACATTTTTGAGGTTCATTGTCCTCTGAAAGGTCCTAGAGAAAGAAATCCGACCAGAGAGAGAGAAATGGGCACACACACAATTTAGGAAAGTTTTATAATCTGGTTAATTGATCTGCAGGTTACGGAGACACAAAGGGGAGAAAGTCTACCCAAATCAATCTGGCTCGCCATGTTCAGTTTTTGGGGAGCTTATAAAGGCTGATAGTCAAGTTGCATTAAACAAGTAAATGTTTGTACATAAAGTGTGGATCACAGTGGACAAACTGTTTATTCCTGGGTTATCTTTACGAAGACGTCACTGATTGGTTTTGGAACTCGTCCTTTGCATTTATCCTGTTCATCACCAAGGCTAAATAAGCATTTTGACATTGCCTAATTGTTTATATTATATTATGTCTCTGCTCTCTAACTGTCCTCCTGCTGCCTTGGAATGACAGCTGTCTTTCCTATCTCATGTTTTCCTGCCTTCCTGGATATTTCTTGATAATGGGAATCCATCCTTGTCCCTTGTTTACTGACTAATTCACTCATGTGTTCAGACAGTTGTTCCTGGATAGCAGCCCAAGGTGCCTTCAGCTAGAGGCTATTCTTTCAGCTAGAAAACATATGTCCATGTCTTGTAATCCTTATCCCATAAGATTCAACTTTCACGATTAACAAGGAATAGAAATAAGGAATTTGGTTTTCCCCTCAGTTTTCTGATTACTGAAGTGTTTATTATTATTTTCTTAGTAAGCAATTGTTCTTCAATGTACTGCGGCTGCTACTGAGGAGAAAAATCCTAGAGTAGTGTTTGGATAAGACTGTGTTCCCTAGAAAGTTAAGTAATGTTCTCTCAAGGATTATGAACTTAGGTGATAATGAATGTAAGAAGTCCCAATGGATTTTTGAAAAATGTTGTCTAATGTCTAAAAACATTATCATAAAGCATTATTATGGAATAAAAGTGTTAATGAAGGCATTTCATTAGTTGGCAAAAAAGAGAGGAAGAGAAGGAATAGCTACCTGAGTCCCTGAAGGAAGACTGCAAACTTGCACGACCAGCTCTTTACAGATAGTTTTTTTCAGAGATTTGCAATCAATCGATTCTCTCTGTCTTTATAGCAATCAAACTGTACACACTCAGCAAACTGTTCATTTAACACTTTCCATTATCAAAACACACAGCCCATGGTACTGCTACAGAGAGAAGCTATCCTCGTATCAGCTTACATTTGGGTGGTGCCCCACCACACCGCTTTTCTTGTATGTACAATGGTGGTTAACATGAGACCCTGGATCAATTAATGTTTTTCTAACCCTCTCTATGGGTTTTAAAAGTGTGCACCTAGACCCGCAGTGGTTCCCAACCATGTCTTTAGTGGACTTGTCCATGAAAGCTCACATTAAAATATAGCAGTTAGACTTTAAGGTGCCATAACATTTTTGTCTTCTTTATTTTGTCATTTTTGTTTTGTTGTTGCCTGACATGCTAGCACAGACCAACACACCTACCTCTTCTAAATCCCAGCCTTGGGTAACCAAGGTGTTCTTCGACTGCAGCTCCCGGACACCCCAGCCAGCACAGCTGGTGATGAAGGCTTTTGGGAATTGCAGACTAAGAACAGCTGGGTTACCTGATGTTAGGAATCACTGACCTAAGGGACAGAGATAATTACTGTTTGCCACTCCCAAAAGATCTATTTTTAATCCTTGTGTGTTGGGCAAAGAAGGTTTCCTTTTTGAGAAAATTACCAAATAATCTTTTGGAATAATTTGTTTTAAACCTGAGGAGGGAGTCTTGGCTCTCTGCTTTGTAAGGGAGGAGTACCAAGCTCTTACTTAATTTCACACAAAATTGCATGTGAGATGGAAGACCAACAAACTTAAAAGTTTCTCTTGATTGTGAAGAAGGAAAAGTAGTTTATCATTATCATGCAAAAAATGCTGAGATTTACAGTTTCACTGCTGCTTTCTCTGAGAAAAGTCTTCCCTTTCTTCTGAGTTCCTGGACAGCTGCCTCAGATTAAGATATGCCAAGACCTTAAAATATATTAGGCCGAAGGGGCCCTATATGACTGAATATTTGTGGTGGTTTTTTTTTTACAAAATGTATTTTGTTCTTGTTTTAATTTAAAGGCCTCTCTTCATCTCAGGCCTTAAACTGTAGCTTCTTTAGCTTCTGCACAAATCTGGCAATGTTGGTCATAAATGGAAAACAACATTCAGCCTATTGAATACTGGACTCCTTCATATGATTAAAATGCAGCCATGGGCTGTCTGAGTCCTAGAAGCATTCAATCACAAAAACAAAATGTGGAAATTTCTACTCGGATGCAGAAGTAAAAGTATTACATTTCAATGAAATGCTTCAGTTTGGAAGTTCACCCCCCCTCTCTCTCTTGTGTGCACGTAACACTCTCTGGTTCTATGGGGCTATCCATTTATTATTACATACATACCAAAATAATAGTGATTTAAGAAAACTAGATGCTACAGTTTCTACACCCCAAGTTCTTCTCGCCAGCATCAGAGCAGGAGTTGCTTGAAGAAATAAAGATTTCAAATGTCTCTTTAGAGAACAATGTCCCTTTGACAAAGGCAGCACAATGCAACTGGCTCCTAATATAGTCTCTGAACCCCTAAAATAAAATACAAATGTAAATTCATGAGATCACTGTGTGGATTCACTCTTCCAGTGCGCCTCCTGCACAAGCATAATTCTACTACTTAAACCGAGTCCACTTCCTCAGGTTTCATCCATGAAAGTTCCCATTAAAATACGGCAGTTAGTCTTCAAGGTGTCACGGCGTATTTATCTGTTTTGCATTGTCTCTTGTCTGATATGTTCTCTTAGTACATACAGTAAATCCCAGCAGAGTGGGCCCATTGGATCAACTGGGATTTGGAAAGTCACCTCCTTCACAAGTTCCACCAATTCTAACTTTGACACAGTACGGCATGGTTAGAGTAAGCCCATTTGACTCAATGGAACTTATGGACGAGTTTACCAGCTAAATTCCCATTGATTCAGTGGGCCTACTCTGGTACAATTTGCTACATTACAGACAGGATGTGGGCCCACGTTTCTGGGGTGAGGGAACCTTAATGCCTGTTTTTGTTATCTGCAACTTAAGCACACAAGAACCCTTAATAATAAACAGCTCACTTCTCATTTCCGGAGCCCATTTCCTAACATTCCTCCACCCCTCAAGTGGCACATTGGCTCCCCACCCCGGCATTTCTATTGGCTATGATAATACACGGAACCTGGCCAACCGCAGCCAATAACGTGTTTCAGTTGGGGGAGAGGAGCGGAGGCGGGCCCACGGCTTTTCTTCGCGGGCCGCTTGCTGCGGGGCAGCCTGTGATTGGTGCGGCAAGCTGCTCGAAACACGGCGGGGAGAAAGGTAGGCGACGGGCGGAGGCTGGGTCGTGGGAATGGAGGAGCTGGAAAGCAGGCAGGGGAAAGAAGCGTGCATCGTGCTCTGTCGAAGAGTTCTGTTTACATAGTCCCTGTCTACGTGGTTTACAGATGGCGCAGCTGACACTGATGGTTTTCAAAGGAGTCTTTTTTTAAGGAGAAAGGCGGGATAGACATATTTTAAATAAATAATATAAATAAATAAACTTTCCCTGAGCGAAAGTCATTTGCCTAACGCCTGGTTTTGCAAACGGATATCGCTAGCCCAAAAGACTGTGTGATCCATGTGTGATAACTTCCCCAAGTAGTGAAGTAGTTCAGGGTTTGTGTTCCTATGGATGAGAGAGTACCAGACACCTGTGAAGTTTTTGTAGTTCTGCCTTTATGTTCAGATACATACCCACAGCAGATGTAGACGGAGAAAGCCACTCCGACATGATAGTGGATCTGCTACTCCTCTCCTTAGTCTTGACTCCAGAGCGGAATCCTGCACCCTCCCTCACCTCCCATTTGCTGCCTCTCCCAAACAGACCAACAACACTTTTACACGTTTTGCAGCCACCCAAGTGCTCTCTGACCTAAAAGACTTTTAACAAATTAATACGTTTTTAGTCTAAAATTCCACAAAACTGTGGTTTTCACTCCAGCAGACTGACATGGCTACCCTTCTGAAAATAAATAAAAGGAACCAACTCTGCCCCTGTTTTAAGAGGCTCTTATTCTAGTTATGGGGAGGCTGTTCTTACATGTTTGAAAGTCTTCCTTTAATGGTGACTGTAGTAAGAATAACTTCGCTCATAAACAATGTGCAGTTGCGATTCTCACACTTAACGTGTTTGATCAGGCTTGTTAAGTAGTGCTGGTTGGTATGGGAATAATGGTTGTGGAAGTAACCAGTATGGTGTAATGGTTAGAAAGTTAGAGTAGGGCGTTGGAAATTCACAGTCTGGTCCTCATTAAGCCATGAGGCTTAACTGGATCACTTTGGGACATGCACAGATTTTCAGCCTGGCCCACTTCGCCAGGGCTGTTGTGGGAACAAAGGTGGACAGGAGGGGAAACATATGAACTACTTTGTGTTCACCAAAAGAAGGGCAGGATAAAAATATAAATCATGATTACTGGGTGTAACTGTTTGCAGCAATATTGCAAGCTGTGGAGGGCATCCATTTTTAGCCTCTCTTCTGATAAACACAACAGGTTGTTTTCAGTATTTAAGGCAGTCCATTCAGGGAAGCTGTGCCTCCACTCATTAAAGATCTTCAAATACAGGCAAAAAAACCCCTTCCTCTGTCTCTGTTCCTTGCAAGACAAGCACTTCCTGCTTGCAACAAAAAACGAAAGTAAACTTTTGTCCCTGTCCTTTTTGCAGTCGGAAGAGACCAATGGCTGCTCCCAATCCAGAGAAATCCCTCCAGGATGAAGCCACTTGTTCCATCTGCCTGGATTATTTTCAGAACCCAATGATGATCATAGATTGCGGGCACAACTTCTGCCGAGACTGCATCGCCCAGTGTTGCGAAGGGCCCCTTTTGAACCAGTTTTCTTGCCCGCAATGCAGGAAGCCCTTTTTTGGGCAAAACCTCCGGCCCAACAGGCACCTGTGGAATATCGTAGAACTTGCCAAGCAGTTCAGCCTGCGGCGGGCAAATGAAGCAGGAGAGTGGAAATTGTGCAAGAAGCACCAGGAGCCCCTGAAACTCTTCTGCGAGCAGGATCAGACCTCCATCTGCCTGGTTTGTGATAGATCAAGGGTGCATAAAAACCACAGTGTTGTTCCTGTCGAAGAGGCTGCGCAGGTTTACCAGGTAATATTGGAAAGCGAAAATGATTTATGGTAGAGTGGGAAAGACTAACCTTTCAAATGTTGGATTGCAGCTCCCTTGATTCCTTGCCATTTAGAAGCCAGAGAGCTCCTAGTAAAGCCAGATCTATACCCATAGCTGGCTGGATAGCTTGGTGAGTTATGTCTCTGACTGGGGAGCCAGAGGTTGGGAGTTCAATTCCCCATTGTGCTTCCAGGGAAAAAAGCCAGCCTGTGTGGCCTTGGGCAAGCTGCACAGTCCCAGAGTACCCGCTCCCGTGAAGAAAGAAAATGGTAAATCACATCTGAAAACCCTAAAAAGGGTCACCATGAATCAGAATTCACATGATAGCACAAAATTTATGATGAGGATGAGGATGATTATGTAGTGCCTGGCCCTATATGTCATTTGTCCTTTTTTTTTGGTGGGTAGAAGACAGGTTTTAAAAGATTTTATGATTTGCCTATATGTTAATTAATGGACAACTATGAAGTTTCACAGTAGCCAAGAGATATAACAGAACCTTGATTTTGTATGACATATTGCAATAGCTCATGCTGTATCTTATCGCCTTTATAGCCCTGTTTGCTTTGCTATACCATAAATGATAGAACAGCTGCTTCTGCTTTTGTGGCATTCTCACTTCCTTCTACTTCTGTTTGTGAGCTGCCCTGAAAAACCATCTAGACCAGTGGTCCCCAACCTTGGGCCTCCAGATGATCTTGGACTTCAACTCTCAGAAATCCTGGCCAGCAGAGGTGGTGGTGAAAGCTTCTGGGAGTTGTAGTCCAAGAACATCTGGAGGCCCAAATTTGGGGACCACTGATTTAGATCAATGATTCCCCACCTTGGGTCCCCAGATGTTCTTCAACTACAACTCCCAGAAATCCTGGCCAGCACAGGTAGTGGTGAAGGCTTCAGGGAATTGCAGTCCAAGAACAACTGGAGACCCAAGGTTGGAAACCACTGATTTAGAGGGTGGCTTATAAAAACAATAAAATAGAATAAATAATAGACTGAATAAATATTCTTCATACACAGGTAGGAAGGGTGTGGAGAAGAATATGGCTTTTAAAACTGTTATGATTATTATTGATTATTGTAATAGTTGTTCTTTTTAGTGATATCTGTTAGCTGCCTTTAGCACTGTTTTTTAGTAGAAAGGTGGAATAATAGCAATATTTTTGTCTGAGGGAGGGAACAAAATAAATATTCCATTTTTCTAATGCATTCCATTTTTACTGTGGTCGTAGAGTCTTGTGTGAGCAGGCTGAAAGATGGGCAGTATGGTATAGTGGTTACTGCTGTTCTGGGGCTTGGGAGATGAAGGGTCAAGGAGCCACTGTGCCATGAGACTCCAATTGGTTGATCAGGACTTCTCACAACCATGAGGTAATAGGAGACAATGTAGGTCCTGCAGGTCTGACGTTTGTCTACCTCTGCTCTAGAAGGAGCGGAGGAGCTGAAGGAAGAAATCTGTATTTCCTTTGAGATTGGTCTGAAAGGGGCTGAGAAACAGTTCTGGATCAGTTATACAGTGGTGCCTCGACTTACGACCATAATCCGTTCCAGAAGATGGAACGTAAGTCGAAATGGTCATAAGTCGAAGCATGCATTCCCATAGGAGTGCATGGGAACGCGATTAATCCGTTCTGGCCACACACAAAAAAAACCCCTCAAAAAAATAAAATAAAAATAAAACACTGCAAGCCCCACGCTGGGACTGCAAAAACAAACAAAAAAACAAAACAAAAAAACCCACCAAAAAACAAACAACAACACACCACAGAAACATAACTCCCCCCCCACCCAGCCCTGCAAAACCGACCCAGAACAGTTTTTAAACACCAAAAACCGGCACCTTACCTTACCAGGCAGACCCAGGCCTCCTCCGATGACCTCCGCGGGCTGATGCCGCCGCTGCTGGTGCCCGATGCCGCCTCTAGCTCCGGAACCGGCACCAGCGGCTGCTCGCTGGGGCGGCCGCGTCGGTCCTCGGCGCTCCTCGCCGCCCTCCGCGGGCCGATGGCGGGAAATTCAAATGTACCAATGGCCCACGGAGGGCAGTGAGGAGCGGCGGTGGTGGCCCAGCACCGGGAGGCTGAGCCTGGCCCGGATGCTCTGGCCGCTCGCCTCCTGACGGGCCATCGGTACATTTGAATTTCCCGCCATTGGCCGACCCCAGCCTCATTGGAGCCTGTCGGGAGGTGAGCGGCCGGAGCATCCCGGCCAGGCTCATCCTCCCGGTGTTGGGTCACCCCCGACGCATCCCTTTCCCTAACCGTTGGGGCAAAAGAGCTACAAAGAAGCAGCCTCTTCGCCACCAACGGTTTGAATTTCCCGCCTTTTCCCCCTCTGCCTTTCCTGGTCGCAAGTCGAAGCTCCGGCCGCAAGTTGAAGCAAAATTTTGCAGCCGGAGCTGGTCGTAAGTTGAATTGGTCGTAAGTAGGGGCGTTCGTAAGTCGAGGCACCACTGTACAAGGTAACAGTGGGGTGGTGTATGTACAGAAAGTTACAGCGGTGCAGCGTTTTAATAATTCCCACCCTGTTGATGTGTAGTCAGGAACTAGGAGAAGACTTCAGTATTCTCCCAAATTAGTTGCTTAAATTGCCTGAGGATGTAAGAAGGAACTGCCAAATTTACAAGCAGGAATCTCTGTTTCAGGAGAAAATATACAACTGTTTGAAGACTCTGAAAGAAGAAAGAGGCAAGATTTTGTCATTCAAATCAGAGTCGTCCAAGCCAAGTGAAGATTTGCTGGTAGGTGGCATTCTAATCTGAAGACAGTAATGTGGAGCGTTAACTACATGGTTCACTAGGGGCTGACTGTCCTTTCGTGGGCATCTGGCCCTTATAAAGACAGAAGTATGTCCAGGATTACACCAGCATGGGTTACTTTAGTTGCTTAATTTTATTAACTTTATTCACCCAGTGATAATTTGGCCTTCCAGTGCAGTTGGTAGTTGAAGTCAAAACCTGCCTGTCAAAATGGGAATCCTCTATTAATGCTGCGAAAAATGCTGTCAGCGGAGCGATTCTTGCTTAAGATCACTGATCAGCTTTCAAATCTAGGTATCCCGGCTTGAGTTCAAGATGAGCCTTCTGTCCAGAGTGGTCATTCCCGAACCTGGAGTTCCAGGTGCTTCAAAATCCAGAAGTTCTAGGTCTCATAACTGATTGGTCAGGCTTTTGGAAGTTGCAATCCAAGGTCATCTGGGGTTCCAAGCTTGGGAATCACTGATCTAGAGAACTGGACAGGGCAACACAGAGATGATTTAAGAGAGAGTCGAGGTGCTTCCAGATGAATAGATGCTTCCCAATGCAGAGAGTTGTAGTATCTCACTGGTCCAAATGATTTCACTGCAGGGGGGGGGGGGGGCGGCATTGGTGCTTCCCAGAAGTCTCAAGGGTGTTGCTTCACTTCTCATTCTCTGGCCCTAGTTCTTATTTTACAGTATCCTGGCCTTGCTCTGCCTTGTTTGCTCTAGTGACAGGCTGGCCAGGGTGAATTGGACCTTGTGCAGGTGAGGAGTCTGGAGGCTTGCAGCCTGGGAACTCTCAGGCAGTGGGTTGGGTGGGGGTAGGTGATGGTGGAAGGGAGACGGAAAAGGTCATCAGCCAATCAGCTTCAATGGGGAGGGGTCCTAAAGGCAAAGAGCAGTAGGATTGGTTATCTGCAGTGGTGCACTGCCCAGGCCTTGGAGTGGACATGGAGGGAGAGTCTGTGCAAGCATTCAGTTCTGGACCAGCAAGTGATCAAAGCTGCTGTTCCAGTTATGAGAAGAAGATCCACCCCAAGCCAAGAACTGAGTGAACCTGTCAGAATGCCTGCTTCAGGACTGGCTAAAGAGGCCTTGCATGGCTAGCATGGAGGGAGATGGGGAGGAGAGGTCCCAGAGAGGCCTCCATCCAGGACTAAGGTCATTTTGCTAGGGAGAATATGGAAGATAGGGACGCCTATCTTGTTGTAAACCGCCCAGAGTGGCCTTGGCTGCCAGATGGGCGGTATATAAATCAAATAAAAATAAATAAATGCTTCTGCATACCCCAAAGACTCCAGTGTTCTCAGCTTGAAGAATAGTGAAGGTTACTGCACTCGTCCTAGCCTGTATAGCTAGTGCTGAAATTAAATGTTCCTCCTTCCAGATTATATGTATATAAATGTAAAAGTTTAGTTACACAGGGTCATTCTTGATGCTAGGAGTATCCATTTGTTGTAAGCTGGAACACATAATCACAGTATCTCCAGGAGCAGAAAGTAAAGAAAATATATGAAAGCGAAGGAAAAAGTATTTTTTCCTTCCATTTTTTTCTCACAGGTTATTCAGGATAGTGAGTATCTTCAGTAGCCTGAGTGCAGTATTGCACAGAAATGATGTTGTGGGCTCCCGTCACTACAGGACAAGTGCAGAACCTGTGATCTTCCAGATGTTTTAGACTTTACCTTCCATCAGCTCCATGCAGCATGGGCAGTCTTCACAGATGGCAGATGTTTTGGAGAACCACAGGTTCCTTGTCTTGGAATGACACCAATCAATAATGCTCTCCTTTGGTTCACGGTTACAGGGTTTGCACGTTACCTGAACATGTGTTTATGATGTATGTGCAATTGTTTGGATGGCCGCAAGAATTGTACAGATGGCTATCTGTGTACTTGTGTACCCAGACCCAGCGGCCGCCTGGGAATGGCAGTCTGAATAGTCTGAGACAAAGAGCAAGTATTAAGCATGGGGTCTGCAGTTCCTCTGAGGATGCTGGTCTGTAAAACACCTTGGAACACTCAGAGCTTTCTGTTGCTTCATCTGTCCTAATCAGAAGGAAACAGAAGTTGAAAGGCAGAAGCTGGTGTCAGAATTCCAGCAGCTGCGCCAGGTTCTTGAGAAGGAGGAGCAAACCCTTTTGACCCAACTGGAAAAGCTGCAGGCAGATGTGAAGAAGAAGAAGGAGGAAGGTGAAGCTAAATATTCTGCAGAGATTTCCCATCTTACTGCCCTCATTGGTGAGGTGGAGGAGAAGTGCCAGGAGCCTCCAGGTGGGCTGCTGCAGGTGAGTCAGTAAGTGAGGTGAGCACTATAGAGATGCTATCATGTTCTCTTTGCCTACAGCATCTTCAGCGTGGCATGCACAGTCTTCCCATTGTACCCTGTTGTGTGAGAGCACATTTCACAGCACAGTAAGTTAGAGCAGTCCCGTCACATCAGGAGTATTTGGGGAGCTAGTACGTTTGTAAGTCCCACGGATTCAAGGCAACTGCTCTGTTTGGGACTCCTGTGTGGATATAGCCCCAGGACGTTGACACTGAGAAATTGTGATGCCTTCTTTCCTTCAGTTTATTTTTATTGACTATCATTTTATTTCTTCCAAATCTGGAACTCGGGGAGACTGGCCACAAGGTGCAGGTAGAAATACAACCTGTTATGGTCTTAACACACAATTGAATAAATGGTACTGTTAAAAGACAATTGAATTAAAACAATTTGAAAGCGTGTCGATAAAGAAAGCACACCGCCGTCCTTTCTCAGCCACCAGCCAATGGCCAAAATCCTGGCAGAGTCAAAAGGGCTTTGCCTCCTGGCAGAAGGCCAGCAGAGACAAGGCGAGCCTACACTCTCTTAGGAGGGAGTTCGATAGGCTGAGAGAGATTTTTTTTTATTTTCTGTGTGGAATCTAGCTGCATAGATGATGCTGCTGAGCTTGAGATGGTCTTGTCGCACTGTGCACTCTCCGTCTCCAGGGCAAGGCTGTAAGTGGCCTATACAGCTGTAGCAGGTGTATGTATAGGAGTCTGTATTAATTGACTTTTTGTCACTCCGTTATATGCAGTCAAAACAGCTCTCTAGAAGTGAGTGCTTTTGAAGGTTGAAAGCAAAATATGAGAGGAAAGGCATAAGCACAGCATGTAGTAGCCTTCCTGCAAGACATTATAAATCCGGAGAAGGCACAGGAAAAAAGGCAGGGTTGCCACTTTCTGGAAAGTCAGGGAAATGGAAGTGGGTCAGGGAAAGTCAGGGAAATTGTGATTAAAATATATTCAAGCAGTGGATTTTTGACCTGCTGCTGCAAGAGCATGATCTGTTCTTGTGGCAACTGGAATAGAGAAGTAGCAGAATACAAGTCAAACTTAACAATGTCCTTTCCCAGCTCCACCTTTTTCTCAGCTCCACCCCCAGCAACCAGCCTTATGTGTTTGTTGAGCTTTGTCCCTGAGTGATTTCCAAGGTCTGCCTGTAGCATTTGCAAAGCAAGGCTAGTTTAAACTTTGAGCAAGATACAAATTTTAAACATCTGACTGTTTTCATCCCTACCTGCTAGTATTGTGTTTAACTTAAATATAAAGATAAGCATGTTTTTGGGTCATGCTTGTGTATGGAATGGACGTTTTATCTCCTGCTAAAAATGTTATGTCATTTGTTAGCATTCAGAGTTTACTTGAATTGAAGTTTGTATCTTGGTGTAATTTTTGGTGCAATTGCAAAACAGGTGTTGCTGTAGTTAATGTTGAAAGAAGCTGATATTAAATCTCTTACTTTTGACAAATATTTTTGCAGTTGAGACTTGTGTAATTGTAGAGTGGAACATTTCATTAAGACTTGCATTAATGCAACACAACCTATTCATTTTTTAACTTGTGGTTATATTTGAATGGTGGTCAGGGAAATTGACAAATGTTGGTCAGGGAAATGAAAAATAAAAGTTCAGTGAAAGGGAAGCAGAATGATCAAAGGTGAGGGCAACTCTCCTATGAGGAAAGGTTGTAGGTTTGAATCAGGGTGACAGAAGTTTAAAACATGGACCATTGTTTGGAGAAAGTGCACAGGGACTAGTGTTCCTTCCTCTTTGATAAACTAAGTGCTGAGAGGTTCAGAAATGTCAGAAAGCAGTCTTCTGTCATACAATGCATAATTACTCTATGGAACTTGCTACCACAAGATGTAGTGGTGGCAGCCATTTTGGATTGCTTTAAAAGGGGAATATTTTAAATTCATGAAGAATGGGCCTGTCAGTAGGGAGCAGTCCTGATGGCTGTACACTGTGTGCCTCTCAATCCAGATTGTTGGGAAAAAATGAATAGGAGCATGCTGTTGCACTGTATATGAGCCTCCTATGGTGATCTGCTGACCGCCATGGGAAGAGAATATGGGATTAGATAGGCTGTTGGTCTGATCCACAAGTTATTCTGACATGCCTAAGCAGGTCTGAGTCTGGTTTGTGGCTGGATTGGAGATAATCTGGGAACTCTATGTTGAAGAAAAGATAGGAGATATATTTAAAAAAACAAGTACAATTAACAGATCAAACTGTATTTACAAAGCAGATTCCAAATATGGTTCCTGTTAGACAGAAGTGCTTAATCTGTCTTTTCTTTCTCATCCCAGGATATTGGATGCATGTTCAAAAGGTATGGTACTTGTTCTTGTTAACCTTTTCCCCCCTGTTCTGAGACTTGAAAGAGCTAGGAACTGGGGTTACGAGCTACACATCTGGTGTAGTATTTTGCATACATACCAAGAATTTTTCAGTAGCCAACAATTGCTTTCTTGTAGAATCATAGAATAATGGAGTTGGAAGGGGCTTATAAGGCCATCGAGTCTAACCCCCTCAGTGCAGGAATACAAATCAAAGGCTATCTGCCAGGTGGTTGTCTACATTTCTCTTGAATGTCTCCAGTATCAGAGCGCTGAACACCTCTCCAGGCAATTGGTTCCATTGCTGTACTGCTCTAACAGTTAGGGAGTTTTTCCTGATATTCAGCTAAAATCTGGTTTTCTGTAACTAGAGTCCATTATTACATATCCTGCACTGTGGGGTGATCAAGAACAGATCCTGCCCCTCCTCTGTATGACTATCTTTCAAATATTTGAAGAGTGCTATCATATCTCCCCTCAGTCTTCTTTTCTCAAGGCTAAACATGCCCAGTTCTTTCAGTCTTTCCTCATAGGGCTTGGTTTCCAGTGCCCATCCAGCATTCTTAGCAAGGCACAGTTTCACCAAACTTTGGAGAAATATGAGAAGTTTTGTATTTTGTCATGTACTTCCTGTTTTCTTAAAACTTTAGGTGCCAGAGAGGCAAGTTTCAGTCTCCTGCTCTACCTGATTCTTCAAAGCTAAAGATAAGGCTTCAGATATTCTCCAGAGACAGTGCATCACTACAGAGGCAACTGAAAAAATTCAGAGGTATCAAATGTGTATCTCTAGCTAATCTGTTGGGTGGAAAGTGTTCTGTTTTTAACTTAAAGGGAGAACAGTGAATGCCTATCCTAGTTATGCTTAGTTTTTGTGTAATCCTCCTTATTAAAGACAAGGGCTGGATCCAAGCTAAATTAGTCACACTTCAGTGCTGTTGAAATTGCTGGGATTAAGTTGTGACTAGTATGTCCCATTGAATTGAATGGGATTAGAGTGAGTAATGCAGTCTGGATTCAGTATTGGCCTAACAGGCCAGCGATAGATGTAGATGGAACATAGAAATATAAAATTGTAAGTATGTTTGGGGATTTTGAAAAAGGAACTGGTTTAGTCTGTATAAGTGTATCATATAAAAACAAACAAACAAAAAAGCAGGAGACAGAAATGTGGTATCTTAAAGCCTAATTAAAGATTAAAACATAGTGGGTAACCTTTAAGGTAACATAAAATTTTTGTCTCTTGATTTCCCCCCCCCCCTTTTGTTTATTTGTTTGTTTTATCTAATATGTTTGGGGAGATTCTCATTTCCAAAGTGGCAATAACTTTTAAGTTACTAGTGAGAGTGTACAATAAGGCCCCACTGTCTGCAGGATCAATGTCTGTTGAGTCTCTTACCTGCTGCTTGAAAATACTAAATCAAAAGACTAGAGATGGGAAGGCGGGGGGGGGGGGGAATGGAAAAATTGGGAAAAATACAGTTTTCCAAAGCTGTTTTTTGTTTTTTTTTCTGGAAAAGCTGAAAAAAATATGGAGTGTGAGCTATGTTCTTTTACAGTGATAAATAATATGTCTGTGACATGCAACCTATATAACGTGAAGACCTTAATGAAAGACTTCTGAGGCTTTACGTATTTAAAAAACCCAGAAATACATATTTATTTATATGTATTTCCAGAGCTTATTTACCAAAACACATGCATGTTTTTCGGCATCTGCAGGGGGTGGTACTTGGAACCGATGCCCCATGGATACTGCAGTCCTGCTGTATTACTAGATAATATATTGTGAATGTTATGTATATTAGATGGAATTTTGTATCTGCCTGAATATGCCACATTATAAACTATGGAGGTTTTCACCTATGTTTCTCCTCCTTCTCTTCCTCTAGAGACACTAACTGAACCAAAGTGGATAAAAGGTTAGTTTCTATAGAGGATGAATACCTCAGAGTAAACATATTTTAAAAGGTATCCTAAGACCATTGCTTGGTTCAGAAATAACACTGCAGGGTGGTTTGGTGCCAAAGTTACAGTGGATGTTAGAAGAAGCTTTGGTTGTCTCTTACAAGCTTCTCTCACGGTATTTAGTTTATGATTATTTTTTTTAAAGGAAAAGAAAAAAGGAAGGAAGGGTCCCATTTTGGAGGGGGGGAGGGAAAGTCTGAAAGGTGTACAAAGTAAGATATTTCATGACCTAGTGTGTCTTAAAGATAGTTTTCCATGGTGTGCTTAAGATAGATTGGATGTCTTTGCAGTGTGCTGGGCTATAAACCCTTATTCACCATGAATTTTCTTGAGTGAGTTTGGGGGTAGTTTCTGACTCCACTGGAATTCCAGTATATTGAGGGTGAACAGTGAGATTAGGGTTGAGAATTTTAGTGCTCAGAGAGACTCCATTTGATCAAGTGATATTTTCTCCCCAGAAACGTACTCTTGCTCATTATATTTTCATATTTAAGGTTTTTAAACACAAAAATATATATTTCACACGATACATTTTTCAATCTCCCTACCCATTTGATTCCACCTTCAGTAATTCTTGAGCATCTGAAAGTGTGCATTTTCAGTTAATCTTATTATCAATCTACTGATCAACCTATCAGTCGGTGAGTCTGCCTGTTCCCCGTTGGTGGGGATCCATGGTGGATAACAAAATGGTTAAAATACATAATATATTCCAATACTAAAAAATTCTTTAAATGTTGTTATGTGATATCAAGTGATCCTAACAAGCGCTTTCAAAGTAAGTGAGATATTTAAGGAGTGCTTTTACTAATTCCACACCCTCAGTGAGTTTCCGTGGTCAAGTGGGGATTCAAACCCAGGCCTTCTGAGACTTAGTCCTTTACTGTCTCCACTACATCACATTGGATATTCCTGAGGAAACATAGGATCACATTAAAATAACCCTTGAATTAAACAATTTAACAGGACATCATTTTACAGAAGTAAAAAATACAGCAACTCCTATTAAAAGCCCCTTCCTCAACAGCTTTTTCAGTTGTGGAAAGCCTGCCTGAAGGGAAAGGTCCTTGTCTATTGATAGAAGGAGATCAGGAAGCGAGCCCAGCCAGCCTCCCTCGGGCAGGAATTCGGCAGCCTGGGAAGCAGGCACTGAAAAGGCCCTGTTTTATAAACTAAATAGCTAAAATCCTGTTGCTTAGTGTAGTAAGTCACACAAAAGTAGGCCCACTGAATCAATGGGGATTCGGTGAGTCAACTCCTCCAGAAGTAGACCTTTGGTCTAGATGGGCGGGGCAGAAATCTAATAAAATAAATAAATAAAGAAGTTTCATAGTTTCAAATGAGTCTACCCTAGTTATGACTTACTTTAGCATTATAAGTGGCAACTAGAGTAGGCCCATTTGAATCAATGGAACTGACAGTGGAGTTGACTCACCAGATTCCCACAGGTTCCTACTCTGGTTCAACTTACTTTACTAAGCCCATCAGAATCTCAGCCCGTGTAGGTAAGGATCCTTGAGGCTTGGCTCCTGACTGTCAATATTGCTGTCTTGTAGAGGAGATGACACTGGACCTAGCAACAGCCCATCCACGATTTGTTGTGTTCGAGGATCGGAAAACTGTTGCGTGGGGCCCTGTTCGTGAGGAGCTGCCTTACGATGCCAGAAGATTTGACCCTTCCCGCTGTGTGCTTGGTTCGCGAGGGTTCACCTCAGGGAAGCATCACTGGACAGTGGATGTGGACCAGGGAACTTTCTGGGCAGTGGGTGTGGCCCGAGAGTCCGTGAAGAGGAAAGGACAATTCAGCATAATCCCTGCAGAGGGAATCTGGGCTGTTGGACTGTCCAGTGGCCACTACAAAGCTCTGACTTCACCTCCTGTCATTCTGAGCCATTGTAAACCCATGAGAAAGATCCGGGTTTGTTTGGACTGTGAAGGAAAAACTGTGGCTTTTTGTGATGCTGAAGAAAAGGAGGCCCCCGTTCTGTTCTCATTCCCAATTTTTGGATCAGGGAAATTTTTTCCTTTTTTCCGAGTCGGAGACATGAACACTGTCCTTCGCCTGTGTTAAAGGTTCTGTTGCCCATGGGGCCCGATCTTTGAGCTCAGCACCACCCCTTCCATGAATGTAACAGAGCTCTCTTGCACAGTATCCTGTGGACCTCTAGCTTTGCTAATAGATAGGATACTTTTTGTCTGTCTTAATGGGTTGATTAGGTTTTTGATGTATTTTAAATGAAACTGAAGGTAAAGAACTGGCTAATTTGTAGGGCTTGGAAAGAATTCCTCTGTTTTTGGAAGATGCTTCCTAGAATACCTAAGCCAGCTTGGCCAGTGGCCATACTGGCTGAGGAATTCTGGAATCTGTAGTCCAAAAGTAACTTTTCTAAGGTTTCCTTATTCTATCTATATGATGTTCACATTTTCCATTTGATGCACTGTCCTGAAAAAGATTGATCATGTTGGACTTCTAATCATTTCTTTAGAGATGAATTCCCTTAACTGCTTATGACATGATCTTTTAAAACAGCAACCAAAACATAAGCTGTAAGACTACAGGAAACTGAATTGGCTACATTCTTTTAAAATAGTAAATCCAGGGTGTGTGTGTTTTTTTTTTAATGACAAGAGGTTTTATTGTCTTTTCTTACCCATGGCTGAACTTCATGTCAGTTTAGGAAGGTGTGTATATTTTAAATTACAACTTCTTTTAGAAAATACAGAAAAAGGTGATCAGATGAGGATCAGGGCACAGCTTCTAGACATTTTGCTTTTAAAGAGGTATGTATGTATCCAACATTCATAGTGGGTATCCGTTGTTCATAGCCTGCATTTGGATATTTGTATCGATATATAATGGCTGTTGTCAGATGCAGCGAGTAGTCATGGCAGAGAGCAGTCAGCTTCAAATGAGATAAAGCGGATTTATAGAAAAGGGGTATCTGTCATTTTAGACTAGCAAATATCAATATAAATTAGATCCACTTTGTTTTTAATTGAGAGCGGTTTTGAAGGAAGCCTGACACAAGTTTGTATGTGCTTGGAAATCTTTTAAAATGCTTTTTTTCTGTAGAGTAAAATGTGATCTGGGTTAATACATTTATTTTCAGGGCATCATCAGGGTTTGGTGTCATTGAGCATCTGCCAGAGACTCAGAAGATCGTAGGCCTGATCCTATTGTCCCAAACTGGTCATTCTCCCTCTCCTTTTCCTTGACGTAGTTCCCCTGCCATTCTTGGTGCCACCAGAGTTGTGGCTGTGGCTTGCTGTTCCCACCATTCATTCACTACCATCCTCATCTCTATGTGTTTGGAGCTTCTGCTTGGCCTTGCATTTTAGGAAGTCTAACACAGGGCCCAGGACAGAGCCAGGCAATGATTCTGTGTCCCTGGTCAGTGCCACAGCCACAGTGGAGGAGATGGGGATAAGTGAATGAAAAACGTAGTTTGACAAGGAACAGCCACTGCTCTACTGCTTTTGAAGGCACTGGTGATGGGATCAGGAACAGCGGCATTTTAGGTTCTTGCTGGCACAGGCTCAGCAGCAGCCCCATACTTCACAGCCCACTGAACTCTGGTGCCACCCTGCTTGTTTTAATAATGTCACATTTTCTTTTTATACATATATAAAATCCTTGGATGAAAAAGCATTAGGCGATAGGCAAATGTTTAGACACTGGGTTGTCTGAAAAACCTGCTGCTGTACTACATGTGATTTTCAAAAACTAATAAATGCTGACAACGTGTCCTTAAATATAATGTCACATTCCTATGTGGAGGCTGCTTCAATTCTCATTCCAATCAAAATGATTCAGTTTCTTTCTTTCTTTTGCTTGACAGGGGACTTGCAATGGCTTTCTTTTATATATGGGGTGTTCTAACATCATAGCTTTGTGTTCTCAGCTTTTTCTTGCCTTTTATGCTGACATTTCGAGGTACTTATTTTCATGTTTAACTGCCTTCTTTTGTTTTCTTTTGATAATAGTGGAAATAATTAGCCAAACTACAGGCCTACTCAAGGATGGGGGGACATGTCACCTCTAGATTTGGACTGCAACTCCCATAATTCCTCACTGTTAGCTGTGCTGGCAAGGGTTGATGGGAGTTGCAGTCCAGCAGCAGCTAGAAGGCCCTATGGGTCCCATTTGTTGGCTAGATATTTGATTACACTTCAACTTGCAGCCTATCCAGTGTATTTGATACAACATCCAGTATATCTGATAGAAAATAGCAGTGACCTGAGGCGGAGTTTTGTTGCGGTGCAGCCAGCAGCCACCGGGAACAGCTCCCGGGAAAAGCTGGAACCGCCCGGTCTGGGGTCCCTCTAGAAATGAGGGATCGAAGGGGAGACCAGGAGAGGTCTCTCTGTAGCAGTTGGTGAGCCCCAGAAGGGAGAAGATTGGGCGGCAACCTGATTTTTCTTCCCTCTGAAAATTCACCCGAGCACAGATCGGAGACGGGAGCCATCTTGGCAGAATAGCTGTGAGTAACTCCACCCCCACCCTCTGAGGAGAGGAGAACAAGAAATACGACTGAAAATATACAGTCAACCCTCGACTTACGAACGGCTCTAGATACGAACATTTCGACTTACGAACCGCCCTAATAGAAAAAAACGGACTCGACTTGTGAACTTTTTTCGAGTTACGAACAGAAAAAAAAACGCGCAGGGAACCTCCCTACACCCCACCCCCCCGCACTGACGCCCCGCAGCAAACGCCACTTTCAGAAGCCTCCCGGGGGCAGGGGAAAAGCACCATTTTTTAATTTCAAGCTCTTTTTCCCTGCCTTCCCGGCAGCCATTTTGTGCTCTTCTCTGCTCCCGCCCCCCCTCTCCCCGCCTCTCAGCTGATCGGCGCTGGGTCTCAGAGGCTTCCCTGGGCTTGCCCAGCACGTAAAAATGCAGTGGAAAAGCACCCCGGGAAGCCTCTCAAAGCGGCGCTTTGCCGCGGGGGTGGCGGGGTGGTGGGGGGCAGGTTTGTTGATAAAATACTGGAAACTAAAGAGTGTTATTTATACAGACCATACTCATTGGAAAGATGGAAATGACCCCCGAAAAATTTAGATATCAACTGTCGGGGACTTTGCCAGATAAAGAATGGCAGGTTACCATGCAAATGATAATAATAACAGGATTTCAGCAGGTAAATGAGCGTCTTAGCCAGATGGAAGATTTGATGAAAGAGAAATCATCAGATGTTAAACAACAGTTAAAGGAAACTGTACTAGCTCCAGAACTGTTTTTATTGAGTGCGATGCCAGGTAACATAGATGGGATTGAGAGTTACCCAGGGAGCTATTTAGCTACAATCAGAAAATGTGATGTTAGAAATTGGAGTACTGTCCTGGATTCATCCTTCTCTTCCAAAAACTGGAAGAAAACAGTCACGGAAACAAAAGAAACGTACTGAGAAAATTTGGGAAGTGATTGAAATGGATACTTTTTCAGGCGTGCTGAATGTATGTCCAAGACAGAAGGAAATTGAAAGAGGGGATGTATTTTACAATTGGTCTCGGTTTCCTGATAGTGTTGGAGTAACTTAGATTTAAACTAAAACATAATTGTAAGTTGACAGCTAGAGGGTAATCAAACAGTTAAAAAAGAGAGTAGAAAGTTGATTTTTCATTGAAAAATGAATAGATTGGATGCTTGTATACTTAATATGAATAGATTGGATGATTGTATATTCTGTGTTCTCCTATCCTTAAAACCCCTTTTTCCATCCCTTCCACTTCCTTTTACCTTTTGTATTCCCTACCCTATTCTTAGTAGTTTAAAAATAAAATATTAATAATAATAATAAAAAAGAAAATAGCAGTGACCTGTGTGTTGATATAGCTAGCAGGATAGCTCAGTGGTTTAGGTATCTGGCTCTGGAGCCAAAGGTTTGGAGTTCAATTCCCCAGTGTGCCACCTGTGAGTAGAGCCAGTCTGAGTGTGGCCTTGGGCAAACTGCACGGTCCCAGGGCTCCCCCAGAAGAAGAGAATGCTAAACCACTTCTGAGTATTCTCTACCTGGAAAACCACTTCTGTGTATTCTCTGCATGGAAAACCGTGAAAGGGGTCACCATAAGTCGGAATGGACTTGATGGCAGATCATGATGATGGAGTGGTATATATTGTCCCACTTACTGTCACAGTGAAATGCGTTTTGGAGGCACAGCTGTTGTGTGAGCAAAACCAACCAAGAGTGCTGTAGCACTTTAAAAAAAATTAAGTATTTATGGCACATGTTTCTGTGGATTACATGCTACTTCATTGAGGCCTGGTTTGAATGAATGATATTGTACTGTCTAGCCCCTAAAACTGGACCTCTTCTAATTCTAGAACAAGCAAGCTTTAGACCTGGCAAGAGCTATATGGCTCAAATCCTAAATCTAACCCAGAAGAGAGAATTCAGAATAAAGACAGGAGGAGGAGGAGGAGGAAATAACATGAGGGGAATTAATGAAAGTGGAAAAGACTATGAAAGAATGAGAAGCCTGTTAGAGGACTTCCCAAACCTGAAAACCGGAGGGCTGCTTCCAAATCCAGATCCTATACCGAAGAAAGGTCCGCCACTGGACCCCTTGGAATGGACCGTGGTTGTGTACCTGAGAGGGCATGGTCGCTGGAGGAAGGTGGTCCGGCTGGACTCCTCTTTCAACCAAACCCCTCTGGAGGGCGACTGGGCGAGACACCCATGTTGTGGGACCATTTGTGCTGTGAGGAGTGCTCCGCTACGCAAGCCGACCGATCGAGAGAGGTTTGGACCCGCTCCCTCATGAATTATTATGAGAAAGAGACTGAACCATTAATGACAAGTTATGACCAGTTGAAAGACATTAGTTTATTAGATCCAGTGGAGATAGTTGTTGATTCTCCAGACATTCTTGTTAATAAAACTGTTAATGTTACCAAAGAGTCTCCATTAGTTTTTCCCGCCCAATCAAGGGAACTGCTCTTAAATCATAACAAACCCAATCACACTGACTGCCTGAAACCCACCCTCACTGAAGAAGTCTATCATTTGGCTGGCATTGCCCCTCCAGAAGTACGTCAAGAAGTGCTAGCAAACAATGAATGGCTGAAGGTAATACAGCACCAAACCCATGGACATCAACCCTCTAGGTCTGGGGTCACCAACCCCTGGTCTGCAGGCCGTGGAGACAGATCTCCTGCCCCCCCACACGCATGCTCCCCATGCATGCATGTACGCCCCCCACATACACGCCATGCACACACGGCTCCCTGTGCATGCACGCACGGGTGCCCCGGCCACCCATGCACAGGTGCCCCACCCACGCATGGGTGCCCCACCCATCCACCCATGCACGGGTGCCCCACCCACACATACACAGACCCACACATGCCCCGCCCACGCCTGCACGGACGCCGCACTGCCCGCACACTAAACCGGTCCACGGTTCGGGAAAGGTTGGGGACCACTGCTCTAGGTGATGACTAAAATCAAGGAAAGTGCACACACCTCAAGCTCTAAATATTAAACCAGAAGAGGCTAGGTTATACCTATGGAGAACAAAAACAGCACACCTCGTCAAATGGATGAATACAGAAAAGTGTTTCCTACCGGACAAGACTCTAGCTGGACGTCACTTAATCGACTTTGAAGTGAAGTAGAAAGATCAAAGAATAATCAAGTAAAATGGGGTTACTTCGCTACAGGACAAATTTTCAGTGAGTGTGGAGAAATTCAATCAATGCAGCATGTGCATGCAATTGATGCCCCACCATCTGTATGAAAGAAGACCTAGCAAGTGGCCGAGATAACGTTATTTAAGTAGCTTGCTTCTGGTCAAAAACAATCTAATTATCTTAACATTTTGATTTGTTTTTTATTTTACTCGTATCTCATATATGTCCATAATTTTAAATTGTGCAGTGCTCTAATAGGAAGGAAGGAAGGAAGGAAGATAGGCAGGAAGGCCTGGTTTAGTCTGTGTATGCTACAACCCAGCTCATGAGGAAGTCCTATTGATCTGTGCATGTTCAAACATTTTCCTGCCCCATTCCTGAGCAGAGCACTTCACAAACTGTAGTTGCATGGCCTAAACTCCAGTTGACTGCTTCCCTGCCAGGGAAGGTAATAGAGGGGCGAAGCTGAGCTCACAGAGGGCTCTTTAAGTGCCAACTGACTGCTCTTCTTTTCCCCTCGCCTTCCTCATGAGACCAAATGTAAGCTTTTGGAACTGCATGGCCACTTTGTCAGATGCAATTAATGAAAGCTTAAGTCAAGCAAAAGTGAATTTGTTTATTTGACTTGTATATCACCTCATAGTGCATAGCATGCTCTGGGCTGTTTACAACTGTAAATTCAACCAAATGAAACCCCAAACAAAACAAACATACAATTTAAATCAACAAATAATTAGTTCCCTGCCACAAGCAAACCCGAGTCCAAATAAAATAAACATTTAAAGAACTTAAAATCCCAGGTCAACATTAGTAAAAGCCACTTTTAAAAGTTTTGTTTTTCAGCTGTTTCTTAAGAGGAACGGGGCCTGTTGAATCCCTATTGGAAGTTTATTCCAAAGAGATGGGGCCACCACCTAGATTAGGCATCCTTCAGTCTCGAGAGACTATGGTAACATGCTCTGAACAGAGGTCTTGGAACCAGCGTCTAGTGTGGCTGAGAAGGCCAATTCGAGAGTGACAATCCCTTCCACACTGAAGACAAATACAATCTGTCCCCTGTCCAGCTCCCTGATTTGGCTGGTTTCAGGACTGCCTCTTTGCCTCGGCCTGCTGAACAAGTGTCTCTTCAAAATGGGAGAGGCCATGATGCACCGCCTGCCTCCAGGCTGAACACTGATGTCAAGGTTTCCCATCTGTTGAGGTCCATTCCTGAGGCCTTCAATCCTGCTTGCCACCACCAAGAAAGCATGATTTCTGATGCTCACTCTTAGCCTCCTTCGGTCACTATTCTTAATGTCATGGACTGAGAAGAGTGGGTGGGATGGAGAGCTGTTCTGTAGGAATGACTCCCTAAAGGAAACCACCAACTTGACTTTACAATTGTGGGGCAGGGCTGCTGAGGACAGGACATTTTGGAGATCAGTTCATTCATGGGACCCGCCATCAGTCGGAGGCGACTTGATGGTACCTTGCAACAAAACAACAGCCTTTTCCTTCATGGATGGGTTCATTGTCCCCAAATTTCAAAATGAGCCTCAACAAGGTGGGGCATAAACAAAAATTACTTTGGAGTGCTTCAGGTAACCACACTTAGTTCCTTTGAATTTTATGGAGGGCCGGACTAGTTGAGCGATTCTGGCAGTACTAAATAATCTGAATTGAGTACCAAAGTGAAAAGAGGGAGGGGAGGGGGGGAAAGGAGGGGCTTCACGGATCTGAGAGGGGGCATTCACGGGATGTTCATCTGATCGAAGCCATTAGCTAGAAGGATAAATAAAGTAGTGCATAGGCATATCACTAAAGTGTCCATTTATTTATTTTTTATTGGATGCGTTTCTTAGCCACGTTCCGAGACGGCAGCCTTTCTAATACAAACGGATTTGTGTCAGTTTTAAACAAAGGTTATAGAATCATAGAATAGTGAAGTTGGAAGGGGCCTATAAGGACATCAAGTCCAGCCCCCTGCCCGATGCTGGAATACAAATCGTAGGATATCTGCCAGGTGGTTGTCTAAGTTTCTCTTGAATGCCTCCAATGTTGGAGCACTCACCACCTCTCGAGGTAATTGGTTCCACTGCCTTATTGCTTTAACAGTTAGGATGTTTTTCCTGATATTCCATTGAAATCTGGCTTCCTATAAGTTGAACCCATTGTTGTGCGTCCTGCACTCTGGGGAGATTGAGAACAGATCCTGCCTCTCCTCTGTATGACTGCCTTTCAAGTATTTGAAAACTGTTATCACATCACCCCTCTGTCTTCGTTTCTCAAGGCTAAACATGCCCAGTTCTTTCAGTCTTTCCTCAGAGGGCTTGGTTTCCAGCCCCCTGATCGTCCTTGCTGCCCTCCTCTGAACTTGTTCCAGCTTGTCAGGTCCGAGTGTACCACCGGGATCTATTCATTTAAAATGGATAAATAAGTGCACTGGGTGCGTCAGCAGGTAGCAGATCTATCAGGATATTTATAAACCACAATATATGGAATTTACTCTGTAGTACATGAACCAAAGTTTGCTAACAGACATCCATCTCAAAACAGGTGTGCACCACAGAGTCAGCACATGGAGCTGATGCAATCCATGAAATGTGTATTGGACATCAGGTGAAGTCTGGGAGAAGACATCAGGTGATGTGCCCAGTGATCGGTTGTTCAAACTATAAAGGTGCTGCACACCATGGTGATGTGTGAAGTGTTGTGTTGGAGACTTGCTGCAGGAAGTGCTGTCCGTTTATTTGCTGAGAGTGTATTATTGAGTCTGTTGACATAGTTCCCTTGTATACAGTTTGTAAATACACCGCTGGTGACGGAACCTAGTCTCTGTGAGTCTCTTTGCTGTCGACCTGGAAGACTGACTTGTCTCGGAGCCACCTCCACATCCCAAATCTTGACAAGATCTCCCCCCCCCCCCCCGCCATTGTTTTCCTCTGGTCCTCCCGCCCTGCCCCTTCCTTTCTCGGAGCTGCTCCGCACAGCCATCCTTTTCTCGCTGATTCATCTCTGATTTCGGTTTCGTTTCTCGAGATCCTCCTTCTCTCTGCCCCGGAAAGGGTCCGCGGGGGGGGGGGTGGGCGGAGAGAGACGGACCCACACGATCTCTGCAGGGAAAGGCACACCGCCCGCTCCCGCCGGATCTCTCTGCCTGTCCCTGCCTCTCCGAAGCCCCCCAGGAGGCTCTTTCCCCCGCGAGGGGGGCTCTCCCCATGGCTGTCGGCGGGGACCCCTCGCTGACTCTCCACGATGAAGCGACCTGCTCCATCTGCCTGGATTACTTCCAGGAGCCGATGATGATCGTCGAGTGCGGGCACAACTTCTGCCGAGCCTGCCTCGGCGACTATCAGGCGAACGGAGCTGGTCGCGACGACCCCCAGTGTCCCCAGTGCAGAAGCGCGTTTTCTCACCACCATCTCCGGCCCAACAGGCATTTGGGGAATATGGTCGACGTGATCCGCCAGCTGAACCGGCAGCGACTGAGCGAGGCCGGAGAGGAGCCAAGCCGGGCGGCGGGCGCGAAGCCCGGCCAGCAGGTCTCGCGGGTGTGCGACAAGCACCAGGAAGCCGTCCAGCTCTTTTGCCAAGAGGACCAAGCCTTCCTCTGCCTGGTCTGCAGGGAATCCCGGGCGCACAAAGCGCACACGGCCCTCCCCGTAGATGAGGCTGCCCAGGAGTACAAGGTAAGCAAAAGGTGGTGTTTAAAAAAAAAAAAAAAACCACAAAAATACACCAATTGCGGTTTTAAAATGATTTCGGGAAGCGATTGGACCGAAAAGGCGAGTCCTTTCCTCCTTCCAAACTGAAATCGTCCCTCCTTTCGGGTGTGTGTGTGTGTGTGTGTTCTGGGATGGTTAAAAGCATTGCATCCGAGACTGAACAAGGAAAGGGATTGCTGATCTTAAAATCGCTAAGAACGGGAGTAGACAAAGCGTTGTGAAGCCTCACTGGGGGGATTCGGTTTTCTTCGATTTAAGTGGCCCCACAAGGCAGAGGAAGGGAAGGCTGCCACGTAAATTTCAGTTCTATTGCAGTTCTACGGAAGAGCCTGCAGGTGGCGTGGTTCAAAGGAACTGCCTTTAAAAAGCTTTGCCTTTCTGTATTACCATTTCCTCGTTTTATTTTGCCTAGGGGGAGCACTCATTAAATTATAAAATAAATAAATACGCAGGAGCTCTGCTCACCCAGGAGAAACTTTAAAAAAATGTCTTGGGAGAGAGGTTTTGCTGAGAGAGGTGATGGTGCTGTGTGTTTATGGGTGCGTGCTCTCAGTTATCCTCCCTCCTAAGGTGAGGGGGAAGGTGCTTTGTCAAAAGCACCACTTTGTGTGTGTGAGTGTGTGCTTGGGTTGATCTTTCTTTTCTGCTTTGGTTCAAGCAATCACATGACAGGAACTGAAGTAAATGGACCTGGATTATTTAAAAGGACAAGGGGTTCTAATGGGGAGTTAAAACTATGGATTGGGGCCGTGGAATGCTGGGTTGATTCACATTTCCTACAGCATTATGTGATCAATGGAAGAAATGCCGATCAGCTCATCCCAAACCAACAGTAATTATGGCATGTTTTTTTTTTTTTTGGTATAGTCATGCTCTAACATATTTATGACATAAGCCTGAGTGGTGAACCCTCAGGATGCTTGGGCCTGCGTCTCTCAAAGGTCTCATCTGGCCTCAGTAAGGGACTGTGGGATTTTGTAGTTGAAACCATTTGGAGGGCCTACAGTTCTCCATCTTTGCATAAAGCAGCTGCAAGCTTCTTCTGTTTTTGCTTCCACAGAAATCGAAACTCTTTCTCTAAAGAAAATTTAAAATGCACCTAACTCATTTGCACCATGCCTGTTCAGCTACTGTGAGGCTGTTTGCTTTGACCTTTAAATGTAATTTATTCTCAAATATTCCCTTTAAATTCTACCAATGCTTTTCGAATTTCATTTGCACGGTCCTGCTAAATGGCCAGTTTCATTTTTCTGTTAGGACCAGCTCCAGGGCTTCTTGACAACATTGACAACAGAGAGAGAGGAAATTCTGAAGGGAAAATGGTGCAATCAGAATGAAATTCAACAAATGAAGGTATGGATGAAGGAAATATCCCATATTGTCCTCATCTGAGCTGCTTAGGACTCAAGTAGGGATGGGAGCATTACAAGCCAGGACAGGCAAGACCCCAGGACATATCTTCAGAGATTCCGCCCGTATCTTTGGAATGTAGAATTAAAATGGCCCCCAACATGTAGTGGAACAACAACTATTTGTGTGTGTGTATGTGTCCTTAGAGCACTAGTGGGCAACATCACATGCAGTCTAAGGCTGTTTTTACAGTCCTGCCCCTTCCACCAGATTTATTTTATTTTTATTTTTTTGCCCCAGCAGCAGAAACAGCCCCCAACAGCCTTCTTACTCTTGGACCTTCTGAAAGTTGTGATCCACCTTTTGGATGGGTTACAGGCCCCCTCCCTGCATTGTTTGACCTGAACTGTAACTAACAGTTTGAGTGACTGGAGATGTGCTGCCGTGTTGGTTCAAATGGGGTCGTGTGAGATTGGTAGATGGAGGAGTGAAGATGGAGAAATGGGGAGGAACGCCTGAGGGCCAAGGGGAACTGTCGTATATTACTTGTCTCATTGTACCACTTTCTCTGAAAGGACAGAAAAGCTTTGAGTCTGGGCTTGACATTTCTGCCACAGTGCCCATTTTGTTGTTGTTTTGCAGAGAAATGTTGGAATCATCAAGAATAGCATTCTAACCATACTTCCGGAGGAAAAAGACAAGACCCAGCTGGCCCTGCTTGATGCGTGCGTTGAAAATATGAAAGCGATAGACAGCATTGCACATGACTTCTCAGAGCGCTGTTTCCTTCTCACCAAGCTGATCAGCGAGATTGAGGACAGGCGCCAGCAGTCCACCTTTAAATGCTTACAAGTGAGTCTTTGCTAGGAGTGCCCCAAGTCCTTTACGTAGAAAAGCAGGGAGAACTCAACACATCAAGTTATAGGTCCTGCCTACAGCCTAAGGCTAACTAAACTTCCTAGTGTCCTTACTGTGTGATATGTGTGCTTGTATGTTTGTATGTATGTATCAGTTAATTCACACAGAAATAACATCATTTTGGCTTTGCATTTGGGATCCTGGTTTTCAGTTTTCTGTTTACTTATGCAAGCTTCTAGTCCTCATGGTGCCATTGCAGTGCATACCAAAAAGCTCAAAGGAAGTCCCAAAGTTCCCTCTAATTTTCAGCCCCACTGGCTGGCGCTCTAACCCTTGTGTGTGTGACTTCGCCCACATGCGCAAAACCCCCACACACATGGGGTTCAGTCGCACCCAGAGCCAAAAGGGGCTAAAAACAATTGCTGTTGGTGTGTGGAGGAGAAGGAAGGCTGTGCGGAGGGGGGTAGAGTTGTGCATGCGTGCACAGGCGCTCACCTTAGAGAGAACCTTGGGTGGTCCCATAGTTAAATGAGTTTGAGCTGTGAGAATGCGTAGACGTGCTCAAAGTCCTTCATCTGCTTTATTTATCAGGGTTCCCTGTATTCTTATCTATTTAGTTGTTTGTTGTTTGTGGGTTTTTCGGGCTGTTTGGCCGTGTTCTGGAGGTTTTTCTTCCTAACATTTTGCCGGTCTCTGTGGCTGGCATCTTCAGAGGACAGGAGTTAGAACTCTGTGTTCTGGTGTAGTGTGTGGGATTGTTGAGTATTTGTAGCTACAGTATTTGTATTTAGGAATATAGCAGTAGCAAAGCACTGGACTGGGAGGAGGGATAATTTGAGTGTTTGTTTAACAGTTTGTAAGCATACTTATAGTTACATAAAGTAGTGTACATTATCATTTGAAGAGGACTCCCTTCTAACATCAGGAATGGTGCAACCCTTTGTGCATACACTCAAAAGTAAGAGCTCCTAAATTCAGTGTAGCTTACTCACAGGAAAGTTACACTGCAAGCTAACTCCACAATCTCAGTTGGCCAACCACACCACTACGATGCATGTAGATCTGGAGCTCACCTGTCTCTTTTTTTCCTTCCAGAACATTGGGGACTTACTGAGCAGGTAAGCGCTCACTTCTCCGGAGGGGGTTCAAGATGTCTATGCTAACTTGTCACTATCAGATTCACTGAGTGATCTTTGACCAGTGTAGCTACCTCACTGGGTTGTTGGGTGAATCAAATCAGAGTATAGGAACCATATGTATTTTCCTGACTCTCTTGGATGGAGAATGGAATGAACATGTCCTAGAAGTATTAACAAAAAATGACCTGGGCCTTATATCTTGGGCATCGTGCAGAGCAATAGTTTTGTTTTAAGTCACTTCTAAACTTTTTCCAGGTGTAAGAGAGAGGTATCTGAAATAGCCAAAGCTGATCTGAAAAGGAGAGCTGAATTGGTCACTGAAAAAATGGCACATGTTTCGACCAAATTGAATGAATTTGCAGGTAACATGATTTTTCAGTTCAAGTAATAAGGATTACTGCATCTCAAATTCAGAAGCCTCTGCTATTGAATGTCATATATAGCCAGCCATCCGTTGTCTGATTCCCTCCTAAGGAGATGTGAATTGGAGGCTGTCATGTTTGCTCAAGAACAGAATGAACCAGTTAGAGCAAGGCGGAGTGGTGTGATGCTGGTGTATATTTGAATGCAGGAAGCAGCCGCGGCCAATCACCGCATCCCCATGGCGGGTCCAGGGAGACAGCTGCCAGTCCCTCTCTAAACACCAGCCAGCATGGCCAGTCTTTTGCAACCGTCACCAGCGTGTTCAGTCCTGCTTATCCTCAGAAACAGCAAAGAGGTAAGAAATGAAATGGGGGCAAAAGGAGGAGAGGATGTGTTGACACCCGAGGGCCCTACACAAAACTGGAGTCTCTCATGGAACTGTTTCTCAGAATGTAAAAACAATAACCTAAAGCTCCCAAACCTGGAAGTTAGAGACGAATTTTTGATGAGGTATGGGCCAGGAATATCCTGGGCAGTTTTCCATTGAGAGCCAGTGTGGAATAGTGGGTAGAGTTTCAGACTAGGACTCGTGAGACCTGGGTTCAAATCCTTGCTCAGCTATGTTAACTTGCTGAGGGGGTGGCACTGGCCAAAACCACTCCTTAAATATCTCACATACCTTAAAAAATCCTAGTAGGATCACCATAAATCAGAGGCTAATTTCACAGCACAGAATGAGAAGGGACAGTTATCTGGCATGGGTCCCACCCATACTTGTCTGTGTACAACAAAACGGAGGCAAATATGGAAGCCCTTCTTGAAGCAGAAACTTAACGTTCCCCTTGCCCAGTCAAATACACAGGATACAACTCCAGTGGCTGAGGGATTCTGGGAGTTCTAGGTCAGGCCTGTAGCCTGGGTAGTGCAGATGGAGACAGAGTTCCTCAAAAGCTTTGCTTCACTTCCTCCCTGGATTTTTTCGGTGTGTGTATAGATGTGTGTCAGTTTAATTTGTCTCATGACAGACAATGGGTACAATGGCTTTTGTCCTGCACTTTGGTCCAGGTGGGGGATGGGCTGGCTCGCTTCTTTTTCTGGCAACCACATAATGTACATGCCATCATGAACCAGCCTGTCCCTGATTTTTGCCTGCTTGCACCTTTTGTGTCTCTGTCAGGGACTAGTGTGGTTTGGTTTGGGTTTTTTGGTACAGTTCCAGCATGTGTGATCGCTGGGATTGAACCAAAGTGGCTGGTTGGCTGTCCCTTTGCTGAAGCTGCTTAGCAGTCTTGAGAAATGGGAAGCTTCCTGGTCACTGGCTTGCAGAGGAGGAGAGAGAGGAAGTGTTCCACTTCTTTTTAATTGTTGTTAATGCATTAGTGATGCTTTGAAAGGGCTGTATTGGTTAGCAACAATTTTTTAAAAAATGGAATACTTCCTCTCCCTTCCCCTCCCAAGCCGAGTGGCAAGGAAGCTTCCCATTTCTCAAGATTGTTAAATTGCTTAGGCAAAGCATAGAGGAGGGGACAGGAGGGGGAATGTTTGCTTGTTTGTTTCCCTTTAAAGACAAAGAAGATCAGTCTATATCGTGCTGAACAGGGTCGCTGGAGGTGCAGCGTGGTCAATCCTTGCATGTGGATGCAAGGATCACCCTAAATGACATACCAAACCTCAAAGTGACCCTGTTTAGCATAATCTAGATTGATCCAGGCTGGGATTATTGGACCATCTAGTCACAGCCAATGACAACTTCCTTTGAAGAAGAACAGGAGCAACCTAAGGATAGGGTCATTTGAAAAATTCAGTGCATAAGGTGAGTAAACAGTGAAAGCCTAATTTGGAAGAAACCCATCCCCACAAATATTCTCACTCAAAAGTTATCCCTGATTTAATTAATCCAGGGGTAAGGGGAACAGCCTTGATAATGAGGCTGAAGAGTTTAATCTTAGAACTTTGTTTTGTGGGCTAGAGTTAGACTCCACGCTTTAGCTTTTGATCTGCAACAATTACAAGATCCTTTTCACTCGTCGCATTACTGAGCCAAGTATCCCCCATCTTGTAACTGTGTATTTGTGTTTTTTTCCCCCCAGGTGTATAACTTTGCACTTCTCCCTGTCAAATTTTATTCTGTTGTTTTCAGCCCAGTGCTCAGGCCTATCAACCTCTTTTTGAATTTTGTTCCCGTCTTCCAAAGTATTAGCTATTCTACCCAATTTTGTGTCATCTGCAAATTTGATAAGTATTCTCTTCATTCCTTCATCCAAGTCATTAATAAAAATGTTGAAAAGCCCTGGGCCCAGGACTCTGCCTTGTGGCACACCACTTGTTATCTCCTTCCAGTTTGAGAAGGAACCATTGAGAAGCACTCTCTGAGTACAATTCTGTAGCCAACTGTGCCTCTACCGGACAGTTGCTCTGTCCGGCCCACACCTAGTGAGTTTGCTAATCAGGAGATTGATGCCCACGTTGTGCTCCGCCCCCCCTCCTGTTCCTTGCACCAGTGGCCTTCACAGCCTCAGCACAGTATCTGAAATACAAATATTGGGAGGATAGTTTGGTTCACCTTAATGAGCAAGGGCTGAGAACAATCTGGGTAGTTCTGGATTCCTAGTAACTTTGGAGAAAAAACATTCAGTGAAAAAGAGAACATGGGCTAGTATTTTGTGCGAGCCATACAAGTTTGTCTTAAAGCCGATGCTAGCAATTTTACTTGTTTTTTCCTCTTTTCCTAGGTAACAGGAAAAAATGGAAAAAAGGTAAGGATCCATTCCTCAGCCATACAGAGAGCCAAAAGAGATAAGATGGGAAAAGTGATCTCTTGATGTTTCTGGTTTTTAATTAAAAGCTGGAGTTGGGTAAGGTGGGTAGAAGCTGGCTTACTAGAGCCAATGGGATGTTGTCCCAGTGCAGGCTCCCTCCAACCAGTCGTAGGTGCAGGATCAGGGCCCTATTTGTGTTCCCCTCCTCTTGAACTCCCAGCTTCCTCACACTCTGTGTGTGTATGTGTGTGTTAGAGAAAGAATGTGGTAGAAGAGAAAAGCAGCATCAAGTACAAACACTGGTGTAGAAAAAGTCAGGAAAACCTACACATTCTAACAGCAGTCTTATACACACATGTATTAAATGCATACATATTTAATCAATGCCGAAGTCAATGATGCTTGGAAAAGGAAATGTGCCTCTGGGTCCCACTTGATAAATGAGTAGGTGTTCCTGAACTAAAGCCAAAGAGTAAAGAGCAGGAAAAGTATGACATTAGAGATGAGCCATAGACAAATGATGCCAAGGATGAAAAAGACATCTGCAAGGAAGCTGGGATAAGAAGGGAGGCAGAGCTGGATGAACCATTAAGCAAAATAAGCATGTGCTTAGAGCACTAACAAGGGAAGAGGGCGCCATAAGAGTTTTTCTCAGTGACAGATTTACCATGGACCATGGTGCACCCTCCTTAACAAATTGCATCCCTCCCTCCCTCCCTAGGTAAAGTAATTTAGTATGAGCCAAAAAACTAAAAAATATAAAGACTTGCCTAGAGAGAAAACTTATGTTTTGAGTGAAATGATTGATCATTGGTGGGTCTTTTTTGTGTTTTGTTTTTTGCTTCTGTATTTTGGGAGGTTGGGTGGGAATAGCTGCTGGTCTTTTAGACCCGGGGTCCCCAGCCCCCGGTCCGCGGCCCTATACCAGGCCGTGGCCTTCACAGGACGGGGCCGCGGAGACAGATCTCCCACCCACCCCGCACGCACGCCCCCCACGGACAGATGCACGCATGGCGCCCCCATGCATGCACAGGTGCTCCGCCCACCCACACATGCGTGCACGAGTGTATTTTCATGCATATAATGTGTGCGTTCTACTTTTTTTTTTCAAGCTGTGGGACCAGCCGCACATTATATTTGTGGGAGGCACCATAATCTTTTCAGTGCTTAGGGCCTCTAAAGGTCTTAATTAGAGATGGTAGTATTCGTATACAAATATGAATACCCCCGCATAGGTGGACATAAACGGGGGTCCAGCCCCCCAGAGCCGGACTGTCCACTCACCTTCCGCTGTTGTTGTGGGCTCCGGGCTCCCTTCGTATCGCTCTGGAGCTCACAGTCTGCGAGCCACTCCTGGCAGGAGGCGGGAGGACGAGTCTCACTGCCAGGTTGAAGGGGGCTGGACCCTCGTTATGTCCACCTGCCCATCTCTAGTCTTAATCCAGCCTTGAAGGGAGAATTATGTTCAGGTACAAGGGGCACCAGACAAAGGAAGATCTACCTACTCAGGTTTTGTTTTCATGTGTTTGTGCTTTTCTTTGATCAACAAATGATATATGTTGTCTCCTATAGTCAGTGATCTTATTGTATTTCAGGTAATGAATATAGATGAACAAATAGTTTGTACTCACATATATGACAATAATTAAGTTGACGTGACTGAGTTACTATAAGAATGCCCCCCAAAAATGACAATCGGATAAGCATATGATTTCCATATCAGTCCCGATGTCCTTCTGTTCTGCAGAACAGTATTAATAAACTGGGTTCTTAGCTTTGCTGTTCTTTGTGGGGAGTGGGTGTCTTTCTCTCCCTCTCCCAGGTACAGATCAGACCAGACCTGCCAGAGTTAAGCATTTTTGCAACAATAGGGGTGGGATGGCCGCCCTTCCATCATTTCCCTAATCAAAATCTCACCTACAAGTCTCAGCAAATAGGTTTGGGCAACTTCCTTTCCTTCTTTCCCTTGTCTCAACCCCATGCAAAGGCTTCTGGCAGCTTTTCAGTAAAAATAGAAATGTTGCAACATACGGTAATAATGGATCTCTTGCATATTGCCCATTTTGGCCCTTCCATGCAACACTTATAATTTGGAGCCATTTTTATAGCATTGGTTTGGTTTTTTTGTATAATTCGTGTTGGGAAATCTCTGCTGGCATAAATATTCAGGTTATGAGGATCCCTTTCACAGGAGGTGTTCTGTATCACTTGTTGTAATGTAAATTGGCTTTAATCCATCCGATTGTTACTGCAAATTGACAAAGCAGGTAGTTTGTGGCTTTGAGAATATGTGGATTTATATGCTGGAAAGCAGCATCGAAGCTGTGTATGTGTGTATAAGAACAAAACAGGTATAAAACAGCAATAACACAAGGTAATGTTTCACTAAGGGCCAAAGTACAGTCAAATAAAACTGAGGGCCAAAGTACAACTATATGAAGAGGGGGAAAGCCTTCATGCCAACCTCTAGTCAGTTAAAAGCTGTCACACACAGAGGGGGCAATTAGAGTTAGGGCTAAAACACTAGGGGAGGGAATTTGACTGTCTTGTCCACCTTGACCCCAAATACTACAGTCTCAACACAAACACAAACTCTGCAATTGGTTGTGGAGTAGAAATCATTACCTATACAGCAGTGCACAGGCATCCTCTAGTGAGGATCTAAGGCAGAGCCTTCTCTGTGGCTGCTCTCAAGACTGGAAAACTCCTTTCCAGGCTGTTGTCCTTTCATGAAATACCATTTTATTTGCATGAGCTTTTGGCAATTGACAGGCAGCTGAGGAAAAGTATTTTAATGACAAAGCAGGCCTGTACTTTTCTACTTTGACTCTTCCTGAGGGGCTCTTACATGGTTTTTTTATTTTATTTATTTATTTAACTTATATGCTGCCCACACTACCCAAAGGTCTCTGGGCGGCATACAACAATTTGAATAAGATAAAAAGATAAAACAATTAAAATACAATTAAAAACACAGTGCTCTAAAAATTGCAGTCAGGACCCACAGTTGATATTATTTCAATTAAAAGCCTTCTGGAACAGGAAGGTCTTGACCTAGCACTGAAACGTCATCAATGTTGGCGCCAGACGAATCTCCCTTGGGATGGCGTTCCATACTCTGGGGGCAGCTGCCGACAAGGCCCTTTGTCTACAAGCCATCCCTCTTACCTCCTTGAGGGATGGCTCTTTCAGGAGGGCCCCTGGCTAGATCTTAACTGCCGGGTAGGTTCATATGGAAGGAGGCGGTCCTTCAGGTATCCAGGGCCCAAGCCGTTTAGGGCTTTATACGTCAAGACAAGCACTTTGAATTGGGCCTGGGCAGTGACTGGTAGCCAATGTAATTTGAACAGAATCGGCCTGATGCGTTCCCTGGTGGCCCCACCACTCACCAGCCATGCAGCTCGATTCTGAACCAGTTGCAGTCACCAGACCGTCTTCAAAGGCAGCCCCACGTACAGCGCATTGCAGTAATCTATACGGGATGTTACCAGTGCATGCGTAACTGTCATGAGACTCTGCTCGTCCAGGTAGGGCCATAGCTGGTATAATTTCTGCAGCTGAAGGAAGGCGCCCCTGGCCACCGAGTCCACCTGGGCTTCCAGAGTTAGACTGGGGCCCAGGAGCACCCCCAAGCTGCAGACCCTGTCCCTTAGGGGGAGTGCAACCCCATTCAGGGCAGGGAAATGGCCCTCTAGCCTGTCCGGCGAAGCACCCACTAACAGCACTTCCATCTTGTCTGGATTGAGTTTCAATTTATTAATCCTCATCTAGTCCATTATCAAGTCCAGACACGAGTTCAGCACAGAAACCACCTCACCTGGATTGGTGGAAAACGAGAGGTAGAGCTGAGTGTCATCAGCATATTGCTGACTCCTCAGCCCAAACCTCCTGATGACCTCTCCCAGCGGTTCCATGTAGATGTTAAACAGCATGGGGGACAGTATCGAGCCCTGAGGAACCCCATGACATAAACGCCATGGGACAGAGCAACTGTCCCCCAGCACCACCCTCTGGACACGGTCAGCCAGGAAGGAGCGGAACCACCGTAAAGCGGTGCCCCCAACTCCCAACCCAGCCAGCCTATCCAGAAGGACACCATGGTCGATGGTGTCGAAAGCTGCTGAGAAGTCCAGGAGTATCAACAGGGTCACACTCCCCCTGTCTCTCCCGGCAAAGGTCATCGTACAGGGCGACCAAGGCAGTCTCCGTACCAAAGCCCGGCCTGAAACTGTTCAGTGGTTCTTTTAATTTGCCAGTATGTTTAATTGACAGTATTACAATACTGCATTTTCAACTCTCTCTTTTTAAATCATGCTTGTAAGCTGCCTCAAGTACCAATCATCATCATCATCCTTGAACTGCAGAGCTGGACGGGACCATATGGATCATCAGGTCCAGTCCCTGCCAAGGAGGCACAGTGGGGAATCAAAATTATGATGAATAAATGATTTGTTTTAAATTCCAAGGGTAGTTTGATAGGAAGCAGTGGTGCATGCAATTTCAATAAAAACTTAATGCAACTATTTGAAACTGCATTGTAGAAGAAGGATACCCAAAGTTGTCTACCAACTGGATGTATCTTCCTGAAACTTTGGAGAGCCACTGCCAGTTTGTGCTGACAATATTGGGCTAGATGAATCAAAGATCTCATGCAGCTATAAGGTAGTTTCCTATGTTACCAAACACTTGAGGTCAAGTCTTCAGGTAGTTGTGCACATTCATACAAGAAATATACACAGGTAAGTATATGGTGGTAGCCAACGTAGTGTAGTGGACAGAGTGATGGATTAGGATTCTGAATCCCTGCTCAGCTTTGGAAACTCAGGTTGATGGTACTGATAAAAACATTCCTTTAAATACCTCACTTACCTTGAAAACCCTATTGAGGCCACTATAGGTCCGTTCTGACATGACAACAGGTAACACAAGTGGATGGTGTGTATATTTGTGTTCAGAAACTAATATCACCCTAACAACCACCAGTCATGGCCTGGAAATAATTCAAAGTGCTGTGTTTGCAAATCCTTTCTCTTGATAATTATCTTGAGAGATGCTTTCATCACTGGTAGTAAAATAATTGACATTGTTATGTGGATTAACTCTTTAAGTGTATGCAGAATGATGAACTAATGTACCTTTCTGGTTTTTCACACTCGGCTCACATACCGGGCACATACCATAGGCAGTGCAGATTACCACTTACTGGCAGAATTAATACCAGACAGATTGGGATGTTGGGTGGATCTATCCAACATACGGGATTGACTGAAAGAATCTTGCAGTTGCCTCAGCAGTTTCACCACTGTGTTTACTCTGTTTCAGAAAATGTGCTGCTGGATCCTGAAACGGCCCACCCTCGATACATCATATCTAGTGACCGGAAAGATGTAGAATGGGGAGATGTCCGTCAGGATTTCCCTTACAATCCAAAGAGGTTTCAATATGCTCGTTGTGTGCTTGGAACAAGGGGGTTCAAGTCAGGAAAACATTATTGGACAATAGATGTAGGGGATGGAGACTATTGGGCTGTGGGTGTGGCACTAGAATCTGTGGAGAGGGATGTGGAGCTCTCTTTTGAACCTGATGAAGGGATCTGGGCCATGGCCTGTTATTGTGATCAGTACAAAGCCATGACTTCACCTCCTACCGTTCTGGAACTAGATGATGAGCCAACAGAGATTCAGGTTTCTCTGAACTGTGATGCTGGCACTGTGGCTTTTTATGATGCTGAAGACTTAACCTTCCTCTATAAATTTGAGTGTGTTGATTTTGAAGGAGAGAAGGTTTTTCCTTTTTTCCGGATTTCTGATTCGTCTACTTCCCTCTCGCTCACTTCCTAAAACATCTGTCCTTGGCTTCTGCTTGCTTTCGAAGAGGGAGCAGGTATCCATTTTGTGCACATCTGTCTTTGGAAATCTGCAGACTCCATGCTAATATCCCTACTTTCTCTTTCAACACAGGACTAACCATCATAGTGGAGTAAAGCAGAGTTGCATCATAGTTTTGTAAAGTACAGTTTGTTGGTACTGAGTAATTTTACTGAAAAGAATGCGTTGATCATGCATCTAATAAGGCTTCTGTAAGGAAAGGAGGGATATAAATCAGATAAATGTCCAGAATCAGACATTGATTGACGGAGGATTAGACACTACCTGTACCTCGAAGGCAAGTCATATGATTATTTGGACATTACACATTGGTTAATCCTGCTACCTTTTGCAAGGATGTTTAGACAGTCAATACTTTGAAAATTTATTACAGGTGTTAGTAATGCTACAATCACTTCGGAGGTTCATCACTTGTGCCTGTATCCCTCTTCACTTGATACCTACTTCCACAATAATGTATTTACATCTTTCCTATACAAACCTTTGACTAAATACTGAATTCTGTGTCTGAGGAAGTGGATTGCTATATACAAAAAGCTCAAACTGAGATAAACCTTGTTAGTCTTTAAGATGCCATAATGCTTTTGTTTTTATTATGCATATTAAATAAAAAATAATTGATCCCTTGCTGATGGATTTGCTAGCCCTCAAAGTTGAAGGTTGATAGATTGAGACTTCATGTAGGAATATATGAAGACTACCAACATAGCTCAGCAGTTTTGGAAATTACCTTTATGTTGGTTTTTTGGTCATTCACTGTATGGTAATATAGGCGATGTATAACAAAAATATAAGGCAGGGAGTTTAAGCCCTTTCAATACAAGAGTTGCTTCTCAAATGCAAAAGAAGCAGGACAGACATCTAAATCACGTTAATGCCCTGTATCTCTAATGCTGAGACACCCAAAAAGGACAAAATGCAGCAGTTACTAAAATTTGATGCAGGAATTGGGATACCCACACCAGAAGCGGTGCTGGCAATGCTGCTTACAGAGTTTTGCAGCTGGAGAGACTGTTCTTTTTGCAGTCCTCCTGGAAAGTAGCAATGAAAGCAGTGGCCGAGACCTGAGCAGTACACGGTACTACAGGAAGGAGAAACATCTTCCTCCCCTTGAGCTCAGGCTGTGGTGGGTGCTTTCTTTTTCTGCTCCTTTTGTTCTAGGCGGTGAATCTGCAAATTCCAGCCTAGAGGTTTTAGCCACCATCCTTACGGCAATTGGTGTCATCAAGCAACACTGCCTTTCCTCATAATGATGATCAAAACAGGAATTGCTTAGCATAAGAAATGCGCTACCAAAGGGAGGGGTGGCAATGGGGCAGTTAATGTGATTCAGCCATGAACAGTGAATGACATGAAGCCTCTAAGCACCTCCCTGCACCCAAACATTCCCTTTAAAAAAATCAATTTTCTTTGCTCAGAAAATCCCTTTGTGCCCTCTAGGAAGTGGGGGTCAGCAATTATGCCAGGTCTTGACCCTCCCTAGTATCTCATATTCTCCAATATGGATGGATTAGGCATCCTTCAGTCTCGAGAGACTGGTAACGTGCTCTGTATGGAGGTCTTGGGACAGCGTCTAGTGTGGCTGAGAAGGCCAATTCGAGAGTGACAATCCCTTCCACACTGAAGACAAATACAATCTGTCCCCTGTCCAGCTCCCTGATTTGGCTGGTTTCGGGACTGCCTCTTTGCCTCGGCCTGCTGAACAAGTGTCTCTTCAAAATGGGAGAGGCCGTGATGCACCGCCTGCCTCCAGGCTGAACGCTCAGATGTCAAGGTTTCCCATCTGTTCAGGTCCATTCCTAAGGCCTTGCTTGCAGATATCCTTGTATCGCAGCTGTGGTCTCCCTCTGGGGCGCTTTGCTTGCACTAATTCTCCATACAGGAGATCTTTTGGAATCCGACCGTCAGCCATTCTCACGACATGCCCAAGCCAACGTAGATGTCGCTGTTTCAGTAATGTATACATGCTAAAAATTCCAGCTCGTTCTAGGACTACTCTATTGGGAACTTTGTCCTGCCAGGTGATACAAAAAATGTGTCGGAGACAACGCATATGGAACGTGTTCAGCTTCCTCTCCTGCCGTGCACAAAGGGTCCAGGACTCACTGCAGTACAGGAGTGTACTCAGGAGACAGGCTCTATAGACCTGGATCTTGGTATATGCCCTCAGCTTCTTATTAAGCCATATTCTCTTTGTGAGTCTAGAGAACGTGGTAGCTGCTTTGCCAATGCGTTTATCCAGCTCGACATCTAGGGAGAGAGTGTCAGAGATCGTTGAGCCAAGGTACACAAAGTCATGAACAACCTCCAATTCTTGTGTGGAGATGGTAATAGAGGGAGGTGAGTCCACGCCCTGGCCCATGACTTGTGTTTTCTTCAGGCTGATTGTTAATCCAAAGTCTTGGCAGGCCTTGCTAAAGCAATTCATGAGTTGTTGGAGGTCTTCAGCAGAGTGGGCAACAACAGCTGCATCATCGGCAAAGAGGAAGTCCCGCATGCATTTCAGCTGGACTTTGGTCTTCGCTCTCAATATAGAGAGATTAAAGAGCTTTTCATCTGATCTAGTCTGGAGATAGACACCTTCTGTTGCAGTTCCAAAGGCGTGCTTCAGCATGACAGCAAAAAAGATCCCAAACAGGGTCGGCACGAGGACACAGCCCTGTTTCACTCCGCTTCGGATGTCAAAGGGATCTGATGTTGAGCCATCAAAAACTACAGTGCCCTTCATTTCCTCATGAAAGGACCTGATGATGTTAAGGAGTCGAGGTGGACATCCAATCTCCAATATACTATATATATATTTCTGGGCAGTGGTAAGTGCAGACTTTTTCCATTAAAACCCCATCTTTAGGTTAATACAAATGCATTAACTTCACACACAAAATGCAAATTAGTCTTTAGCTACACCCCACACCTAGCCCCTCCCTTTTGAGAGTTTGATCCATGACTTCTCAACATCTGGAAAAAAAAGACCTCGGCCGCACTGAAATCAATCATTCTGTGCTCTTCACAGCACAGAAAACAATGCAGCTTTTAGAGCCGTAGAGAGACGGTGAGTAAAAATTGTCACATCACTGAAAAGTTCTGATGGTATATTGTTTGGTTTTTCTATGTATAACATGTCAACTGAGAATTTTCACTGGTGTGAAGAGTTTTACCATCTGATTTGGTTAGTCAATTCTTCATAAAACAGGAGTGCCTGGGCAGCCTACATCCTGCTTATCCTCAGTGTCTGAAGGTTCCCACAGAACACTGGCTTGTCATGACACCCACATGGAACCACTGTATCACAAGGAGTAGAAGAAGCACATAACCTACAAAGTGTATTGTACCTACTGTGTTTTGTAATAAAGCCACTTGGCTAACATCTGTAGCTTAAATCCCTTTTATTAGCTCTGGGTTCTAATTTCCATAATTATTGAAATCCAGTGGGAACACTTAGCTTGTTGTAAAAGCCAGATCCAAGTGACCTGGCTTATATGGTCAATCAAATCTTGGCAAAATCAAATCTTAGAAAATAAAGTAACATGCTTAACACAGGGCTTGAAAATTCTTCCAAGCATTTATGTGCACAATCCATGTGATAAGTTTCATAACTGAAGAAAACCACATGCTTATCTATGCAACAACAATACTTTTTGTCATCAACAAAGAAACAGGAAAAATATCTTAAGCTCAACCATGCTTGAGGCTATGTTTTTACATTGTGGTCACTCAATGAAGACTGGATGGCAGGAGCAAAGCCCTGCATAAAGTGCTAGCCACCAAAATGGACACCAGGTACTTTGTAAAGCTGTCTTAGCTGCCTGTCTGGTTTTCCTAAAACTGGAATTGGTCAAACCAGCTAGCACCTAGTAGACCAAGATGCATAGCTGATGGACTGCCTTTGGTGGATAGGCCAAAGCGGGAAAAGGCGTGTTTTCAAGTTATAGATAATTTTTTGTACTTCTGTGTTCAATTCAAAAGTTTGCCTCTCTTTGCTTTAATATGAAATGGACCAGTAGGTAATATCTTGATCACATCATCCTCTATTACCTAATTATATTCTTCCACAGCAAGATGGTACTAGAAATGAACAGGCTTTCACCTTCAGATCCCCATCTCTCGTCGAAGGCATCTGGCAAGGTGAATGTCACTGTTTAAAACAGTAACTCTTTTTGCATGCATAGCACACAAGTTCCAGTCCTCAGTGAGCTCAAGGAGATAAGCTTGGCAGGCCTCCTGGAGGGCCAAGACAGCAGGAGTTTGGAACCGCAGGTTCTTCTTAATGCCATGTGCCAACCTCTTGGTGAAGTGCAGAAAAGGAAGCTGGTTGAGCAATAACTTGGGTGCCTTCTTCTGATACTGGCGGATTAGCTGCAACACTGATGCTTTGGGATGGTAGTAATGATGGGACAAGGACTTCTTTCCTGGATCATGGCCGGTGGCTAGTCTGTAAATTCCTTGAGGGACAGCCTTGTTCCATGGTTTGGTTGTCCTCACCAGTTTTCGGGGTGCCATCATAGTTCTAACCATGGCTAGTCACTGGTGGGCTTTAGGTTGCTGGGCAAGCAAGACAAGAACGTATTATAGCAAGATTTACACAGCTGAGCCAAACAAATAATCTCATCTGATGTTTTAAAGGCTTTATACCAAGGATGGACAACTGTAGCCTTCCAGATATTTTGGGCTTAGAACTCCCAGCAGTCTTACCCATTATAGTTAATGCTGAAGGATTATGGGAGCTACAGTCTGGGGTCCACAGCTGCCTGCTCTTGCTTTACACAGTGACTTGACTACCACAGGAATAATAGGAGAGTCTTCTAGAAAGTACACAATTCATACAGGGCTTTTTGTTGTTAAGTGCCATCAAGTCAATTCAGACTTATGGTGATGCTTTTCAGGGCTTTCTAGTTAAAGAACATTCAGAAGTGGCTTACTTTTCTTCTGGGGTGCCCTGGGACTACGCAGCTCGCCCAAGGTCACACAGTCTGGCTCTTCTAGGATACACAGTGGAAAATTAAGCTCAGTGGTTTAGGTATCTGGCTGTGGAGCCAGAGGCTGGGTGTTCTGACAGGTAGGTGAATTTAAACTCATCCCAGCAGAGTGTTGGCTTTTTGTACATGGACAGGGAGAGAGTGCAACCTTGTTCTTTGCCTTACACCGCAAAGTATCTTGCACCAGCCCTGGCTTTGAAATTTGCACTGTGACTTGGAACAGCCATTCTCTCAGAGTCTGGACTACCTCAGGAGACTATTAGGTACGTAAATAAGAGTGATAACCATACACATCACCTTCAGTATTGTGGAAGTGAAGAAACTAATCTGATAAATGAATCTAGACAGAAACATTGGTGTTCATGTCAGGTTTTGTAACTTGCTCATACTAATTTATGAAGAGCTGTGAATGAGGCATGTGACAAAGGTGCATCCTGGCACTTTTTAAATTAGTTGAGATAAATTACACAAAACTTACACAAGCATAAGTAGGATTCTAACCTCTCTCTTCTTCCCTAATATCTTGCATCTCAACGTCATATCCTTTTCCTTCCCCTCCCTAGTTCCATTCTATGCCTTCTCTTTGTTCTCATTCTTCCTTCTAATCTCCATTCCCCTCAGGAGCATAGGTATGCTCTGCAGTAGTAAATCTGGATGAGTTTACTATGCCTTATTTCCATATAATACCTAAACAGAATTAACTTTTAGACACATATCTGTAGAAAGCATACATTCCCAGTACCTGAGCCAACAAAATCCACATCCAAGTTTTCAGAACGTAAGAGTCAAGGAAGCCCCTAAATAGTACAGAAAAAGGAGAAAAAAGCTCAGTCTCCTGCTTATCTTCTTTGAAAATGCAGAATTTAGAACCTGAGCAAGCGCAGCTCCTCGAGCGAGTGAGGAAAAGACGCTGACTTTAGCATCAGCAATGAGGTCATCTCAATTTAAATATTACCCGTTAAGGTGGATGGCTATTGGCTGCGATGCACCACAACAACCGTAAGTAGTTCTTTCCGAATTCTGAGAGGAGTTTCAGTTTTCAATCAGGTCAGATCCTATTTCATAGTCATGTGACATGCCTTTATCATTTATTTTTGACGATGCTAATAAGCTTAAAAGAAAAGGCATATAAGCAAAAAACCCCACCACGTCACCTTTTTTTTTAAATAAAGGCTTAATTTTATATTTGTAATACATTATAAGATATGTATTATAGATTACTCAACCCTAGTTTTAGAAATGTTAAGTGATTATAGGCGTTAAGACTAAAGTAAAACAAAATAAAGAATCAAGCGCTTATTTATTCTCCAGCTGAGGTAGCTGGATAAAAATGGAGCTGTCACACCTACAATAGCTGTATAAAAGAGAATGTGTCAGCAGGTGTGGCTTATCATACAATTTACAACAGATGAAAGTCCTTCTTCTGTGCAAGTATTAGAGCTGCTGACCATTATCCTCCCCATTTGTTTCTGACCATTGTCCTCACAACAGAAGATCCTCATCTTCCCGAAACAATAAATGCTATCTTAGGAAAGATCTGGGGATCTCAGAGTTCTGCGAAGATGTTTCGCTGAAGCTACTTTTGAAACGAACCAGCAAGGGCTTGCCGCCGCCTTCTGCCAGAGCACAAATAGAGTTAATAATCTGTGTAGAAGAATGAGACATCTGTATAGAATAATTGTAGAAGAATGTAACACCTGTATATTTTTGTATCTAAGTATATTTGGTATAGTTTACGGCTAGCTTCTTACACCAGTACGGGGTGAGTACACAGGACTGATATTTTAATTTTTTTTTCTGTCGGGAGGGTTAATAAAAGGGGAGTGAATTGAGGACGTAAGAGCCCAGAAACCGACGGTTATACTGCTATTTTTTCATTGGCCGCTTTTCAGAAACCAATCAGTGCCGACTCTGAGAATCACACATCGTCGATCTTGGTTCAGTCACCGTTGGGACTGGTGATTGAATCAAGATATAGAGGATATTTAACAATTTCAATTTCTTCCTTGTCAGCATTAAATATATGTAACTCCTCTGCAGACATCATTTTTGCCTTGTTCTGTTCAACTTCAGTCCTTTTGTACTTTCTCGACTATTTGGCCAGACGGGTGGTCTAGAAGTGCAAAAATTAATGAGTGAGAGCACTCACTCATTAATTTTTGCACTTCTAGACCACCCGTCTGGCCAAATGGCCGTCACTCTGAGTGGTGTACTATAAGAATAACAGCTTCTTTTGCGTCCCTCCGTAGTCACTTTAAATGATTGCTATTTTGTGCCAGTAATATAGTGTCCTTCGCTTTATTTTAAATTATTTCTTCCACCCGTTTTTTTCTCTCCTTCATCTGAATCTAACCAAGCTTTCCTTAGGATACATACGTTCTGCCTATAGATGGAACAGAAAATACATCCTAGCACCTTTTGAAATGGAAAAATAGCTCCATAATTACATTGGGCAAAAATGCTTTCAAGCTTACAGAACTGTTCCTGCCTGAATTGAATAGTAAGCAAAGCGGGAAGGAGAGGAAAGGGAGAAATCTCGCCTGACGTTGATGTCCCAGTCAGTCCCAGTGAGTCAAGCCTGCCTGCTTGCCTTTCTGCCCACCAGCACCAGCCATTTGGCTCACTATTCAGCTTGAGGAAGAATTCTGTGCACTCGAGTCTACGCCTTCTCAGACACAACAGTAAAACCATATCGGATTCTGTTTATAGATCTGAATTGGTTTGTAATAAGCGATTAAAGAGGGGAACACACGGGTAACTGCAAGCAGGTTACGTGACTTCTGTATGCATAATGAGACGGGATTTTGATTCCTCGGGAAGCAAAATAGCTTTTTGACAGTTGATAATAAATGTTAATACTAGGGGATAGTTAGTAATGCTAGCCAGAAGGATTTCAGGTTGCCCAGGTGGGGACGGAGGTTCGGTGTATTTGGGTTGAAGTAAAAACAGTCCAGCTATATGAAACCAATATCCTGCATCTTTTTCAAAAGGAGGCTCCAATTAGATTAGAGACTACATCCTGTGCTAGGATGAAACTCCATTCAAATGAATGGGGGGTTACTCCTGAATAAACGTAGGTAGGATTTACTGTTGATGACCAAAGTAGCAATGTCGGATCCATGAAAAACCAGACCAAAATCCATGGTCGGGCAATACTTTTATTACGACTAACCGGCATTCTATCAAAGCTTTTATGGAATTTCAGTTATTCCTAATAAAAAGTCACCAGTGGATTTTAACATTATAGAGGTGATATAATTACTGCAAATATGTATTCTCGAAGGCTTTCACCGCCGGGATCCGATGGTGGTTGTAGGTTTTTCGGGTTGTTTGGCTGTGTTCTGAAGGTTTTTCTTCCTCTGTGGCTGGCAGAGACTGGCGAAACGTTAGGAAGGAAAACCTACAACTACTGCCACTATCTTTTATGCTTATGATCATAATATAAATTGACAAAACAATATTCAGTTTGTCCTCTTCACAACAATGGGTAGTAGATTTGAAATCTTCCAACTTTTTGATCCCGTATGAGCTCAAGGCAACTATTTAAGGATTTCTAGAATGGCAGCCCGCTTAGTCTACAAGAAAAAAGATGGAAAAACAAAAACCTGCCAACAAACCAGGCATGCTGAACATTAAGAAATGTATTCTGGCAGGAACGTTTGTGGTTTTCAGCCCACATTAGCAGCTGCACAAACTGTTATTCAGTATTTCAGGGGTGTGCACGGTAAACCTGGGTGGTATATTGTTTTAAATATATATTTATCTAGTGTTATTAAATTGGTTGTATTATCTGTTGTGAGCCGCCTTGGGTCCCCTATGGGGAGAAAAACAGCATACAAATAATATGAATAAATGAAATAAATAAATAAATAAGATAAATGACCTGAGATTGATAAAACTTCATGCATTTCATGTGGACTTGAGGAAAGCCTTAATACATTTCCTAGACTTTAAGGTGCCTCAGAACTTCATGGTTTTCAAAGGATATACGTGTATAAAAAATTAATCAAATGAGACACATTAAGCAATATAGTCTATACAATATTTTGGCCGTGTTTACTTGGAAACCAAGCCCCACAGGGTTCTACGCGGCTTCCCGTCAAACTATTCATCCGGGTAAGTAGAACTGCAGCCCCTTAATAACTGTAAATAAAAATGTAAGCACAGCAGAACTGAGAAAGCAAAACTCAAGTGATTGGAACAAACACGCAAAATGACGGGTTTAGTATCTATCTATAATCCTTAGAGGAAAAGGGTAGAATTTAATTAATCCAGGAGGGAACAGAATTTGTTTGGACACAAAGCACAACACAAGTTAACTTAATATTAAAATTATATTTTTATTAAGATTCAAACGATCATCTTTAGGTGGGGGGGGGTCGAAGGCAATCCACTATTTCCTACGTTTAACCCACAAGTTTTAGGGGCGCCTTGTCTCATGGCAGAGAGGGTGAGGAAAAAGAGCGCGAAAGTGCGAAGTGTTCTCCAAGATCCCGCCAAAACCGTGAAAGAATCAAGCCCCGCCCACCCCGGGTTCCCCCCCCCCCCCAAGTTTGTGTTTCTTCAGCTCCGAAAAAAAATCCATGTAATGTGAAAAAGAATGCGCAGCAATAAATGTACAACGGAATTATGGCAGGAGCTTTGCAGGTTTAATGTCCTGGAAATTTTTAACCAAACTGTTAAAGTTGGAAATTGTGTGGACACAATAAGAAGGCAAACGGTACCCTTAGGTTCCCGCCAGTGTGGCAGAGTAGATCTTTAGAACAGAGAGAAAAAGGAAAATGTTTCTGCTAGAAGGATAATGGGCGAAGATTAGTAAAGGTATATGGAACACGGAACAGAGAAAGACATCGTTGTTCTTTCATCTTTACACAAATACCCACTAAACCCCTAAAAAAAACCCACGCGCGTGTTTTTACTTTTGTTTGTGGCCATATAAGACTCCTTTCTTATTGGTTCAGACAGGATCCTTCTTTCTATTGGTCCATAATTTTTGACCAATCACAGCCAGGAGGACCTTGCCGAGAAGCGTATAAAAGAAGGTGCAGTCCGCTATTCCATCATTCTCTTCCAGTTCGGAAAAAACAGAGGAGGTTTTAGGATGTCTGGTCGTGGCAAGACAGGTGGGAAAGCAAGAGCGAAGGCGAAATCACGCTCTTCCAGAGCTGGGCTACAATTCCCAGTGGGCCGCGTTCATAGGCTACTGCGGAAAGGGAACTATGCGGAGCGCATTGGAGGTGGCGCTCCGGTTTACCTGGCTGCTGTCCTTGAGTATTTGAGCGCGGAGATTTTGGAGCTGGCCGGTAACGCGGCGCGGGACAACAAGAAAAGCAGGATCATCCCCCGGCACCTGCAGCTCGCCGTACGCAACGATGAAGAACTGAACAAGCTGTTGGGAGGCGTGACGATAGCTCAGGGTGGGGTCTTGCCGAACATCCATGCTGTCTTGCTGCCTAAGAAGACGGAGGTTCTCCACACCTCCAGTAGTAAACCTGGGGTCGGTGGGAGCAAGTCCGCCAAGGCACCCAAAGTGGCGGTGAAACCTACCTCGGCGCCAGTTGCCGTTCAGTGAGGAGTGAAGACGGAACATCCCTGCCCCGGGGGAGAATACTGAGACCCAAAGGCTCTTTTCAGAGCCACCCACGGGCGTCCTGGAAGAGCTGCTGCGCTACACAGTGCCACCTATGTTGGCAAATACCTTTACAGATAGTTGAGCAGGCTTGTAAAAATTGGACACTGGGACAGGGCAGCTGAGGCTGAATTTAGCATGAAATTTCTGAAAACGCCCAACCAGAAGCTTTTAATTCTACACACACTTATCCCAGGAATTCTACAAGTAAAAACGTGGTTCTAGCAGCCTAAGAATTAAGTGAAAGCCTTAAAAGTACCACTTGACATGTTCAGTGAAATTGTCTTTCCTCAGCTGAATAAGAGAGCTGCCTGTTGCTCAGCGGTGTCATTCAAAAGTAAAGCCCACTTTCCAATGATTTATTTTGGACCTACTTTTTTATTCAGTATGCTTGTGAATTGAGTTCTTCCCTGCTCCCACCTTTCAAACAAAACCATAAGCTAAACATTTTATTTTTATTTATTGAGCTTATATGCTGCCCATTTAGACAGTCTACTCTGGGCGGATCACAAAATGCAGAATAAAAACAATATCAGATGACAATTTACAACATTTACACAGAAAACTGGTGTACAATTTAAGTGTTTATGGAGTAACTTTCCACCTGTCTGCTGGTTTCTGATAAGATGCTTAAGTGTTTCTGTGCTTTTTAATATTTGCAAAAGTGAACTCTCCATGTATTCTTGCTCTCTTATTGGCTGCTACAACCAGGCTGGCTATTTTTTTTAGTCAGTCCAAAATAGTCCACAAATAAACTAGATGTCACGTAATTCAATCATGTAATTGTTTTTATGATATATTTTGATAAGTAATAACGATGCTTTTATATGATTGTATTTTATGATGTTTTATTACTGTTTGTAAGCTGCCACAAGTAGACTTCGTCTAGAGGGGCGGGGTAGAAATCAAATAATAAATAAATAAATAAAATAAATGTTTCAAGGACATAATTTTGCCTGCCCCTCTGCTTTCAACATGAAGAAACAAATTTTTCCACCCTCTTAAAAAAAAGGGCAAATTAACTGCTTTGAGTGCACCCTTCCCCTTTAGCCCCACCCTGGAAAATACAGTTGCTGGGCTGTTTGCAAATCTGAGAAGTGTTCTTTGGTCCTGATGCAGTTGCCCTCCCTACTATACAGCCATTCTAAGTCTAAGACTTGGAACCTGTAAGACCACCTTTGAAAATCACAAGATTAAGTCTTGAGGGAGCACTTCTTATCTCACACATGTAGAAATTCAGAGACTGGCTGTTGGCACATGTTTTCTGTCTCTTTCAAGTCAGGAATCTGCCATCAAATCCTTGCATAGAATTCATCTAGCTACAACTCCTTTCCTTCAATTGGCAAACTTGGTTGCACTCTAGCACCATCTTCTGGACTCCATCTTCTATGTTTCTCAGGAGAAAATAGAAAACCCAAACAAGAAAACCCAAGTAATTTGTACTCCTTTCTAGGTAACCCAATCTAAAGCAGCTAGCAAGTTTCAAAGTACAAAAATATAATAAAAGCAAAAGCTGATTTTATACTTTTAGCACTGGTTAAAATCATGAGCACATAAATACATAAATTGTAGCATCAGCACAGGGATGGCTCAAGGTATTTTGCTGCCTGGGGGCAAAGGACAAAATGACATTCCTTCTGCATCCTGTTTACAGGAGCCAAACGGACTGGCGCTTGAATTGTACCTTAATGGCTGATGATAAGATGCAGCTTTTTGTAAGAGGAGGTTGCCATTTGCTTCTGTGACTCTTGCATTATCCTAGTACTAGTTGCACTTTTATTATTACTTCACAAAATGTCAGTGACTGAAACCTGATTGGGAAAACAAGCTGACCCACTCAAAATTCAGCTGTCAGCCTCTGTGGCCATCCCATCCTCTAGTTTGGGCTTCTATTATAGCCTGTCTTTCTGGGTGCTTCTAGATGGGGGGGGTGTCTCCTAGGACTACCAATCAGAAGATTTGGTGGCCCATTCTGTCTTTTTCTCCTTTAATTTACCTTTTTAGAAAGGGGGGGAAAGTGGGTGTGGGGTCTCATTCAATACAACTCCCCCTGGGGGAAAAAAAAACCCCAAACCAAACCATCAGAGCAAAGTAGTGTGAAAGTACAGCAGGATTACAACTGGAAGACAATGGCCCAAATCCTATTGATTGGGTAACATAATCGGTTCAAATCTTGGCTCTGCAATGCTGCAGATTAAGAAGTCAGGATAGGCTGTTGCACACCGAGTTGTGTAATTCAATGCACAACAACAAACGCCTACACTGACTTCTGTCTTGATGGAGATGGTTTTCTTTGAAAACGAAAGATGAACTATTATTATTGATAAAAGCACAGCAGAAGTTAAGCCCACAGTCTAACATCACTGGCTTCCTGAACAACTCTTAAACAGATGGAGCAGGTCCCGAGTGTATCCCATTGCTTTCCAAACATTAATTGCAACTGCAGGAAAAAAGCTGAGCTGCACTCCTTATATAGGTATTTTCGCAGACCCTATGATCCTCCACTACTGGCAAAGGCTGATGGGACATGCAGTCCAACAATATCTGGAGGGCCTTAGTCTGCTACCATGTTTCAGATTACAATCCCATAAAAATCAATAAAAGTGCTCATTTCTTCAGAATAGCCCAAGCAATCCAAGCTGTTTTAAATTGCAGTCCTGGAAGAAAGCTGGAATAGAAGTAAAGAAAAGGAATAAACGTGTGTGGTTTGGAGTCAGTGCATATATTCTTTATGGTTAAAGCTCTGTATATAAATGTACATGAATACTCAGTACACAGTTCATTACAGAATTTGCATCTTGAACAAACTTGGGAGTTGGTATTATCTTTGACAGCCTGATCTTACAAGGATCTTACAACCTGATCTTACAAGGGTCTTGTATTTTTGGGGGATTTATTTTTTCACACAAAGGAGAAAAAAATCCTCCATATCAAGATCTAATAATATCAAGATGCATTCATTCCCATTTGGGAGTTTTCAGATTTCATAAAATCCCTCCTAATCTGTTCAGTCACAGTTGTTTTCTTTTCGGTTCTTCTTCTAACTTCTTTTCCTGTGGCTGTTTTCCCTCTTCTCTCCTTCCCATATTTTTCACACATCATCTCCCATTCCGGCCCTTCCCACACCACCACCATTTTATTAATTTTTTTTAAATGGGACTCAAATGCTAAATCTGTGTTAGATGACCTTGATGCAAATTTTTTTTCAGTGCATCCTATTAAACGGTGGGATAAATCAGAGGCTGACCCCACTAGGGCTTTAGTGACTAGGCAGGGCTTTTGAGATTTCTATGAGATGGAACTCCCGGGTTAGCAGCATTTGAACTCTGCCAGGCTGCCTTTGGGGACTTCCTACCACACACGAATAACAATTCTGCTGTAAGATCTGCGCTGACTTCCATTTAGATACCAAATTATGTTGAAGGTGTTGTGCTTAGCTTATAAGCCCCTTAACAGTTCAGGAAGAGGCTATATGAGAAATCATTCCCATATACATTAATCCGATTTTTACATTTTGAGGCAGTGGCAGGTACGCTTTCCATACTGCATCCTAATAAGGCTTGCTTGCTGATTTGCAGTGGGCAGGAAAGCCTTGTCTACTCTGGTGGTCACCATGGGGAAAATTTTCCCTGCAGAAATTAGGTGGGCTCCCAAGTTTTGGTTGTTTCCACCTCTTACAGACTCACTTGCTCGCCCAGGCATTTTCCTACCAGTGCCTATTTTCCTATAAACACTACCAGTGCCCCCAGCTTTGTAATCCACTCTGAATTTTTAAAATGAAAATATTTATGCTATAAATAAGACAAAAATGATGACGACAAACCTGTAAGTAAAGCCTTAGGTCTCATCTTCCATGACTCTTCCTATGTTAAAGGGCATAAGTTGCTCCACTGCTGATTTATTGTTTAATTCTATATTTATTACTTTTATATACTGCTCATCTAGTGAGAAGTCACTAGTCTGAGCGGTTTACAACAAATTAAAACACACACACACACACACACCCCATGCCTCCAAACCCCCAAATAACATGGACCAAAAAATTATCAGAAGTGACAGAAAACAAATGTCTCTTCTAAGCCCCCTAAAAATAAAAAAAAGCACAACAAAGCGCAATGCTCCAGCCAGTGTTGGTTAGCTGTAGTTGGGAACTGTAATTTTGTACTTCCCACTATGCCCAAGATCCAGGCATTTTTAGGGAACAAGGGGAACCTGAAATAGTGACAGCCAGCCTCCAGGTGTAACAGAGAGTGCTGCTGCCATTCACTGTGGCTGTTTAGGCCCACCGATATCAAAGGGGACCCATCAGAGTCTACTTTGTCAACAGGCCCCATCAGTCATGGAGCCAGCCTGGCTGAGCAACAGGAAGTCTTCTGCAGAGGCAGTAACCACAGCATACCCATGAATGTAGCAGGCATGTGCACTGGTCACTTGCAATTCCAAACTGCCTCAGTTTTGGTAGGAAAGTGATAAATAGCACCATTGCTTTCAAACTAGGTCAAACATAGTCTAAGGAAAGCCAAGCCTCAGGAAGCAGTGGGGAAAGAAATAGCATCCTCTTCCCCAGACTGACCCTAAGGAGCTTTTTTTTGGGGAAAGAATATATTCATTCCAACCTTCCTCGTTCTTTTTTCTCCAGGTATGCACTAAGAAGATCCCGGATCTCCCTGGCATAAGAGTTTGATACATATACTGGCTGTCGCTCTGGTTGCTGGTAGGATCTAGAGACAGACCTGACCACCTCCTCCCAGCCTTCCTGGAGGGGCTCCCCTTTGGCTTCACATATGTTGTGCAATATGCAGCAGGCCACAATGACTCGGGGGGCATAGCGCTCCCTCACGTCCAGGCGAGACAGCAGGCACCGCCAACGACCCCTGAGGCGCTCAAAAGCATATTCCACCACCACTCGGCAGCGGCCCACGGTGTCATTGAACAGTTGTTTGCGGGTGTCCAAGTGGCCACAGTAAGGCGTCATGAGCCATGGCAGGAGAGGGTATGCAAGGTCACCAAGGATCACGGGTTTCACCTGCTGTCCCCCCATGTCCATAGTGGTATTGGGACCAAACGTCCCTTGATTCATAGCACGGAAGACGGGGGAGCTACGAAAGATCCTGGCATCGTGGACTTTCCCTGACCGCCCAGCGTACACATCTGTGAACCTGCCTTCATGATCCACCAGGGCCTGCAGGACCATGGAGTAATACCCTTTGCTGTTGATGTACTCGGTCGCTCTGTGAGCAGGAGCAATGATTGGGATATGGGTGGCGTCAATGGCGCCTATGCAGTGAGGAAAGCCCTTGGCCGCAAAACCTGCCATCACGGCCTGAGGACGGGTCAGGTGAACCACATGGTGATAAACATCGTAGAGCGCTTGGCAAACTTCCATGACTATCCTTGAGACGGTGGAGCGGCCGACACCAAAACACTCCGCCACGGAGCGGTAGCTATCTGGGGTTGCCAGCTTCCAGATGGCAATGCCCAGTTGCTTCTCAACAGTAATCGGGGCTCGCATGTTGGTGGTCTGCCGTTCTAGGACGGGCCTCAGCTGGTCGCATAGCTCCATAAAAGTCCGTCGGCTCATCCTGAAATTCTCTTGCCAAAGCGGGTCATCCCAGTGAGGCAGGACTACCTTCTCCCACCATTCGGAGCGGCCGGGTTGCACCCAGAAAGCCCGCTCCATGATGTAAAGCTCATCTATGAGTCCAGCGAGGACGGCTGGAGACTGGAAGAGGCAAGAGCACAACATGGTCCTCAAAGAGTCTATGCTGGATTCCACCACCGCCCGGAGACGGACGATGGCTGCATTTTCCACCAGTTGCTCCAGTTCATCCACCTCCTCGTGGTCTCGCCGTAGCAATTTCCGACGTGTTGCCAGCCTTGTGAAAATGCAAGCATGGACCCCTATGACAGTCTTAACAGCAGCCACGGCAGCTGTGGCGACAGTAAGGGCAGCAGAAGCCAGTTTGTCATCCACAAGACTCATTTCTAAAGAAAGAGAAACCAATTAAGAAGGCAGAGTTGCTTTATATCACTCCAGACTATTTGACTATTTACCTCTGTCTTTACATTATCTGGCACTGGTTCCCTATGTCAGGGGAATAAATAGGATTCTTTATTATAATTATATCCAACCTTTCCCCTAAATATATGAGTTTCTGCCTCAACGTTATCCTCAACAACAACCCTGTGAAGCAGGCTTGGTGACTGACTCAAGATCATCGGTTGTATGTAGCCAAGAGGATTCTGAACCAGGTTTCCCCCTGTCTGACTCTGAGCACCACACCTTACTTACTATTTCCCTTAATCTGCTTATGTTATGTTATGTTATGTTATGTGTGACATGCCACCAAGTGGCAACTGTCTTATAGCGACCCTAACAGGGGTTTCAAGGTAAGTGAGATATTTAAGGAGTTGTTTTACCAGTGTCTTCCTGCCCACCCCCACCCCCACCTCCATGAGATTCCATGGTTGCGAGCAAGAGAATTGAACCCAAATCTCCTGAGTTCTATCCATCACTCTTATCCACCACACCACTCAGGGTACTTCATCTGCTAACTGTTTTAACTGAGAATGTCAAGGATCAAACCTGGGAAACGTTCTTCATGCAAAGCTAGAGCGCTACCATTAAAGCAACAGTCCTTCCCTTTTTTCTAAGCATTCTTTTATAAGCTTTTTGTTCTTTTTAGTTTAGGCCATTTTTACTGGAATATATATTCCAGTATATACATTTGCTGAGATAGATAGATATTTTTTCAGCAAATATATATATTTCAGCAATATATATATATATATTGCCTTTCAACAAATTTTTACTGGAATATATATCTATGCTTACTGCTTTAGACATTCATTGCATTCTGCCTCATTAATAAATGGTGTATATTTCTGAATATTTGATTTGAACAGTTTATTTTGTTCCTACTTGTGATAGGACGGAACCAAGCGAGACACTGAAATTCACTCCTGCTGAACATCATCCCATATGAGCCTTCTCAGCTTTTAAGATCTTCTGAGCAAGCCCTTCTCTCAGTTCCACCACCTTCCTGAGGTTGCTTGATGTGGGCACGAGAGAGGGCCTTCTCAGTGGCTGCTCCCAGGCTTTGGAATGCTCTGCCCCAAGAAGCCACGTTGGCCCCCCCTCTCTCTTGTCCTTCCATCGTCAGGCAAAGAGATTCCTCTTCAGGCAGGCCTTTAAGCAGTAAGTTGTCTCAGGAATGCTGGTTTTTATCTTACAGGTTCTTAAATGTTTTATAATTGTTTTTATACTTGATTTTTTAAACCTTAATGTATGTTTAATTGTCTTTTAAATGTGATAATTATATAGTGTTTACAAATTTCTTATTTTATCTGTTGTGAGCTGTCTTGGGTCCCCTATGGAGGCAGCATATAAATAATTTAAATAAATAAATGAAATATTGGCAGAATACGCTCAAATTTTGAAAAAAAGAAAAGAAAAGATACTGAATTTGTTGCAGTGTGACACTTGCACAGTTTGATCATGGATATATAAGCTCTCCCGGGTGGCAAAATGTATTATAAGCAACCGGGTTTTACCATTTTAGATCATAAAGTTTTAGGGCTAAGGAAACCTGAGGTTACTTTTTCAGACTACATCCCAGAATGCCCCAGCCAGAATGCTGGAGGATTTTGAGACTTATAGGCTCCCTTTCATAACTTTTCCAGACTCTGGAGAAAATCACTCACAAGGAAGTGGTGTTCTAACATTCAAAGGCAGCAGTTATGGAGAAAGAGAAGCTAATTTTGCACATCCAGGAAGTGAAAAAATGATCACGCATTCCAACATTTTATTCCTTGTTTCTAGCTTGAAATGCTACCATCTCCTGGAAACTGAAAATGGGACTCCTCTGTGCATTTTGCTAATGATGTTGAAGAGTTAGACCAAAGAGTTAGATCAAGGCCAAAGGCGACAACACCTTAGAATGCACTACAATATCTGTGTATTCCAAAGCCAGATTCAGATGTTTTTAAAAGCCTGGGCACCAAGCAAAGGCAGCCTCACTTATGAATCTCTGATGCACAGTGTGAATCTACAGCAGCCTCAGAATCATACCCATGAAAGGGGGTAAAAAGATGCTTCAAATCCTATCCTCTTGCACATATGGTGAAATGTGGAATTTTCTTTTTTCTATTTGGCTTGTTTTGAACCCAAGAATCAGTAATTTAGATCTATTTCAGGAGTGGAGGCCGGAAATGTTTACATTTTAGAACTCCCAGAATCCCTCAGCCAGCACAGCTAGCTAGGATTCTGGGAGTGGAAGTTCAAAATGGTAATGTTTTAAAGCTGTGCTCAGGAGAGGCAGATCTGACCAAGGGCAGCCAGTGCCGGGCACTCAAATCTATCTCCCACCAGCCAAAACGGAACCCATTATTAACAGAGTTATTACTTGGACTATTATTTTTTGGAATTTCTTCTGTCACAGGTTTCTGGGGATTCCTGCTCCGTATTTCTTCTCCTCTCTCCATCTTGGGTGTCTTAGGCTTTGAGACAGGAACTCCTAATCAAGGAACAAAAAGGCAGAATAAAAACACAATCACAAATCTCACGAGACTTGCTCTACAAAGTGTGGGGCAAGACGAGAAGCTTCCCTTTACAAGAAATTACACAGAAATCTGTGCAGATTACAGTCATTAAAAGAAGACCCAGGCAGAATGAATTCTGGTGCATGTTGAGAGGAAGGATCTCAGCTTTCCAATAAAATAAATGTTGAAAGATCTCCTAAATGTCAACAAGGCTGTAACTGTTTGAAAGCATTGAATAAAACATGCAGATTCCCTGCATCACCATAAAGCCAAATGCTGTGTTCAGAATCCCTCCATGTTTTTGCCAGGGAAGAGAACAGTAGATTGAATTTGACCATTATAGAGTGCAATGGGCATGGAATGGCTAGCCCTCTACGTATTTGTTTACTATTTATTTATTTAAAATATTGATATGCTGCCTTTCTCCTTAAGGATCTACCACGGCTTTACAGTATTTAAAAGAAATAGCTTCCATCAGCCTAGAGAATGGTGAGGAATGATGGGCAATTAATATCTAATCATGTGCTTGGGTGGAGATGTCACAGGCAGGCCAGCTGAGCTCAGTAAAGGAGACTTTGCTGAGATGGGCCAGGGGTCCCATTCGGTACAAAGGACCTTCACATGGCACCACGCCATTCCACAAGAACAGTCAGTATTCGTTACCATTGGATGTGGGCAACTGTGACCCCGTAAGCCGCCTTGAGTGCTATCTCTTAGTGGAAAGGCAGAGTATAAATGAAAATGAACCAATAAATCCAATAAATCACATCTGGAGGACTACAGCTGCCCATCCTGAGTTACATTGATTGCCCCCCCCCATTTTTTCTCTTCAATGCATTCTAAGCATCCTATGTGGTCGCATACATGACTCTCCTTCTTAAGCCTCACAACAACCCTATAAGGTAGGTCAATCTGGAACAGAATGACTAGTGTGAGGTCACGGACTGAGTTATGCGGTTTAGTGGGAACTAGATACTTGGTCTCCCACGCCAGCGCTTTAACCACTACACAACACTGCATATTTTTTTAAAAATGGTACAAATACCACTGCTGTATGGGTGATCGATCATCCTTCCCCACGGCCTCACCCACAAGCAGCACAACCACACTTTGCCTTTGACGGTGTGTTCCTTCATTATCTCCCCCCCCCCCCCACCGCCCACGCCCTCATATGCAGGAGATCGCAGCCGGCAGCTCTACTGCCCGGTACCAAGTCAAAGGGAGGCAGTGAAGTCTCAAACCCTCTCCCTTCCTCGTGAGTAAAGCTGGACAGCCTGAGCGTATTTCCCAAAGCCGGCAGGCTTGTTTAGGCCACTTGGAAGCAGGACTTACAACTCCTGGGAACTCCTGTTCTCTGGAATCCGGGCTAGGAGGTTAGGATCCTGCCATCGTTAGGCAGGAAACGTATGTGCGTGCATACACGCAAGCCAGGCACCCGGATCCACACTCAGCCGCGGATCTCTCCCGCAGCCATAGAGCCGATCCTCTTCCTTCTACTGCCCGGCCATCTACGCGTCACCTCCCCCTGGGTCCTAAAGCCTGTCGCTTCATATATATTTACCCCCGTTTCACCTTTTAGATGTTTATCCACCAATATAAATCAAAGTTTAGAAATGTGTGTTTTGTTTTGGTTTTCACTACGTACGTAACCGCAGGGGCAGCGAGATGCTGGGAGTAATAATAATAAAAAAGTAACTTTTCAACACTTTTGATTAGTGTCAGACTAGGATTTAGGACACCTGGGTTCAAATGTAGCTCAGCCATGAAAACTCACTGCGGGTACGGCACTGGTAAACCACTCCTTGAACATCTCATGCACCGCGAAAACACAGTTGAAGTTGCCATTGATTGGAAGCAATCTGATGGCGATGATCAATACACGTATGGTCATTAGACTATTGTTTTATGCTGTCAGGTCGACTCCAATTTATGGCGGCCTTATAATTTATTTATTTATTTATTGGATTTCTATCCTGCCCATTTAAACCAAAGGTCTACTCTGGGCGGTTTACAAATTTAAAAACAATAAAACCAAAAACATATATTATAGGTCCAAGATGGCGAAGTATAAGAAATTAAGACATGGCAGGAGGGAAAGCCTGCCCAAATAGCCAGGTTTTAAGTCTATTCTTGAAAACACCCAGAGAGGGAGCCAGGTGGATCTCCACTGGCAAGTTGTTCCAAAGGCGAGGGGCCACTGCCGAGAAGGCCCTATTCCTCGTCCTTTCCCTCTGGACCTCCCTCGGCGTTAGGCCGTGATGAGTGATCTCCAAAATACCCTGTTAACAGCCCTGCTCAGATCTTGTAAACACAAACCTGTGGGTTTTTAGGAAGTCAATCCATCTCATATTTTGTCTTCCTCTTTTCCTGCTGCCTTCCACATTTCCCAGCATTGTCGTCTTTTCCAGAGAATCCTGCCTTCTCATGATGTGCCCACAGTAGGACAGCCCCAGTTTCATCACTTTTCATATTTCTGCCAGTCCAGGATATCTGCAAAGCTCTCCTCCAGCACCATATTTCAAATGAATCATTTTTATGTCCATTTTCTTTATTGTATAGCTTTTACACCCATACATGGTGATCAGAATCCAGATAAAGTTAACTGAATTTAGTCCCCACTGAAATCAGTGGGAGTTAAATCATAACTAACTTTCCCATTAATTTAAATGGGAACTGCGTTAAATAAGCTTAAATGAGCAGTCCTGACTTTTCAACATGCTGTTTCCTTTTTTTTTTTCATTTTGAAGAAAACCTTACCTCTCTCCTCCCTTCAGTCATCCAACATCATTTAAACAAAAATCAATTTTGTAATTGAAAATTAAAACAAACACATAAAATTTAGGGGAAATTATTTTAAACTAATACGCAGCAGTTTTTCTTGAGAAACCTTAAATTCTAGTAATGATATCTGTGACAGTAATTTGTTTAGATTTTTTAAAAGTATTTACGGAAACCTCAAAGTCACATACCTCCACCACACCCGTTTGAATTTCTTCATATCCACACTCTCCAGTTTTGGAACCAATGGTCTAGTCTAGATTGATGTTAAAGGTAAAGGTAAAGGTTCCCCTTGACATTTAGTCCAGTCGTGTCCGACTCTAGGGGGCGGTGCTCATCCCCGTCTCCAAGCCGTAGAGCCAGCGTTTGTCTGTAGAGTTTCCGTGGTCACGTGGCCAGCGCGACTAGACATGGAACGCCGTTACCTTCCCACCGTGGTGGTACCTATTTATCTACTTGCATTTGCATGCTTTCGAACTGCTAGGTTGGCAGGAGCTGGGACAAGCGACGGGAGCTCACTCCGTTGTGTGGATTCGATCTTACGACGGTTGGTCTTCTGACTTTGTAGCACAGAGGCTTCTGCGGTTTAACCTGCAGCGCCACCACATCCCAGAGATTGATGTTAGGCATGATATTTAAGTGATGAATTATTCGGACGTGAGCTTCCCAGAGCACAGATTGCTAGCATATGGGAAACTGTGATAGAATGGTAGGAGCTTAGACATTTATCAAACAAAACACCACCGCCATCTTGTTTGGGGGTTCCATTTTACTTCAAGCATTTTCAAATTCGTTTTCAACACGTGATGCTCAAGAGACACACACATATGAGAAACCACTGTGGCACAGTGGTTAAAATGCATTACTGCAGTTAAGCCTCTGCTCACAGCCTGAGTTTGATCTCAATGGGTTCAGGTAGCCGGCTGAAGGTTGACTCAGCTTTCCATCCTTCCAAAGTTGGTAAAATGAGTACCCAGATCACTGGGGGACAAGTCATTGTTTACATAATTATGTTGTAAACCACCCAGAGAGTGCTCTAGCACTATGGAGCGATATATAAGCTGACACAACCACCACCAACCAAACCTGTTGCTCTCGAGAGACACTGAACAACAGTTCCCACCTTTCTTTGCCAGGTGGGAGTGATGAGAACTGTAGTATCTAGACCAGGGTAGCAGGGTGGGGGAGTGCTGATTTGAGGTTTGTAGAAGCCACCCAAAAATTTGTTGAAGAGGTTGTGGGGGTGTAATCCAAATTGACAGAAACAGTTGGTTCTTTCAACTCCTGTAAAAAGCAGCTTGTCCCCTCTAGGCATTCTCAGAAGACAGGTAGATGTGTCAACACAACCAGCGGAAAGAGAGCCTCTTCAGTCAAACAGACAGAGCCAGGCGGACCTGTATGGCAGGCTCTCGCAATCTTTTCCTCTTTCACGTAACAGTTATTGACCAACAGACAGAAAAAAGAGGAGGGCCGCACTGCTTCCCTGGCCGGGTACCATACACCACAGCTGCTTGTCTAGCTAGCATCACACAAGCGATCCTGGCTCCTCGGGCTTTTAAAAAAAAAAACCCAGCAGGCTCCCTAAGCTCTTCCAGCAAGCCCCAAATCCTTCCCCAATCCCCACCCTGCCAAAACAGTGCAAAGTCTCCAAGAATTGCAAATCTTTTTAAATCTGGCACTCTCTTTGGACCATTTAACATAATATATATCTTTTTTCAAAACCTCAGTGGGCATCAGGCCACTTCAGGTGTCTGACATTTCTAGCAGTCTGTGGGGCACCAGGAAAACTGGAAGCAGCTCACCACGGGTGCCTACTGGCCAAAGTTGGTTTCTGGTCCTTGCCCGCCATTGCCTTAAGCGATGGTTTACCTTGTTTGAATGTAAACCAGGCACTGTATCCCTTTGGTAGGAGCCTCATCGCAGTGGATAAACTGCAGTACTGCAGTCAAGTCTCTGCTCATGACCTGAGTTTGATCCCAATGGGTTCAAGGTTGACTCAGTCTTCTATTTTGAGGTTGGTAAACTGAGTACCGAGCTTGCGAGGGGCGCGCGCGCGCAATGTGTTGTTTGCATCATTATGTTGTAAGCCACCCAAAGAGTGCTCTAGCACTATGAGGCGGTATCTAAGCAGCACACTTTGCTTTTACCCAATGTATTCTCACCAAAAATGAGAGAAGGGAAACGCTTCCTTTTGGGAATATACTTCCCCAAATGCCACGGTCAGTGTGGCCTAGGCTACGCTAGCTGTTGGGTTGGGGCAGATGCAGTCCAAAAGAATTTTCTTGGTATCTCTGCTCAAATCCTTCCTCTCGTTCTTCGCCCCTCAACTCGTCTGATTTCTCTTCCTGCTCGCTTCTCCATCTTTGAGCCATCCTGCTCTCCATCCCGCAGTCTCCAAAGCCTTCATCCACTCCCTACCCCTAGGAGTTCCATGTACCCATCTGCTTCCCAGCACACCAGCGTCCTCCTCCTAGTCCAATCAACACTTCATTTCCTTTGCAGGGTTTTTTTTCCAACAGTATGCTGTGACCCTTTCAGCACAGAGAAGACCTGCCACGAGCCCTTGGCTGTGCAGCCGCCCAAGCAGGGGTGGGAGGCCATTTTGGAGAAGCCACAGCGGCTTCCACCTCATTTTTACATTCACACAATTAGGAACCCACCTCGTTGCTTCTCCCTGTATCTCATTATACATAACCATAATTTAAAAATAAAAATCACTCTCATTTTCATTATTTAAAAAAAAATGGTTTGTTGTTGTTGTTTTACAATTGGCAAATAAAATCATTCACTGTAAAAAGATTGAAAAACTCTTGAAAAAGCCACAACCCGTTTGCAAAGGTACGCTCCCCACCCTCTGTGTCCTGTATGCTAAGAAGCTACCAAGGAGGCCCTTTTGAAAGCCAGCACAAGCAACGATGGGAGTCACCTCCTGTATCTTGCCCTTGCAAGGGGACGCCGGGTTACGCCCAAGCGCAAGGGAGACGATTCGGAAGGATGATTTGGCTGCCCAGGCCGAGGAATCCGGGAAGGCCAGGTCAAGGCGGGCGACACTGGGGCCTGGGCCTCAGTCTGCTTTCGCACCAGCGACTCCAGAAGTTCTGTCTGGCGGTTCATGAGGGCAATAATCTGTTCAGTGTCCACTCGGTCCCGCTCACGGTCCTGCAGATCTGCCTTGGCGTATTCCCCAAGTGCTGCCAGGATCCTGTCCGTGGCCATTTGGACCCGTCTATCGGCTGCCTGTGTGATCTCTAGGGCCATATCTTGCCTGTTTTTCCGTTTCCTCTTTCTGATGTTGGCCAGTCGTTCAGCTGCGTAAGACCTCGTAGGACGAGGAATGGGGCTTGGGGGTGAGGTAACAGCACCATCTGATTAAAAAAAAAAAAAGTGAAAACAAGATTAAGCTCATGATTCTAACAGACCAATCCTCAAAGCTGCTTTCTACAAGTGTAAATTTGTCCTGAGACATTCGTATGGTTTTTAATTTGTGTTTTTTATTTAAAAGTAGCCTCAGCTAGTGACAACATTTAATTGTATTTCATTATTTTTATTTATTATATTAATATAATAAATTATATTATGTATTATGTTTTTATTACATATTGTAAACTGCCAGAGAGTAGCAACACTCATGGGGTGGTATAGAAATGGAAATACATAAATAACTGAAGAGCACAATCCATGTTTACTTCCAATAAGCATGGCAAATACTAGGGGATTCTGGGAGCTGTCTAAAAAGTAACATTACAAAGTTCTTCATACATGTGCAGACAAAGAAGAAACACAAATGCACACGTACATTCTATTATTTTATTTGTATCCCACATTTCACCAAAATCTACTCAAAGTAGATGAAAAACAAAAAAGAAAATACACATCTAAAAAAGTTATAAAACCAAATAGGAATTTGGTATTTGCCTCAGAGGATGGGAGATCATTGATGGTGAAAATTTCCTATGAGGGAGAAGAAATACTACTGGTGAACATATATGCACCAAATGAATCTCAACATAAATTTTATTCTCAATTGAAGAATCAATTAATTTTAAAGGCAGAACAGAAAATATGTATCATGGGAGACTTTAATGCAATAGTAAATAAAGAAAAAGACACATCAACGAGCAATGGAAACGCGAGGAAAAGAACAAGAAACGTGATACCTAAGGTGTTCCTGGAAATGGCAGAAGAATTGAGTTTAATCGATATATGGAGAACTAGATATCCCCAAAGAAGAGATTATACATTCTACTCAAACAGACACAACTCCTGGTCAAGAATAGACAACTGCTGGATCTCAGCGGAAATTACGCATCAAGTGGAAGAAATTGAAATATTACCAAATACATATGCAGACCATAACCCATTATGGATGATTTTAGGACAAGCGCCAAGAAGAGGCACATGGAGGCTGAATAGCTACTTATTGAGAGAAGAAGCCTTCCTGAACAAAATCAAAAAGGAGTTAAAATTTTATTTTCAAATAAATAAACCCCAGGACACAGCAATGACAGTGATTTGGGATGCTGCAAAAGCTTTTTTTCGTGGTTATGCGATAGAATACAATACACAAAGAAAAAAGGAGAGAAACAAACAATACCATACTCTAATAATGTCTTTAAAAAAAGAGGAAATGGAACTAAAAAAGTCACCATCTAACAAGAATTTATTAAATAAGATAAATATCTTACAGCATAAAATCAACCTACTAGAACAAGAAGAGATGGAGAAAAAAATCAGATCAGCAAGGCAAAACTTCTTTGAAAATGCAAATAAGCCAGGAAGATGGTTAGCATATAGAATAAAAAAAGAGAGAGAAAAAACAAGAATCACGGAAATACTGGATAGACAAGAGAAGGAAATATACAAGCAAAAGGAGATTGAAAAAGAAATTCAAAAGTTCTATGCTGGTCTTTATAAAAAAAGAGAAGTAGAACAGGAGAAGCAAATGGAATATCTGAATAAAATTACAGCCTGGAGGTTTAATTCGCAACAACTTGAGAAATTAAATAACTCAATCACAATGTACGAGATCGAGGAGGCATGGAAAAAACAGAAAAGTGGGAAATCTCCGGGCCCAGATGGATTACCAGCTGAATATTATAAGGCGTTTGAAGAAGTCTTAACTCCTCAATTTAAAAAGTTAACCGAAGATATTGAGTCTAAGGGGGAAATTCCAAACTCATAAAACCAAATAGGAATTACAGATATCATCATATTCAAACAACCAGTGAATTAACCCTGGTTTAAAATTATATAAAGTACATCAGAAAAAGTAAATGGAGGAAGAACAGCATCCCCCTCTTAAAAGCTCCAACAACCAGCCATTTGAAAAACCTTCTTGAACAGCAAAGTGTTTACCTAAAGAAGTGAAAAAGCAAGGACAGACACCATACAACAACCTGTCTTATTATTTTCATTCCAGTAATCTCTTTGCCAATCTAGAGCTTGGAGAAGTTACTTTCTTGGACAAAGGCTGCAAGTATTCCCAAGCTACATGACCTCTGGCCTTGTTGACTAGGGACTTATGGGAAGCAACTTTTTCCAAGTTCCTGATGGAAGTGCTTCACACAACTGTTAAAACCGCAAGAGCACTCATCTGTCGCCTACTGCACTGGAGGTAGATGAAAATAAGGAGTCCTATTCAGACACTGCATCAAATTACGATTTGAGTTCTTCAACAGGCATGCCATGAATTAGATCTGTTTGCCATGGTTGTTTCCCTATCTGCTTAGTGGTCCTTTTCATTAGTGCTTTAAAGTGCAGTGGGAGTCAAGAGATGAAGTCACACCTATGGCTGTGATGGTTTTTCACAGCTTGGAAATGTTGCTCTCTTGGACTACACCTCCCAGAATCCTCTGATCAGCCTGGCCATTAAGCTCCTTCAATAAACACTGTTCTGTGCCTGAACTGCACCACTGCATCAAGGATGGGCAAGAGCCTCGGCTCACATCCACTCCTTGCTAGCAGCCTTATTGGTAGCCCCCATTCTGGATGCTTACAGCAGGAAACCTAGTAGCCATGTTAGTTTTTTTCTTTTTTTCTGAGCTACAAATCACTAGCACAGTTATGTGCTAGCAGAACAGTCTGCCATGGACTAGCAGTTTCCATATATTTCATTTATTGCTTGATTACATTTTGTGAAAGGATCCCAGAGGGTCCCAATGTCAGGCCAACCCCCATGCCTTCCACACCAATCAAACCTGGGTGACCAGCGCTCCAGTCCTGGGAAACTGGACTGCCATCTGTCAGATCTGCTTTTATTTGGATTCCTGCATTGAGCAGGGGTTTGGACTCAACGGCCTTATAGGCCCCTTCCAGCTCGATGATTCTATGAGGCCACCTTATCCTCAGAAGGTGGCCATCCTGCACACAGCAAAGCTGACAACTCTGCCACAGTCGCGTATGGAAGTGGAGCATATGACAGCATCAGGAGGGACCTGCCCTGAGTGTCTAAAGGGCAAGGAATCTTTCCGAACCAGTGAGGCTTGAGGTGAGATGCAAGGGTTGGAAGGCTCTAGAAGGGAGGAGAGGGACCCCAAAGGTATAAAAAGGGAAGGAGGAAGCAAGTGGACAGCTAGAGAAGAGGTGGGAGAAGATGACAAGGGGTGATGGCACCAGAACAGTCCCAGCCAGAACCACCTGAAGGAGCTCTACAAGCCTCTTGCTTCAGCTGCCCAAGGGATGCCACATCCCAAAGAAGGCACGATCAACCTCCTGCCGATCCCATCCCAGCAACGCCTCGTCTGACTCAGCTATGCCAGTGGGGGAGGCAGAGACAGGCTGGTCATCCTCTGACAACTGGAAACAGAGGTGTGGGCCATCCAGAGGAGGACAACGTCCTCCCCTAGTAGGGGGCAGGGGCAAGAACAGCTTTAACACTTTTGTCTCTTTGTTAGAGGCTCTTTGGGGAGGATGAGGTGACCACTCGCCACCTGGAGAAATAAGTGCAGCTCAGAATCAAGACTGCCTCTAGCATCGTTAGAATAACGTTGGGTCATTTCCTTGGTTTGATGAATAGTCATGCTGGAAAGAAGTTTCAACTCCTGCCCTCATGCCTGGACCTGAGGGTCTCTTTGATGCCCCACTGCCCACAGAAGACTTACAGGGATGTATGCCTTTCTATTTCACCTTTCCTCAAAGAAGGTCAAGATGGTGAAAATGGTCCTCCTCCCCATCTTTGATCCCCACAACAAACCTGTGGGATCTGATGCAGCTGAGATACAGTGAGTAGCCCACGGTCAACCAAGTAGCTTCACGGATAGGTGGAAATGCGAGTCCTAATCCTACACTCTTAACTACCACACCATATTTTCAAACTCCTCTATGTGCGCACGCAGACACACAGGACTAGCTTCTGGATAGTCCTATGGAACGGATCATCTTCGACACAGGCAAGTGTCTATTTACAATTTGTGCAAAAACTGGTGACTCACACAACCAAGGACATATCGTTCTCCCTTCTTACCTACAGTTGAGGCAGAGCATCCTGGTTTATCACAAGGAGCCGACGGGAGAGGTGGAACAGGACTGCTGACTTCTGCTACACCAGAAAAGAGATACAAATCTTATTAATTCTAGAAACAGAGCTTGCATAGAAACAGAGCACCAAAAAACAGCTGCTCAGAGTTCCATACTGTTGGCTTACTCTGGCGCACGGCATTCATAAGCTACAAAAATAAGCACCTAATGCACAGAATGGAACAAGCAAATACAGTCATGGCCAAAAATATTGGCACCCTTGCAATTCTGTCAGAAAATGCAACCCTTCTCTCAGAAAATTGTTGCAGTTGCAAACGTTTTGGTAGTCACATGTTCATTTCTTTGGTTTGCGTTGGAACAACACAAAAAAACAGAGAAGAAAAGTCAAATCTGATACAATCCCACACAGAAACCCCAAAATGCACTGGCCAAAATTATTGGCACCCTGTCTAAATTGTAAGAAATAATTGCTTTTCAAGCATGTGATGCTCCTTTAATTTGTATTTAGACACACCTGTCGCAAGTAAGAGGTGTGGGCAATATAGTAATCACACTTGCAACCAGTTAAGATGGAGAAAAGTTGACTCAACCTTTGTGTTGTGTGTGACACTGAGCATGGAGAAATGAATGAAGTGTAAAGAGTTGTGGATTTGAGAGAAAAAATTGTGGAAAAACATCGACAATTTCAAGGCTACAAGTTCATCTCCAGAGATCCTAATGTTCCTGTGTCCACTGTGCGCAATATCATCAAGAGGTTTACAGCCCATGGCACTGTAGCTAACCTCCCTGGACGTGGATGGAAGAGCAAGATTACTGAAAAATTACTACGAAGGGTTGTTCAAATGGTGGATACAGAACCCAGATTAACTTCCCAACAAATTCAAGCTGATCTGCAGACACAGGGTACAACAGTGTCAGCTCACACTATCCATCACCATCTGAATGAAAAAGGATGCTATGGTAGGAGACCCAGGAGGACACCACTGCTGACACAAAGGCATAAAAAAAGCAAGACTGGAGTATGCCAAAACTTATGTGACAAAACCACAATCCTTCTGTGAGAACATACTGTGGACAGATGAGACAAAAGTAGAGCTTTTTGGTCAAGGACATCATGGCACTGTTTACAGAAAAAGAAATGAGGCATTCAAAGAAAAGAACACAGTCCCTACAGTCAAACATGGTGGAGGCTGAAAGATGTTTTGGGATTGCTTTGCTGCTTCTGGCACTGAATGCCTTGACTGTGTGAATGATATCATGAAATCTGATGAGTACCAAAGAATTTTGGGGCACAACGTAGTGGCCAGTGTCAGAAAGCTGCGTCTCCACCAGAGGTCATGGGTCTTCCAGTAGGACAATGACCCAAAACACACTTCAAAAAGCACTCAGAAATGGTTACAAACAAAGCGCTGGAGAGTTCTGAAATGGCCAGCAATGAATCCAGATCTGAATCCCATAAAACACCTGTGGAGAGATCTCAAAACAGCTGTTGGGAGAAGGCATCCTTCAAATCTGAAGGCCCTGGAGCAGTTTGCAAAAGAAGAGTGGTCCAAAATTCCAGTAGAGAGGTGTAAGAAACTCATTCATGGTTACAGGAAGCGATTGATTTCAGTTATTTTTTTCCAAAGGGGGTGCTACCAAATATTAAGTTAAGGGTGCCAATAATTTTGGCCAGTGCATTTTTGGGTTTCTGTGTGGGATTGTATCAGATTTGACTTTTCTTCTCTGTTTTTTTGTGTTGTTCCAACGTAAACCAAAGAAATGAACATGTGAGTACCAAGGGTTGCATTTTCTGACAGAATTGCAAGGGTGCCAATATTTTAGGCCATGACTGTAATGAATACAAATCTGAGACTGGATGATGAGGGTTTTTTGTTGTTGTTGTTGTTTTAAATTATAGCTCCTAGAATCACCCACCAGAATAACAACTGGTCATGCTGGCTGGGGGATTGTGGGGAGGGGGACTGTAATCCAAAATAGTAACTTTTCCAAGATCTATACTCCATGCACAGGGTTTTCATAAGAATGGTATTAAAATGGAAAAAATACAGTAGGACCCCCATATCCACAGGATCAGTATCCACTGTTTCACTTATAAGCAGTTTGCCGCAGCTTATACAACATACAAGGATGCCCCCTTGTGGCCTTTGTCACACCACCTCGTATTTTGTATACAGGATTCCTCGTATCCACAGTTTCAGGCATCCACGGTAGATCATGGAACCAATTCCATGTGGATACAGGGGTCCTATTGTAATGAGGCAAACCAGAAGTGGGGGGAATAACCTACCAGAAGTGGGGGGATAAACTACCTGCCCTGGACTGTAAAACCATTCCCAACTCTTTATACTGGAGGGGGGAGGTTCTTCAGATGTTGCTGAACCCCAGCTTCCATCAGCCACAGTCATGAAGGCTAAAGGCTGCAGAGGATGGAGGTTGACATGCTCTCTGCCCTTGCATTTTACTAGGGCTGCAGAACCTCTGGCCCTCCAGATATTTTTGACGACAACTCCCACAGCCTTTACCACTGGTGGGGCCATCGAGATATGCAGCCAAAGTATGTGAAGGCTAACAGGTCCCCCACCCTTGTCTTGTACAACAACCCTAAGGCATCCCAGTTAGATGACTATCTTCCAGCAACTCACTTTGGAAATTGTGCTGAATGAGGCGCTGGGCTAGCACTGTCACGCAGCCACTAGCCGCACTGACTGGGGCATTCTAGGAGTTACAATCCCAGAAAGTAACTTCTCCCAACTCCAAAAAATGTGCTGCTCACCCTGGGGCACTATGACTGGCATTTCGTCGGGGGCTTCTTGCTTGATGCACGACAGAGGAATGCTGTCTTCCCCAATCTCAGCTGAGGAGGACCTTCTGAGCTCCAGCACTTCTTGACCGGCCGGGCCACCTTCCTTCATCCCGTCTGTTGTGGCCTCCTCCTCCGTGGAACATTGCGATATGGAGTCTATGATGGCCACCTGGCGGCGATTTAAACCAGGCAGCCTCTCCAGAGGTGAGAGGTCCCTGTCATTCTCCAGCAAGTGGTCCAGCCTATCATAGAAAAGCCAAGCCAGGTGACCCTTCCCGGGTGAGTTGTTGGCTTTAGCGATACGGTAGTCTCTCTTCAACGTTTTGATTTTCGACCTGCACTCCAGGGCCGTACGTCTGTGGCCTCTCTTGGCCATTTTGCCGGCCACCACCTGAAAGGTTTCGATGTTCCGATGGCTCCGCTGGAGTTCTTGTTGGATCTCTCGCTCTCGCCAGATGACCAGAAGGTCAATGACTTCTGGGTAGGTCCACGTGGTGCCACGATACTGTCTGTAGGAGGGGACGGCGACTTCTGGAGTTTCAGCACCTACAGTTAAGGGGTGAGGGCAAAGAAGGGAGGAGAAATGCTAAGGTACTTTTCTCAGTACAACTACTCGTCAGACCAGCTTACATGAGGGGAAATATGCTGTGACCTCCACTACCACACAGTGAAGCAAAGGCCACTGGAAGCCTGGAAGCTTACACAGTTTGGAGCAGTTCCAATTTTGGACGATGGCTCCCAGAATCCTTCAGACTTTTTTTCAAGCTCTAGGAAAGTTCACCTTCTCCCTCCCTGCCAAACGGAACCCTCCGTGTGAGCTGCCAGTTGCCCTAAGACTGCAGAATTATTCAATCATTGTTTTTGAGGCATATAAATAATAATAAATACTCAGGTTTTATAATTGGAAAGTCTCTCAGAGCTTATTTATCAAGAAGAAGACATGACACTCTCTGCCTGCAGGCTTACAATTTAAAAAGCAGGAGGGAAGGGAAAAGGAAAAAAGAAATCCAAGATTCACGTTCTTAAATGTCTCAAGACTCTGCAGCTAGGCAGAATGAATGGCTGGTTCAATGTACCTGGGAACAGACAAAACATGATGGAGCTGAGTTCTTTAGGGGGCTGATGGTGGGACTGATCCCTTTCTCTCCACCCTTCTGCACCCTACTCAGAAAGAGAGAAAGGAAGACGTTATCTCCATTATCACTATATATAGGCTGATAGTGGAGATGAGCCCGTTTTCCTTTCCCTCTTTCTGAGTAGGGTGCGGAAGAGTGGAGAGAAAGGGATCAGGGCCACCATCAGCCCCCTAAAGAACTATATATATAATAAAGGGAATAGAGGTAGCTGGGTTGCTGTTTTTGGATGTTTAAGTTGCTTTGATAAATGAATGGAATATATACCTCTGCAAACATAACCAGTTCATAAGAAAAAGATCAGTATTAGGCTGTGTGGTCCCTCCAAACAACAAGAACAGCAACAAAACACAATACAAATGCAGAAGCAAGCATTTATAAGAAGCACTGCCTCCTGCTGATCAGGCAAGGTAGCTTTCCACATACTTCTCTCTTCTGTTAGGCACAAATGTCTAAGGGACAGGAATGTCATTTAGTTATGCATTTTTTGTAGGTGTCACAACCCAAATGAGCCCCAAGTAAGAATGTGACTTCAATCTAATAGAAGAGGGCCAGGCAGTTGCTGAGGAACAATTGGGGAACAATTAACTATAAACTGAGCTCAGGGTGCTACACAAGGCCTTGTCCCACTCTTCCTGTGCAAAAGTCCTACGAGGTAGATGAGGATAAGGAACGGTGAGTAGTGCAAGCTCAGCCAGTCACCTGCCTGGATGAATGGGTGGTTAAACTCTTGGAACTTGGAAAAGCTACTTGTCTGGACTACAAATCCCAGAAGATTCAGCCCTTATCTGGATAATGCTGTTTGGGGGGGGGGGGGGGGTTTCTGGGAGTTTCAGTCCAAAATGCTAACTTTCTCAAGCTCTGATTCTTGCCCATAATATTATGGGAACGTTATGGATTTGTTTCTGGGCTGGAAAGCTCTTTTGCCCAACTAAGAGGGTAGAAGGTTGGTACATCTCTTTCGTAGCCCACAAGCGCGGGACAGGCTTCACCCAGGCAGAATAGTCACAGGATCGACATGTGCAGGATTTGTGTCCAAATGTGTTGAAGTACGGCTGGTTGGAGCAAAAAAACCAATCCGTATCTGACTTCCGGCTTGACGCTGCGACGAGACAGCAGCAGGAGGACGAAGCTCCGTCTCCTGGGCTGAATTCCGACCTGTTTGGGACCCCCCAAGGGGTTAAAACCACCCTGAAGAGGTGGTGAAATGGGGGAGAAGCCTGTTGATCATGGGGTGGATGGCGGTTACCCACGTTTGATCCAGGAAACTCCCCAATCAACCAGCGGGCGGAAACAAGCAGCTGAATAAGCCTGCTTGCGAGTCGTCGGCAGCCGGCAAAAGAAGCGATAAACCAGCCAAATTAAACATCGTCGTTAACATTGGGTGAGATACAAAATCTTATTTATACTACTCTAACTATCCCTGGACGGAATAATCCCTTTTAACAGGAAAAAAAAGAGGGTCTCTTAGCCCCAACTCTAAATTAAGCAGTGGTGGATCTGGAGAAGGGGAAAGAGACACAAAGAGAAGCAAAGAAAATAAATTGGACATTAATAAAATACTTAATTATACTGCAAGGAAAGAAGTTCTGTATTACTTTGGTGCTAAACTTAAGAAATCTTCCTCTTAAAAATATTTTTGCAAACAACGCTCAGAGTAATGTCTATCTACAGTGTTGGCAAATAGCCTAGAAACATGACCTTGAAAAAGCCTAGAAACCTGATCTGAAACTCTGTTTTGCCTTTCCGGTTTCTTCTTCTTCTGAGAACTGACTAAAACATAGACAATTAACTTTGGAAAGTCTAATACAAACATTGAGTGAACGGGACTGCCAAACTACGTCAGAGACTGGATTCAATTAACCCTAAAGGTGATCAATTTCCTGAGGCAACTATTGATGGAACTGGACTGACTGCCCTAAGCTACTAGACATTTTTCACTTGAAATACAAGTACCTGGCATCTGAGGACATAATGTCACAACAAGGGAAATTTTGGGAGGAAACAAAATCTACCCTGCAAGCAATCTTAGAAATAATGAGATCCCAGAACCAAGACATGCAATCGTTCACAGAACAACTAAAGAAGGACTATATTCAAGAAGATACAGAAAACATTGAACAAGGAAATGTGAAGGTGGAGGACGATGTATGCCAAAGAAAAGAAGGACTGGAGGAAATCAGAGGGGGAAACTCAGGAGAGCCGAGGAGAATCTTAGCTGTGTTAAGGGAAGATAAGGGGGGAAATCAGCAGCATTAATTAAAAATAGCCTGGAAGACCTATTGGAGATAGATCACATGCATAAAGATCTATTGGAGATTGATCAAGTGTACAAAATGCTTTCAGATTACACAAGGGATGGCAGAATATTTAGGGAGATAGAAACAAGAATTGGGAAAATACAAATAAGAGATGGAATCACTTAGAAAATATGAAAAAGGGGAAAATATTAAGGTGGCCAAAAGCATGTATATACTTAACTTCTGGAATTGTAAAGGGGCATATCTTATATATTAAAAGAGGGAATTAAACTGAAATAAGGGATCATTAATCAGGGTAAAGGCATAGCATGGTGGCTTTTAAGGTAAATTGAAGTTAGATATAAAGATGGGGCAAAACAAATAGTACTTAATGAATATATATTAGTTACGATGTTGATATAGACATGATAGAAGATGTGGAGATAGAAATGGCTAAACAATTATATAAAGAAAATTTGTATAAAAGTAGTCAATATTGTATACTAAAACACACACATGAACGGTTTAAATGTTTAAAAAATGTATAGATTTTGAAGAGACACCTGCGAAGACACCAAGATGCAAAGAACAAATGATTGTAAGCAACCCATGTAACATGATGTTTAACAAGCACGATTAAATGTAGATAGATTGAAAAATTAATAAAATGTTTTTTAAAAAAAACAATCCGTATCTAAATCGCTACTCTTTGAAAATCTGGCAATATTAAATACAAACCTCCTGAACATGGTGTATATTCAGAGCACCTTAAACGAAGCAAAGCAAATAATAACCAGCAGATAAATCATCCGCGTTAAAAGAATGCAATAAACCTCACAACTCTTAGGTCTGCAACTCTTAAGGATACAGTTGACTTACAATGTATTAGGGAATTCTAGTCTACCACCAGAGGCTTAGATCATGATCAAGGGTTCTTACCACACACTACAAATGTTGGTTGGTTTACTCTGAGGCAAGACTTTTATGTTAACCACAATAGTTTGGTGGATGGCTGGTACTTATTATGTAACATCTGTCGGTACTTCTGCAGTGAATTTCCCTCTGACCCATTTACAATCTTACCCTGAAGCGCGTGTAATGCAGACATACTTGAAATTCCAGATATTGCTCCATGCATCTGAGGAGGCGGGCTAGAATCCATGAATGCTTATACTGTAACACACGTGCTAATCAATCAGTCCTGAGGCACCACTTTACTGTCTTAAAAACTCTTAGCAACCACCCCATTGGCACAGTAAGTATGGCATCATCCAAATTTCAGGTTCACCTTGGAACTTGGCCTGCTATTTTGCAACAAATTGGTTTAGAGATCAACCGTTTTTCTAACAGCCAGTGGGATTCCATCTCCTCCTCCTCTAATACATAGTCTGTGCCTCTCTTTTTTGCTACTAAATACGGGTGGGTTGTATTTTGCATATATGCGATTTAACAAGGTGGAAGGATTGTTTTATTATTCAAGTATTAGTTACATTTACTTTCTTTTAGCACTCAAGAGCAGGAGACATGGCTCCCTTCCTCTTCACCTAATCCTCAGAACAAACCTGTGAGGTAGGCCAAACGTTAAAGTGTGCAGCTGTCCCAAGATCAACTAGTGAGTTTTTGTGGCTCATTGTGGACTAGAATCTTGATCTCCTAGGGCTGTTAACTTTTTAGATATATTACTATAACAACATGCTGCAGTCATCTGTGACTCAAAAGTGATACAATGATGCTCAGAGTCCCAGATCATCATCCTATTAGTGCTGAGTTATGGACAGTTTCAGCATCTTATTCTATTTATTCTTCTGAAAAGCAGCTATCCAAGATGTGCTCCCAGATCCTATTTTGTTAACTGGAAGATTTTCAGCATACTTTGATTGTATTCCTGCATTGAGCCAGGGGGTTGGACTTGATGGCCTTGTAGGCCCCTTCCAACTTCACTTTTCTATGATTCTATACACTGGGCACCTCACACATAGATTCTTCAGGAAAATGTGGGCATTCAAGCCCGCAGTATGTAAACTAAGAAAGAAGAAAACACATTTGTGTACGTGCAAAGGGCATTTTCCTTGGTGCTGCAAAGAGAACATCCTTGACAGAAGATGTCCCCCGGGCAGCCTCCATTCTGTTTGGCTTCTCACCTGACTTGCTTGCAGGTAGGATCCGCCTCTCCCTAGCAGCCTGCTCATTTGGGATCCATGGCTCTTCCTCTGGCTCAACTTTGCAAATAAGCTCTGGTTCATCAGCAGGCAACCCTGTGCAGGAGCGAAAAAGGAAAAAGAGGGACAAGTCTCTCTTTTGCTGGCAACTCAAGCCATGCTTGGCCAGGAGAAGCTGTTTTTCACTGCTTCATCCTCAGTCTAAGATAGAAAGGAGGTGTTGTGATTCCTTGGGAGAGAGGCAGTTCTTACCTAGCAAGGCCACAGTTGCATAGTTGTTTTGCATGATGACCCTTGCAAGGCAGAATTCAGGCCCAGAAAGCCTCCCTGCTGAAGTCCGCCACTACTTTCTCAGAATCGGTACCATCCAGAACACCATAAAGGGCTGGTTTCTCCTTTCACGGTCTTATCCTAGGAACTGCAACACATAAGACAGCAGACAAGTAAAGAAAAACAGGGATCCACTTGGGAGCATGTGATGCTGTGCCATTGTCAAAGCCAAGCAGGCATGGACATGATCCGTGTGTGAACAGGAAACCATGGGGAACCTCCTGTAAGCAGTGTTGAAGATCCTGTGGTCCTCCTTATGTTTTTGTACCTCTCTGCTTCGGAGACCACGTCTAATGGTCAGGTGGGAATTGTGATCCAGCAACATGTAGAAGGCCATAGGTTCCCCATGATTTAAACACTGGAAGATGGGAGGTCCCCAGCAGGCGCAAGTAGGATCAAAAGGAAAGGCAGTACATTTTGACTCAACTTCAGCAAAAGCATCCTAAAATAAAAACGGTTGGCAGTGGAACAGATGGCCTCGGAAAATGATGGGGTTTCCTTCTCAGGAAGTATTTAAGAAAAAATATGACAGCCATCAGTCAGAATGCTGTAGTTTCAAGCTTCTAAACTTGAGTGGAAGGTTAGAATGGATAATCTCAAAAGCACCTTCCAACTCTATGAACTTGACGACAATAAGTGGGCCTTACAGGGTGAGGCTAGTGTATAAATGGAAAACTGTCTGGGAATCAGAGAATTGGAAAAGTTACTTTAAAAAAAAACTATAATATCAGCATATGTCCAGCCTGTGTGGGCAGCAACTTTTCTGAAAAAAATTTTCAGGTGCTTCTGGGGGTGCTAACCACTAATTCCCACAAAGAAAAAGGCAGGATATAATAAACAGAGTTAATAATACGAATTATATTTCTAACCCATCCTTACTCCAAAGGGGTCAAAACAGCATACCTAATTAGTCTGTTGTATCCTTATAGCAACCCTATGAGATAGATTAGGCTGCTGGATACCGATGACCTCAAGGGTACCAAGTGATTTTCATGGATGAGTACGGATTTGAACCTAGATCTCTCCAGGCCCACCGCAATAGTCTAACCTTGGGCCTCCCACCATGTTGACTAGAAACTCTGTTTTTAGGTTGACCTAAACTCCACAGCAGTTTTAACTGTAAGATTCAGTGGCGTGGAGGGGGGAGCTTTGACCTAAGAAATTTAAACCAGATGGCTAGTGTTTTCTCCTATTCAGAAAAGTAGCATCATCATCCTGCCAGCTACACACACACACACACACAAAACTCCAGATAAGCATGGCAAAGAAAGAATCCAGCTTCCTTAAGCAGGGCAAGTACTGGTGAAAATCAGAACCCCAGCAATTTCAGAACATTTTCTTCCCCGGATACAGCCTGGAGTGCTACAGAAACCTGTGCAACCGGTTTGTCACAGCAGCAAGGGGGCAAAATAGTGAAGCCTCTACCATCTTACCATCAAATCTCTGCAAACATTGTTATCTATACTCTGCTCTAATTTTTATCAGAAAAGCTGGCTGGAATCAGACTACCTTATTAGGTTCAGAATCAACACCAGCCAGCACAAATAAATCTGGCCTCAGGTAAGCGGAACTGAGGGTGAAACACAGCCATGTATATTCAGAGAGAGGGTATCTACTAATATACCCAAGATAAGTTTTATATCGTCCCAAAAGAACCAGGGTGCCGCTAAGCTAAAGATCTATGGCTGCATGCTAGGGATTTATTTGATTTCCCATCCCAACTAGGTGGTGGCGGCATAGGTGTCTCTGCACCATGTAACATTCATCCCATTATCACGTCTGACTGAACAACCCTACAGGTTTCTGGAGTTCGTCACAGTTGTGCAAAACCTGTTTGACCAGGCTCTAATAGTGGCACAAAAGAAATGAATGCAGACACACGTCCCAGAGTCTTAAAACACAAAATGAAAAAAAAGTTAAAAACGTTAAAAAGAAAAGAAAAGAAAAATACCTCTTTTGTGTCACACATGCACTAGAAAGAGAAAACTGGAAGACAGAACAGAAAAGACAGGTGCAAACTGAATTGAAAAGAACTGATTGTGCTCTTTGGTAAAGATGCAATCCTATAACCACTTATCTGGGAGAAAAGCCCACGGAACCTGAATTGCTTTAGAGTCAGTAAGCATATATTGGGATTGAGTTATAAAAGAAAAGTTTCACTCAGAAAAAGGATGGTAGATAGAAGTGACCAAAACACAAAATCACTTTTCTTCAAGGAATCTGGAGGGGAAAAAAGTAACAGAAGCACTTCAGTCTTCCCCCAGACATCACCTCTCAGTTGTCCCTTCCTCACAAATAATGAGCATGAGATTAGGCAAAGCATTTCAGTGGATCTATCTAGAGTTAAGGAGCAGCAAACACCATGTTTATCTAGGGCTGAACTAAATGCAACTTATTTTTGAGTAGGCAGGCATATGACTGCACTGTAGATGTTATTTCTTTAAACTTTCTTTATTCACACCAAAACGCTAAACAATTTAAAATTATGGATGTATATGAAATATAGGCAAAATTGAAAAAAAAAATGTTAGTTACGACTATTTTTGACCAGTAGCAGGCAACTTCAATAGCACTGTCTCCGCCATTTGCTTGGTCTTCTTTTGTACACATGGTGGGGCATAAATTGCATGCACGTAAGTGCTGCATGGATTGAATTTCTCCACAGTCACAGAACATTTGTCCCATAGCCAGGTAGCCACATTTTACTTGATTATTCTTTGACCTTCCTCCTTCTCTTCGAAGCTGATTAAGTGACTTCCAAATTGTCCAGCTAGAGTCTTGTCCTTGTGGGAAACGCTCTGCAGCATTCATCCAGGTGTGTTATTTTTGTTCTCCATAGGTTTAGCCTAGCTTCTTCTGGTTTAATATTTAGAGCCTGAGAAGCACGCAGAAAACTTTTTCTTGATTTTAGCCATCATCTTAGGTGTTGCGGTTGTGTTCTCACATGCTTGTGCCGGGTTGAGTTGGGTGCTGTGTTACCTTATTTTGCTCATCATTATTTGCTAGCACTTCTTGATGTACTTCTGGAGAGGCAATGCTAGCCAAATAATACACTTTTTCAGTGGGGGTGGGTTTCAGGCAAGCAGTAATAATCCTGCATGATTCATGAAAAGCTACATTCACTTGTTTGGCAGGAGCTGATTTATACCATATGGCACTAGCATATTCTGCTGCGCAGTAGTAGCACAGGGACAAAGCAGCTGTTCTTATTGTTTGTGAGTGTGCACCCCAGTCTGACTGGGGTGCACAACTTTCTGTTTGCTTCAACCACAACTACCAGCGCTGCCATTTATACTCTTTCAGTAACTCCAGGAAAACATCCATCTCCCTTTTTACTCCTACCTAGCCCGAATGGGAGTTCTTGGTGGAAGGGGGTCTCAGCCCCACATCCTCTTTGCCACTTCGTACGTCCCGGTAGGTGTGGGAGGAATTGGGAATGTCAGTCTAACGGATCTGTTTCCTTGAACCTTAAAAGGAGACTGGATTTCTGGATGATCTCAATCAGCAGGTTTACAAAAAAAATTTTTTTTTTAAATTCAATCCAAAAGATTTGCTACGGGTTTCTCCTCCTCCTGCAACTTGATCTGTAGGGATGGCGACAGAAGAAGAAAGAGCAGCAACCCGTGTGCCGCCCCGGCACAAGCACGTGAGAACACGACCGCAACCCGTGCCATCATGAGAAACGAGGCTACACGCAGATGCATACACACGACCATTCCGCTGGGTAGCTCCACTCGCAGCACTTCCTGTTGGAGGAAGCGTCAGCAGGGCCGGCCAGGGAGATGCCCGAGATACCCATCGCCCATCTCCCCCCCCCCCCCCCAAGTCCTAGAGACACGTACCTTTCCTCCCGTGGGTTCTGCGAGCGACGAAAGCGGTTCAAAAAACACTCCTTCCGATCCGCGATCCTACACGTACGCCGCTTAGACGGAAGTTCCGTTGGCTTCCCGACCACCGCAACAACTGGGAGTCCGTTGTCGTTGCCTCCGAGGAACGGAGACTTGAGAGCACGTCCACAAACACACACACATATACACACACACACACCACGGAACGTAAAGAGCCACACAGGCACAGAGAGAAACCCGTTTTAGCTGTCGTGGCTTCCCTTGCAGTGACACATGGAGGTTGTAGTTCAGAGCGAAGGCTCTGCCCCTATAAGGCAAGGGTCCCTGCCACCCGTCCGAAACTACCACTCCCAGAGTTCCTCGGGAGCAGCCTATGCTAGCTAAACTAGTTTTGGAACCGGTTTTGTGCTTGTAGTGCAGATGGCGAGAGGTCCAATAGGAGACCAACGCCTTGAAACTGAGGGAATGAGAGGAGGCTTTTATAAACCTCTTTTATAATAATAAGAAGAAGAAAGAAAGGAAAAAATATTTTATGGGGAATTGGGAGCTTTGGATAACTTAGGAAAAACTGGGCCATTAATGAAATTCTGTTCCATGGGGCTTGAGGGAGGCTGGAATGCTCATCAGCTATAATAAAAGTGTTTACCTGCAGTGAAATCCTGAACATGTTTACACAGAAGTCCCATGGAATTCAGTGTTCTGTGATTATGAGAGTCATTCCACATTGTGCCCTCCAAATACGTTGGATAACAACTCCCATCATCCAACTCAGGCTGACTGCAATTTCCATCATTCCTTGCCAGTCGCTCTGATGGCTAGGGCTAATGAGTACTGCAGTCCACCAACATCTAGACCAGTGGTTCTTAACCTTTGTTACTCAGGTGTTTTTTGACTGCAACTCCCAGAAGCCTTCACCACCAGCTATGCTGGCTGGGGTTTCTGGGAGTTGCAGTTCAAAAACACCTGAGTAACAAAGGTTAAGAACCACTGATCTAGACAACAACATGTTCCTATCTAGGACTGAGGAGCACATTACTCTTAACAGCAATTACTTCTGACTTAAACATTGTTTAGGATTGCAAGCAGCATTCTGATGTGTAGTTTACCCTGAAAGTAATGCTTCCTGGACATGTTGGATTTACTGATGTGTGAACATGCAAAACAATACCACTATGACTGCTGAAAGTAGGAGGTCCAAAGCCCCAATTCTGTGACAGTATCTCTAACATCACATTGCCAAAGAAAAAGACATGTTTGCCTTTGCATTACCTGCATGCCAGGAAAAAGCAGCCTTTTGCTTGGTTGACTCGAAAGTTTGCCTGAAGAGAAAGGTTTTCTCCTGCCTGCAGAAGGACAGCAAAGATGGGGCCAGCCTGGCTTCCTGTGGGAGGGAGTTCCAGAGTCTGAGAGCAGCCACAGAGGAGGTCCTCTCTCATGTTCCCACCAAGTGCCTCTGTGAAGGTGATGAGACTGAAAGAAAGGCCTCTACTGATTATCTTAAGCTGCTGAGAGACAGTGTGATGTATTGGTTAGAGTCCAAATGGGACTTAGGAGAACTAGGCCCAACTCACCAATTCACTGGCAGACTTCAGGCTAGTAAAGCTTTCTCAGTCTGACATACATCACAGGGTTGTTGTACTTAACAATTAAGAAACAGAGTTATACCCATGGCATTGGGCACATTGGAGGAAAGATATAAATGTAACTAAATAAAACAGCAAGACTTGGACACCACAGCTTGTTGAGAGGTAGCAAATGGCTGCATTTTCTCTAAAACACCAGGAAGCAGTTAGAGGATGGAATGATAGCAACACAGAGAAACAAAACAAAATCAAAAGTATTGCGGCGGCGTTATGATTAACAGATTTCTTTCAGGATTAGCGTTCATGAAGGAAATGGATCATAATTGGTGAACGCTAACAGTGAAAACAGAAGCTTGAGGCTTCAGGGGCCACACTACTTTTGCTTTTATACTTATTTTTGTCATAGGCATTGACACAGACTGGCATGGCTGTGTCATTGAAAACTACTGCATCAGAGAGACAGACAAAACAAAAGAGTTTTTCTCAGTGAGTAATAAATGAGAGATGGCTGGAATATGGTCGGGGAAACTACTCAGCCCTGGAATTCTTGTAGAGCCTCATAAGGTCTGGCCCACAAACACAAGGCTGGTCAGCAGCTAAAAAAAGAACGAGGTGTGGCAACTGTGGTGCCCCAGATGTTTTAGTCTATAACCCTCACAACCTCTCACCCAGGGATTATGGGAGTTGCTGTCCAAAAATAATCTGGAAGACCATAGCTGCTCATACCTGTCAAAATCAAAGCTGGAAAAAATTCTTCTTAAAGGCAATCTATTTGTGTTTCTCATAGTGTGTGACGAATAATTAATTGTCATTGCTCCTTACATGGCTTACATCAACTCACTGTGCTGCTCATTACTTTTTGGAACTTCAAAAAAAAACCCTCTCAGGATCAATAAGAGAATGACATGAAGCTTGAAAAAAAATCCCTTCAGAACGCACTAAAAATGGCTGAAATACAGAAAAGTAATTTGAAAAGTAACTGGGAAACAAAACTTGTTATACAAATGAAATAACTTAATCTCCCCATCCTTGTTGTGGTACTTTTGAAGCATAACTTCATTATGTCCTAGTTACCCCCCAAAACATAAATTCCTTAGAAGGAACTACTTTACTTATAAGTTACTTCCAGACTCTAAACTGAATACTGAGATGACAGAATGGAGCAGGCCTCAATGGAAGATGGATTCCAATTTTAAATGCCCCTCTATGATATTAAAAAAGAATGTTCTCCAAATAGAAAAGATTTTATTTTCAATAAAGAAGAAAGATTTTGCCCTAGGTTTTAGCCTGGTATGCTTGGTATTTTTAAAAATTATTTCTAGGGAATCCTGACACAGGGTAATATTCAAAAGTGTGAACACCGCCACCCACCCCCCAAATTCTGAGCTGGTGCAGTCCATTCAGCCTCCTCACATTTTGAACCAAGCCTAGAGCTTGACAGTCTAAACTATCTTTGGAGGCAAAAATGCTGAAAGTAGGGGGTCATGGTCACATGATGAGAAGGCAGGATTCTCTGGAAAAGACAATAATGCTGGGAAAGGTTGAAGACGGCAGGAAAAGAGGAAGACCAAATATGAGATGGATTGATTTCCTAAAGGAACCACAGGCTTGACTCTGGAAGAGCTAAGCAGGGCTGTTGAGGACATGACATTTTGGACATCACTCATTCATAGGGTTGCCAAAAATTGAGGGCAACTTGATGGCACATAACAATAACAACAGCTTGTTTTGTCAGGCTTCAACTAAGTAACAAGAAAAGTAGGAAATAGTTTTTAGCATAAAAACATTTTTCTGTCTCTGTCATAATATGAGGTATCAGCAGCTATGTCCTGAATCTGGATTCAGGACCTCACGAACCAACTCCCTCACACTGTAAACGATGGAATTTAAAAACAATGGAATTTGCTACCCCAGGATGAAGTGATAGCTAGCAATTTGGATGGCTTTAAAGGGGGATTAGATATATTCATGAAGGACTGGTCTAGGGATTGCTACCTGTTAAGCAGTATGCTACCTCCTGAATTGAAGGTGGTGAATATCTCAACACCTGTTGTTGCAGAACAAACAGCAGAGAGCTGCTGTACTCATGGCCTTGTAGGGGGCTTCTTATAGGCACCTCTGATGAGCCTTGATGCCAGATTACAGAGTTACTTGGTCTGATCCAGCCGAATTCTTATGTATTCTTATATTAAATAGAGACCAGGGCACACACAGAGCTAGTGGTGGAGTAGAGGCAGGGACTTCCAGAGTTGAAGCTATTAGACATTTTGTGTAGAAGACATTTGACCACATTTTAATCCTCTCCCCCCCCCCCCCAATGCTCCCTACCCCCTCTGAGCACATTTTAAATCCACACAAGGAATAGATTTTCCTCAGGAACAATATAGCGTTGCAAAGATGGCCCAGTGAGTTGGGTACCTAACTGCAAACCACTGTGCCTCCTGGGAGAACAGCTAGCCTGTGTAGCCTTGGGCAAGCTGCACAGTCCTAGGGCATTCCCCAGAAGAAGGGACTTGTATGCCACTTCAGAGTACTCTGGTTTCGCTTCAGATTGTATTCCCAGAAAATCCTGGAAAGAGTGGTCATAAATCAGAATAGACCTGACAATGTGCAATTATTAATTTATTATTAATTATGCCTGTTGTGATGTAAAGTATTCGAGGGTGGTTTGGTCCTCAGGGAAGAGCCATCAGCTTTATGAAAGCTTCCTACCCTTCCTTCCCTGCCCCCCCCCCCCAAAAAAACAAGGGACGGAAAGCCTTGCCTTTCTGGATCCCTCTGGGAGGGAACTGGTCATGATGAGCACCTGCTTTTGCAGAATTACCACTACACCCGTGGTGCATCCTCACTCATTTTAGCCCACATCAGACAGCACAGGTCTGGATTTAGAGAGAAGGCTTTCTGTGTTAGAAATTATAATGCATGAGTCAAATTTAAGGCCTCTGGGAATCCAGTTTGCCAGGCTGGTCCCCTTCTTTTTCTTTCTCACTCAGATAAAATCTCATTCCCTTTTTTGGGAGGAGCCCTGGGACTGTGCAATTTACCCAAGGCTACACTTTGGAAACACGTACGTAATCGTTACACTTGAGTAGAAAATTATCTCAGAACGTCCAGCAGGTGGCAGCAGACACAAAAGAAGACGTCATGACTGAGTAAGACGAATGGGTGATTTTTGGTTGTCCCAAAAATTGGATATGGGGATTGTTAAATATGGGGTATATATTTTATTTAATCCCTTGATCCTGTCAAAAACTTGGTGCCCTCCAAATGTTTCAGACAACAATTTCCCATAATCTCATAATATAGGATATGCTGGTTGGTTTTGATGGGAATTGCAGTCTAAATCATCTGGAGGGCAGTAGCTTGCCAGATTTAAGTCTAGGAAGCCCACAAACAATTGTAGGTAATGAGGAACGGGTGCCTTCTTGGGTATCTTGAGTTCTATCACTGACAAACAAGTTTATTTAGATTAAGCCTTTACCAAATGCTGACATGTGGGCACTGCTGAAATGTCTTGTTGTTATGTGCCATCAAGTAGTCTCTGACTTATGGTGACCTTATGAATGAGCGATTTCCAAAATATTCTGCCCTCAACAGTTTGGCTCAACTTTTGTAAACTCCAGCTTGTGACTTCCTTTAGGCAATCAGCCCATCCCATATCTGATCTTCCTCTTTTCCTGCCAAGTGAGTATTTTAGGCTGCAGAGATGCTCTTGAAAATTAATGTCTAGCTTTATGGTATGTAAATGAAGGGCAGAATCAGGCTGCACTGCACCCTACTTGGGAGTATTTGTCAGAATGTAGGATTCTTGGAAAACATGAAGCTCAACAGAAATTCTTAAATTCAGTCCCACTTCAGAAAGTATAGTGGCATATGGTTATTTCTCACCAGCTTTTATGGCAATGGTACATAACCTCTGCCCTTCCAGATGTTGATTGATCCCATTCAGCATGATCAATGGGCAGGGATGATGGGAGCTGTAGTCCAACAACAGCTGGAGGATATTGTTGCACCATCCTTGGCTTAAAGGATTTTTAAACATAGTAAACCAATTAAGAAAAGACAAGGCTATCAGCACCTATTAGATATAATGGCATCTCCTGTGGCATGGGAGTAGTAGTTCAGTGGTTTAGGTATCAGTCTGCGGAGTCAGAGGTTGGGAGTTCGATTCCACACTGTGCCTCCATGACAGGGACTGGACTCGATGATCCAGAGGGTCCCTTTCAGCTCTGCAGTTCTAAGATTAAGAAGAAACTGAATCTCTATGTATGGAAAGAGTATGCCTACGTAAATTCCATTGGTGGAGGACAAACAACAGTACATTCATGACCTCCTTGGTAATTAACAGGAGAACTTAGAAATGTTGTTTGGATGACAGCTCCCATGGTTCCCCAGCCACTTCAGGCAGTGGCTGTGTTGGCTGGTGGTTTCTGGAGGCTTTGCCCCAAATCCTCTGGCTGGGTGCAGGGGGGAACAGAAAGCTAGAATAAATTAATTTTGATTTGCTCTCACAAGACACTTTTTATATCAAGGGCGAGAACCTTAAGGCGTCCAGATGTTTTAGGCACCCTGACCCATGGGACTGTGAGTTTCAGTCCAAATTATTTGGAGAATAAAAGGCTTAGACTGAACATTTGTTAAAAGCTAGTAAATATAAAAAAGAGCTGCAACTTTTAGTCAATTCATTGACCAGTTTATTAAAATACATTGATTGACTAATAACATATTACAATTAATGAGGCAGTGCTTTAAAACTGATACTATTAATATGCAAATTTATAATACTGTGGACAGCCACTACCATGTAAGCAAATGTCATCCCCTGGTCAGTTTGTACAGGGCCAGTTGTGGGCCTCAGCTGTTTGTGACTGAATTTTGATTATTGTTCATTTGCACTGGTTAGCAAATTTAAATAAAAAGTTTCCAAGTTATCTATTTATAAGGATCGTCCATCAGCTTGTAATTTTAAAAGGGGGTTTACTGTTTTTTTTTTAACAGGGTGGTTTACATGTAATCACGAGCGTCTGGTGACAGGCCATCAGGATGTTATGAGGACTTACTGTTTCTGATGACCCTCACATACTAAATGACATGACATCAGCCCTTTTCATAGCAATGAAATCTGATTACTTTAGATCTTCACAAAAGAGTCCACGAGACAAAATAAATACTGTACAGAGCCCCAACCCTGGCCGCTCGTCGAACGCTTCGGCCTTGCCTGCCAATCAATAACAGCGTTCGATTCTGCAGCAGCCAATGGCGTGGGCGCATTCCAAATCTTAAGGGGCCAATCACAGAGCCCAGGACCGGTGCTGGGCTCCTAGTGGTTTCTGAGTTCTCACTCTGGACTTGGTTTTCGGCGAGGGAAATCGTGTTACAAGCCAATGCGCGGCGTGTTGTACCGTCCCCACGGACGAATGCCCCCCCCCCCCCCGCCTCGCAAATCCTCCTTTGATCGTTCGGACATAGGCCCCATGAAACTCAGTGAACTGGCTCGCCAACAAGTAGATGCAGGCTTGCTGCCAAAACGCTCCAAGCTGAAAGGCAAAATTCAAGGCTGGAATCAAAAAACACATAGATGGGCAGGCTCGTTTATTTTATAACTTCCTTTCAGGAATGCTTAAAGGTGGAAAAAAAACCCTCGTGGGGTGTTCACTGATCCTTATTTGTAACAAGTAAAAAGAAAGAAAAAGACTGCTGGTGTGTTTCTGATGTCGAGCTTGCCTCGTGGTTCCTTGGCAAGTCGTAAAAAAAAATCAGTTTTTGAGTAGTGGATAATTTTTTTAAAATTTACTAAACTTTTAATTTGCTTTGCTGAGTTATGCAATAAAATGCCTACCTTTTGAATAAATAGGTAGGAGGGAAAAAAAACAACAACAAAAAACCACGTCCTTCGAGCCGGAATCGAACCAGCGACCTAAGGATGTCTCTTTTTGGTACACTCTACAGTCCTCCGCTCTACCAGCTGAGCTATCGAAGGAACGGGTGTGCCGTTTGGAATCATGTTATATAAGCACCTCCAACTAGAGGGAGTCCCTCCCATTCACCGTACTTTCTGTCTCAGTGACTTTATATGGAACACAATTGAACAGACACGTTACTATAACGGTAAATACAAGTTTTCGTTTAAAATTCCTCCGTGCTGACCGCGGTGTGCAAACCGGGCCAACTGGAAAAGGAAAACGACAACCCGGACTTCGTAGGAAGGCTCTGCTGGCTCTCGTGCATCTGGACCTGCAAGCCCCTCTGGGTTGAGGAGGGCTTGCTCTCGAGTAACTGCTGAGGAGAACCGCCGAGCTCCTCTGACAGGAAAAAGGCGCCGAGCAGCGGCATCCAAGAAAGAAGGAGCTTTTGAAATAAAAACGCCTTTTTTTCTTTTCAAACCACGAGAGCACGCTGCTTTTCTTTCTTTCTTTCTTTCCTTCCGCCGGTGCCTCCAGGCTCGGGTCTCGATGTCGTTTGTCATCCTGAAGGCCTAATCTTCCTTATTTATTTATTTATTTACCTGCCTTTCTCCTTGAAAAGGACCCAAGGCGGCTGACAACAGTGAAAAGACAATATTTAAAGTCGAAAACCATGAGCACGCCACGGTGGCAAACATCAGGAAAAGACAATGTTGAAAGCTAAGAACAGTAAGTATACAATTAAACCAACCAACCCACCCAATGCCACTCTGAGAAATGGGAAACACAAACATGGAAAACACAAGTAGTACTAAAAAGCCAGTCAAAGCAAGCTAACGGCCTGCTTACACTAATTTGGAATAAACTCCATTTAGTAATTCTCACTCTGGGAGCCTCTGAGCATGTGCAGAATGCCCTTCTCCCGGAGCAGAAAAAGATTCCCTTGATCTGTGGGACGTTGCAGCTGATTGTTCCTTTCTCCCTCCTGCTCCTCAACTTTCTGCCCACTTTCTCCTCCAAATCTCGTTTTCCTCTTTGCCAGGTGACAATGTTCGGTGACCACTAGGCCTCCTGATTCTCCATTAGGCTTTTTGTGGGGAGGAAGAGAGGTGAGGGTTGAGGTTGGGGCTTTTGCTTTTCTAAACGTGCAGATACCAAAATTTCTTGAGCATATTGAAGTTGTCTGCTCCCCCCCCCACACCCCCCCCGCGCTGATCCCGCTTTATCTGTCACGATTCCCTAGCTGGGTTTGCCACCCGAGGGAATGGTCAAAATGTTAAATAGATAAATATGGCGATTAATTAAAGGCATGTATTACCTAAATTTGAATATTTAACCTTTGGATTAAATAGAGCAATATCTAGGCATGGATGATGCCTTTTCCTTGAAGTTTTCTTTCTCTCCCCAGCTTGCATACCAAATCTCAAATACAGTGGTGCCTTGAGTTGCGAACTTAATTCGTTCCGGGATGATGGTTGTAACTCAAGTTGGTTGTAACTCAAAGCACCATTTCCCATAGGAATACATTGAAACGCGATTAATCCGTTCCGGCCATTTTTAAAGGTTAAAAAAAGGGCAGGAAAGGAGGGAAGGAGGGAACAATGGGGAAAAGAGGAAAAAAAGAAGGTCATCACTGGGGTACACAGACCCCTCAGACAACGGTTTGTGCTTTTCGGCACAAAAAGAGAGAGGATAGAGAGAGAGAAGACAATTGGGGGGGGGGGTGAGTTTGGAGTCTAAAACAAAACAAAAAAAACCCATTCCAGCAGGGACTAAAAATGCTACACTGCAAGATACACCAAAGCACAGAAACATAACACCCCCCCCCCCCCGAATCAAACAAACCCGTTCCAGCAGTACCAGGCAGTCCGAAGCCTCTCTCAGAACGCAAACTCTCTAACCGCTGGGGCGAAGGAGCTATAAAGAAGCAGCCTCTTCGCCGACCAACGGTTAGCAGTTTAAATTCCCCGCCTTTTTTCTGATCGTATCTCAAAGCTCCGGTCGCAAGTCAAACCAAAATTTTGCCACCAGAGCTGGTCGTAACTCACTTTGGTCGCAAGTCAGGACGGTCGTAAGTTGAGGCACCACTGTATTGATTTAACAGAAATCGCTCTACATTACTTCTATCTATTAATGTTGAAATAAATCTCTTTTCTCCAGTAGGGAGATTAAGAAGAATTAAAAAGACCTTTCCTCAGGTTTTATATTCTTTGGTTCCACCAACTGACTATGATTAAACTGTGGTTCTCTGTATACCTAGTCATGTCCATGGATATACATGCACATAGACAAATATACCCTTATTTCAATTTCCAATACAGTAGGACCCTGTATCCACAGTTTCACTTATCCACAGTCTGAAAATATTAAATTAAAAAACCCAGAAATATGTATTTACCCTATGCAATTACCAGAACTGGCCACTAGAAGGAATCAGAGACTACACTATACTGTATAGGTCAGCGATGGCGAACCTATGGCACGTGTGCCACAGCTGGCATGCAGAGCCCTTTCTGCGGGCACGCGAGCCATAAATCACCGGATCACTACTCACCCCCCCCCCCCCCGCAGCCAAACCTCAGGAGGCGGCTGCAGCCGCAGTGCTGGCGCTTCAACAGGCGGCGGGCCAGGATCTGGAGCAGCTGGCGCTGATGGCGGATCCGGAGTGGGGTCTCGAGGCACCTCCATGCCCGGGATTCCCCCTTCTGCTGCCACTTCCGGTTCCGCCACTGCCACGGCCTGCAAGTTTTTTCCTTTTTTTTTCAGTTTGGGCACTTGGGCCCAAAAAAGGTTCGCTGCCACTGGTATAGGTAATTGGCCACTATTTTGCCTAGTACCGTGTTTCCCCAAAAATAAATCAGGATCTTATATTAATTTTTGCTCCAAAAAACGCATTAGGGCTTATTTTCTGGGTTTTTTTTTTTTTCATGTACAACGATCTACATTTATTCAAATACAGTCATGTCATCTTCTTCTGGTTGCTGCACAACGGTGGAGGGCGGGGTTTCACTTAACTGGGGCTTATTTTGGGGGTGGGGCTTATATTACGAGCATCCTGAAAAATCATACTAAGGCTTATTTTCAGGGAAACAGGGTATCTTGCCAGCTGGAGGTGATTCCCTCCACCTCCCAATGGTCATCATAGAATCATAGAATCATATTGTCGCCAGCAATCCTTGGTTATTGTCCTTATAGTTACAGGGAGAGCCCTGGGTCCAACAGGTTATAGGGTTCACTATTATCTGTGGTTTTCAGTATCCACTGGGAGCTTGGAATTGATCACTTGCAAGACCCCAGGGCTCCTTAAAAAAGTTGATTTCCTATCTGAATGGAACCAAGGGGATATTGGGATGGCATCCTGATAATGGGAGTCAGAGGGGATTTACCTGTGAGGGAGAATTCCACAGGCCCCTTTGGCTTGTGCTGTCATCCCAGTCTGCCCTTAAGAGCATCATAAGCCAAAGAACGCAAAATATGTGATGCAGCGAGAGAACTACGGCTAAATGAAACATGGTTGTTCAGTCTTGTATGAAAGAGTTTTCCCCACCACTAACTTTGGCCCCGAGGAGGGAAAGAATGAAGTTGACGTTGATAGAGGAAGAGGAGGCTGTAGCCTGACACATGTTAAGGTAGCCTTTAGGCAGGACAGTCCTCTATTTGAAGAGCTGCCATCCTTTTTTGGTGATGCATGCCCTTCTTTTTGGTGACATGTAAGTGGTCACCTCCCCCCCGCAGGTTTTGCTGGTTGAAAAGCAAAAGTAGAAGCTTTGATTGGTACACATATATAAGCAGCCCCCTCTCATTTTTTTGAGTGAAAAACAAACAATGGTTTGTTTTTTTTAAAGATGCAAACCACATGCAATTATATAACTGGTGATGAATAGCAGGGAAGAGATGGCATGGCAATTCTTTATGAACTTTAGACGTGAGATCAATGCCAGGGAGTTGGTGTTCTGAAAGAATTGGAAGTTGAGTCATGGCAACTGGATTTCTTTCTTATTAGGTTGAAATGTTTTGCTACTCACCCAAGTAGCTTCTTCAGTCTGAGGAGAGTTGGTAGGAGACACTACTTGGATGAGCAGCAAAACATTTCAACCTAATAAAAAAGAAGTTCAGTTGCCATGACTCAACTTCCAGATAACCTCACCTGGATGACTGAGAATCTTCACAGATATATTCTGAGACCACTGTTCAGACCATTCCTCTGGAAATAGCTGGTTGGTGCCTAGCTAGATATTTCAACAATACTTCTGTTTCTTTTCTTTCTAGATAAATTGATTTGCAGTAAACTGCAGAAAATACAAGGGACAGGGCATTTCAGAGAGTTAGGAAACACTATGCTTTATTTATTGGATTTATATACCATCTTTCTCTCAATGCTATGTCCCAAGACAGTTACTTAGTCACAATCTTGTTCGATAACTGTCAGCAGCAGTGCATTTCCAATTAAATTATAGTAATGTCTAATTGTTGTTATATTTGCAGATATTAGTGTAAATTAATATTTGCAGATTTAATGTTAAAATGTCCACCTTTTTGGTGATGGAGCAGTGGGCACCCTACCCATGTCCTAAAATGCCAGCATTTACACAGGGGAATGCTGCTTTCTGCTCACTTCAGTACAGAATTCTTAGCCAGCAGGATTTATACTGCCTCAGGGGTAGAGATGGCATGACCTGCAGGCCACACATGTGGCCCTTTAGGGAGCCATTGCAGTCATCAAACCCTGGTCACTACTGGTTTTGACAAAAAAGCAGGCGTGGCCTCTTGATGCCTGTGTGTCTGTGAAAATGGGGCAAGGGCAACTCCTTGTGATTCAGCAAATGCCTACACTTGTATTATTCCAGTTCTGTACCAATTGCGCTGGCTGCCACTGCATTTCGAAGTCCATTTAACAATGCTATGTTGTCCTTCTAGGCATAAAGCTTAGGCCAAGGTTATCTGAAGTAATGAGTACACCCATCTGAACCTTCCTGTGGCAAAAGACCTGCCTGAGGGCAATTCATTAAATTAGTTTGAACCAATGTTCCCTCTAAGTTGCGTGGCCCTGCAGAACTGCATCAGTCCTGTGCAGGTGAGCCAGTGTTGCCACCCACTTGCTTCCGGTCGTGGCTGGCACCCAGTGCTGGCAGAAGATTAGAGGGAATATTGGTCTGAACCCAACCTTGCAGTCCTAATGACAATTTATATCCCCATCCTTTTCCTGCCACCAGCTTTCAAACTATACAAAAGCACTAGGATTTGTTACCTTTTCATGTGTACTGGTAACAATTGTAATCTCTCTCTTTGTTCTCCCTGACCGCATGGTCTGAGGGGGCAGGGTTTTGGCTTTAAATGTGGGCTGGCAGAAGCTCTAAGCCCTTTTCCTGAAGAGGAGCTGAGGCAGGAGGTGAGCTGTGTTTAAATGTGGGCTGGCAGATTCTATTTTTGACTCTAATCTGGTAAATACGAAAGCCAAATAGCATTGCATACACCTGGGGGGCAGGAATGTTTTAGGGGTAGGATCAGACTTCCTCCCTTTCTTAATTCACTGACCAATCAGTCGAGATGGAGAATGCAGGATCTGCTGCACTTGTTACACATGTGGCATGTTTGTTTTCTTGCCAATGAGGTGCCTGTCAAAGAAAAAACTTCTAATTCTTCTGGCAGGGAAAACCATTGAATGAGACCAGGGAACATGGTGTTGGCTTTGCGGTCAAAAATACTCTGCTGAGATCCATTGTTCCACCTACTGTGGGGAGTGAAAGAATCCTGTCTCTGCAGCTCCGCTCATCAGCAGGACCGGTCACCCTCATTAGTGCATATGCACCAACACTGTCGTCCACAACAGAAGTCAAAGACAAATTCTACGACGATCTGGCAGCTACTATAAAAAAAATAATCCCCGAGAGAGAACCACTGTTCATTCTCGGAGACTTTAACGCTAGAGTTGGTGCTGATCACAATTCTTGGCCCACTTGTCTAGGCCATTTTGGCATTGGGAAGATGAATGAAAATGGCTAACGCTTGCTGGAGTTCTGCTGTTATTATGGTCTCTGTGTCAGCAACACATTCTTTAATACGAAGCTTCAACACAGAGTTTCTTGGAGACATCCAAGATCCAAGCATTGGCATCAGCTCAATTTGATCCTCACTAGACATTCTAGCCTTCTTAGTATTACGATCACACGCAGTTAACAGAGTGCTGATTGCAATACTGATCATTCCCTGGTGTGTAGTAGAGTAAAACTGCGAGCAAAGAGATTGTATCACACGAAAAAGGAAGGAAGACCACATATTGACATCAGCAAGACTCGCAATCAAAGAAAAGTGAAGGAATTTGCCCAATCGCTTGAGGAAACCCTTCCAGGCCCGGCTGATGCAAATGCACCTGAACAATGGGAACATTTTAAGAACGCTGTGTATAACACCGCCTTGTCCACATTTGGCAAGAAGACCAAAAAGACGGCAGACTGGTTCGAAGCCCATTTGGAGGAGTTGATGCCAGCCATCGAGGATAAGAGGAGAGCTCTAGCAGCATACAAAGCCTGTCCTAGTGAGTACAACTTGCAGGCGCTTCGACTTGCTCATAGCAAAGTCCAACAGGCTGCCAGGAGATGTTCCAACGATTATTGGCTTCAGCTGTGCTCTCAGATACAGATAGCAGCGGACACAGGTAACATCAAGGGAATGTATGACGGTAACAAGCAGGCTTTAGGTCCAATACAGAAGAAATCTGCTCCCTTGAAGTCTGCTACAGGCGAGATCATCCAGGACCGAGCACAGCAGATGGAATGATGGGTGCAGCACTACTCTGAGCTATATTCCAGAGAGAATGTAGTAACCGAAGAGGCACTAAATAACATCGAGTGCCTGCCTGTCTTGGAAGAGTTGGACAGCGAACCAACTTTAGCAGAAATAAAAGCGGCCTTGGATTCCCTCGCCTCCGGCAAGGCACCTGGGAAGGATAACATCCCTGTGGAAGTGCTGCAGTGCTGTAAAGAGACCATAACCACTGAGCTGTATGAAATCTTTTGTCTTTGCTGGAGGGAAGGTGGAGTACCACAGGACATGAAGGATGCAAACATCATCACATTGTATAAGAACAAAGGAGACAGGGGCGACTGCAATAACTACCGTGGCATCTCTCTTGTCAACGTTGTAGAGAAGCTGCTTGCCCGTGTTGTGCTGAAGAGACTCCAGGTTCTTGCAGACAGTGACTATCCAGAATCACAGTGTGGATTTCGAGCTAACAGATCCACCATTGACATGGTATTTTCCCTCAGAAAGTTGCAGGAGAAATGTAGGAAACAACAACAGCCACTCTTTGTGGCCTTCATAGATCTCACAAAGGCCTTTGATTTGGTTAGCAGGTACGGCTTCTTTAAAATACTTCCCAAGATTGGATGTCCACCTCGACTCCTTAACATCATCAGGTCCTTTCACGAGGAAATGAAGGGCACTGTAGTTTTTGATGGCTCAACATCAGATCCCTTTGACATCCGAAGCGGAGTGAAACAGGGCTGTGTCCTCGCACCAACCCTGTTTGGGATCTTTTTTGCTGTCATGCTGAAGCATTCCTTTGGAACTGCAACAGAAGGTGTCTATCTCCGGACCAGATCAGATGGAAAGCTCTTTAATCTCTCTAGATCAGGAGTCTCAAACTCAATTTACCTGGGGGCCGCTGGAGGCAGAGGCTGGGTGAGGTTGGGCCGCATCAGATTTTCCGCCAAGCGGAGCAAGAGCCCGAGGAAGCCGCCCAGGAGTTTCCTTAGCCCGGCTGGGGCTCCAAGGAGGAGGAGGAGGAGGAGGGGCGCGCGAGCCCTTGTCGCCAGCCACGACCCCCTCCGGCTCCTTCTTTACTTCCACCACTACCACCACCAGCAGGACGAAGAAGCGGAGAAGGGAGGGAGCGCCGGCGACCGCCTAGCGGGGGGGAGGAGGGCACGACATAATTTTTTTAAAAAAAACCCTCACAGAATCGCCTTGCCAAAGGAGAAAAGCCCCCATTGGTACCTGTGAAATTAAACAGAACAGGGTGGGGCCCCCACAGGTACGTGCACGCGCGCGCACACACACACACGGAGGTCCAGCAACCTTCCTCTGAGGGCCCCCCTCAAAAAAAGGCGTACTCAGCAGCAGCAGCTACCCCCACCACGACAGAGGAGCAAACTTTGCGAGGCGAGCCCAGGCAGCCTCCAGAACCGAGGCGGCTGAAGTAGGACGAAGAGGAGGAGGAGGAGGAGGAAGCACCGCCGGGCGCTGAGACGGCCGCTGGCTGGGCTGGTGCTGGGGGTGCCGAGAGAGAAAGAGAGCCAGAGAGCCGCTTCCCTGGAAGAGGCGGTGGAAGCAGCTGCTGTTGGCGGCTTGGAGGCGCTCTTCAAGGACGGGCCGGGAGCGAGCTCCGCTCTCAGGCATCGCTCGGCGGCGGCTTGGGTGCTCGGGGAAAAGGGCCAGCAGCGCGCCTCGCTCGCCTCTTGCACCCTCCATCTGGAACTGCAGCCTGCCAGCCGGCAGACAGGCGGGCTGGCAGGCAGGCTGCAGTTCCGGATGGAGGGTGCAAGAGGCGCTGTCTTGTGAGACAGCCGGTGAGTGACACGAGGCGCTTTTTTTGACTCTTGACAGCAGAGGACGCGTGGGCGCTTCAGGGGGGGCAGGCAAGGCGGGGGCCACAAACTATCATCCGGCGGGCCGCAAATGGCCCCCGGGCCGCATGTTTGAGACCCCTGCTCTAGATTGAGAGTGAAGACCAAAGTCCAGCTGAAATGCGTGCGGGACTTCCTCTTCGCCGATGATGCAGCTGTTGTTGCCCACTCTGCTGAAGACCTCCAAAAACTCATGAATCGCTTTCATGAACCTGCCAAGACTTTGGATTAACAATCAGCCTGAAGAAAACACAAGTCATGGGCCAGGGCGTGGACTCACCTCCCTCTATTACCATCTCCACACAAGAATTGGAGGTTGTTCATGATTTTGTGTACCTTGGCTCAACAATCTCTGACACTCTCTCCCTAGATGTCGAGCTGGATAAACACATTGGCAAAGCAGCTACCACATTCTCTAGACTCACAAAGAGAGTATGGCTTAATAAGAAGCTGACGGGATATACCAAGATCCAGGTCTATAGGCTTGTCACCTGGCAGGACAAAGTTCCAAATAGAGTAGTCCTAGAACGAGCTGGAATTTTTAGCATGTATACATTACTGAAACAGCGACGTCTACGTTGGCTTGGGCATGTTGTGAGAATGGCTGATGGTCGGATTCCAAAAGATCTCCTGTATGGAGAATTAGTGCAGGGAAATCGCCCCAGAGGGAGACCACAGCTGCGATACAAGGATATCTGCAAGCGGGATCTGAAGGCCTTGGGATTGGACTTCAACAGATGGGAAACCTTGACATCTGAGCGTTCAGCCTGGAGGCAGGTGGTGCATCATGGCCTCTCCCATTTTGAAGAGGCACTTGTTCAGCAGGCCGAGGCAAAGAGGCAGTCCCGAAACCAGCCAAATAAGGGAGCTGGACAGGGGACAGATTGTATTTGTCTTCAGTGTGTAAGGGATTGTCACTCTCGAATTGGCCTTCTCAGCCACACTAGACGCTGTTCCAAGTCCTCCATACAGAGCACGTTACCATAGTCTCTCGAGACTAAAGGATGCCTAATTCACATATCTGATTTTATATTTTTCTGCTTTACATTTCCTCTTCCATGGTATGTGTTCTCATGAAGAAGAGTGCCAAAAATTTTAATGCCAAAGAAAATATTCATGAACATGTTTGCCTAAAAAACAGAGATAAGACACCTGAAAACAGGCAGATAAGAATGTTTGTCAGGGTGGTTATAAGCATTACAGACTTCTGTGGTTTGGAGGGTGGGACAGATGCGGACTGCTAGTTCCAGAGAGCGTGACCTGTGCCTCGCTTTTGGCTGGTCACATCTTACTTCCACGACATCTTGAGATTCTACACATATTCAAAGAAGAATAATGGAGCCAGACATTTGCTTAAGAGCATGAGATTTTATTCTGTTTTTGAAAATTTGAAGAACCCATTGCAAATTTGGAAAAATTACTTTCTGTGCTCCAAGTCAAAGTGGCTATTGTAGAGAAAAAGGTATTACAAAGGAGAGAAGGAAAGAGAGAGTTGAAATTTGTTACATCCATAAAATACATATGCATCTAAAAGTATAAATAAAGATTGGGGCTTTCTAGCTCAATCTATATACTAGTAGGCTAGTTTTCATGCTGATTTTCTTTACTACCTTGTGTATAACAGTAACAGCAACAACAACAACCGTGTGCTGTCAAGTCAATTCCAACTTATGGCAATCCTTTCCAGGGTTTTCTAGGTAGAGAATACCAGAAGTGGTTTACCATTCCCTTGGTGCCCCTCGGGACTGTGCAGCTTTGCCCTAGGCTACGCAGGCTGGCTGTTCTCCCAGGAAGTACAGTGGGGCATTGAACTCCTAACCTCTTGCTCTGCAGCTAGGTTCATAAACCACTGTGCTATCCAGCCAGCTATTTTATGTATATCGTTTCCCCGAAAATAAAATCTAACCTGAAAATAAGCCCTAGTATGATTTTTCAGGATGCTCGTAATATAAGCCCTACCCCAAAAATAAGCCCTAGTTAAGTGAAACCCCGCCCTCCACCATTGTGCAGCAACCAGATGACATGACTGTAAAATAAAACATCCCCTGAAAATAAGCCCTAATGAATTTTTTGGAGCAAAAATTAATATAAGATCCTGTCTTATTTTCGGGGAAACACAGTAGATGAAAGTTATATTTGCTTAAATCCTGTTGCTTAGCATATTAAGTCACAACTGGAGTTGGCCCTTTGAATCAGTAGAATTTAGGATGTGACTGCACAGCTGGAAAAATGCCAATGGATCCACTGTGAAGTTGCACCAGGAAGTTGTGTTTCCCCAGGTTAATTTGCTTCACCTGATCTCACAGGAGTCAGCAGAGAGAGGGGAGGAAATCAGCCTTGTTTGCAGCTTGTTTACAGTATTTGAATCCTCTCCTCCCCACACCTGATGCCTGGGTCTGCTGGCTTCCCTCTTCCCGTTTCTTTTCTTTTTTCCCCCTAAAGGCTTGCTGTCCTTGCACAAATAGATGACCAAAGAGTTTTTGTTTTAAAGTGAGGAATCAGCAGATAGACAAGAGGAAGTTTTTATTTCAGCAGTGTTTCCAGCTTTTTACAGTAGTTCTGCTTTGTTCTAATCCCCTAGATTAGCAGAGGTATGGTTATTTTAAGACTGTCTCTTCATTATTTTTTTCCCTTTTATCACCTAGCTGCCCTAGCACTGGATTAGCCTTACTGTGGCAAACTCTGGCCTCAAAATCGGAAGCTGATCCAGGAAGAAACAACTCTTGCTGAAAGCAAAATTCTTTGTACTTCAGAGAGAGCCATTATGTTAATCTGCAGACATCTGTTAATCACTGTAAGTAGTAATACCCCTTTGCTAGGATGTTTATGGAATCAACATGTTAAACCTGTATTAATAATGCTATTTTCATATTGAAAGTTCACTACCTGTGCTCATCTCTCTCTTAATTTCATCCCCACCATCACTTGGGAGGAGTATACATTGTAGATACAATTTGTGGTTAAATATTGCACTCCATATGTCTGGAGAAGTGGAGTGTAAACTGTGAAAACTCACACTAAAATAAATCTTTTGGCCTTAAGGGTGCCACAACACTTTTTTTGTGATACATATAAGTACATATAGCCATGCACATTTGTTCAGTTTCAAAAGCAATGTTGCTTTAATGCATATTAGGATAACCAGAAGGGCTCAAAAATGTGTGCTTTTGGCGTCTTCAGGGCTCTTTGTTAGGCACAAAAGTTGTGTGTATAGGGGAGAAATGACAATGTTGAAGTCATGGCAGTTGCATGGTCTCAGCCTTGGGGTGAAGGAGGAGTGAGAAGCAGCCTTCGAATACTCAACTGGCATTCTAACAGCTTATTTGATGGTTTTAAGTTTCACCCTCAAAATGCTGACAAGAAAAGCAACGGGTGTGATTGTTTTTGAAAATAAGAACAACCAGCTGTAAATTCAGAATTCTTCTAACTCCCTGGATGAAGAACACCAGTTCCCTCACTAATGGAAAACAGAAATTGAGCAGATATTGAGCAACATGACTAACATTGATTCCTGTAAAAACTCAGAATTTACTCACACGATAGTGGGATACTGTACTAGATGCAGGTGAGTTTACACTTATTTTATTCTGTGAACTTCATTCTTTGAGGATTTACATTGGAAGCTGGAACTTTACTTTCACAGGGTTCCTTCCTTCCTACCATTACATCAGGGCCAATCTGGATTTTATTAAACTTTCCCCCACTTAGTTCAGCATCCAAAATGATCTCCTGTAAGATGTGTGCTGCTTCTGATCCTGCTATGCTAGCAGGAGAAGACAGTCATGATCATGTTTGTGCTTAGCCACAATGAGCCTGTCACTTGGGATGAGAACACTGGACTAGATAGAACTTTGGTCTGAAGAAAGGCAGCAACATTGACTTTCTTTTTTCTTTTGACCACTGTCTGACTTTACATAAAACACTAACAAAATGACTAGTTGAGATTTTTTTTTAAAAAATACACAGGCTGTTTGAAAAGGACCAGTTTATTTCATTGTGGAAAATAAGTTTTTGCATCTTTAAACTTTTTTCACCAATTGAGTTCTGGACATAAAAACAGCATCTCTCCATCAAACAATGTAATTAAGTGACAACAATTTTTCACAATCATATTTGCAGTTCTTATTTCAAAACAGACAGTTTCATGAGTGGAAGGACTTGGGGGGGGGGAGAAAGGGGTGGGTGTGTAGACCGCAGCTACTTGTAGTTTCTTGCTAACTAACTCACATCTTTACTCCTGCCCCATGGACCTCAGCTAGTCTCCTCCTTCCATGCCTTTACTTTAATCACTGTCTGGAATGGAAAGGGAAGGAAGAGCCCCATGAGCTAGGACAAGACACAAGCACAGACAACATGCCACAGGATTGAGTTTGGGCAAGAGGTGGTGGATATAGTTATACAGAACTATGGTGTCCAAAACCAGGGCTGGAGACAGGAAGGGTAGAAGAAGTCCTCAAGGCAGACTCTTTCTGCAAAAAATTAAGGTTAGAATAATTTTTTAAAAAATAAGTGTCCATCCCCTGACAGTAGGAACAGGCAGGGAAGTGGTGAAACCTTCAGAGACCTACAGTTAGATGACACCAACTCCAAAACAAGAGGAAGAAGAGCAGAGGACCTGGCAAATACTAAGCAATTGTGGAAGAACAAAAGGTGGATGCTTCACCACCTCCATCCTAACCACCTGTGGCAGAAGCCCTGGTCCTTTGCGTCTAGGTTCCTGAGAACAGAAAAGCAAACGTCGGTAGGGACAGAATACACTCCCTTGTTTCCTCCTTTCAAAACTCATTACCTATCTACCACTAGAAAGAGGAGCACGTCTTTGAAGCTGCTCCTTCCACTGTGCCTGAGATCAGCCTGAGTCAAGGAAAGCATAGCTCAAAGTCAAAACAATTTTGGAGTTGCTTTCTGCTTGATGCCACAATGTCCAATCCAAAATCAGGCAGATTTGAAAAGCAGGGGTGGAAGACCATCCGAGTGTGCCTTCCCCTTCCCCACAAATCCATTCACTGTTGCCAAGATTCTTCTCCCTACCTCCTATGGTCTGAAGAGATCACATCTGCTTGTACATTCAAGGAGACAGTGGGAGAGAAGAAAGGTACCATGACAACAGGGTCTCTGGTTCCAAGGAATAGGTCCCCATGTATATTATATTAAAGCAAATTTCTGTCCAATCTTCTTCTTCCCTTTCCCAATGGAACCCCTTTCCAGAACCCCTACAAACACATGTCCCTTCATAGTGGTCCCCCCTCAGAGAATCAAAGATGGATCCTCTATTGGAAAAAGTGGCAAAAAAACCTCAAAGTTGGGGGACCTCAGCAGGAAAGCCCTCCTCCTTCCAAAGCTCTGCAACAATACTGCTGTTTCCCAGAACTGTTACCAGAAAACAAAATTAAGTAGATACATCAGGCCATTCAGCTTAGTTCCCCAAGGCACCATCTCATGTCCTCCCATCTGCACAGATTAGAAGAACAGAGATATAGAAGGAAAGCCTCCCACCCCTATTTCACAGAACTGGAGGAAAATTCCTTAGAATTCCAAAGCAGAGACAATCTTTCTTCCTCCACTCACCCTGGAGAGAGTGTTTTGCCTTTTAAAGAAAGAAAAGAAAGAAAGAAAAGAAAGAAAGAAAGAAAAAGAAAGAAAGAGGAGACACAAAAGTAATACAGCATCCAAAGAAAGAAAATATTACCCTTTGGTGTGGTCTGAAATTTTGGCCAAATAAGGTCTGAAGTTCCTTCTCCATGTCCACCTGGGTAAGATGGTCTTGGAGAAGCTCTTCAGCACCTCCTAGAGGCAAAAATGGAGAAAAGGGATTCTGCACCACTGAATAAGGCTGGGCCTCTTTGCTGTGGAGAGCCCCTTCCCCAACGTGCTCTGCTGCCCCAAGAATTCTCCACCTTACTTCTCCCACAGACATGGCAGTGTCCAGTTCAAATAGAGCAGCCGGTGTAACCAGTCAAAAGAAAATGCCACTGAGGGGCAAAAAGCAAACCAACCAACCAACCAACCCAAAACATGAGATTGGGTTTAAGAAGGAAGTAGCCCCTACTCCAAGGAGAATTAAGGCAGCCTTGAGGTGATGAGACACGTCTCCTTGCTCACCTGGAAAGAGGTCATGGCATCTATGACAGGCAATAATTAAGTCAGCCTTTGCGTAAATATGACGTAGTTATTATACTGTGGTGGCAAAAGTATATACCCAGAGGTAATACAGAGGTGGAGAAGCTCGGTAGCAGCTCACCTCAGACTAATGTTCTCTAGGTAGTAAATCCCACTGCCCTGGCTGCGAAGGACGGGCAGTGAAATCCAAGACATCTCGCGGGCACCAGTTGGAAAAGGCGTGAGACTCTTTTCATCTCAAGACTGCAACGAGGCTTGGAAAGTCTGTGTGCTCCTCCACAGCAAGCTGAAGACCTGCATCCTGACACGTTAGATTTGTAGGTATAAAGAGAATTTTTTTTGGAAAAGGTGACATTTTCAAATGTATTCTCTTCTGTGTAGCCCATGAGACTTAAGGTAAGGCTTGCCCAACCTATCTTCCTCCAGCTGTGCTATCAACTATCGATTATCTGATGGAGTTTTGAGAACAATCCAGCGGACAAGAAGATGCTTTGGTTAATGCTAGCTGCAGAGATACAGAACCACAACCACTGCACCATGTTACCAATTTTTTTAAAGGGTGAAAAGAAAATGCCCATCTCTCTCCCATACTTCATTTACGCAAAAATTAAGAGGCCCCAACATGGAGCTATAAAAAGGCAACATGCTTCCCATGCTTCTCCTCACTAATCCACTTTATTTCTCAGGTAAAAGCAGGCAGAAACTCCACTTTCTCTTCCCCTCCTCTCCTCACCTGAGTGACAATTACATTACATTGATCAATGTGTACATCCTATCATTATCCATCCATCCAGCAGGGTTAATGAAATTAGGTATCTGAGACACTTAAGGAAAAAAAAAAAGGCCAATATGGTCAATAAAAATGGTCCTTCCAAAGATGCTTCCTGATCACCTCGGGGCTTCCCTGCTCTCTAGGCCTTAAAAAAAAAAAAAAACACCCAGGTGAAAACAGAACAGGTAGCCAGCAGGTAGGAAATGGCCCTTATTTTCTCCTTATAGTTTAAATCTGCCCAAACTGTGATCAGTCAGTCTGATGGAAGGCTATCAGCTATGTATGGTGGCCTGTCAGGAGCATGATACCTTTTTGCTTGCCTAAAATGACTCACACAAAGAGGTGAGTTATTAAACCCCTAGCAGACCAAGCTACATGGATACTAAGATGCATCTGGCCTGTCAGATCACATGTTGAGCAGGCCTACGATGACCCAACCAAGCTGGGAAGAAAAGCTGCTGCTTTGGTCTCCAAATGTGTACATTTGGAGGAGCCCCTGTAGATCCAATGAGTGGACAACCTCCCATGTCAAGAAGGAGAATAGGCACTGGAGATGGGGTAGAACTGAGACAGCTCAGAATGCTCTACCTTACTCCCTCTCTTGGGGCATCAGACCAACCCCGGCAAACCACCCCTCCGTCCCCAGTATTTTAAGTGCACAAAACACCCCTCATCTCTGGAATGCACTCGAATGCCACACAGGAAAATAACAAACAAACAAACAAAGAGTTTTGTCCTCCCCACCCGCCCACCCCCCCCTACTCCAAGCACCCTTTTGCCCGAGGGTCCAACATGCTTAAGGATCATCAGCTGCTAACTCCAGCTGGGGTCATATCCTGTCCAGTCTGAAGGAGGTGCTAAGTAAACGCGGCGTCCTCGATAAAGGAAGCTGACAATGCCCTGGTAACCCGCACGGGGCACTCCCGACTTGAGGTCGTCCATGACGCCCAAGGCTTTTGCAAAGGCCTTGAAAGAGTCCCGAGTGGTATACTGCACTCGGACAGTGCCCAGCTCCCGGCGCTGGTTTCCCTGGAGCTCTTCTACTCGCAGCTCAGGGGCACCGTAGACTTGGGCAAGGAATGAGCGCTCGTACTCATCCTTCTTGAGGTAAGAAAGGTCCATCTGGGTGAAAGGCACGAAGCGGTCGTTGAGCTTGATGAACTTCAGGTACTGGTCAAAGAACTGACCGTGGCTCACACCCTTACGCCCAAAAGTCATGGTACGTGACACCTCAGGCCTGATGCACGAACGGCCCCGCCGCTGCTCAGGCTGCCGCATCCAGTCATCCCAGAAGGCTTTGGGCCACTTGGGCTCCAGCTCATCCCAGAGGTCAGCGAGCAAAAGCCAACCCAGCCCAGGGAAAAAGTCCGTACGGTAAAGAAGCTCTGGATGGGCAGTATCGACCATCTGTTCCTTGCCATTGTCATTCCAGGCAGAGATACACCAAAGATTTGGGTCCGTTAGCAGGAGAGGAAAAATTGCCTGGAAGTATTCAAAAAAATCTGGAGCTACCTCCAGGTCATCCTCCACTACAATGGCTGCTTGGTACTTGAAGGTCCGAAAGGCCTGGCTCAGGGCCCAGCGGTAATGTCGAGCAATCTTGTAATAGCCCTGGAATTTGCGGTGGTCAGTGGGCACAGGGATATCACTTAGGTTTGGCTGCTTGATGTGCATGATTGCGTCTCCATAGGAGGCGATGACCCTGGCTGTCTCCTCGTGCCCACAGTCCTGGCTCACAATGATAGGAAACCGTTCCTTGGAAGGACGGTAATGTAACAGCTTGTCTAGACAACGACGGACTGTGCTACGGTCACAGGCAATCACGATCACCGGCAAAATCGCATCGGAGGAGATTTGACTGCGACGTGACAAAGGTGCAATAGTGGAAGGCTGGGTGGATGCTGCAGCAGCGGAGAGGCGGAGCCTCTGGGCCTCATTCGCTTTTCTCCTGCTCCAAAGGGCACTGTAACGGTAGATCTGGTGCAAGAGGTCCTTCTGGCGCTCCAGTTCCACCTCTGCGTCCTGGGCCAGACGAATTACCTCTTCAGTGAGGTGAGTATGGTCAGAAAATGACTGAGGCCGAGTCCACAGGAAGAAGAGGATTAGGGCGTGCCAAGCCACAAAAAGCACCACGCCCCAGAGAATCAGGCTGCTTTTCTTCAGCATCCTTCACAGGCACAGGCCCCCACCTTGTCTTCTTCTGCTCTCTCCTTCAATGGGCATCAGGCAATCACCAAGAACCTGGAAAATGAACAGGGAAATACTGTTAAGGGAGATCATGTGTATGACACCCTATCTCATTTGTTCTTCCCCTTCTACCATCCAAATTTATTAAGAAAGGTTTACCCCAAATTCTACATTTCTCATACCCTACTTTAGATACCAAGTAAATGGGGCTTTACTACAGAACAGACAAAATCCTAGAAGAAAACATGGTCTTGAACTGAATGGGAGAGAACAAAGAGGCCTACTGTCTCAAAGGTTTCCACTTATTATAACAAACAAAGCCTCCAGGATGTGTTTTATCTTGATTTATGACAAAAATTGGCCTGACATCAACCTGGAAATCTATTCCATCTCAGTCCATGCTTTGTGTAGGCTCCACCAATCGTTTTAGAAACGTGAAAGAAGGTTGGCGTAGGCGTAAGTCAGAAATGACTTGATTGTCCATAACAACAACGAAAGAAGGTTAAAAAGAAGGAAACAAAAAAATAGCATATATAGCAGAAGATACATGTTTAAATCTTTCTTGGGCACCATTTTCATTTCCTGTAACATAGTCTTTTATTCTGAATACCTGTAAAAGAAATGCACAGCACTAGAATCAACCTTCGAAACCACAGTAAAGGTAAAGGTTCCCCTTGACATTTAGTCCAGTCGTGTCCGACTCTAGGGGGCGGTGCTCATCTCCGTTTCCAAGCCATAGAGCCAGCGTTTGTCCGAAGACAGTTTCCGTGGTCACATGGCCAGCGCGACTAGACACGGAACGCTGTTACCTTCCCACCAAGGTGGTACCTATTTATCTACTCGCATTTTTACATGCTTTCGAACTGCTAGGTTGGAAGGAGCTGGGACAAGCGACGGGAGCTCACTCCGTCGCGTGGATTCGATCTTACGACTGCTGGTCTTCTGACCTTGCAGCACAGAGGCTTCTGCGGTTTAACCCGCAGCGCCACCACGTCCCTCCATCGAAACCACAGGGTCAAATTAAATTGAGAGTTTACTGCTACTGCAGTTATTTTGTTTGCACCCGATACAGAAAACATTACCATTCTGTGTCGGCATGGGGCAGGAAAGAGAGGCAGGCAAAGAAACGTCCTGGCCAGGCTTTAGCTTTTAAAAGTACATTGTTTGTTTTGTTTTAAGCAAACAAAAACACTCTTCATTCTTTTCAGATGAGGGCTTAGAAACTTGAGGAAGGATACCTTTTCCTCATTTCCAACAGGCCTCTCAAATGTGTGACCCTATCTGCACTAAACCTCAAAGAAGCCCTTCTTCATTGAGTAATGCACTTCAGAATATGGGCCGACAGGATCAAGGCTTTTGTTTAATGAGGTGAGGGGATAAATGGTGCACACGGCCTTGAAATCTCATGAGGTCCACATGTTTCTTTTCTCAAGGGAGCCGATGCTCAGTACAATTGTTTCTCCACAAAACCTCATGACCTCCAGAACAAAGGAACTTGAGGTGTTCCATGCAAGACATGTTGACTCTATTCAGGCACTACAAACAGTGGAGAAAATGCATCTGTAGAGGGAAGCATTCTAGCCCAGCCCCCGCTTTTGTCATCACTTGCATCGCCCTGTTACACACAGACCATAAAGACTCTGAAGAGCAAGGGCCTCTAGCATCCATAGGCGTTCTCCCTCTTCAGACCCACTGCCCTCCACGTGTAGCAGGATGATAAAGCCAGGGACAGAGGAGGTTCAAGCTAAGAGTGCTCTTCCTCCAAGCACGAGCATTCATGACACCTGAATAGGGCTTCTGTATGATGGCCACATTTGCATAATTTATTTGGAAAGCAACATTTGATCTTTTCAGAGAACAAAGGTGAAACAGCTTTCCTTTCATTGTAAAGACAAACGCAATTAACCACTTTAAGAAACCATGAAACTGAATGGGGAATCTGAGAGCAGGGTATGGGCTGGCACAAAGCCTAACCCAATGCTGCAAAGCTGTGGCTCCATTGTCCAGTGGCATACCTCAGGGTAAATCAAAGCCAGCGGAACCTCAGTGGATAAGGCTGAAAGGACACAGTAGCCATCTTTCTTCTTGAAGCTACAGAGATACTGGTGTGCGCCCCACACACACACACGCAGGAATGAGAGGAAATATTCAACATGGCTTCCTCACAACAAGCAGTAAGGTAAAGGTAAAGGTTCCCCTTGACAATTTGTCCAGTCGTGTTCGACTCTAGGGGGTGGTGCTCATCCCCGTTTCCAAGCCGTAGAGTCAGCGTTTGTCCGAAGACAATCTTCCGTGGTCACGTGGCCAGCGCGACTTAGACACGGAACGCTGTTACCTTCCCACCGAGGTGGTCCCTATTTATCTACTTGCATTTGCATGCTTTCGAACCGCTAGGTTGGCGGGAGCTGGGACAAGCGACGGGCGCTCACTCCAGCTTTTATTAAATCGCAAGATCTCAAGAGTCCTTATGTTCAGTATGGAGCACAGAAATAACTTAAGTGATTATTTTTGGTTTGTTTGTCTGTCTGGAGAATAAGAGCATAGCTACTGTTTTTTCACATTATCACATTAATGCTAACAAGTTATGGTTTCGGAGGTGACAAGAAAGTTATTTCCAAAATGATATTATTTTTAAGGAGATGAGAGTAGGTGGTTGCTTTGCTATTTGTTACAACAACAACAACGAACCAGCACTAAGGTTAACAGGTTAATAAAATCATGAAATATTACAGATATGCAAATAAACTAACTGGTTCATTGGTTAAGGGCCCACTAAGTGTCAGTTAGGAACTGTGATTAGTTGGGCATCCACAGCCCTACTAGTCAGAGGGAAGCCTCCGAAGCACACCGTTTGAGCCCATTGAGATTCTATTTAGGCTGGTTTCTTGTGATTTCAAGCCCACTAGAATTCCATATAGATTCAACACCCTCCCAAATATCCGTGACTTTTAAACAAGTCTTCATAGCCATAACAGCTAAGGTAGGCAGGTACTAAACTCTGGTCTGCTCTCTTAGCAGCACAGTCTGGCGGTAAATGGCAATTACGACTAGGTAGAAGGACACAAGGGCTTGTACATTACTGTACTACTCCCCCCTCCACCACAACAAATCCTGCTCTACTCCCCAAAAAATACATCAGTGCATCAACCTATTCACAACAATGGGCGTAGTCACAGGAATGAGAAACTCAGTGTAATAACACCACAAACCAAGATTCTGCAGTGGCATACAGAGGGTGGGGGATGAAGACAGAGAGGCAAAATATTGTGGCAGATTAAAGACTAACCGATTTACTTCAGTGTGAGCTTTCGTGGATTAAAATCTGCTTCTTCAGCTACAAGGAGTGCAAACCCTATGTCACTGTATGCATGTATACATGCCCCACACTCCTTTATCTCTGAAGTAGATTTTAATTCATAATTAAATATATATCCCATGATTATACATGCACTCCTTGTGTCTGAAGAAGTGGATTTTTGATCTACAAAAGCTCACACTGAAAGGAGCTTGTTATTCTTTCAAGGGCCATAAGGTTTTGCCTTCTCTCTCTGTAAACATGCCGAGACAGACCTACCATGGCTGCTTCTTTGGAAACTGCAGTACCACAGTTAGTGATCCTGAACTGGTCCTGAGCTCCAAACGTTCCTGGCTGCCTCAAGCACTACTTTAATAAAGTGGTGGGATATATAAATTATGCTAGTGTTTAAAAAATGTGCTATGAGTGTGTTGATGGAAGGAACGTCTGGAGAACAGCACTATAGAACTAAAACCTAGGACTGGAAATATTCTGAAATTAGTCGCAGTTTTCAGTTGCAAAGTATTAGGTACAGCTGCCTCATTCCACGTGTCAGTTTCTTGTCATGTCCTTCTTCTAAGGTCTGCAGCAGCCAAAAATTACCACATTCTTAAATTCCTTCCTAATCGGAATTTCCCTACCATGTGCTGGGAAGCAATGACCACATTTCCAGTTATGGGAAACTGAAAATACTATTAACCATACAGCATGAAAAAGGCAAATGCACACATTATCTATAGAACTGTAAGTTTAAGAATGTGAAAGAATAGACAGAGAATACATATGAGAGAGGTATACAAGAACAGTCCGATACCCTTTAATCCGGTTCCTCACACTTCAAACTATGGGGCTGCAGTAGGAATGACCTGTAAATCCCAGCTCACACACCACTGCCACCCTACAACTGACCCAAGACCCAGTTGGTCCCTTAGACACTAATCCTTGATCCTCTAATCCTCTTGACTCCCCTTTGGCCCCTGCAGCTTACCGGCTGCACCAGGAGCCTTCTTAATCCTCACTTAGTAAATGCCCCAGCCATACATTTATTACCACTGCAGGCTTATAAGTATTTTTTTTTTGCTGTAGGAGTTTGATTGGGTGTGTACTTCTGTCATTTTGCAGGCCCTGGAATTCCCACTTATTGATTAGCTGATATAAGCAACCCTTATTGTGCCCTCTCTGTAAAATCCTGAATATGGCTATTTCATGTCTGGAAACAGTGGTTGGGTCTCAAAATTTCATATCTCATGCACCATCAGTCACTCTATCAAAGAAGCTGGATCCCATAACGATAGAAACGAAAAGTCCACTTTTCCCAAAGACATTTATATGTTTATAGCCATTCTGTTGTTACATTTACCATTTACAGTAAGTCTTAAGGACATAAATATTGTAGTAGTGCTTTGGGGAGTAAACTCAAACGAACAAAAACAGTCAGTCTGTTAGTAATTAAACAAATGTATTCAGCATCAATATTGATTCTACAGTTACCAATTTTATGTCCTTAAAGGTTCTAAATCGTTGTTGTGAAAACCATGCATCCCATTCTAGACCACTACTTGTGCCACCAATAGCAGATGTGCCATTGGTTGGGAATCACTATTTGAGGTGAAGGCACACAGCAATGTTGTACTGGGTTCACTCATGCAGGGTTAAAATGCAAGCGTGTGTAACGTGGGGAAGAAAACTACCCTTCAAGGACATTCTGCACAGAATGGCTACTGAATATTATCAGTATTACTGAGCAAGCAAACGCAAGCGAACACACACACACATACACAATGGCTTCAAGCACAGAAAATGGAAATTCTTTTAAAGTTCTCAGACATTTGGCTTCCATTTCAAATAAGCGATGTTGCTAACCCTTCTGGTATCAGCAAATCAGATAAGATCACTAGAGCGCTAACGTTTCCACCAGGCTGACTGAGAGAACTGCTGCTTACTTCATAGTCCTTCCCCAGGGATCTCAACGTCAATATTTCTGTCACAATGTACCGACAGTTCCTCTAGATATTCCGAGTGATATTACCCTCTGTTCCAAAGCCAGCATATTGTTTATAGCAGAGGAAAGTGTGTGCAGTTCTTTTATAAATTATACACATATTCTTTTCCTAAGTCACATCTTGACACAAGGAAACATATGACACAGGCACAGGTGCAATTCCAATGGCAACCTTTGTATCTCCATCTGCAGAATTTTGTGAAATGCAGAATCCCACACCATCAGCCCCCACATGACTTTTGGAGTACAGGCACAAAGTGGAGCATCCACGTCTCTGCAATAGAAGAACAAAGACAAGTTTTCCCAACCAAGTTGTAAAGTACACATAGGAAGCACTCTGGATGCTTCTTGGCCATCCAGCACCTTGATGCGTACTTATAGGGCTTGTGAGTTTTCCTGACGGCCAGTTTCACCTATCACGAATAGTGTAGACTCTGCTTTGTCAGACCCTTGGCATCCACAGAAGGGGACAGATTACACTGATAATGAGCAGACTGCCCAGGTATTCTTAACTCCTGAAGCAAGAACATTGTTTCATAGCAACCTGTGGTCTGTTTGGAAAGGGGAAAATAAGAGAGATGAAAGTTTGGAGGTCCTCAAAACGAAGGCACAAAAAGACTGTCATTTGGGTGGATCCATCTGTCCTGCTCAGCCAAGCTCTCAAGATGATTCCTACAACATCTGTTAAAGTCAAGCCCCTTAAATGACCTCCTTACATCCTGGTAAGGGTCAGGAGGAGCACAGCAGGGCCGGCTGTGATCTATACTGCTGAAGTCAGAATCCGTGCGATGGCAGACAAGGTGGAAGAGCACAGGAGGTCACAATATACAGGAAGGGATCTACAGAGTTCATGGGGAGGATGGGAAAGAGATGGATTAAGAAGATGATGACAGGAGACTTGAGACAGAGAGGCACAGAAGATACTTTAGTGGTTTATATTCAGAAGGACAAATCTCTTTACACGCGGTTGTAACTGCCAGAGTTTTTCCCTCTGAAATGCCTGGCAGCTAAAAGGAAAGGCACAGTAACTGCCTAAGTCATGCACACAACTTTGGGGAAGTCCTTTTTTAAAACGAGTCTCATAATTTCAGAGATGTCAGACAGAAAAGAAACTTTACCCAAACTCTGGCCACGTGGCCCTAGAGACCCAGCTGTCATCAATTTCCCATCCAGCTGCACCTCACAAGAATAAGAAAGGGATGTATTTTTCTCAGAACAATGCCAAGCATCCCAAGTGGGGAAGGCATATGAACTATTTCCATTTTGATGACACCATATTCTAAGTCTCTAGGGAACATCATGTAACAGTTTTAAGCAGGTGTTACAGACAGCAGGAGACCAGACTGATCCCTGTGGAACATAATAAAATCCTGCTCACAGGGAAGAACAGTTTCCTAGCTCTGGTTACTTAAAGCAACCTTCCACATAGGATGAAAATCACTCCAACACTCACCTTCCAGTACCCAAACTACTAATAGTAGTAAATTACAGTCATACAACCCTTTTAAATATTCTCATTGCATAAAGGCCACCACAGCAGTCCATCAACCCGGTGTAACTCCACCAGACACCACTGCAAAGATGCAACGTCAGCATGCAAAGATGGATTCACTGCTGCCAAATTTGCTCCAGAATAAGTGTGGCATAGTCTTAAGCCACATTTGAGTCACTCAAGTTTCCCACCATTTCCACTCCTGCTATCAATCTAAAGGCTTCATTTTCCAGAAGCCACTCAGAAAACCAACTGAAGAGGGTGTGCCTGGTGGCAGCAGCATCTAACACTCACTACTAGAGAAACTCAACAAGGTTTTCTCAAAAGAGCTCACCAGATGTGCAAGGAAAACTCCAAGAACAGTGGGTCCAGTTTCTTCTGGTAGCAGATTAATACAACAACTCCTCTGTTGAAAACCTCTGTGGAAACTACACAATCCTGCAGTGTCAGCCTTCACTGGCCATGACCAAGGAGTCAGACGAGCCAAGATCCCTGCCTCGTGACCTGTGCAGAATCATACTGAGCCTCTAACCTGCAGTGTGTGTGTGGAGCCCCAAGTGCATCAGAAGAGGCCCTTGCTTGTCCTGAGAGGCACTCAAAAGAAAACAATTCATCTCAAGAACTAACAAAGTCTTAAACAATATCATCTGAAAGGTCCATTGTGTCATTGGTTACGCAGTGGAATGGATGAAAAAACAGCATGCTCACTCTCTCTCTGCAACTCAACACCAGCTAAATACATTCAATGACTGTCCTTTACTAAATAGGATATATAGAAAAAAAGGTAGAATATCTGTATTCACATTTTTATTCTGCCTTTCCAGTAACACAGAAAAAAGGACTGAAGCAAGTCCAAGAACATTATCAAGAACAGGTTAAATAAAACAGGTTAAATAATAATACCATTAAAATAATTACAATCATCAACACACAATCATCAATTGGCCCATGCTTCCAGGCACTGAGTATCTAGAGAAAGCAGTACTCTGGTGGGATCAGCTGCCTCCTCTAGTTGGGTCTCATGCTAGATTGGCTTCTCTACACTAGGATTAAATTGCGAATTACAGTTGGTTTACTTAACCAACAAGAACAAGAGGAAAAAGCTGAGGAAGGGAGGCAAGGTACAGGATGAGATAACAGAAGCATTGAGATAGTAGGAACTGTGGAGAAAGAAGAGAAAAGAGAGAGCTCACGGCCTGCTTCCTGCCCTTCCTCTCTCGTTTCTCATGCTCAGGCACCAGGTTTGCTTCTTTGTCTCCTTCCCCAACACAGAGAGATAAAAGATCATGGCCCCACAACCTATCTATAACCGCCCAATGGATGAAGCACCAAACATGCCCAAAGTCCTAATAAAGCTGCCTAAAAATGAACAAGTAGTACAAAAACAACAGTAGAAAAGCTTTCAAAGGGGATAAAAATACGTATCTTCCATTTCTGCTTACTCACAGAGAGTCACTCCTTCTCCAAGGCATCCACCGCCAAAAGGAAAAATTCCAAGACATCTCCCCTTACTCGAGTCTTTTCCTTAATGCAGCAGGAAGAGGTACTTGCTTCCTGGCCTCCCATCAGCTATGTACAAGCCCTCTGCATTTCTTCATAACTACTAGGATTACAAACTTCAGAAGACTTATTATGTACCAGAGGGCAGTTTAGCACAGATGTCTGCACAGGTATGGCCACCATCAATTGAGCAACTCTGGACGCACTTTAAGATATCCCATGGATCTGACTTAACACAATCAAAAACCAGCCTGAGCAAGTCTGCTGCAACCAACTGGGATTTGCTTTTGAGCCTTCTCAGAGGGACTATTTTTTCCTCTGTTTGAAACTGAGTGCAGTTCCTCTTCAGAACAGGAAGTTGTGTATTTTCTATATGCCTTGCAAAACAAAGATTAGATAAGAATTTGGAAGGGGTGGCACTTGCTGACACAGCGTTGCCCTTCCAGAAATTTACAACAAAAACCAAAAGCTTTTTGAATTCAAAGGGTGATTTCTCTGAATGTTTTCAGGGAATAAGGTGTCATTGGCAGTAGCTGAAACAATATGTTGGCTAGCAAAGAACAAGATCAAGCTTCTCTACAGGCAGCCGTATCACAGATTTCAATACAGATGATCCGAGCATCGAAGTAGTCGCAAGTTTCCAATCTAAGGAAGCAGAGGAATCGGAAATAAATTCCATTTTGGCTCTCTTCAAAAACTGAAGCCTACAGGCCAGGGATATAATCCACATTCCACTCACAATTGCCAGAAACCACAAGCAGCAGCGGCTTGCCTTTCAGGACAGTCCTCAGCAGCTCAGCCCTGTGCAAGTAAGGAAAGAAGGATATAGTTCTAAATCACCAACGCTATCACAGTTGCACAAACTCCTATGCATCTGATTATACACAAACTAAACATGAGGTGGTGGTGGGGAAAATATTGTTTTGTCATACATAAGGTAGAATCCAGACAACCTCTATTACTACCAATGTTTGCCAACTTCTCTGAACTTACCAGCAACTGTAACAGTTCTTCATCCAGCTATGCTGCCCATAAATTCCAGGAATATTGCTTTGAGGCTGCTAAGTGAGCACTGCAGCTGGAAGACCTGTCTGCATGGCCATTTGTTCTCCGATTACTACAACCTATCTGTGTTTATTTTTTGTATCTTTCCTGGTTAAAAACTGCCCTTGCCATTGTACTCTAAATCTAGGACACATTATTAATTTTTTGTGTAACAAACAAGTTCAGCAAGAAAAAAAAAATATTCCTGTGATCCTGTGTAGGTTTGTATAACCCAACAATTTCAAATGTAAAATAGGAAGAGTTGCGCTTTTAAAACCAAGGGAGTAGCTGTAATTTAGTGTCTGAGCACATGTTTTGCATACAGAAAGCCCCAGGTGCAAATGCTGGCAACTCCAGTTGAAATGTCCTCTGAGATGTGGCATAGCTGGGAAAGACCCAAGACCCTGAAGAGCTGATTCTAATCGGGGGGGGGGGGGGGGAGGGGACCCAGTTTGGATGTGGATGGTCCTAGGGTCTGACTTGAAGGTAACTTCACGAGGCAGAAGAACTTGGGAATGTCAGATGGATTCAGCAACGTATCCAAACAAAAGATAGGGAAACTTTGCCCCTTAAAGCTGTGTTAGAATTCAACTCTGAGAAGCTCCGACTAGCATGGGTAATGGAAATCTAACAATGATGGAATGGCAGTCTAAAACACCGGTGAAGAGGGACAAAAGATCCTTATCCTATCCTAATCAGAGGCAGCCCAGCCCATATTCTGAAGAGCAAGAAATATTTGGGAGTTCAGTATATAGGGGGTGACAACAATGTCACATTCCCTAAGGTAGGTGGCCAAGGTGGAAAAGTCTGTCAAGACACAGCACACTAATGACATCCAAGCAGACCAAAAAGAGCTACAATATCTATCTATGCTAGTCAAAATGGGGAGGAGAACTGCAGATAAGATTCAAAGAGTAAACAGTAAAGCAACTGTGGATTGGGGCCAACAAAAAACCCAGTCCTATCAACTTACACATTATAAAAGGACTAAACAGTTTGTGACTTCCTTGAAAAGAGGTCAAGGATCATGGTGATAAATTCAGAAAGCTTAAGTCAGTAGTGCCCATAAAAAGCAAACTGAAGTTTATAACTTACAAGGGAAAGAGCTGAAAATAAGAACAAAAAGCATCTATATAATATACTATTACGCAGAACAGACAATAAGGATGACAATTCATAGAATACTGTGCAGATTCTGGATGCTCTGTCTTAAAACACAAATACAAATATATAAAACAGAACAGAACAGAAATTAAAACATTAAGGGACTTGGAATATCATCCTTATGAGAAAAGGCTAAAGCATTTGGGACCTTTTAAGGTTTAGGAGGAAAAAAACACACAAAATTGGGACATCCAAAGTTTAAGTTTACGAGCTGCTGAGAGACTCACCATCTAGAGAAAAACTTCCCATACAGATATATATTGGAGTGACAGTAGATTAAACTAAAGATTTTCACATGAAATATAATCTTAAAACACTGTAGGGAATTTATGGAGGACACAGCTATCAACAGGATGAATAAAAATCAATGATTTTTTAAAAATCAAATTAATTTCAATCACGATTTACGGTAAATCAAAAATATTGTTTTGTTTGAATTGTCAAAAATTCCGATTTTATTTAGATCAATTCTACCCTGTCTGTCATTTGATCCCAGATCATGTGGAAACAATTAATAGTCTCTGAGAAACAATAGCAGGAGCCACAGTGGAAAAAAGGATGGCAGGCTAGATAGGCCTTTGCTGATCAAGCCGGGTTCTGCTCATATTTATGGTGATAAGATACGGGAAGGTCATTTGTTGTGATGGAAATGCATTAGATCTAATCAGGAAAGAAAAACCTAGCAGTTGTTAGGGACAACAGACCTCCCATGTTCCTAGGCAAAGTATCTGCTGTGAATAAGGACTTACAGAACTGACTTTTATGGAGTACAACTTTCACAATCTCACAGTGGCCATGCTGGCTGGGGGATTCTGTGAGCGGTCACCCAGAAAAAGTACATTTCCCAGTTACTGTTTTGAGTAGCTAAACCCTACAGCAAAGAAGAAGGTACAGAGACTTGTGCTTTCATATGGAAGAGGGCGAAGTAATAATCAGGCAAGGAACTGAGAGACAGACACATTCTCAACATGAAATCAAGAAATGGAGTTTGAACTTCTGTACTTTCCTCCAGTTCTGTCATACCAGTAAATAGTTAAACTGAAAAACCTAACAAAGTAGAACAGGAACACAGATAGGCCAGTCTGACTTTCCATCTGCAAAAATCTGGCCTATCCCATCTTTAATGCCTCAGGCAAAGCTGGGGAACTTCTTTCAGTCCAAGGTCAAATTAAATTTCATGGATGTTCTCAGAAGCTACATGTAAAAAGACAAACCCCCAAATACCAGCACATTTTAATTTAGGTCTCGTTGCCAGTAAATGAATCTTATAGAATTGGAGGGGAGGGAACCACAAAAACTGGTAACCCACCAAATGATGGTGTCATAGAGGGGTGTGTGGCCATCTAGAGCAGGGGTCCCCAACCCCCGGCCCGTGCCAGTGCGTGGCCTGGGCCGCGGAGACAGATCTCCCACCCCCCGCATGCACTCCCCCCCGCACAGCCCCTTTGCACATGCATGCAAGTGCGCGCCTGCCCACTGCAAGCGCCCTTCACGCATGTGCACGCCCCCGAGTGCCCCTGCCCCTTCGCGCATGCATGCGAGTGCATATGCACCCTCGCAAGCGCCCCCTGCCCCTTCACGCATGTGCACGAGCACAGGGGGTGCCCCACCTTCCCCACACATGGACCCTGTCCTCCCCCAACCGGTCCACGGTGTCAAAAAGGTTGGGGACCACTGATCTAGAGAACTCACAAGAGGTATGTATAGTGGGACCACAGGAGGGCTGCATTTGGTCCCAGACCCTGAGGTTCCCCATGTTCTGACAGACAGTGATGGGACAACTCGTTTCTGAAAGTATGGGAAGCTGCTGCCAGTTTTGTGCTGACAACAGTGGGCCAGACTGGCCAATGTCTCACTTGTGATAGGCAACCAATTGTGCACAGGACCGAAGGCAACGTTCAAGATGCTTTACAAGCACTTCACAAAATATAGTTTGATCATCAGTCACCTTTTATACACATTGTAGAGAAAAATATTTTTGGAAACTTTGGGGCAACTAGAGGGTCTGCAGCCAGGGTGTTAACTCAAGGATCATGTGGCCAAAACCAAACAGTGTATTATTTTAAAAAAGGCTCCTTACATCTGAACTGTGTAAGCTTTCCCTCGGGGCTAACTCGTGCATTAACGTCTACTCCTACCCCAAAGAAAACATTCCAAGCATATGAACACATGTTGTGTAAATTAGTAACGCACAAGGTCTTGACTGGCTGAGGCTTACAGGATTTACGCCAGTCCCTTTTGGAGTTTCATGTTTCAAGAACGTCACCGCTTCAGACTGGTCTCATACTCTACACTTAGCAACATCCCTGGCCCTTTCAGCTTTCCCACAGTAATATACGCACACAGATGTAGCACAAACCAGGCAGCTCTCTCTTTTAAGTGCTGCACACCACACCCTGTGGTCTCCCCTGCCCTCAAATCATAAGGGGGAAAACCTCTGTCAAGATTCAACAGTCTGAACTACTCACCTGCATGAAGGAGGACAAAGTAAATGAAAGACAGCTCTTTATGGGCAGAAGGTTTTTGTAGTAAAGAGAGTTCAAATTAATTGGATTCCTTTCAGTCATGCTACGTAAGCCATCTTGAACAATTTGTTCCAAATAAAAAATGCAGGCCTGATTGACATAAGATGAGTAATACAGCCAAGTCTCCACTAAGCTACCAGGAGCCAAGGTCCAGACAAGCTCATCCAGCAAAAGCCAACAGCTTTCTCTTTGTCTTCTCTGCTTGCCCACATCTATGCTGCAACATCATTCAAAGCATTTATCAAGCTGTCAGTGTAAAAGCTTGTGACCAAACCAGTTTGATGGCCCAAAGCTGAACCTTGACCTGGTTCAAAAAGAAAAGATGGAGGGTCAACGGGACCTTTGCTCTCTCTGCTTAGTCTGGCTCCAGTTGTACCCATAGGAGGGAAACTCCACCTCATAGAGAATTGAGCAACAAAAGCTAGGTGGAACGGAGATAAATTTATCTGATACATTTCCTCTTGGCTTCTGTGGCACTGCATTTAAAACTAATTATTACTGGAAGTACCAAGTATCATCCACAGCATTTCCTTTTGCAATCCTCCAATGAGAGGATTCTTTTAAATAAGAGGGAGAATTCTGATATGTACCTCTGCACATTTCCCACATGGTAGCATAACTCTTTAGGCAGACAACGTAGTGTCCGCCAAGTGTTTTGGACTATCACTTCCACAGCCAGTCCTTGATTGTTGGTCACGTCATCTGGGGCATATGGAAACCACATTCAAACAAACATGCAGGACACCATGTTGCCCAGCTCTTAACGTCAACTGCATTTTAGCTCTCGATGTGATGATCAGTGCTTCAAGACTGAGTAATGAGATGGTAGTAATTATTCAAAATGTGACATGATTTGTGACCTTGTATGCACAATTCCCCACACCCACATACCTATATCAAGGGTGGATGTAGGTTTTCCTCCCAGCTTGGCTGCTGACATTTCAGGCCTCATTATAGGGTTGTCAAGCTAAGAAATATTCAGAAGTGGTTTTACTCTTGCCTTCTTCTGTGCACTACTAACAAAAGTTAGCTTGAGTGTCACTACCGTTGTCTGTGTATTATCCTCCCCGTCAGTGTCCCCTTGTCCTACTACTGCTGCCCAGTAGCTGACTTCTAAGTGCTTCTTTGCCCCCATCACCAATGGAGCTATCCACTCTCTTCTCTGATGTGTCTGTTACTCCTGAAGAGAGTGGGTACATCTTAATCTGGCGCCTCAAATGTGACTGTTCCACCTTGCGTGACCCTGATAGACTAGATCAGTAATGGAGCCTAGCCTCCTGACAGCATTGTTCTTACCTTCTTGATACACTGAAACTCCCTCACCACATTAAGGTGTGAATCCATGAGGGGTACTGGAAAAGGAAATAATGCTATGAAGAGTAGAAGGCAGCAAAAAAAGAGGAAGACCAGATACGAAATGGACTGAGCACATTATGGAAGCCAGGGCCTTGAGTTTGAAAGAGATGAGAAGGGCTGTTAATAATAAGACATTCTGAGGTCACTCATTCAGTGGATCACCATAAATTGGAAGCAGCTTGATAGCACCTAGTAACAGATAGGAGTGACACACTGTACTATACCCCACATCCTCCTTCCATAGTACCTTCCTGCTCTGAGAAGGTTATGTCTCATCCTGCACCAAATGAAAAATCACTGTGATGCATTGAAGCTTCACTAACATATGTCTAGCACCAGAAAGAGAAACAGAATGACCCGTGGCAGTGTGAAGAAATACTCTTGAAAGAGCCATATTTCCTCACACTATAAGGAAGCAACATTCAGCTATTTGGTTCCAGCAACAGATTCATGATGTGTGGCCTTGACTTAAGACAGCAACTCTTAAATAAGAAGAACTCTTAATGTGGCTGTCTCTGAGGCCATAGATTGCAGATTCCAAGAAAAACATCTGAATCATAATTTCTAAGGATTTTCATTTTTATCAGAAATAAACTCTGCTGAAGTCAAAAGGAAGCATTTCTAAATTCCCAGTCACACCTGAAGGTTTATGCTGCTGCACTTACTGGATTCTGAACTCAAGGGCAGCTCTGGACAAGATGATGACAAGACATAACACATGAAATGCAGTTCCCTGGAAAAGAGAACCAGTGAAATAAATGGTTCATTGAGGTCATACCCTCTCGGCTTGCTTCCACTTCCACTTCAGATAGCAACTAACTTTAGCCTTGACTGGCAACGTGCAATCTGTAGATAAACAAGAGGCTGAAATAAACTAAAAACTACTAAGACAAGGTGCTTTCAGATGACTAGAGACTCTGATTTACTTTTGTAGTTACCATGCCAGAACTTATGTTAGAGCCACCATAAATGCACAAACAAGATTTTCTCAAGTCACTCGCAAACCAAACTGTGCATCAGACATTTCAATGAAACTTTCTGGACAGATAGAAAACTCTAAGGACCCACTGAGCTTATCCAAGATTTAAGATGACTTTCCACTTGAATAAGTTTCAATAACAGAACTGCTGGATAGCTCAGTGGTTTAGGTCTTTAGCTGCAGAGCCAGGGGTTGGGAGTTCAATTCCCCACTGTGCCTCCTTGATAGGGGCTGGATTCGATGATGATCCAGAGGGTCCCTTCCAGCTCTGCAGTTTGAAGATGATTATTTAACAGGTAAGGATAAGTGTCCCAGCCTGACTTTTAGGTCCCTGTGAAGAACTGCCTGTTCAGAAGAAGTATCTTCACACTCAGATTCATAAAATGTCCAGTATTGACACCAACTTCCATCAGCAAGATTCAATTCTTCCAGTTCTGCCAAAATCAAGTGTAGTTTCCTCAAAACAGCAAAATCTAAGTCTGTCTCCATAAACGATGACATTTTTGACAAAAACACAGCTAGCTAGGTGTGTTCAGACATGCTTGAAAGGAAGCCTCTAGGCACAATCTCAATCCGTCACTCAAGTTCTTTGGTAGCTTAGATAACTTGTTGCCCTGCCTAGAGGGAATAGGTTATAGGTTTTATTACATTTAATGAAACTAATATTACTCAGCTAGGCCTTTCAGAAAGCCAACACAGCTTCAGATTCATAATTACTGGCTCTCACGTGCACAGGACAATGATGGAAACTCCCTCTTCCACCCTGGGTTTTATACTTACAGGATCCGGGGGGGGGGGGGCTTTCCGCTTTGCTACCTTTATGGGTCAGGTGAGAAGGCAGAACAATTCAGTTTCAGCCGCCTTAACTTGAGGATTACAGCTTTGTAAACTCCATAAGGAGCATGAGATGAAAAGCGTTAGAGTTCATAAAATTATAGGAGAGAAGAGTTAAGGGAAGTAAAGCTACGCAGAAAATAGAGGACAGAGAGTCCAACTACGGAACACGTATGAGGCTTCAGAAACTAAGCACAGGACAGTCTAGCAACACAGGCTATCAGCACAGCCTTATCCTTTGACCTTGGACTTAGACCTAGTTATAGTTTGACACAGAGCAGTCTAGCAAGTTCAGCAATTACATTTAGAGAATTACAGGTTATGGGTCACATTTCCCCCCTAAATATATTTCTCCCATATGAAAGAACAAAATCATCATGCTCAGTGGAGAGAGGGGGGCATTGCTTACTGAACTGCAGCCTGATGAGGCTAATTTTCTGGTGGTGTGCAAGAGGGTCTTCTCTGTTTTGGCAGCCATCACGTGGAACACACTCTTCCCACTTGGGGCTATGTGGGCTCCCAGGACTGGATGTTTTTGCTATCAACTGAAGACCAAGGTGATTTTCTGATTATTTTCCTAAATGCTACCTCAGTTTTAATGAACTGTGATTTTTATGAAATAAACTATTTTTGTCCTCTTTAGCTACTGGCTCTTCTGTTTTGTTTCTTAAGTTGCAAACCATTCTGAGATTTTGCTCCATTGAAAAACTATACAGAAGTGCTTTAAAAGAAAGTCAGTCCTTCATCTAATTTGACACAATTTGAAGAGGGAAAGGTGCAGGCATGGATAGGCTGCAGCAGACAGGAACATCACTTCCAGAACCTACAGAACCTTAGTTTTTGTCAAGTAAGAGTTCTCCATTCTGTACCCATGCAGTCATACGATCACCACACAGGAAACAAGACACAGCGATGGCCACATACACCGTCAAGCACGTGCGTGACTTTTTACGCATCTGCTGTGCACCAAATTCAAGTATAAGCATCCAGGCAAACACAGAATCACACTTAAGACATTCCAAAGACCCCCACACTTAAAATTCACACTTAAGACATTCCAAAGACCCCCACACTTAAAAGCTTACTTGCAGTGTTTCTTACATCCCCTCTTCATACAAGGACAAGACTCCAAGTGATTTTAAAAGTTCAGTTTAAATCTCCGCTAACATTATCTTGCTGTTGTCACATGCCTGGCATAAAAGACATCAAAAGATATTTTTCTCTACCTCCATTTGAAGCTCTGTAAAGACATATATGATCACCCTGAGCAGATTATTGAGTGTAGCTTGGGGAGATATTCCTTGTGCCGTAAGAGAAACATAAGTCCAGCTCAGGAATGTCCTGCTGCTGATAAGTTTTGCATTTATTTCTCATTTGTCCCATTCTTTATAATCCTCCAACCAATAGGCCAAACCCAACTTCATAAACTTGCCTTCTGTCTCACTGGCAGGCTTAATTAGCTAGGGGAAAAAAAACACCTTTCTGTCGGTATCCAATTTCCAGCTGCGGGAAAGCGGCAAGGCTTCTGCATTCTGTCAGACCTGTTTGGCAGGACCAGCGGAGAAGGCAGTAGTATGCTGCTGTGCCACAGTTTGAAGCCCTGAGTGCTAGTTTCACATCCCCCAGGAAAATCCGGAAACAGGGCTCCTCCCTTGTGGGAGGACAGAGGGTGGGGTTAAGAGGTTGCCAGAGGGAAGGGCTCTTATCAGGAAGTAAGCCTTTTCCCCTTCCAAGCTGGAGAGGAAAGACTTAACCCTCACATACCCAGAACTACAGGAAAACAGTTTGTAGACAACAACAAGTTTTCTATCAGGCTGCATTTATTCCAACTTAATACATAAAGACACCCCTCTCCTGCAAAGGATGGAGTGGTGGGTAGAATTGGACCAGAATATCTGAATCAGCCACAAGTCAAGGGCAGGGTGATGTTTGTAAAAGTGCTGGAAATAGTTTCTGGAAAAAAAGAGAAAGGAGGGGGGAAAACAGATTTTCTGGAGATTATTAGCTAGCAAAGTAAGCAATGACCGCAGTGAGCTAATTTCTGCTGCCACGTTTCCCCACAGACGAGTGTTAACCATTAACTGTTCTCTTTCTAGCCAGCTGCTGGCCTGTTTCTGTTGGGGAAGGTAGGCAGAAGAGATAAACAGGATACAGGAGGAGGAGGGGAAGAGCCGTGTGCATGTGAGTGGAAGGGCAAAAGGCCTCCTGTGTGTTAGGGGTTCAGAGACACACGCACACACATATCATCCTGTCACAGAGAAGGGATTAAGGAGGAAGGGGAAAGCTCTAGCAGGGCCCCAGGCTTCTCACAGGCCCCAATAGGAGGAGAACAGGAAAAGCCGAAGTGTAATCTGCACCTATAGCTAAACAATGGAATTTGGGGGGAAAGGAAGAGATCGCTTGAGCGGAAGGAAACAGAGATACAATGGTATGTTTCTTGGAACTTTGTGGCAGGAACTTGTAAATGCAGATCCTGGATTTACTTTAAATGCTACCCAAGCAAACAGGGGTCCAGAACTTTGAAAAGATACTTTTTTAGATGCCAACTCTCAGAATCTCTAACACTCTCTCCTATGCTGGCTGGGCAATTATGAGAATTATCGTCTCAAAAAGCTTTTGTAAGCTCTGGGTAAATGTGGTGAGAGAAAAACTCAATTCACTGCAGTGGAAGTAGACACAATTAAGAGGATGAAGGTTAAAGTCTGTGCTTAGTTCCCCAATTATCTTGTCTTCCGTAAATTTATGAGGGCATTCGGGGAACAAGTCACATCACAGTACATTTAAGAAGTGCTCCATATATAAAACCAACAACAACAACAAAAACCACACCCAAATTTATTCAATTATTCTTTGGAATAGCAAGGCTGCAATTGAACACAGGGACAACCGGACACCAAATTAGGACCAGATTCTCCAATTCTATCCCCACCACGGCTGCCCACTCTCTAATCAGAAACAGAGCCTTTCCTCTCAGCTTGCTGGTTCTTAGCTTGCTGGTTCTTGCATAACGAGGCAAAGTGGAGGAAATAAAAGGAACAAAATAGACCAGAAACAGGAAGCCAGCATCAGCAAACCGAGAAGAAAATATGATGTTCTAGCACATAGTTCAGAAACAAGGCAATGTGGAAAGCCACACAATGAAGTTCAACCTTAAATAAAATAATCACACACCATGAAGTCAATTTTGACTTATAGTGATGCTTACAAAAGTCTTCTTTCTAGTTATGGAGTACTCAGAAGTGGTTTACCATTCCCTTCTTCTAAGGGCGCCCTGGGACTGTGCCGCTCGTAGAAGGCTACACAAAGCGGCTCTTCTGCTGGAAGGCACAGGAGGGAATTGAAGCCCTGATCTCCGAGCAAATAGTTGAGAAACAAGAAAAGATGGAAGGGCTAATAATGGGGTCAATATGAAAAATTCTGAATTGATACCACACCTTTGTTTTGTAGTGTAAGTTATGGTGGCATGCATAAGCTTTTCAGATGGTTTCCCAGATCTAGACACTGTCCAGACCCAATTACACTCTGGCAAAGTTGCTGTATTGCATGTCTTGAACACATGGATTTCCTCAGCTGAGGAACAGAGCAGTCGGGACTGAGCAACCATGACTGATTCCTTCCCAAGGTAATGTGAATACAGTCTAGCAATTACAGCAGAAAGGCTAAAGGATAAAATGAATGCTGGAAAGGTCACTCAGTCACACAGCTAAGAGCTGTGATTTGAGCATGGAGATGACAAACGGTTTCTCATCCCTGGCAGGGTTAGTCCCTCTGAAGTCCTGAGGGACAGAGAAGCAAGAATCAGACAGAACTCAGTGTGTCCCAAAGGGGCAACCCAGTTCTCCTCATTAGGCAACTGGGTCATTTTCTTTCAGGGGGGCTGAGATACTGAAAAAGTATCTTCAATATTACCACCCCCTCCCTGACCTCTCTCTGTAGACATAGGAACAGAGACTTTGATAGTGTTCTACATCTCAGCTGTTCATTCCCATTTGCCTGCATTCTGTTTTATACAGAGACTATGAAGCTATGATACGTCAAAAAGGAGGGTATGTATCCAAAACCTACATTGTACAGTGGGGAAGAGAAGGTTAATGAGCAGTTGTCCCATACCCTTGCTTACACTGGAGCAATTTGACAGGGAGAGTCAATATCACTTGCCCTTCAACCTTTCCTGCATTCTAAACATGGCCGCTGTTAAGAAGGAAAGTGTCACTCTGAGGAATATATATTTCTTGTAGTGATAATTCCACAGCCATTTCTACCAATCATTCTGGACAAGGGTCTCTGATCTTCAGACTGAAGGCACTCATAACTTTAAAGGGGCACTTCAAGTTTGTACTGATGTGCTAAACACCGACTCAGATGACAGCTTCGATTCCGCCACATCTCCAGTTTTAAAACTGAAACACCTCAGTGCTTAAGGCACACAGATCCATGAATCAAAAAGAGGGGATGCTGCATGCTTCAGCCTGATAACATGTCATGATATAAGATGATTTCACCATAGCCTCTTGCCCAGCTATCAGTCCATCCTTCAAATTAATAATCTTCTGAACAAGATTACAAGAGAACGACTAAAATAACTACCGTAGGTATGTTTAGCTTGGTATGAGGGGAGACATGATAGCAGTCTTCCAATATCTGAAGGGTTGCCACAGGGAAGAGGGCATCGATTTATTCTCCACTGCGCCTGAGGGTAGGACAACAACCAATTGGTTGAAAATCGTCAGAGGGAGATCCAACCCGGAAATAAGGAGGAATTTCCTGATGGTGAGAACCATTAAGTAGTGGAACAGCTTGCCTCCCGATGTTGTGGTTGCCCCATCACTGCAGGTTTTCAAGAAAAGATTGGACAGCCATCTGTCCAGGATGGTATGAGATCCGGGATGGTATGAGGTCTCCTGCCTTGGGCAGGGGGTTGGACTAGAAGACCTACAAGGTCCCTTCCCACCCTACGACGATTCTATGAAGATGAATGCTATCCAGAGACCAACTTTCAAGCTTGAACAGATATAAGCAAGCAGCAGTTGAAGTCAACCTTGTTCGCAGCTGTTCAGAAAATATGCCTTCCCTTGAGACACCAGGATGGGAATGTTTTGCCCAGCTGGTTCACTCAGGCTGTTCAGTCCGCTTCCCTACAGCTATAAGGAGCCAGACCTAGGAAGATTCAATGCAGAACACTATCACTAAAGTAGTGGAGCCAAAGAGGTGTGGGCAGCTAAACGAAAAAATACAAAGAATTTGCAGAAAACAATTATCACACTTTATAATGTGGCTTGTCTTGCCTGGTTAGTTGAATCCAATAGTATAGTGTTTTCCTGCCAAAAAGGAGCAGCTTCAAATTGGGAAACAGAAAGGGGAAAACTACAGTTGTCTGGGAAGCTTGAGAAAGGTTGGTAGTACCACAGGAAAAAAAATGCGACATGGAAAAGGAAAGAAAGCTACATAGCCAGGGATGATTATCCACCTGAAGACCTGAGGTTAAGGACCCTTCTTTTGTTTTTAAGAAAGCAGAAGGGTCTTTAGTCCTAAAGACTATAATCTGGCTCCTTTGGAAAACAGATGGTTCACAAACAGCTAAATCTTGTAACAGATTCTATGCTATGGGGTTATTATGTGCAATATACATACCCAATTTCAGTCAGTTTCAGGTTGAAAGAAATGGGGCAAGGAGGATTCTCAATGCGATAAAGGCGGGAAAACACACACACTTTTTTCTCCTTGTCTACAGAAAACCACTTCTCACAAAAATTGCTTGCCATAAATTATGAACCACCAAACGGAAAGAAAAGACACAATCCTAGAAATTAGACCCTACAACAAGGCCAGATGCCAACTGTGTCACCCACTGCTTGCTACAGACAACAACATGATAGAGCCTAACAGATAGCATCACTCGCCAACCATGTCCCTTAATATAAGGTCAAGGGAAGCAACAATGTGTCCTCCAGACTTTTCGGACTATATTTCCTAACAAGCGGATATCATTATTCATTGACTATTGTATCCTCTTGGAGAAACTTTGGAAGGCTGGAGTGCGGGGGGTATGGGGACACTGCATTTCTGCAGAACATTTTTCATGGAGTAGCATTAGGGAACATCTACTTAATTGTGTGATCCTTACGCTGCAGGGTACTTTAGGCTTCAATCTTGTCTCCCATATTATTTTAACCACTACCTGAAGCCACTGAGAAAGACCATGTGGAGATCTGGGGTGAGATGGCATCAGTATGTGGATTACACCTCCTACTATTTCTTATTTATTGAAAATATTTTACCCCATCTTTTTCCTTACAAACGACCTAAGGCAGCTTACACTACTAAGACAATATTTGAAAGCTAAAAACAGTAAGTATACAAATATTAAAAAAGAATCAAACAAATGCCACATTAAAAATGGCAAACAAAATCAACACCCAAAACAGATTCAATGGAACAAGGCACAACATACCATTTAAAAATCCCTCCCGGACAGACAGTCACTAAAGAAAAGCCTGTTTGAAGAGCAAGGTCTTTGCCTGCTTGTGGAAGGAGAGTAAAAATGGGGCCAGCCTGGCCTCCTATGGGAGGAAGTTCCAGAGTCTGGGTGCAGCAAAAGAGAAGGTTCTTTCTTGTGTCCCCACCAAACACACCTGCAAATGTGGCAGTGTTGAGGGAAAGGCCCCTGATTATCTTAAAACCCAAGGGAGACACAGCCCTGTTTCTCTACTGTACCTTAATAAATCAAGGCAGTGTAGGGGCTGGACCAATATCTGTAGGCACTAAGAGAAGATCAATAACACAGAATGAATCCTGAAAAGTCAGAAACATTGCTGACTGTCAGTTTGAGTTCAGGGAAGAAACAGATAGATATTTTGGGTAGAACTGTGCTCCCCTTGAAAGAGGAGCATATAACTTGGTGTACTCCTGGACTAACTTTGGTACAAAGGCCCAAGGAGTCCCAGTGGATGAGAGTAATTACTTCCAACTACAGCTCTTCCTGGATTCAGTACAGTGATCCAATGCTTCAGAATCTCATGTCTGAACCACCATCAGACATTCTTCATGTTGCTGCCCTTAAAGAGGGTTCACCTCCAAATTCCTCAGATCAGTGTAGAATTCTGTTGCTCAGTTACTGAGCAATGTATCAAGCCACAATCACATTATATCTCTTCTCTAAGCTTATTGACAGCACATGACAGCCTATGAGGCCAGGACTAAGTGCACCCAATTTCAGGCAGCAGCTATCTTAGAAACTCCTTATGTAGAAGCTAAAGTTGCATCTTCTCTCATACTTTTCCTTCATCTGTTATGATCTATAAGAGGAGCTCTAACTAAACTCTATCTTCCAATGAAATAAAGCCTTTTAGGGAAAGACATGGGGTTTTGTAAAATGTAGCATCTAAGTGTGGTGTGCTCTTTTAGAGGAGGCTCATCAACACCCAATTCTAGACCCTTAACAGGCAAATACATTTTTAAAGACTTTATGACTCACTTAAGCCATGTTTTCTGACAATTACATCTGTTTTTTTATTGTCACAATATGTGATCATTAACTCGTATGTTTTCTTGTCTCTATTTCTTGGAAGAAAGGTAAGACAAAAATTCTAGAAATATACAATCCACAAAAGGGGCAGAAATCCTTGCCTATTATGCTGAGAAAATGTGAAGACTGTTTCCACCACCGTTTCTTGCTTCATAGCCTCTCTCTTATACTATAAAAGGACTGGTGACAGATAGCTTCCCCAGGCATAATGGGCAATGAAACTAATCTGACCTGCCTGGGACACAGTGACCAAGGTGACAACAAGGAACAAGGCTGCAAAGAGGGCATAGGAGGCTGAACGCTTGAAATAGATTTCTGGCCCTACATAAAGATGACATTTGAAAAATGTACATAACAATAGACATAAGACAATAGCTAGTGTCAGCAGAGGCACAGACTGCCTCCAGAAGTGGTAGGTTTTTGCTGGAGGCATTTAAATTGAGGCTGGATGGCCATCCATCAAGAGGGGCTACAGCTGCATGCTGCACTGAGCAGTAGGCTTGGCTAAATAATCTCTAAGGTCCCTTCCTATTTCACGATTCTGCTGCCTTTTACGGATCTACATCCTAAATGGAATCAGTCTAACCTACTGTTACACAAGTTTGTTGGCACCAAGCAGAGTTATTTCTTCTACCGGAGGTGCGTATGCACTTTGTGTGTTTCAGTTTCCAGAAATTACTACAATTTGCATACTGTTTTCTCTGTCCTAAAAGCTATCACTTCACAGTGGGTAGACACCTGTTAGACAATATACTCATTTCAAAACGGTTACTCTCATGTCTGAAAAAGTTAAGCTGTTTGAACTGTCTTCTGTAGATTGGTAAGGTATGTCTTCTGATTTCCTCACTTTTAAGCCTAACATTTTTATATTTCATCAGCAAATGTGTCAAATTTCCCTGCTCCCATAAAAACAAGCTCCTTGTGATCTTAATAAACCACAGCACTACCCCATTTGACTTAGAAGATACCATTTAACTGACTCTGTACACACCTATTCTTTTGGTTTTCTGAGACAATAATTACTTCTAGACGGGAAATAAGGAAGGCTTTACAAACAAGTACTGTGACCTCCCATCTCTCTTCCATGAGGCCATAAAAAACTGATGGAGGTATTATGAGTTGCCAAAGCAGTCCGTTAAAATGTTGGGGAACTATTAATTCTTTGTGACTTTACAAGGCTGATTTGGTTCATGGCTGGTACGTTGCCCATTTCTCCTGGAAACATTCACAACATGAAACTTTCACCTAAAACTGAAGGCAGCCATTTTGAGACAGTGAGCAGCATTTGTAAACCTTCTTGAGGCAGACTCAATGATAAGCCCTCAATCTTTGATGGTATCTTATAGAACAGTTATATTCCTCTGTGGTTTTTAAGCTGGAGACTGCATCTTTCTGTACTCTGTCTACTTTCATCTCTTCTAAGTGAGTCACCAAATTTAGGAGACATTTGCAGATAATCAGAAACATCTACAAAGAATGATGATCAAAGAAAGGGGATCAGGAGGTGGGAGCCATCGTGCCTGACTCAGAGAGACCGTAGAGGCAACACTCAGCAGTAGACTGCCACTGTGCAGAAGAGAAACAGAACGGATATGGAAGATCAAAATATAGGACAGAACTGTCAGAACAGTGTCATTTTTAAGCAGGAAGAAAGTTGTTCAATATCTTGAGCGGTTTATAGCCTCTTAAGCTGAAAGAAATATATTTGGCTCTGTATTTTGCATGAATTCCTGATCTTTAAGAAGCCTCTTCATTTGCTTTTCCAACCTTACCATGAAAACCACAAAATCAGATTTTGTGTAGTGTTTCCTTGAAGAATCTGAAATCCTCATTTTACTCATTTCCAATATTTATACGCCTAAGTAGTTATTGAAAAGGCATATCAAAGGGATTGTTCCTACTTCTCAGCTAAGTTTGCATTTAAAGCATATCTATTGCAGATCTGAGCCAGGAAGCATCAAACACCCACTTGTTGAGGCAACTTGTAAAAAGACTGGCCATTCTGTGAGAAGGGAGCAGGAAATCCCTTCCAGAGAAAAGGTCTTATGCCTGCATGTATCCTAGCAGGGCTGTAAGGCAGATAAATCCTAAATTGTGACTAACAGAGTTTATTAAAAACTCTGTCTTTAACTGACATCTTCTTGGTTTTAAAAGCTTGTTGCTGAAGCTAGGAAATTTACAAATTCATTTGGGCATATATGTAAAAGCTGCATGAAATAAGCCTGCGTATGTCAAACAAGAAGCTAACTTATGGACACTTTCGTCAGATATTTAAATGAGATTTACATGCAATTAAAGTGACTGAAGATTCACACAAATCCAATTTAAAATCTTACATACAAGTCAAGTGAGTGATACTGCATGACACTCCTTGAAAACCTGGAAAAAGATTCATTCTTAATGTTTTCAAGACACACTTTTGTACAATGGAAACGAATCCATTTTTTCTTTGGATGGAAGCAAGCAATGCTCTTCACACTTTTAAACAAATGCAAAACTTATAGAACAATTCTCATGATATTATGTTGTGTAGACATTATATCCACTTCCTTATATCCGCAATCCCAAGCAAGCACCTAATCTTTTAAAAAAGGTGTGTGGCATTACGCCCTATAGGGATTGACTAAGTATTACCTACTACAGGTTGATACACTATTATGATCTTTATTTGCACCTTTGGGAGGCGAGACAATGCATAAAAGAACATGACTACAGAATTTCAAGTTGTACTTCTATGCTACAAATTGTGACATTTATATTTGAACCCAAAGCAAAGTTTTCCCTCAGCCTTCATATTGAGACTTTTGTCGCAACACACACATATGAACACATCCCTCTCTCTCTAAGGTTATTTTGCTTCATATATTTTCAGTCACACAGAAGGTCTTTAAGGAAAAAACAGGAAACAGACATTATTACTGACAGCCTATTTGACTCCAGAGTGGAATTCTACTGTCATTGCACAATTTTATTTTACTTTTATTATCTGACTGCTGTGGCATCCATGTTGACCACTCCTGAAACAATCTGGGTTGCAGATATGCCACAATCTTCAATTTATGATCTCTCTTCAACTGCCTTGCAACTCTCTCCTCCTCTTGAGGTCCTGACCTCTCTCCCTCCCTTTTCCTCTAGTCAGTTATTACCTTTGCTTTTGCATACACCAACCAACCCATTCACTAAAAGTTTCATTCAACAAATAACAAATATGTTTGGCATTTATTTTCCCCCTTACTAATGGAAAATCTATGTGCACTGTGAGGCAGCTGCTGAAAGATTGCCAGCATAAGCAAATGATTGTCCACCATAATAGAAACTTAATGCACATTGCAAAAAAACACTATCTACAATGTGGCCCCTGAACAACTAAGCTGCGTGACCCAGCTTATTTCTCCAAACAGAAACACAGATAGAGGGCTCAGGGGCAAAGCAGAAAGCAAGTACACAAGTGGTCAGAAAGCGCCGGTCTCCTGGTGCCAAGCAGAGAGAACTTTACTGGCTTGGATGATTGCCATTATGAGAGAATGCATAGCCAGAAAGTTCCAACCAAGCAGTTTTGTGCTACTATAGTTGCCCATGTGCGATGTTATAACCAAGTGTCACGTGCGGAAATTAATGGCATTTATGCATGCACAGCAAAAGTTTTCTGTTCTGAGCACAAATGTATCCACGTTGTGCTGCTCCATCCAGCTTTGCCTTTTAATAAAAGAAAGCCAAGGAAAGTGGCTAGCACTGTTTCACATGGCAGATTAGGAGAAACCACAGAAAAGTATTTGAGGATTCCCCCCCCCCCCCAAATATGCATAGCCACAGTGCAAGTGGAGAATACAGACCAAACCTCTCTCCCTCAGTCATTTCATCCCAGGTCCTTCAGCCATCTCATCCCAGCAGAGAATGTACAAGGCCACCATCACAGTAGGCAGGCAGAGACAGTGAAGTTTCCAGGCTGCACAATCTCCAAACTGACAAGGAAGCATTTACTTTCACAGAGAAAAGGCCCACTGAAAATATTAAGAAGCACAGTAGTCTTATCTGAAAGGCTTTCCCTTTGAGGAGGGAAGATGGCAGATATACTAGTTTGCCCATTCTCCTAGGCGCTTGCCCCATGCCATAATTTTTATAAGCAAAAGACTGCTCAGATTACAAATGACCAAGAAGTCGGACAATCAGTGCAACTGGTGGGACTGTGGACTTCCATATCATCAATTTTTGCTTCACAGATTCTTCAGGGGCTCAGAACAACATAAAAGGACTACTGACTCTAGCTTTAAGCTTTCCGACCAAAGAAAGATTTGAAGCTGGGCCTCCCAAATCCCTCTCCTACGTCAGCCTGATCAGAGAGATCAGTACCTCATTGAAATTCACTGGCTTCTAGAAAACAGTTATTTCTTCAGCTATCAAAGTTTCAGTGCTCCTTTTAAAAGCATATGAGTTAAGTATACAGATAGCATCTTGATGACTCTTTTACTATCAGTCCAATTGCATTCCATCCCAGCAGGCTGGTTTTGCTGAAACACCCTGAGCCTCCTTCCTCAACAGCTACCACCAGCATCTATTCCAGCAGTCTGAAGAGGGAATGAGGTGGGATAAAAGGCCATTTTACCAGCCCTGCTTAGAGTTTCTGTTCATTTACTCTGGCGCATCAACATCTTCAATTTAATTCTTGTTCACTAGTTCATGCAGAGGTAAGAGGCTGAGCTGATTTAAGAGAGAGATATAATTAAGGGCTCTTGCTCTACCTCAGCAGAAAATCACTATGTAAACAGAAGTACAATGATTAATTCAGGTAATCAGAGATGGATAGAATCCAGTACTCACACCAAGCACCTGGTAAAGCTGCTCTGTAACAGGGTGTGGCTCAAACATCTTGCAAAACAACTTCAATATCACTGACCTTGTTAGTAAACAACTAACCATCAGCTTACACAAGACATATTGCGTAGCTTACATATAGCACAGAACAGGATATACTTTTGCAATGTTTTATTTTGTTCCACCAAGCAGTATAGACCAAGTGTCTGTGGTGACAAATCTGCTGTTCCATTCAGGCCACTGCTGATACAGAGCTTCTTCTTCCACATCAAAGTCCTAACAGATCTCAATCTCATTATTGCGCAGATATGGACAAGCACACATTTCGACCAATTTTTCTTTGTCCATTGACTCAGTGAGAACCATACAGACCTGCATCCTATTCTATAGGATAAGAGCCAACTCAAGACCTGGCTCTTTAGGCAGGCCTTCCCTCCTGTCAATACCTAATTTATTTGCTATCTTCAATTGTATTAATGTTGTTGTTTTATTTTATTTTATTATTCTTGAGTGTTGTTAGCCGCGCAGAGTAGACTTCGGTCTAGATGGATGGGATATAAATTAAAATAAATAAATAATAAATCTCCCACTCCCCAACTCAAAAGAACTGCTATAACATGATACTAAGAAATAAGCATTATCTTTACTATAGAAACCGAAACTCCACTCTCCAAGTGACCATTTGGGAATTTCTTGAACCTAGAATAACTTAGAAATGCATAGACACACATTAAGACAATAAGCATACCTCTCGCTACTTTGACAATGGGTTTCACATATCTGGAACATGTGATTAAGAATCAGAGTGATGGAAAGGGTAGAAGCTTGTGAAGAACCCTTAAGGGAAGAGACCAGTGCCAGAAATAGCACTCAGAAATCAATGTTTGCACTGGCTAGCACATTGCACAGTACATCAACAGCACTACAAGATTACCCTACAGCACCACTGCTTTACTAGTGTATGCCATCAGCTATTTTGGAGGGGAGATACGGTAACATCCCATTTAATCAAAGATTCTGAATTTGTGGATCAGGAGAAGTTGAAAATGTTTTCCATTTATTAAGTTGCCCTTCAGAAGTCACTTTCTTTGACCTTTGTGTGATAGACCCTTCCCCCTTGGCTCAGCTTTGTATGCTGCTTGTGGGCAGGGATGTAACCACTACCTATCAAGTATCCAAATTTGCTTTGGGAGCAAAAGAGATACATGCCAGGCATTGAAAGTCTTAAGGAGTGAAAATATGTCACTTTATGTGTAAATATATGTGATGCCAGTGTTACATATGCTTTGTGTTGTTGTTGACATATTGTGATGACCTGTGTTTTTAGCAATAAAGCTTGATCAATAGTTTTTTCACTTGTTTACTTCCGTCAGAGTAACAGGCTGATCTTACGATCTGCTATGCAAAGGAAAAAAACTGGTTCAGTTGTAAAGACTTTTGCCTCACTGAAATATCACACACTGCAGTGATGCATCAGTATAATAAGTAGCATCAAAGTAAGATGCAATTGCTCAAGTCAGATCTCAGGGACCTAACAGAAGCAGAACAGTGGCAACAAGTGAGAATTATCCAAGCCTTTCTTAATGCGCCCTGTTGACGCATTAGATTACAGACAGCTGTCCATCTCCCAGGTTACCTTTTCTCTAGTTTTAAACTATGATTTCAAAACTTTCTAGTACTAAGTAAAACATGAACAGCAAGATTTAAAATCAACAAAACAGACAAAAGGACACTCAAACCTGTATGCCACAGACAGTGGTAGTTGCAACAAAGTCCTACAGACACCACAGAATTGAGTTTGCAGCTCCTTACTTACATGAGCACTATAGACAAGAACTTATAACCCTACAGACACTTATTAGGAATGCAAGTTAATACAGTGAGATTTATCCCTGCATCAGAGTGTACAAGACTGTAATGCATGAAATGTGAATTAGAACCTCTAAGTTCAGATTTCACTTCTGATATCCACTCAGTAATCTTTAGGAAAGCTGCTGTCTGCCTCAAATAATGCATTTCTGAACAGCAGTGGCAATACAATCCATACATGTTGCAGCAACCCTATGAAAGTTACTGAGACTATTCTATACTTTGAAATTTAACCCACTGTGTAACTACTACTACTATCATAATCACCGGTGCTTTGAGTTTAGGTAGGAGAAATCAGCTCAAATAAAATCATGGCAGGCCACATTACAGATGTGGCATCTCTTCTTCTGCACTTCGTCCTCTCACCTTGGTGCAGAATAGCGTGGTACGAGTAGTTTTAAACCTGCCACGCTACTCTCATATTTCCCAGCACCACAGAGCATTGCATTGGTTACCCATCAGATCAAGAACACATTATAAGTTTCTTGTTCTGACATTTAAAGCATTACATTTCTCTTGCCCTAGCTATTTAGCAGAACTTGTGGGGTGGCATATTCCTTGTAGGAGAACTCGATCTGCGGATTCTGGGCTCTTACTAGCCCCTTGAACTTAGGTGGCTAAGCATTTTCTCATCCGGCCCCAAAATTATGGAATTCCCTTCCGCAATACCTTTGCATGGAAGCAGGGTTGGACAAATTCAAACGAGATCTAAAAACCTACTTGTTCAACCTGGAACCATAGGGTTGACCATGGAAACAGGCAATTATTGGGATAGAATTACTGAATTTTAATCATTATATTGTTATTATAGTTATTTTGATTGTTGTCTTATTGAATGATAATTGCTTACTGTATGTTTTTATTACTGTAATTATGTTATGGTTGTATTTTAACTGTTTTTGACTACTGGAATGCGCTCTGGTATAGAGTGCAAAATAAATAAATATTATTATTATATATAGATACCTTATATTTACACAACACAGTACCATCAATATACCCTGCACGCAAGAACTTTATTTGGGAATACACACTGCATTCTTAAGACACCTCAAATTGCTCCTATAGGGAATACTTTCAGCCTTTCACAGACTTAAAGTGCTGTGTGTGCAATCCTTATGTAAATTCCTCAATCTTTGAATTGCTGTGCTTAATTGGTACAAAGAAATGCATAGCTCCAGTGCAGGCAGCATTCACAAGATGTTTGTATCCTTCCTTTTGCAAGAATCTTCAAACATTTAGATAAAGATTGTGTGCATCAACCAACCACAATTCTGAATCTAGAATAAATCATGAAAGCCAAATAGATACCTAGAAAACCATTTAAACTTACCTTATTGTAATAGAAGACAAATGGGAGGCCAAGGGATAATAACTAGGAGCCATGGGGAGGATACATCCTATTAATTTTGCCAACACTTGTCAGATTCTACTATTATGTGTAGAAAGATGGAATTCAGTCATTCCATATAGGCATACCACTGGGAATACACAGTTCATAATATCAGAACACCCCCCCCCCCCAGTAATAAGAAGTCTGGTATAATATATATACGTATAAAAATGCAGCATATCACTGATTTATATCTAATTACTTCACAAGATAAGGAATCTCACCTGGCAGGTAGCACTTTTCCACAGTTGTAGGATGGCCAGTCTAAATATCTCTCATGGGGGAGGGGGGGTCTCTTGGCACCCCCCTCCCCCCTCAAAGACTCCACCTTGAAGAATCAGTGCAGGGGGGCAAACCTAAATAGGTATTCTTTTTTCAACTGCCTGTCCAATTCCCCTTATGCTGGAAAGCAGGGCAAAAATATGCCTATAGCCCCAGCACTACTACAGAGGAAAGCAGCTTCGTCTTCTGATCCCAGGATAATTCTTCTCAAGTCTTTAAGGTTCTTGCAGAATCTTCCATCTCATTGAGAGGATGTCCGGCTTTCACTACTAACCATCTAGGCTGCTCAAGAAAAGCCATGAGCCACAATACTCCATCTCTGCCAATTCCAGTTGTGTTTCTCAGAGAATATTACAGGACTTCAATTTCACATTTGTCAGTGCAGATTTTTTTTTTTCAAAACTGTCTCATAATATTTTTCTGCTGGATCTAAATCATCCTGACAGGACTGCTTGGAAGAAGACAGTACAGGACACTGCGAGTTGTTCTGGTCTCAGTCACCACGTCCCTGCATAGTACATAAATGTGGATTAGAAACCATATTCTAATCTTTGAGCAAATCATCCCTACACAACCTCAATCACTCTTGCAAATATTACCTAGATTATCATTAATCTTAGAACTTTCCTTTGACCAACATCATTGCTTCACTCATACTGAGATGTATAGTGGAGCCACTACCTGCAATACCAACCCCTCTCCCCAGGAAATAAAACTGTTCATCCTCACTCTAGATGTGGCATCCCAACTAAGAGCACAAAGTAATTCCCCCACATGCAACCTTCTTCCTGAAAGAAAAGCAGCAGCAGCAATACTGTTTATCACTCACATCCCTTCTTCCCAAAATGTACATGCATAAAGAGAGAGGTGCATTTACAAACACTAAAGCAGGAAAAGTTTTCTATTGAAGTTCCTGGAACCTGCTGGTAGTCGAAGAGGACAATACTGGACTATACACAGTAAGGATACAGACCCAGTATAAGGGAGCCTCCTATGTTGCCCTATAAATTACTAATAAGGCACTGTTTACACCAACAGGAGACGGAAAAAGTCTCTTCACATAAGTCTTTTTAAAATTAATTGGAAAGACCTTTCCTTATTCCTCAGTCCCTCTAAAGGCCTCTTCCTTTTCCCTCCCCTCACTAGATATTACGCCTTATCACATACAATAATAAATATAACATGGAGCTGATTAGGGCTGCGCTTCCCCCATTCCCATGTCGCTCGCCCACCCCCCGTTATCCTCCATCTTCCTCAGCAGCTCCCTCGCTCTCGGCTCCCTGCTTTCCTTTCCTCCTTCAAACGGGGGCCAAACAGGCTGGCCTCCCCCCCCCCTCCCGTGCGTATTTCCCTCTCTTTCTCCTCGCCCCTCGCTTACACTGACCGAGGGCAACGACGCCAAACGTCAACCAGTCTCAGAATTTCATCCACTTCCGCCTGGCAGCGCCGGAAGCGAACCCATGGCAACCAGACGGCCCACCCTCCCCTCTCCGCTTCGCCTCGAAGGCCACGCCTCCTTCCCCTCCACAAAACTCCGGAGTCGCTCGCGCCGTTTCCCCAGGAGCCGCGCCTCCTTCCACAAAGGCCACGCCCCCATGGTCCCTCCTCCCCTAATGCCGAGAAGCCTTGCAAAAAGTCAGTCAAACAGTGGCTTAGCCGCGCGCCCCCTTTGCCGTGACGTAATAAAACGTCACCTCCTTCGCATAGGGGGAAGGGTTACTATATTCATTACGCACTCGGTGCCGCCAGGGCCCTAAATCGCTAGGTTTAAAATTGCCACGCCTACATTCAGGAGAATCCTCCCTTGGGGTTTCTTCTTGGTTGCAACTGCAGTGTATTTAAGCACAGCCTAATCTGCGTTCTTCTTGCGCCCCCTTGTGTGTGTTCTGTGCTGTCAAGTCTGAACCGACTGTTCTCTAGCGACCTTAATAGGGTTTTCAAGGTAGATGAGACCTTGAAGGTGTGGTTTTACCAGTTCCCCTCACCCAGTGAGCTTCCGTGGCTGTGTGGGGATTCGAACCCATGCCTCCTGAGTCCTAGTTTGTCACTCTGTCCACTACATTACACAAGGAATCTTGTTCCATGGAGGAATTTTTTGCATGTAGCCACAAACTGATAAAACTGATATTTCATCCAAAATTTCATTCTGTTTCTATATGTCTGATGAAGTGGACGTGTTCACGAACGCTTACGTTAAAATATAATATTTAGTCTTTAAGGTGCCACATGTTTTTGTCTTTTTTTTATTCCTTTGAATTTTGCCTGATATGTAACCCCTTATGTATCCCCTGGAAAAGACCCTGATGTTGGGAAAGTGTGAAGGCAAGAGGAGAAGGGGACGACAGAGGACGAGATGGTTGGACAGTGTCATCGAAGCTACCAACATGACTTTGACCAAACTCCGGGAGGCAGTGGAAGACAGGAGGGCCTGGCGTGCTCTGGTCCATGGGGTCACGAAGAGTCGGACACGACTTAACGACTAAACAACAACATGGTTGTTTAAAACAATACAGAGTTTAGTTAGGCTGATGGGCCCCTTCCAACTCAATCATTCTATGATTCTATTCTAGGCTCTTTAGGTGCAATCCACTCAGTTAAGGGAAAGACAGGAGAAGACAGGATATTGTCCCCTGTTAGAAAAAGTTAGCAGCACTTTCCCCTCCTCCCCAGGCTTCCCTCTGTGTTATTTGTAACATTTTCTGTATATCCTGCATTGCCTTCAGGGAGCTCAAGGCAGCAAACATGGATCCACTCCTGCTCACTTCTATCTTCATAAAAACTCTGTGACCTTGGTAATATAGACAGTGTGAGACTGGCTCCAAGTCATCCAGTGAGCACTCCTCTCCTAAGCCTTAGGCCAATACACTGATTGCCTGATTTCTAATTAAGAGCATGACTACATTTGCTGTTTAACCCGCAGTTTGCCTCAGTTTAAGCACAAATGAATTCCAATTAAAACTCATAACTAAAATTATGTAAAGCCCAATGAGAGGAATCACATTTTTTAGTATTTGTGTTTGTTTAGCCAGCAGGGGCAGTCTACATCTGTTTCCCTTGGGCTGAAATCACTTTTGTATCCTTTCTGCTCAGTGTGATCACCCAATCCAGTGTAAAGGGATGCTCATGAAGTCGTCAGTTCTCCTAAACTGAGCACCCTAATCTCCAGCTTCTTTTTTTGTGGAAAAAGGGTTTCAGCTCAGCACTGGATCATAGTATTCACAGGGCACATGGGAGAACTAAATATAAAAGAGAGGGAGAGAATTGTGGAAATTGCCAATTAGAACCTTGTTAGCCACTTAAGGCAACTTCTTCTGTTGGCACTTCATATCAACAAAGCCCTCTGTCTTTGCCAAATCCTGCACATTGTCATTTTGACAGCTACAATGATTTCACCTGGGGAAACCTGATTTGATAAACTGTGAACCACAGGGGATCAAAGTAGTACTTTTCCTGCCCTGTAGCTGAACCCTAACAATCTTTACTAAAACACAGGGAATATATTGATAGAAGGAAAAGAAGAGATTAGGCTGCAATCCTCTACTTACCTGGGAGTGAGCAGCACCATTGACTTCAGTGGGATTTCTTTTTGAGTGAAAACAAGGGTGTTCCAAAATCAAAATTAATGTCATATCTGCCCTAGAAAAGGGCACTGCAATTTGTGCAGGTTTTCAAAAGATACAGATGGTTTCATCAGAAGAGCAGCACAAAATCAGAGAGAAGGTGGAGCAAGAATATGCTGTTATTTTTTTTTCCCACAGAGATTCCAGCGTCTTTCTCATATGATCTCCAATGTTGGCTCCACCTGCCTATGCTGACCTCCCACAGTGTTTCCATCTAACATGTAACTTATTCTTGAAAGTGGTGTCTGCCTGTATGGAGTTCTGAGATGGAACAAAATGAGGAATGCAAAAATTCAAATGAGAGACTAGTTAGTGAGGTGAAGAGATTGGAAATTTTTCTCTGTTTTTGGACGACACTGCTCAGAAATCCCAGAGGTTGTGCTTACTAATGAATTCAGGACACTCTAGTTTAGAAAAGTATTTTTTTTCCCCTGCTGTGGCACTGATGTGATAATTTAGGTTTCATTTGGGAGTAACCCAAGGAACAAGGGAAGCAGAGAGAAAACAAACAAAGCAGATTCTCCATTTTTGGAAATACAAAGCCCAGCAATAAATTCAGAACATTCTCCATCCTGGGCAAAAACTTACCTTCTCTCTTAGTTGAGTACAGAGAAATGTCTAGTCTTTATATGACAGCTCTGGAGTTAATTTTAGTTGTTGGACTAAGTTTTTTACAACTCAGTTTAAGACAATTAGAGTATCTTTACTCAGTGGTCTGAACCCTCAGAGAATGACTTCCAGCTTCAGGTGCTATTAAATTCTTTTCTTCTGGTGCAGAATTCTGGTGCTGAATTGCTATAAGAGCAACCTTCCAAGTTTGTACAAAAGGTAAATATACTCATATTGGCCAAAAGTGGTGGTAGCGGGGCAGGAATCCATATTTTGCATGCCTGAGGGTTATGTGAGTCTTGGTGGGAAGAGTTAGATCTGTTAGGTTCTTAGGTGCGTGGGATTTTAAAAAATTGGAATGACATACCTCTCCCTTTTTGGAATGGGAATAGCCATAGAGGGAAAGAAGCATGAAGCCACTAAATGAAAGCTGTGTGTGGAGTCATCCTCACTGCCCTTTTGCTGCCCCCCCCCCCGTGTAACTTTCCTAGGCTCTTTTGCCTGATGCTCCCTGAAGCCTCACTTGATGACCAATGTCAAATTTGTTAAGGAGAAGGAACTCCTGCAAAAATGTGACTTATGAAACAATAAGGTTGTTCACCTCGGATGGTTCTGTTACCTGATTGGTGAGGAATTTACAGTACACCTTCCCTTTTCCTTGTAACAGGAGCCTCACAAGGCCAGCATAAGATACTGTAGGGCTTGGAAGGGTCCAGTTCTAATAACCAGTTCAGAATTCAAGGAATGCCACAGTTTATTTCTTTTGGTTGTTGTAGGTTTTTCGGGCTGTTTGGCCGTGTTCTGGAGGTTTTTCTTCCTAACGTTTCGCCAGTCTCTGTGGCCGGCATCTTCAGAGGACAGGAGTCAGAACTCTGTCTGTGTTCCTACCTACAACAACCATCGGATCCCGGCCGTGAAAGCCTTCGAGAATACATTTATTTCTTTTATTTATTTAAGATATTTTTACCCTGCCTTTCTCCTTAAAAAGGACTCAAGGCAGTTTACATTATTAAAAGACAATATTTAAAGCTAAAAAAAGTAAGTACAAAATTACTAGAAATGGTCAAATTCTACACTACAACACGGTAGGTTGGGGAAATTATCCTCCAGAACTTCAGTTCCTATCAGCCTCTGTCAGTGGTGATGGATGATGGAAATAGTAGTTCATCAAGAGCTGTAGGGTCACCGGTCTCCCAGCCTTATGGTAGTGAATAACCAGAATCTCATTTGGCATCTTTAGAGACAAAACACAAGGAGGTTTTTTTGGCATAGGTTGGTACTCATTTATGGGAGAGAGGATCTAACAGAAGGTATGTTGATCGGCCAAATAATTTTCAGTGGAAGCTTTTGAAATGCACAGAATTGAAACATAAAATAAAATAAAATAAATAAAATAAAATAAAACCTTTCCCACCATCCATGTAAGGAGTCATAACATCCGGAGGCAAAAGAGGCCAATCCACATTCACAGCATCTTAAGGTACAGTGATCATAAGCCAGTTAGCAAACAAGAGTGTTTATTCTAATTCAAGTGTTTAACCAGCAGGGCGATACAGAAGGTTACAATGATCCCTGAAGCCAAAATCTCAATTCTAGTTATTGTTCTTTGTATTTCATAACTGGGTACAGTTTGCAGCCCTGGGCATGCTTGGAAAAGCTGTCTGACCAGCTTTCTTTTGGCCAAGAAGTTAGAGCAGCTTTTGCCTAGGGGAACTTTTGGGATTTAAGAAGAAAAGACAACAAAGGCGAAGTGGATGTGACAGAGATGAATTTGTGAAATAGTAATCTCTAGTTGGAGAGAGAGAGAGAGCACTTTTAAAAATCTCTCCCTCTTTCAAAATAGAACTTGGCTGATTTAAAAAAAAAACCACAAAGTTTGGTAAAGTTAGTTTTTGGGCACTCCTTTTAGTACCCACCTAGAATACCCCAGTTCAGCAACTGATTTTTTTTTCATTCTCCGAGAGATGGTACATTGCCCCCCCCCCCAATGATCCTGGACTCCATTTCCCATCAGCCCTGTCCAGCAATGCCAGTGGTGAAGGATGCGGGGGAGGGGGAGCTGCTATCCAACAACATCTCAGAGGCTCCAAGTTGTCCACCCTGTGCAGTTGTTCTGGGATGAGGATGTCACAATAGTGCGTGATCCCAGGAATTTATAGTGAGGGGAACCCTTTGTCACTGATGGCACCATGGGACTGTTACGCTAGAGGTACTGAAGCAGAAGACAAGGTTGGGCGTGCTTCTGTTCTGGACTACAACTCTCAGAATCGTTCAACCAAGGTGGCTGTTGACCATGCTGACTGGGAGGTTTTGGGAGTTCAGAAAAATAGTGCTTCCAGCCTATGAGCTGAAGCTATATGGCTTTCTTTCAGCGATAGCAGAGTTGCCAGATTTCAGCAGCTGGGCATTTGCTGGACTAGATGGCCACAAAAGAGATGGGCAGTCTCAGAGGGGCCAATAACTAGTTTTCAGATTTTCCAGCAGACTAACAGCCTGCACTGCCAACAGGATGAGGCCAAAGGGGCACCGACATGGTCAAAAATGTTGATACAGTGGCTGAAATCCAGCAGTAAGTCACAGCTAGAGTAGGCCCACTGAATCAGTGGAGTTTTGGTGAGGCAGCCCCTTTATAAGTTCCATTGATACTCTAGTTGTAACTTACTACTGGATTTCAGTCAACGTGGTTTTCTAAACTAAAAAAATATATAGGGCTGGCTTTTCAAAACTTTTTTTTTAACTGAAAACCTCCTCATGCTCTTAAAAAATGTCCAGGGGCTACATGCAGCCTATGGGCCACATATTTTCCCTCACAAACTAGAACATGATTCCAACTCTGCAGTTTTTGGTTTTGTGTTTGTAGGTGCCTAATTCAGTCCAAAGAGTTCACCCATGGTCCACAGAGCAGCTTCTCCGTGTCTCTTTAAAGATTATTGAGACAGTCAAGGAAAAGTCTCTGGCGTTCATGTTTCCTGATGTTTCAACACTGGTTGCATCCTGCTACACAAACTCCTTCTGTGATAAATGTGTTAGTTGATAAAAAGTGTCACAGAAATTGGAGGGTGCTGATGGCATGCTGCTTGCGTCTGGAAAATACACTGGTTAGGTACTTTGTGAGCAAATGCACTGACCGATTATCCTGTGATATATAACGATAAGACTGTGGCCAGGGAATCATTTTCACTTCAGGTTCAGCCCAGGGCTGACAAAGACATCTTGCTGCCTGAGGCAAATGACAAGATAGTAACCCAAGCACTCCCACCGGCCCGCACACATAGAGACAGACAGATAGGTTTCCCTGAATAGTGTTTTCCTAACTTTACCAATTAATAGTAAAGTTGAGAGAGAGAGAAGAGAGGAAAGGTTTAATCTGATGCAAACTGAGTAAATGACTACTGTAGATACTCCCTCCAGTGGTTGAAATCTAGTAGTAAGCTGCAACCAGCATAGTCCCATTGAATCATTAAAAGCTGCAGAGGAGTTGACTCACCAAATCCTCACTGATTCAATGGGCCTACTCTAGTTGCCACATACTACTTGATTCCAGACAGTGTAAGACATCTTTGTATGTCCCTAAGACTAGCAACCAAGTTCTGTCCTTTCCCGTACAACCCAACCCCTGCAGCAAGTGAAAATAGGTGGGTAGGGTTTCCCCCGCCTCCCTTGTGTCATCCTTTATGTCCTTTCTGCATTGGACTTAATTTTTCTCTGGGGAAGAACAAGATCCAGTGTCAAATCTCTTTGCTGCTGCTCAGATTTCACCAGTTTATACCCAAAGACTTCCATGGCTTCTCTGCAGATGACCTGAACTTCTTGCACCTCCTGGAAACTGAGCTGCTCCCTCCAAGCCTGAGAGACCATCTGAGAATTTTTCTGTATTGCCAGTGGCTCCACCTCATGACTGTCAGTAGACCAGTGAGTTATATTGTAGACCCAGGCCTCAAGCCTACGGGAAGAGGTCAAGCCAGTGAAATGGTACCACTTATGCAAGTGCCCAAGTGGGTCTGCCACAAGGTCTTCATAACGTGTTAAGAGATACCGCCTCCTCAAGGCTTGAGGCATGTAGGACAAGGTCATGAGGTACATCTCAGCCTGGCTATGGCAGATCCTGCTCATGATCTCCTGGGTACTAGGGGTGGTGTTGAGGGTGTCGCTGATGAGCAGATTGTCAGGGAGAAGAGAAACTAACTTCCGGGAAGCATAAACTGCTCGGGGGTCCCTGACCAAATGGATAATATGAAGGTGGAGGGCAGGATCGATCAGGAGTGGATAAAGTGCTTCCATCTGGAAGACACGAACTGCCTTCACCACAATATGGCTGTAGGTGGCACAAGCTTCAGAAATCTTCTGGAAGGGGATATGGCCACATTGGGCTTTGCATTCCTTGACATCCACAATATCAGAGCGCTCAAAGGCCTCACAGGCTGGAGGTGAGCAGAGACCTCGGCTCATGGGCCACATGAAGAGATGAGAAACTTTGCTGTGGTGTTTCATGTAGGACTTGAGAGCTTCCATGTTACAAAGGAAGACCGAGTACAACACATCCCTCACAGGCCCGTGGAGGAGTTCAGGACTTCCCCAGGGCATGCTGACCCACACATGCTTGGCTGGTTCCATCAGATAGAAGACATCTGGGTTCTGGCTGAAGAGTTGCCCAGCAAAGGTTGACCCTGATCGCCAGCTGGAAAGGAGCAACACATGGGTCCTGGTTGGAGATGAGACACCTCCTTGGCGATGGGGCTCAAACTGTCTCCAAGAGGAGAAGGAGAGGAAGAGGAGGAGGAAGAGCAATGCAGAGATAATGAGAATTTGGATATTGCTGATTCGAATGAGCATTTCGCCAGGCTAAAGAGAGGCACCTATGAGAAAGAATTAGATACCCAAGTGAGATTCATATGGCCCTGGAGTTCTGTAAATGTCCAGATTGGGAAACTATGGAAAGTAGAGACTTCGTTTTTGAAGCACGGTTTCCCAGCTCGGAGTTGGGAACACATTTTATTAACCCAATCCTAGGGCACCCTTTGGCAGCCATGTCTGTGTAAAGGGAAGCTGCTTTCTGGTATGACTGAGACCACTCTGTATTCATTAGACTGTGGTTGGGGAACCTTCAGCGTTCCAGATGCTGTTGTACTACAGCTAGGGTTCTCTGGACAGAAGGTGCTGACCAAAGCCTGACAAAATAGCTGTGATTCCCCAAATCTCCAGGCAGGGAGATACATCTCGTGCTGAGCAGTGTTGGAGAAGAAGTAAATCTGATGTTGTTGTGTCTGGTGGCTTTAATGCCTGGGTGCTTCTCTCTTTCCCATACCTAACTGGTGCAGGGCTGGGTGACTCAATGTGAAGGTGTTTGTTTTGTCTGTTGTGTATCTAATCCTGCACTCAAAGGTTAAATAAGGAGCAAAACTTTATAGCCATCAATGAATTTCTTCCATTCCTTCCCCATTCTAGAAAGATAGTGGTAATTTTTTTTAATTGGGGGAAGATTTAAGTCAACCTCACTTGAGCATTTGATGTGAATTAGAGTCAGAGATGCATTTGTTAGAGAATTAAAACTTAAAAGGATTTTAAACTGCAGATACATGTATAACATACCCTGTAGTTTAATTAGGAATGCACTGGCCGCCTGTGATCTGACCTTGATTTTGGATGTGGCATCTCTAAACAAGATGTGCTACATCCAGTCTGGTCTCCTGTAAATTCTTTTCTTTCTGCATGCTTCTTTTCCCATTTCTTTTACCTTGAACAATCTGCTATAACAGTCCGTGCTTTTTAGGTCTTATTACGTGACTGAATTATTCTTGTTTTCTACATTTTATATGTTACATGATTTCTTACTCTTTATTTACCTGGTTTAGTATTTGTGTATTAGTCACTCCCTCAATCCAACAGATTCTTAGCATTCTGGGATAAACCCACATCACAAATGTTTTCTGTTTTTCAAAATAACAGGCGGTTTTGAAGTCCACGATCCAATGCCACATAGTACTGCTATACAATGAGTATTCTCAAAGCTAATTTCAAGTTTGTGTCACATATTGCAATCTGCATCTTAAGGAACCTGTTCCGGGCCATTTATGTTCTGACATCCCTGGCACAGCACTGTTCATGGTATATAGTAGTACACCAGGATGTAAAATCCGCTGCTAGACATGACCCTCCTAAGGTGATAGACATAACTCTGCCAACCTCAAACAAATTCTAAGAACTTGCATCCATCTTGAGTAATCTACAAATAATATTCAGGAGAGTAAACATTAACTTGGCACCTCTACCACTAGTGCTCCTTGTTCTCCATGACAGCCATTCAATACCTAAATGCTGCTCCCATGTCTTCTCTTAATCCTCTCTTTTTCAAGTTAAGCTATCCCTTTCCATTGCTCACATGACTTGTTTGCTACACCCATAAAAAGAGATGGGAAATATTATTGTTTGGGATCACAAGAACAGTTGTGCTGGTTGGAATATTTTAGGAGTTGTGGTCTGAAAAATTAACTTTTCCTATTTTTGTCTCTTGTGACCATTCTTCACTGGATAGGAGATATATCTGTGCACCTACCCATTCCTCTCTTTCAAGTCTAGTTTCATCTGTTTTTCCAAACACAGTCTTAGTATTTTCTCTAATTTCTCCTCCCTTTTCCTAACCTTTCCTAAAATAGTAACCTTGCTGTTATGATTGCCCCAACACCCCCCGTTTCCTCTCAGTTTCTCTGAATCGTCATTACCTGTTTCACCCCCAAATTAGCTATTACCTATTTCACCAATATGGTGTGATTTCTAGTTCTAAAATGACTACTTTTCAAAACTTTGCAACTCAGGAGTTGCACCAGTGTTTGACTTATAGTAACATCTCATTAGCACCCATGCTTAATTTTTCTGTTTTGAATTGCAGAGTGTTTGGGATGAACAGCATAAGGATTGTAGTATGGGAAGGGTTTTGTTTTTTTTAAATACCTTTGGCCTTGCAGCAGAATCAATTTTTTTTTAAAAATCCTCTTTACCTTCTCTCTCTTTCTCACGCACACTATGGAAGCTGCCGTTCCCCTCAGACGGGAAGCTACCTCTGGTGCGAAGAACAGTTTATCTCCTGAGAAGAGCAGCAAATTTTATGAGGGAGGTATTTCCACCCACCCCTCAGCTGCACATCATGGGAGGGCAAGTGGTTAAACCCCTCTCACTGCAGACCACATTCTCCACCTCCCCTCAGCTTTTATTTAAAGTAGTAAAATGAAGTATGCAATGCAAAGACTATTCTCATTTAGTGCGTAATTTGATTGTGTCTTCGTCAGGGGCAGCTTCCATATGTGCTAATCACCCCCAGCTAACATTTACACACACTTTTACAAATGCCAGAACATGGTCTCCAAGCGCCATCAGAGACAAAGAGGCTGAGCTCGGGATGAAATGATGGTTTCACCAATTGTATCAAGTTCAATAGCCAACATATAGATTTGGTGGTTTCATTGGTTCCTTTTGCTTAAATAGCTAAAGAATAACCAAGCTGCACTACAACCATGTGCAGTGAAGGCCAGCTTCATGTGTTTTGTGATGCAACTGGTTTAGTTACTTTTACAGTTATACGAAGTGTGTGGTCTCCCTATACAGGTATGTTTTGTACCATCAGCCAGAAGCTTATAGCATTTTGTTTTTTGTTTCAAACTAAATGAAGAGGTAATTTTAGTAGTCATTTTTGGGAAACAGTGGAGCAAACAGTGGCTTAATTAAAAATGTAAGTATAACAATAGGAAAATACTTTACAACCCAGCACCTGAGATTATCATACAGAGTCATCATAGTTTTAGAAGAGGTAGCCGTGTTAGTCTGTGCTAGCATATCAGGCAAAAATAAAATTAAAATAAAAAAATTAAGACTACAAAAACATGGTGGCACCTTAAAGACCAACTGCTATAGTCTAATGTCCACTTCCTTAGTCTGAGGAAGTGGACTTGTCCATGAAAGTTACAGCAGTTAGTTTTTAAGGTGCCACCATGTTTTTGTCATCATCCAGAGTTCTTCTAACACATTTTACGGATTCTGTGCTGACGTTCCAACCCTCACTTTTTTCCGGTCCTGCATTCCCCAGAAGGCACAGATCTTTGCTCATGTTCTTAAGAGATATGGGCTTACCAACATTTTACAAACAGGTTATCCTTGTTGTCAGTGTGCTTCTTTGCCATTACCTGACACACACCCTAAGACAAGTCACTATGTCCGTATTCCCAGAGCCTCATCCACCAATTTGGAGTGCCATGAACAAGTGCCAGTGAATTATTTATGAAGTGGTTGAGTACTCCTAATTGATCCCCTGAAGACCGAGTTACACACAACACCGGCAAACATGTATTCCCTCCCAACTCCATAGAATGATGTAAGTTCTGAAGGAGCTTTTGCAGGGGTGAGGCAGCAGGAAAAGGTGCTTAACCTTTTTTCTACCAGCTACTCTTCCCTTGAAGCCCTCACCCACGGCTGACATTACTCAACCCTGAGCTTTTTCCATGTATTGGAGACAGGGATTACAGGAGCAAAGGCACATGCTATGGCAGAGAGAGGCACTTCCATTCAACTGTCGCATCTCCCCTGCAACCCGCTCCCTGGAGGACTGGAGTGCCTTGTTGGCTGACCTACCACCTTCTACCCGCTTGAACCTCCTGAATTAAGAGTATTTTCTGTTAAAATCTACATTAATGAAGTAAAGTTCCCATACTTGTCTCAGAATAAATGGCGAAGCCTGTTTTTACCTGGTGGTAGCTACTTTCCTCTCAAGGGTTCCCAGTTCCTAAGAGCAGAAAGAAGATCCGCTAGCAGACCGAGGCTATCCTACTTCCCTTCCTCTACCTTTGTGTGCTCAGAGGGTGGTTCAGCACCATTTGGACATTCAGCCCTGAGGGGAAAATTATAATCTAAGGCTAAGCAGGAACTACAAATATGCTTCAGGAATCAACATAATGAGGCCTCTGCCTGGAAGCATTACAAGGGATGGCACTCTTATGGGATTTCTCAAACACAATACATTGACAGGGGTTTGTTCCCAGTTTAAATTTCATGGCTCCACTCTACCAAATCTTGATTTCTCTGCAAGAAAGCTCAAGAGCTGTAGTTCAAGGAAGACTACAAGAAGATAATTCTCTAGCAGAGAATTCTAAAGGGAGAAACAGACACGTGGAAAGACAAAGACGTGTAACACATAATTTTCACTTTTTTGTGGGGGGGTCGAGTAGTTAGGGGCTGTGGTGGGCAGCCTCTGTCTCTGCCTGTCCCCCAGGCTCTCAACACTCTGTACATACACTGGCATATTTATACAAGCCTATCCCAGGGTAGCTGGAAAACAATCCTTACCTATGATTTGTGTCCATCCAAGCCTATCACTTTTGGCAATTCAGATGTCTTCTCCTTGCTCAAATAACTCCTGTCTGGCTTTGAAAAAAGTAGGAACGCCCCCCCCCCCTCCATCCCTGGGATCAGTATCCACTGATTCACTTATCCATTGTCTGAAAATACTAAATTAAAAAACTCAGAAATGTATGTATGTATGTATGTATGTATGTATGTATGTATGTATGTATGTATGTATGTATGTATGTATGTATTTCCAGGGTGTATTTACCAGAACTGGACACGAGATGGAGCCAGAGACCATGCAATGTATAGCATTTGATAGTTGTTGTGGGTTTTCCGGGCTGTTTGGCTGTGTTCTTCAGGTTTTTCTTCCTAACGTTTCACCAGTCTCTGTGGCCGGCATCTTCAGAAGACAGGAGTCAGAACTCTGTCTGTGCTCTGGTGCAGTTTGTTGAATAGTTGAGTATTTATAGTTGTGGGATCAGCTTTTGTCCTTTTCAGGAGATTGGGTGATTATGGTGATCAGCGTGTTTTTGTTGTGGGTGTATTGTTGTGATAAGGGGGAGAGATTATCTGTCACTGTGATTGATGGGTGTCGTTAGCTGGTCTTTTGTGTGCAGTGATCACCGGTCCTTGTGGCTGGGTAGAGTTTGTTGACCTTTTGCAGGCTGTATTTTTCAGTGCTGGGAGCCAGGCTTTGTTGAGTTTCAAACTTTCTTCTTTTTTGCTGAAGCTCTGCTGGTGTTTGTGGATTTCAATGGCTTCCCTGCACAGTCTAACGTAATAATTGCTGGTGTTGTTCAGTACTTCTGTGTTTTGAAATAGAATTTCATGTCCAGCTTGTTTTAGGGCATGTTCAGCTACTGCCGATTTTTCCGGTTGTTTTAGTCTGCAGTGTCTCTCATGTTCTTTGATTCTGGTGTGGATGCTGCGTTTTGTGGTTCCAATATATTGTTGTTGTTTAGTTGTTAAGTCGTATCCGACTCTTCGTGACCCCATGGACCAGAGCACGCCAGGCCCTCCTGTCTTTCACTGCCTCCCGGAGTTGGGTCAAATTCATGTTAACCGCCGTTACGTTAGTAGCACCTTGGACCCTATTCATCTGCTGTTGTTGCTGCAGTTGTGCAACCTCAGTTGCCTCCTGGGGGCAAACTGAACTACCTTTGCGCTGAAGAAGACAAGAGTCTGCTTGCTTCCTTTTGCCTCTGCCTCTTCCTTTTCCTCTGCCCCCCCCCCAGCCTGTCCAGGCATCCCCATGCCAAGAGGGCCGGGCTCTGCCCCACCCAATGCCTGTCCAGCCGTCCCATGCCAACACGGTGCTCCAAAGTCCACTCGGGCTACTGCCTGAGTAGGTTGGCAGAATCTGGGACAAGCCACGGGAGCTCACGGATTCAAACTGCTGACCTTCCGATCAACAAGCCTAGTGGCTCAGCAGCAGTTTAACTCGCAGCACCACGTTCTACTGTGCTGCCAACTTCCACAGTGCCCGATGGGGCCAAAAAAGCCTACATTGCTGCTGCCCTGCTATGTGCCTCAGTGCCCGATGGGGCAAGAGTCGACACACCACTTTGCTGCTGCCCTGCCAACTAACTCAGTGCCCAATGGGGCAAGACACACCACTTTGCTGCTGCCAATTACCTCAGTGCCCGATGGGGAACACAGTCTACTTTGCTGCTGCCAACTACCTCAGTGCCTTCTGGGTCAAGTCAGCCCAGCGAGCCAAGTTTTGTAGAACTCCTGCCTGCTGCTGTTTCCAGGTGCCTCACCGGGCTAACTCCTGCCTCTCTTGTCTGGGCGTCCAGAGTAACTTCCAAACATTTTTATTACTTATTGTTATTTGCCAATAACTTCTCTTTTTCATTACTGTGTAAGTGTTTTGTTACTAACTCTCATCCAGTTTTTACAACATAAAGGCACACCCTAAGCTGGGCTCTGCCCCACTCAAAGCCTGTCTGCGCGTCACCCGAACGTGCCAAGAGGGCCATCTAACCCTCTTGGCACACCCAGAGCCGGTCCCGCCCCCCCCCCAAACAAGCCAAGAGGGCCGTCCCCCCATCGCCCGGCTTCAGACTGCAGAGCTGATCTGGTTTTTCAACCCGTGCCAAGAGGGCCGGCCTGTCTAAGCCCCCCAAAACGGAGAGTGTACCGTCCCCTCAGCTGTCTGAAAGGGAGAGTCAATTGCCAGAGAGGGAAAATCAAGAGAAGGGAAAAGAGAAAGAGGGATCAGTAACACGCGAAATAGAGGATTCAATGGCGCACGAAACACAGAAAGAAATAAAAGGATTAGAAGTGACAAGTAAGGAGGGAGAGTCGGAAGAATACAATCAGTACCCGAAAAAGTAGATAAAGTATCCCAATGGCCAATTCCCAAAAATAAAAAGGAAGTACAACAATTCTTGGGTTTGGCAGGATATTATAGGCAATTCGTCCCGAAATTCGCCAAAATTGCAACACCTTTGACAGATCTTACAAGAAAAAGGAGTCACAAAATAATTAAGTGGGGAGAACAAGAACAGAAAGTGTTTGATAAGCTGAAAGAAATATTGAATGATTTACCATGTAGATATGCTCCCGATTTTAATTTGCCTTTTTTGGTACAGACTGATGCCTCTGATAGAGGGATTGGGCTGTATTAGCTCAAGAAAAAGAACAGGTGGAATATCCTATAATGTACATCAGTAAAAAACTAAATGAAAGAGAAAGAAAATACGCTACCATAGAGAAAGAAGCATTAACAGTCAAATGGGCTATTCAATCCTTTAAATATTATCTATTAGGAGCTCTGTTTATATTAATAACTGATCATGCTCCATTACAATGGTTAAATCGAATGAAAGACTCAAACTCGCGATTAACTCAATGGTATTTAAGTCTACAACCTTTTGCATTTCAAGTACAATATAAAACGGGGAGTGCCCATGCTAATGCAGATTATTTCTCCCGACAGGGTACATGGGATGAAACAGACTTCGAGAGGACGGCCCACTCATTGGGGGAGCGTGTGAGCAGAGGACAGAACAGACGGAGAGTGTGCCGTCCCCTCAGCTGTCTGAAAGGGAGAGTCAATCGCCAGAGAGGGAAAATCAAGAAAAGGGAAAAGAGAAAGAGGGATCAGTAACATGCGAAATAGAGGATTCAATGGCGCGCGAAACACAGAAAGAAATAAAAGGATTAGAAGTGACAAGTAAGGAGGGAGAGTTGGAGGTGCACGAGATAGAGTCAGAGGTGCGCGAGATAGAGGCAGGGATAAAGCAGTTAGGAGCGAGGGCAAAGGAGGGGGTAGCAGAGGAGAAGGTTCGAAAGGAGGTGAACGTTTTCCTGACCACTGAGGAAAACGGGGAATCACGAGAAACGGAAAAAGTGATTGTGTTTGAGGAGGAGTGGAAAGAAACGGAACCGTATGATACAAGAGTATTTAAGATACCTAAAAGAGATTTAAGTGAAGGAGTTAGAAAGGAAGGACTGAAAGTTATAAGAGAGAGAGATAATATAAATGAAGGTGTGAAACAGATAATCGAAGGACTCCAACCGGAAGAATGGACTGTATTAGTTTTCCCCAAGGGACGCGGTCCCGTGAAGTATGTCAATCGCTGGATGAGCTGGATGAGAAACCCCTGGAGGGGGCATGGGCCAGACACCCGTGCTGCGGGACCATTTGTGCTACCCGGAGCGGACACCTGAGACCACCAACCGAACAAGAGAAGTTTGCGAGAACTTATCGTTAGTAGAAGGACCGTTAAGTGAAAGACCGTTAACAATGTTGTGGGACTGCTTGCCCAATAAGTTATCTTTGAATGAACCGTTTGAAATAATTAAAGAAACAAAACCGAGTTATGACAATAAAAGTTTGTTTAATGATACTCCTTTATTGTCATTTCATTTACATAATGAGGGACTGCCTAAGTCAATAACCGAACCCTGTCACACTCAGCCCCACCAAGACTGTCCAGGCGTAACCCTGTTGCATGGATTTGAAGTTGATGTTCCAAAGTACTTCTGACTGTGTCAAGAGGGCCGGGCTCTGCCCACCCTATTCTGCTGTTGCTGATGCTGCTTTAACAACTTCAGTTGCCTCCTGGGGACAAACTTAACTAACTTTGCAGGCAAACGCAATGTTGCTGAAGAAGAGTCTGCTGCTGTCTTTTGCCTCAGTGCCCCAATGGGGCCAAAAGGCCTGCTTTCCGGCTGCCAGCTTCATCAGTACCTGATGGGGCAACACACTCTACTTTCAGTGCCTCCTACAATTCGTACCTCAAGGGCCTTCCAAATCGGGTCTGCTGGGCGAAGTTGGCTCATCGGGCCATGTTTGTTCCAACTCCTCCCTGCTTGCTTATGCAAAGGGCTACATCTGGGCATCCCATGCCAACACGGTGCTCCAAAGTCCACTCGGGCTTCATTCCAAATTCCTGGAAGACTGTTCATTCCAGCTTCCTAGGCTTTTCTACTGCGTGAGTAGGTAGGCAGGACCTGGGACAAGCTGGATCTTCCACTCGAGCCCAGCGGCCCTGTGCTCCTGCTGGCAATAATCCCCCGAGAGGTGGGCTCTGCCCCACCAAAGGTGTCGGCGGGGCATCCAAGCCCCAACCAGGCCAGTCTCATCCTCTCCCAAAGCCTGTCCGGGCGTCCCCGGGCTCTGCCCACCCTATTCATTTGCTATTGTTGTTGCTGGTACCACTGTTGCCTCCTTGGGGAAAACTTAACTTCACAGCCTCAGCCCCCCCCCCCCCAAGCTATCCGGGCGTTCAGCTGTCCCCGTGCCAACATCGACAACAACAACAACACCTACAACAAGCCTAGTGGCTCAGCAGCAGTTTAACTCAGTAGGTAGGCAGAAGCAGGAACAAGGGACAAGAGCTCAGATCACCCCATTGCATGAATTCGAACTGCTGATCTTCCGCTCGAGAAGCCCAGCGGCCACCCTGATTAACCGCCATTAGTAGCACCTTGCAGTTGGACCCTCTTCTCCTGGTGTTGCTGCTGCTTTGACAACCTCAGTTGCCTCCTGGGGACAAACTTAAGTAACTTTGCAGGCAAATGTGATGTTGCAGAAGAAGAAGACCAGAGTCTCCTGCGGCTGCCTTTTGCCTCAGTGCCCCGATGGGGCCAAAAAGCCTGCTTTCCGGCTGCAAACTTCCTCAGTGCCTGATGGGGCAAAAAGTCAACGATGTTCCTGACCATTTGAATAATTTCCTAATCCTGCAGCTCCTTCCACTTGGGCTACATTCCAAAAGGTCTGTTTGCTCTGCCCCATCCAAAGCCTGTCTGGGCGTCGCCCCATCGTCCCATCGCCCCATCGCCCGGCTTCAGACTGCAGAGCTCGTCTGGTTTTCAACCCGTGCCAAGAGGGCCGGCCTGTCTAACCCCCCCCCCCCAAACCTCCGAGGGCTATCTTTATCATATCCGGGCGGTCTCAGCAGCCAAGTTGCAATCCCCAGCTTTCTAGTTCTAAACTAGCATCTTTGTCGCCCCATCGCCCCATCGCACGGCTTCAGATTGCAGAGCTGATCTGTTTCCGACAGCCCTGCTGCCCCGTGGATTAACCGCTGTTAGTAGCACCGACCCTGTTCATCTGATGGTGCTGATGGTGCTGTTGGAAGTTGCAAGCAACCTCAGTTGCCTCCTGGGGGCAAAAACCTTTCCTTTGCAGGCAAATCTGATGTTGCTGAAGAAGACCAGAGTCTGCTCTGCTGCCTTTTGCCTCAGTGCCCGATGGGGCAAGACACAATACTTTGCTGCTGCCAACTACCTCAGTGCCCGATGTGGCCAAAAAAGCCTGCTTTCCTGCTGCCAACTTCCTCAGTGCCCAATGGGGCAGCACACGCCACTTTGCTGCTGCCAACTACCTCAGTGCCCGATGTGGCCAAAAAAGCCTGCTTTCCTGCTGCCAACTTCCTCAGTGCCCAATGGGGCAGCACACGCCACTTTGCTGCTGCCAACTACCTCAGTGCCCGATGGGGCCAAAAAAGCCTGCTTTCCTGCTGCCAACTTCCTCAGTGCCCAATGGGGCAGCACACGCCACTTTGCTGCTGCCAACTACCTCAGTGCCCGATGTGGCCAAAAAAGCCTGCTTTCCTGCTGCCAACTTCCTCAGTGCCCAATGGGGCAGCACACGCCACTTTGCTGCTGCCAACTACCTCAGTGCCCGATGGGGCCAAAAAAGCCTGCTTTCCTGCTGCCAACTTCCTCAGTGCCCAATGGGGCAGCACACGCCACTTTGCTGCTGCCAACTACCTCAGTGCCCGATGGGGCCAAAAAAGCCTGCTTTCCTGCTGCCAACTTCCTCAGTGCCCAATGGGGCAGCACACGCCACTTTGCTGCTGCCAACTACCTCAGTGCCCGATGGGGCCAAAAAAGCCTGCTTTCCTGCTGCCAACTTCCTCAGTGCCCAATGGGGCAGCACACGCCACTTTGCTGCTGCCAACTACCTCAGTGCCCGATGTGGCCAAAAAAGCCTGCTTTCCTGCTGCCAACTTCCTCAGTGCCCAATGGGGCAGCACACGCCACTTTGCTGCTGCCAACTACCTCAGTGCCCGATGGGGCCAAAAAAGCCTGCTTTCCTGCTGCCAACTTCCTCAGTGCCCGACGGAGCCAAAAAGCCTGCTGTGCTGCCAAATACCTCCTTGCCTCCAGTCCTCCTGAGGGCAAACTGTACTTCACTGGCAAATGTAATGTTGTGCTGAGCTGAAGACAAACTGAATGCCTCATGCGTGCCTCTGCCAAAGGGACCTCTCATTCTGCTGGGGCCAAATATAACTCCCTCAATGCCATGGGCTTCTGTGCCGTGTGGTAAACTCTCCTGGGGGGACCCAATTTGTGGGTGATTAACTCGGAGTTCCGATATCCAATCTTCACCAAATTTGGCAGGCATGTTGGAGAAAGACATAGGAAGCTCTGTTGTGATTCTGGATTCTCTAAGTACCTGGGGGGAGCCTTCCTGGGGGGTCCTTTTTGTGACTATATAACTTGAGGGTCTGTGATCCAATGTTCACCAAACTTTCAGGTGTTGTAGAAAAGCGTCTGAGGAAGCTTCCCTGCAAATTCGGTGTCTCTAGGTCATTGGGGGCCAGTGTTATAGTCATTTAAAGTGCAGACAAATCGACAGATCGATCCGTCAATTCATCGAAGAATATTCGTATATTCGTATTCATTGATCCGTTAACCTTGACAAATAACGGATCAAAATGAATTGCCATTTTTTTGATTTGTCCCCATCTCTACCCAAAATATAGTGATCTGAAATGTAGCTAGGCAAAATCACCAAGATGAAGTCTTCAGCCAAGCGGGATTCGTGTTTTATTTTCTTTCTGAAAGCAAGAGAAACTAGAAAAATCCAACATAGCCCAATGCAGAGAGAGAGAAAGAGAGAGATTGAGAGGTGTGGGAGAGAGTAGACCTTTGGTCCTAGATGGGTGGGGTAGAAATCCAATAAAATAAAATAAATAAATAAATAAATAAGAGTGTGGAGGTCTCCCTCGTTGCAACTTTAAAATATAACCATATATATTAGGATTTAGCAATCATATAAAGGTAGTCAATTTGGCTATCTTTATTTGACTGCTAAATCCTAATATATATGGTTATATTGCAAAGTTGCAATGAGGGAGAGAAACATCTCAGGATGTTTTTTGAAAATGAGTTCTGTTGTTTTGATGATGAACACATAATTGAAGAGAGGTTTTTTCATGATAACGATGAATATGTATCAAGCTGTTGTAAGCAGAACAGAGAAGTATTATCTCTTGTTTTCTTTTTTACATGTACTTTTATTGAATTTTTCTTAAACAAATCCATTCACAAGGCTCCAGTAAGTGGTTAATTTTTATTTCTTGTCTCCTCTTTCACTTTCCTTTTAATTAATCTGTGCAACCGTAAGTTGGGGGGGGCGCTGCTGTTGCCCCCGACTGAACCCACCCACTCTTCATTCTGTGATAAGTATTGGGATATTGGTGGCTTACGTCGGCATCTTTGGATTCTCCTTCAGAAGACAGCTAAGAAATTGTCACGATGAATGCTTGCACTTCAAAATTGCTTGCTTCACCACTGCTCCTGAGTAGTTAGGCAGTTGTGTATGCTTGTGGCCTCTCCCTCTTGCATCTTCCAAGGTTTTGTGTGCTTTTAAGATCTGCAACAATTTACTCAATGAGGGTGTGACTACACAGCAGGGAAAATACAGTTTGATCCTCCATGATCCACAGTTTTTTTTAAATTAGGTTTCTATGTGTGAAATCACTGTAGATGACAGTTTGGAAAAGTCAACAGGGGCAGAGGCATAAAGCTGTGTTTGTTTGAAGCTCCAGCAGCAGAAGCTGTCTTTGACAGGGTGCTAACAAGGTGCTGAGTGGCAATTTCTACCTCTCTTTCTTAAATTCAGTGTTCCTAAGTGCTCTAACAATACTCATCCAGTGCTGACTTGAAGCGTTTTTTTTTTAAAGGAATTATTTGGAGACATGGAACACTCAGTTGAGAGGAACTGACACCCCCATGAGCAGCCCTTTGCAACAATCAGACAATCACAGCAGACAGAAGGCAAACAAAAGTGATATCAACCTGATTGAAGAAAATTTGAACTACTCCTGCTAGCTGAACAAAAAAGGATGACTGCCCACTTGAAAGAGATAATTCTACAATAGCTTTCCCACATTGATCATCAAGTTGTTTAGTCACCAGATTTTAATTCTAATTCTGTGCTTAATCCAATGCAAATAGCAGGGTAAATGAGCAATATAGTCTTCCCCCACAGGTTGTCTCTGTTGCAGTTTCAAATTTTTAAATTCCTCTAGCTGCACAGCAAATGTGCAGGGATTCACAGAGTAGAATAGCTTCATGTTGGCCAGATTAGTCCACTCCTTTTCTCATTAACTGGCCCTTACCATCTCAATAACTCACTCTGACACAATATCAGTAGAAAGAATAAAAAACATTTTCTTTGCTTACAATTGAAACAGATCAACAACAAGCTGACAGACACAACTGCTTTGAGCAACAGACCTCAACAGACTCTAGAGCGGGGGAAAAGATGAGCAGAGAGGTAAGGTTCTCTTTGATTTCAGTGGTGGGGAAGGAATTATTGGTTAGTACTGAATAGATTGACAGTCACCCTGACCCAGAAAGATCCATCCCAGCCAAACCCCCTGAAGGCAGCATGCAAGATTGTAAAAATTTCAGAACTTTCTATTACTGTACCTCTGTAGAGGTTGTTTTCCACACACCATGCAGTTACTAAAGGTACAGGAGTTTGGGGGAGAGTACCAGTTCTCTAGGGATCCCCTTCTGAGCCCCATGACTCATTAAAATGTCCTCCAAATATTCAGCAACTTTTCTTAAAATCTCTTCATCTCACTTTGGGACTCATCAAGCAACTGCTACACTTTTAAAATCTGAAGACTTTTTAATGGCTCCATCAGGATCAATCCCTGCTAATAAGCACAAGGAACCTCTCTTGCTACTTTTCCCAGAAGAGAGATGCTAATGAGGCCAGCCGTACCACATTGGATCAATTATTGCAGAATTATGGGGTGTAATGATGCTTTCCAATGGGGACATGCCCTCAGACTATGCTTCTCTCCCAGATCATTCAAGTTTCTCTGTAGACTGAGATGGCCACAACAGCCCCACAGCTCAGGGGACCCCTCTGTTTCATTTGGCCAATTTAAAACTAGCTCCTCTGTGACTTCGTTAATTTAATAGGAAAAGCAACACCTGACAGAGGGGGAAACAATGTTTAACACCTCCCTGTGGTGTTATATCCTAAGTCTAAGTGGGTTACCTCAAACCTGCAGGTGCCTGTCTTTTTTACCTCATGAGTATGGTAGATTTGTATATTTAAGGACGAGAGTTCACCTGAAATGTGCCATCTGTACTTTGCTAATTCGGGTCTGGGTACTTAACACAGCATATGGACCTCCTGTTTTTATCCAAGTGCCACCTTGATAGTGCAGTGGGATAGATCTTAGGATTCTTGGGTCAAGGAATTACTAGCATCTAATGATTTCCGATGCCACTTAGTCTTGGCATTAGACACAAGCCTTTGCTTAATTTTTTCCCCTCGTCCAGTTATCTCTTACAGGTCGTTATCCAGCATAGTGAGTGCAGACCACAAAATATTTTCAATTCAGGCCATGGTGACACCAAAATGTTCCCCATTCCTAAAGATACTTTCCATATTTTTATTGTAATGCATTATGGACACGTGGTATATATACCTGGATGAGCATCCCAATGTGTTTTAACATTACCAATACATTTTCTTCCATTTTAATCATTATGGCCAGTGACACTGTGGTACCGATTTATTTTCTCTCTTGTTTTATGGGGCACTGAAGCCCCTTAACTTTGATTTTTTTTAAAAAAATAACAATATGTTGATATGTTGGGTAGTGTTTCCTGATAGGTAGAATTTCCTCTGTTGCACCAGTGCCTCTGGAATCAATGCATTGCACTCAATGGACCCGACACTCCCACCCAGGGCTGTGTCGCTTGCCAGACAGTAGGTGGAGTGATGCAACATCTACCAATACCTTTAAAGCTGTTGACATCAGTTTACCAACGTATTGACACTTCGGTGGCAGAATTTTTAAAAAAATTTATAGAAGGGTAGCCACGCAGCAGTAATGGCGGCCAACTTCCCCCGCGCATTTGCTTCAAAAAAGTATTGATAGGATCATACACGCATGCCATACTGCTATGGAATATATCAAAACCCTACTGGAACAAAACAGCAGAAGCCTCCCAGCAAATGGGAATTGAACTGCAGTTACACCGCTGGCCGGTAAAATGAATCGCTAATAGCCGTGCACCATGTGACCTCAAATTTATGCTACAATCCAACTTGGGCACAAGTTGGGAACAATTCCGTCATGTGATCACACCCTGACTTTCCTTTAGAAGAGCTTTCCTTGTTCCCTATTTTGCTGTTCTTGGCCAAGATGCTTCAAGAGATGGTGGTGACTCAGCTGTTTTTGGATGAAATTGAAGAACTATAAGATATCGATAGTGTCTATAGAAACAGGAATGCCTTAATGACAAGAATGCTGAAAGATGTCTGATACCTTACACAAGGAGCTAGATCTGATGTCCATATTGGTGGTGAAGGATTTCTCAACACCATCGGATATCACCAGCTCCTGAAGTGCCTTTTTGTAGTGATTTCAGTGCAGCTGTGAGGTACTTCCCAGAGGTACTCCAGAATTCACACATATGCCAGATTGACAGGGCATTTCTGATAAATACTCTGAAAGCAAAGGAATATACCTTTTTAAAAAATGCAAGGAACTGAAGTGCACATATTAAAAAAAATATACGCACAAAGTCAGTGCCGAAAAGTTGTATTAATTAGGTAAAATGTAGATCTGGGTGTTAGGGAAAATGCATTAAAGGTACACAAATTTCAGTGTGCACACAATTAAATGTGCGCATTGGAGAAAAGGTGTTAAAACTTGCACAAATTTCAGTGTGGGAGGAAAATACAAAGTCTCACAGCCCATCAAGAAGCAAGACAAATATTCAGAGATTTAGCAACACTGAAATGGAGAAATAATGTAATCCCTGCCCACAAGGTGGTGTTGGAGGACAACCGTTTGGTCCCTTGGTTATTGCTGTACAGAGCCCTCAGTGCTCCTTCCGTCACCCACCTTGCTCTCTGTACTGTTCAATGTCTGCATGAAATCTTTGACAGAAAAGCCTACCATTGCAATTTTTTTTCCCCAAGGAGGTTGTCTTGTTATTCTGTTGCAGCAAAGTGAACAATAAGTCTCGTAGGACCTTAAAGATGAACATGTTGTATCTGGCACAAGCTTTCATAGACTACACTCCACTTCTTCAGATGCATGGAGTGTACCTTCAAGAGACAGGCATTCTTAGAGCAACAGAGAGGGTAGGAATATGACATGTAACGGTAATGTAATGCAAGAGGTCCAGCACAGTGATGGTCAATCAATGGCCATTAGAAGGTCACTAACACTCTTTGGGAATGATAGTCAGAGATTGCAAGTTGTCATTTTGAAGAGTCATTCAAAGGTCCCTGGTGGGTGACGAGCACATTCAAATGTAGATAAGCAGATAAACACACCTACAATGGGAGAAGGTTTTTGTTTAAGTCCTGTTATACTTTGGACACATCTTAAAAAGACAGGAGTAGAGATGGGCTTGAACCACCAAACCAGTGGTTTGTGCCAGTTCATTTTTTGGTTGAATACATGTTTGGCAGTTCCCAACACTGCTTCCTCTGGTGGGTGCCCACTCAGGTGGGCTTCCCTGTCCCACCTACTCTTGGTGCTTTTTTAAAAAAAAAACATTGATAAGAATGAAGTACTTGGCTGCTGAGCCAGAGGTTGGGAGTTCAATTTCCCCTTATGCCTTATGGGAGAAGAGCAGGTTGCACAGTCCCAGTGACTGGTAAACCATTACTGAGCTCTCTGTACTTAGAAAACCCTAGAAAAGATTGCCATAAGTCAGATTCCACTTGATAACATGCAATTATTACCGGGGGGGGGGGGGGGGGGGAGACCATGTTATGAATACTTGTTAGTGAAGAATACATAGCATGGTCTCTGGTGCCTTCTAGTGGCCAGTTCTGGTAATGCATGTAAAAAATTCTATTGTTTTTTTGTAGGCATCCTTCAGTCTCGAGAGACTATGGTAACGTGCTCTGTATGGAGGACTTGGAACAGCGTCTAGTGTGGCTGAGAAGGCCAATTCGAGAGTGACAATCCCTTCCACACTGAAGACAAATACAATCTGTCCCCTGTCCAGCTCCCTGATTTGGCTGCTTTCGGGACTGCCTCTTTGCCTCGGCCTGCTGGACAAGTGTCTCTTCAAAATGGGAGAGGCCCTGATGCAACGCCTGCCTCCAGGCTGAACTCTCAGATGTCAAGGTTTCCCATCTGTTGAGGTCCATTCCTAAGGCCTTCAGATCCCGCTTGCAGATTTCCTTGTATCGCAGCTGTGGTCTCCCTCTGGGGCGCTTTCCCTGAACTAATTCTCCATACAGGAGATCTTTTGGAATCTGACCGTCAGCCATTCTCACGACATGCCCAAGCCAACGTAGATGTCGCTGTTTCAGTAATGTATACATGCTAAAAATTCCAGCTCGTTCTAGGACTACTCTATTTGGAACTTTGTCCTGCCAGGTGATACCAAAAATGCGTCGGAGACAACGCATATGGAAGGTGTTCAGCTTCCTCTCCTGCCATGCACAAAGGGTCCAGGACTCACTGCAGTACAGGAGTGTGCTCAGGACACAGGTTTTATAGACCTGGATCTTGGTATATGCCGTCAGCTTCTTATTAAGCCACACTCTCTTTGTGAGTCTAGAGAACATGGTAGCTGCTTTGCCAATGCGTTTATCCATCTCAACATCTAGGGAGAGGGTGTCAGAGATCGTTGAGCCAAGGTACACGAAATCATGAACAACCTCCAATTCTTGTGTAGAGATGGTAATAGAGGGAGGTGAGTCCACACTCTGGCCCATGACTTGTGTTTTCTTCAGGCTGATTGTTAGTCCAAAATCTTGTCAGGCCTTACTAAAGCGATTCATGAGTTGTTGGAGGTCTTCAGCAGAACGGGCAACAACAGCTGCATCATCGGTGAAGAGGAAGTCCCGCATGCATTTCAGCTGGACTTTGGTCTTCGTCCTCAATCTAGAGAGATTAAAGAGCTTTCCATCCGATCTAGTTTGGAAATAGACACCTTCTGTTGCAGTTGCAAAAGAATGCTTCAGCATGACAGCAAAAAAAACCCCAAACAGAGTCAGCGCGAGGACACAGTCCTGTTTCACTCCGCTTCGGATGTCAAAAGGATCTGATGTTGAGCCATCAAAAACTATAGTGCCCTTCATTTCCTCATGAAAGGATCTGATGATGTTAAGGAGTTGAGGTGGACATCCAATCTTGGGAAGGATTTTAAAAAGGCCGTCCCTGCTAACCAAATCAAAGGCCTTTCTGAGATCTATGAAGGCCACAAAGAGTGGCTGTCGTTGTTCCCTACATTTCTCCTGCAACTGTCTGAGGGAAAATACCATGTCAATGGTGGATCTATTTGCTTGAAATCCACACTGTGATTCTGGATAGACTCTGTCTGCAAGCACCTGGAGCCTCTTCAGCACAACACTGGCAAGCAGCTTCCCTACAATGCTGAGAAGAGAGATGCCACAGTAGTTATTGCAGTCGCCCCTGTCATCTTTGTTCTTGTATAATGTGACGATGTTTGCATCCTTCATGTCCTGTGGTACTCCACCTTCCCTCCAGCAAAGACAAAATATTTGATACAGCTCAGTGGTGATGGTCTCTTTACAGCACTGCAGCACTTCAACAGGGATGTTATACTTCCCAGGTGCCTTGCCGGGGGCAAGGGAGTCCAAGACCACTTTTATTTCTGCTAAAGTTGGTTCGCTGTCGAACTCTTCCAAGACAGGCAGGCACTCAGTGTTTTTTAATGCGTCTTCGGTTACTACATTCTCTCTAGAATATAGCTCAGAGTAGTGCTGCACCCAGCGTTCTATCTGCTGTGCTTGGTCCTGGATGATCACCCCTGTAGCAGACTTCAAGGGAGCAGATTTTTTCTGTATTGGACTTAAAGCCTGCTTGATACCGTCATCCATTCCTTTGATGTTACCTGTGTCTGCTGCTATCTGTATCTGAGAGCACAGCTGAAGCCAATAATCATTATTAGAACATCTCCTGGCAGTCTGTTGGACTTTGCTACGAGCAACTCAAAGAACTTGCAAGTTGTACTCGCTAGGACAGGCTTTGTATGCTGCTAGAGCTCTCCTCTTTTCCTCGATGGCTGGCATCAACTCCTCCGAATGGGCTTCGAACCAGTCTGCCGTCTTTTTGCTCTTCTTGCCAAATGTGGACAAGGTGGTGATATAAACAGCATTCTTGAAATTATCCTATCGTTCAGGTGCATTTGCACCAGCCGGGCCTGGAAGAGTTTCCTTAAGTGCTTGAGCAAATTCCTCCACTTTTCTCTGATTGCGAGTCTTGCTGATGTCAATACATGGTCTTCCTTCCTTTTTCGTGTGATACAATCTCTTTGCTCGCAGTTTTACTCTACTACACACCAGGGAATTATCAGTAGCGCAATCAGCACTCTGGTAACTGCATGTGATTGTAATACTAGGAAGGCTAGAACGTCTAGTGAGGATCAAATTGAGCTGATGCCAATGCTTGGATCTTGGATGTCTCCAGGAAACTCTGTGTTGAAGCTTCGGATTAAAGAACGTGTTGCTGACACAGAGACCATAATAACAGCAAAACGTCAGCAAGCGTTAGCCATTTTCGTTCATCTTCCCAATGCCAAAACGGCCTAGAAAGTGGGCCAAGAATTGTGGTCAGCACCAACTCTAGCGTTAAAGTTTCCGAGAATGACCAGTGCCTCTCTTTCAGGGACTTTTTTGATAGTAGCTGCCAGATTGTCGTAGAACTTGTCTTTGACTTCTGCTGTAGATGATAGTGTTGGCGCATATGCACTAATGAGGGTGACCAGTCCTGCTGATGAATGGAGCTGCAGAGACAGGATTCTTTCACTTCCCGCAGTTTTTTAATCATTTTTTTTGTTTTTTGAATCATGCTAGATATGTAGCATTTCCTATTATCCACAGTTTTCACTATCCATGGGGGCTTGGAACCAATCCCCAGTGGATATGGGGGTCCTACTGCATTTGTGGAATATTTAACTGGAAGTCTGCAAAGTTGGCAAGCAAGAGTGATGGGATTTTCTCTTTGGACTCACAGGGAAAGACTTATCAGTTGGATTGCTCTCCTTTGGATGTGTTATGCATTTATGTCATCAATAGCAATATTATTCTGTGCAGTTATGGCCACAGCTAAACAAACCTTGTTCTCTTTAAGCCCTTGTCACATTTTATTCCAACAAAGCTTCACGGGGCTTATGAAGGTGGAGGTTATACACATGTCTGGGTGGAGTTGTTTAATGTTCTGAAAAGAGCTAATGGCAAACTTCTTGTTCTCCTAAAATCAATGAAGAGTTTAGCTTGGTAGGTTCATTAAACCTGTCTGTACAGAATATCAGACTTTTGGCTCAGAAATTACTGAATGCTCCACTGAGCTACAGCATAAGGCCACGCCCAGATGAAACCAGTCCTGCCCACCAAGGTAACGACCACAGCAAGTTTGGGAAGCTCAGCTTTTCTCCCCCATTAGCAAAGAGTTCCACAAAGACTGGAAAAATATCCCGAGGTCTGTCCTCTGTTTTTGACTTTTTGGTCTTAGACAAAGAGGTCCTGGGAGCTAGAGAGAAAAAGGGAAGCCAAGAGATTGTCTTACAGTTGTACTGGATGACTGTTATTGTTACCTGTATTCTAGACAAGGATCCTTCACTTTCCTGAGCCCTGGGTGGCAGGTCTGTAGTTGCTTAGAGATACACACCTGCCCAGTCTCAAACAACTATTCACACACAACAGACCACACAATACTGATACAGAGATGGGAATTAGACCCTTCCACACGCCAGCTCTGTCTCTTCATCGACTCTGGTGACAAAATGATAGGCCCCAACAATATCATTCACAACATCAGGGGCTTGTTCACTTGTTCCTCTGCTCATGTGATCTATGCTCACAGTCCCACTCGGCACCCTTGCCAGGGCAAACGGGACCTTCTCTAAAATAAGAGAATAATTGGACATAAATCTGACATCAGAAACGGCAACACACAAAAATCTGTCCTAGAATGTTTTAATCTCCCTTGACACACTTTGAACAACCTGAAAGTGACTATATATAGAAAAAAGAAGAAGACACAGAATGAAATTTGAACGGGAGACAGCCGAGATAAGAAACATATACACGTTTGACAGTTCGTCAATAGGGATTAAACATTGACCAGGGGCTCCTAACTCATCACCCAGTATGAGACCTCACTCTGATCCTCACAGTTTACCACTTGTGTCAATAATGCTATTGTTACCTATAGACTCATATCCAATTGAAATTTTCATAGCTTAATAGCCTTGATCCTGTTCTAATAAACCATTGTCACTTTGTCCATTATCGATGCCTCTATCTGGTTACTGGGCTGCATATAAATATGCCAGCCATATAGTCTTACTCTAATATCTGAAGAAGTGGACTTCATCCACAAAAGCGCACACATTAAAACATCACAGTTAGTCTTTAAGGCATCACAACTTTTTTTGTCTTTTATTTTGTTTTCTGTTTTGTTTTGTTTTTTGCTTTTGTCTGATAGTCTACTTTGCACTTCTTGTGAGCAAAACACGGGGGAGAGGACCATGTACAGTGACTTAAGCTCATGGGTAAAAAGGAGGTGATATCAATAAATACTGAAGTGAATCGCTATAAGATTCTCGCTGAAAAACTTTGATAACGAAGTGACAGCAAAAATGGAATCTGGCATGTCACTGAGTGAAACTGAATGGAATCTGGAATGCCAGGGACAGCACAGCAAGAAAAGCCCTGTATCATGACTGAAACAGATGGGCAAACTGGATCATTGTGGACCAAACAAAATTGGGAATAGTCAGGAATTATTCCAGAGACTGGCTCCAGACCAGACCTTGGAAAAGTTAAGTTTATGCCTATAAATTCCAGAATCCTAAAACTCTATGGTGTGTAGTGGTTGAAAGGTCAGATGACAACTCAGGGAGGCATGAGTTCAACTCCTTATTGGGTCATGAAATCTACTTGGCAACTCTAGGTATGATCACACAGAGAACTAGAGCAGATTTTGGACTGCTTATGAAGTGACCCAGTGTTATCTATTATTTCCTCGTGATCACAACACTTATGGGGAATTGCACTCCAGCTTGGCCCCTGTCCAATTTGGACCTTCTTAGTCCAGGGTTGTGGTGGCACTGTGGGTTAAACCGCAGAAGCCTCTATGCTGCAAGGTCAGAAGACCAGCAGTCGTAAGATTGAATCCACGTGACGGAGTGAGCTCCCGTCGCTTGTCCCAGCTCCTGCCAACCTAGCAGCTCGAAAGCATGTAAAAATGCGAGTAGATAAATAGGTACCACCTCGGTGGGAAGGTAACAGCATTCCGTGTCTAGTCGCGCTGGCCACGTGACCATGGAAACTTTCTTCGGACAAAATGCTGGCTCTATGGCTTGGAAACGGGGATGAGCACCGCCCCCTAGAGTCGGACACGTCTGGACTAAATGTCAAGGGGAACCTTTACCTTTACCTAGTCCAGCTATAGGGCTCCTACTTTTCTGAGGCCAGGCAATTCCCTGATAGATAGAAGGGCTGCTTTAAGTGAGATCGTTCCCTGCAAAGGGCTCCTTTCGTTTGGACAAATTCCTTTCCCGAACGCAAGAGTCTGATTCCTCCCTTCGTGCCAGTCACAGCTCTCAGCTTCACACAGTTATTGTGAGAATAAGATGGGGTGGAGGAGCCATGCTGCTGCCATGAGCTCATGGCAGGAAAGGAAGGAGATAAACCAAATATAATAAAACAGTCCAAAAGGTAGCTGTCCTGAGTTCTGATCCACACTCCTTCTGCCAAACATTGCAAATAGTTCCAAGAGTTCTCAATGTAAAGAACAATTTCTTCCCCTTCCTCGACAGTGTACAAGGTTGTTGTTTTTTACAAAAATAATTGAAGCCAACGGGCTTTAAAACAAAAGATGATAGCAAAAGATTTGTCCCACTTTTACGTAGAAGTCTGGTATGTATGAGACAGGATTTATTATTATTAGTCATTTAAAATATTTATGTCGCCTTTCTCCTAAAGGATCCAAGGCAACTTACAGTATTGAAAGAAACAAAGTTAAAAGCCAATAATAAATTATTACAATAGTTTTAAAAGCATTAAACAAAAATCATATTAAAACTCACAATAAGAGCAATATTAAAAACACAAGTGAAATAACACAATACAATAACCCCTTTTTAAAAAATCCCCTTGGACAAACCAGTCATTTAAAGGAAAGCCTTTGCCTGCTTGCAGAAGGACAGCAAAGATGGGGCCGGCTTGGCCTCGGGTGAGAGGGAGTTCCAGAGTCAGACAGGCTTGCTTCCCTAAAGTAGACACCAAGGTTAAATTACTGTCGCAAGTAAGATATGCCTTATAAATCTTAGGGAGTGAACTCATGAAGTCAACCTGATCAGTGTGCATTGAGCATGAGTGGCTAATTCAGGTGATTCTACCATGGCCTCGGCTCTCCTCTTTATTGCTTCAGCTCTGCTCTGCTCAGGACAGGTGGTGGGTAAGTTTTGGGTACCATTCTGATGGATTGTTGTTATGGCTACAATGCCATTGTCTTTTTCAAGGGCTCCTTCCTGTCCCCCACCCCCATGGGCCAGCTCTTGTATACAGAAATATGTGACATTGAATGACATTTTGGAATTGGCAGGGCTCATTTTGTTGGCATCCGAGCTTGAAGAAGGTTATTGATTGATTGATTTTGGAGTACAAATCTTGGAAGCCCCACCCCACTCCCTGGATCTTTAGGACTAAGGGAGTTCCAGTCCTAAAAGTACATTCTTAAAGCTTTGGTTAGGGTACAGTTATCATTTCTTATGAGTTATGTGCATTATATTTCTGCCCTGTGTTTCCGCCAAAGAAGTATGACTGGTTTGCACTTCAAGCTCACAATAAATCGAAAACACAGGTTCTGCTGGGAAAGAGAACAACGGAGCCAAAGTTACTCTGAGCGAACTTTGTGGCTGAGTATGAACGATGTATGACTTGGGATCAATCCAGGAGTGAACCAATGTCAAGCTTGCAAGAATAGCTTTGTTCTGTGACGAGAGCCAGAGCTTTGCAAACATCATTTTTTGGGACTACATCTCCCAGAATCCTCAAGCCAGTGACCATACTAGGGTATCCTCCCTGCCCTAATTTTCCCAGGCTCTGTAGAACATCCATGCCCTGGTGAAAAAAAGACATAACCATCGGAAGTAATAAATTGTGATCCCAGAGATTTGGGGGTGGGGTAGGGGACGGAAGCACAAGGGCTGAACAGAAGAAGCCATGAGGACTGGGAGCTTTTTCAGTCTCTGGCAGGTCTCACCCAATCTGTTTTCTCATTTAGAGAGCCTTTACTGCAAAGAGTGCTTGGTGGAAACGGATGATGGGGGTTGCGTCATTACTGCTGGCACATGCAAGGCTGCTGAAACATGCATGGCAATCACTGTTTACGCTGGTAAGTGGGTTCTGTGGGTCTTCTCAGGCACCCACTCCTTATAGCACAAATTGTCCCGCAACAGGGGTGACGTGCCCATTCTCCCTGCAGTGGTTTCTCCTGAGGTTCAAGTGGTCCTGGCCGAGTTACCTTCTTCAATGGACCTTGCCCACGCGGGTAGACCAAAACTGTCCATTCTTCAGGATACAGCCCTTCTATAACAGGCTTCGGTCCCCCGTTCTTCCTGTTCGGTGCACTGTGGCTTCTACCCTCTATATCTATCCCTTTCCGTGGTATTTGGAATACCTTGGGTTCTGTTTCTCCTTCTATCCATTCCTCCTCCAGAACTACTACCTTTTCCGTCTCCCCTGATTCCTTTCCCTCCTCCGAAGTAAGGAAAACATCCACCTCCCTTCGGACTCTTTCCGTTGGCTCCTCCCCCTCTTTTCCCGCCTTTAACGCTTTCACTTTAGTAATCAACTTGGTTATCTCCTCTTTCTTAATTCCTCCATCCTTCGTCTCTCTCTCAGACGTTCGAGGGGACAGCTCACTCTCACTTATTTTCTCCTTTTCCTCCTCTTGCTCACAATTGTCAAACCAGTTCTACAGATTTTCTTGTCTACTAGGAGCAGATCTTTTATAAAGGCAATGGACCTTAATGGCTTAAAACCCCAGACAGCTAAACTTCAAATGCTGCTGCTCATCAAAGCTGATAATACCTATTCTAAAGGTTTGATTCAATGTAAAGCAGCTTTACAAGTTCATCCTCTATGTACAACTTTTCTGCTTATTCTCTTATTCAGACCTTGGGGAAATTAATGTTTGGACTACAAATCTCAGAATCCCCCAGGCAACATGACCAAAAAAACCTGTTCAAGCTGTAGATTTTATACTGCAAACATGCTTTTATATTGTTCGTTTGGTTCAATGGGATTATTTTGTACATGAGCTCTGCAAAGACAATAAACTTTGAGAAGATCTGGAATTTCAAATCAAACAAAGAAGCAAATTAAAAACAAACCAATCCAGCAACAATAATGCAAACTTGGCTTAAATTGGGTACTATAAAAATATGCCCATTATATGCCCATGAATTCCATGCACAAAAAAGGCACCAGAGGAGTTGTCTCTCATAGAAAATGAAGCCCCACCCCAAAAGCTTTCTAATCCAAATATGTTAGGAACCACATCTCAAGCCCACTCTGTCTTTCAAATTCTTCTTCTTATGGAAAGGTCCAAGGCTCAAAGGAGAGAGTTCCAGAGACGACATCTCTGGGGCCCTAAATCAACTCGATAAGGGTCTAATTCAGGCTCCAAGGGAATAATCACACGGGGAAATAGACTGCAATGTGTGCCACTTGTGGAGCAGTCTGATGTGATCTGTTTTCCGGCAATCACATGATATTTGGGGAAATGCACTCCGGCCTGACCCCAACCTACGCTCAGGCTGGAATATTTTGGTCCAGCTATAGGGCTTCGACTTGTCTGTGTGGCAGGGGGGGTGGCAGGCTGAAGCAATTTCTTGGCAGACAGAAAGGTTGTTTTAAGGGGAATGGCTCCTGTTAAAGCCATCCTTTCTGGTGGAATCAGGTGAGACATTCTTAGATCAACTGTCTGATCGCGCAACCTAAGAATATCTGAAGGGCTGAACATTGCCCACCAATGATCTACACACTCAAGACAAGAGAAGCAGTCCTGAAGGGTCTCTTTTTTTCTTCCCTTATAGAAAAAGAGGTGAAATTCCGCGTCTACGGCTGTTTTGTGTCTGATCACTATCACTGTGGGATGAGAAAGAAGACGGGTGGCCATACATTAAATGTCCGGTGCTGTGCAGGCAGGCATCTATGCAACAAAAAAATCCATTCCTGATTGCTGTTTATGGTGTACACCCTTCTTCACTTTGCAAAGTCTGCAGAATCAGAGCTTCGAATGCCGGTTTTAAAAGCAGGAATTTTTTTTCATGTTTCTAGAAATATCATTTTAAAAAAAGAATTCATTGTTGTTTGCAAGTGCCACTTCTTGTATTGCGCTGTACTTCTTTTTCATCTTTGGGGAAGAGGAAATGCTAGGATTGGTATGAAAAATTTCTAGCAAAATGTCTTTTCATGGTAACTTTTAAATATATTTACAGAACTTTGCTCACCACACAAATAAAGTAGCAGTGTAACTACTAATTTAGTTAGTTATCAAATGTGTCATCATTTCACTCTCGTTACTTGTAAATAGAGTGAGGATTTCTATGACATGGCATATTTTTTCTGCAACCTATATTTGAACTTATAAGTAAGTTTAAACATGTTTATGAATAATCTGGTGAGGATTACGTTGGTTTTATTTGCCTGGAAAGCCATATTCTGACCTTTTAAAAGTGTGATGTCATATTTCTGTTTAATTTCATAATAAGCATTATATTCTGGTGATATTTTGATCATTGGCAACCCTCCTGATGAGTCAGCAGATGATGTAAGAGAGATGGGGAGTCATGAGGCCACCTGACTCACCTAACTGGCTGCCATGGCTGAGGGAAAGGCACAGGGTTTCAACAGAGGAAACAAGTGATGTAAATAGTGCTGGAGTATGCAGATCAATTGTGTCCCAGCATGCAGTGGGTGATTCTTCCAATTACTCAGTTCTACCCTGCTATTGGGGCGCTATTGTGCCTTGGTCACTTCCTGCCCCTCCTCTCTCTTGTGTGCCTTCTTCCTTGAAGAAGGGCCCCTTTTCCAAGATGGAGATTGCCTGAGCACATGCTATATTTATTTATTTATTTATTTATTAAACTTGTATCCCGCCCATCTAGACTATGTCTACTCTGGGCGGCTCACAACAAATAGAGTAAAACAATTAAAATGTAAAAACAATTTCACAACGATAAACTATGATGTCTCTCTCTCTCCATCCACACGTTTTTGATTCTGTATTTAATTTAGCTCATTGAAGATAATTGGTCAGAACACACGATGATCTATAACAAATGGAAGATATGTAACTAATATTTTTATTGGCATTCTGAAGTATGACAAGCCTGGTGAAGTATTTCTTCTAATGTGAAACTCTACAAAAAGAAAACAATCCACTATTGCTGTGCTCTTCGAAGATTCTATGAAACTACTTGGGCCAGATGGCGTAAAAAAGAGGAAACATCCTCCTCTTTGTAACAGACGTCACTCCATACACAACTAAGGCAGCCAAGGGACTTAAACTTCCTAAAGTCCAAGCTGCCTTTGATCCCTTTTAGGAGAAAGGCGGGGTAAAAATATTTTAAATAAATAAATAAAACAAATTTATCAAAAAATGATCAATATCAAATGCCTTTCACATAGTTTACCCAGAGTGACTGAAGACACTTGAAGCAACTATCCTGATAGAGATAACATAGTTTCAAAAGGGGAAAAAAATGTTTGTTAAGCTCCACTTTGAGTACAAAAGTACAAAGAAATTGCTCCTACTTTGGCCATCCCTCTGCAACCTGTTGTGATGTGTTGGGACACTTGGCTGGATGCAGCTATGTATTATTCCACAAATTATGATTCCTTGCAGCAGATAGTTAAAGAATTTTACTGTTCTGAATCTTCCTCCATCAAGATTGTGCAAGACTGGCATATACAAAAATTTAACATGAACAATCACCCACCTTGAAACTGTAAGAACGGAACTTAGTGATGCACATGAAAATTGTGAAACAAACTGAGGGTGATTTAAAGTGAGCAAAGGGGAAAGTGGCTGAAAAAAATAAGTGTTAAACTGCAAAGATGCTGCAATCAATCTGGGCCATTCAACACTTTGCAAAATAAGGAACATTTTAAATAGACTTGAAGCGAAATTTGATGACTTGGAGCTGGAATTTTCTCTAGATGAGTTGGCTTTTTTCAAATTTGTTCCTATAACCTCTTGTGATGTCAAATGGAGTTTCTCCAGATATAAAAACATACTGGGAGACAACAGAAGGAGTTCTGAGTTTGAGAACCTCAAGAGGCACATGATCATCCAATGCAATTCTGCTATTGGCAAAAACTAATCCAGATATGACTTATTTTACTCTCAAAATGTTCATTTGATTCCTTCCTTCGATACTAGCACTTCTAGACTGGAAGTGAAGAAGAATAAACCTTTTAATTTTTATTTATGTGTATACAGATTTTTAAAAATTGAGTGCTAATTTCAGAAAAATTGTAAAGTCATATTTTTGGTTTAATTGATCATATTTAAGCAATTTTTAAGGTCATAAATGCTTGCATATTTCTAACATTTTTAAGTCATAGGAATCCTTGCTTTACTTATAAAAGTAACAGGTAACTATATTAGTTTTCATATATCCAAGCTCTGTTTATTTTCTTCTCTTTTAGGTTATTCCCCTCTTGTTATTCCAGCATCTGCAACTCCTTGCATACATCTTCACATGACATCAATTAGTAGCAGAGGTTAATCTGTTTCAGCATATATTAAACAACACAGTACAAAACAACAAAAAACAAGAGGACAATCCATTTCATGTATCCCATTTCACTCTGATCCCACCCCCACAATAACGTTCATTGTGTATAAAACCTGTGGCCTGAATATTACACACTGTCCAATGAATCGGAATCCATAAAAATGCATACCAAAATTAATATGGTAATCTCAAAGGCAACCCAAGACTTTGGCCCTTTTTTATTTTGTTTGCTTGCCATCCGGTGCATGGCACAACTATACAGACATTGTGAAGTCTAACTGTCTCATTGGTTTATTCTAGTCACTCGGTGGACCATGTTGGCAGTTCATGGCCATAAATGTTCAGGAAAGGAACAGAACATTTTTGTCAACATCTTTCATGCATCATCAGGTCCACAGAAGGATTAATTCCCATTATTTGAACCATGCCAAATGTACAAAGCAGAGAAGAGGGTGAAACAAGGTGTACTCTGAAGCACATCTACCCAGAACAGAAAAAAAAAATGAAACTACGGGTGTGATTTACATTGACATATAATAGGAGAAATGCTCCAGGATTGGAATAATCTGGTTTCCATTTTTCCTGTTGACCACATAATATAAAAGCCAATGTGAATCAGCTTGAACTCCACCCCTGCATCCATATATTTTTTTTCCTTTGCTGGGGCTTCTAGTTTCTTTTTACCATGAATTCATTTGCATCATTCCAGGCAGTGTGATTGTTTGATCCAACGTGGAACGGTTTGTAGCCATTGTATTTAAAGCCATCCCAGCCAGTTCCAGCGGGAAGGAGAGAAGGCAGGGCAGTGGGGAAGTGGTTGCGATTTGAGTCCTTTCCTTCCCATGCGTGGAGGAAAGTTTCCTATTTTTCAACTGAGAAACAGGAAGCTTTCCCTTTAAACCTTCTTGCTTTGGAGGGGAAGGGAGAAAACAACTTGTCCTTAAGGGATGCTAAAGGACGCAGTGGATCAGTGATGCTTTGACAGCTCTTTTTTAAAAAAAGAAGTCTTCCAAAGCACTGCTGATCCTTGCACAACAATTAATCACCCTCCCCTGTCCTCCAAAGGAATGTTCAGAGGAATTTTTCAAGTAAGCGGCTTCTTCCAAAGGACAGCCATCTAGTCAATCGCACATGTGGGAATCAAACCAAAAGGGAGTGATTCTACCCACACCCAAAAAACGTTATCCCCTGAGAGGGATCCAGAAAGGTGATACTCTAACATTAATTCAGTGCTGATTATGGGCTGTCTGATTTTGGTTGCCATGACAGCAAGGATTTGGAATATTTTATGAAGGGGCCGGGGCTTAGGGCTTCCTGCCATGACCAGATAGCAGTGCTGCACCTCACACCCTACAAAACAGGCACTGGCCATTTATGCCCGCAGGCTGCTTTCACATTATGATAACATTCAGAAACATTTGGGAACATTTAATTGCAATCTTAAATCCAAGTCCTAGGGAGTAAGGATCACATGAGGCTTATTTCTGAACAGGCACACAGAGAACTGAGCTGCATGGCCTGGTTCTCACATCCATATTCATTCCTTGATACTTTCAGTTGTTGCTTTTCCTTTCCAACCAAATTTTTCGATGTCATCACAGGCTATTTTGATCTCTCTTATGGCAGCTCCAAACAACGATGCATTCAAACCTGTTTCTTATCTTCTTCAGCCAATACATCCTTCTGCCTACACAACTTTCCCCTTATTTCACTTGCATGATCAGCTGTAGGATATAGGTGGTTTACATCATTAACAGACAATATTTAAAGTTAAGAACAATAAGTATACAAATATTAAAAAGGAACAAACAAATACCATTCTGAGAAATGAAGAACACAAGTAGTACTAAAAACACAGTTAAAAGCAGTATTGCATAACAATCCATCTAAAAATCATCCTCAGGTAGCCTGTCACTGAGGGAAAGCCAGCCTTTGTGGAAAGGCAGCAAATAAGGGGCCAGTCTGGCCGCCAGCGGGAGGCAGTTCCAGAGTCTGGGAGCAGCGACAGAGAAGGCCTTTTCCTGTCTCCCCATCAGGTGCATCTGTGAAGGTGGTGGGACTGAGAGAAAGGCCTCCCCTGATGAAAGGCACATTGATAGGGACCAAGAGTGCTCCTGGTGCTTTTCAGAAAGAATACCCCAGCATCTCTTCCCTTGGTGAAAATTTGCCCCCGTGTTTGTTTTCATCTTCCATCCCTATCCTTTTTTCCTTTTATCTCATGCCTGCCAGATTGTGGGCTTGTGGGAAGAAACTATCTTACTTTCCAATTTCTGCACAACACTTCGAAAACATTATGCACTTTGTCCATGCTTAGCATCAGGGATGGGGACCCGAGTTGCAGGACTCACTGTCAAGCTGGACTTAGGTCATACTGACGACTCAACTGGAACTTGACTCGGTTCCCCCCCCCCCATGACTCAAATTGGACTCACGACTTGGAACCCACCCCCCTCCTTTTTTTCTGGGGAAAAAAGCTTGTTTTGAGACTTGAGACTTGGTACCAAAGACTTGAACTCTGACCGAAAGACTTGCCAACATCCCTGCTTAGTATTGACATAACGATGGGCTGACCAACAGGAGGGGCTGGGCTTGCTGAAAGCGTAGATTCAAAGGCCAAAATTCTATTGAGTTTTTGTACCAGTGTAACATAATTGGGGTAAATCAAATTGCCCCAAGTGAAGCAGCTAACATAGGCATTTGCTCTTATGTGCTGCATTTATCGTGTTTTGAGCCCTGCTCACCCAGTAGTATCTCTGGACTTCATCGCAATCATCCAATTTTTATGTTAATATTTTTTCACCACTATTTATTTATTTATTTATTTATTTATTTATTTATTTATTTATTTATTTATTTATTTATTTATTTATTAGATTTATACCCCGCACCATCTGGCAGCCAGGCCACTCTGGGCGGCTAACAACAAGACAAACAACACAATATTAAAACACAATAAGAATAAAATGATACAAACATTCAACAGATACAATAATTACAGTAGTAGGATAAATTAAAACAGATTGCTTTAAAGATGGTAGAAAGGATGATGAAAGGATGGCAAAAAGGATGATAAAAGGGAAGCAGAGATATCAGCAACTTAATGCTCAGGGGAAGCCTGACGGAAGAGGCAAGTTTTCAATGCTCGTTTAAACCCATCCAACGAGGGTGCCAGGCGTATCTCCATGGGCAGATTGTTCCATAGGCGGGGGGTGACCGCCGAGAAGTCCCGGCTTCTTGTTCTTTCCCTCCTGGCCTCCTTCGGGGTCAAGGCCCTCCGCAGCCCTGCCTGTGAAGAACAGGTATTACGGACAGATCTCGCTCGGAGCAGGTGTTCTGATAGGTATTGAGGTCCTAAACCGTTTAGGGCTTTGAATGTTATCATCATAACTCTGAAGTCGATGCGGAAACGAACCGGTAGCCAATGAAGGGTGGCCAGAATGGGGGAGATGTGCTGAAATTTCTTCTCCCCAATTATTAATCTGGCCGCCAAATTCTGAACCAGTTGTGGTCTCTGCATCAACCCCAAGGGTAGCCCCACGTAGAGAGCACTGCAGTAGTCTATTCTTGAGATTACGAGTGCATGAATCAAAGTCATGATTGCCCCCGCATCTAGATAGGGACGCAGATGGGCAACCCTCCGAAGATGGAAATGGGCTGCCCGGACCACAGATGTCACCTGAGTTTCCATAGTGAGATCCGGGTCCAGACAGATGCCCAAGCTGTGAGCCTCATTCTTCGTGGGAAGATTCACTCCCCGAAAGGAAAGGGAGTTTCCCAACCCACTGACGCCAGGGCTGCCCACGAGCAAGATTTCCGTCTTGTCTGGATTCAACCTCAGTCCGTTTGCCCTCATCCACTCCAGAACGGTCCCCAAGCAGTGTTCAAGTGTCGGAACAACATCCACTGCAGTAGGAAAAAAAAGGAGAGGTAGAGCTGGGTGTCATCAGCATACTTATGGCACCGAGCCCCACAACTCCAGATGACCTCACCCAGCGGCCTCATATAGATATTAAATAGCATTGGCGAGATGATCGACCCCTGCGGAACCCCACAATTGAGGATCCACGGGGTGGAAGTCATCTCACCAAGCTGCACTCTCTGGGGACGGTCCCCCAAGAAGGAACGGAGCCATGTCAAAGTGAGGCCACCAATCCCCAGCTCAGAGAGCTACCCCAGGAGGATACCATGGTCGATGGTATCAAAGGCCGCAGAGATATCGAGGAGGACCAAAAAGGACATATTGCCCTTGTCGGCCTCCCGCAGGAGGTCATCCTGAAGGGCGACCAATGCTGTTTCCATAACATGCCGCAGCCTGAAGCCCGACTGGATCAAGGGCGTCAGTTTCCTCCAGGAGAGCCTGGAGCTGATTGGCCACCACCCTCTTGACCACTTTACTCAAGAAAGAAACATTGGCAACGGGCCTATAATTCCCAATTTCAACCACCACCGAATTAGGTTTCACTAGAGGGCATAAGCTGGCTTTTTCCATTAAAATCCATTTTTGTAAGATTTTTTTTCCTAAAGTGGACACCCCAGGATGGACATGTGCAGCCCCTGAATCTGTGGAGGCTTCCTGGCTCTACCGTAGTGTAGTAATATACGCTCATAAGGAGAAAAGAAAGCTAAAACATACTCTACATTGAGAACTAGCACCAACATTGTTAATGAATGTTTTTATTGAAAGCTATTGCTGACTCTGAATGAAGTTGGGAGCTGCAGAACTTAGTTCTTCTTCACTGCTCTTCTTGTAGCTCTGTGTACCTCTTTGTTCCTCAGGGTATAAATGAGTGGATTCAGCATTGTGGTGACAAAGGTATAAAACAGGGCCATCATCTTGCCTTGATCACTGGCATAGCTGGATGGGGGCTGGAGATAACTGAAAATGCCTGGGCCATAGAAAAGGGATACCACCGTCAAGTGGGAGGCACAAGTGTTGAAGGCCTTCTGCCTGCCCTCAACTGAGTGGATTCTTAGCACAGCCATGGCAATGTAGGTGTAAGAGACTATAATGAAGCCCAGAGGTAGGAGAAGGAACACTGCACTGACAGCAAACAGCTCGGCTTCATTCACTGAAGTGTCAACGCAGGCCAACTTGATTAAAGCTGGCACCTCACAGACAAAGTGGTCTATTTGGTTCTGTCCACATCGAGGAAGTCTAAGAGTCAATGTGACATGTAGCAGTGAGTTACTGAATCTGCTCAACCAGGAGATGACGACCAGTTTGAAACATACGGCGCGGCTCATAATGGCAGTATAGCGCAGAGGCCGGCAGACCGCAGTGTAGCGGTCATAGGCCATGACACCCAACAGAATACACTCTGTAGAGCCCAGAGTGAGAGAGATGTACAACTCGGCTGCACAGCCCCCATAGGAGATGGTCTTGCTTTTTCTCCAGAAGTTCACCAGCATATGGGAGGCAAGACTGGTGGTGCAGCAGAGGTCCAAGAAGGAGAGGTTGTTGAGGAACTAATACATGGGGGGGGTGGTGGTGGTGGTGGAGACTGGGGTCCAGGTGTGACACCACAATGATGGTTGTGTTGCCCAGCAAGGTCATCATGTAGCAGATGAGGATAAACGTGAAAAGCAGCTTCTCCAAGTGTGGGCGGTCCGCCACTCCCAATAAGATAAACCCTTCTGGGTAGCTTTGGTTAGTTTCTGCGCGTAGTGCTTCTCTGTACATCATCTATACAATGAAAGGCAAGAATAGATAGCAGATGAACCATAAGAAATTCAGCCAGGAAGAAGGGCATCAACACTCGATTCTTTAGTTAGTATAATCAGTGTAAAGAGGCACTCTGATGAGCCTGGGGGGAGCAAGAAGAAGAGGACAGTTGATTTCAGAAGAAACCAGAAGAAAATACAGACTTCCTTGAGATCTTCTCCTGCCTACTTCTAAAGCATGGCTATTTTGGAGCCAGCTCTTTGACTAACGCCTGGCTCAGGTGGGGCGAAGGGATTGTGGAATGCGTGCGATGTGAGATTAGGATTTTATGGAGTCTGTTCTGGCTTTGGGGTAGTGCGATAGTTCAGTGGTTTAGGTATCTGGCTGCAAAAGCAGAGGCCGAGACTTCGATTCCTCACTGTGCCTCCTTGACAGAAGCTGGACTCCACAATCCATAGGGTCCCTTCTAGCTCTGCAGTTCTAACATTGTTGTTGTTGTTGTACTTAGCCAGTATGTGTCAGTTGGCCAGGTGGCAAAGAGTGGGCAGTATCAGTAGCTCTGTGACTGCCAACGTGCCATGTTGCCTTGACAAAAATTCTGATGGTAGTCTTTAGATAAGATATTAGGAATGATAGTTAGGCAGCAATCCTCCACTTTTGCATTTCTAGAGTAAAACAGGTAGCTACAGGAAGACACACTTAGGGAAAAACTTTTTAACTGTTAGAGCAGTGCGTCAATGGAATCAATTATCATGGGAGGTGATAAGCGCTCCAATGCTGGAGGCATTCAAAAGAAAATTGGACAACCATCTCTCCGATCTCGTATGATTTAGATTCCTGCACACAGCAGGGCGTGGGACTCGGTGGCCTCATAGGCCCCCTTCCAACTGAATCGTTCTATGATTCTATGAAACCAGCAGGGCTAACAATCAGGGATACTGGGAGTAGAAGCCCAAAATATATGGAGGGCTCTCTAGAGTAAAACAGGTAGATACAGGAAGCCAGATTTAGGCTGAATATCAGGAAAAACTTGTTAACTGTTAGAGCAGGATGTAAATGGAATCAATTATCATGGGAGATGGTGAGTGCTCCGATGTTGGAGGTACAGCGATTTGAGATACAGCGAATAAAATGAAATTAGCAAAGACAGTCTCACTTATTCTTTCCTCTACTTAACAGAACTATTTTTGTAGACATGTGTAAGATTGTACTGATAATTGGGAGGATAGTCAGGCTGACAATAGATTTATTTAGAAATGCAGCCTCTTTAATATTTATTCATGTTACAAGGCATAACACAATATGCAGTCTTCCGCTCCATAAAAACCATTACATGTAAGCAGGAAACATTATGGTCTGTGAATATGAATCTTATGTTTCTTTTCAGCTGTATACATATATGAATGAACATTGAAAAGCAGTTAGTTTTCAGTTCTAAATTGTTTTTAAAAGCAGAAAATAAAGAAGTAACAGCAATGGTATATGCCAGTAAGGTTGATAAAATTAATTCTGTCTTTTTAAATTGTAGAATATGTTCTAAAAATCATTTTAAAAGACAGAATGAAGTTTGAAAACTGACAAAGTTAGAAATTATCTGATATGGATGAGATCCACCAGTAAACTCTTAAAATACAGTAAATTATTTCTTGGTTTTTGAAACTAGGTCATGTAAGATTGTTATAACCTACCACTTTACCTCTAGATTGGAAGGTAGCCAACAGAACATGATTTTTTTTTTTAAAAAGAAAAAGGTTCAGAGGAACAGAGGAAATCACAGCATCTTAATAGCTTCATGCCCATCAAAGTGACAGAAAGCTTTATTAAGGCTTGAATTCTAGAACAAAGAACATGTCTTGGTGTGGGAAATACCCAGTCTAGCTTCCCCCCAGTGTCATCTTGACTTGACAGCCATTCATAACTGAGCTGACAGTCAATCAATCCAGACTTTGGTGTGCAAAGAATGTGACCCCCTGAAATAAATGAGACTTACTTTAGTTACTATTGATCCAGGTCCCAACTAGTCTAGTGGGTCTATCCTAAACTTAACTTTTCATCTTTGGATTTTAAAGCAGGTCTAACAAAATCCCTCACTAAAGATAGCTAAGAAAACTGAGGAGCCATTGTATGTATCAGACTAAAGTATCCGACGGGGGAAAAGCATCAGGTGGCCATAGAAAGTCACTGGAAGTGGGGGGAGCACATAGCAAACCAGTCTTGAAAACCCTGTTAATGGTCGCCATAGGTTGAAAGTGGCTTAAAATAAAGAGTTGTACCTGAGTTGATGATGGATCATAACAAGGAAAGTCAGTCTGGAGGATACGAGAGGGAAGGAAATCTTGCATGTCGATTTTGCCAGCAATTATATTCTCTAAGGAGCCACTCTGGGGCTCGCTTTGCTGAACGTATGCACAGGAACTGTGGAGTTGGGGTAAGTTCCGAACAATCACAGTTAGTATTGGTAGCAGCCTCTCCTGTCCTAACATAAAGTGGGACTGCTGCCTGAGATCACAGACAGGGTAGCTGGGAAGCTGAGGTGACATTTCAGAGGTCACAGCTATCTGTACCACACGGACCGCTCTGCTTGTGCGGCCTAAGCAAGTGTGCTGCCTGAAGGCAGTCACCAGCATTTAAGTGAGTGCATACTACCAGCATGGTCGACTTATGTATGTAGAAAAGGACGGTTGGTGATGGGGGGGGGGGGCGTTCAAGGGAGGCCCTCAAAGTCCCAGTGTTGAGCATGCGGTCTGTCATGCTGATTTTGTTTCGAGTACCAGCTCAGAAGTGAAACAACAGACACATGTAAGTTTAAGAACACATCCATGGAAATGCCCTACAGCTTGTTATAGGAAAAACAGCTTTCCTCACCTGCTGCTTCTCCATGCCAAATCTACTCCCTTCAACGATTCCTCTTTCATGCGTTTCAAAACTGTGGGGGCTAGAAACTCGAGAAGAGAACAAGAAGAGAGCAAATGACTCACCTCTGTGTCGAGAAAAATGCTACTTCAATATTTAATCAATGCATTCCTTCTTCAGTTTGCATGCATGCCTTGTTCTCTGGCTGCTACGTTACCTGTTCTCTCCCCTGTTGTGATGAAAAACGTACTTGCTTGCTTCTCATGTGCACAACATTGCTGTTGGTTGCTAGTTCCCAGTGCTTATACTTGCACAAAACTTCAACTCAGTGTTCCGTCAACAAACTGAACAAGAATCAAAAGTATGTATGTTCTTGGATTCAAAAATAAGCTTAGGGATACCCTATTTGACATATAGCTGAGATTGGACGACTGTTCCCTTAAAGGTAAACAATAATCCTTTCCCATCAAAACGGCCAGAGATTTTGCACAAAGCATGTGAATGCACGATGAGCCCATGTGAGAATTACAAATCAGAGACTGGGGCTGTGGACTCTATAAGGTTGACATACCCTCAAATTTCCGGGATGTCTTTGGTGCATCTGTTCCAGAAAAAGGTCCAGATAGTGTAAAGAGGCAGATAGCTCCTTGTTCTCTCTTGTCCCAAGTCCAGATAGACCCTCTGTGGTCCAGGGGCTGTGGTGATGGAGCTGCTGGGGACCATGAGCTTCAGTTGAAACAGGCTTGAAGAAAAGAGATTGGCAGGGAGAGGTGGTCTCTCAAAAGCTCAAGAGCAGACACACCATTCCCCTTCTAGATTCCAGCTAATCTAGTTTAATTCCAAATTGGTTCTCTTGGTATAAAACCCTTACCACTCTAGGGCCTGGCTTCTGGAATAAATTTACCAGAACATTCCAAAATGAATAGAGCGCGAGACAAGGAGTCTATTCTAAAAATAATGTTATTGAAAAGGTAAAAATAGTTAAGGTTTAAGCTGCGTTCAAGGTACAAACGGTAAGGCATATATCAAGCTATAGAGAGAGGCAAAGCTAAATAAAGGAAGAGAGGCAAGCCAATCTGCAAAAAATACAGAAAGAGCTGGAAGGAGGGAGGAGAACAGATAACAAACAGTGGGATGTGGGAGAGAGGAAGGCTGATTAGTAAATATAGTAGGAAACAAAAAGATCAGATGGATGGGAAGAGAGGCAAAGAAGAGAGGCATAGATACATCTCCAGGCCTTATGTGTCTAGATTCCAAAAGACAAAGAAAACTGGAGAGAGACAGGTTGAATAACAGAGATTTTGATAACAGAGATTTCTTTGTTGGTTGGTTATTTTTAATTTTCAAAGAAGATTTTGTGTGTGTGTGTGTGTGTATGCGTGTGCATGCATGAGAGAGAGAGAGAGATGGGGAGATAGGGGACATAATAGACTTGTATAGAGATTGCAAAAGATAGAGATAGGGATTTAAAATGTCGGAGAGTTTGCAGTTAACGAGAAAGGTAGGGAAGCTTGAACGCCTACATTTCTTAGCCCAAGGTCTCTGCTATTCTAGCCCAACATAGTGTCTGCTTGTATCAAGAGAGATCCCCACAACTCAGCAAAATCCCAGTGTGAGCATGGGCAGGGTGGGTGAAAGCTGTTCTTTTGGGCAACTTTCTGAAGAGGAGAGACTTATAACTAATCTCTCTCTCGCAGTAATTAAAAGCAGTGAAGAAGTTGCCTGGAAAATTGCCATGGAGTCCCGAGAAACCAAAGCTTTAGCTGAACAACAACTCCAGTAGTGCCAAACTACGTATTATACAGAGAGAGCAGTGAGATGTAATGAAGTCTCCAAGGAGGGGATGACTCGCAAGAGAGGAGGAGAAATGGGAAGGGAGAACTCAACTCTTTAACAAAAGTTGAGAGAGAGAGAGAGAGAGAGAGGAGGAAAATCCTGATGATCATCACCATCTATCACGCCTATCTCAATACATTCTGCTACTATTTCCAGGCCTTTGAGCTTTGAACCAATGGAGACTCCAGGATCTATGACTAGAGATGGGCATGAACCAAAAAACAAACAAACCTCGAAGTGCGTAAAAAATTGCTGGTTCATTGGTTTGCGTCTGTTTGAGTTCGTCTAGACTGGAGAATCCAATCTTCTCTGAACCAATAAACTTTTTTGTGATTTAACAAACGTCCTGGTTTGTTTTCCCTGCCTCACAGCCTGTCCCCTTCTCCCTTCCCACTGCTCCCAGTGCCTCCCTACCAAGGTTCCCTCTAAGCTGGGCACGCCTCACACGTGCACACACCTCTCCCTGTGTCCGCTCAACTGTCTTCTCCCTCCATGCAGTGATCACGTTAGGTTAGGGGCAGGACAGAACCCTGCATGTAGGGGGCGAAGTTGTACATGCGTGCAGGAGCAATGGTGTGCACGAGGCAGAGCCCCGCCCAGCGGAGCTGAAAGTTAGAGGGTACATTGCTCCCTACTCTACGGATGGGCATGAACCGGGTTGTCCCTGTTTGTGCCGGTTCGTAAAAGTGGCAACACAGGTGCTGCTGTGCTCAACCCCTGCCTCCTCAGCCAGTTTGTGCTATTTATAAAGGTAGCCGCGTAGGTGGTGCTTCTCCCAGCTCTTGCCTCTTCAGCTGATCAGACACTCACCAGGCCCAGCTTGCTTGCTTTTTCCACCTCCTCAGCTAATCTCCCAGTCATGAGCAAGAGCACATACTTCTCTGCCCCGCCCTTTTCCCTGAGTGGGAGATCATGCAACAGGAAGGGCAGAGAAATCTGAGCTGTTGCCAGGACTGGAAGATTAGTTGAGGAGGTGCAGGAAGCCAGCATGCTGGGCCTGGTGAGTGGCTGATTGGGCCAGCGGAGGCAGGGGAGGGGAGCAGCAGCACCTGTGCTGAAGCCTTTGTGAACTGGGACGAACCGGTTCATACCCATCTGTACTCCCTACCTTTTCCTGCAACTGCCTCCGCTGCTGCCACCATATTGAGATTCAACAAAAACTGCAAAGTTAATTCTCATTTTCCCCCATCTGCTTGTTCTAAAACCTGTGGATGATATAAAATCTGCCAAGCAATGTTTTTACCAATGGGCTATGTTTATACCTTATATAAACATGGAAACTCTGCTTTTCTGTGTTAGAGATCATCATGTGTTCTGACCAATTATCTTCAATGAGCTAAATTAAGTACAGAGTCAAAACATGGAGTTAACTTGTAATAACTTTACAGGCAGATGTGATGAATGCATATGTGCCCAAGCCAACGTAGATGTCGCTGTTTCAGTAATGTATACATGCTAAAAATTCCAGCTCGTTCTAGGACTACTCTATTTGGAACTTTGTCCTGCCAGGTGATACCAAAAATGCGTCGGAGACAACGCATATGGAAGGTGTTCAGCTTCCTCTCCTGCCGTGCACAAAGGGTCCAGGACTCACTGCAGTACAGGAGTGTACTCAGGACACAGGCTGTATAGACCTGGATCTTGGTATATGCCGTCAGCTTCTTATTAAGCCATACTCTCTTTGTGAGTCTAGAGAACATGGTAGCTGCTTTGCCAATACGTTTATCCAGCTCAACATCTAGGGAGAGAGTGTCAGAGATCGTTGAGCCAAGGTACACAAAGTCATGAACAACCTCCAATTCTTGTGTGGAGATGGTAATATAGGGAGGTGAGTCCACGCCCTGGCCCATGACTTGTGTTTTCTTCAGGCTGATTGTTAATCCAAAGTCTTGGCAGGCCTTGCTAAAACAATTCATGAGTTGTTGGAGGTCTTCAGCAGAGTGGGCAACAACAGCTGCATCATCGGCAAAGAGGAAGTCCCGCATGCATTTCAGCTGGACTTTGGTCTTCGCTCTCAATCTAGAGAGATTAAAGAGCTTTCCATCTGATCTAGTCCAGAGATAGACACTTTCTGTTGCAGTTCCAAAGGCGTGCTTCAGCATGACAGCAAAAAAGATCCCAAACAGGGTCGGCACGAGGACACAGCCCTGTTTCACTCCGCTTTGGATGTCAAAGGGATCTGATGTTGAGCCATCAAAAACTACAGTGCCCTTCATTTCCTCATGAAAGGACCTGATGATGTTAAGGAGTCGAGGTGGACATCCAATCTTGGGAAGGATTTTAAAAAGGCCGTCCCTGCTAACCAAATCAAAGGCCTTTGTGAGATCTATGAAGGCGACAAAGAGTGGCTGTTGTTGTTCCCTACATTTCTCCTGCAGCTGTCGGAGGGAGAATACCATGTCAGTGGTGGATCTATTAGCTTAAAATCCACACTGTGATTCTGGATAGACTCTGTCTGCAAGCACCTGGAGCCTCTTCAGGGATGTTATCCTTCCCAGGTGCCTTGCCGGAGGTGAGGGAATCCAAGGCTGCTTTTATTTCTGCTAAAGTTGGTTCGCTGTCCAACTCTTCCAAGACAGGCAGGCACTCGATGTTATTTAGTGCCTCTTCGGTTACTACATTCTCTCTAGAATATAGCTCAGAGTAGTGCTGCACCCGGCGTTCCATCTGCTATGCTCGGTCCTGGATGATCACGCCTGTAGCAGACTTCAAGGGAGCAGATTTCTTCTGTATTGGACCTAAAGCCTGCTTGATATCATCATACATTCCCTTGATGTTACCTGTGTCTGCTGCTATCTGTATCTGAGAGCAGAGCTGAAGCCAATAATCGTTGGAACATCTCCTGGCAGCCTGTTGGACTTTGCTATGAGCAACTCGAAGAGCCTGCAAGTTGGACTCACTAGGACAGGCTTTGTATGCTGCTAGAGCTCTCCTCTTATCCTCGATGGCTGGCATCAACTCCTCCGAATGGGCTTTGAACCAGTCTGCCATCTTTTTGGTCTTCTTGCCAAATGTGGACAAGGTGGTGTTATAAACAGCGTTCTTGGAATGTTCCCATCGTTCAGGTGCATTTGCATCAGCCGGGCCTGGAAGGGTTTCCTCAAGCGCTTGGGCAAATTCCTCCACTTTTCTTTGACCGCGAGTCTTGCTGATGTCAATACGTGGTCTTCCTTCCTTTTTTGTGTGATACAATTTCTTTGTTCACAGTTTTACTCTACTACACACCAGGGGGTGATCAGTATCGCAATCAGCACTCTGGTAACTGCGTGTGATCGTAATACTAGGAAGGCTAGAACGTTTAGTGAGGATCAAATTGAGCTGATGCCAATGCTTCGATCTTGGATGTCTCCAAGAAACTCTGTGTTGAAGCTTCATATTGCTCCTTATATGATCCAGAAAAAGAATTGAATTCTGGAGGCATTGAATTAAGGATCAGAATAACTTGCATCCTTTTGGTTAAAAGTTTCACCTGCCACAGCCAATTTTTCAAATATTGCTTGCATTCTCAGAATATATTCATCCAATGATTCTGATTTCTCATGCCATTTGGACTGTGTTGCTTGTTTTAGTGAATTTGCAATACTCTGTCCTTGATCACCTTGATATAGTGATTTTAACTTGGCAAGCATACTCTTGGCTGTTTTCTCATGCGTGATTTGAACCAATCTCTCTTCTGTTAAAGATTGAATTATGAGACCCTTTGTTTCCAATCTGCATACTGGCTATGTGTTACATCAGGTTCGTCCTCTTTTAAAACCTCAAGCACTCCCTGGATTTCACACGGATTCTCCAGGCAAAATAACCAGTTTTGGAAATTAGCAGGTTGGAACTTTGGCATGGAATATTTTATCTCAGACATTTTTACTCAAATTTAGAATGACCAAAAACCTTTCTTTTCAGTCTAACTCCTCTCTGTGACCACAGTAGCACTTTACACTAACTGCTTAGCCTTCAGGTTTAATGACTCTTAATAGCTCAGCAATGGAAGAGTAATTGGATCACAATTAACCATCCTGTGCTACCATGTTAGAGATCATCATGTGTTCTGACCAATTATCTTCAATGATCTAAGTTAAGTACAGAGTCAAAACATGGAGTTAACTTGTAATAAGTTTATAAAAATGGTTTATTAACTACAGACTTTAGTATTTCAGCAGCAAAGGTCAAAATATAGCATTCGAGTGGAAAAACAAACAAGGTTCTTTGTCTTACATATTCCAGATAAGTTTGTTTAGCTTTGAAGAACAATTCTAAACTGGGTAAACCACCCCCTAAAGCTGGATGGCATGGATGCAAGTGTGGATGGAGAGAGACCAATCATAGGATGTGCTCAGGCAATCTCCATCTTGGAAAAGGCCCTTCTTCAAGGAAGAAGGCACACACAGAGAGAAGAGGGACAGGAAGTGCCCAAGGCACAATAGTGCCCCGATAGCAGGGTAGAACTGAGTGATTGGCAGAATCACCCACTGCATGCTGGGACACAATTGATCTGCACACTCCAACAGTCTGAAGGTCAAAGACTGTCTTAGAAGGCGGCTGGTCAAGTCATTCAAAAGTTGCCAGAACAATCTTTGCTGATCTCAAGAATATCACCGACGTGTCCTTTTTAAATGTGAAAACTAGTAACTGCAAGGTAGATGATGTTGCCCAAAGTGAAGAGCTTCTTGCTGTTATGAAAAAGCTTGAGCTTGTTTTTCTTTAGTGTCCATAAAGAAAGTTCTTGATATTCCATAATCTGCAGATAAGGTCTCACAATTCCAAGAAGCCCAATGGAAGGGTTCTGCGCTTACCATCTGTTCAGTAGTGCAAATAATTAAACAGCTTCAAAACAATCATACTTTTCATTATATTCTTGAAGAAGCTAAAATTTTACAGCTCAACAATGAAGAAGAATCGTGACCCAAAAGACTTAAGAAGACAACTGTCACCTTAGAAGAGCAGATTTGTGGTTACTGAAATAAACAGGTTTTGTGAAAACGATGAGTCACTGCAGCTTTGCTGATGACTTCTGTTTTGATCATTCCACTTAAATCAAACCCACTGAGTGCCCTAAGAATCACAATCCTCATAGAAGAAGAGAGTGGGGGTGGGCAGAAAGAGATAGGAGACATAGAGAGCAGGGGTGGAGAGCCACAGGGAACCACAGAGAGAGGAGCCACAGTCGGGGAAAAGAATGTGAGAGAGTGGTAAACTAGAGAGAGATGAGCCACAGAGAAAAGAGAAAGAGAGAGGCGTGAGGGACAGAGAGAGAGGCACCACAGAAAGACAGACAAAAGCAAGAGAAAGGGAGACCAGAAGAAAGAGACATAAAGATAGAGAGAACTTATCTGGAAAGTTAAAACTGTGTGCAGCCAAGTTGATTCCAATTTATGGTGATCTTTGGCAGGATTTTCTAGGTATAAAGTACTTGAAAGTGGTTTGCCACCCTCCTCTCTCTCTGTGTCCCTCACTTCTCTCTTCTTTATGACTCCTCTCTCTATGGTTTACCACTCCGTTCTAGAAAATCCTGGCAAGGATCACGATAAATTGGAATCAATTTGGAAAGTTATGTGGCCACAGGAATCAGAAGCAATTCTTTCTCCTGCCTCCAATTCCTTCTTGCCTTCTCAGGTATTTAGAAAGAGCTGGGGGGTGGGATTTGGAAGTCAGTCCAAATAGGGGTTATTCCCAAGAGATAATTTTGCCTGCTGTTCCACATGTGTTCACTCAGCAGTTAAGTCTCTTAAGAAGTAAATGGGGTTCACTTATGGACAAGATGGCAGATTAGGATTATAACTTTACTTTAGGAATAAGTGTCATTAAACCGGGACATATCATCTAGAAGCGGTGTTTTCTTGGATTGGCAATACAAAAGTGCTAAAAAACCCTGCATTGCAATCTTGTCTAAGCCTACTTAGACGGAAGCCCTATTGTTTGTTTATTTATTTATTTATTGAATTTATACCCCGCCCATTTAGACTACGTCTACTCTGGGCGGCTTACAATAAAATAGCATAAAAACCATAATTAAAAGGAACAATTTAAACAGCAATATTGGTAACATTCAAGATGGAAAGATAGAAATCAGGATAGACAGTGGAAAGAACAATAAAAATCAGGAAGTGACATGGGGGAAGGCTTGCCTAAAGAGCCAGGTCTTCAGCTGGCTCTTAAAAACACCCAGCGAGGGAGCCAGGCAGATCTCTGACAGGAGTCTGTTCCAAAGTCGAGGGGCCACTGCCGAGAAGTGGATTCAGGTGGATTCATTTCCAGGTATATATGGTATTCTAGTCTAGACCTCCAAATGATTTCTTCCATTGAAAAATCGGGTGTATTGTGTGTTACATCTGTATTTTAAAAAGCCAGGAAATTTGATCCTTAAAAAAACTTCATGTTTTTCAATATGGGATACTGCTTCTCTGCCCACGATTTAAAACACTATGAAACAGAACAGTCCTTTATGAGAGAAGGGGCTAGTGGAATAGTTGACATTATTTGCTGTTCTGAGTCTTTTCCAGGAACAGCAAATGGTGATTCAGGAAGGGGAGGCAATACTGATGTCTAAAGGGACATAAGTTTTGCAATGTGAAAGCTTCAGATAATCAGACATTCTAATTCAGATGATTTGACTTCCCTCCCCAAAGTCCAAAGCCACAGTGAACATACTTTGGCAAAAAAAGAGCCACACTATACATGTCTAAGTGATGTAAAACCAGAAGATTTTGCAACAAGCATCCACATCTTTCCTTTAGCCCTCTTTCTAAATCTAGGAGTCTTGTGTCCCACTGTTGAATCTAGAAGACCATTTGATCTGAATGCTAAATGAAAAAAGAGCCAGTATGGTGCATGGATAGTGTATGGGGCTAGGGGCTCTCAGATGACCAGGCTTCAAATTCCCACCTGGTCAATAAAACTCACTGGGGAGGTGGTGACAAAGGTTAACTAATAATGTATTCTCGAGGGCTTTCACAGCCGGGATCCGATGGTTGTTGTAGGTTTTTCGGGCTGTCTGGCCGTGTTCTTGAGGTTTTTCTTCCTAACGTTTTGCCAGTCTCTGTGGCCGGCATCTTCAGAGGACAGGAGTCGGAACTCCAGTCTTCAGTTGTAGAATTCTGAAGTAAGTGGTTAAATTGCACTGCCATACATTGATGATTATGATGGTTATCATAATGCCTAGGAATGCCTTTCTTCTGAACATTAATGCCTAGGAGGTAGAAATTCCTGTTATCCTTAAGGCAATGGCAACCTGACACTTGTCTGCTCAAAATTCAGGTATATGATTGAATAAGTCACTTTTCTTCTAGGTACGTATTTGGATAAGTTTGTGTCCCACACAATAAACACTGAGAGAACTTGCCAAAAAACAGTCACAACAATTGCTTTGTATTGCAATAAAAATTTTAAAACACTAACTCAAGACATCCTGACTGGGTGCAAAGCTTTTTGTCCATGTGCCAGAAATTGTGACACAAGTCACATTCATCCTGCCTGTTCTGCCGGCAGGCAGTACAGTCCCACGAGGCTATTCTTGCCTGGACACTTTTCTAATGAGCCGGCTGGAGGATGCAGCCTAAGACTTTCCTATACAGCCCTGTACCCTCCAGTTATGTGTGCAAACTGCTCCCTTTGGCTACTTTTACGCAGGAGGTGGCGGAATATGAGTTCTTCCCTACAAGACGGACTTTCTTGCTGTCTCTTCCAAAAGACGGCATCTTATGTCCACTTTGCCTCTCTGTCACATTAGACACGGAGAACTGCACGTGAGTAACGTCTGCCTGTTCCAGTGTTCCTTTTCTAAATAAAATCAAGAAAATCTAATTAGCAAAAACTGTGTCCCTTCTTTGCACCTTTAACAACGGTACAGACGAAGGAACTGGAATTACAGTATTGAAATTCCTCGCCCCGCACGATTGCAAAGGTAGAAACTAGGGGTCGCTATCAAACCTGGCTGCGCCACGCAGGGCGCTGACCCCTCTCTATTATCCCTCGGAAACAAATCAACGCACGGAGACGCTCTATCTCCGTTTCTTTTTTCTCTCTACTGCTCTGGATGGGCAGACTCTCTGTGCGTCTCAGCTTGTCTCTCCAGGAAGTTCAGTGGATGCTGATTGCACGTGTTGATCTGCAGCTGGAGCGAGGAGGTAACTTTGGGAAGAACCAAGCCGTTCGCGTATGTCCGATTTGGTGCGGGAGTTGAATGTCTGCCTTTTAAGTTGTACATTTCTGCTGAGTTCAGTGGCACTGTGATGCACTGGTTGCATAAAACGGGAGATGTTTTTTCTGATCAGGGGGCGACGAAGCGGAGAAGTAGCCTTTCCAGAAATTCTCCTTTCTCTCAAAAGCTGGGAGATTCTTGCTTCCTCTTGCAACTCCTGAGATTGTCGGACTGCATGAAGTGGACAATCTGTATCAGAAAAAGTGAATTGCAGCCTACCTGAAGCTCACACTGAAATCTGCTGATCTTAGGCTTTTTGTCCCGTTTTTGCTGCAAGAAACTATCATCCCTGAAAACGATTATGTAAGTAGTTTTTAGTAACCTGGAACCCAACACTTCCTCTCATGTGAGGTAGTGGCTCATAAAGGATTAGAAAATTAGCAGGTAGAAACTGGCTTTGGTTTCCATCCCTTGAAGATATACCTGCAGGACTATCAAAAAGTGTCTCATCATTTCCCCTCCAATTCCCCCACCATATAAGGTTTCAGAATTCCGAGCAATGAGTAGAGAAGCCTCACTTCCAACCCTGGCTGTCCCTGGGACCGTCTTGGCTACGAGTGGAAGAGCCTGCAGTATTATGTCAAGGGACTGCCTTTTCTCAGGCTTCTGGAGGTCCTGAGAACCTCGGCAGGGAAAAACCTAACAATCTCCAGGAAACCTTTGGCACGGTACCTACCTGGTAGTGTTACCAATGGTGAGATCAGCTCACAACACCATGCATTATATATAACATCCTCCCCGCCCCAAGGATATGAAGTAGGAAGGACGGCACCCTCCTAGGCACCCCGTCAGCTATTTTTTGTTAAACAGTTGCTCTGCTTTTTCTCATTAAATAATTTGTTGCCTGAATATAGCCGTTGTCTACTCATGTCCTGTTTGAGAACTGTGAGTGAGTATTGGAGAGACTTTGAAAGCTTTGGAGGATAAGGATGGCTCTGTGTAGAGTTAGGGTGACCTAAGTGGTAATAGCATTAACAATATTTATACACACACACACACACACACACACACACACACTTACTGCCTCATTGGTGCAACCTCTCTCTCTCCTCCCCCCTCCCCCCAGTCACTATATATTATTTCCTACGTATTCTGTCTCTATTCTGTGCCCCCCTCTCTGTTTTTGTCTAAGCATTTCAGGGTTGACACCTGGTCCTGTACAGATATGTTGTGTTATTCTGTAAGTAACAACCATGGGTTAATTAACAGAGGAAGGGTGGCATCAGGTTCCTCTTGAATTTGGAGGGCTTTTCCCTATTCCTTTTATTTCTCTCTGTTCCATTAAACTGACTGGCATGGGGTTGGAGAGCTGGGGAGGGGAAGTTGATTCTCACTGTAATTCCTTTGGTTTCTTTGATGGCATCTCATTTTGCAGTTTCAGTACATCCCATGGAATACAGTGAAGGATTGGTTCAAGAGAATCTGGCTGCGCAGCCAGAGGTTGGGAGTTTGATTCCTCGCTGTGCCTCCTATAAGTAGAGCCAGTCTATGTGGCCTTAGGCTGCACAGTCCCACAGCTCCCCCACGAGAAGGGAATGGTAAACTATTTCTGAGCATTCTGTACCTGGAAAGTCCTGAAAAGGGTCACCAGAATTGACTTGACAGAACATGATTATTATTATAAATTGAAATGGATAGATTCAGCTTGCCAACCACCAAAGGAAACCTAGGTATTGCAAGTTATCCCCAAACGTCGATTCATGGCACAGTGGTTCAACTGCTGTACTGCAGCCAAAACTCTGCTCACGACCTGGGGTTCAATCCCAGGTAGCCGGCTCAAGGTTGACTCAGCCTTCTATCCTTCCGAGGTCGGTAAAATGAGTACCCAGCTCGCTTGGGGGTGGCGGCAATGCGCAGCCTGCGTAATTAACTTGCAAACCACCCAGAGATTGCATTAAGTGTTATGGGGTGGTATATAAGCAGCACACTTTATTCTTAAAGTATGGGCCAATGATTTTGTTTTTATGACTGTGTACTTTTCATCTCCTTTAGCCTCTGCTTTCCTTAGGAATTATGGAGCAAGGTGGTTCCTGCTTTGAGTCGGAACTGGACTTCTGCTCTGAGTGTGGTACAGTCCTGCCTTTGCCTGGAGTTCAGGATAAGGTGACATGTCCTTGTTGTTCTTTCTCCATTGATGTGCGAGGTGAGAGCATTGGTCTTTTGACATCTTGGCTCCTTCTCTCTCCTCTCCTTCTGCTTCATTTTCTCTGTGCCACAGTTTCACCTACTTCTTGAAACAGCAAGTAATATTGTAAACTACTGGCTGAAATCCAGTAGTGTCACAGCTAGAGTAGCCTTTTTCAATCTTATAGACGTGTTGATTTACCAAATTCCTGTTGATTCAATGGGCTTTCTCTAGTTGTGGCTTGGGACTGGATTTCAGCCTATGTTAGATTGTTGATCACATCAGATTGTGCTTGAATGAAGACCTGAAAAAAAAAAGGAGGGTCAGGAGCAACTGGGTCCTTGCACTGACAGAAGAAACTTGTCCACAGGTCTCAGGAGAGGGGATTTCTTACCTTCCCATGAAGCCCATGTGCCCCTGCAGTGGAATGTTCTCCTTCTTTACTGCCACTGTGTTAGACAGAGATTATGGTAATTGTACCTCAGCTGTATATGCAGGGCTGTATGAACTTGCTGCTGGAGTAAAAAAAAAAAAGCTACAGGTAATGTATATGCTTGAATTAACAAGTTCTGTTCTCAGTTGTCCTTCCTCTGTTTCCTTTTTAAACAGATTTTGAAAAGAGAGTTATCCATACATCCATCCCATTCAATAGGATAGATTCCATGTCTTTGACGTTGGATGAAGGAAAAGCAGTCAAAGGACCATTGGTGAGTGAGGAGGGAGATGGAAAAAACCAAGCAGTTCCCTTGGTGTGGCAACGCATAGGAGCATGGCCCAAGAAGATTGGGTGGCACAGGTTGACGTTTTTATTATTAGAAAGTGGACTTGTGATGACTTCTAACCCATCATTGTAGGTGAGGTTTACTCCATCCACAAGAAGAGGGGTTGATATTCATAATACAGTAGGACCTCTGTATCCACAGGATCAGTATCTGCTGACTCACTTATCCACAGTCTTAAAATATTAAAACAAATACCCTAGAAATAAATATTTCTAAAGGTGAAGTTACCAGAACTAGCCACTAGAGGGAACCAGAGACTATGATATGTATAGCGTTTGCTATTGAAATAGTGTTCCAGGTTTTTTAGCGTCCACGGGGTGGGGGATGACTTGGAACTGATCCCCTATGGATATGGGGGTCTTACTGCACCTGGATAACAACGAAGTCAGAACAAATACAAAAATATTGGGGCGCCTTTAAAATCAGTACATTTATTTCATTATGTGCTTTTGTGAGCATAATTCGCTTCTTCAGATACAGAATGCATTGAAATAAATGTATTGGGTCTTAAAGATGCCACCATGCATTTGTTTTGTGTTGTGCTTTTGTTGTTGCTGAAACAATCTAACACAGGAGTTTCCCTAAAAATAGTATGGAGATCCAACTGATGTTGTGCATGGTTGTGGCCTGCAAGTTCAGTCCATAAGTTGGCCCTCATTTGGGCTTTGTTCCCTAGCCACAGAGAAACAGAGTACCATGTGGTTTACAGGAGTCTGCAGACAAGCTAAACTGCCCCTGTAGAGAGAGAGAGATGGGGAGCCTGTAAGAAAAGAGGCCCCCTGTATGTGAGACGGGGGAGCCAATGTGGAGTCATGGTTAGAATGTATTCTCGAAGGCTTTCACGCCCGGGATCCGATGGTGGTTGTGGGTTTTCCGGGCTGTTTGGGTTGTGGGTTTTACTTAAGAACACGGCCAAACAGCCCGGAAAACCCACAACAACGAATGGTTAGAATATTAGACTGGGATCTGGGAGAGTTTGTTCAAGTCCCTGCTGGGCCAGGAAACCCATTGGGTGACCTTGGGCCAGTCGCCATCTCTCAGCTTTCTTCCCCCCCTACAGGATCAATGAGAGCAGTGGTTCCCAACTTTGGGTCCCCCAGATGTTCTTGGACTACAACTCCCAGAAATCCTGGCCAGCACAGCTATTGTTGAAGGCTTCTGGGAGTTGCAGTCCAAGAATACTTGGATTATTCAAGGGTGGGATTTAGAGAATGAAGTGTGGAAGAGAGCCATGAGGATAGTTTAAACTTAACAAAGGAAAGGCTGGATATAAATGAAGCTGATAAATGAGCAGGGATGTTGCACCCTGTGTTTTTAGGAGTGTGTGGTTTAATTAGGCTCATCCTGTAGCTCTTCATTTCAATCTTTTTAGGTTGACCGGAAATGTCCCCAATGTGGACATGAAGGAATGGCTTACCATACACGGCAAATGCGGTCTGCAGATGAAGGGCAGACTGTCTTCTACACCTGCATCCAGTGCAGGTAAGGAAATGCTTGTTTCTGCTTCGGCCATCAACACATTGCGTACTTTGTTCATATGATACAAAATGAGTTGGCCTGTCTGTTCTGACTTGTTCGCACAAGGAGCATCCCCCCTCCCTCCTTCAGTTGATTGGTTAAGGAATGTAGGGTGTAAATGTTACCAAGATCAAATGATGTGATCTCATTTTTGGCCCTGCTTTGGGTGCCTTGGTGGACAGCCTGCACAAGGAACCATATACTTCCCTGTTAGTCCCCCCTGGACCACTAATTGGCTTTTAATCATTGTGAGTCAAGGATTAAAAGTCAAGCCCTGCTGAGGCTGGGGTTTGGAGGAATGATTTTAAAGATGATTGTAATCACTTCTGAGAATGAGCCTCAAAAAACAAAAGCAAAGTGCTGCTTATATACCAAAAGCAAAGGGTGCTGCCCTATCGTGCTTAAAGCACTCTCTGAGTGGTTTACAATTTAATTATTCAGGCTACACATTGCTCCCCACTCCCCATGAGGTGGGTACTCAATTTACTGACTTTGGAAGGATGGAAGGCTGAGCCGGCTACCTGAGCCCATCAGGATCAAACTCAGGTTGTGAGCAGAGTCCTGATTGCAGTACTGCAGTTTAAGCACTGTGCCACGGGGCTCCCCGAAGATGGCATGTGGAGGACATCTGCTGGTCTCCATGGCCATTGACTTTGGATCTTGCAAAGATCTATCATGTTCTTCATGTTGTGCAATGTCCACATAAAACAAAGGAGGGGGTGCTCATAGTTTTGGTGTGTGGTATCACTGATTATTCTATTCTCCCTAAAACTGGTCTGTCTACGTCAGTGATCTTGTGTTTTGTGTGCAGTGTCAGTACGTTACATGGATCTCATAGCACAGCTGAAGATACTTATTTTTGTTTTGTTTGTGATTCCAGATTCCAGGAAAAGGAGGATTCTTGATGAAATTTGCTCAGATGTATGGAGGACACTGCCTGTGGCATTGCTGTCTTCCTGGTACAGTTAGACATGCTCCACAGTCCTTTCGGTGCAGTTTTACAGTGACAGTGTAATGCTTTCAGGTGTTGTGGAAGAATCCTGTTGCTTCAGCTGGATTACTTGCAGATGGCGACAGTAGGCTTTCCTTAGTGAACCACGCGGGTGGCGGGAACCATCAAAGGAAAACAGAACTAACGTCAGGAGACGGCAATAACAAAAGAGTCTGTCAGGAAGTTCAAAACCTTCCTTCTTTTGTCAGCGAAAACAAAGAACTGTTGTGCCGGGCAAATCCAGTTCTAAATACAATGTATGCAACTTTTCAGATTTTTCCTGTTGTTGCTGCTATCCTCTGTCTCTCAGGATGCTTATTTTGACATCACCCTGTCTTCCACGACATTCTGTTCATATAATCAAAAAAAAAATTTGTGCGGGGGTGTGAGATCCTGATCCTGCTGCTTTTTCTGCTTACTGTGTATTTTTGGTAGCAGCTGAAGTGGGACCAGTATCTTCCAACCTTTCCAGCACCTTGGGAACCTATCGATAAAACTGATATAAGGGATAGCCGGTGGCATTTTATGTTTTCTCTTACTAACAGTTACCTTCGACGATCTTTATTGAAGGGCTACAGCTATTGAAGGTGTAGACATACTTGAGATACTGCATTCAGAAAGTAAACTAGGAACAAAATTCAAGCTATGTTCAGATTATTAGCGGTGTATGTATTTCTTTCTGTCGATGGATGTGAGTTTCCCTAGTAAATTTGTCTGCATAAACTTAAGTGTCATGTGGCTTTCTTCACACATGCATCTTCTTTCGTTTGGTGATCAAAATGTGTACGTTTTTAAGAAAGCCGGATGTTGCTGAGCCTGAGCCAATCATGAAAGTGCCTGTTATAAGTTACTTATTTATTTGTTTAAATATTTTTACCCTGCCTTTCTCCTTAAAAAGAACCCCAAGGAGGCTTACATCATTAAAAGACAGTATTTAAAGCTAACAGTAAGGTACAACAATCCATTTAAAAACCCCACTCAGACTCTGGGACAGCTTGCCTAAAAAGAAAGTGAGAGTTAGGGGGTACAATCTGTAGGCATATGTCAGATCCCAGGTGTAGCAAAGAGCCATCTGTTCATTTTATAAACTATACATCAGACCTATGGAAACGTGTGGTCCTTTCGTTGTTTTTGGGAACTCTAGTGCCCATCAGTCTCAGCCAATATAGGCAGTGTTCAGTGATGATGAGAATTGCAGTCCAGCAACATTTGGAGGACTACAGATTCACGACATTGGTGAATCTTCACCATCTGCTGATGTAACCTGTTTCAGAATACTATACAATATTTGATGGAATCAAGTAGCAAGGAGAAGGCTGCTCCGTTCCTTTTTGCATGCAGGGATCTGTAGCTGCTGCTCAAACAGGATACTAGATTTTACAGAACTTTGATTTGATTCAGTATGGGTACAATCAGAGACAAACACTCAAGTGTTAAAAAACATTTCACTGAAAACAGGCCCTGCAAAGGTAAGGGCACCTTATGAAGAGAGCAACTTTGGTCCTTATATATAAATGTTGGTAGTGCAGTTAATCATGGGCCTGATTTTTGCACTTGTGATGACCTGTTTTATCATAGAGAAGAAAGTCAAGCTAAGAAATACACCTTTTGTTCCAATAAATTAATGGTTCTTGGAAATTCATTTTTAAGAGCTTTAGCCCAAGAACCAGATGTTGAAAGGAATGTTCAATCCAACATTTTTTCCCTAGTATTATGTGACATAAGATACAGTAGGCCTGCCGTATCTGTAGGATCAGTACCCCGGTTTCATTTATCCACTGCCTGAAAATATTAAATAGCCCCCACAGAAGCACATATTTCCAAGTATATTATGCCAGATGTTATGCTATATATAGGGTTTTTGGCATCCACAGGGGGGCTTGTAATCAACCCCTTTTGAATACAGTGGTTCTACTATATGACTTTTTTGTTTGTTTTTGGTAGTCATATTTATTTCCCTTCTGTGTGTTCATTCATTGACTACCTATGTATTTAGCTATTTTAAAAGCAGCGGCTCAGATGCAGGTTCCATAGAGTTGAGTGGAGCTTAGTCCCAGGTATGGGTATGGTCTTGCAGCTTAAGTAGACCTATAGGATGCCAAAGGACAAATCTATCTGTTTAATCTTCAGATTTTTTTTATGTACTTAGTGTGGGGTATTTTTTAAGATCCAATATGAACACCATTATATTGTGTGTTACAGAATAAACTATACTTATTTCATCAGGTACTTTCTGACACTTTACTATCCCCTCAAAAGAAAAGTATCTTCTGGGGGAATCTTCCTCACAACTAGAACATGTGACTTTTGCTTCTGAGTTTCATGGTTCACTGAAAAACAGCATGGGACGTGTTTGCTCAATTATGTTATATGTACTAAGAAAAAAGTACCACTTTGGGCTGTTTGTTTGTTTAACCAATATAATAAAAAAGAAAAGTATAATAAAAAGAAAGCAAAAATTAAAAAGTGAAGAAAGGTGACCATAAAGACGAGTGGATTTGCTTTCAGTACAAACTTTTGTGGCTTATGATTTACTTCCTCAGACATACAGAGTAAAATATTCAGCCACAGATTTATGTGCAATGGACAACATGTCTTGTGGACTTAGGGACCTGGTAAATATTCCTCTCTCTGAGTAAACAGCCACTCTTTAAAAAGACAAATATTAAGTTCTATTAAGTTTCTACACAGATATTCCTGAAGTGTACCTGTCTTGCCCTGTCAATTTGTTCCCCCCCCCCCACACACCCCAATTAACTAGGTATTGTAGTTTTAAGAAATGCTAGCTGTAAATCTGTGAGTTTCGAGTTTGTCTTGTCAGCTTAGTTATCCTGATTTTTTAAAAAAATTGCTTTCCTTCATGTTTGGAGTGTGGAAACAGACTACTCTTTCAAATCTCTTATTATTCGTTTATTTTTAACTACTAAGAGCGGTAGGGGGAAAGTCCTTATCGGGTTTGTCATTCAGGTGCCAAAGTAATTTCGTGGGCCTTGCACTTGGTGAGGAACATGATGTCTGCTTGTATTTGTGCAAATTTCTTCACGAGGTGGAGGGGGTTCTCGACTCTAAAAGTACAGCTATGAAAGGTACTGAATTGAGCCGAAGAGAGTGGAGTAGATCCTTCGGTGGCTTTTAGTACCTGTTGTTGTTGTTTAGTCGTGTCCGACTCTTCGTAATCCCATGGACCAGAGCACGCCAGGCCCTCCTGTCTTCCACTGCCTCCCGGAGTTGGGTCAAATTCATGTTGGTAGCTTCGATGACACTGTCCAACCATCTCGTCCTCTGTCGTCCCCTTCTCCTCTTGCCTTCACACTTTCCCAACATCAGGGTCTTTTCTAGGGAGTCTTCTCTTCTCATGAGATGGCCAAAGTATTGGAGCCTCAGCTTCAGGATCTGTCCTTCCAGCGAGCACTCCGGGTTGATTTCCTTCAAAATGGATAGGTTTGTTCTCCTTGCAGTCCAGGGGACTCTCAAGAGTCTCCTCCAGCACCACAATTCAAAAGCATCAATTCTTCGGCGGTCAGCCTTCTTTATGGTCCAGCTCTCACTTCCATACATCGCTACTGGAAAAACCATAGCTTTGACTATGCGGACTTTTGTTGGCAAGGTGATGTCTCTGCTTTTTAAGATGCTGTCGAGGTTTGTCATCACTTTCCTCCCAAGAAGCAGGCGTCTTTTAATTTCATGGTTGCTGTCACCATCTGCAGTGATCATGGAGCCCAAGAAAGTTAAATCTGTCCCTGCCTCCATATCTTCCCCTTCTATTTGCCAGGAGGTGATGGGGCCAGTGGCCATGATCTTAGTTTTTTTTGATGTTGAGCTTCAGACCGTTTTTGCACTCTCCTCTTTCACCCTCATTAAGAGGTTCTTTAATTCTACGGCAGGTCCACAAGTTTGGTTTTAATATAAACGACAATTAATTTCTTTCTCACAAGAGGGGCTTAACCTCTTTTAAGCAATGCCTGTGTAAAGTATGGCATGAAAAAGCATGAAACAAAACAAAAAAAAAAACCGCAACGGGAGGGAGGGGGGGAGGGACGCACGCGCAGTAAGCCCCGTAGACCCTTAAAACTTGTTATTGGACTGCGCCCGCGCCCCCCCCCCCCCGCCCTTTTAATGTGTACGGCGGAAGTGACTCTGGTGTCTCGGAGGGGGGCTGATTATGGTGGGGGACACCAGGAAAGAGGAAGCAGTAGAACCGGAAGTAGATAGGGATGAGGCTGCTGCACCTGCGAAGGAGGTAGAGCAAGAGAGAGAGAGGAGGCGGGAGCCGTGGCGTGAGGGTGGCAAGTACGGCTGAACAGGTGCCCGGACGTTGCCTGCGGCCTTGAAGGGCCTTAGGCTAGCTCAGGGTCGGTGTTCGCTGGATAACTTTCCCTCCTGAAACGGGCACTGCGGCGGGCGGGGACCCGGGTCGCCCCAGGATGGCAGAGTCAACCACCAGCGTGGGAGCCACAGCGACGGTCACCGAGACGGAGGTGACTGAGCCGGTGAGCAGCTAATGGCTAGGGTGCGGCCGAGGGAGAGGCTGGCAGGGCACGCGTTGATGGGGGAGGCACGGGGAGTGCCATGGCAACCACGGTGATGAAGGAGGAGCCCTGGGAACGGGTCCACTGCCGTTGTCCTGGCAACTGTGGGGCGGGGAGGGGGGTCTGGGGGTCGTGAGAAGAGCTGTCTGGCAACACGTGGCCTGTGGGGGATCTTCCCTCGGTGGAAGGGAAGGGCTGTGATAACCTGATGACCGTTGCCGGTGATGCTTTTTAAAACGGGGAACGGGTCTGCCTGCACATATGAGTCGTGCTGAATAAATGAAGCGCCCACGTTCAGAGGTAACATGTAGCTGAATACCGGTTGTGGGGATGGGGGTTTGGTGCCCACGTGTCTTGTTCGTGTGCTTCCTGACAGCATCTCGCTGTTGGGAAAAGCAGGATGCTAGGACTCGTTTAGCCCTTGGGCTTGCTCCTGGCAGGGTTCTTCCTTATTAGTGATTTTATTCAATAAATCGGCACAATATTTTTATTCACTTTTAAAAAACATTTTCTCTATTCCACTCATTTCACAAAATGCTACTGCATGCTTTTATCCCAATTGCACTCTCATAAAATTAGGATGGCCCAAGGTCACCCAGTGAGTGTTTTCCTCTCAGTGGAGATTTGAACTTGGGTGTGTCTGTTCCTTTTTTAACACTTTGCTGCCTATTATGGTGCATTAGGTCTCTGATGAGAGTAGCGGTTGCTGTGTTAGCTAGAGCAGAGATGTTTGCTAAAATGGGGATTTCAGCATACACTGTGGTTGTAGCATCTTTCCTCATAGTATGTAAGTAATATTTGGTACAGAATACAATAAAATAGTGATAATCATACCTAGTTTCTATGCTGTAAGCCAGGATTGAATAAATGACGCGATATTATTGCAACCACTTCAGGTTTGGGATGCCATGGAGATGATAGGTGCTGGTCTTTAATCATAATAAACTGAGTTCAATTCAATTCATGGAGATGATCTTCAGCTGTGGCCTGGCCAGATTAGGACAGTGTTACTGAATCTTATTTCATGATGGATTCTTTAGAAGAGAATAAACAGCCCAGAGGCCAGGCCTACCATTATTGTTCCCTGCACCTGTTGGTCCCAATAGTTAGTTAATGCATTTCTAGTTGCCATCTGTTCTGTTGATCTTTGATCCAAGAACAATATTTTAGCTAGGTTAGGTCCAAGCCCCACTGAATCTTCTGGCCCCATGAGCCGCTTTTCATGGAAACTAGAAAACCAAATAGCGGTAGAAGGAAGTGTGTGTCAGCTTGAACGTGAAATTGAGGAAGATGGCTGCTTGGAAGCATTTAGGTAACCACAGCCTGATGCACAGTGTTATTTGTATGCTTGTGTCTACATAAAGAATTATGCTTTATTTAAAGCCTTCTGCTTTGCTTTTCAACTCAAGACCTGGCTCTTTAGGCAGGCCTTCCCTCCTGTCAATACCTAATTTATTTCGCCATCTTCAATTGTATTAATGTTGTTTTATTTTATTTTATTATTCTTAGAATGTTGTTAGCCGTCCAGAGTAGACTTCGGTCTAGATGGGCGTATAAATTAAATAAATAAATAAATAAATAAATTATGTTTGCCCCCCCACCCCATAAATGGGAACTAATGTGGTGATTTGGAGAGAATTCTTTTCTTTTGCTTCAAATATAACGTGCCTAATTTTTTTCCCTTTCCTCCTTTCATTAAAATCAAGATCCTTGCTGACCCATCAAGTGGTTGCTTGAAGTTCCTAGAACAGAGTGACCAAGGGAATAATTTTACTTCATTTTGTTAACATCATTGCAAGGGATATTCTTAGAGGGAGAAAGGATGTTGTTCTACTAAAAGATGGGTTTTTAAAAATTCTCATTGAGGAACATGTTGCCCATGACTTTATAGAATGAACAATTATGACTGGATGACAGCATTTCTCATCCCTACTTCTTCCAGAACAGTGGTTCCCAGCCTTGGTAGTCTTGAACTGCAATTCACCACCAGCTATGCTGGCTGGAGTTTCTGGGAGTTGCAGTCCAAGAACACCTGGGTTACCCAAGGTTGGGAACCACTGTTCTAAACGATGGCACAGAAATTGTGATATGGTAGCTTAGTGAGAAAGTGAAATTCTTGATTGACACATGCAACCTGGTAGATTCAGAGCATACCTTAGCAAGCAAATTATGGTAGGGAGGGATTCTTGATGCTTTGAAAATCATGGCTGGTTTTATAATCATTTGGGGAACATTTATAAATGTAACATCTCAGGTTTTATCTATGTTTGATTTAAGTTTACTTTATGTTAAGATGTCTGTAGTCTGGGTTTGTTTACCAACAGATAGTTATTGTTTGCAGTACTGGGCAAGACTTTCAGTGTATCCACCTGACAGTTGTTCTATCCAGCCTATGCCTAGATGTTTCTCTCTGAGTTTTCATACCTCTGTGGAAAGAACTGTGGCTTGGATATGTTTTGCTCTGGGTAAAGCTTGATGAGAAAAGTAGGAAGAGGTATGGTGGGAGTGGAACATGATTCCTAGTCAGATAGGTCTGTGTAGAAAGTGATCCCTGAAGGTAGAAAATCAGGTAATTGTATGCTGAGTGGTGAAGAGGCATACCATTTTCAGTTATGCATGATACAAACTTTTCTCTCTTATCCTTCTTCTCCCAGGAGAATCGCAGTCTCACCATCAAACTGAGGAAACGAAAACCAGCCAAGAAGGTTGAATGGTCAAGTGACACAGTGGACAATGAACATTTGGGACGGAGATCTTCCAAATGTGAGCTGAACACTTATGCTTTGAGACATTCCTTCTTCGCTGTTACTTTGTTATTTCCCACACATTAGCCTGTTTTACTAGATCAGTGTTTAGTGGCTTAACTGTTAGCAGGCTACTTGAACCCTCTCAAGCTGTTTGGAGCCACTACTTCACCTGCACACCTTTTCCTTGTGTTCACCATCATCCAGGACCAGGTTTCAGAATTCTTGCCGATGTGCATAAATGTATAGGATTAAACAGAAACTTGCCAGCCAGGACTAGCTGGATCAGAAAAGAAACAGGTAGCATTGGGAATCCAGGTGCCCAGTCATGTGTAGTTTGTGAACCAAGAACCTTAAACTAAAATTACTCAAAGAAAAGATCATGACCCATTGGTAGCACACTTACCTTGCATGACAAAGATTCCTGGTTGAGTTCTCAGCACCTGTATATAGGATCATGGAGGAATCCTGCCTGAGACCCTGGAAAACTGCTGCCAGCTGGTGTTAACATTACAGAACTTAAGTGGACCTACAGTATGAAGTATAAAGCAGCTTCTTCTGATCCTGTTTAATTTAGTACTGCTTTTTTGCAAAAGAGTCTAAGATAGTGTAGATGGTTCCCTCCACCCCACATCTGTTTTATCTTGGCAGCAGTCCTTTGCAGTAGGTTAGACGGAGAGATGGACCCTGGAATAAGATCACCCAGTCAGTCTGATACAGCTCACACTCAGGGCTCCATCAACTCAGTCTAGCTTATAACAACAATGTTATATTGGCTCTCAGTTTACAGTAATGGTAGAAAAGTAGGATTTCTGGGACTTACGAATGGGAGCAGAGTGTAGTGGAAGGGTGGCCATTTGTCAGGGTTTTGGTCAAATCCAGTCTCTGAGCCAACTTTGTTTGGCTGCCGGTAGCTGTACTCATTTTTAAATCAAGACGTATAAAGATTTGCCTACAGAGATTCTGTCTGTCAATAAAGATTCTGTCTAAAGATTCTGTCTGCCTACAGTTGTAGTCATAAAGAAAAAAAGAAATACTTCTAAGCTTTATGAAACAAAGTCTTTCTGTATTTCAGTTGATTAAAAGATGTATGTGTAAATGTTCACAAATAGATGTGTTTCATAACTCTTGAACTTTTGCTGCTTGATGGCACAAACTCTATTATAAAATGAGGAAGTTTGTCCTGAGAGCTATTGTAAGATGGTCGTTGGGGGCCCCTGGTGCTCCAGAGCTGATCATTCCTTCTCCACTGTTTCAAAATGGACAGAGTACAGTATTACAAGTTTCTATTTCTAGGTTTGGAGGCTTGCAAACTCATGTACACAAGGAGGAAAAAAATCCCTGGTAGAATATCTGTCAGGAAATCATATTCTTGGCTCATCCATGGTTGACCAGCCCTAGGCTAGCCTATGGTTTCTTGTAATGGAGGTAGACTGTATGTGCCTTCTGATCTATCCCGAGTGAAGATAACTCAAGGTCAGAACTTTGATAAGTTGATAAGCTTTGGAGACAAATGCCTGTTTATGCCATTCTGGTCAGAGAAGCTATTGCTGTGGGTGGTTGTCAGCAGGAAATCCTAGATACTCAGCAGTACTCTCTGGAAGCTTGAAAAGAACATTTCACATAATGGGTAATGCGATATGGGGGAGAGATGCTGTAAAATCACCCATAGAATTGATCAAAGAAGGAAGGGATGGCAGGAGGGGCACCAGGAAGAGAAAACCTTCCCGGACTGTGCCTCAGAGATTATTGAAGCAGATACAGCCATCTTTAGGGTTAGATCATGGTGGGAAGTGTATAGTTTCAAAGTGTCATTGAATTGCAACTTGACCTTAGCCAATATAGCTAATGGTGAGGAATCATGGGAGCTGTAGTTGAAGAATGTCTGGATGTCCCCAGTTGCCCACCCCCAGCTTATTTATTATTTATGTAAAATATTTTTACCTCGCCTTTCTCCTTGAAAAGGACCCAAGCGGCTTACCTCATGAAAGACCATATTTAAAGTGGAAAACAATGAGAAACAATGGTTAGTTGCAGAGATGATACTTTGGGGAATACCAGAGTTTGTTTATTTATTACATTTATGTTTTGCCTTTCTTCCATGAAGCACAAGGTGGCATACAGGCTCCTTTTTTACCTACAGAAGAACACTGTGAAATACTTAGGTGTGAAAAGTAGTGAATGGTTGAAGGTTATAACCTGAGTTCCACGGTCCTTGTCCAACATTGTTACCATTGCACTATTTATTTATTTATTTATTTTTAGATTTCTATCCTGCCCATTTAGACAGAGTCTACTCTGGGCGGGTTCCATTAAACATCATAAAAACAATTAAAACAGTTAAAACAATTAAATCAATAGTGTTAGTAATGCTCAAGATGGGAAAGTCAATAAATTATAGTATAGATAAAATCAAGTATTGACAGGAGGGAAGGCCTGTCTCAAGAGCCAAGTTTTTAATTTAATTTAACTACCTGCTGTCTTTTAGCCTGAAAGGGAAGGAGCTGGAGGACATAAGAATAGGTACTACCAGGTCTTCCTAGATCAGTGATGCCACAGGATGGGTGTGGTTTGGCGAATGAAGAGTGGGAGATGAAAGCAAGAGGTGGAAGTAGAGTGGAGGCCTTCTCCCTTCTTCAGCAGCAAGGAGAGGAAGTGAAAGAGGGAACTTCATTGGAGACAGGAGGGATGTGTAGTTGGTGGAGAATGAGAACCACTGGTAGATGGAAAGGAAAAGGATCCTGTCCCCACCCACCCACTTCCTATGGATGTCACTTGTGGCCTGACTGACTTGCTAGTTCTGTGTTTCAGTTTTTATATATATATTTTTAATTCTTCTATTCTTTTTGCCTTTCTTTTACTGCTTCTCCTTAATCGCCTCCCATCTTCTGATTGCTGCCTCTTATTTTCTCCTTAATCCCCCTCTGTCCATACCTTTTGGCAAGTTCTCTTCCACTCCTTGCTTTCTATCCCTCACAATTTTGCTTCTTTGCTATCTTGCCTATGTTAAATAATTTCTTGTCTTCTCCTTCAATACTTACATATTCCTCCATTTTTATAACAATCTCAACACTTCCCTGCCCCCTCCTTCACCCCTCCTCTCTTGCTTCTGGATCCCCATTCTCCCCTCTTCCCATCCTGCCATCCGCCTTTTCCTGTTCTCTCCCCCCCCCCCCCCGCAGGCTGCTGTATCTATGAGAAGCCCAGGGCTTTTGGCGAGAGCTCGACAGAGAGCGAGGACGAGGAAGATGAAGGCTGCGGCAACGCCCACTGCATCCGGGGCCACAAACGAGGCCAGCGGGGGAAGGCACCGGGCAAGTCGGGTGACCCTGCTTCATCAGAGGGCTGCTCCCAGAAGCCAGAGCCACCTGACCAGAACCATGCCGGAGCCATGCAACACTGAGCCCCAGCTTGCCAGGGAGTGGGGAAGGAGTGCCCCCCACTCCCACTCCAAACAGGGACTACTTCTGCCCCAACTCTGGAGAAAGGGGGAGGGAGAGGAAGGGAGGGCCCACACATCCAGCTGCCTGTCTGTCTTGTGCTGGTGCTGACACTGCCTTGACCCGGTGGGGTGGGGTGGGGAGGGTGGGAGGGGAAGAACTGGGCACATGCATCCAGCTCCCCATATGTCTCGTGCCAGTGCTGCTACTGTTGTCTATCTGTCCTTCCACGGCTGGTGAGTCCGTCTGGTGCCGCCCCTCCTCACCCCACCCACGTGGAATGTATTGACAGAGCCTTCTGGCTTCCTCAGCTGAATCCCTCCTCCCCCGCTTCTTAATTAAATATTTGTATCAGTTATGGACAAGATAGGAAATGGGTGCTGCTTCAGAAAGGGCAGTCAGGGACCTGCATCCAAGCCCCTTCGGTTGGACAGGGGCATCCCCTTTCTTTACCCACCCCGTCTCTTTCTCCCCCACATCCCCACTTGTGGTGGTACCTGGAGTGTGCCCCACTTCTCTCTTGCTGTTCCCCAGCTCTGTATACAAATCCCTTTGCACACAAAGCCTTCCTTGTGTTCTCTCACTCTGCCCTTCTGCACTCTCACTGACCTCCTTTGGTCCCAGTTCTGCTTACTCCCTCCTTTTCTATCTGTGCTCCCATTCTCCCCCACTGTTCCTGCCATATATACAGCTGCCTTAAGGGTGCAGCCTTCAGGTCTCCCCTTGTCTTGTATTTCTACCCTGCTGGGAAAATCAAAAGCCTTTATTCTTTCAGCTTGTTATTGCTACACAGCTAGCTCAATTTATTCTATTTAAATGCATCTTTCTAAAAGGACACACCCACCATGATTGCTTTTTTTAAAAAAAAACAATGATTTTTATTATGCTATGGAAAGCTGTAAGATAATTATTTCTGGGGAGTATGGGAACTGGGATTATGCGGTGGGTGAGAGTGAAATGATTGTTACTGGTTTGCATAGGTGGGAGTGGAAAGACCTAGTAGATGGGGAAGGAGCCTGGTAGAAATTGGCATTTAAACCACAAATGAACAAAGAGAATGAGTCCAATGGTTGTTGAGAATGAGTCCAGTTTGAAGAAGGCCCACCGTGGATAAAACTAACGTGAGCGTCTTGCACTGTAGGATGGAAACCAACCTTCTGTTCTCTTTCCATTCTTCGATTTGTGGGGGATATCAAATCACGCGTGGAACTGATGGCACCATGGAGCCCCTTTGCATGACTCACAGATCACTTAATTGCTCTTACTTGTTTGCAGTTTGATGTTAAGAAGAGAGACAACTGTATATCTTCAGAATCTCTCTGGCCACCGTGTGCCAGTCGCAGCATGCTTCTAATTAAAAGTAATTTTCAAAAAGAAAAGCACAGCAGTGTAGAGGGTTTCCCATCATGCTTTGGATGCCTATCTTGTCCTTGGGTCAGTTCATCTTGCTCCTTAAGAGGTGTCTTTCTCCAGTTTTTAGCTGAGATAAGTTTCCTGTTAAAATGGAAGTCAGAGGCATGTGTTGGTCTAAAAAAAAAAAAGAGCCTTGTTTGATCCTAAGCTGCAAATATGCCGAGCACCCCATTGCCATTTGTGGAGCCTCTCTGCCAGTGCTTCCATCATTTGGCTGCTAAACAGGATTCCTGGCTGGAGAGCTGGGAGGCAAGCAATGAGCAACCTCTGACATGCAGAATGTCCCTGTGTTTGAAGAAACCTTTTAATTGGCTTTGCATAATGCACTTGTATTTTTTGTTACACAGTGTCTGACTTCTAGGGTGGCTAAAGGAAATCTCCCTTCCTCTCCCCTGTTTGCACACCTTTTGCGTGATAGCCCTCCTTAGATCCTGGTTTTCAATTACAAGTAGAGTGATAAGATTTGGGTGGTGGAATCAGGAGGTGGGACACGCCTATTTTATGGGTTCCTTTACTTTTACTGCTGTAATTTTGATCCTGTTTGGATGTGAATATATTTGGGCAAGCCACAAATTTCTGTAAGCAAGCAGTGGGAAGAAACTTGCTGAGTCAGTCACTGCGGTTCTAGTGCTGTTGTCCTGTCTGTCCTGTTTGAACAGAGGTAACAAGATAATATTCAGTTTACTTTTCTTATGTTGGACATTACAGTGCTAAGAATGTGTATTTTTCTCTTTTTGAGATAATCCTCAATGTCCATTGCTAGAAGAAAGGCTACTGATCAAAAGGGACCGACCAGCCGTGTCACAAGAGTAGTATATGGACATGAATATATTGGGGAAAATACATGACAGCAATGTAGCTGCTTTCCATTTGGCCTTGGCCTAAAACAAAACATGTTTCACAGCTTCCAAAAAAATACCTCAGAATTAAGATACAGATGACTGGAGGTTACTTGTGCTAACTCACCCACAGTTGCCCGAAGCCTGTGGTGTTCTAACTTAGCAGTACAACCATCTTGAGGGTCCTCCCAACTGATATGCCAAATATTGTCAGGGTCTCTAGAGATGGCATGTATGATACAAGCATTGTTTTATTATTTGGTACATCAATTACACTTTGATTCACATACTCACACAGAGCCCCTGTTTAGCTGATGAATGAAGCAAAGCCTCGACACAGAGATTGCATGGGGGACCTCGTTCTTCCACAGGGCTCTGGCAGAGGAGATGAAGGTGGTAGTTGGGAGGCAGGAGAGGTGCATGAGCATTGGTAAGCTGTCTTGCACCCGTTCCAGCCTCCTCAGCCAATACATTATCTTTTAAAATGTATTCAAACCTAAAGGCCAACTAGATTTAGGAATCTGGCACAAACTGGGCTTTGCACAGATCTTGGGAAAGCTATTGGACTTCGGCTCTGAGAATCCACTTTCAAGGCCTCAGGCCATCGTTGCTGGGGAAGACCCTGGAAGCTGGGACTCCCCCCCCCCCCAAATCATGTTTATAAGTCCAAGTTTTGCTCTGTAAGCTCATATTTTGTAGTTCAAGTCATCTCACTACATGGAATACGTGAAAAGAACTGAGGAGGAGCTGCAAGTTCAAGCTTGTCTGCATCCTAAGGGTCTGAACTGGTGAGCGCACTGTCCATTTTATAGTCTGAAGGGTGTAGGCTGTAGCAGCCTTGCAGAAAGGCTGGAGGGGAAGGCTGGGAACTTCGTGTGCCTTCTCTTGTGCTCTGCGGAAGGAAAATGGGGTTGAAATGGCACTGAAAACTGCAAAAGAGACTTGCCACTAGAGAGCAGGAGAGACCTTCAAAGGACTTGCATTTGCTTCATACGAAGATGACAATAATGATTTGGCACATCTGGTGGTTTGTTGCTTATGGGCCAAAATGGTGCTTCCCTAAGGAAACATGGGAATGGTCTAAGGGTTACATGGAATTCTTTTTGTGCATCAAATTCAGCCAAGAACAGTTTATCCAGTTTTGTAGACAGCAACAGCCAAGATTGCCACTAGAAAACTTAACAGCCCTCTCTGACTTTGAATATATCAGTGTTGTATAAGCATATTCCAGGATCTTAATGGGCTGGAAACCCAAGGGAGCTGCATTTCATTTTAGGCAGAACAGTTTTGCAGCTCATATTGCTTTCATTCAAGCCTGAACTTTCTATGGAGTCAAATATGACAAATCTGAAGTTGTCACACTTTGGGCTCATCATGAGAAGATAAGACTCGCTGGAAAAGACAATAATGGTAGGAAAAATTGTAGGCAGCGGGAAAAGATGATGACCAAACATGAGATGGATTTCCTCTATAAAGCCTTGAATTTACAAGAACTGAGGAGAGCTGTTGAGGACGGCACTTTGGAGATTGCTCATCCATAGGGTTGCCATAGGGCAGAGGTAGCTGGATGACACATAAGAACATTGTATTTTTGCTTCCATGATATTCTGAAAGCATTTCAAACCCCTGTTTTTAATATTCTCTTTCTCCCCCACCCATGCTTGGTGAGGATTAAAAACAATTTTGAAAACATTTATAAAAGTGCTTGAAGATATATTGAGTGTGTTATGTGCCATCAAGTCAATTCCGACTGAAGGCAATCCTAGCAGGCTTTCTGGGGTGTGTGAGATATTTAAGGAATAGTTTTACCAGTGCCACCCATGTATCCCACACATGCCAGTGAGTTCCCATAGCCAAGCAGGAACATGAATCTAGGTCTCTTGAGTCCCAGGCTGACACTATCCATTACACTACAGTGGCTCTCATATTAGCTGAAATCATGTTTGCATACTAGAGCAGACCCATTGAATCAATGGAGCTTACAAAGCAAGCGGACTCACCAAATCCCCACTGATTCAATGGGCCTGTTCTCTTTGTGCTACTTTAAGCAACAGGATTTCAGCCATTGAGTAAGGTAAAGGTAAAGGTTCCCCTTGACATTTAGTCCAGTTGTGTCCAACTCTAGGGAGCGGTGCTCATCCCCGTTTCCAAGCCATAGAGCCAGCGTTTGTCCGAAGACAGTTTCCGTGGACTAGACACGGAACGCCGTTACCTTCCCACCGAGGTGGTACCTATTTATCTACTCGCATTTTTACATGCTTTCGAACTGCTAGGTTGGCAGGAGCTGGGACAAGCGACGGGAGCTCACTCCGTCCCGTGGATTCGATCTTATGACTGCTGGTCTTCTGACCCTGCAGCACAGAGGCTTCTGCGGTTTAACCCGCAGCGCCACCATGTCCCTATTAAGGTAAAGGTAAAGGTTCCCCTTGACATTTAGTCCAGTACATTTGCATTATTCTGAAAGTCATATTTCAATGTTTGCAGAAGTAGATTTTTTAAAATTATTTTTGGCAAGATTGAGGATAGTAAGAGAACAAAATATACAGACAAGCAAGAGAAAAATTTTCAAATGTGCCTTTGCAATCAAACAGTGGCACATGAAAAATACTCCGGAAAGAACTTGTGTCTTGTATTTAATTGAGTTCACAATCAATTGTCTCCAGGCAGGTAGCTCTTTGATATTTTTGCCTCTTATTTCCTGCTTAATTCTTACTAATTCTGTTGGCAATCATGGGCAAGTTGAAAATCATGTTTGAAGTTTTGTGACAACTTGGGCGAGAGGGACACACACATACACAGTATATGAAAGGCAATCCATAAACCATCCATAATTCTTCCTTTGTTTGTATGCTGTGCCCTTGGCTGCTGAGATAAGGCATTATTGGTCCCTCAGTCATAGCTCCTAACTCTTTTTGCTTGCTGCCTGTATGCACCTGTGGGCTGTGCTCCAGGCCATGCTTTCATGTTTCCAGCTGAGATACGCACTTCCCATATGCTCTGAATTTCACTTGCCACTACTTAAAGTTTCGTGCTGATCTAGCTGTCTTCCACAGTTTACTCCCAGGGGGGTTCTTGCTGTTTTCAGAGAATCTTTCTGTTGGTATTTTCTCTAATTACAATGCTGATTGCCACTAAAGAGGAATGTCACAATGAGGTCTCCGTCCAACACATCTCCTTTCAGTTTTATCACTGTATAGGGCCTGCTTTCAGCTTCTCTCAATATGAATGTGAGCCATTCATAACGGATCACCCATTTTCAGGAGAACTTGGCTCATGTAATTGTTCAGGAAGGTAACAAATGACATACATAAACCCATCCCTTGGTTCTACTGCAGGGTTTTCTCTTTCACAGACTCCTGCCATTACTTCATCACACCCATCTAATCTGTTTTATCCTCAGGCTGGAGTTTTTCAGAAATTCCCTGGGAAGTCCAAAAATGAAAGCTTTGGAAGACGCCTGCTACTTAACACCCCCAGTAAAGTTTGCAGTCTCTCCAGAAGTACCTAGAGACAAAAAAAATCCAACCCTACATGATCAAATCCAAGCCTACACTACCAAAATGGTGTGTTGGATCAGACCTAAGATGCTGCTAGTTCAGCACTGACATCTGCAAGTGACCAGTTGGATGCCCAGGAAAGCTCTGGTGTAGAGTATAAGTAGTATAGCCTTCCTGTTCTATCTGCTTCCTGCATGTTAAGACTCCATGTATCACAGGCATGGCTAAAGGACTGCCATTTTACCTTCCCCAAAATTAATTTTTACTGGGTGTGATCCAGAGAATCATAGAGTTGGAAGGGGCCTACTAGGCCATCAAGTCCAACCCTCTGCCCAATGCAGGAATCCAAATCAAAGAACATCCGACAGATGGCTGTCCAACGCCCCCCTCCCTTGAATGCCTCCGGTGCTGGAGCACTCACCACCTCTCAAAATTATTATGCATGCTTGCATTGGCCGCAAACTATTGTGGTGGGTGTACTGGTTTTCTTAAATGAAAGCATGCTTTTTGCTATACAGAATTTTATTTTGAGTTGTCTACAATAATAAAATATATTCCACTACACATCAAGCATCTGTAGTGCTGTCTGAAAAGATGGGAGTTCATGATCCCATCTCATTCAGCTTCCTATTCCTATATTCTGTTAACACTTCGGAAGTGAGGGCTCACCATTTGTGACCTAAAGTGAGTGTGGACAGAGGTGGTCCAGAAGTGACTGGCGTCAGGTCAGAGAGTCTTGACAGTGTTAAGGCAGTGTTAATGTACAATCACCTTGCTCTCAGGCCGGGCTGGAGAGCCAGCTAATTGTTTTGCATTAACTTTTAGTAAACTGCTGTTCAAACCTCAATTTTAAAATGCAATGTACATTTCCAAGACTACTTTTTCTACACCCTCCTTAACTATTTTAACACTCTAATAAAAGTAATAATTATGTGCTGTCAAGTCTATTCCGACTTATGGCACCCCTTTTCATGGTTTTCTAGGAACAGAATACTCAGAAGTGGTTGACCCTTCCCTTCTTCTGGGAGCGTCCTGGGACTTTGTAGCTTGCCCAAGGCCACACAAGCTGGCTCTACTCCTAGGAGGCCCAGTGGGGAATCAAACTCCAAACTTCTGGCTCCGCAGCCAGATACCTAAACCTCTGAGTTATCCAGCCAGCTTTTTAACACTCGACACACAAAATTTCACATCTTGACACCTTGTGCTCTCAGGAGGAGAAATGCCTCACCCCAAGATTTCAGGGCAATTAAAAAAAAATTGGAATTAGGTGAATCTCATTTCTTAAAACAAGGTCTTAAATACTGGGACACTGGTCTTATCATGTGTAATGATTTCTTACACATTCTTCTGCTGCATTGGATGCACATATTTGATAAAGACTGGCACCTTCTCTGGTTCAAATCTAGCTGTATCCCCTTTAAAAGTTATGCTATTATTTTTCTCACCCTCTGTTAGACAAGCTGAGGCAGAAAGACTTTGCTAATGTAGGAGGAATCCAGGTGGGGTTTCTGAAGAGTCACCAGCCTATGGAAAGCCTTTAAAGCTAGGCTTTCAACAGCACTTACAAGGGAAAGCTGTTAATTATCTTGGCAAGATCTGGTCTGAAGGGGCTTAGAAGGACGACATCATACTTGGATAAGTGGGGAAAAGGTACTTTTAGCACATAGCAGGGGAGATATCAAATTAGGATTTCTCACATCTAAACATGATGTGGAGATCATCCATTTTAGCTAATCTTTGTGTTGTTTTTAAAGAGTGTTTCCCAATCTGGCACCCACCCAAAGACTTGGACTATAGGTCTCATCATCCCCAACAGCACTCTGTATATGATGGGAGTGGTATTCCTGCATCTCTGAATGACAGGAAGGTGCTGTGCCAGCAGGTGATTAGTGGCCCGTAGAAATGGCTGAACGACACCTACCAGGAGCCCTCACCATTGGATCTACTGGCTAAGCCTGGTAGGGCTGCTAAACCCTGACTGAGAATGGAATGCCTCAGGTAGCAGCTGCGCTCGTGAGTGAGAGTAAACTGATGAATGTGTTGAAACTCATTCATATTGAATGTTGTGTTTGGCCTTGTGGAACTTGAATAAAAGAAGTACAGTGTTACCTAGCCCATGGGTGTTTTATTTTATTTGATGCTTTCCAGGCAGCTCTAAGGGAAATGTCCTCCAATTTTCCATTGCCCTTATACAGCACAACCAGTACAATTTACCCACTTGCGTTCACTGACACCAAGCACTGCAATGTTTATACATTCCATTCTTGCTTTACAGTTTCTGGTTTACCCTGATTTATATATCTCACCTTCCATATTCCAATTGTATGTGTTGTGCAGCATCGGACTTTCCTTTCACCTCTGTGCGTGTCAGCCACTTTCAGCTTTAATCTAGTCACATCATTAACAACAGTGTTATTTGTACTTGTTCTTTGCTCTGCTTATATTGTGTTAAACTTGGAAACTGCCTATACATTAGGACCCCCTTATCTACAGGATCAGTATCCTCTGATTCACTTATCCATGGTCTGAAAATATTAAAAATATTAAAAGAAAATTTCTAGAATTATATACAGTATATATATATTTAAGATGAAGTTACCAGAACTGGCCATTAGAGGGAGCCTGAAACCATGTTAGCATTTGTTATTAGTGTTGGCTATACAGTACAAGTAATCTGCATTTTTCAGCATCCATGGGGGTGAGGTTTGGAATTAATCCCCTGTGGATACAGAGGTCCTACATTTTGGTTTGACTCAATGGCTAAACCTTCATTGGTGTGACTGCACAAGACTTCTAAGTTAATTCCCTCTCTTAAAGATGAAGAAAAGAAAAAAGTCTCCTTTGTAATTATGCATTTTATTTTTCTATGGCTTTACAATCAAAATTCCATTGAATGACTCACATATACACACTCACACATTAAAATTATTACAATATATATGAAATAAAAACCATATACTAATGTGCTACGATTCTGTCTCTTCATTATATTTATGCATGTTATACACAGGGCAATGTTAATGTAGGGAGGGCTGCAGGAAAAGAAAAAGTGTTAATTCACTTTGTTTTCAAATATAGTGAGAAAAGGAATTTCAAAACCTTTGCATTTTTTAGGTAACCCCAGGCGCAAGTTTACAGACAGGTTTTGTCTTTCTGTTTCTTTGCCTCCTTAGCTTCTCTCCCTAATTTCTACGATAGTTTCTCAGATAACCAGAGATAAACAACCAAATAGGGGTGTGCTTCAGTCCTATGCACCTTTATTGCCCTCTGGTCATTTAAGAAATGTCTGAACTACACATTTCAACACATTTTCAGTGCTGTTCCATGGACACTAATGCTGGTTGGAGATCTGGCTGCATGTACAGCCCTCCAACACTCATATAGCTTCAACACTGTGCTAGACGCCATCAAGCAGGGTTGGCATTCTTTAAACATGTAGGGTTGGCATTCCCTATGAACTCTGATGTCCATCAACTGGAAAAGGGCAGAACAGTGTCTCCGGGAAACGGTGTAGAAGGTTCCCTCTGTGCTCCCATACACAGGCCAGGGAATTGTTTTCAGAACCACAATTGGGTTAACCTTTTTTACTCACGCAACTACTCCTGCACGAATTCTTGTGTGCGTGAGCCGATGGTTGCTATGATTGAGTCATAGGTAGAATTGCTTAGTAATCTACTGCCAATCACCCAGACATCTACCAGATCTCCACTGAGCCCAATCTATTCTCTTCTGCCCCCCCAACCCCCCACTCCCCACGAAGAACAGGTGCCATGTGACATTTGCTTAGAAGGCTTACTATTTCCATCAGGCAAGACTAGGGCTGAGGTGGGGAAGAGCCACCAAAAACTATAATGTAAGTCACAGAGAGGAAACAGGTTGTTGACGGGGGTGTGTGGCAGTTAGGAAGTACGTACGGCTAAGAGAGCTTCTGAATAGAGCAGCTTGGTTTGAAATCTCTCCTGTCCCTTAATGGCAAATGGAATAAAAAGGTGGTGGTGCTGCCGTTGCACGTGTCTTTTTTCCTGCTTCTATACAAAAAACACACCCTACACCAACACCTCCACAGCCAGGTGGGTTGAACCATATCACAAGTCCTCAGCAACTCCTCTGCAAGCCTCAAAACCCCTTCTCCCATATTGAATGGCCTCAAGACTGTCTTCGCAACCTTGCCCAGTGAGTTCTGTTAAGAAGCCAGACAGTCGGGGTTTTGCCGACCACAAATCTGCTCCACTCGGTTATGGTTTCATCTCACCAAGAGCCATTCCAGCCCTGGGGCCTGGGCCCATGGCCAGGGCTCATTTGTGAAGCGACGAAGAAGTAGCCAAAGGCAAAGGGCATGTGCAGAGTACATGTTTCTTCTTGACCACGTCATCGCAGCTTGCTGCTTTGAAGAAGGCCTGAGGCCTGGTGCCTCTTCGAAAAATTACAAGGAATGTCAGGGTCCGCAATCGGTGGAATTCTCCCCAATGACTGGAGGAGCGTTCTTAAATCCAGAATCAAAGGCCCGGCTGCTGCTTCAGCCCCACCTCCCCAAATCCAGGGGCCTCCGTGCGGTCGGCTGAGCTGAAGGTTTGTTTGGTTCCTTTGGCAGAAGCTCCCAAGGCTTGCCACTGGAAAGAGCTCCCGGTTGACTTGCTGGTGTGTTCAGAGTAAGATCAGCAATATCTGGAAGGGTCTGACGCCCATTAGCTGTGGGGAGGGGGGGAAAAAAGGAGGGATGTATTAATGGCCGAAGTCACAGCAGGGGGAGCTGCTTGTGTTTCTGTGCCCAATTTTACTACATGGCATGAAATGGTGGACTAGCACAAGCGACTATGAAACTGAAAGTAGAACTGGAAATGGGGAGATAGGGTAGGGATTCTAAGAATTTCTGGGATCGAGAGGGATGTACGAAGGCAAATGACTAAAAACCAAGAAATCATGAAAACACATAAAATGCAGAAAGCGAGAATACTTGGACCATGCAATGAGAAAGGAGAAGTACAGATTGTTATGGTGGATCCTTCAAGTTAAAATAAAGGGGGAAAGTGTAGGGAGAAGAACATATGGGCTGAAGAAGCTTGGGGAGTGGTTTGGAGGCAAGATGACCTCCTTGTTCAGAGGTGCAGCACTTAAAGGTGAGGCCCCTGCAATGATACCCAATCTCTAGTAGAAAAGGAATAGGAAGGGGAGAAAGAAGTTGCTCAGCAGAGGGTCTTAGCAGTAGAAACCTTGTGGTGCAGTGGTTAAACTGCAGTTTAAACTGCAGTTTAACCACTGCACCAAACACTCTGCTCATGGCCTGGATTCAATCCCAGGTAGCCAGCTCAAGGTTCACTCAGGCTTCTATCCTTCCGAGTTCAGTAAATTGAGTACCCAGCCTGTGGGGAAGGGGCAGTTTGCAACCTGCATAATTAAAATGTAAGCTGCCCCAGAGAGAGCTGTAAGTGTTATGTGGAGGTATATAAGCTTTGGTTCTCTTCTGCCTTTTCACATGAGAGGTTTCTCCATGGTCTTTCATCCTTTCTAGTTCTAATTCCTAGTCAGTTTGATCCATATCTCAGGGGTAGAAAACGTACTTTGCATGGGGGGCACCCCAGGCCCTATTCCTCACATTTTCAATTAGAAAGACGGAACCACTCCCCCACCCTTTTGCGCATGCGCGCGAGCGCCCGTGCACCTGCACGAGCACCTCCCGCTCCTATGCGCACGAGCGCGAGGGGGTGCCCCGCCTTCCCCAGCCGGTCCACGGGGTTAAAAAGGTTGGGGACCCCTGATATAACAGATACAAATTTTAACCAAAAACCTAAGTATCTGTTAAATATTGGTGCAGTATGTATGCTGTTCCTAATACTGCCGGGTTTTATAGCTCTGATGGTGTTATTTCTGAGATCTGCAACTGCTTATAATACTGTGTTTCTTGATATTATTCCCAAAGCCCCGATGACTACAGGGACCACTGAAGTATGTTTCATCCAGAAGCAAGATGTTTCGATTGCCAGGTCTCTGTACTTTGTTAGTTATTATTATCTGTACTTTTGTTGTTGTTGTTGTTGTTGTAGTTGTATTCAGTGATCCTGCTTTTTATCTGCAGCTCTTGGGGGAGCAGGGTGGCTACCATTACATCAGAAGTAACTGGATGTTCCAGAAACTGCATTTCCCAGGTAAGCAGATAGAGGATGACAGCCATACTCTTCCAAGAATGGAAATCCTAATCTTTCTCTGGCTTGCTCTTGTTTGATGATACCTAAACAAATCTCTGCTATTTCCTATGCCAGGGTACAAGGGTGGAGAACCTGCAGCCCTCCACACATTGTTGGCATGTAGTTCTCATGAGCCCTGACCAGAACAATGGGGAAGGATGATGGGTGTGGGATAGGACATGATAGTCATCATAAAATATCTCAAGGGCTGTCACATGGAAGATGAAACAAGCTGTTTTCCCCCCCTCCTGCCCCAGAAGGCAAGACTCAAAATCAATGGATTCAAACAGCAAGAAGGTAGATTCAAATAACTATTAAGAGGAAAGTTTCTGGTGATGAGTGCTGTTTGACACTGGAACAGAAGATGGTGGCTTTCCCTTCATGACAGGTTTTCAAACAGAAGTTGGATAGGCATCTGTCAGATATGCTTTCCCTGTGAATTTCCTGCTTCAGCAGGGGTTGGACTGGATAACCCTTTGGGATCCAGTTCTTCAGTTCGATGATTCTTTTCTACGAGTTGCCTTCCAGTGACTCCTTTAGGGCCAAAGGTTCCCCACTCTTCCTGGCTGACACCTCTTGGCCCTTCTATCCCTGGCACAACACACACTTTGCTTGTGTGAAGCCTCTGCCCTCCATCGTTAGTGTTAGCTTCCATTATAAAATATATCAGACGGAGAACATCAGTGGACTTACCATCTGCAGACTTCTGTGATGCCTTCCTGGAGGAAAAGAGAGGGGAGAGAGGGGGAAAGAAAGCAAGAGAGAAAAGAAAAAGATGGTATTAGATGGAGAAGTCACTACTTGTCCACATTTATTTATTTATTTATTTAAAACATTTTAATCCCGCCTTTCTCCTTAAAAAGGACCCAAGGCAGCTTACATCATTGAAAAGGCAATATTTTAAAACTAATACACATATTAAAAAAGAATTAAATAAGTATGATATTAAAAATGGTAAATAAAATCAATACTAAAGCACATTTAAAACAACAGAGCACCACAATCCATTTTAAAAACCCTCTCAGACCACCAGTCATTAAGGAAAACCTGTTGAGAGCTTGGACTCCTACAGAAGGACAGTAGGTTCAGCGTACAAAGCATGTTCTCATATAGGCTATACAGTATATGGTTATCTGAAAGGTGAAACCACAGTGTTGGCTGGCGGAATGGAAGGTGGGGCCCATTCCATACACACACTCCCACGCAGCACGGGTGACGCCATGTGCCACTTGCTTACCCAGGAGCCTATGTGCTGTTTATCTCTCCGAGTTGGGAGTGGCTGGCGACAGTCCAGGCCAAGACACGTGTAATGTAAACATCCCATGGCCCTGGGCTACCTTACCTAATCGCTGGCCCTGTGAGTTGTCATTCACAGGCAAGGCGGCGCCCCTGACAGCCTTCCAACGAATTTACGTTCATGGGCTGCACCTCTGCCATCCCCATTAAACTGGACAGTCACCACTCTGCTGCTCCTCGTCATGCTCCAGCCATCCCATTCCATGCTCATGTGTTCACCCTAGACAGGCAACTCAGCCCTCTAAGAATGTACTACCTGCTTACATGAGTAATGCTGCCGGTGACAGAGCTGTCAGGCCATGTCATGAGTTTCCTTCCAACACTTTAGGCTGACCCATGAGGCTTCTTAAACCAAATACTTTTCCAAGAAGGAAGCCTTTGTTTTGTAGTTGCAGCAAAAAAAGAAGAGGGTCATGTGGCAAATTTATCCTAGCAGAGGGGTTCTTGGCCTAGACAGCCCACATGATCAGAGGCATCTGCTCCCAGGATGGGAAACGCGGGGTCCATGAGCTTCATGCAGCCCCGTGTTTCTTTGCAAGACTTCCCCCAAGCTTCCCTCATGACTGAGATCTCTGGAATTCAGTGTCTGCTTGCAAAAGGCCACATTGCTCTTCCAAAATCAGGCATCCAGGAAGTATAGCCCTTGTTTCGAGTCTAGTCACACTCATAGGAGCCTCGCAGCAACACATTCATGCTTCAGACACTTTGACCATAAAAAGGAATGCCGCTTCAGGGACGCTGTCGTGTCATCAAATTAGCAAATTAGAGAAGAGTGTGGTTCTTTGTGGGGCCCAAAATGTGGCCACCAGACTTGGGGGGGGGGGGGGGAACAGTGCATGCGCTATAATTTGCAGTGATCATGTGGTACTTTAAAGATTTTCTTTTATTTCAGATTATTTTGTTTATAGTTGAAAATAACTAAATAGTAGGCTGGTGGCTTCTTTTTTCCTAGGAGGGTCCCTGACACAAATTATAATGGTTGTACTGTGCTGTCAAGTCGTCTCCAACTTATGGCAACACTTTCCCAAGGTTTTTTAGGTATGAAGTATTCAGAAGTGGTTTGCTCTCCCCTTCTTCTGAGGATGCTCTGGGATTGTACAACTTGCTCAAAGCTACACAGGTTGGCGTTTCTCCCAGGAGGCACAGTGGGGAAATCAGACTTGACCACTAGCTCCCCAGCCAGCTGTTTCAACTCACTGAATTATCCAGCCAGCAATATCTGGTAGAAATTATGCTAACCCCCCCCCCCAAGTTTAACATTTGTTTCTCACTTTTCCTCCATGTATATTGCCTTTCCTCCAATCATTATCCTCCTCATCATCATCATCATCATCATGCGCCGTCAAGTCAATTCTGACTTATGGCAACCCTTTTCAGGGTTTTCCAGGTAGAGAGTACTCAGAAGTGGCTTCCCATTCCCTTCTTCTGGAGGCAACTGGGGCTGTGCAGCTCACCCAAGGTTACCCAGGTTGGCTCTACATGCAAGAGGCACAGTGGGGAATTGAACTCCCAACCTCTGGCTCCGCAGCCAGATACCTAAACCACTGAGCTATCCAGCCAATAAGAAAAATATCTAATGGCAAATCTTAGCCCTTCCTCTAGCCATAAAAGTTACATTCAAGGATCAAAGGTCCTCCAAAATGATCATCTGGTTGGTCACTGTGAGGAAGAGGATAGTGGACCCAGCATGCCAGCACTGCACAGACTCTGGCCCTCCAGAGGTTTGGACAACAATTCCCATAACCACTTTACCATTGGCTTTGCTGGGAAGGGCATCTGGGGCTTGACGTTGGAAACATCAGAAGGGCCAAAGATTCTCCCTTTCTGAGATATGCGTTTAAAGTAGTATTTCAGGGCTCCTGTTAGTTCTTAAACTACAGCTAAAGCTTCCTCTGCTGTAGGACTATATGCCCAGCAGTTATGTTTGACCATTACAAGAACAACAAAATAATTTGATGTAGAAATCTGGGAAGAAGTGACAATATCTCACGGAGTACAGAACATGCTCTCAAAACTAGTTAATCCTGAGCGGCGGGGTGTATATTTCAGTAATATGATTGATTTACATGCTCCACCCAGCCCCCAATAGATTTCATAAATTGAGGAGAATTATAACTATTTTCTCACAGCATGTACCAGTTGTAGACGTAATGGGATGCTTTGTTATAACAGAATGTCTTCTCCAAATGTACCTGACTGACTAAGTACATTCTTCCTTGTTTCAGAAACTTGTCTAGGCTTTGCCAGCATTTCATGACTTTATGGATTCTCAGTGTCATGGAGGTGAGAAGAGATGAACGTGGCATTCCCTTACTTCTTGGGCATTAAAACAAAATCAGCAGCCACAACACCACCCTGTAATGTACAGCAGAAGGGGGAAGAGTTTAAGCATTAGATGTCTGCCCAGTGTTGCCAGACTGTGACCCAGAGATGCATACCTTTCCATTTAGCGATGAAATGGGAAACAAAGCCACCCTACTTTTGCTTGCCACTTTTAAATGTTTGAAAGCCACAGATTTCTGGGTCTGGAAACACCAGGAACTAGATGAGATGCTAATTCCCTACCAAAGGTACTATTTTAATTGGCTACAAGTTGTGGAAACTGTTTGTGTGTGTTTTCTACACCGTCAAGTTGGAACCAACTTACAGCGACCCTAATAGGGCTTTCAAGGTACTTGAAATAGTTAAGAAGTGGTTTTACCAGTTCTGTACTGCCACTGAACTTCCATGTCTGAGCAGAGATTCAACCAGGCTTCCTGAATCCTAGTCCGTCATTATATCCGCTACACCACATTGTGCCAAAATTGTAGATTAGTATCATCTGTGCCCTCATGGTAATGTATAAAATATACAAGCAACACTTTTCCTGCAACTAAACCTTGGGGTTTGTTTGCCCTATGAGCTAGCATAACATCACAGCTGAGCTGGCACCAGCTTTTCTTCCCAACTTCCCAGACCGGTTATGTAGCTAATGAGAAGGAGTCTAAGATGGTTTCATGCTTGAAATCTCTTCTCTTGATACATTGGATGCCTCCACCACTGCCAGCTGATGTTCAGGTTTGGGACATCTCTCCTGCCAAGTGGATTACATCATTGCTAAGGAAAGATGGCTGCATGGATCACTGTTAGAAGACACGAGTTCAGGATCTGGCACGTCCAGCTATCTATTCTGAGCCCTGACAAGTGGAAGAAGCAGGATCTGAGGTTCCTTCCTTCCCCCTCAGCAGCAGAGTCTGTAAAAGATCTTTCTTGGACTACAACTCCCAGAATCCCCCAAAGCAACAAGGCCAATTGCCCGTCTGTTGATAATGCCAGTGTCCCCTAGAGGCAGAAATGCATTTTGCTCTTTCATGTGAGAGCTAAAGTCTTTCAATCTACAACCTAGGACTTCTTTGTCCTCGGGACACAAGAACTGTAGAATTTGTTTTAATAATAATAATCTTAGAACGACAGAGCTGGAAGGGACCCTCTGGATCATCAAATCCAGTCTGTTTCAAGGAGGCCCAGTGGGGAATTGAAGTCCCAACCTCTGGCTCCACAGTCAGATACCTAAACCACTGAGCTATCCAGCATGGTATATAGGCTTACACAAACCATTTTATATCTCTTTCTGAAAGCAAATATTCCAGAATACATTTTTCAATTTTCCATTAACAAACAAACAAAGCTTCTGGGGCAAACAACAACAACAACTAGGAAAACTTTTTTTCCTGAATTTTCCCAATTTTCTTCCCCGTTCTTCATGTCTCTGGATTCTGGGAGTTGTGGTGTGCCAAAGAAACGCTCCTAGTTCAAAAAGTTCAGCTTCCCAAAGTTCTGCCACCCAACCACCTTCGGTGGAATAGACCTGTTCCACCAGTGCTCTGAGAGGGCAGAGAACTGAAACAGAAAACACACAGAGGAGCTGTGGCTGCCGCCTCCCACTCTGTTTAGGAGATTTTAAAGGCATAACTCAGGTTTACCTAGGTTACAAGATGGCTTCCTTAGTCCTTCCTCCTTTACTTGTAGTCTAGCACGTCACAAAAGAATGCCGTGGCTGAGATGGAAAGCATGCTTACACTTTGAGTGAGACCACATACGTACCTCAGCAAGAGAGCAGATCTTTTACACACTGGTGGCCCCCGGGGAATCTCCTTTTTTTTCTTCCCCACTGATAGTGGGAATTACTACCAAGTAAACGTCCACTGATTGTTGGGCAAAGGAGGGGAGTGTTATTGTACCTTCTCTGTTTTAGTGCAACTGGTAGTTGTTTTAAAACTTACTATAAGCCACACGGTTGTTGTTCCTGTTGGAAGTAATACTTCTGGTTTCCTCTGTGCTTAATGAGCATGTAGTCTTTACCATAGTCTTTCAAGACTGAAGGATGCCTAATAATGAGCATGTATGAATTATATCAAGCTCTCATAGCCCAGCTTTTGCACAAATGACTTTGTTTACCCTGGTGGCTGCCAGTCCCATTGTATCGGTATAATGTGCATGAGGCAATCTCATTGAATCTGCTCAGAGCTGAAGGGAGCTATGTGAAATGGGGGAATATCCAAAGGATGTGAATCAGATCCAGACAGTGGTGATCTGAAGAAGACAAAAGTTCTCCAAGTTCTCCATATCTGGAAAGCTGATTGATTTTTTTCTACCACCAGAGAGCAGCCGACATTTCGTTTTAGCAGTGGCTTGTCTCTGTGTTATGTTACATGCCATCAAGTCAGAACCAACATACAACAGCCTTAACAGGGCTTTCAAGGCAAGTGAGAGATTTAAGGAGTGGTTTTATCAGTTCCACTCCCCCAGTGAGTTTCCATGGCTGAGCGGGGATTCAAACTCATGCCTGCCAAGTCCTAGTCCATCATTTTATCCCAATAGTTCCCAATCTTGGGTCCCCAGATGCTCTTGGACTAAAACTCCCAGAAGCCTTCACTACTAACCATGCTGGCCAGGATTTCTGGGAATTGTAGTTCAAGAACATTTGGGGACCCAAGGTTGGGAACCACTGCTACATCTGCTGCATCACACTGAGTACTCTGCTTGTTTCTTTAGCAGTAGGGATTTCTTCAGTTAAACATAAAATAGTGCCCTTACTGGGTACATAGACCTCATCCCAATGCAATTCTGAATCCTGGCCAGCAGCTGTTTGTGCAGACAAAAATAAAACCATATTTTAGCCTATCACAGGGCTCCTGGGAATGACAGAAATATCATTTTGGTGGAGAACCATCTCATAATTATCTAAGAGCTAGAAAGTAGTTCTGCATTCACATGTTCCTGAATAGACACACCAGTACCACCACCAAAAAATTGAAGCTGCTGTTTTTTTCTCCCTCAGTACGTGGGCTCTGTCCACCTAACAGATGGCCATGGTTGAAATCTGAAGCATTAGTGGAACTTCATGATTTATATATCATTTGGGAGATTCTGTGGGCATTTCACACTTTTTCTCTATGTGCAATTTCCAACCTCTTCCATTTTGTCAGTGTCCTGTTACTTCACCAGAGAGTGGGTGTGCCATCTGTTCTCATTCATTATTGAAGGTCCACATTTCCTGTTTATATGCAACGAGGGTCCATCTGCTACAACTTCGCTTGCATTGAGTCAGTGATCAGGCATTCTGTCTCTTTAGTCAAGAAATGGCCCAAGGTCATTCAGCCTATCTTTATAGAATGACTTCTCTTGCAGAATGCTCCCACTGCCATCAGACTGATGATCATTTAGATCTGCAAATCCACCCTGGACAGGCTCAACTAGCTCCAGAAATTAGCCTTCATCAAAAGGATCCCAACCTCAGCCCAAACCTTGTCCTCCTACAGAGCTGTCACTTTGCCAGATATGTTTTCTCCCATCTCCCTCCTCTTCACTTTCTCTGTACTCTGTTAGGTGCGTCTTCTGTTCTGGTTGTGTTCTTCTCTCCTTCCTCTTTTTAAGGATGAGAGAGCTAAATGGCACAGCATCAGATCTCTTGAACAGTGTCTACGCTACACAGTTAAACCAGTTTGATACCACTTTAACGACATGGCTCCCTCTCACAGAGCCCTGGATAGTTTGGGTGACCTTTGCGCAGCTGCCCTATGAGAGTCCAAACATTTTGATAAAGCAGTTAGAGGCAAGATTTTCTGATTTCTTGGACTACAAATCTCTTAATTCCCCATTTTGGAGTTCTGCCTGATTTACACACACCTAAATGTGGTTCACATAGGAGAAAAGAGTTGAACTGGAAGACTTTGAAGCTTAGCAAGGCCTAGCTCCACCCAAGGTTCTTGTTCCTTCCCCAGTGCTGGCTTTGAGTTTTCTTTCCAAACATGAAGCTAGGAGGAGCAAGGCCTAGGTAAGCCTTAGCACCTTGCAGTTTTGCACCTTTTCTCCTGGGTAAACCACATTTAGGAGTCTGTAAGGCGTAGGTCAGGTAGAACTCCCAGAATGGGACGTTATATGATTTGTAGTCAAAGAAAATCCCACCTGTAATAAGAGTTTTAACAACCATGGTTCCATTTTATGGGATCCTGGGATTGGTAGTTTGGTGGAGTACTTGGAATTCTCTACTATAGTTCAAGAGAGTGTGCTAGAGTTCTCTAAATTACAAAGTCCTACTATTCTCCAGGGTGGAGCCATGGCAGTTACTGTAAAAAAGCTCTTCCTCTAGTCAAATTTATCTTAGTCATATAAAAGATACCACTTTGCTTTGAAAGAGTGAAGTTAATAATATTGCTACCGTTGTTATAAGGTATTAAAAATAGCTAAGGTTGCTTTAAAGATTTCCTCCTTTTAAAAATTTGAGATCTTATCATTTTTTCATTCTTTTCCCTATTCCTTTGCACCTGTGTTCCTCAACCTGGTAGCCTCCAGCTGTGTTGGACTACAATGCCCATCAATGGTGCTGCTGTCTGAGCTTGATGCACATGTAATTCAACTGTTCTGAAGGCTGTTCGGTCATGAAGGCATCTTTCTATAATGGTCGGAAAAGCAGGCTGGGGTGGATCAGTGATACTATATTGGCTAGCAGTGGCCCTTTATATCTATATCTCATATATATATGAGAGATTTATAAGACACTTTTCAGGAGACACCCGCCCCCACACACTAAGGGGATTGCAGCATTCTTTGCAAAAAAGGGAAAGAAGATAAGCAAATCCTCAAAAATAACCCACAAGGAATAAATTATGACAATAACAATATCACTCATCTAATTGAACCAGCATCACATAAAATCCGAATTAAAAGTACATTAAATTAAATGCTCAGTTAAGTGTATATTGTAAATAGTCAAGTGTAGACTGGATAAGATTTTAATATCCATAATAATATCTTCAGTATGTTTAATATCCATTATAATATATTTAATATCCTATAGAGCAGACCTAAGAAAAGTTACTTTGTTAGACTACAATCCTGAGAAACCTTTCAACTCCCCTGCCCCCAACAAATTGGTTGAAGAGTTTAAGTCTTCCTGAACTTGAGAGTTTGGGAACAGCAACAAAATGTGCACCTGTTCCTATTCTTTTCTGTGGTCTTAGGACCACTGCCAGTAACCAAGGAGGTTGGGCCTGGCTGGGCTCTTTGAATATCCCAGTTGAATAGAAACCTCAAATCCGCATAAGTATTAGAGCTAGAAAGTTCTCACTCACAGTCATTTTGGTTCTCAGGGCTGCATGTAGATCACTGTGTGAGAACAGCAGGCACCAGGTAGGTCTTTCAGAACATTTCCTGGACCAGGAGAAGCTGAGACAAGGGAGTCATTCCTTCTAGCCACCCTACTAGCAACTGGTTTTGCCCACTGCTTTGAAAAAACACTTGTTGGGCTAGCACCCTTCCCCAGCCAGTATGGGTGATAGTAAGTGTCCATGCCAGCTGGGGTATTCTGCGATCGGTGCTCCGAACAAGAAACTTCCCCAGATCAGATACTAGAGCAGATGCATGCCTCTTGTCTTCTACTAGACCAGCCAGTTATCAGAAGGTTCTACCTGGAGCCAGCCTTTCTTGAACATTTGTCAGAATGCAGCTTAAGGAACAAGATGGTCATGAGTGAGATCTTTCTGGTTTCAATACCTGAAAGGCTTGAAGGGGGTCCAGTGTCAGTGGCATCAACATCACTCATCAGCTCTGATCTGCTCCCACCTTCTTAATCCACCTGTATCATTTTCTGTCTTGTCTGTCTAGAACTGTAAGAAAACTTTTTTATTTTCTGGTTTCCACCTTCACTACGCAGGAGAACGTGAGACAACAGAAGGCGAAGTATCCACAGATGCAACAGATAAGTTATACCTGAAGGTGGATTAGGTTAATTAAATTCCCACAGCACAGGATTCTTCTTTTCAAACTTCAACAGGATTGTTATTATGCATTCTAAACCTTACATGCTTTTTGACCGTGTTCTGTTATTAGTAAGCACAAGATAAGGAAGGCGGTCTATCTTATTAGATCATCTCTTCTTCAAGTTGGCAAGAATGTCCCCATTTTAAGATGGGCAGGACTTCTGTTTAGGGAAAACAAAAATTCGGAGTAGAAAACAAGAAAAGAAGGTGTTGAAACTCAAATGTGAATTTCCAGTTGAATCAGATGCATTACCAATGCAAATAAATCAGTTGCACCAGATGACTATATGATAATAAAAGTCAGCTTGTCACAAACACACAGTTTTGCTCGAGATACACATGTGAATATGTGCAAGAAGGCAAAGCGCTGTTTATAACACCTGTATGGTTATTATCATATAATAATAATAAGTGTGTGCCGTCAAGTCTATTCCAACTTATGGCGACCCTTCCAGGGTTTTCCAGGTAGAGTATACTCAGAAGTAGTTGACCATTCCCTTCTTCTGGGGATGCCCTGGGACTGTGCAGCTTGCCCAAGGCCACACCAGCTGGAGGCACAGTGGGGCATCGAACTCCCAACCTCTCCTAAACCACCGAGCTATCTAGCACTATACCTAAGTATCAGATTCCATCCCTACCACTTCCCCGGCAATGTCCTGCCTGACATTTTTTCAAAAGCTTGCATAGAGGATGCTGTGTCTTTTTATGTATTATTTGCCATCAAATCAGAACCAATTTACAGCAACCCCCACAGGGCCTTCAAGGTAAGAGAGATAGTTAAAAGTTTTACCAATTTCACACCTACAGCCAGTAAATTTCCATGGCCAAGCAAGGATTCGAACCCAGGTTAACTGAGTTAGTTAGTTAGTTAACCATCACTTTATCCACTACATCACCCTAGGTATCCTTTGTTTCCTTTTTAGTTGTTGAAGAGATACCACCACAACGTGGATTTTGGAATTAGTCTTCTGGCCAACACATCTTTCCTTGAATTCTGTAGGACCTGAATAACAAATGTAGTCATTTCAGCAGGAGAACTGTGCTCTGGAAGAATAAGATTTTGTGCCATCTAAGACTGAGATCTTAATCATTCTTCCACCACAAGACGAAGCCATTCAGATGGGCTTCCATTCACCTGCTTTTCCTGATGGACCATCTAAAATCATATTCAGCCTTGACCAGGACTCTCTGCTTTCTTCCTACGAAAGGGACTGCAACTGGATGGATACGGTTTGAGTTCCACATTTATTGCTTTCCTTTTTCTTGGCCCTTCTTCTTCAGGATGAAATCCAACACCCTATGAGCCCAACTTTAGCAATTTGCAATTTGTGGTCCGAAACCTCCGAATACAACATGTAAGCTATTTTGCATTAACATCAAGCCTGCCTTTCTCTGTTTTGTAACTCTGTGCAGGGTGAACAGCTATTTTATCTCAAAAACACAGAAACATGTATGCCTTTCTAGCTGGCCTAAACAAGGTGTTGCCACAGCAATCAACAGCCAATTACAAATATCCATTCTGCATGGCTTTCCTATCCCTCTTCCCATTTTATTCTGACAATTTGTCATTCTTCCCTTGGTTTTTCTGTGCTACATGGTTCCTACTTGACTGTCTCCTACCACGGGGAGTCTAGTTGAGGGTTGCCAACTTCTCCATCAGCCCAGGTAGATGTGTTGGCAACCTAGCAGTTTGATCTGCAGGCATTAACCACTGATCCATACATTCATGTCTTGAAACGTTTCACCAGCAGTTTTACGCAGCTCAACTTGCAGTTATATGTGTAAGCAATGTCTTCTTCTTTGTTTTCCTAGCAAGTTGGCAGCCAAGATCATTCAAGTCCATATTTGATTTTCTCTCCCTAAATGCCCATCCTATTTATTTCTTTGATTCTTCTTCTTCTTCTTTTTTTTTTGCATTTTCATTTCAAAAGAAATGTGAAACAAAAATGCAGAAAGAAAGAAGAAAGTCGCAACAAACCCCCGTTGCATCATGGTTATTGACAGAAGGCTGTGCCTCTCAAAAAATAAAAACAGTTGAAGTTTGGAGATTTTATGTATGCAGTTCTTTTAAGTCCTTCTTTCTCACATGCCCCGTTTGCATATTTCTGTGCACATGTGTGGGACATCTACAGAGACAGGAGAAATTATGTTTTTGAACGAAAAACTCCAGAATGTTTCTGGGAGCATTAGCCGTGCTCAGCTGATAGCAAAAAAGGCATTGAGGTTGCCATCAGACTTTTCCACCTTGATTGCTCCTGCTCCTATGCTAAATGGTAGCTTGATAGCGGGCAATTATTTTGTTTCCATTCTGTGAAAAGTGCAGTCAGAATACAGTGGTGCCTCGCTAGACGATGTTAATCCGTTCCACGAGGATCGCTGTCTAGCGAAAACATCGTCTAGCGAAGCACGTTTCCCCATTGGAATGCATTGAAATCGCTTCAATGCGTTCCAAGGGAAAACGCAGTCGTCTTGCGAAATTTCCCATAGGGAAACCTCGTCTAGCGAGTGAGGGTCCCCATAAGAATGCACTGACAGCTGCACTGACAGCTTTTCACCACTAGTCGGCGCACTCCTATGGGGAAACCTCATCGTCTAGCGAAAATCGCCATAGGGAAACATCGTTTTGCGAAGCGCAGTCGCACTCGCAAAAAGGCATCGTCTAGCGATTTCCTCGTCCTGCGAGGCAATCGTCTAGCGAGGCACCACTGTACTTAGCGGTGAGAGTTGGAAAACCGGGGAAGACTTTGTAAACTTGGAATCAACAACTTTTGAAAGTAGTTTAAAACCTATGTTAAGCTTGAAATCCAGCATATTTACTTTAAAAGAAGCACGTGCTCTGGAGAGGACACTCCAGCTTCACATACAGTGTCGAAATAACACAGGAAGTAGCAGTTACCGGTTATAAGTCTTTGCTTGATTGGCGTAGAGCATGACGCCAGGGGCTACTTCTGACGGTGGGAGAGGGCATTGCACCTCAGTAGGTAGCTACCTCCCGCCTTAAGCTGGGCAGACCCCAGCCAGTAAGGTGCTGCCTCGCCATGGTCTGTTAACCTCACGGGGTGCGTGGGGTTTAGGGTGAAAGCCGACAAGCAGATCGATAACCCTGCACCATGCAACAATCAAAAGAAAACTTCTGCCCTAAAGTTGGGCACCTGGAATGTTCGGGCAATGACCCCTGGCTTTTCTGACGACCGGCAGGAAATAGACGACACACGCAAGACAGCTGTCATCGACATGGAACTGAGTAGACTGCAGATGGACATTGTTGCCCTGCAAGAGACGAGATTGCCAGACATGGGATCTGTCAAAGAAAAAAATTCTCATTCTTCTGGCAGGGAAAACCATTGAATGAGACCAGGGAATATAGTGTTGGCTTTGCGGTCAGAAATACTCTGCTGAGATCCATTGTTCCACCTACTATGGGGAGTGAAAGAATCCTGTCTCTGCAGCTCCACTCATCAGCGGGACCGGTCACTCTCATTAGTGCATATGCACCAACACTGTCGTCCACAACAGAAGTCAAAGACAAATTCTATGACGATCTGGCAGCTACTATCAAAAAAATCCCTGAGAGAGAGCTGCTGTTCATTCTCAGAGACTTTAACACTAGAGTTGGTGCTGATCACAATTCTTGGCCCACTTGTCTAGGCCATTTTGGCATTGGGAAGATGAACGAAAATGGCCAACACTTGCTGGAGTTTTGCTGTTACTATGGTCTTTGTGTCAGCAACACATTCTTTAATACGAAGCTTCAACACAGAGTTTCCTGGAGACATCCAAGATCCAGGCATTGGCATCAGCTCGATTTGATCCTCACTAGACGCTTTAGCCTTCCTAGTATTACAATCACACGCAGTTATCAGGGTGCTGATTGCGATACTGATCACTCCCTGGTGTGTAGTAGAGTAAAACTGCGAGCAAAGAGATTGTATCACACGAAAAAGGAAGGAAGACCACGTATTGACATCAGCAAGACTCACGATCAAAGAAAAGTGGAGGAATTTGCCCAAGCGCTTGAGGAAACTCTTCCAGGCCCGGCTGATGCAAATGCACCTGAACAATGGGAACATTTCAAGAACGCTGTTTATAGCACATTTTGTCCACATTTGGCAAGAAGACCAAAAAGACGGCAGACTGGTTCAAAGCCCATTCGGAGGAGTTGATGCCAGCCATCGAGTAAAAGAAGAGAGCTCAAGCAGCATACAAAGCCTGTCCTAGTGAGTACAACTTGCAGGATCTTCGAGTTGCTCGTAGCAAAGTCCAGCAGGCTGCCAGGAGATGTTCTAATGATTATTGGCTTCAGCTCTGCTCTCAGATACAGATAGCAGCGGACACAGGTAACATCAAGGGAATGTATGACGGTATCAAGCAGGCTTTAAGTCCAATACAGAAGAAATCTGCTCCTTTGAAGTCTGCTACAGGCGTGATCATCCAGGACCAAGCACAGCAGATGGAATGCTGGGTGCAGCACTACTCTGAGCTATATTCTAGAGAGAATGTAGTAACCGAAGAGGCATTAAATAACATCGAGTACCTGCCTGTCTTGGAAGAGTTGGACAGTGAACCAATTTTAGCAGAAACAAAAGCGGCCTTGGATTCCCTCGCCTCCGGCAAGGCACCTGGGAAGGATAACATCCCTGCTGAAGTGCTGTAAAGAAACCATCACCACTGAGCTGTATGAAATCTTTTGTCTTTGCTGGAGGGAAGGTGGAGTACCACAGGACATGAAGGATGCAAACATCGTCACATTGTACAAGAACAAAGGCGACAGGGGCAACTGCAATAACTACCATGGCATCTCTCTTCTGAGCGTTGTAGGGAAGCTGCTTGCCCGTGTTGTGCTGAAGAGACTCCAGGTGCTTGCAGACAGAATCTATCCAGAATCACAGTGTGGATTTCGAGCTAATAGATCCACCACTGACATGGTATTTTCCCTCAGACAGTTGCAGGAGAAATGTAGGGAATAATGACAGCCACTCTTTGTGGCCTTCATAGATCTTACAAAGGCCTTTGATTTGGTTAGCAGGGACGGCCTTTTTAAAATCCTTCCCAAGATTGGATGTCCACCTCGACTCCTTAAAATCATCAGGTCCTTTCATGAGGAAATGAAGGGCACTGTAGTTTTTGATGGCTCAACATCAGATCCCTTTGACATCCGAAGCGGAGTGAAACAGGGCTGTGTCCTTGCACCAACCCTGTTTGGGATCTTTTTTGCTGTCATGCTGAAGCACGCCTTTGGAACTGCAACAGAAGGTGTCTATCTCCGGTCTAGATCAGATGGAAAGCTCTTTAATCTCTCTAGATTGAGGACGAAGACCAAAGTCCAGGTGAAATGCATGCGGGACTTCCTCTTTGCCAATGATGCAGCTGTTGTTGCCCATTCTGCTGAAGACCTCCAACAACTCATGAATCATTTTAGGAAGGCCTGCCAAGACTTTGAATTAACAATCAGCCTGAAGAAAACACAAGTCATGGGCCAGGGCGTGGACTCACCTCCCTCTATTACCATCTCCACACAAGAATTGGAGGTTGTTCATGACTTTGTGTACCTTGGCTCAACAATCTCTGACACTCTCTCTCTAGATGTCGAGCTGGATAAACGCATTGGCAAAGCAGCTACCATGTTCTCTAGACTCACAAAGAGAGTATAGCTTAATAAGAAGCTGACGGCATATACCAAGATCCAGGTCTATAGAGCCTGTGTCCTGAGCACACTCCTGTACTGCAGTGAGTCCTGGACCCTTCGTGCACGGAAGGAGAGGAAGCTGAACACGTTCCATATGCGTTGCCTCCGATGCATTTTTGGTATCACCTGGCAGGACAAAGTTCCAAATAGAGTAGTCCTAGAATGAGCTGGAATTTTTAGCATGTATACATTACTGAAACAGCAACATCTACGTTGGCTTGGGCATGTTGTGAGAATGGCTGATGGTCGGATTCCAAAAGTTCTCCTGTATGGAGAATTGGTGCAGGGAAAGCACCCCAGAGGGAGACCACAGCTGCGATACATGGATATCTGCAAGTGAGATCTGAAGGTCTTAGGAATGGACCTCAACAGATGGGAAACCTTGACATCTGAGCGTTCAGCCTGGAGGCAGGCGGTGCATCATGGCCTCTCCCATTTTGAAGAGACACTCGTCCAGCAGGCCGAGGGAAAGAGGCAGTCCCAAAACCAGCCAAATCAGGGAGCTGGACAGGGGACACATTGTATTTGTCCTCAGTGTGGAAGGAATTGTCACTCTCGAATTGGCCTTCTCAGCCACACTAGATGCTGTCCCAAGTCCTCTATTCAGAGCATGTTACCATAGTCTCTCTAGACTGAAGGATGCCTAATCTAAAACTTTAAAAGAGCATCAGAATCTCTGTAGGCAAAGCCAAAGGTGCATCAGGCATAGTGCAGATGGAGAAACAGACTCGCTACTGGAGTTCAAAGCATGTTCAAAAAATGAGCATGAGGTGAAGTTCATCGTAAGACACTCTGGGGAACAGATTGCTACTGTGGTGTAGTAGTTAGGATGCTAGACTAGGACATGGGAGATCCAGGTTTTAGTCCTGATGAGCAACAAAATATGGGGTTGACTTTGGGTAAGGTCAGTGTCACTCAGCTGGACCTATCCCACAGGGTTAGAACTGGTTCATTAGTTTCCTTCCCTGTAGATCCTTGGGACTGTCCAGTTTACCCAAGGCTGTAGAGGCTGGCTGTTCTCCTGGATGGCACAGTGAGGGATGAAACTCCCAACCTCTGGCTCTGCAGCCAAATGCCTAACTCACTGAGCTATGCAGCTATAATGAGTAATAAATAACTAATCACATGCCCATTGCAGGATTATTTCTCAATAGACCCTAAATTCATGCTTTTAACAGCATCTGTGTTTTGTTTTGCTTTTTCTGGCTTTCCCCCCAAAACACTTCAAAGTAGGCCATACAGTGCTCCCTGTTTTAATCTTCACAACAACCCTGTAGTGTCTGTCAGTCAGGCTGAGAGAAGTGACTGGCCCAAGGTGATCCATTCAGCTTCATGGCAAAGCAGGAACCTGGCCATAATTAATACAGCAGAAAGGGAAAAAGTTCTTCCTTGCAGGGTGGTAAATGATGCTAACAAGGCAATTTAATGCATGGTTGGCTCAGAACTAAGTCCCACTGTATAAGATGGCTCTTCCATATGTAGAAAATAGGATTTTCAGCCCTGCATTTGCTGTCAGGCTGCGGTTAAGACACACTGGAGCAGGGCCAGTTTTTCATGTTTGTATTTGTCTATGTGTGTCAGTCTACCCACTGAGACTAAACCGTTTTGTTTTTCTATTCTTCTTCCGCTTGGCACCTGCTTCAGCGCTTATCTCATACAAATAATTGTGTTTTGCTGTTTGGGTTGGGTTGACTGTGTGTTTCAGATGTGGACATTCAGGCTGCCAGATGTCTAAGACAGCATAAGCATAAAACCTTGGCAGCCTCCAGGTGTGTTGGACTACAGCTCTCATCATTCGCAGCCAGCATAGCCATTGCTTAACTTGAGGAAGGTTAAAAGGTGTAGTTGGTGCATGCACCAGTTCTGTATCAATCTATTCCAAAACTATGAAATCTAAGTACCTGAAATTAATCGTGCATTCTAGCGGGGACTTTTAAGAGGTTGACATCAGGTTTCTTTGTCTGAAGAAATAGATTTAAATTAATTAGTGCTTATACTGAAATAAATATGTTAGTCTTAAAGGTGGCACAATGCTTTTGTTTTCATTTTTCCTGAAACAAACTAATGCAGCTACCTCTCTACAAATGCAATTAATTGTAGTTAATTTACATCTGTCTACTACCTTGCTTAACAGATCTGCTAATCTGCATTACCATCTGCAGGCAGTAGGTGGAAGATTTTTCCAATTAGAGTAGAGGAAGCTGCAGCACAGCCAGGCATATTCCTTTCCTCTGAGGACCTCTATGGAGCTCTGCAGAGGCCGGAGGTGAAATGAGAAAAACAGTAGGCCAGGTGTGACTGATACTTCCCTTTTCAGAGCACTATGAACTCTTGAAATATTTGACACACAGAGAGAAAAGATCCTGCTAGCTGTTAGTGGGAAAAGATCCTGCTAGCTGTTAGTGTCGTGAGAATGGCTGATGGTCGGATTCCAAAAGATCTCCTGTATGGAGAATTAGTGCAGGGAAATCGCCCCAGAGGGAGACCACAGCTGCGATACAAGGATATCTGCAAGTGGGATCTGAAGGCCTTAGGAATGGACCTCAACAGATGTCAAACCTTGACATCTGAGCGTTAAGCCTGGAGGCAGGCGTTGCATCACGGCCTCTGCCAATTTGAAGAGACACTTGTCCAGCAGGCTGAGGCAAAGAGGCAGTCCCGAAACCAGCCAAATCAGGGAGCTGGACAGGGGACAGATTGTATTTGTCTTCAGTGTGGAAGGGACTGACACTCTCGAATTGGCCTTCTCACCCACACTAGACGCTGGTTCCAAGACCTCCATTCAGAGCATGTTACCATAGTCTCTCGAGACTGAAGGATGCCTACTATAGCTGTTAGTGGGGGGAGGGGAGTTCAGAAAGAAAGACTAAATGGGTCTTGAGTAGAGAAAGAGAAAAACCACTGAGAAAGAAAAAAGATTGGAGGGATTGAGATTGAGAAATCACAGAGGAAAAGAGAAAGTTGTCTGGATCAGCAGATCACTGAGGGGAGAGAAAGAGAGGCTGGAAAGGTGAGAAAGAAAAGTGTCCTGCTGTGTGAGGGGGCAACCAGTGCACAGGCGGGTACCTCTGCTAGTCTACAGTAATTTTAAAAAAATGACATGATTGTCTATCTGTATGTCTGACTGCCAAAGTCATAGCTCCAGTCCAAACCCATGAAACCTAGGTATAAGAAACTTGGCATGAATCTTAAGGGGACAATAGTGGTGTACGCCTCAGGGTTGTATCGTTTTTCAAATGCATTAACTATTTTTAACTCCATTGAGTGTGTCTGTGCTTAAAGAGTGCAATATCACCCTCAGTCACTAGGTGGCCTTCCAGGGTCTCCACCAGAATTTGCTTATATGAGAGATGTGAGGAAGTTCTTTGGAGTTTATACAAATTACTATTTCGGACCCTTACTCCCATAATCCCCCATCCAGTCTCTTGGCCAGTGGCCGAAAGATTAACTTTTCCTAATAGGAAAATTCTGAGGATACAGCTCGGGATGGATTTTTACCCGTAAAAAAGTAAGGGGGGGGGGGAGAGAGGGGGTGGGGAGTTGAGCCCCTCCACAAACCCCAGGATCCTCTGAGAAACATGAATTGCCTCCCCTCTGCCTAACTTGGAAGTGAATTTTTAGGTCAGTGGTGATGCTGGCTGGTCCTGAGTGAAGCTGCAGTTCAGAAACCTTCTGCAGAACCTGGTTCTCCCCTGGCTGGGGATTTTGGGAGTTGTAGTCCAGAATGGTAACATTTTCCCACTCTGGGAGAAGTGCATGTTCCCCAAACAAGCAATTGATACCTAGCTGATGTTGTAGCATCTCAATGTTATACACTTGGAAGGGACCTCACACAAATCTTTCAGTTCAATTCTACCCACCCATCACCACTACCCTGTTCCTCCTCCTTTCACTGGATCCATGAGTGCAGATTTGTTTTTTGGTTTTTTGTGTGTGTGTTTTTGCATTGACATCCCCATAAAAGGCGAAGGAAGCAAGACAAGCTTTCTAGCTCTAAAACCACTCTTGATTTTGAAGTAGCCATCCTGTGAGAAGTAAACATACAGCTGTTCTCAGGTCTACCGCTTTTGTTTTTCTGAAAGAAAAAGTGCCTTGAGGTGCTGGCATGGCAGCCAAGAAATTAAAAATCCACACACACAACCTGCCACCCATATTCCTGACTATCTACTAGTCCTTGCCGGAGCTTTACCTGTTGTATTTCTGCCTGTCCTATAAGGACACTGGAAATGGGAGTGTTAGCTACCTTCCTACTACAGTCTCCATCTCCCAAATTTCTGCTGTTTATATGTTAACCCCCACTAACCAATAAGGTTACACGAGGATTTTGCATTGGAGTTCTACAGTAAGACACACATACGTACACAGTGCTGGCAATTTCTCTCTCTCTCTCTGTAAACAAATATTGTGCTACCTATAATAGAGAGTATGCTGGTTGGATAGCTCAGTGAGTTAGAAAAAGTTTGGCAGCTTGATTCCCCACCATGCATCCCACCAACAGAGCCAGCCTGTATAACCCTCAGGTAAGTAAGTGGTCCCGCTCCAGGGTGACCTCAGAAGAAGAGACTGGTGGTAAGCCACGTCTGAGTCCTTTATACCTAGAAAAGGCTGGAGAGTGTCACCATAAGTGCATTGTAACTGACTGGACAGCACATAATTCTTATTAACTGCATTGGAAGTTCCTCCATCAATAATCGAACGATGATGTTCAGTGATTGGTTATACAGCGAGGAGAGGCAGTCTGCCCATGTTCAGAGATACTTTTATTTTAAAATATATACTTGACATGTTCCACGACTGAAGCGACTGGCACTGACCTAAAGACACAAAGCTGCTGCTCCCCCTTCAAACTGACACACACACCCCCAAATGGCATTACCTTTTCCTTCTGGATGCCGACCCACCCTCCACGGCGCCTCCTGGGCTTCGGAGCAAAGGGTGCCTCTGCCGTCTTTGCGTTGAGGTGTTGGGTAATCTTGACCTCCACAGCCAGCTTGACGTTGGTCCGAAGGTTCTTCCTCTCAAAAACCTTTTTGCACTGAGGACAAGACAGCACCCGGGGCCCCTTCCCGGCTACAGCGGCTTCTTCCCAGTGGCGGGTGATACAGGCCCGGCAGTAGCTGTGATCGCAGTCCAGGGTCACTGGGTCCTTAAAGTGGCCCCTGCAGGCAGGGCAGATGGCAGCTCTCTGCAGCTCTGCCACCAGCCCTTTGCCTTCCACGGCAGGCATGTGTGCTAGGTGCTGCATATTGTGGGCTGGACTGCCAGCGGAGCCAAGTTTCTCCTCTTTTATAGGAGGGGTTGGAGGTGCAACCAGGAGGAGAAAAGGAGGGGCCGAGGAGGAGCATCCTTCCAGCTGCAGGTAAACAGATCTTGCGTAAGCAGCCAGTTCTTCCACTCTGAAAACATTGCCTTCCCCTGCCAATCTATGGGAGGAATGGCCTCCGGGAGGGCACAGGAGAAGTATTTTTGTTTTATTTAGGGCTCTTGGAAAGATTTTGCAGCCTGTTAAGTTGTAGCTGCTATTAAGGAGGAAGGAAAAGGGGAGGAAAAGAAGTGAGGGGGCTACAGCTGGTCCCCTTCCTTCCCAGTACTGGTTTCTACCTTCTCTCCTCTCCTTGAGCTTTGAAGATCTGTCCCAAATATTTGACAAGTTTCTTTTTGGGATGGATTCCCAGATTCCCTCGAATAGCCTACTGGCTTTAGTAATCACAGTCCTAAATAGTAACTTTGTGTGGAATCAGTTCCACACTGGAAATGTCTCTTAATTCCAGTATGGGGAACATCTAGATTTGGGTAGGTAATGGATGTCTGTGGCCCACGTGTGTTCTCAAGGCTGTTCAGGCGGCTTCCAGGTCCCCATAAAGCTCCTCTCCTGAAAGCCCCCTGGACAGAATTTTCTTTAACTCTTAAAGGTCCTCCCCTCTTGGATGTCCCTTGGAGCAATTGTATTCGTATGGGGCACCATAGCCTCCCCAAACCCATCTGCCCCCTGAAAAAAATAAAAAATTGGGAGTGGGCACCTGTGGTTTCTCTCTCCTCCCTCCGTTGTTGTTTTTTGGGGGGGGGGGGGCATTTCTGAGCCTGACTGCAGTGGGTGCAGGCTCAGAAAATTTGACCACCGGCCTCATCAAAGGTGTTCATGCTTGCTCTAGATATTGTTGCAACACGATTCTCATAATTTTCGTTCGTCGTGCTGTCTGGGACTGATGGGAATTGGAGTCTAACAGCAAGTGGAGAGACACAGATCCTCCACAAATTTTTGTGTACACAACGGCTAAGACATGGTGTGCAGCACACACCTTTCAGTGACACACACTGCAGCTGAGGTTTGTAGTCCCCTCACCCCACCCACCCCGGCCACAGTTAGATTTATCAAAGAAGCCATGGTTGACTGGGCTTTGAAATCTGTGGAAGAGGGAGCTGTTGCAAAGCAAATGAATCTAATGCACTGAAGGCAATAAAGCATCTTTTTCAGCAATAGATTAGGAGGAGTTGGAAGTTAGTCTAAAATCAGCAGCTCTCAGCTTTTGGTCATTGAGATGTTTGGACATTAGCTCCCAAGTGTCCCAGCCACCATGGCCAGGTATTTGGGAAATTAAAAGTCTGTGCCCAGGTAACCTCCTGGATTTTTGTTGTTTAGTCATTAAGTCGTGTCTGACTCTTCGTGACCCCATGGACCAGAGCACGCCAGGCCCTCCTGTCTTCCACTGCCTCCCGGAGTTGGGTCAAATTCATGTTGGTAGCTTCAGTGACACTGTCCAACCTCCTGGATAGAATACTGCAATGCACTCTGTGTGGGGCTACCCTTGAAGATGACACAGGTGCTGCAGCAAAGACAGTAGGCAGCAACTAAACTGCTAACAGGAGCATCTTTCAAAGCCCACATGACATCTGTTCTGAAGGATTTGCACAAACGGCCAGTATGCTTCTAGTCTGAGTTCAAGGTGTTGATGATGACTTCCAAAGCCCTACATGACTTTGGGACCTGGATATCTGAAGGAGTGCCTCTCCCTATATAAACCTGCCCAAGGACTAGGATCTGCTGGGGAGGCCCTCTCCTGTGTCCCATGACTGAGAACGGTTCATTACGTGAAGATGTGGGAGAGGGTTTCCTTGGCTAGAGCACTACACCTAATGAAGTGTCCTCCCTTGGAGACTCAATTGGCATCATTTCAGAGCCGACTCAAAACATGCGTATGTCTTAAGAGCTTTTGAGGGCTGAGGATTTTGGCCTGTGCAGGTGTGTTAATGCAATGGATTTAATGTTTTGATTTTATGTGTTTCAAAATGTTTAAGGATTTTGTTTTTAAATAGCTTTAGACGGCTCGGTTACCCGCCCTGAGATCTTGTGATCAGCTCAGTTTACCAAATGTCAGTGTAATATTATTATACTGTTAGGATCTGAGTGTATCTGTGATTGTGGAAAGATTATTGTTGTGTGGGCTTTGAGTGAGTAGGTCACATAACTAGTGTCACCAGGTCACAGCAGTTTGTGTTTCCTTCATGTGCGGCAAAGGACTTTTTTGTTTTGTTTGTTTGTTCGCTTGTTTGCTTTTGAAACAGAGATCTGCAAAGGTGCACACCATGTCATGGACTTAGGGAAGTCAGAATGTCACCGAAAGGGTACAGGGTGGGTCAGGCCTCGTCTGTATTTGGATACAAAGTGGGGGTGAGGGTCTTTCATCTGCCCCTTCTTAGAAGCCCCAACTAGCATGCCCACTAATGAAGGATTCTGGGAGCTGAAAGCCAAAACATCTTAACAGTGAAAGGTTGAGGACTTCCATGTAGAGCAATGGTTCCCAACCTTGGCTCCCCAGACATTCTTGGACTGCAACTCCCAGAAGCCTTCACCACTGGCTGTGCTGGCAAAGACTTCTGGGAGTTGCAATCCAATGACATCTGGGAAACCCAAAGTTAGGAAGATTTATAGAGCGATTTATTCTAGCCTAATGCTCTCCAGGTGAGTGAAACTACAAGTGTCATCCTGGCTGGGGATGATGTAGTTTGTAGTCTAACATCTCTGAAAGCACCAGGACAGGGAAGGCTGATGTAGAACTGGGAGTATGATAGTTATTACAGATTAGAAAATCCAGAGTTTAAGCCTAAAATCCTGTGAACCTTTAAATACTTTGGATGATCTCTTAGGGGTGGGCCCCAAAAGGCAAAACTGCACCCCAGTTTGTAACGAATGAAAACTAAGATGATGGAGGTCACATCCTGTGATGTTCCTTGCAATGCAACCCAACACCATTCTGTTAATATTTTAGGGCAATAACAGGGAAACAAACCCCACCCAAGGTGGGGTATTCTTATCCCTGCCTCTTGTCACATTTTTTCACACACGCCCCTAGCTATTTGGCAGCTGCTGTATTGTTTGTTCTGCCAAAAGTATGTTCTGAATTCAGTAGAGTGGAATTTTCTCTTGTGAGGAGAAACACTCTTTAAATTTCTCTGGCTCTCTTCTCTTCCACCCTCATTGTCTGGGCTCAGGTCTTAAAGTACCTCACTCCAGTGAGGGTCAAATCAGTCACCATCCAGTGCTTCTTGGACCTGTTGCTCTTTGGAAGAACTCTGCCCACTACCCTTCACTTCCTCTTACCTGGAAACTCTTCTTACGACACATTCTCTTCCTTCAAATTCTCCCCCTGAAAAAAATATGTTTTCCAAAGATGCTTCTGGCTCAACAGTCACTCCACATTCCCGGCTAAAGGAAAGCTGCCTGAGGCTACTCAACTGTGTTCAGTTTCCTCACTACTGCTTGTTCCTGTCCATGACTCTCTTGCTATTCCTTTCTCCCCCACTTAGTTTGTTCCCACAGAACGTTGTTAGACTAAAACTCCCAGAATCCCAATCACTGGTCATGTTAACTGGTGATGATGGTGGTTGTAGTACCAAGGCACTGGGAAGTCAAATTTTTAGACCCATTGCTCAGTGGTTTTCCTGAATCTTCTCTTTTCCAAGGCTATAAGCATCTTGGGACAGAGACTTTCAATGTTTTCCTGGTGATCTGTCAAACAGGCTCACAGTTGTATCAATAAATAATAATAATGGAATCATAGAATATTTGAGTTGGAAGGGGCTTATAAAGTCATTGAGTCTAACACACACACCCCCGCTCAATGTAGGAATCCAAATCAAAGCAGAACTGCCAGGTGGTTGTCTAAGTTTTTCTTGATTGTCTCCACTTTTGGAGTGCTCAGCACCTCCCAATGTCATTGGTTCCATTGTCGTACTGCTCTAACAGTTAAGAAGTTTTTCTTGATATTCAGCCTAAATCTGGCTTCCTGTAGCTTGAGCCCATGAGGAATACAGGTAGGGCTTTTGATTTTGGTTTATTATCTGCACAATTCTGCTACAAGAGAGGGAAATGGGGTGGAGTGAAGAAGGAAGAGGGGAAAGGGAGAAAAAGAGAGAACGTGATGGGAGATAACAGAGAGGATGATAACAGAATAGGGTTGGATGGGAAGAGTGATAAACTCTCATGAATAATTATGTCCACGCTCACAATCAGGAGCATATCTGCACTTCACAGTAATAGCAGCTTGAATCCTCTTTGAATACCAGGGCCATGTCCTGTGGAATCCTGGGATTTGTAGTTTGCTGAGATCCTTAGTATTCTTTGCTAGAGGGCTCCTGGGCTGTAGTCCAAGGGATACCCTAGCCTAGAACTTTCCATGATCTGCTCAGCTGCTCTTCTCTAATGCCTATGATTTCCTGGGCCTCTTTCTCTACTAGTTGCCTCTTGACACTGTGTGAGTTCTAGTTAAGCAGCTACACGTTCATGCACAGACAGCAGATCTGGCTGAACCTCTAGTGCCAGGGAACCTGTTACAGTGATGGCTTGCCCTTGAGTTCAGCCAGTGAGTCAACTGGGATCAGGAGGATTTCACTTACTGGCCCTGAGAGAATGAATTCTTTAGCAAAATTTGAGATTGCCCTATATGGTTATGCAGAAGCTGAATAAAACCCTTAACAGGTTAGGAAATGGTTGCAGCTTTGGAGTCTTGGAAAAATTCCTGCTTAGTGAGTCTTGCCCTCTTGTAACATGAATGAAATGACGCTTCTCCTGCATGTAATGTGGTTATTTTAACTGGGAAGGATGCCTATTATTTCTCAACTCTTTCGCAATGTTTCAGGGTAAATCAGTCCCCCAGGATGAGGTTTTGTGAAGGAATCTACAAAGAACTTGGTCTACAATGTGGGCAATTGTCAAGTGTCTCTACATTCCAGCCACCTGCCATTGTAGAGTATTGTGGTTTTTATGAACAAAAAATAAATAAACCCCACAATCAATACCTCTTCCTGTAAATCTATGATTTTTGGTTAGCAGAGGTGTTTTGTATCTCAGCCAGTGTGCAATGTTGTTGAACAGACAGAGAGATAAACAGATAGACAAAAATGATATTTTAAAAAAATAAAAATATTTAAAAGTCCCATGATGTTTTTCAACAAATGCAGGGAAGTAGAAGTGAAGTGTGCTGGCTGTCCATAGACTGGCCATATTCATTGTAAATTCAGATTTCTAACCTTGGAAAGGTATGATGTTTGTTGTAGTATGTATTTTGAGTTTTAAATAATTGTATTTTTCCTTTTATTGGCATTTTCTCTATATTTATATTTTTCTTTTGTCATAATAATTTTTTTTAAAGACATTGGTGAACTCTAGCCCAAATCTTCACTGTAACCACAACCTCTAACACAACAATTCACTGGAATTTTTACTGGGCTCAGAAAATGCCACACAACCCATACAAGGCATGGTCTAGAAGTTGAGTCCTGGCAACAGGACTTCTTTCTCATGAGGTTGAAAGGTTTCACTACTCATCCAAGTAGCTTCTTCAGTCTGAGGAGAGTTGATAGGAGATCCCTCATATAGTCCTCCACTTGGTTTCACTGAATAGGCACAAGCCTATTCAGACCAGGGGGAAGTGAAACTAACATGGAGGAATATGTGAGGGATCTCCTATCAACTCTCCTCAGACTGAAGAAGCTACTTGGATGAGTAGCGAAACCTTTCAACCTAATAAGAAAGAAGTCCAGTTGCCATGACTCAACTTCCAGATAACTTCACCTGGATGACTGAGAATCTTCATAGATACATACAAGGCATGCTTTGTTTTGTTTGCTCCTTGTTAAGTAGGCAAACGAAGATAACTCTTTGACATCTGCTGTTTTCAAAGCAAGACCTTAGAAAGAAGACCAGACTACATTTCTGGCTCATATTTCTGAAAAGCACTTCTAATGCCAGTGGAAACAAAATGCACAACACTGGGTAAATCCTTTGATGATTAAATAGACGTGTTAACTAATTATTAACTAATATCCCCCATTTCTACCACAAAAATTGCACTTAAGGCGCTAACAACTGTAAAAGTCATAATAAGAGATTAAAAAACAATTAAGAACACATCAATTGAAAAAAAAAACAACCAGGGAAAAACTAGGCAAAACATTTGGCTTTGTATTTAGCAGTGAAAGACCTGTAAGTGGGAAAAGACTGCTCCTTTATGCAGGAAAAGACTTCTTTTTTTCACCTCCTCATTTTGTAAATTTGTTTTCTTTGTTTTGTGATTGGTTACTGTGAAGTAAACACGGACTTCATTTGCAAATCTAATTGCTCAGGCACACAACTCTGAGGCATCCCATCATGGCAGGGGTGGATATTCTCCCAGCTTCTAAATGTGAGCTGAGTGGCTTTGCACCATCTGACCCTTAGATGCCAAGGACCTGCCTGAATAAAGTGCTCTTTGCCTTTCAACAGAAGGAGAACAGATATGGGGCAAGCCTCATCTCCCATTATTGGCATAGAATTCCAAAGCCAGAGAGCAATGAGCAAGAAAGATCTCTCTCTTATCTCTCTCTAAGCAAACTGGTCACTGCTGGTCAATGCGGAAGATCTTAAAACCTGGGTAAGTTCACAAGGCACAGTGCGGCTGCATCAACTATAGACAATAGTGTACCCTCATTGTCAATGTTGGATTAAAACAAATTCTGGCATCTGGATAATAGGTAAGAAAAAAGCACAAAAAGGGGTGGTTGTTTTTTAAAGAGCATAATTTGGACTCTTTACCTGTGGATTTCTTGCTTAACAGGGGGTTGGAGTTGATGACCTTATGGGTCCCTTCCAGCTGTACAGAGGTATGATAAATTGAATTACTGTACTTTTAAACAGTTTATGTGTACCAGAGGTGGATGCTCCTTCCCCATGGACTGAGATTTTTAAAAATACAAAATATATCATTTGCTAATAATTAAATATTACTCTCCGTCTTCTCCATACACAGCTAATCTGGTGCTACTTCTTTCAGAGAGGACAACACAGACACAGTTCCTGGTGTGGCCAGCAAGTTTTGCTCATGGGATTGGCTAATCTTGTATAATTTGTGGTGTAACTGTCTGCTCAGTTGCTGGAAAGTAGAGTGGATCTCTTTTTTTATTTTTCTTTCATTTGCTCTCCTCAACCAGGGATGTATTGCTGTTTGTCCTTCTCAGCTGCGACAGTAATACTGTCTATTTAAGCAGTTCAAATATTGGCACACCCTTCTCAGACTTCCTTCCAAAGCAGTTTATATTGAAACAAAACATCTGTGCAGAACTTAAAAGTCACTGCCAAGGCAAAGGCAGGACAAGAAATGACCTTATTGTTGCTATAGAAAAGGAAAAAGATAAAAACAAATATATGCCACATGGTCCTTGTATCCGACACGAAGATAAGGGTGGACTATATCTTTATTAGACCATTGATAAAAATCGTGAATGAATGCTAGCTTTCAATCCTGGATGAGTCTTCACCAGGTTGCGCAAAAGCTCCAAAAATCATGGCTGGATGTCTATGCCAGGCTCTTTTGTTAAAGGTGGGATACAAAATGAAGGCTACAGAATCAAGTCAGGAGCATTCTATCCGTGGCCTAATAAAGGTGTCACGTATTTTTCTCTTCAGGTTGCATAGACTCCAAGATTAATATGGATAGGACCAGAATTTTTCCAGAGGGGTAGCTGTGTTCCTCCATTGCAGCAAAAAACCCAGCAAAGACATGTGTGGCATCTCAAAAACTCACACATTTATTACAGACTGTCACCCATCAGCTACATGACATATCATCCTGCATTGCAAGCAGACATACACACACCTTACCGCCGGGTACAGGTGGGGACTCCAAACTGGGAAGACACAGGAATTTGAAATGTTAAAAGTGCAAAGAGTGATTTTTGCCTTATCAACAGGAGCCATTCATAAAAACATTTTTGGCTGATAGCACAGGCATCTTGGAATTACAGCAGAACCTCCAAATCTGTGGAAGAGACCAATTCCAAGCCCCCCTTGTGGATGCTGAAAAATGTGGATTATAGCAAACGCTATTATAATAGTCAATGCTATACATAACAGAAATTAAAAGATGCCTGCTTCTTGGGAGGAAAGCGATGACAAACCTACACAGCATCTTAAAAAGCAGAGACATCACCTTGCCGACAAAGGTCTGCATAGTCAAAGCTATGGTTTTTCCAGTAGCAGGACCATAAAGAAGGCTGACTGCTGAAGACTTGATGCTTTTGAATTGTGGTGCTGGAGGAGACTCTTGAGAGTCCCCTGCACTGCAAGGAGAACAAACCTATCCATTCTGAAGGAAATCAACCCTGAGTGCTCACTGGAAGGACAGATCCTGAAGCTGAGGCTCCAATACTTTCTTTGGCCATCTCATGAGAAGAGAAGAATCCCTGGAAAAGCCCCTGATGTTGGGAAAGTGTGAAGGCAAGAGGAGAAGGGGACGACAGAGGACGAGATGGATGGACAGTGTCATCGAAGCTACCAACATGAATTTGACCAAACTCCGAGAGGCAGTGGAAGACAGGAGGGCCTGGCGTGCTCTGGTCCATGGGGTCACAAAGAGTCGGACACGACTTAACAACTAAACAACAAACATACATAACATGGTCTCTTGCTGCCTCTAGTGGTTCCTTCTGGTAACTTCATTGTTAGATTATGGGATTTTTCTTTTACTATTTTTAATTAGTAAATTTTCAGACCGTGGATAAGTGAATCAGTGAATACTGATCCCGCAGATAAGGGCGCCCTGTTGTATATTGTAAGTATTTCTGAAAGTTGTTTGGTCTGTTTATTTCTCCTGCAAGATCTCCAAACAGAGGAAGAACTAGAAATATGAAAATATGGATCAAGGCTACTGATTGCATTGTTTAATTATATGGGTTGGATACATCTCAACACTGATCTCTCCAGAGTTGCAGCTCGGCCCAGTGTTCAGGAGCTTTTAATAACCCTGGAACATAAACCTCTTCTGTTAAACTTGTCATATGAACTGCAGCTAAGAGATCCTTTCCCCTGGCTACAGACTGAGTAGTTCATCTATTGTCTGTTAGGCTTCTACAGACTCTCCTCAGTTTTTTCACACATCCGTGAGTTTTGCAATCAATATTACAAAAAAGAGAGTCTTGGCTGATGATATAAAAAGGTACTACCATCTTTCACTGTGGTATTTCTTTGATTTTTTTAGTACTGTATTTGTATTTGTTGTTGTTTAGTCGTTAAGTCGTGTCCGTATTTGTATACCTATTGGTTTTTGTTTTAAATATTGCCTTTGAGTGATGTAAGCCACCTTGGGCCCTTCTGAAGGAGAAAGGCAGGATAGAAATGTTTTAAATAATAATAATAATAAATATAGCAAACAATATATGCTGAAAACACTGGTTGTTGTTTTTTACTGTAATACTCAGATGAATGGAATTGTGAAACTGATCACCCCAAACTTCTAAAGAAGGAGCTCCATTTCCATGTAAGTAAAAGTGAGTCCCTTAATAGTGGGTGTGTGGAGAAACAGTGATTTCATGATTTGATTTCTGATTTCCTGTATCAAGATGTATCTTAGTTAGAAGAGATTCTCCCGGGAGAGTGGAGATCAAAGCCACCTGCATATCAAAGGTGAGTACTTGACTGAAGCCAGGCTGACAGAAGTTCTATAAATGGGTCTCTGATATGTAGATAGCCTGTGAGGAAACTTTGATAAACCAGTGGGGAAAATTCACACCTCAATAGGAAGAGAGTTATTGAGAGTTGGAAATGAACATCAATAGATTAAGGATTAGATCAAAAGAGAAGCATGCCAGAGCTGGTATCAAAGACAGGCTTGAAATTCAAAGGTAAAGAAGGGATTTAGGAGTTAGAATAGGGTGGAACTAGAGAGAGCTAGTAAGATCCTGAGCAGTGGGAAGGATTTTTGCTATGCCCTGTAGTTAGTTAGGACGTTAGAATGGAGCGTAGAGAGCGAGGTTAGCCACTTTGGGGTTGTTAAGAAGCCGGTGCTGGAGGAGAGAAACAGAGAAATTTAGCTCCATGGCAGATTAGTGGGTTTTAAATTTTTCTTTTGTGTATTTTCTGTCAGTTTCCACAGGGGTAAATTTGAATGTCTCGCATAAAGCTCCTGATCAACAGCCTCCTTATTCATAGATTTGTGTCCTTTACACATCTGACAAGGAATATATTTAGGGTCTCAGAAGATATTGTACCTTGTTATGTTTGTTTTAAATCTTCATTCCTGGATACCTTGTAATAATTTTGTCTTAAAAGTTCAAAAATGAACCCTTTTCTTCTTTAAAAGGTTTATTTAGCAAGCAAACAACCGAGTAACTAAAGGCCAAAAATATAAAATATACTTGGAATATATGTAAAAATTGTTGCTGTTTAGTCGTTAAGTCGTGTCCGACTCTTTGTGACCCCATGGACCAGAGCACGCCAGGCCCTCCTGTCTTCCACTGCCTCCCCGAGTTTCGTCAGATTCATGTTGGTAGCTTCGATGACACTGTCCATCCATCTCGTCCTCTGTCGTCCCCTTCTCCTCTTGCCTTCACACTTTCCCAACATCAGGGGCTTTTCCAGGGAGTCTTCTCTTCTCATGAGATGGCCAAAGAAAGTATTGGAGCCTCAGCTTCAGGATCTGTCCTTCCAGTGAGCACTCAGGGTTGATTTCCTTCAGAATGGATAGGTTTGTTCTCCTTGCAGTGCAGGGGACTCTCAAGAGTCTCCTCCAGCACCACAATTCAAAAGCATCAATTCTTCGGCGGTCAGCCTTCTTTATGGTCCAGCTCTCACTTCCATACATCGCTACTGGAAAAACCATAGCTTTGACTATGCGGACCTTTGTCGGCAAGGTGATGTCTCTGCTTTTTAAGATGCTGTGTAGGTTTGTCATCGCTTTCGTCCCAAGAAGCAGGTGTCTTTTAATTTCGTGGCTGCTGTCACCATCTGCAGTGATCACGGAGCCCAAGAAAGTAAAATCTGTCCCTGCCTCCATATCTTCCCCTTCTATTTGCCAGGAGGTGATGGGACCAGTGGCCATGATCTTAGTTTTTTTGATGTTGAGCTTCAGACCATTTTTTGCACTCTCCTCTTTCACCTTCATTAAGAGGTTCTTTAATTCCTCCTCACTTTCTGCCATCAGAGTGGTATCATCTGTATATCTGAGGTTGTTGATATTTCTTCCGGCAATCTTAATTCCGGCTTGGGATTCCTCCAGTCCAGCCTTTCGCATGATGTATTCTGCATATAAGTTAAATAAGCACGGAGACAATATACAGCCTTGTCGTACTCCTTTCCCAATTTTGAACCAATCAGTTGTTCCATAGCCAGTTCTAACTGTTGCTTCCTGTCCCACATAGAGATTTCTCAGGAGATAGACAAGGTGGTCAGGCACTCCTATTTCTTTAAGAACTTGCCATAGTTTGCTGTGGTCCACAGAGTCAAAGGCTTTTGCGTAGTCAATGAAGCAGAAGTAGATGTTTTTCTGGAACTCTCTGGCTTTCTCCATAATCCAGCGCATGTTAGCAATTTGGTCTCTAGTTCCTCTGCCCCTTCGAAAAACTCATATAAAAATTACATGAGTATATACTTAAATCACAGCCTTCTATTACATATTTCTCTACTTCATATGTGTAAATAATACTTCCATGTTAAAAAAGAAACTTTGGTTCTATTAAAATAAGTGCTTCTGATTAGGCATCCTATAGGTGAAGCTTAGTGATTCAAAAATACAAAGCAAACAAATTCTCTATAGTAAAAAGCTATTTTCTTAGATAACTCTCATTCAGTCACTTAGAAACAAACTTTCTTGCAATACAAATTGCAAATTCTATCAAAGTATAAGCAAGAACATTTGCAAATAAATCACATCGCATTAGATATTGCTCACCCAATATTTTCCCAGCAGAGATGTCCCCCCCTGTTTGTAAAAACCAGTTGGCTGTGTGTTTTGGAGATATCCTTCTAAACATGATGGAAATCTCTGTTTTCATATACTCGGTGTTTCTTAAACAAAACAATTATGATGCTGAACTTTGGCTTTCCCATGGGTCAACAATGTCAGTTTGTCCAGATAGCTGTAGGTCAGCTCAGCTACCTGCTGAGACACCTTGTCTGGGAAAATACCCTCCTTGGAGTAACTTTCTTAATACCATATTTGGACAGTATAATACATTTTGAATGCCAACATTCTGCATTTTACAGGTTCTGTATTTCCCAATCAAACTCCATATTTAATTTTTCCTGCCATATAATTTTCCCATATAATTGACAGTTCAAGCCTGTTCCTTTTTTTCTACAAATCTGTTCCTTGTTTTGTAACTGTTCTATAACTTTGCAACTTCTTGTTTCCTGGCTTTCAGATAAGCTTTTAAAATTTGCTTTTCATTCTTTTTTCATTCTTTTTAAATAAACTTTTAAAAGACTTTTGGTCTGGAAGTTGTTTTTAGAGGAACTCAGTTCTAAATCTCATGCCTAGCCAACTTGATCATGACTACTGTATGATTTTTGAGATCATGTTAAGAGGGCTTTGAAGGGGGAGGTGGCCAGTGTAAAACACAATAACCTTTCTCCTGAGCCCAGTGGGGTAAAATTCAGTTTCTAGCAGCACTTGAGAATTTGACCCACCTTGAGAAAAGCTCTGAACTCTGAGGGATCTACTGGAAATGGCTCAGAGAGCGGTCCCATCACAGGGAGAAATAAAAGAAAACCATCATGAAAAAGAATGGGTTGTGAGAAAAAGGCAAATAAGAGTATCTCAAGGTAGGGGAGGGGACGTGGTGGCGCTGCGGGTTAAACCGCAGAAGCATCTCTGCTGCAAGGTCAGAAGACCTGCAGTCGTAAGATCGAATCCATGCGTCGGAGTGAGCCCCCGTCGCTTTTCCCAGCTCCCGCCAACCTAGCGGTTCAAAAGCATGCAAAATGCGAGTAGATAAATAGGTACCCACCACGGTGGGAAGGTAACAACGTTCCGTGTCTAGTCGCGCTGGCCACGTGACCACGGAAGATTGTCTTCGGACCAAACTCTAGCTCTATGGGTTGGTTGGAAACTGAGATGAGCACCACCCCCTAGAGTCGGACACGACTGGACAAATTGTCAAGGGGAACCTTTACCTTTACCTAAGGTAGGGTAGCCCATGGACACAGATGCCAGCATAGGAGAACTTGGCAGGAGCAAGAAGGAGGAAGAACCCTGACTGCAGGAAGAGGATGCTGGTGGAACTGGGTGGGAAGAACTGGCAATAAAAAAGAAAGGGGGAATCATCAGCATCAAGGTGAGAAGGGTGGACAGGGGAACAGCCCCTGGTCTTTGGCACCCTGAGTGATAACTGGCCCCACTCCTCCAAGACCTCTGGATGGAGGAGTGAGTCAGCTTTTGCCCCACAGAGGTTCCACAGTAAGAGAGCTCCCATCTTCCCCCTACTTGGTCCATTGCGACAGCAACAGTACCATGTTGTGGAACCTCACCCAGGAAAATCAGCGTTGACCAAGAAGAGGCACTGGAGGTGTCGTTGGCAACACCAACAGCTCATCCAACTGGCCTGGTAATGACGGGAGCAGCTTTATCTGGAAGGCCTGTATTGGCCAGACACTACTAGTCCTCACTGAGAGGCATTGGATTGTTGGGAGTGCCAAGAACTCAGCTCCAGCTCCAGACAGTGGGATGCAGAGGGCCAATGCAAGGAATGGAGTCCCTGGCTGCAGGAGCAGATGGGCACAAGGGACTCCCAGAGCTGGAATTTACTCCATCCCGCTGCCCCAATAATGTCTTATGGGACTCTGTTTGAACCTGTGGAGTTCATGGAATCTATGGTGGAGGGGACCTTTCCCGTTGTCCCTTCTCTTGGCGAGGGTGGCAGAGGGCACAGTGTGTTGTGTGCTGTCAGAACAGACTTACAGTAACCCTAATGGGGATTTCATGGAAAACGAGTTATTTCAGGAATATTTTACCAGTTCTACTACCTATACGCACTGAGAATGTCCAGGGCCAAGCAGGGATTCAAACCCAGGTCTCCTGCATCCTAGTCCACTCTATCTACCACACCAAACTGGTTATCTGTGATTGCCTGCATCCCATTGAATCAGTTGCCAAAAGGTAAATCAACACAGATGTACATTTTGTTAACTGAAGAGCTGTACTCCAGTTGGGACTAGCAATTGGATTTATGCTGATAAAACACAATTAATTCATTAAAGCAATAAAACTTGCTAGTCTTCAAGTTGTCACAAGATTCTTTATTTCCTTCTCTGCAACAGACCAACTCACCATGCTTGTGAAACAATTACAGTGATGATGAGCTGAAAACAAAAACAAACATTGTCCCTTTTCAAATCACATAGCTCATTTGATAGGATGATTATGCTTGAAATTTGCCCAAAGAATGAGCAGAACAATCCAGAGACAAAGTGGTGTTGTTTTCTGCATAAAGACTTGCCCAATTATTTTTTGTTGGACTCATCATAGGAAGCAGACAGTATCTCAATTCAAGTTTGTGTAATCCTAGAAAATTGCCTTTTCCAGTGAATTAGTAGAAAGCGTGTGCTGGAGTAATTAAGCACTTTGCTCAGAATAAGCACATTGTCATCACAGAGTGCTCTGAACAGCCTCTACTGTGTCCTAAAGGCTTTGTTTCCTCCTATTTCTCTTATTGCTCTTAATCGGCAAGTGCTGAAAGATTTGGCTGGTGTAGGAATTTTTCATCCCACTTTTTTTGAGATCAAAAAGAATGTGTCTAAGAGTGTCACTTATACGCGACACATCTGTTGTGTCAGTTTTCTCTGTGCCAAATGCTCACAGGGCTCAGGTTTGTGGCTGAAATGTGGCTCCTATCTTGGAAATCATTGAATTTAAATAAGTGGAAGATAAAACAAGGTTTAAACATTTGGGAAATCAAATACTATCCATCCTTCACAAATGCTTGAATTTTTTGGGGCGGGGAGCAGAACTTGGATTGATTTGATTTGATTTGATTTTTGGGATAAAAAGTCTAAGAATGACCAGCCAGACTTTTCCAGATAACTTTTCCAAGCTCTGCCTGGAAGCAATGTAGTTCCTGAGCCCCACTTAATAGTAGAAAGGTGAGACAGAAAAGTAATTTCCCACCTCTTCAGTTCAAAAAAGGGTGGAGATTCTTACCTTAGAAGTAGTTCATTACTATAGAATCTTCACATGAACGAGGTCAGAGAGTTCATGCAACCATTTCTTTGGAGACCATCATGAGCTAGAGCAGTGGTTTCCAACCTTGGGTCCCCAGATGGTCTTGGACTAAAACTCCCAGAAGCCTTCACCATTAGATTTGCTGGCCAGGATTTCTGGGAGTTGTGGTCCAAGGATAGGAATCCAAGGTTAATATCCAAGGTTAGGAATCACTGAGCTAGAGCAATGAATCTTAAACTTTGGTATTCCAGATGTTTGGGACTTCAACTCCCAGAATCCTTTGCCATTAGCTTTGTTGGCTTGGGCTTCGGGAGTCGAACACCTAAATACATCTAGAAGTCCAAAGAATAAGAACCACTGTGCCGGAGGATGATGGAGGGCAGTGATGGCCTAGAGGTAGCCTGTGGACTTGCCTCTGCCCCATTTTGGCTATACTTGCTCCTATGTTTCTGAATCCTGAAGGAGTAAGAAAACTCTACAAGGGACCATGTGCCATGTTTTGAGATTGAAATACACTTTTCACATGCCTTGTTTTGAAGTTAAATTGCATGGGAGGGTTGTTACACTGGTGAAGAAAAAGCACAGTCCTCAATGGGTTCAGGGGCATACTCTACCTCCCATTACTACTGGAAGATGTCCACCCTCACGTAAATTACTATGTCCTTGGGCAAGATGCTGGATTAAAATAGTATAACTCAAGTGATCATTCCTTCTGTTTTGAAGAGAAATTTATTAGCTCTCTTATCCAAGCATTTCAGGTCTCCCGACATGTTACAGCTATGAGGTAAGCTGGCATTTTACAATGTTGTTTCCTGAAGGGTTGTAAGCACCTCTTCATTTCGAAAAGGTTGGGGATTCTTACCTTGGGAGCAGTTCATTACCATAGAGTCTTCCCATGAATAAGGTGAGGGAGTTTGTGGAACTATTGTCATCTACGCTTTTTTTAAACACAGGCAAAAAAGAGCAGAAACAAAAACTGTTCCAATGAGTCTATTGCATTTTGTTGCTTTTCTACTTCTTTTGTCCCAGTCTATGTAATTTTTTTGGGGGGGTGGGGAACTGTCCCCTGTGCTTTGGGTGTGTGTGTGTGAGTCATGATGCCAAAGCCCAGAAATAGCACACTCTGTTTTTCAGGAAGTTGCCCCAGTTGGGGTGGAGAAGGACATTAAATTCATGAAAAACAAGAACCCCTAGCCCTAGCCCTCCTCCTAATCTTCAGTACACTGGGATTCCCATAGGCTCAAAATATACGCCAGAAGTCAATGAAGGTACATTTTGTTTTGTTTTGTTTTGTTTGTTTTAGTATAGTATTCATTCGATCCTATTTAGTATGTGCATACCCAGTGCTGTTGTTAGCTTTAAATATTGCCTTTTAATGATGTAAGCTGCCTTAGGCTCTCTTTAAGGAGAAAGGCGGGATAAATAAATAAATAAATTATTGTTGTTTGAATCTTCCTGGATGAGGGCGAAAAACAAGAAGAGGAAAACTACTTTAACAAACAGGCAACATAGCAACATGGACTGTATCCAAAGAAACAGTAGAGCTCACACAAAACCAAGGTTACATAATCAGGACAAAAATCAAGTGAAAACAGTTTCCAGCAGTAGGAACAATAGTGTCTTTACTGTGGATTAAATAGATTAGATGTGGCACGGGGGGGGGGGGGGGAACCAGTTCAAAATATGGCTGGTATGAGGAAGCTTTTGATAACCCGGGAAAAGGAATGTGAGGTAGCCCCAACTGGCCCTTCGCTTGAGCCGCATCTTCGTTGTGATTAAGACCTCCCTAGATCTCCATGGTGCTGCCAATTCCATACCATATAGTCCAAAGCAAAAAAATGATCAGGAAGCCAGCCAAGTGCTGTTGGGGTTGGTTGAACAGTCTTGTGGCTTTCCCAGGAAGTTTGGACCAGCAATTGAGCTGTCCCGCAGGACACAGGGTTGAATCAAGGAAACTGGATGTGAAGTTTAATTGCACCAGAATTGTTGCACCAGCAACAATAGGCAGACGTGACAGCTCACTTTTTCCTAGAATGCACCACGGTTCTGTTCTGGAGCACATGTTGGGTCTTACTCCCAATATGGCAGAAGTACATGGGAGGCCTCAGACTAACTCAGCAGGCACAGGCTCTCAAATATTGAGTTTGATATAGGCATACCTCTTCCCGTGCTGACAGAGACATGGGGGAACGATGGAGGGCTGGAGGAAGGCAGTAAGTCCAACAAAGGTGTTTGAGATCTCTGAATATCGGAGGTTTAGCTGGACTGTGACACAGTAGAGGCAGATGACACTCAGAGAAGTGGTTTCTTTTCTTGCTCATGTAGAAGCCTTTAAATCATCTTCCACAGAGCGGAAGATGAGAAGCAGCGCCTTTCCTTTAGGCTTCCTGAGAGACCCTCTTTATCAGACTCCTGAAGAATTTCCAGCTGATCATTACAAGAAGAATCATTTAAGAATGGTGACTTAGGTAGGCTTCCCACCACCCAACCCCTCCTTCTCTATTTTCTTTTGTGTGTCCTACTGAAGTTGTAAACTTCCACACAAGAGTCTTGGCTTTATTGATTATACATAAATGTCATTCTGAGAGCCTTTTTGGCTGAAATACGGTTCATCTATTTAAATAAACACATCAGCATTTCTACCCAGGAGTCCTCCCTTAAGGTCTTACAGAGGGGTGTGAGATAGTTTTCGAAGGCCCATAGTCTGTTCACCACTCAAAATGGCTCATCCTCTTGCTGGATACAGAATTATGGGATGTGTTGTCCAAAAAAGTAGCTCTCCATAGTTTCTTGGACAACAGCTTGCAGATCACCACCATAAAGATTTCCTATAAAACACATATATTTTCCTTCTTAACACACACTTGAAACACAGACACCCAGAAAGTAGGTACAGCCTGACCTACAGGACAATATCTGATTCTTGGAGATAAATTGTGCTTCTAGTGGAAGCTGCCTAATCACACCCATGTCAAAAGGAAATGAACTAAGGAGACCAGATTATGAAAGTAAAGATGGGTATGAGCTGCTAGCATTAGGCAAACCACAAACTGCAAGTGAAAAGGAATGACTCAGATCTCTTTTCTCAACCCCTTCGATAGCTCAGCTGGTAGAGCGGAGGACTGTAGAGTTCTACCTTAGTCATCCTTAGGTCGCTGGTTCGATTCCGGCTCGAAGGAGGAATGTTTTCCTTCTTCTTAAGATGAAGTCTGACTAGGAGGAATATTTTCTTCTTAGGGTAAAGTCTGAGCATGCCTTCTTTGGAACAGTGAAGGAAAACTTCAGCATGATGATGCAAGGAAGCAAACTGTGTGAGCAGAGTCTTTTCCTTTAGCCACGTGTCAAGGGAGAGGTGAGCAATTTATCACCTTCCATACTTTTCTGGACTGCAATTCCCATCATCCCCCACCGTTGACTATGCTGGCAAGGGCTGCAGAGAACGGTAGTCCAACAACATTTGCAGGGCCTAAGATTCCTATCCTTGTTTCTTGGTTCGGGGGGCATCAGCAGCTTGCGTTTTGTGTGAAAAATCCTTCCATTGAGTGAAAAATCCAAGTTTTCTTAGACAAAAAATTTGACCGTTTTGTGAAAATGCAAGCTTTCTGTGTTGCCACCCCGCCCACCCCATTTTTGGAAGGCACTAATTCTGCTGCTGACAAGGAAAGTGCTGGTCTTTTTGCTTTCATGTGCAAGCAAAAACTCTTGACAAAATCTTTTTGACAGAGTGTCACAATGTGTGCAAACACCCCTACCTTTATTTTTATTTTTTTTTGTCAAGGACAAGAACATTTGTATTTGTTGCATCCTAGACCAGTGGTCCCAGCCTTAGGTCCCCAGACGTTCTTGGACTCCAACTCCCAGAAATCCTGGCCAGCACAGCTAGTGATGAAGGCCCCTGGGAGTTTTAATCCAAGAACACCTGGGGACCCAAGGTTGGAACCACTGGTCTAGACAATCAGATGGCTCTGCCTCTTTATACATCTGTTTGACTCCTTGCTTTCTATCCACGCCATTCTATTCCTCCTCCCACCCCATTGTCATATCTGCCCTTTTGCTCAATTAACATTAGCTGAAATCCTGTTGCTTAGTGTATTAAATTGCAGTAGAGTAGACCCATTAAGTCAATAGGGATTTGGTGAATCAACTCCTCCAGAAGTTCCACTAATTCTAGTGGATTTACTCTAGTTCCAACTTACTACACTAACGTGAATCACAACTAAAGTTGGCCCATATGAATAAATGGAACTAAAGATGGGCACATACTGCTGGTACAGCAGTTCGTGCTGGTTTGTTTATTAGCTGGTGTTCAGCACTTCAAAGCCTCACCTTCTTTGATGGGTGCCCAATCAAAGGCAGTGCCTGGAGCAGGTGGGGCAGGGAAGCCAGACCACTGCCTCTGAGTGGGCGCCCACTGAAGAAGGCAGGGCTTTGAAGCATCAGACATCTGTTTGGCCAAGAAATGAATTGGCACAAACTGCTGAACTGGTGGTTCGTGCCCATGTCTAAATGGACTCTATGGAGGAGTTGACTCGCCAAATCCCCAGTGATTAAATGGTCCTACTCTAATGTCACTTAGAGCAACACAATTTTAGCCACTGAGTTTTTATGATGCTCTTTTAGATTTCTTTTGTCTCTTTAGGATTTTGGGGGGAGGTATCAGCAAAATTCAGGGCTACCTCAACTTGGTACCTGAACCTCAAGTTTATATCTGGAATATACCAGTCTTCCTTTGTTCCATAATGATCACTCATCACCTCCATCACAGTGGCTATTGTGTTGGTTTTATGCCAACATGGTTTAAATACAGTATCTGATTGTTTCAAAAGGAATCTTGAGTTGTGGCTTTTGAACTTCTTCGAAGCTGTTAGTTCTTTCCAAAGAGGAAATGCTTCTTTTGTGTATCATATCTATGGAATGCCACAAGAAAGACCAGTCCCTTGGCATCTTAGCGCCTTTGACAGCCAGCCAACACAACAACCCACAGCTATTTCTGTCTCAGGTTGCATACCAGTTAATTAGCTTCCCAAAAGGCTCAGCCAACAGGTTTATGCCCATTTTGTGTGTGAAGACACTGCGGCCCAGAAGGCTCAGCCTACAATTTGAGACATTGACTCAAGTGAATGTCATGAGCAGGAAATCCTGCAGTTCAGTAATGCTTTTAAGAACTGTACCAGCCCAGAGCACTGGAGTTCCTGGAAGAGTGACACAATTCGCCATTCACGTATGTATGTATGTATGTATGTATGTATGTATGTATGTATGTATGTATGTATGTATGTATGTATGTATGTATGTATGTATGTATGTATGTATGTATGTATGTATGTATTTCTGGCATTTTTATACTGCCCCAGTTAGTGAAAATCCACTACTTAGGGTGGTCTTATAACACAACGTAAGCCTTTCCTAACCCACCCTCACCCTCAACCATAAAAATCAACCCATAATGAAAAGAAATAAACAAGCAAACTAAATTTAAAGGCAAATAGATAGGCAACAAAGAAGAAAAAACAAACAAATGGTGGTGATAATCCTCAGCAGCAAAGGTGAAACATGGGCCACATGGCTACCTGAAGGGGAGAATATGTTTGAAGGCTTCTTTAAAACGTTTGGTCTTGAGTAACTTCTTAAAGGTCTGAAGGGAGGAGGCCTGTTGGATTTCCAAAGGGAAACTGTTCCAGAGTACTGGGGCCACCACCAAGAAAACCAGACTCCTAGTAGAAGCCTTTCTTGACTCTCTTGGTGTGGCCACTCACAACAATGGCCTTGAATTAGGGTACCAAGTTGGTTATCAATTGGTAATGATAAGAGTATCATTACAATTATAGCAGTGTAGGAAAATGGAGAGGATATATGTGGTTAAACATCCTCCTTCAACCTTCTGCAGTTCAAATGTGTTGGACTACAACATGCCAGGATGACACCATATGGAGGAAGAGTCTGGTGGAGTCTTAGAAGCCTTCGGGACTGGGCAGTAGCACATCCTTTGCCATCCGAATCTGCCCGTGTTTGTTTGACTTGAAAATAAATTTCCATAGAACCTAAGGATTGTTCTTATCATTTTCTGTCAAGTAGCTTCTGTCTTGCACAGATCATATCAGTTAATCTCCTCCAATCATTCTAATGAATTAATGAATCTAAATATAAGGTATCTGAATTTTAAAAAGATGGCAACTGAGACCACCATCTCCTCACCAAAGCTTGGGAAAATTAGTTTTCTAGACTATAGCTTCTCAAATTTCCCCCAGCAACCAAGGCCAGGAGCCTTACTGGTGCAGCCCATCCTTCCAAATCCAGCTGTTTCTAAGGCACTCATCACATTTAAACTCCTAATTCACTTACTTATTTAGAGAGGGCCAGTGTGGTGTAGTGGATGGAGGGCTGGGCTGGGCTACACCTGGGAAGATGTGGGTTCAAATCCCACTCAACCATGAAACCTACTAGGTTGACCTTGGACTAGATCTCCACTTGACTTACCTTATAGGGTCGTAATGGTAACAACAAAGAAGAAAACCATGTACCCTGCTTTGAGCTCCTTAATGGAAAGGCAAAATATAAATGTAATAAATAAGCTCTGCAGTTCTGATATGGTGATGATGATGAAAAGAGACCCCTGAACAAAGTCAATGGGACATTATGCCCCAAATCCTGGCCTTTCAGGTATAGTCACTGGAACTAGAAACATAAGACTTTGGAGTTGTAGACGTGTTAGTCTGTGCAAGCATTATAGGTGGGAAAAAAAGTAAACAAACAAAAAAAAGACAAAAACATGGTGGCACCTTAAAGACTAACTTGTATATTTTTAATGTCAGCTATAAAGACGACTTTGGGTTGTGTGTAGCGCTCCTCTGTCAACACCCAGGATTGCATCAGAGCATTTTCCTGATCAACCCCCAGATTCTGGATTTACTCCTCTAACTAAATCACCTAAATCACAGTATGTTTCCATCTGCTCTTTCCCTCTGGAGCCAGGCTTTGATCCCATGGTTCCTGGTTCCTTTCTGACTGAATCCTCTTTCAGTTTAATACTGTCCTTTATGCTGAATGGTCAAGAGCACTCTCATTGGGTCTTACGTAAGCTGAGGTATGTTTCATCGATGACGTTCTGGAAGAACCAGGAAAGCTGTCCTTTTGGTATGCAATTATGTAATCATAACGATTCAATCAAAGATGCAAGCATAGCTTCCCCCCTGCCCCCATCACAGCTTAGCAGTGTCTGTTTGATTTCTTTTATAGTGAAGTAATTGAGCTGAAGCCTTCGGAATTGCACAGCTGTGGGGTGAAGAGGTGTGTGTGTGTGTGTCGGGACCAATTAAGGGTACTGATTCTGCCCCGGGCAACTTCAGTTGCCACTCCCTTTTCATAGCTAGATCTCTCAAGAGGTGTGCTAAAACTAATTAAAAATCAATTGAGATTTACAGACAAGAGCCGCATGAGAGGTTGTCTAGACTGAAGACAGCGAAATGTCTGTCCTCCTGAGAAATGTGCCTTGGATCGTGTGGGCTCTTGGAATATGAGGCAGAGGCTCTTACGTCCCAAGCTTTCCAACATATACTGCATGAATTACATAGCTCATTGTTTGCTTTTTTTATTGTGCAAATGGGTACAAATGGACCCCAGATATGGATCAGATCCACTATGGCAGTGGTTCCCAACTTTGGGTCCCCACATGTTCTTGGACTGCAACTCCCAGAAGCCTTCGCAACTAGCTGTGCTGTTCAGGATTTCTGGGAGTTGTAGTCCAAGAACATCTGGGGATCCATGTTTCGGAACCACTGCATTATGGCATTTGTGTGGGGGGGGGGAGTTAAATCTTTCTCTAGTCATGTTCTTTAAAATCTTAATCCCCACAGAGAGAGAGAGAGAGAGAAATTGCATTGATGCCAACAGAATGGCAATGGGAGTTGAATTCAGCTTTTAAAACTGGAGAGTGCAATTCAAGCCACGTCTGTCCATGTGATGTGGGTTCCATCTACATTTGACTTTGTACATGCATGGAAACAAATATTTGAACTGTATGCTATGCATTTTAAGGTAGCATCAAGGTTATCCAACAAGCCGAAAAAGGAATCTTTCCCTCATCACATCATATTTATGAGACTTGGACGTAGATGGGCCCCTCTGGACAGGTGGGACTACATCTCCCACCATCTCTAGCCAAAATGGTTCTCACAATGTAATGCTTGATTGGCTGGAAAATGTGATTTTCCTACTACCACCTTAAAGCAAACATGCCCTACTGCTATGTGGAAGTTCGTTGTGCAGCTGGCACGTGCACCCATTCTGAGTAATATTTGTGGGGTTTGCAGACTTCCCCCTCCGCCAGTAAGTGGCTGTCTAAGAGGGGGTTCTTAAAAATGAGGCTGCTGTGTTCTTGTATGCGTGTGTGTGTTCTTATTTTTTAGAGCAGTTTTAAACTGTTTTTATCCACTAGTTTTTAACTTAATCTCTGTTTAATTCTTTTTAAATATTGTAATTTTTAAAAAAGATTTTAATATAGTTTGTTTTAACATTCCAAGCCACCTTGGGTTCTCTGGGGGACAAAGGTAGGGTATAAATATTTTAAATAAATAATGAATAAATATATACAAGTCGCTGGAGCTTCACCTACTGACTGAACAGTAGGGGCTGTCTGAAACCAAATCTTTGCTCTGGGTCCTACTTTTTCTTTGCTCAGACACAATCTTTGCCTTTCAAGCTTTTTCTAAGAATTATGCACTATGCATTCCCCTCCCCTCTTCTTAAGCAATCAAAACAATGGAAGAAGATTCTCAAGATTTTAGAACACAAACATTTATGCGTCAAAATATGTAGCCTGGTATCTAATTGAACGACACGTGGCATTACATCATGGACCTTTTGTCATGAGCTCAGGAGGAAAGTGATATGATCATCCCAGGTTACTGAGTAATCTCCACGGTGCCAGCAGGAAGACAGGAACATACAGATCTGCCCTGCAGATTCCACAGCAGTAGAACCCAAGCTGGCATAGGTATGACTAAGTGCTGATGGGTGATAAAATCTAACAACCTCTGGAATGCCACATGTTCCCTGCCTCTGCTCTAGGGAATCTGTCTAAGTTAGCAAACAATGCCAATCCATAATCAAATGGGGAAAACAAAATTAAAAAGCCATATGTTCCTTGGGCAAAATTCAAAAACAGGCAAAGCATCCAGGGGAAATGTATTTTTGTTCTGATTTGCTCTGCTGCAGGGCCTGCTGGGTGTAGACCCTAGTCTTGCCTTACAGCTGGGTTTCCACGGGTCCATCTCCAAATGTAGTGCCACTCCTATTTAGTTTCTTGGAACATTAGCTGTTCCTACTGTCAGGTTTTTCAAAAGTTTTAGCATGTTGTAACTTTTGTGCTAAGGCACACTTTCAACGTAGCATCAAATATTCCAACTTTGAGGTCAACATTGATTGAATACTATTATGAACCAGCCTCCTGACTTTTAGTAGACCCCTTTGTTGTTTGTGCTCATTTTCATGGATTCTTGCCAAGAACTCAACTTCAGGTGGAACATCTTCTGATGCAGCAAGACATGTTCTTGAATCACATGGGCTTAGCTGCTGAGAGATTTTCCCAACAGGAGCAATTTGCATAGGTGAACAGTTTTCAGATTCCTCAGATAAATCTTGGGTGTATATAGTATAGCGTTGATGGAAAAGCTGGCAATGCACACACAATAAATATTTATGAGTTGTTTTAGCTCAGTCCCGATTTTGACATTCAAGCCTGAAACATAGGTAGCACATTCTAAAGATGACAATGGTAGCATTCCTCTGCCCTGTCTTACAATCATAGAATAATGAAGTTGGAAGGGGCCTACAAGGCCATCAAGTCCAACCCCCTGCTCAGTGCAGGAATACAATCAAAGCCTATCTGCCAGGTGATTACCTAAGTTTCTCTTGAACGCCTCCAGTGTTGGAGCACTCACCAACTCCCGAAGTAACTGGTTCCACTGTCGTACTGCTCTAACAGTTAGGAAGTTTTTCCTGATAGTCAACTGAAATCTGGCTTCCTTTAACTTGAGCCCATTGTTGCGTGTCCTGCACTCTGGGATGATCGAGAACAGATCTTGCCCTTCCTCTGTACAACAGCCTTTCAAATATTTGAAAAGTGCTATCATATCACCCCTCAGCCTTCTTTTCTCAAGGCTAAACATGCCCAATTCTTTCAGCCTTTCCTCATAAGGCTTGGTTTCCAGCCCCCTGATCATCCTTGTCTTCCTCCTCTGAACTTGTTCCAATTTGTTAGCATCCTTCTTGAAGTGTGGTGTCCAGAACTGGACACAATACTCAAGGTGAGGCCTAACCAGTGCTGAACAGAGGGGGACTAGCACCTTGCGGGATTTGGAAACTACGCTTCTATTAATGAAGCGTAAAATAGCATTTGCCTTTTTTGTAGCCACATCACACTGTTGGCTCATATTTAGCTTGTGATCTACGACAGTTTTGCTGAGCCAGGTGTCCCCCGTATTGTAACTCTGCAATTGGTTTCTTTTTCTGAGATGCAGTACTTTGCACTGATCCCTGTTGAATTTCATATTGGTGGAATGAAGGTAGAAGAGGGTTTATTTCCATTATTAGTACCAGATGGTTGTGAGGCCAGTCTATTGATGATACTGCTTTAGCCATGTGGAATGCACCTCACTGGAGTCTGTGGACCCACTTTTATTGGGTCAGTTTTGAATATGTTCATGGTCTGAGTAGGGATTGTAGAACCTGTGGAGGCCATTTTTGTCGATGTTATTCTTGGTTTGGCTTATATACTGCTAAAACGCTCTCTGGACAGTTTACAACATACTTATGTGAAATGTTTTTTGCATTTTACCAACCTCTAAAGGATGGAAGGCTGAATCAAACCTGAGCCAGTTACTTGAACCTGTCGGGATCACACTCAGGTCATGAGCAGAGGCTTGACTGCAGCATTGCAGTTTAACCACTGCAATTTTTGCTTAGTTTCTCACTCTTTCAAAATTTATCTTTCTTTCTACCTATTTCTACATCAGTGTGCACATTTTAAAAAATTGTCCAAAAGATTGTATGGATAGTCTCATGTGCCTTTCTCAAAAGGCATGCATTTTTATACACATTTCTTCAAATGTATGCATTTCTGCAAGCTATTTCTTCCTAATCAGCCCATCCCCAGTCTAAGACAGAAGATCTGATGGCACCCATGAAGAAAACAAAACTGAGCTTGTAGTTGAATTCTTCTTCAGCACTGATAACTGGACAGCCACCATCCCTGTGATGGCAGGGCAGGTTGAGTGGTAGACATTGCTTTGTCCTCCAACAGGGAAGATGTATTGGGGAAATCTTGGAGGAACAGTTAGGTAGGTGCTTCCAACCTCCAGCACCTGTCACCTGAAGTGACCTCCTTGGACTTCCCCTGAAGTTAAGTGTGGTCCTGAAGGATAACTGAGAGAAAATCCTCATTCATTCATTCATTCATTCATTCATTCATTCATTCATTCATTCATTCATTTTATTATATTTGTACACTGCCCATCTAATGGAAAACCACTACTCTGGACAGGGTAAATGAAAGAAAAACCCTACCATTTACTTACTTACTTACATTTGTATACCACCCATCTAATGGAAAACCACTATTCTGGGTGGTTCACAACCAGTAAAATAACTTCCCACCCACTCACTCCCAACCAAAGAGAAATATATACTGTAGTTCAAATGACAAAAAGGAAAATCCCGACAGTGACAGCTAAATGAAACTTCAGGTCTAAACATTACGAGTCAAAAAGTCTACTGCAGGGGGAGGATATTCTTCAAGGTTCCTTTAAAGAGCTCTGTTTCAACAAGCTTTGTAAAGGTTCAAGGGGAGGGGGCCCGGTGTACCTCCACAGGCAAAGCGTTCCAAAGTGTTGTGGCCACCACTGAGAAGGCCCAGTTCTTAGTCGCTGTTTTCCAGGCCTCCCTCAGGGTGGTCATCTGTAACAACGAAGCTGGGGAGGAACAGGTGGCATGGGTAGTAGATTTTAGGAGAGAGGCTCTGACAGGTATCGAGGTCTCAAACCATTAAGAACTTCATGATTCTGTGGTTCAAGCCATGTCATTCCAAACACTGGAAACCCGAAGGAAAATTTTGATTCTCACTCCCTCCAACTCGTCTGTTTCATTTCCTCTTTTTCTGAGTAAACAGGAAAGCTTCTCAAAGACATTCAGTGAAACTACAAGAAAATTCTGCACTCAGTTTCATCAAATTTCCAGTGGTTTGCACTGCTCCGTGACTTAGGTTTCCTTTCCCAACCAGAGATGCCTGTGAAAGGCGCAGGAAACGGATGAGTTACAGTAGGGCTTACACTCAAATGTACTGATTACGTTCTCTTGGAAAATACAACTGTATGACACGTATTTTTATTCTCCAGGTGGAAGCATTTTTGTTTCCACTGCTGGAGTGAAATTACCTCTCTGGCAGTTGAAGTAATTATGAATATGAAACATGTTTCACACAGATGTTCACCAAAACTCAAGGCCTGACATATGAGCTAAAGTAAAAAGGTGTTCAGTTATTCACTACCACTGTGTTTCTATCTTCCGAATTTCAGTCTCCAAATTATAATGTCAAAATTCAAAAGCTGATTTTTGCTTATGACAATGTAAACATGCACAACGAAACATTCCCGTGAGCTGCTTTCCATTCCGGCTCAGGTTTTATTTCCCTTTGCTCTTTCAAATGTGCAATGCAAGGGTGGGCAAAGGGCAGGCTTCCAGAAGTTGTTCAACTGGGACTTCCAACAAACCTCATCACTGGGTATATACTGGTCAGGGCTTAAGACAGATGCAGTCCATGAACATCTGGAGAGTCACACTTTGCTCACCCTGGGTGTACAGTAACATCATCTTATGGTGCTTTTCCTACTCCCACCAGCCAATGATGTGAAATGAAGGTGTAGAAATGCAAATGAAAGTGACACCATATCGCATACAATGATTGTGCCAGATGTTGTAAAGAACATTGGCCTGGCATTCCCCAAGCATCACCTCTTAGCATCTATCTCGTGCAAATAACAAAAAGAGGGATTTGGAAGTAGATGCCAGGGAGGCTTGTATACTCTTTTTGACCTTCAGGCTTCTACTTCTTCCTGCACTTACTGTGAGACTGGTATTCTTAGGGTCTGCCTATCAGCCTCAACCTTCCTTCAACTCCCTTTTGTGTTTATCTAAAGAAAAAACATGTTGTCTCTAGTTAGGGGCAGGGTTTAGGCTCGGAGGCTAGACTGGGTCCATCTTTACTGTCCTTTTGCGAGTAGGCCAAGACCTTTCTCTTCAGGCAAGCTTTCCTTGAGTGAATAGCTGCCAAGTGGAGTTTTTAAAATGGATTCTTGTACCTTACTGCTTGGAACGTGTTTCTAAGGAGAAAGGCGAGTTAAAAATATTTTATATAAATAAATAAGCAAACTAATTTCTACCTTCATCCCCAGTCATTAATTGTAATCCTCTTAGAACTGCAGAGTTGGAAGGGATCCCTATGGATCACCGAGTCCAACCCCCGTTAAGGAGGCCCAGTGGGGAACTGAACTCCCAACCTCTAGCTCCACAGCCTGATACCTAAACCACTGAGCTACCCAGCAGTTCACATGCTTTACAAGTGAATGTACAGCTTCCAGATGATGGCTCTCAGGGTTTCTAGTAAAACAAACAAAGGCTGATCTTGCATATTTAAAGTCTGCCTTCCACATTTCCGCAACCCAGAAATTCTCCCTTGAATTCTGCCACTAAATCAGAAGATTAAAAAGATTTAACTTCTACAACTCCTTTCACATCATCCCATCTGTCACTGCCTTTCCTCAACTACTATAGCAAACTGCATTTCAAAAGAAGGGGAACCTGATGGATGACAAGCGGGAGAACGTGACACTGCTGGCCTGCCTCTTGATAAAGATTTAAAGGTAGGAGGCTAGACTGGGCCCATCTAGGCTATTGTGAGCCGCCCAGAGTAGACGTGGTCTAAATGGGCGGGATATAAATCTAATAAATAAATAAATAAAACTACTGTGGGAACATCTTCATCTGTTCTTACCTGTGACTGTAAGGAAAGTGCCTGAGGCCCAAATCCACATGCCAATCCCCTGTAGGATCCCAGTAAGCCTCCATTCGACCTCCCACACAGCCACTGGCTTCTAGAATCATCACCTGGGGCAAAAAAACAAAAAGGAGAGCTTTATTCTCATGAATCTGTGATGAATGCAGATTGCTTCCTCTTTTTTTGCAGGTTATACAAGACAGGGGATGCAACCATCTGGAGGTAGTTTCTTGAGAATATTTTTGAAAATGTGATTCAGTGTTTACAGTTGGATTGGTTGGCCATTCCCTTCTTCTGGGGGCATCCTGAGACTCTGCAGCTTTGTCCAAAGTCACACAGACTGGCCCTTTTTTCAGGAGGCCCAGTGGGGAATTGATCTCTCAACCTCTGGCTCTTCAGGCAGATAACTCAACCACTGAGCTATCCAGCCAGACTCCTGGTCATCCTGAAACTAAAGCCAGCAGTGGGAGGGGCCCCTCTTTTCTTCTATCTCTTTTTTAACCTCCTCCTGCAGGCTCAGCCAGCAGCTACAAGAGGGACAGGCTGCTCTTGCCTAGGGTTGCCAGATACATGGGTACCAAAAGGAGGACATAGAAAGACAAAAAAGAGGACAGAGGAGGACGTATTGAATGTTTCATTTGAATCGTTCCGGATTAAATCCGCAATCAATACAATTTTATTACAATAGCTGCCAATAAATGTCTCTTAGTGAACCGACCAAGAAACAGTCATGTTAAAAAATAAATTCAATGGAGGCTTTTTTTCAAAATACCAAAAAACATTATTTAAACAGCCAATTGTACCCAAACCCACCCCAGCCTGGCTGCGGGATCCCCTGGCTGCTCGCACTCTGCACAGGCTCAGAGGCAACCTTGCTAATCTGGACGCCAAAACAAGGCTCCGGCTCAGGCAGGGGGAAAGCGGCACTGGGCAAAGCCGAACGAGGCAGCCTCCCCTCCCCCGAGGGTCATAAGTTCAAGGCTGGGGAGTGTGGGAGTTGGAGTCCCCAAAAGGGACTTTGAACACACATAGTCTGGGCACTCGCCTTCCCATCGATGCGCTCGGGTGCTGCTTGCTCCTGCCTGGCTCGGCAGGCGGCGCTCTGCTCGTGCTGCCTTTCTGGGCTCCACGTGGGCTGGGCGGGCATGGCGCATCGCCGAGCAGCCGCCACCATGGTGGGAGGGGGCGAGGGCTGTGCTCCCGCGCTGGTGGCAGGTAACAGGGGGGTGGGGGGGCAGGAAAAGACAGGGGGAGGGGGTCCTTCCACCTCTCCCCCTCCCATCCAAAATTAACAAAAGCCTGACATTTTAAACGTTTTTATCTTTGCCTGCCTGACGGAGGACATTAGGCTAAAAAGGAGGACATGTCCTCCTTTTGCCTGATGTCTGGCAACCCTACTCTTGCCAGATAGCTGAAAGGCCCAATCTCTTGCATGTCACTCACTGGCTTATTGGATGCATGCTATAAGATTCTCTGTCTTTGGTATCTCATTGCAGGCACGCTAAAGAATTTGGTCAGAATCCTACTACGTAGTTAGGCCTGCCAGTGTAGGTCAATTGGCATAAATTTCAGTTGCAAATTGCTGTAAGTTAAGAACTCAGTCTAGGCAACTGCTGTTGAGCACTGAACGGTGCGACTCAGTGCCCAACAGGCCAACGCCTGCCTTAACTTGGGTCCCACCATCTCCACAAGTGCGTTTGATGGGGATACAGGAGAGGGCCTTCTCTGTCACTGCTCCAAGACTCTGGAATCCCCTCCCACAGGAGGCCAGGCTGGCCCCATCTTTGTTGTCCTTCTGCAAGCAGTTGAAGAGCTTTCTCTTCAGGCAAGCTTTCCCTCAATGACTGCCTGTCTATCTTTTTAGATTGATTGTTATGCATCGCTGCTTTGATTGTCTTTTTGGTGTTGCTTGTGTTTCTCATTTCTAAGAGGGATATTTTGTTTGTTCCTTTTTAATATTTCTAAGTGTTTTTAGTTTTAAATATTGCCTTTTAATGATGTCCACCGCCTTTGTATACCATTGTTTTCTTCTTAAATATTGTCTTTTGACGTTGTAAGCTGCCTTGGGTCCTTTTCCAAAGAGAAAGGCAGGGTAAAAATATTTTAAACAAACAAGCTTGTGTCCATGTGCCAATGAAATTTGCACCAATTGCGTTATGCAGCGTAAATGAATAGTAGGATTCTGGCCACCATTTCATACCTACAGTAAGAGGATCAGAAATACAATGCTGGATCCAACTGAGAAGCTGTCTAGTATACTGTAGCACTCAGTTCATAGAGTGATCAACCAAAAGCCACAAGGAGAAGCCCACAAGCAGAGTAAAAGCACAATAGTTTTCTTTAGAGGCTGGACATGTTAGCAAAATCACAATTATTTCATCCTTCTCTTATGCATTTAGAGAAATAACGTGGGAGAAGTGACTATTTTTGGACTACACCTTCCAGAATCCACTGGCTGGCTGACTTTCCTTCTCTTATCAGCTACATCATGCATAGAATAAACATCAAATTGCAGAGTCAGAGCACCAGCAGTTTTTAATCAGGGGCAAACTGTTGTCATCTGCCAACTCCTTCAAGCTTCTTTATTCCTTGAGTTTAGCTATATCCTTCACTGTGGTGGTGGTAGATTTCCCTAGAAACCGTCAATTATTTTGAACCTGTTATGCTGCTTGTCATCCAAACTGTATGTAGATTGCTTTGTCTCAATCAGCAAATTCAAATTCATTAGCTTTACCAAAACCCTGCTCCTTTTGCAGAAGTTGAACACTGCCAGAACAGTTTGCTGATGTCAACCGACACACTGACCTTTTTCTGGACTTTCCTTGGGGATATTATGGGGTCTGTCCTGATGAAAGCTGGCCATTGAACGTGCTCCACCTCACCCATTAATGCCCTGGTCCACAGAACTTCATACACACACAGCAGGTGTAGATACACAGCTGTGTATGCAGAAGAACTCAGCAACCTCTCTTTTGAGGTAGATGTCTGGCAAGTCCTGCCCTGGGAAGGACAGAAGGCAGAGGAAGGGTCTATCTACATGACACAGATATAGCAGTTTGATTCCACCCTAACTGTCATGACTCCATCCTATGCAATGTTGGGATTTATAGTATGGTGGGATTTAAGATTAGAATTCTGTACCAGAGAGTTCTAGTGCCCAGACAGTCACAAGTCCTTCACCCAACTACAAATCCCTGGATTCATATAATGGCAACATGATGGTTAATGTGCCATCAAACTGCTATAACTGTGTAGTGCAGATATATTTTTAGGTTTTGGAGATGGTGACCAAAGCAAAACTGAGAAATGCTAGGCATGGGGGGGTGAAGGGGGTGAAATAGAGTTTAATTTCTGTAGTCTGGCATTTCACCAGTAAGCATCTTTCAACAGATACATCTGAGAGGAACTGTTTGTGACCAATTACCTAAGACCCCTGGGGGAAAGGATAGTCTTGTTCATTAACAGCTCTGCCTCGCAAAAGATAGTTGCACCTGGGTAAATACAACCACAAGACCCAGCAGATTAACAGCCCCTTTGTTGAAAAAACAAAACAAAACCCAAAGAGTTTGGTGAACTACTTGGGAAGAGGCATCCAGTGGGGGTCAACAGTGTAGGACATGGAGTTTATACTCTGATCCATGACTGGGAATTCCTGCATCAGACGTACTTAAAGCAAGGGTTAGGATCCAGACTGAAGCTGAATACTCACAGTTGTTGTTGTTGTTTAGTCGTTAAGTCGTGTCCGACTCTTCGTGACCCCATGGACCAGAGCACGCCAGGCCCTCCTGTCTTCCACTGCCTCCCGGAGTTGGGTCAAATTCATGTTGGTAGCTTCAGTGACACTGTCCAACCATCTCGTCCTCTGTTGTCCCCTTCTCTTCTTGCCTTCACACTTTCCCAACATCAGGGGCTTTTCCAGGGAGTCTTCTCTTCTCATGAGATGGCCGAAGTATTGGAGCCTCAGCTTCAGGATCTGTCCTTCCAGTGAGCACTCAGGGTTGATTTCCTTTAGAATGGATAGATTTGTTCTCCTTGCAGTCCAGGGGACTCTCAAGAGCCTCCTCCAGCACCACAATTCGAAAGCATCAATTCTTCAGCGGTCAGCCTTCTTTATGGTCCAGCAACTATAAAGTTACCAACCCCCTGATGGCTCCAGGGAACACAGCTCTAACATTTCGTCGGTTCTTCAGGATATTGAATAGGTTTTGTACTCTGTGGCCATCCAACTTTTGTTTGTTTAAGGGGAAAAGCTCAGAAAATCTGTAAAAATCCTAAGACTTGCAGTCATGTATTTAACTGCACACTACTTCATAGAATAGTGGAGTTGGACGGACCCCATACGGCCACTGAGTCCAACCTCCGGCTCAATGCAGGAATTCAAGTTAAAGAATATCAGACAAATGGCTGTCTGTCTTTCTCTTGAATGCCTCCAGTGTTGGAGTGCTTACCACCTCCAGAGGTAATTGGTTCTATTGTTGTGCTGCTCTAACAGTTAGGAAGTTTTTCCTGATATTCAACCAAAATCTGGCTTCCAGTACTTGAGCTCATTATTATGTGTCCTGCACTCTGGTTTGCTTGTTCAACTCCATACAGTGTGGCCCACCTGTTGTTTTTCCTTCAACAGAGTATATTTAATAGTCTTGGCCTATGGTGGAAAATAGTAATTAAGTCATGCCTCTTGGCTCAGCTGAAGGAAAAACTGTCAACAGTAAACGTGTTCATGGCAGACAGGGGGGAAAGGAACAGGGAATGAAGCCCGGGTCACGCTATTCCTCTCTAAAGCACACCTGGGTCTAGAAATAGGAGCTGGTATAGCCTAGAGGAGGTCTGCCCCAAAACCTGCCAAGCTGTGGTAAGCAAAACAGTGTTGTAAACACTCGGCACTGTGAACAGAGCTGCGTGTACTGAATGCAGCTGCCATTTGCCATAATGTAGGATGGGACAGCTTCTGTATTTTCAGGTGTCATTGTTGTTTCCTTCTCTTGCATTTGTAGAGCCCACTGCTGGGTTTACTTGGTGGTGCCAAGGGCAAGATGGTGAATTAAGGAACTTAATCTATAGTAGTGGCTAATTTGAAATAGGTCAAGATTTTGTATACCTTGCTTCAGTCATCAATCCAAATGGAGACTGCAGCCAAGAAATCAGATGACTGAGATTAGAAGGGGCCGCAATGAAGGCATCTGGAAAGGTCATCAAGTGTAAGGATGTGTCACTGGAGACCAAGATCATCCACACGCATGTATCCCTGATCACCATGTATGGGTGTGAAAGCTGGACAGTGAAGAAAGCTGCCAGGAAAAGAAATGATTCATCTGAAATGCGGTGCTGGAGGAGAGCTTTGTGGACACTCTGGATTGCCAGAAAGACAAACAAGAGGGTTCTAGAGCAAATCAAACCTGGACTGTTTCTGGAGGCAAAAATGTTGAAACTGAAGCTGTCCTACTTTTTGTGTATAATGAGAAAGCAGGATTCTCTGGAAAAGATAATAATGCTGGGAAAGGTTGAAGGCAGCAGGAAAAAAGGAAGAACAAAAACAAGATAGACCGACTCCTTAAAGCAGAGGTCCCCAACCCCCGGTCCGCGGCCCTGTGCCGGTCCGTGGCCTGGGCCACACTGGGCCGCTGAGACAGACCTCCCGCCCCCCCGCACGCACTCACCCGCACGCCGCCCGTTTGCACCTGCGCGCGTGCTCCGGCACACCCATGCGAGCACCGCGCCGCAATTTGGGCATGCGCATGGGTGGGCGCCCACACGAGTGCAGCGCTACCATTTGCGCATGCACGCATGCGCTCGCATGCGCAAACGGCGGTGTGGCACTTGCACGGGCGGGCGCCCATGCGAGAGAGAGAGCGTGCTTGTTCGCGCATGCGCGTGAGCGCAGGGGGTGCCCCACCTTCCCCAGCCGGTCCACGGACCGAAAAAGGTTGGGGAATGCTGCCTTAAAGGAACCACAGGCTTCAGTTTACAAGCACTGGGCAAGGTCACTGAGGACAGGACATTTTGGAGATTGATCGTTCATAAGGTTACTGTAAGTCAGAGGTGACTTGACAGCACATAACAACAACTGTGGTTAATCAGATGGAACCTCAATAATTTGCATCAAGATCAGATGACAAGTGACACACGGCTCACATCCAACCTCTTGCCTCTTCCTGCGGACTACGATGCCTCCCCTTGCTGCTGTTATTGGTGCACAGACATTGCTCACCTCTGCCTCATGTGGCTCCTACTTCTGCTTTCCTGGCCTCCTACCCACCTTACAAGACTTACCGTACATGTTGTGCCCAGGTTTACCTTCCAGGGACCAATGACAAAACAAAACATGTGAAACACGGGATACAGAGGTGAGGAGACTCATGTCCTGTGGCAGGCAGATATATAGTGTGTAGGCATCCTTCAGTCTTGAGAGACTATGGTAACGTGCTCTGAATAGAGGTCTTGGAACAGCGTCTAGTGTGGCTGAGAAGGCCCATTCGAGAGTGACAATCCCTTCCACACTGAGGATAAATACAATCTGTCCCCTGTCCAGCTCCCTGATTTTGCTGGTTTCGGGACTGCCTCTTTGCCTCGGCCTGCTGAACAAGGGTCTCTTCAAATTGGGAGAGGCCATGCTGCACCGCCTCCCTCCAGGCTGAACGCTCAGATGTCAAGGTTTCCCATCTGTTGAGGTCCATTCCTAAGGCCTTCAGATCCCGCTTGCAGATATCCTTGTATCGCAGCTGTGGTCTCCCTCTGGGGCGCTTTGCTTGCACTAATACAGGAGATCTTTTGGAATCTGACCGTCAGCCATTCTCACAACATGCCGAGCCAACGTAGACGTCGCTGTTTCAGTAATGTATATTTATATATAGAGATATATATTTCACCACTATGTGAGACAGTTCTTGAAACAAGCAAACAAACAAACAAACAAACAGAAACCATGAGAATGGGATAATCTAGTGAGTGTCAGGGACAGGAGGTTAGGACTGCACTGTAAAATAATTGGTCTATTCATATGACTTGGATTGAATCCTTAATTTAAAACAAACAAACAAAACCAGAACGTAGTTTTCTTCCTGGAAATTTTTGAAAGCAGAAGCAGGAGGAAGGATGATCTTTTGGTATAAAACACGGCAGCAACTTCACATACTACATTTTTGTGAAGGCATACACACCTAAAGTGTTACTACCCCCTGGTTTTTGCATGTCATCTCACTATTGAAATTTGGCGCTGCAGCAGCAATAAAAGTGGGGGGAAAGTCTCCACATCTTTTCAAACATGCACATCACACAAGTACCTCTGGAACACCGCTCCAATATTTATGAATGTTATTAATTAGGTTAAATGGAGAAGATAGAGTAAGTGTACATTCTAGCCATCATGGATTTGATGTTCACATAACAGCACCTACTGATTTCAGCCTCACATATAAAAATGCCTTCTGGCACTGGGTGGATTTGCCGATTTAGACCTGGCAACAAAAAACATATGTCCTTCGAGCCGGAATCGAACCAGCGACCTAAGGATGACTAAGGTAGAACTCTACAGTCCTCCGCTCTACCAGCTGAGCTATCGAAGGAACAAGCCATGGCAGCAATGGGACTCCTTTTAACCTTGGGTGTGGCACTTACCAGCTGTGGAACTGGATTTTCAATCAGAGTTTGCGCTTCCCTGCCCTCCTGCCTCCCTGACAGTAAATGTAAAACCTCGAAAGGGGTTATCCGAACACCTCTTCAAGAAGCCTCTAGACAGCAAGAGTGATCAATGTCCTAGTTAAACAACACAAAAACAACACGGGCTGCATAAGGTGTGTGTCAGCTACCTTAAGATCATGTGGGCCTGTTAGCCTTGATTTTGCCTTTGGCTTCTTGAGTGTAACCTGGCTCAGTCCTAGGACAGGAATGAGCAGCTTTGGGCAACGCGAGACACAGGGAGGCGGCCTTCTACCTCCACCGTGTAAATGGCAGGCAGGGCCAGCCAGCCCTTCTATGAGCCACAGAGAAGCACATCAGGAAGGCTACCATTCTTACCATCTGTGGTGCGGAGAAGTTCCATCTTCTGTCTTCACCTCCCTGCCCCCTTTTGATTCTGACCGCATTTGCAAGTTCAGGGAACTGTCTGGCAGAGGGAAATAGTTCTGCAGAGTATCATGTGAAGCTTTGCTCTTCAGGATTCTGTGAGGGTTCTACTTCTGGCTCCTTTCTTCGTTCAAATAAATCAGTAGATTTATGCAATTTTGAAACAGGTGTAACATTTATTGGGGTATTTAACAAATAACCAGTGTCTGCAACAGTAGTCCAACGTTTCTCTCCTTCCGACAACGGGTCAGCAAGGGGCTTCCAATCTTCATTTCTAAAGGGGTTTCCTTCACCCGAGTTCCAAGGTCCCGGCCAGTCCAAAGATAGGTTCGGGTTCAGCGCTGATCCTGCCTCTCCCTCCAACAAGGGGATTGTGTCATCGTCCCAGTTGTCCATCCACAAGGGGTCCCGGGTGGGTGTGAATGTCTGCCAGGGTCCTCCTGGTATCCCCTCATCCTCATTTCTCTCACCCTCCATTCAAGTCTCTCTCTTCTTTCTCTTTCTACCCTTTCTTTCTCCTCTCTCAACTTCCTTCTCCACTCCTTGGCTTCAGCCTCTCCCCAATACGAGGGTCGGGGTGGTATCTCCCTCCGCCTCCGGTAGTCCGCCTCTTCCTTCGGGACTCTTAATCTCTCCCATGCACTGGTCCAGGGATCCTCCATCCAGACCCACTCCCAGCCTGGCGGTAACTGGTCTTCTCTCCTCCTTATATCTGCTACCCCTGCCTCTATCTCCACCCTCGGCTTCCGCTCTCTTCCCGCCATTTCTTCCCTGTTTCCTCTAACTGCCAGTTTTTGTATTTCCCTCTCTAAATTTTCCGGGTCTGTCTCCGGCTGTTCTGTTTTCTTAGGGGGAGAGACGGGCATTGTTTGAATCTCCTTTTCCGTGGTGAGGGGGAGGGACAGCACTCCTGCGAGGGGAGTACTGCTCTCGCCCTCCAGTCTCACAGAGTCCAGCACCAGACGGAAATGTCCAGCCGGTGTTCCATATATGTCCGACCAGGCCCAATACCTTGCTTTGGGAGACGGCTGCCTTTCTCCACAGCCATTTTTGAAAAGTTGCTTTTAAAAAGTAATTCATGTATCTTACTCATTTGTGTTTGACAAGTCAGCCCCTTGTTACTTCAATTACAATGTTAGAAAAAAGGAGCTCATTATATTGCTTGTTGTTCTGTTCATTCCTTCTATTCCTTTCCTTCTATTCCTTGCTGCTGTTATTGGTGCACAGACATTGCTCACCTCTGACTCATGTGGCTCCTACTTCAGCTTTCCTGGCCTCCTACCCACCTACCCCATGTCAAGGCTTTCCTAGAGCTGGTCTTCTTCCTGAGCTCTCCCCACTAGGTACAAAATACTCAGAGGTGGCTTCTGAGTCCCTCTTCTGGTGGTGCGTGCACTTTGCCCAAGGTTAGAGAGGTGGCAAGGCCTGTAGGTCCATCAGCCACACACCCTCTGGGTGCTTGAGGCTGGCCATCTCTCAAGAGGAGTCAGTGGGGATTCAAACTCTTAACCCCAGGCTCTTTAGTCAGGTGCTCAAATCCACTGAGCTATACCAGCTGTCATGTTCATTTCAATGAAGGGAGGATTATACAAGGTGCCCACTCCAGAGGTTGTCTAGGGAACGAGAAGGGCTTTGGTTCCAGTTTATCAAGCACCACCCTTGGAACAACACGGTTTGGAGAGACCCTAGCGGTGGTGGATCTTTCAACTCTTGCGCCGGGGATTACCTGGAGACCACTAAACCAGATGTTAAGACCTCAGCCAGTAGACATCTTCTCTGCTGGTAGAGATTTATGCCCATTCTAATCCCCTCTTGGGGTCAAACGAGAAGTTACAATGAATGTGTATTCCCTCAAATGAACCCATGTTTTCTCCAACAATAAGATTTCCTCAGTGGTGTCTGACGTAGCAACAAGACTTACATGTTGAGCTCAGGTTTACCTTCCAGGGACCAATGACAAAACAAAACAAAACATGTGAAACACGGGATACAGAGGTGAGGAGACTCATGTTCTGTGGCAGGCAGGTATATATTTCACCATTATGTGAGACATTTCTTGAAACAAGCAAACAAACAAACAAACAGAAACCATGAGAATGGGATTATCTAGTGAGTGTCAGGGACAGGGGGTTAGGACTGCACTGTAAAATAATTGGTCTATTCATATGACTTGGATTGAATCCTTAATTTAAAACAAACAAACAAAACCAGAACGTAGTTTTCTTCCTGGAAATTTTTGAAAGCAGAAGTAGAAGGAAGGATGATCTTTTGGTATAAAACACGGCAGCAACTTCACATACTACATTTTTGTGAAGGCATACACACCTAAAATGTTACTACCCCCTGGTTTTTGCATGTCATCTCACTATTGAAATTTGGTGCTGCTGCAGCAATAAAAGCGGGGGGGGGGGAAGTCTCCACATCTTTTCAAACATGCATATCACACAAGTACCTCTGGAACACCGCTCCAATATTTATGAATGTTATTAATTAGGTTAAATGGAGAAGATAGAGTAAGTGTACATTCTAGCCATCATAGATTTGATGTTCACATAACAGCACCTACTGATTTCAGCCTCACATATAAAAATGCCTTCTGGCACTGTGTGGATTTGCCGATTTAGACCTGGCAACAAAAAACATATGTCCTTCGAGCCGGAATCGAACCAGCGACCTAAGGATGACTAAGGTAGAACTCTACAGTCCTCCGCTCTACCAGCTGAGCTATCGAAGGAACAAGCCATGGCAGCAATGGGACTCCTTTTAACCTTGGGTGTGGCACTTACCAGCTGTGGAACTGGATTTTCAATCAGAGTTTGCGCTTCCCTGCCCTCCTGCCTCCCTGACAGTAAATGTAAAACCTCGAAAGGGGTTATCCGAACACCTCTTCAAGAAGCCTCTAGACAGCAAGAGTGATCAATGTCCTAGTTAAACAACACAACAACAACACGGGCTGCATAAGGTGTGTGTCAGCTACCTTAAGATCATGTAGGCCTGTTAGCCTTGATTTTGCTTTTGGCTTCTCGAGTGTAACCTGGCTCAGCCCTAGGACAGGAATGGGCAGCTTTGGGCAGCGCGAGACACAGGGAGGCGGCCTTCTACCTCCACCGTGTAAATGGCAGGCAGGGCCAGCCAGCCCTTCCATGAGCCACAGAGAAGCCCATCAGGAAGGCTACCGTTCTTACCATCTGTGATGTGGAGAAGCTCCATCTTCTGTCTTCACCTCCCTGCCCCCTTTTGATTCTGACCGCATTTGCAAGTTCAGGGAACTGTCTGGCAGAGGGAAATAGTTCTGCAGAGTATCATGTGAAGCTTTGCTCTTCAGGAGTCCTGCACCGGACGGAAATGTCCAGCCGGTGTTCCAGATATGTCCCACCAGGCCCAATACCTTGCTTTGGGAGACGGCTGCCTTTCCCCACAGCCGTGTTTGAAAAGTTACTTTTAAAAAGTAATTCATTTATCTTACTCATTTGTATTTGACAAGTCAGCCCCTTGTTACTTCAATTACAATGTTAGAAAAAAAGGAGCTCATTATATTGCTTGTTCTGTTTATTGCTTCTATTCCTTCTGTTAGAAAAACACAAACTGAGGATTGATAAGAGAATGGCAAGTTCCTTACAAAAACACCTTTTAAAAGCCACTTTGGAAAAAGAACTAGAAAACATGCCTCATTAGTCAGTGATTACACCAATAGGGCAACTTTGCTCCTCCATATTATGTTACTTTGAGCTCCCGGTTTGTTGTATCTTGGGTAACTAATTGCAGGTAACTACATTAATCATAATGTCTTACTTCCAAATTCTGTCCCAGAGGGAGATGCTGATCAGAGGAAGCAGAAGGAGGAGACCATAAGTCCTCCCACCTGAGGTGGCGCTCTTCCTTGCAGAGCATATAACAGCCAGCTACTGAACACTGCTCTCGCTCCTCTCTTATTCCCAGTCTTTTTTCTATGGGTTTGAAAATTCTCTATTGGTTGCCTGCCTTGAGTTATATTTCAGGGAAGCAGAAAGAATGGGACCTTGTAAAATAAACAAACAAGTTGAAACTTGGGGCTTTGGCATCACCAATGAGTTATGGCCCCTGCCTAATATTCTAAGACAGAAGGCAGTTCTCACTACAATGGGACATAAATTAACTTCTTTGGCTATAAATCCCAGCACTCACACACACACAATCCATCCAAATTGGCTGGGCGATTCTAGGAGTGTTAATCCACAAAGTAACCTGTCTATTGAAGAGGACAAATGAACACATATATATAAAAGAATAACTTAGCCTAACTGCAGCCTTCTTGCCTCTGTAATTTGCTTTGCTTTGCTACATGAATATCAGGCTTCTGCTTAGTAGACAGAAATAAAGGAGAAAGGCTGCCTGCGTTCCTTTACTTGCAAGTAAATAGCCTAATTGGGAATTTGTCCTTGGTTACTGATAAGAGAAGCGCTAAGACGGGAGAGAAGAGTTATGGCCAAAGAGCCTAGGAAAGCTGCGACCCCTCCTTTTCCCCACCCCCTTTTGCCTCCTATTTCATCTAAACTTATAAAAATGTATACTCTGTAATAAGTGTCTGGCGCTCTCCTCCGCATGTTTTGGTGGACGGAGTTGCGTCCATTATCTTTGCTTCTTTTCAGCTGAAAATAAACAAATATATATTGGATCTCCTTGTCCCTGGTTAATTGAACAAATATCAGAGACAGGTTAATGTTCAGAAATTAGTTCCGGCAGCCTTCATTTTTGGCGACCATGAAAGGACATTGAAGCTTAAAAAAAGCCACCAAAATTGCCTGCCGGAATTGGCGGAAGGAAGCCTTCAGACCCGGCTCCTGGAAAGCCTAGGCCGGCCCTGATCCATCCCAGCGCACCCTGACCATATTTGTTGGGGGGATGTGGTCTAAGACTGTCCGGGGCAGACTAGAGGCGCTGCGATCAAATGCCTCACAGAGATCCATCAGGAAAATTAAGGGGGAACGGGAAGACTTCAGATGTGAGTATTAAACAGGGCCATTAAAGTGTGTGTGAACTGTCCCGGTGTGCAAAAGAGGGTCCACACGGATGTGTGAATGTGGAGGGCCCCAGTATGCATTTCCATCCTTCCGTGAGGGAGACAGTCAGAACAGGCTTGTGCGCATGTGCGTGTTTGCATGGGACCATATTTTGAACAATAGTGGTAAAAAGCAGAGCAAGGCCAGCTTCCACTCTAGATTATCAGTAATTGACCAGAGCTCAGAAATCTGCATAAGCTATTGCAACAGAGTAGGTTGTTACACGAGAGCAAACTGGGTGAATAAGTAACATGGGGAAATTAGCACAGCAGCTGCAAGTGATCCTAATAGGATCACTTCACTACGCTAGAATGTGTATTGAGGAACTGGTAAGTTTTACAAACTCCAAACAGTAATAAATTACTAAAAGGGGAAACTGAGGAACCTTTGTATGTTAACCTTTGTTTTTTGTTATGGGTGTATTGTTGTGATAAGGGGGGAGATGATCTGTCACTGTGATTGATGGTTGTCGTTAGCTAGTCTTTTGTTTGCAGTGATCACCGGTCCTTGTGGCTGGGCAGAGTTTATTGACCTTTTTGCAGGCTGTATTTTTCAGTGCTGGGAGCCAGGCTTTGTTGATTTTTAGACTTTCTTCTTTTTTGTTGAAGCTGTGCTGGTGTTTGTGGATTTCAATGGCTTCCTACTGAAAAAAAAAAACACCCTGATCACAGGAATCACCCAATCTCCTGAAAATAACAAAATCCTGATCCCACAGCTACAAATACTCAAACAATCCCACACACTACACCAGAACACAGACAGAGTTCTAGCTCCTGTCTTCTGAAGATGCTGGCCACAGAGATTGGTGAAGCGTTAGGAAGAAAAACCTTCAGAACACGGCCAAACAGCCCGAAAAACCTACAACAACCATCGGATCCCGGCCGTGAAAGCCTTCCAGAATACATTGAAGCTGTCCTATATTTTGTGTATCATGAAAAGGCAGGATTCTCTGGAAAAGATAATAATGCTGGGAAAGGTTGAAGGCAGCAGGAAAAGAGGAAGAACAAATACGAGATAGACCGACTCCTTAAAGGAACGACAGGCTTCAGTTTACAAGCACTGGGCAAGGTCATTGAGGACAGGACATTTTGGAGATTGATCGTTCATAAGGTTACTGTAAGTCAGAGGTGACTTGACAGCACATAACAACAACTGTGGTTAATCTCAAAAGGTTCCGCCTGGAGGTGAATCCGGGGGGACACGGACGGGGCTCCGGTGATGTCGATGGGACCCAACGCGGAGGGCTCGACAAGCCGCTGGGAGATCTGGAGGTGCCGAATGTTTGCTGCGGGGTGTGCGGAGCAGGGAGTTGGACGGAGGGGTCCCGCATGTTGTGGGTTCCTGCCAGCTGCTCCCTTGTGTATTGCCATGCTGAAAACTCTATCTGGAGCCGCCCCCCCCCCCTGTTTTGCTATCTACGGGGACCAGCGAGGTCTTGGGAACTACATGCCGGGACTGGAAAACGGCAACAGTAGCGCCATTTTCCTTTCCAGCTTTCTTTGCTACTGTTGCCTGTGCTGCTTCTATTATCCCTTCCAGCTTTTGCTACTGCTGCCTGCGCTGCTCTCAATCTCCACCACAGAAGCATTTTACAGCTATAAAATCAGCCCCACGAGCATTCCAACTCGAAGGAACAGGACAGTGGGGGGGGGGGGGAGTTTAAATTCTTCTTTTTCTTTATTTATATTATTTTATTTATTCTTTAGTTAGCTTATTGTATGTGAGGGGGAGCTTGGGGATATTTTTCGTTGTAAATACTTTTAAACACTATTTAGTTTATTGATTATATTATTGTTTCTATTATTAAGGCCTATTTAATGTTTTTTATATTTATTTTTATTTCACTGTAGGTCAATCTATTTGCTGAATTTGCTTTCTGTTCTTTTAGGTTACTTGATTAGTAATTGTTTTATGTTTTTTATTTGAACTATCTGCACTTTAAGTTACTTTGGTTAACTCTATGGAGTGGAAGGCTTGCCCTCCCAGTGAGGGGCCACTGAACATCCAGGTGATTACAGGTAGAGGGAGATATGGCGTTGGCAGGGCCCCTACTCGTGTCAGAAGAACGGTGAGCAGATGCTTGAAAGCTGTTCACTGTTCTGGGACCCTGACCAACTGTCAGGACCGAGGTAACCAGATTAGCCGACCCTCCACTCTAAAACTGGTGCTGTTGAATGCCAGGTCTGTATCCAATAAATTCCAGATTATTTACGATCTTATTCTGGAAGAGGATGCAGACCTGGCATGCATAACCGAAACCTGGATTGGCGGGGAGGGGGGTCCACCTCTTGCCCTCGCCTGTCCTCCTGGCTATGCGATCCAGCACCGGGGTAGACTGGAGGGACGGGGGGGGGGGGAGTTGCCATTATATATAAAAACACCCTAGAGGTTACTAGGCGCTCCGAGGTGGTGAAGCCGGGTTTAGAGGCCCTCCACGTGTCGATAGGGGCTAGGGATGGTATTGGGATTTTGCTGGGTTACCGTGCTCCCCGCGACCCAGCCATCTCCCTACCAGAGCTGGTGAGCTTCGTCTCCGCGGCTCTGTTGGAATCCCCGAGGCTTTTAGTCTTGGGGGATTTCAACATCCATGCGGAGGCTGAGGTATCTGGTCCAGCTCTTGAGTTCCTGGAAACCATGGCTTCCTTGAACATGTCCCAACATGTTAACAGCCCCACCCACGTGGATGGCCATATGCTAGACCTGGTCTTTTCCACCAACTGGAGCGAGCGTGATCTGATGGTGACCGACCTTGTGTCGGTTCCCTTGTCATGGTCGGATCACCACCTAATAAAATGTAACCTCTTAATGGCCCTCTCACCTCGCAGGGAGCAAGGACCTATTTTAATGGCCCGCCCTCGAAGGTTACTGGATCCTATAGGATTCCAGGATACCATGAGAGAGATACCGGCAGATCTGGTTGGCGCTCCTGTCGAGGCTCTGGTGGATGGTTGGGCTACGGCCGCCACTAGGGCTGTAGACACGATCGCTCCTAAACGCCCTCTCCAAAGCAGAGCTCGTCCAGCGCCCTGGTATAACCAGGAGCTACGAGCAATGAAGCAAACTAGGAGAAGGCTAGAGAGCAAATGGAGAAGGAAACCGACGGAGTATAATAAAGAAGCTGTTAGGGCCGCGACTAACCTTTATCTGGCTAAGATAAGGGCTGCTAGTCGAGCTCACCTTGCTAACCGGATAAGCGAGGCTTCAAATCAGCAGGCGGAAATTTTCCGTATAGTTCGCGACCTATCCGGAATTGGTCGGGGCGAAGGGCCTCCCCCTAGCATCTCCCCTGACCAATTTGCAGCATTTTTTAAAACTAAAGTGGAGGCCATCTCCAAAGCTTTCTCCTTTTTTGGTTACAGTAGATCGAGCAGAGATGTCCAGCGCTCCGCCTTGCCCGGTGAGTTTTGACCACTTTCAACCTGTGACGCCTGACATTGTGGACAAGGCGCTAGTTCGCTGTCGGGCCACCACCTCCTCCCTTGACCCTTGCCCGGCCTGGCTAATCAAAGCAGCCAGGCCTATAACAACCGAATGGGCTACAGCGATAATTAATGCGTCTCTCCAGGAGGGCAGGTTTCCCCCTGCCCTCAAGGAGACACTCATTAGGCCCATTCGAAAGAAACTTAATTTGGCGACGGACGATATTGGCAATTATAGGCCCGTCGCCAATGTTTCTTTCATGAGTAAAGTGGTCGAGAGGGTGGTGGCCGATCAGCTTCAGGCGCACTTGGATGAAACCAATGCCCTGGATCCGTTCCAGTCGGGCTTCAGGCCGCGCCATGGTACAGAAACGGCATTGGTCGCCCTGTTAGATGACCTCTTGAGGGAGGCCGACAGGGGAAAAACTTCTCTGTTGGTCGTCCTCGATATCTCAGCCACCTTTGATACCGTCGACCACGGTATCCTCCTGAGGAGGGTCTCCGAGTTGGGAATCGGTGGTCAGGCGTTGGCCTGGCTCCGGTCCTTCCTGGGGGACCGTCCTCAGAGAGTTCAGCTTGGGGAGCATGAGTCGGCCCCGTGAAGCCTCAATTGTGGGGTTCCGCAGGGTTCGACCATCTCTCCAATGCTGTTTAACATCTATATGAGGCCGCTGGGCGAGGTTATCAGGGGGTGTGGAGCATCGTGCCATCAATATGCCGATGACACGCAGCTCTACATCTCCTTTTTGCCAACTACAGTGGATGCCGTTCTGTCCCTGCAACGCTGCCTGGGGTCTGTATTGCAATGGATGCAGGAAAATGGGCTGAGGCTGAACCCGGACAAGACGGAGGTCCTGAGGGTCGGGGGGGTCTACCATCAGCGGTTTGGGAAACTCCCTCTCTTTTGGGGGGGATGACTCTCACCGCGAAGAGTGAGGTGCGCAGCTTGGGGGTCTATCTGGACCAGGCGCTTGCCATGGAATCCCAGGTAGCGTCAGTGGTCCGCACCGCTTATTTCCATCTCTGGCGGATAGCCCAGCTGCGTCCCTATCTAGATGTTGGGTCGCTCACCACTTTGGTCCATGTGCTCGTAATCTCGAGATTAGACTACTGTAATGCTCTCTACGTGGGGCTGCCTTTGAGATCTATGCGGAAACTCCAGATGGTGCAGAATGCGGCAGCCAGACTTCTCAGTGGGGTAAGGAAACATCAACATATTACTCCCACTCTGGCCGCCTTGCATTGGCTGCCCGTTCGGTTCCGCGTAGATTTCAAAGTTTTAATGCTTACGTATAAAGCCCTAAACGGTTTAGGGCCTCGCTACCTGATGGAACGCCTTCTCCCACCTAAATCTACCCGTATCACCCGATCTAGCCAGGAGGTGAGGCTGAGGAGTCTAACGCCGAGGGAGGCCTGGAAGGAAAAAACAAGAAACCGGGCCTTCTCGGCAGTGGCTCCTCGTCTTTGGAACAGCCTCCCTCCTGAGATTCGCATGGCCCCGTCGCTGGGCATCTTTAAATGCCAACTGAAAACCTGGCTGTTTAAGCAAGGCTTCCCTCCACCCACCGTCTGAATTTAGTTATTTTGTGTTTTCTTCCATCTTGGATCATTGTTTATTTAGTAATATATTGTTATGATTTTAAATTGTTAAATTGTTACATCATATGTTGTTACCCAACCAGAGTAGTCTATATGACTAGATGGGCGGGCTATAAATGTAATAAATAAATAAATAAAATAAATAAATAATCAGATGGAACCTCAATAATTTACATCAAGATCAGATGACAAGTGACACACGGCTCACATCCAATCTTTTGCCTCTTCCTGCGGACTACGATGCCTCCCCTTGCTGCTGTTATTGGTGCACAGACATTGCTCACCTCTGACTCATGTGGCTCCTACTTCAGCTTTCCTGGCCTCCTACCCACCTACCCCATGTCAAGGCTTTCCTAGAGCTGGTCTTCTTCCTGAGCTCTCCCCACTAGGTACAAAATACTCAGAGGTGGCTTCTGAGTCCCTCTTCTGGTGGTGCGTGCACTTTGCCCAAGGTTGGAGAGGTGGCAAGGCCTGTAGGTCCATCAGCCACACACCCTCTGGGTGCTTGAGGCTGGCCATCTCTCAAGAGGAGTCAGTGGGGATTCAAACTCTTAACCCCAGGCTCTTTAGTCAGGTGCTCAAATCCACTGAGCTATACCAGCTGTCATGTTCATTTCAATGAAGGGAGGATTATACAAGGTGCCCACTCCAGAGGTTGTCTGGGGAACGAGAAGGGCTTTGGTTCCAGTTTATCAAGCACCACCCTTGGAACAACACGGTTTGGAGAGACCCTAGCGGTGGTGGATCTTTCAACTCTTGCGCCGGGGATTACCTGGAGACCACTAAACCAGATGTTAAGACCTCAGCCAGTAGACATCTTCTCTGCTGGTAGAGATTTATGCCCATTCTAATCCCTTCTTGGGGTCAAACGAGAAGTTACAATGAATGTGTATTCCCTCAAATGAACCCATGTTTTCTCCAACAATAAGATTTCCTCAGTGGTGTCTGACGTAGCAACAAGACTTACATGTTGAGCTCAGGTTTACCTTCCAGGGACCAATGACAAAACAAAACAAAACATGTGAAACACGGGATACAGAGGTGAGGAGACTCATGTCCTGTGGCAGGCAGATATATATTTCACCACTATGTGAGACATTTCTTGAAACAAGCAAACAAACAAAGAAACAGAAACCATGAGAATGGGATAATCTAGTGAGTGTCAGGGACAGGGGGTTAGGTCTGCACTGTAAAATAATTGGTCTATTCATATGACTTGGATTCAATCCTTAATTTAAAACAAACAAACAAAAACGGAGAGTAGTTTTCTTCCTGGAAATTTTTGAAAGTAGAAGCAGAAGGAAGGATGATCTTTTGATATAAAACAACACATCAACTTCACATACTACATTTTTGTGAAGGCATACACACCTAAAGTGCTACTACCCCCTGGTTTTTGCACGTCATCTCACTATTGAAATTTGGCGCTGCAGCAGCAATAAAAATGGGGGGAAAGTCTCCACATCTTTTCAAACATGCATATCACACAAGTACCTCTGGAACACCGCTCCAATATTTATGAATGTTATTAATTAGGTTAAATGGAGAAGATAGAGTAAGTGTACATTCTAGCCATCATGGATTTGATGTTCACATAACAGCACCTACTGATTTCAGCCTCACATATAAAAATGCTTTCTGGCACTGGGTGGATTTGCCGATTTAGACCTGGCAACAAAAAAATATATGTCCTTCGAGCCGGAATCGAACCAGCGACCTAAGGATGACTAAGGTAGAACTCTACAGTCCTCCGCTCTACCAGCTGAGCTATCGAAGGAACAAGCCATGGCAGCAATGGGACTCCTTTTAACCTTGGGTGTGGCACTTACCAGCTGTGGAACTGGATTTTCAATCAGAGTTTGCGCTTCCCTGCCCTCCTGCCTCCCTGACAGTAAATGTAAAACCTCGAAAGGGGTTATCCGAACACCTCTTCAAGAAGCCTCTAGACAGCAAGAGTGATCAATGTCCTAGTTAAACAACACAACAACAACACGGGCTGCATAAGGTGTGTGTCAGCTACCTTAAGATCATGTAGGCCTGTTAGCCTTGATTTTGCTTTTGGCTTCTCGAGTGTAACCTGGCTCAGCCCTAGGACAGGAATGGGCAGCTTTGGGCAGCGCGAGACACAGGGAGGCGGCCTTCTACCTCCACCGTGTAAATGGCAGGCAGGGCCAGCCAGCCCTTCCATGAGCCACAGAGAAGCCCATCAGGAAGGCTACCGTTCTTACCATCTGTGATGTGGGGAAGCTCCATCTTCTGTCTTCACCTCCCTGCCCCCTTTTGATTCTGACCGCATTTGCAAGTTCAGGGAACTGTCTGGCAGAGGGAAATAGTTCTGCAGAGTATCATGTGAAGCTTTGCTCTTCAGGAGTCCTGCACCGGACGGAAATGTCCAGCCGGTGTTCCAGATATGTCCCACCAGGCCCAATACATCGCTTTGGGAGACGGCTGCCTTTCCCCACAGCCGTGTTTGAAAAGTTACTTTTAAAAAGTAATTCATTTATCTTACTCATTTGTATTTGACAAGTCAGCCCCTTGTTACTTCAATTACAATGTTAGAAAAAAGGAGCTCATTATATTGCTTGTTCTGTTCATTGCTTTCTATTCCTTCTGTTAGAAAAACACAAACTGAGGATTGATAAGAGAATGGCAAGTTCCTTACAAAAACACCTTTTAAAAGCCACTTTGGAAAAAGAACTAGAAAACATGCCTCATTAGTCAGTGATTACACCAATAGGGCAACTTTGCTCCTCCATATTATGTTACTTTGAGCTCCCGGTTTGTTGTATCTTGGGTAACTAATTGCAGGTAACTACATTAATCATAATGTCTTACTTCCAAATTCTGTCCCAGAGGGAGATGTTGATCAGAGGAAGCAGAAGGAGGAGACCATAAGTCCTCCCACCTGAGGTGGCGCTCTTTCTTGCAGAGCATATAACAGCCAGCTACTGAACACTGCTCTCACTCCTCTCTTATTCCCAGTCTTTTTTCTATGGGTTTGAAAATTCTCTGTTGGTTGCCTGTCTTGAGTTATATTTCAGGGAAGCAGAAAGAATGGGACCTTGTAAAATAAATAAACAAGCTGAAACTTGGGGCTTTGGCATCACCAAAGCTATGGGCCCTGCTTTAATATTCTAAGACAGAAGGCAGTTCTCACTATAATGGGACATAAATTAACTTCTTCGGCTATAAATCCCAGCACACACATACACAATCCATCCAAGTTGGCTCGGCAATTCCAGGAGTGTTGGTCCACAAAGTAACATGCCTATGGTGTGAATTTCTGTGTCACGTGTGCACATGGGAAGACAGAAGCTCTCTCATTCCGTACAAGTGAATAAATTCAATGTCAGTTCCCCTCCTGTTCGGTTGTACTACACAACAGGATTTTGCCAATTGGTTTAAATGACAGGAGAAGTGCCCCCCCCCATGAATATTCCTAAAAAGCTTGGTAAAGCCCCTTCTTCCCTGGCTCATGGGAGCTGGGGATGATTTAAGAGCGATGGGTAATAATCTCCTTTGCTCCCCTATCCTCAGTGCTGATTGCTCTGCCAGGCCTTCCTAGAGAACCCCTAGGGATTTGCTGTGAATTTACCTAGGAATCTGCAGGGAGATTGTGTGACAGGAATAGGCAGACACTGTTGGACTACAACTCCCATTAGCCCTGATCAACCTAGTGAATAGTAAAGGATGCTGTGGGTTGTAATCCACCACCCCGGAAGGCTGCACTTTGCCCATCCCAACATGAACTGAGTTTGTAAAAGTTCCTTTTATTTTTAAAAAATTAAAAATTAGAGCTATTTTTGCCTTGTGTTGCTCTCTCATGGCATATTCCACAGGTCCAACCTACCATTCCCAGCTTTTGGTGTTTGTATAACCAGAGCTTGGAAAGGTTACTTTTTTGGACTATAGCTCCCAAAATTCCCAGCCAGCATGGCCACTGTTAACATGAATAAGATTATTCCCCCAAGCCCCACCCCACCCACTCTTTTTATTTCTCCCATCAACTTCACACTTACCAAAGTTGGACATGGTCCTAAAGTTGGATCCTTGACAGCCAAAGCTGGCACAGAGAATAGTAACAACAATCTCTTCAGTTTATGTTTCTCATCATTTCCTGATAGCCTGCCTCTAGAAACCTTCATGAGGATCCTGAACTTTGGAACTTTGGAAATACCAACAAAACCCCCAAGATCAGTAAAAAGAGAAATAAGAAAAAAGGAGAACTGACCCATAAATTATCAGCCAGAAGATGAGGGAATGGACAAAGCAACAGACAGAGAGAGGAAGAACATCTATGGAGGAACGTCATTATTTTGAGGGAAAAGAAAGTATCAGACAAGACCTTGCTTGTGGGGCTCACAGAGACAGGATGTTCAATGAGTGACTGGACCAGCCCTACTGTTAGGCAGAGTGAGGTGACTGCTTTAGGCAGCAGAGGCTGGAGGCAGGGTGAGAGGCAGGTGCCGGTCAACTGTTTCTCTTGAGCTATTGGTTATTTCCCCCATACTGTGCAGGCCACCCACCATGCCCCAGTCCCATTAAACTATCTCACTACCCTCAAGTGTGATGGAGGGAAGACAATTAGACCCATCACCGGTATTCAAGAGTGCATTTGGCCTCTGACATGGAATGGGGAGAGGGTGCCATCTTGTCCTTCACCTTGGGGGCAAGATGTCTTTGGCTGACCCTTATAGATTGGGTAGACACTTGATCCAGCAGGACTGTTCTTAAGAGCTAAAGGCCTTTGACCATCATTCATAAGACCACAGAATTAAAACCAGTTTCAAAAGCCGCAATAAATTATACTTACCATTTGCAAAGCTTTTTCCAGGGGTTTGAAGTGCTTCACATTCACTATCTGGTTTAACTGCTCCCACCAGAGATCTTGGGTGACCACTGCTTTCAGCCTCTCTTACTATAAGGGTTGGGTTGGGTTTGACAGCTGGGACGATACGAACTGCAGCCATTAGTCAACAGAGTAAAATAGAACACATACATACTGTGTTCCAATATGTAATCAATACAGCACTTTCCCCAGCCTGAATTGGACTAGCTGTTTGGTGGATGATGTGCATTGTAGTCCAATACAGAAGAAGGGTGCCTGGTTGGTGGGGGAGGCAGATGCATAGGAGACAGCTGCTGGCTATGACACCTGTAATGAATGTGTCGCCCTCCAGATATTGTTGGACTGCAACGTCCATCATTCCTCATCACTGGTTATTCTGGCTTGTGCTAATGGGAGTTGGTGTCCCACGATATCTAGATGGCCTCACATTCCCCTCCCTTGGGCTATGAAAATTAAATACATTCATTGATACAAAGAAATAATTCTGCATGTTAGAGCTAAACAGTCAGGAGCAGCCTATAATTTTCATGCCCTATGTGCTGCTTTTAAGCACCAGAAGCATCTGACTGGATGACACTGGAAAATTAGGCAGGCTTTGACTGTTATTGCACTACTTTCTTTTAGCAACATTCCCTCTGCACACTAGAGCTGTGATTAATTGACCACGTAGGTTTTAATTCTTAGTACACATTGGATCCAGCTTTATATCTGCCCCTTCCCGAATAATTTTAAACTGTGAGGCTGCAAGCAGCAATAGTGCAGATCCTTTACCTGCTGAGTGCTTTAAACAGAAAATACCAAGCACCAGAGTGGTGTCGTGGATAATGCCTCAGAGTAAAATTCAGGAGACCTGGGTTCAAATCCTTACTCAGCCATGATAACTCTAGAGAGCAGCAATGGTAAACCAGTTGTTGAACATCTCACATGCCTCAAAAACCCTGTTTGGGTTGCCATAATGCAGGAAGTGACTTGACAAGCAGGTTGGGTACAACAGTAAACAAAACACAGTGATAATTACAATGTTATAGATGGCAGCCACACCCAGTAACATTGGATTAATTAATTTAGTTTGGGGTGAACAAATAGCACCCTGCATACAACCTGCTTTTAAGCATGAGCAAAAAAGCAGCTAACGTGAGCGCTTACATGAACAAATAAACAATAAAATAAAATTCCAGTTCTTCGACGTTCATCCCAATTCAAGAATCCTTCAAGTTGCATCTAAAAAGGGGGATGAAGCCGGGGTGAACCATGTCTGAAATGGAATTGAACGATGTGTTCTGGTTTCCGAAATAAATAGCAATTAATTCCAGCCACTTTCACACACAGTTCTAGCCGTTTGGGAGTTCTGCAGTAATTACTCTTACACGCCCCAAACAAACGCGGGGCGGCTCCGCATGGCTGTGATTTATCCCCAAATAAAACTTTCCAAATTTCTCGAATGTTTACCTCTTGTTAAGCCTGGGAGAGGCAGACCCTTCCGCTTCCTAAAACAAGGCACAGACTACAACTCCCAGCAACGAATACGCCATTGAGCTTTACGGCCGATTACTGCAGGTTCCAGGGCGATTTTTGCGCCTATTTTTTTGTTTGCAAAGCCAGCCGTCTCCCTTGCTGGGCCCACGGGTCCTCAGATGAGCTATTTAAATTATGCAGATTCAAAGCAAAAGTGGCACCTTTGAGACTAATATATGTATTCCAATGTTAGCTTTTGCCGGTTACAGTTGTTTCCCTCAGTAAATATTTAAGCCATGGGCTTGCCTAATTATTACCAGAAGAAAAGACTCACTGGACAAGACAGTAGCATTAGAGAAAGTGGCAGGTGGTAGGAAAAGAGGAAGCCCTAATATGAGATGGATTGACTTGCTAACGAACCATGGCCTTTAACCAGCAAGACTTGAGTAGATTGCCTAATAACAGAATGTGTGGAAGCTCTTAAATAATAGTACTAATCGTGTACTATTATTTAAAGTCAGACAGTTCTGACCTGACAGTCAGAACTGTCAAGTCAGTTCTGACTTTGGAGGTCGTTTTCAGAGTTTTCTATGTAGAGAATGCTCAGACGTGGTTTTCCCTTCTTTTCTTCTGGGGGCATCCTGAGACTGTGCAGCTTGCCCAAGGCCACACACAGGCTGGCTCTTCTGGAATTAATTCATAGGGTCATAAAAAATCAGAAGTGAATTGATGGTACATAACACTCATGATTTTGCATATACATATAAACCTGTGGTCTAAATATTCTACATCATGTGTTTTAGGAAGTTGATTGTAATTCACATAATCCATTCTGGAATAAATCTTTTAAAGATGACACAATTCTTTGGTTTTGATAATCAGTATACGGTAAGCGATGAAGTAGACTATCAGGGTCTTTGACAATTGCTCCAGTTTAAATTAGGCTCTCAGGATGGCAGGATCTTCATAACTAGCAAACGCACATTCACTTCTTGATGACTGGGGGTATATCAACTGTTGTGGTGTGTATTTTGAATGAATTATTACAACACAATGATTTCAATGTTGTTTTATTGAGCTAAATCCTATGACAGTAATAAGCAGAGTCTTTAAAAGCAATGGAGCTTAAATAGTGAACATCAGGTACCTTTCATTTCAGTGGCTCTGCTCTAAGTAAGACTAACACTGGATGTAGCCCAGTCTTCCTCATGTGGTTTTACTGCTTTTATAGCTCTAGGTATGGTTGTTTTTATTTCATTGGTTCCACTCTGCCTTGTTGACATTTGTGCAAACTGAATATATCAGAGTTGGGCAGCCTCCAGAGGCCTGGGTGCTGAATCTTAGAGGGCTGCACTATGTAAAATTTATGAAAATTTACATTTTTTCTGGAAAAGTTTTTCCCTGTTTTTTTTAAATTCCAGAATTTTTTTTGGAAATTTTCAGAAATTTTACATCTCTAGGCCACACCCACTCTTGTGATTTGTTCTTCCACATTTTATTCCTCACAATTTAAAACAAACAAACAAACCCGAGGAAGCCCCTTTGCACCTTCTGGTGGCCAAAACTATTTTCAATGTTTTAAATTTATGGGAGGTTGAGGGCCTCTAGCTGGCTGGATAGCTCGGTGGTTTAGGTCTCTGGCTACGGAGCCAGAGGTTGGGAGTTCTGTGCCCCACTGGGCCTTCTGCAAGTACAGCCAGACCGTGTGGTCTTGGGTAAGTTGCACAGTCCTAGGGCACCCCCAGAGGAAGGAAAAGGGAAAGCACTTCTGGAAAACCCTGGAAAAGGGTCACCATAAATCTGGATGGACTTGACAGTACATGATTATTATTATTGAGGGCTGCAGCAATGCTGGAGATAGTGATGCTAAGAGATAGTATTGTTGCACTATAAACCACTTGAATGGAGATGTTGTCAGAATGCCCCCAAAGCATGGCTGGAACTAGATTAGTGGTGCAGAATGTGTGGTCTTCCAAACGGTGGGCTACACTTTGCATTTATCCTTTACCAATCACTAGAACTGGTGGAAAGGCCACCCCTTCCCCATCCTTGGAAGAGAATTTGCTTTCCATATATCCTCACCCTGCCTTTTCCCCCCTCTAGTCTAGCCGACTGTGTGAGCACCAAGCACCATCTAGCGGCCAACATCTGGAACTGCAATGTATAAACAAGTTTTTGCATTTATTTCATCTGAAACAACAAAGAATCATTTTGCTCCTTGTGTATTTGGCACAAACGTTTGTGGACTGCAACTCATTTTCTTCAGATCCATGGGGTATAACCGCAATAGGCAGACTCTGGTGTGGTATGGCTTTGGGTAAGATCGCTATCTGTCCGCTTTTCACTGGAACGTGTTAAAACAGACAACCTGCACATTCCAGAACCATAAATTATCTGAAGAGGGGGAAGATACATTAACATAGTGTTTTTGTCTCTAGGCCTGACCTTCTTCAAGTATGACTTGCCACCATCTTTTCGGTTCTGCTTGGAATGGTAGAGAACACATTAGAGCTGTTTGGAGAAGCAGGAAGTTAATGAGTTAAAATAATGTTTTCACCTATATTTTATTTATTTCATTGCAGTCATATCCACCTGTTCCTCCAAGGAGTTCAAGATTCCCTCTTAATTTGTTTTCTCCTCACAATAACCTGTAATGATGGATGATACTATCTCAAAGTTACCCAGTGAGTTTGGCAGTTGGGTAAGGATTGGGACCCTAATCTCTTGTGAGGAAATCAGATGGGTTATGTTGTCCTTTTCTAGACTTCTCCAGGTGGCGTTTTATCTACACTAGAAAGACTTGTTTTGCTCTTGTTGTAAAAGGAAAAATAGAAAATAATTTTAAGGTTCTTAGTTCCTCTGGCAAGGTCTTGAAAAAGAGAAGAACGGTTGGAGGAAAACCCCCCCACACACACACACACACTGGTGATTTGCAAATATAGGTAAGAGGTTTATTGGAAAAGAGAGAAAGAGAAAGAGATAGGTCTTGCAAGACGGAGCTCAAGTGGTCAGTGACCAAAACAAACAGCTCCTCAGACTGAAGAAGCTACCGTGTTTCCCCAAAAATAAGACAGGGTCTTATATTAATTTTTGCTCCAAAAAACGCATTAGGGCTTATTTTCAGGGGATGTTTTTTTTCCCATGGACAACTATCTACATTTATTCAAATATAGTCATGTCATCTTCTTCTGATTGCTGCACAATGGTGGAGGGCGGGGTTTCACTTAACTGGGGCTTATTTTGGGGGTAGGACTTATATTACGAGCATCCTGAAAAATCACACTAGGGCTTATTTTCAGGTTAGGTCTTATTTTGGGGCAAACAGGGTACTTGGATGAGGAGCGAAACATTTCAACCAATTGCTATGACTCAACTTCCAGAGAACCTCACCTGGATGACTGAGAATCTTCACAGATATAAGCAGCACAAAGGTTACAGAAATCCATACAGACTTTATAAAGCTCTTTATCAAAACAGTGGAATAAGTGATGCTGTCAGTTCCAGGACGACAAGGTCTGGGTTTTCTGGAAGCATCTTTGCCCAAAGTAGCTTAAAGTTACATGTGCCCTTTGAAGTAGTTACTGTTGCCTCAAAAAAGACACCAGAACATGTCCTTTGGCCCTGTCCCAGTCCTATTTGGGTGTTCCCTTTTGAGAATACAAAGGCACATCGTAAATATAACCACACATCTTTTGCATGTTACTATTGATGCAGTGTGAATGGACGTTGCTCTTATTTCATGTGATATTCCTACTTCCCCTCTGTTGTCTTCTTGGTTCTGGTCCTTGGCCAGACTGTTCTCTTGTACTCCTGCAAGGCTGCGCATGTTTTCAGACCTTGTCTTTGTGATCTTCCTGGCGAGTCAGCAAATAATATTTACAAAGCTTTCAGTGCCTTATGTTTCGGAGAGATGCTTTCTGGGCAGGCTGATTCAAAGTTTCTGTGATTGGTAAAGTTTAATAGACAATTGCATTATTGGAAACAAATGGTTGTTAGAAGGAAAGAAATGGGAGCAATATATAATATGTTTAACACTCTGATCCCAGGCTGCTTCAAGAATGTACCATGAGGACACCACATTCCATTCTTAATTGCTTGTCAGCCAAGGCTCTCATGAGAATCGAAAGGAGGGGACTGAGAGAAGTTACATTTTGAGGGTGAAGTTACTGGACAAAGGACTTGAACCTGGTCGGATAACATCACGTTGGGGGAACATGGATTTAAGACCTAGCAAGAGGCTAGTTAGTAACTTTTTAGCTAATTGCTTTTCAATTGCCAGAGGGACTGACTTGCTACCTGCTGGTTTCTCGTGATGATGGATTATGGTTAGGTAAAGGTAAAGGTTGCCCTTGACATTTAGTCCAGTCGTGTCCGACTCCAGGGCACGGTGCTCATCTCCGTTTCCAAGCCATAGAGCGAGCGTTTTGTCCGAAGACAGTTTCCGTGGTCACGTGGCCAGCACAACTAGACACGGAACGCCGTTACCTTCCCACCGAGGTGGTACCTATTTTATCTACTCGCATTTACATGCTTTCGAACGGCTAGGTTGGCAGGAGCTGGGACAAGCGACGGGAGCTCACTCCGCCGCGTCGATTCGATCTTACAACTGCTTGTCTTCTGACCCTGCAGCACAGAGGCTTCTGCGGTTTAACCCACAGCGCCACCACGTCCCTATGGTTAGAGAGGCAGAATTAGATACTAAGCTTTGAATACTTAGGAAATGTTAGGTTTTAGATAGAGATAGCCAGCTTTTATTATTTGATGTGGATTGTTTTCATGCAAGCTCTCTTAATTATCTGAATATGAATTGCTTGATGCTTTTGCGTTGTTTTGAAGCTGTACAACTGCCTTTTTGAATTCTTTTACTTTTTAATAATTTTTAATAAATCTTTTTATATTTTATCCAAGTGTGATCTTTGGGGGGGAAAGGAGTTTGAATGTCTAAAGAAGGTGCCTGGCCAAACAGCTATGTTTGCTACTTTAAAGTATTTTGGGTGGACTACCTTGTCTGGTTGGTATGCTGAGTACAAAGTGCACAATCAGGAGAATTTCTGTCTCGGGTAAGGGGCAGGTGAAAACCTATGTTAGAAGCTTACCCATAGTTGCTAATTCACGCACCCTCTGGGTCTTCACCAAGACTGGGTTCAAAGGGTGGTGAAAGGTAGTAACTACAGTGCTTCCTTCACCTAGTGGAATGCCCTTTTAGGGGGGTTCGTTACAGTCTCTAAGCACTACCATGGGAATAGTCAACCTGGCAGCCTCCAGATATTGTTGACTTTCAGCTTGCATTGGTCCCAACAAACACGATTGACTGTCACTACCCAACAACATCTGGATCAGGGGGGTGTTGGCCAATAGCATCTGGAGGAATTAGGTCAAAGTTATCTCTGCACTGCAGCATAGTTCAAAAATGAAATATGTCAGGAACAGGACTTGAACTCACATCTCTAACTGGAGACCAGAACATCCAGAGCAAGGAGCCTGATGCTAGACCACTCAGCCATCACGGCACCTACTCTGTCTCTTTCTTTCTGCTCCCATTTGAAGCTTGTACTTACACCTTCAGCTTGTATTTGTGCTACTGCCACACCCATGGTAGTAGCATTTCTGCTTCTGTCATCTAGAGCTTGCACTTCTAGGTGACAGTAAAAGGGAGAAGAGATTGTCAGGATGGCTGAGTGGTCTAAGGCACCAGACTTGATTGCTCGATTGCTCAGAGGGTTCCAAGCTTCATAAAGAAGTTGTGGGTTCAAATCCTTCTTGTGACTTATCTCATTTTTGACAGCCAGTGTGATGCAGTGCAAGAGCAGGCAACCTAGTGCTCTGCTGGCAGCCTAGCACTGTGGTGAGAGGGAGCAAGAGAGTGTGTGTGTGTTTTTAAAAAAGGGAATAGCGTCTGTACCCTTTGAAACAAATTGTTGCCTGTTTTATGCCATGTGATGGTCATGAGCTATTTTCGTCTTTCTTTCTACGGGAAAACCAAATTTGCTCCAAAAATTGGCATGTCACTGCATTTTGCTCCCCAAGCTCTCCCCACTTCAGGATAAAAGAACAGCCAGCCCTATGTTAGATCAGACAGGAGGTCTGTTGAGTCTACCCTTCCATTCTCAAGCTAGGAAGAAACCTGTAGTGGTTTCTTTTAGTATTAACTAAGAAGGAACTTCCATTCCCTGTTGTCTGTCCCAAGGATATTCAGAGAAAAATTGCCTTATTTATTTACTTATTTAATTTGATCAAACACTCTTCTTCTGTAAGGGAATCCACACAGAGTGACATCCATAGACTGTCCAGCCTTCCATTAATTTGCCTTCCCTTGCCCACAAGTCATGCCAAAAAATGGATGCTCTGTTTGACAGAGCCGATTCTACCATTAGGCAGAGTGAAGCAATTTGTGGCAGATGCCAGAGGGGCAGCAGTACTCACCCTTCACCTCCACACATTGAAAATTAGCTTGTTTTTGTTTTTGATTGGCCTTTGAGAGGTTAAGAACAGGCTTCACTTGCAAGTCTGATTTCTCAGGCACAGAGCTTTGAAGAAATGGTGTGCCTAGTGGGAAACTTATCCCTCCTCCTATAGAGGTCAACAGACATTCTTAGAAGGAAGCTGAGGAAGAACAACTGCCTTTTAGTTTTGCACCTGCTCTCCCAGCCATCAGTCCTACCAGAGAATCAACCTGCCTTGGCCCACAACATCACTTTGACTTATACTCTGATAGCCATCCAATGGGGCCAAATGTACACAGCTGCTTGTTGGTAGGAAGCAAAGTAACACTCTATTTATTTATTTTATTTATTTATTTATTAGATTTATAGACTGCCCATCTAGAATGGGTCTACTCTGGGCGGTTTACATATAACATAAAAATAAAATCCAGATTGATCACAGAGTCCAAGATGGGAAAAGAAGAAAAGAAGAAAGTGAGAGAAAAAAAGAAAAGGGGAGATAGGCTAGGTAATGGCTGTAGGGAAGGCCTGCCTGTATAGCCATGTCTTCAAGTTAGTCTTCAGCATATTGGTGACACGAAGCTCCACATCCCCGGATGACACCCCCCCAACAGCCTCATATAGATGTTAAACGGCATTGGGGAGATGATCGAACCCTGCGGGACCCCACAACTGAGGGACCACGGGGCTGATACATTCCCCCCAAGCTGCACTCTCTGGGGACGGCCCTCCAAGAAGGACTGGAGCCAAGCGAGAGCAAGGCCACCAATCCCCAACTCGGAGAGCCTCCCCAGGAGGATACCGTGGTCGACGGTATCAAAGGCGGCTGAGATATCAAGGAGGACGAGCAAGGACATTTTGCCCCTGTCGGCCTCCCTAAGTAGGTCATCCAGCAGGGCAACCAATGCCGTTTCCGTGCCGTGGCGCGGCCTGAAGCCCGACTGAAACGGATCCGGGGCATCGGTTTCATCCAAGAGAGCCTGAAGCTGGTCGGCCACCACCCTCTCAACTACCTTGCTAAGAAAAGAAACATTGGCGATGGGCCTATAATTGCCAATGTTGTCTATGTTGCAAGCCACGGGGAGAGAAAGTGTGGTGTAACGGTTGGGGTGTTTCACCCAGTCTAGGGCAATCCTAGATTCAAGCTCCACCTTGGGCTACTTACAGTACTTACATTCTGCCTGACCTACCTACCTCACAGGGTTGTTGTGAAGCTAAAGGTGAGGAAGAGGAGAGCCATGCTGGATGCAAGGGTGGCAGCAGCACCAGCCCCTCACCTCCGCGTTGTAAATTAGCTTGCTTTTCTTTCTGATTGGTCGTTGGGAGGCAAACATGGTGCCCTTTTCAAATCTGATTTCTCAGGGCACAGGGCTTTGAAGGAACTGCCTGGTCACTGAAGCTAAAATGAGATGCATGGAACCGATCAATCAAGGTACCATTAGGTCCATATGCTATTGCGGCTCTGCATCCACTGCAACATACAAGGGGGGGGGGGGGCGGAATCTGCCACTCGGAGACTCCCTGATGGGTAAGCCTTCCTTCCTTCCTTCTCTCCGTCCCTCATCCTCCGGTTTCCAAGCGGCCCAAAGCGGAGGCTGGTTGTTTTGCAGCCACCAGAGGGCTCTGGGTATGGCTCCAGGAGAGAAGGAAAAACGGCTCTTTCCTCTTTCTCTCTCCTCGCTGTTTCCTCTGCTCGGGGCGTCGGGCTTTGAGCTTCCTGGGTGACTCGGATACAGTGACACACACACACACACACGCACACACACAGAGAGAGAGAATCGGGCCAGCGTCCCGGGTGGGACGAATGCCAGGCGGGGTGGAGCCCTCTCCCCCGCATCCGCGTTGCCCGGCCAAGGTGGGAAAGGTGCCATCTGCTTTTCTGGGAAGGATTCCTAGGGCGCTGGCATGACCCGGTGTGGAGATGCTGGGAGAGCTAAAGGCGGAAACGGGAGGTGCGAGGTATATGGTGTGTCTTTAAAATACCGCGTTTCCCTTTAAGCTCATGGCATCGTGCCTGCCGGCTTGAAGGGCCTGCATGCTGACCCTGAGACATCACTTAGCCCCAATTATTTGGGAGGTGGGGCAGGGTGTTAAATTATCTGCTGGAAAGAAGAAGAAAAAAACAGCGAAGAGTTTTGTGACACCTGAAAGACGCTCGCGTTTTATTTGGCATACCCTTTCATGGATTACAGCAGCAGGCTTCCTCGGATGCATGGAGCATGGTTTCTATTTGACCTAGATATTTGTGCACAGGGTGGGTGGATAGAATGCAGAAGGGGCAAACATTAGAATCTAAGAATCGGAAGGGATCCCAGGGATCATCTGGTCCAGCCCTCTGCCAGTGCATGTAATGATGGCGATCTGAACTGAGCATGTAATAAATAGTTTATTTATTTATTTAAAATATTTTACCCCTAGCATCTATCTACATCCTAGCATAAATTGTCAGATTTCACATTGGAATAACTGGGGCGGATCTAGTATGAAACTAATGGAGCGTCAGGGTCCCTAATCTCACAGGGCCCCCAGAAACAACTTTAATCCACCTTGCTTAAAACATTTGTGGTGATCTGTCATGGAACAATCCTGTTGAAGAAGTTAACAGTAGTTACCCAGATCTCATTGCAAACGTGTAGATCTGTCACTGGGTATAGTGGTGATAAATCACAGTCAAAACCAAATAAAAGCAAAGGTTAGTTTGGGGTTCCGATTTCATGAGCCAACCCATTTGACAAAATACAGTTTTGTCTGCAGTTTGGCCCTGAAACTAAGTTATTAGCACCACAGAGAAAGCCAAACTCTAATGATCAAAACGGACAACCCATTTTGCTAAAAAATGCTACCAGCAGAGAGACCTCTGTAAGAAAGATACTATTTAAAGTCTATGTGAAGTCTTTTGAGGCAGGGATGGTCTTTAGCATTGGTGATTTTGTCCTCTGGGTGGAGCTTGGAGGGGAAGCACTCCCTTGCTGAGACCGTGGGCTGCCCTAATGATCAGAAAGGCTGGAGGGAATAGAAATGCAAAAGTGACAGGTAGTAAAATTGTATAAATAGTAGTCATGTAGGAAACAAAAAATAGATGGTAATACAATTTGTCCAGCATAGATGAATTGATAGTACATGGGAGTGAGATAAAAATCCTTTGCTCCTTTTCAAGCTGCAGGAGACATTGTGGAACCTCTTGATGAATTCCTGTTCCACTGTTTCCCTTTGGAATTTGTCTTTATCTTCCCTTGGTTCAAGGATGAGCCTTATGAGGTCAAAGAAGGTGCAGGCACGGAGGCCGGAGTGTTTCTGGACTGGTTTTGGAACACTCCACCCCTTGGGACAATGTATTCTTTTCACATAGAGGCTGAGCCCCTATTGGTCTTAGGCAAAAAATGTGTACTGCTGCCTCTGCACTGCCAGAAGTAGTGAGCTAGCTGCCTTTGAGTCCTGTGCAATGTGAGGAGGGAAGGGGAATTTATTTCTCGGGCAGCAAAATGCTTTTGGCACCCTGATTAAAGAAGAATGTTCGTTGGCTTCAGCTACATGGCTTTGGCATGCGAAGGCTCAGCTGGAATCTCCTTAATGCCTCCTTTTAAAAATCCTCTAGTAGGTTGTAGACTAATCTCTCCTGCTTCCTTTTCTTTCCTTTCCTTTCCGCTTTCCCTCCAGGTACCACAAAGACCTGCTCTCTGCCGCTCAGATACGTAGTCTTGCTTGTCTGTTCAAGGAGGTACTGCCCGACATTAATTATTGTAGCACAACCCTCGAGACCCTGGTTCTCTCTCTGAGGTGTGTGGGACTATGATTCCCATCAGTCCCTGGTAGCAGAACCAGGCTGGTGGGCTTTAATGGGAATTGAAGTCCAACTCATTTAGAGGAGGGCGCCAAATTAGAGAATATTTGTATAGATCCTCAGTATACTGCCTACTCCAGATTACTTCATTGAAACACACCCTTAAATTGGTTTAATCACTCTGATTTCTTCCCACTTTCGTATTGGTGAAACAGGGGAGTTAATCCTTCTTCATGATTGTGAGTTTGAATACATAACCTGGTATTTTACACTGAGTTAATCCATCTGAAATAAATGTAGCCGTGTGTATGAAATGCCTTGATACTGATTCTCTGTCCATTGCATCTTCTGTGCATTCCTGCAGCCAGAACTCTGGACACCAGATGTGGATTCACATTCCTGAGGTTTTCAGCATTCCTGTAAAAGTAAAGTTTCTAGACCTCACAAATAAAGTTGCAAACTTTAAAATATTAAGAACTTTAAAAAATATTGTATTTTTTTAACAGTGTAAGCCACCTTGGGTCCTTTTAAAGGAGAAAGGCAGTGTAAAAATATATTAAATAAACTTAAGCCCTTATTTCAGGTTGTGCAAGGCAGCATCTGTGAGGAGTGAAGGCTGAAAGATTTCTGTGCTGTCCACAGTTTATGTATTTGTACCCAGAGATGCCCAGTGCATGGCCTCTTTCCTCTCTTACACTTCTTTTTCTTCCCCCGTCCTTCTTTTTAGGGAAATTACACACTTTGGTTCTTTTGTGCCCATTCATTTGCCCATGTTGTGATTGTTTAAGCAGCTTGTGTGGTGGTGACTGTGGTTTATTAGCTCCTAAAATGAGTAAAGAAATTTGGAGCAGTAGGGAGGCAAGTTTGATGATTTGTCTATAGATTTGCTTACAACTAGGAAAGAGATGGCTACGGACCCTAGACTATGACTCCCATTGTCCTTCCATATTGACCATGCTGGCTAGACCTGATGGGAGTGGCAACCCAGCAATATCTGTCAGGCTGCATATTCCCCATCTTTTAAGTATTTGGGGGGGGGGGGATGAAGACTCCTGGTCAGTATCTTGCTTTTGTGGCTATTGGCTGGATAGTTCAGTGGGATAGGCATCTGGCTGCAGAGCCAGAGGTTGGGATTTCTGTGTGTCCCAGAAGAGCCAGCCTGTGTGGCCTGGGGAAAGCTGCACAGTCCTAGGATGCCCCAGAAGAAGGGGATGGCAAACCACTTGATGGCACACACACTGATTTAGTAGTAAATGACCAAGATCCTGAAAATGTCATCTTTTAAAGAGCGTCTACCTCTTTCACAGTGCTGCTTTGCACTTGGTTTGGCAATCAGGGTGGCAAAGTGCCCCGAGTGGGGTGGGGGAGAATGGATTTTGGCCAGGGACGTTTACTTGCTAATTCCTACATTATCTGGACATGATCTCGCCTGCAGATTATAACAGATGGTTCAAGGATAATTTAATGGTTCGACTCTTCTTGTTTCAGATGCCAGAGGCCTCCGCAGTAGAAGCTGCATTTCCCCAAAGAGCAACAAAGCCTTCCCTGGAGTATCATGCAGGAGAATTATGAGACGCTGATCTCTCTGGGTGAGGATCAGTTTCTCCCAGGAAGTGTGGCTGGGCATAAAAACAGTAGGGTTGGATCAAAACAAAGCTTCACTCCAGGACTGGGAAAAGTTTGACTCTCTTAGTCAGTGTGGACAATGGTAAGGAACTGTGGGATGGGTAGTCCATAATATCCCCAAAAGTCAAAGTTTCCCACCCCGGTTCATGGTGTCTCACATCATTTCTCCAACAGCAACCACTCATGTGTTTCTGGAAGCTCATGAACAGCGCCACCCTTTAATTAGCCCTGATCATCTAGCCCTCGAAAGCTATACTGCCTCCGAACATGGAAGCTTCAATTTGGTTTAGAACGGCTGACAGACTCAACTTTTGTGTACTTAATCTAATCACAAATAATCTCTGGCAGTGTAATCTGACTGGAAGAATGAAAGGCAGACGGCTGCGGTAGAGAATTAGTATTAAGCTCATGCTTCAGCATGGTGACACAGGACAAAGGGTGCCTACGTACTCAAATCAAAATGAGACTGCCAAGCCTGCCTTGTGTTTTTTGATGGTGTCCTTTCAACTCTTTCTTGTTAGCAGAAGAAATGGCGATCAGCCTGCCTCGGATCACCACTCTGGCTGAATCACACCGGAGAGGGCTGGCATCAGGTATATGATTACATGTGCTCTCTGTGTTGGAAGGGGCCTCTAAGGCCTTTGAGCCCAACCCCCTGCTCAGTGTAGGAATCCAAATCACAGTGTATCTGACAAAGGGTTTTTCAATTTTCTCTTGAATGCCTCCAGCGTTGGAGCGCTCACCACCTCCTGAGGTAATTGGTTCCATTGTCGTACTGCTCTAACAGTTAAGAAGTTTTTCTTGATATTCAGTTGAAATCTGGCTTCCTGTAGCTCGAACCTTCATTTGTCTGTACCTCTGAGCTTGTGTTTCCCTCCCCTTTCCAATTCAGTTTAAAGCCCTCCTGATGAAGTTCTTCATGCTGTGGCCAAACACATTCTTCCTGCTCCTAGTGAGGTGCAACCCATCACTTGCCAGCAGTCCATCTTTCAGGAAGCATAATCCGTGGTCCCAAAATCTAAATCCCTCATGTTGCCACCAGTTTTGTAGCCAGTTTTTCACCAGGTGTATTTCCCCTACCCTTTCTATTCCACTTCTGAGTAGTGGTAGGATGGACAAAGACTAAGGAAACACAGCAGATATTCTGTATCCTATTTGCCTCATTAGTACAAGCAAGAAACCCAAGTCCTGCATGTGAAGTAAATTCTATGAACTGGCACAGTTTTTGAAGGAGAGGGTTGGTGTTTTTTTTTTTTTTTTGGCATGATATATTTTTTCAGGTGCTTGCAGTGTTTTGGCAGAATAAGAAACTACATGGAGGTGGAACACATGATTGCGCAACCAAGTTTTCTTTACTGTTGTTCTTATGGCTGCTTTTTTTTGGTATTTTTATTTTACAAATTAGCTTTTGTTTTTCTTATATCTACGTATAACTAAAACAGAGGACCTGAATGATCAAACAAAATGATGGCCTTCCACTTTCTGTCCCAGATGAACAACATTCACAAATGATATATTGCAGAGTAAAAGAATCTTTAAGGCTGTGAAGTTCTACCTTTGCTTTCTCTCATCAGCTGGATTTCCAGTTTCCAAACCTGACTTGCTCTCCTGGATGGACCGAGGGGAAGATCCCTGGGTTCCAGACCTTCAGGAGTCTGAAGGAAGCCTGCTGCCAACTGACACAAGCTTCCCAGGTGAGGAGCCCCTATTTAGAAAAAAATGGAGTTGAAATACAGAACATAAGAGCAGCTGTACTGCTTCACCATCCACTCATATATTTAAGGGATTGGTTTTGACCTTTAAAGCACCTGAAGGCCTAGGCCCCATACATCTGAACAACTTGCCTATCTTGAACCTGTTTAGTAATTAAGATCTGCAGGAGAGGCCATTTTGAAAATAGGTAGCTGAACTCCACTTGTTGGGATATACAGTGGTGCCTCGACTTACAAACTTAATTGGTTCCGGAACTCCAGTCATAACTCAAAATGGTCGTAAGTCGAAGCACCATTTCCCATTGAAATGCGTTGAAATGCAATTAATCCATTCCGGCTGAAGGAAAAAATCACCAAAAAAAATAAATAAATCACTGCAAGACCCATCGGAAACGCGATTAATCTGTTCCGGCTGAAGGGGGGCGGGGGGGAAGAAAAGCAAGCAAAGTGTGCAAGACCCATCGGAAATGCAAAAAAAGCAAAGCAGAAAGCAAGCGAAGCGTGCAAGACCCATCGGAAATGCAAAAAAAGCAAAGCAGAAAGCAAGCGAACCCCGCAAGACCCATCGGAAATGGGGAAAAAAACCCCAAAAAGCAAGCAAACCCCCAAGACCCATCGGAAATGGGGAAAAAACCCAAAAAGCAAGGAAACCCCCCAAGACCCATCGGAAATGGGGGAAAAATACCAAAAAACAAACAAACCCCCCAAGACCCATCACAGCACAGAAACATAACCCCTCCCCCCCCCCAGCCCAAAACCACGCTGCAAAACCCATCCGGAACAGCCTTTTCCCCCTGCATTTTTCTGTTCCTAACTGGAAGCTCCGGCCGCAAGTCGAAGCAAAATTTTGCAGCCGGAGCTGGTCGTAACTCGAAATGGTCGTAAGTCTGGACGTTCGTAAGTCGAGGCACCACTGTACGGGAAACAGTCTTCTCCTGTGTCACTGCCAGACATTGAAGTGTACCTCCTACAGAGCTGAAATTCATCCTTCCTCTTCCTTGCATTCAGGATGGGGTTCAAGGCACATATTTAAACTTTAAAAAAATTGTTTCTAAGTCTTTTTTTAATTGGTTGCTGTGGTTATTCTTTATTTCTGAGGGGCAATACAGGCATCACATTGTACTGAGGCCTACTGGGATGGGGTAAAAAAATTGTCTCCCACATCTTATGAGAGCCAACAGCAAAAGAAAATGGAGTTCCCAAAGCTCTATTAGTTGTCCTATTGTTAGAGTGTTACATTTCTTTTACTATACAACCCTTGAGAGTGTATTTAAACTACACCATTAAGGCAGTATGACACCACTTTAAATATCATGAATCCTCCCTGTGGACCCCAGGAATCTGTAGTTTGGTTGAGATATTCAGAACTGTCTGCCAGAGAGTTCTAGTGTGTTCCTTTAAATGACAAGCACTAGAGTATTTTTAGGAAAACATGTTAAGTGCTTCACTAGATGTCCTTAGGAGGGAGTCATGGCAGTAAAAGCGCTATCAAACTGCTGTCGCTCTGTAATGTGGATATGCTGAAAAGGAATGAAAAATGCCAGCATAACGAAACAAGCAATACTAATAAATATTTGGCTAGTTTATTGGAGGAAAAGGTATATCTGAGCAGTCAGCTCATCTCTGCACTGTTTGTCTCTTCAGGGGATGAGCTGAGGAGGAAGAATGAGGAACTTCCTCAGGAAAAAACTCGGAGCAAGACAGACCTGCAGGCAGAAGGCATCTTAGGAGAGAATTTCGTTGAGGGTGTGAGCCAGCCAGTGGGGACAAAGCTGAGACACTTGATAACAGAGGGGAAAGAACCCCAAAATCAACTGCTCCCTCAGCCAACGGGTACTGCCAAAGCTCTGCTGCCTCTTGGTAAGCCACTAGTGGGTGAGAGAGGCCACCAATGTACAGACTGTGGTAAAAGCTTTAGCCAGAAGTCCAACCTTTTCAGGCACCAGCGGCTTCACCTGAATGAGAGGCCCCACAAGTGTGATGGCTGTGAGAAGAGCTTCTCTGAGGCCGAAGCGCTGGCCAGGCACCGTAAGTGCCATGCTGGTGACAAGCCGTACAAATGTGAGGACTGTGGGAAAAGCTTCAGCTGGACCTCACACCTGGAACGGCACCGGCGGATCCACACTGGGGAGAAACCCTATGAATGCAAGGAGTGTGGGAAAGCCTTCAGTGTTGGGTCGCACTTGGAGAGGCACCGGCGGATCCACACGGGAGAGAAGCCGTATCAGTGCAAAGAGTGTGGGAAAAGCTTCACCGTCAGCTCCACCCTGGTCCAGCACCAACGGACCCATGCCAATGACAAGCCCTACCAGTGCAAGGATTGTGGGAAAGGCTTCACCCTCAGCGCTAATCTGATTGCGCACCAGAGGAAACATATGGGCCAAAAGCCTTACGAGTGCCCTGACTGTGGGAAGAGTTTTAGCTTCACTTCCCACCTGGAGAGGCACCAGAGAATCCACACGGGGGAGCGACCTTACCAATGCACGGACTGCGGGAAAAGCTTCAGCCGCAGCTCTCACCTCTATCGGCACCAGAGAATCCACACGGGTGAGAAGCCACGACAGTGTGCCGAGTGTGGGAAAAACTTCTACCTCAGTGCGTCTGCCCTCTATCACCTCCAGATCTCCCCAAGTAGCGGCAGGGATCCCACCAAATGTGCCGAATGTAGCCGCAAACAAACTATTGCTCCTGAACCTCCACCTCCACCCTCACCACTCATTTGTCGTGAGAAACCATTTAAGTGCCTGGACTGTGGAAAAGGTTTCGGCCAGAATTCCTCACTGGTGAAACACCAGAGAATCCACACAGGGGAAAAGCCTTATCAGTGCCCGGAGTGTGGGAAAAAGTTCAGCTGGTGCTCAGCTCTGATCAAACACAAGAGGATCCACACAGGAGAGAAACCCTATCGGTGTGAAGAGTGTGGGAAGGCCTTCAGCGTCAGTTCCCACCTGGAGAGACACCAGCGTGTGCACTCGCCTGACAGGCCCCACAAATGCACCGAATGTGGGAAAACCTATGGGGAACTGGCCTCTTTGGTCAAGCACCAGAAATCCCACATGGCTGAGAGCAAACGTTACCAGTGCTCCGACTGCGGGAAAAGCTTCAGTTGGAGCTCCCACTTGGAAAGACACCAGAGAATCCACACAGGGGAGAAACCCTTCAAGTGCGGAGACTGTGGGAAAAGCTTCAGCGTCAGCTCTCACCTGGATCGACACCGGAGAATTCACACGGGGGAAAAGCCCTACCACTGCGCCGAGTGTGGGAAGAGCTTCAGTGTCAGTTCCACCCTCCTGCAGCACCAGAGGACCCACTCAAGTGGGAAGCCCCACAAGTGCAAGGAGTGTGGGAAGCGCTTTGTGGCCAGCGCTCAGCTTCTCACCCACCAGCGGACCCACCGGGGGGAAAAGCCCTACGAGTGCACCGTCTGTGGCAAAAGCTTTGGCTTTGTCTCCCACCTGGAGAGGCATCGGCGAGTCCACACCGGCGAGAAACCTTATCAATGCCCTGAGTGCGGGAAATGCTTCAGCCGCAGTTCTCACCGCAACCGCCACCAGCGCACCCATGCAGTGGATCGGCCCCCCAAGGGAGGCACACGGGGAAGAGCTGACAGTTGCCAAAGCAACTCCTCTTCCTCCAATGCCAGGCAACAGAAGGAGCTAGTCCCTGTTGCTCCTGAACCTCCGCTTTCTCTCATGCCACCCTGGTGGAGTGAGGGGGAGAGAAACTGCAACCCACCAACTGCTCCCACATGGACTGAGGTTCCCAGTCCTTTCCAAGGACCCATCCCCAATGCTGCCCCAGCAGGGGGACCACGGGGGTGGGGCATGAAGAGTTTCTTACCTCCAGATATGTGGAGATTAGGGGAGAGCAGCTCTGGCTGGGCATCTACCCTCACCCAAGAGGGCTGGCCACAACCTCCCCCGACATCCTAATTTGTGGGAGTGGTCATATCTCAATTTCCAGCAGTGGTATAAGGACCAGGGAGTTACAGAGAGAATATTTCCTCCATTGCTGACTGGTTCAAAAACCTGAGTCAGCTATTCTGAAGAACCACACAGTACAATCCTGCTGAGATAATACCGCTTCAGAAGTGGAGGAAGAAAGGAGCACCCCTAAAGGCTTTTTCATGTGAAAAAGAATCCTGCATGTACAAAGCTAACATAAAAGGGAAAAGAAGAAAAATAAGCCAGAATCCTCTTTTCATCTGAAAGGTTTCTGCTTTTGGAAGTGTTTAGTTTCAGGTGCATTCAGTAGTTCTGTAATTCCACATCGGCTGAATGATTCCCAAGGTGGGGTGGATCCCAGGCAGAGAGTGCCAGAACCACTGAATGCACCCGAAACCAAACACTTCCAAAAGCAGAAACCTTTTCAGATGAAAAGAGGATTCTGTTTTATTTCTCTTCTTTTCCCTTTTAGGTTAGCTTTCTACATGCAGGATTCTTGTTGGTTGAACTGGCTGATACTTTCTACATGCAGCTTTCTACCTGCAGGATTCTTATTTCTGGTTGGTTGAACTGGCTCATAAGCCCAGTTTGTTGGGAACAGGTTTAAAGTTTGGGATGTATGGAGCAGGAGATACAGGAGGGATGGGGATGATGTGGTCTTCCAGATGTTGCTGCCAGCATCCCCTGCTGTCATCTGTGCTGATTAGGACTGATGGGAGTTGCAGGCTGGCAATATGGGAGGGGGGAGAGGGGGAACACACATTCCCAGTCACATTTTATTGATACCATTCCTTCAATGATAGGCTGCTGTCTAGCAAGCTTGGGAGAAGTGCCTGGGCTGTTCTTGTGCCTTTAACAGCTTGATATCAGCAGGCCTTGCACATTTAAATTTAAATATTACTTCCTGGTGTCTGAGCATCCAGCTGCTGCAAAAAGTGCAGCTACAAAGACCAAGTGAAATGTTGGCAACCTTTACCTTACCTTGCTGGTATTAGCTCGCAGGTTGGTAGCCTTCAGCCCCCCAGGTATTGCTGAACAACTGCTCTGGTCCTACCTCACTACTGACCAATGCTGGCTAAACCTAATGGGAATTTGGGTTCAACAACATCTGGGGAGGCCACAGTCCTGTTAACAGGTGTAAGTGAAGTGTACCTGTCTGGGTGTTGTTTAACTCTTAACCTCCCAGCATTCTTGATCATTGGCTATGTTGGCTGGGGCTGATGAGACTTGATATCCAGTATCCTCCAAAGAACGCCAAGCTGATTTGCCCTCAAATTGGGCTCATTACCATTGTAAGAACTGTCTGTGGTTCAGGTATGAGTTGAAGGTGGGCTTCCCACAGCTCAGCCCCAAAAGGTTAGGCCCATGTTATAATAAAGACAACCTCTGGCCATGTGCAAAATGATCCATCTAGCACACCTGGGCTTAAGAAGCAGCTGAGCTTCCAAATAAAAGAAGATATCACTTCCTCTGGCTGCCAGCGGCACTCTAAAAATTAACCTGAAAATGAGGGACAGGTATTAGGAAGCTCAAAAGACCCATAGAAGCAATGGTAAGTGGGATCTGTAAGTAGCAGAGTATGGCCGCAATTCTGAACTTGCTATATAGGGAGCTCCATTAAATACAGTAGGTAAAGGTAAAGGTTCCCCTTGACATTTAGTCCAGTCGTGTCCGACTCTAGGGCACGGTGCTCATCCCCGTCTCCAAGCCGTAGAGCCAGCGTTTGTCCATAGACAGTTTCCGTGGTCACGTGGCCAGCGCGACTAGACACGGAACGCCATTACCTTCCCACCGTGGTGGTACCTATTTATCTACTCGCATTTGCATGCTTTCGAACTGCTAGGTTGGCAGGAGCTGGGACAAGCGACGGGAGCTCACTCCATCGCGTGGATTTGATCTTACGACTGCTGGTCTTCTGACCTTGCAGCACAGAGGCTTCTGCGGTTTAACCCGCAGCGCTACCACGTCCCTATTAAATACAGTAAAAGCTTCTAAAACAGTAGTTCCCAGCCTTGATATTCTGGATGTTCTTGGGCTAAAACTCCCAGAGGCCTTCACCTCTTGCTCTGTTGGCCTCGATTTCAGGGAGTTGTAGTCCAAGAACATCTGGGGACCCAAGGTTGAAAACAACTGTTCTAAAGTAAGCATGCACATGATTGCATAGTATGTTGAAAAGTCACAAAAACAAACATCTGTATACACCTTAGGTTTTTCTTCTTTTCAAAATACTGCGGGCATCCACTGGGACAAAATGGTGAGGAATCAGCATAGCTAAAGGGAAGTACATCTTCCACACAACCAAGTTGCCCATGGCCATCACTCCCATGGCCTGCAATGAGATGGCTGCTTTATTGGTCAGCCTTACATGGGGACTAGCCCAATCCATGGATGGTGAGGCTGTCGGGGGCTGCTAGTGTATATGATTCCCTTCATTGCCAGGCAGTATATCTCTGTGTATCAGTTGCTAGGGAACATGAGTTTTGGAGAGGGATGTTGTGCATATATCTGCTTGTGGGCTTCCCCAAAGCATCTGATTGGCTGTTCTGGGGACAGAAGGCCCCATGAAATCATCCCTTGGTGTGATTTGTAGGCCTCTTCTTTGTGTTCAGATCAGTTCATCTTGGATAATTTCTAGCCTTTACTGAACTCAGTGGAGATTTCTTCCGGGTACACACTCTTCAAATCAGACTGACAGTCTTGCTCTTGAAATCTTAGAGCTACCTCAGAAAAAAATTGGCAGCACCTGCAGACAAGAATAACGGAAGTGACTTTTCCAAGGAGCTTGGTTTCAGATTCCACCTAAATTGTCAAAGTGACTGGGTAATTTTTGGCCAGTCACCTTCTTTTAATCTCAGTTCTTCCAACTGGGAAAAATTTACCTCATAGAGTTATGCATGTGAAAACCATAGCTCACTTTGCTCATTAAAATTGTAAACAGATGATAATCAATATTGGGCAGGATAATTATTGTTCTTATTTATTCTTTGTTCCCTCTCTCCCAGCTTGGGTCTTCCTTCCTTCCCTCCTTCCTTCCTTCCTTTAAAAAGGACCCTAGGTGGCTTACATCATTAAAGGATTGTATTTAACACTAACAATGGTGAGTATATAAACAAAGGATCAAACAAACACCATAGGAAAAAAATGAGCAACACCAAAACACATTCAAAACAGTGGTTTATGAGATCCACATGTAAAGGACTGTCAGCAAAGAAGTAATTCATCTCAGTTGTTGGTCTGAGGATACTGGGAACTAAAATGTTAGACCTGATCCTTTTTTTTCTCCCTTGTATTTCTGCGTTTACTACTTGGTTTTGCTGTGTCTTTTTTCTTGGTGCTTTGTCCAATTGTTGGGAAATCAGGAGAAAACTATAGTCCAAAATGTTCACTTCATCTGGCATCAGCAGTACCTCAACTCCTTTTTGAAAAAAAACATTATAACTATTACAATTGTACTACATGCTATCAGCATCATTGTTAGTCACTATGCATTCTGAAAGCTAACAAACCTCAAGGGAGAACATGTCATTAAAACCCCAAATACCCTTCCAGTTTGGTCTGTTTCTGGCTTGGCAGGGTGCCTGGGCCTTTAATAGATGGATATGAAGGTAATGCACTCTTACCTATTCACCAGGTAAAGTTTCCCCATGCTGTAATAAAGTTTCATCTGTGTAATGTCTAACTAGATAGTCAATGTGCTGAAGTGAGTGACTGACAGGGAATTAGGGCTTGTGGACTCCAACCACTTGCTTGGCTTTGAAAACTCACTGGCCATGATGACACTAGTAAATCCACTACTTAAATATTTCACACACTTTGAAAACCCTATCAGGATTGCCATAAATTGGATGCAACTTAACAGCACATAATACACATTTTCTGTTTGAGCCAGCATGGTGTAGTAGTAGACAAGAGTGTCAGACTTAGAACATCGGAGTAGTGAGTTCAAATCATCACTCAGCCATGAAAACAAACGGGACAGGTGTGTATGGCAATTGTAAACCGTTCTTTGAATATCTTAGTGCTCTTTTAGGGTTGCCATTAACAACAACAAAAATTATAACTGTTGTACAACTGTTAAAGGCATGGCACAGCTTGTCGTCACGGTTGCTTAATGTGAGGGGAGACGCCCACTTCTATTTATAAAAAAATAACACCTAGATATCTTCCTTGAAGTGGGAGAGATAATCTAGATTGCAAAATCTCCTTCATTAATTACTTTTATATTTGGTTTGACCAACTTCTTTAGATCCTGGCAGCCCACAGTGTGAATGCAGAAGAAAGCATCTCTAGTATTCTGTTCCCATTTAAAGGGGAAAAAAGAGTTAATGGGTGGAGAGACAAAATGAATAAAATCGACTCCGGCAGGAGGAAAAAAAACCCAAAGTAAAATCTCCTCCTACGCACATCTTGATCTGCTTGCAACGCTAACCCGGCAAATGAATGAAACGGGATGAAATGCTGGGACCTGATTGGCCTCAGTTCAAGACGGACCTGAGTGAAACCCAAAGGAGAGCAAGTTTAAGGGGTCGAGGATCGGCCTCGGGCTGGAACTTCGTAAAAACGTTGGAGCGGTTGCTGCTGCGTCCCAGGAAATTCTTGGCGGTGGGGCGGAGAGGATGGAGGGACTAGCTGGGAGGTCGGAGGAGATGGGGGGCAGGACTTTGAAAGAAGACGCGCAAGTAGAACGGAGTGGGGGTTAGTATTTGACCTCGAAGAGCTTAAAAGCTATTTTATTTCTTTTTAAAGGTAGAATTTGTCCTGAGCTTTGGTAAGAGGCTGGGGCACGAATTAGCCTGTGTTACTGTTTCTGACCAGCGGTGCCATGAAATGTTAGGGTTTATCTTAAAAAAAAAAAATAGTGAGATGGTCTAACAAGGTTGACTAGAACCAAGAGAGATGCACTGTGTTCTCAAAAGTGTATGCCTACATTTTAGTTATGTAAAGGCGGGTGTTGGGCGCTGCATAATGAGGAAAATGCACTCTACACATGAACAGGTAGTCTTTTGAAAAGTACCAAGATAATGAGCCTTATCTTTGCTATGTGTATCTGATACAGGCAAGATGATAGGATGTAGTAAAAATGTAAGCCTGTCAGTTCTCATTATTCTTCTCTAGGCCCTGAAATCATGCTTATTTTTTGAAAAATCTTTCTCTGCATGTGCCTGATAATGAATATGGAGATTTTTTAACTTCTGGCCATTTGTGTCTAAATGTTACACCTCCGTAAGTGTAATGAGAGGGCTGGGCCTTTTCTTTCCTGTAGCTCTACCTCCTATTAAATAATGTTATCATCAGATGTCTAGCTGATCCATTTTGTTTTCATTTTTGAAAAAATGGTAGTAGAGGATAAAAGTGCATTTCAGGAGAAATCTTTGTAAAAGACAAGAGTTGCCTTGGACATCTACAGTAGTGAAGCCACAACACGTATATCTCAATTGCATTTTGTTTTTGGTAGCCTGTGAGCTTGTTCAACGTGAAGGTAAAGATAACCCTGAAGAAGTACTTGATGAAGCAGCCCAACGAAGCCAGCTGCAGCCTCCTCTACCTCAGCAGGCAACCTTTCTTTCAAATGCCATCCCGGAGGTACATCTGGGTAACAGGAAAGAGCATTCCAAAGTGCTTGGTAAGTCATTCCTTGTTGAGTCAGAAAGTCCTCACTCTGAAGCTCAGAAATTGTCTGTGTGCTTCTCTCTGCCCTGAAAGGGGCAGCATTTCTTCATATTTTGTGTGATGTGAGCAGGGTCAGGCCTGACGGGATGGGAAACCACCAGGTAATAACATATCTTGGTAGTGGGCTGGGAGTGGTAGATACGGAAGTGCAAGTTCCTGTCATGACAGCTTCGATAGCCAACTAAGAAGAGTCCAAAAATTCAGGAGGCTGAATCAATCCATAAACAACACATGAGGAACAGGTCTTTTGTACAGTTAATGGCTCTTAATTGCCCGTTCGAGATCAGTTCACACTCGGATATTCTCCATTGCAATAGGGATAGTTTCCAGTAGTGCTCTTTTCATGTGCAAATATATTTCTTTTCCCAACTGCTGCCAGCACTGCAACCCAAATTCAGAGGGGACAAGAAAGACTAAGTGGGATGGCAGATGATGTAATAAGCCCTGCTGGGGCTTTGACCTTGTGAGCTTTGGCTCTGTTACAACTCTGGGGCTAGGAGGAAATCCTGCCTGAAACTCTGGAAAGCCACTGGATGCCAGAGTTGTGGGCCAATAGACCAGTGTTTTGGTTCAGTATGAGGTAGCTTCCTGTGTCCCTAAATATGCTTGACAGCCAGAATGTGTACTTATAGAGTGTTAGTCTAGAAGTGGGAGACAAATCCCTATTTGGCTATGAGGTCATCAGGGTGATTTTGGGCCAGTCACACACTTCATTTAATATATTATGCAAGGTTTGGAGCTGATTAAATGCGAGTGGAGGGGAAGAGTCACATTGCCTGAAGCTCCTTGAACGATAGATGTATCTATAAATGTTTGTCTTCTTCTGAGCAGACACCCTCCTGGAGAACCAAGAAGCTCTCCAAACGGTCCTGATGAATCAGGAGACTCTGAAGGGTCTGACGGCTAAGCTCCTGAAGACAGTATCTTCCATTGAAGAAAAAGTTCAAGCCATGGGACGAGAGATGGGCGCCCTCAGCCAGTTCACCCAAGAACTCAACCAAGTAGGAGATGAAAGCAACTGGGCTTAAAAGTACTCTTTAGGAAATGACTAACCTGGTTACTATCCAAAGTGGGCCTGACTCTGAGGTTGCAACTGAAAAAACAATGTTTTTGGTATCTAAACAGACAGAATGTGCTGCAGAATAGAAAATAAAAATATTTTCAATACAGATTTGAATGAGCAAACTCTAGTGTTCCTATAAAGAGTATGACTGAAATCCGGTAGTAAATTGCAACTAGCAAAGGCCCATTGAATCAATGCAACTTATGAAGGAGTTGATTAATCAAAAACCCCATTGATTCAATGGGCCTGCTCTGGTTGCAACTGAACTATTGGATTACAAGCTTTGTTTTACATCTGACTTGCATACTTTTCTTTTCTCTCAAATAAAAACGTGGCATATTCTGTAATATTGTCAAACTGTTCAAAACAGCATGGAAGTCTGCTAAAAAAAATCTTAACTACATAAATAGCTCAAAGTTCATCTGAAGAAATTGTTTAGAATCCAAACACTTGGGAGCATATCCGAACATCTGTGAGACTTTGTGAACATGTTTTGGGTGAAGACTTAAGATTTCCTTTTCTGAAGGTGATGGCTTCAACCTTTAGTCACCTTCATTTGCCTAAATGCTTCATGGAAAATGTTTAGTGAAAGCTTCTTCACCTAGAAAGTTCAAATATAAAGTGAGACTGGGGTTAAATATGCAATTCATGCTTTCAGAGATGTTTCTATTTCAATAAATAATAGTTTCTATGGTATATATATTTTGGGAAATGCTTCCTTGATTTGATCTGAAAAATCTGGAACCGTAGCATGTGTGTCAGATTCCATTGGTAGATGTATCCTGAAGCTTTCACTAAACATTTTCCTGATGCAATGAGATATAGTTAGCTAACATGTCTTTTTTGTATTGCTATCTTTGCACTTTTTCCAAGTTGACAAAAGAAGGTGGCAAGAGGCCTTCATTTTACTGATGTTCCTCTTGATGTGCTTTGAAAGATTTAAATAGGATACAATGCCCATCACTGTAGGACTATCGTGACTTGAATGGCCAGTGTCAATTGGATAAACTACACTTAAAAGAACTTTATCCTCAACATGTTTCAAGCAGATACTGGAAAAGTTACTTCTTGGACTCGGTTCCCAGCATTCCCAATGAACTACTGTTATAGTCCAAAAAAGTAACTGTTGTAAGTTCAGTTTTTAAGTGGTGCACTGGTTCCCAATGTTGGTTAACCCAGGTGTTTTTGGACTGCAATTCCCAGAAGCCTTCACCATCAGCTGTGCTGGCCAGTGTTTCTGGGAGTTGCAGTCCAAGGTTGGGAACCACTGAACTAGTGTATTGGTGCAGATTCTGATAGATACTCTTCCCACCAAAAACAGGCCCTGTTAGATGGTTTAAAACATGTTGAGTCTGTAAAGGAAAGAGAAGGCTCCATTGGGATGGATGAAAAGGTGGGTAAGAACAGAGGCCTCCTTGGTCACATTTAATTCCAGTGGGACTTGCCGAGGAAATAAATGGCTTGTGGGCAGCATGGGCTGGTTCGGTAGAGCTACATGTATTTAGCACTGTATCTAAACCCTACCTTTCTTATACCAGATTGAACATGTTGGAGGGTCTGCCCATAGAGAAGATGGTACGCTGTAGGCTGTCTGTATTTATTTGAGTGGATTTATTTGCTCTCAAGCCATGTGCAAATTTTATTTATCTATTTTTATTTATGAATGATTGTGCTTGTGTTCTTGGGAGCATATGTGCAGCAATAAAGTTCCGTGCAAACAACTCCTGTCTTGGTAGCACAGCAGAAAGCATCTTTCTAGAAGGCACCAGTGTTTTGATCTAAGGTGATACAGCAGAACTGCTTGCCAGGGGTGAAAAGTGGGTCTTGCCAAAAAAATCTTACAGTGTGAAGTGCTTCAGGTTCAAGGTGCTTTCCTGGAAACCATGCCATCATCAAGAGATTCAAATTCATTTCCTCGTCTCCTGATTTTCAATGCCTTTGCAGCCACTGTCCGGTAGATATTGAATATGCCTAGCCCTTACTGAGTTATCTCCCATGAGGGAGAGATATTGGAGGCAGGAAGAACATGTGGTCCTATATTGTTAGATGGACTAAAACTTCTGCTATTCTTCACCATCAGCCTTGCTGTCTAAGGCTGATGGGGGTCTGGAGTCCAGCAAAACCTGGAAGACCACAGGACCCAACCCTGGATCAACAGGATAGCCAGCTGAGCACAGAGCTGGCCCTATCGGCTGTCTCTGGGCAGGAAATGCCAGCAAAGTACTGAAAGTATAAAGTTGTGCGCATGAATCACTGTGGTTTGCTCAGCACTCCTTCAACTAGGGGCTTAATAGCAATCACTACCTGTAACAACACCTAACCTGGAAAATACAGAGTAGGCCACATGTTGCCCTTCCTCAGTTTTGGACTACAATTTCTATCTCCCCCTAGACCAGCATGGCCAGAAATAGGAGAGCTATAGGAGTGCAAAAACATTTGGGAAACAATAGATTGCCTCCCTCTTGGATACTTATCTGCCAAGGACAAGTATCCGAAGGCAAGGAGGAGGAGACCGTGACGTTTACCCTCATGGCCCCTGCTTGTTTTCCCTCACAAAGGCTCACGTTGCGTTTTCTTCTCACTGCCACCAGTGGATTACTTCAATCCACAATATAAATGACGTAGGTCAGAACACTTGTCTTGTGAACAGAAACAGAACTTATTTATTGAAGTGAAGCAGATTGGATAACAGAAGTTTCTCAGGTACACATTATACATAAGCAAATCATCAACAGTCCTCTCAGTAATACTTCTTTTCCCTTGCAATATCATTACCACCTTCTCTACCTATTTTCCTAACCAGCCCTATCTCTATCTGCATCTCATCCCAATCTCCATCTGACTCTATCGCCTTCTCTCTCCAAGCCTCATGTAGCTGCTGACTCCGCCTCTCCAGTCCTCTCATAGGTTCATGCAAATCAGCTCATGAATATGAATAGCATGAGTGACGTGGGCGATCACCACAGAGACACTACCTCTGGCCATTGCTATGATTTTGGAACTATTCTCATTTATTAGGGAAATGACTTGATAAGCCTCTTTCTTGAGGAAGAATTTGGGAAGAAGGGGAAAATATTATTTTGACCCACCAGGGGGCTCTGTTGACTACTAAACATATTGTGTAATGCCATTAAGTAAGGTGAGGTAGCTACCTTGAGCCATATATATCATCATGGAAGGGCAAATTGTTAAGCTACTAATTTCTTGCATTCTTTCATGCCAGGAATGGAAAGAGGCGCTTGTGGGATTTTTATGTCTTGTGTGTCATACTACAACTTTGGGGTACTATGCACCTTAATTGAGATAGGTGATTCCAAGTGCTTTTCTGCCTCAGGTAGAAAGGTGTCTTATGCAGGTTCAGTCTGTGATGATGATTGTTGTATTTTGTGAAACCATTACTGTATGTGGATGCAATAGTTGTGCCCTGAAAGCTGGTTACTCTTAAATTAGGTAACCAAAATGATCCTTTTTAGTATGATGCTATACCCCCCGTGAGGTTCAATCCTGCTTAGATGAGATTGGCATATTCATAGTGAGACGATATTGGCAAAATTTATTTGTAAATGATGCACACATATGCCATAGCAGGCATCAATCTAGAAATGGCATTTCTGCTGAGGCCCAGAGAAGGGAAAATTCCCAGGGAATGAAAAAGTCGGAATATTCCTTTTAAGAACATAAAGCAAGATGGGCTCTGCTGGGTCAGGCTATGTGGTTCATTCTGTTTCTCTAAAGAGGCCACACTGGTGCCTATGAAAAGAATGCAAGGAAGAAAAGAGGTAGAGGTAGCCTAAGATATTTCACTGCCTGAAACAGAGCAGCAAATGGTATTTATTTATTAAATTTGTATACCACCCTATTAGTGTGATGCAGCTTGATATGCAGAAATCAGCAGGCCTTGCACATTTAAATTTAAACATTACTTCCTGGTGTCTGAGCATCCAGCTGCTGCAAAAAGTGCAGCTACAAAGACCAAGTGAAATGTTGGCAACCTTTACCTTACCTTGCTGGTATTAGCTCACAGTTAAACAAAAATACAAAAGTACAAAAGAGGCATGATTTGCAAATAGAACACAGAATGTGAGGCATATATACAAATAAAACAAACAGAAAAAATTTATCAGGCAGGGTTGCCAAGAAAGGCCTGCCTGAAAAGCAATGTTTTCAGAAGCCTTAAAATGTTGGGAGGGAGGGGGCCAGGTGGAGATCCACTGGGAGTTGGTTCCAAAGTGTTGATGCCATAGCAAAAAAGTCCTTAAGTTCTGGTGGATGATTTCTTGGCTTCCTTCAGAGTAACTACTCAGAGGAGCATTGCCTGGAGGATCTAGTGGAGCAGGTAGATAGCCTTGCGAAAAGGCACTCTGACAAGTAACATGGTCTCAAACCATGAAATGCTTTGTAGGTGATTATCAGGGCCATGAATCTCATCCAGGATGCAACAGGTAGCCAGAGTAGATGGGCCAGGACTGGGGAAATGTGCTCAAACGTGCTCATGCCAGCCACCAATTGGACTGCTGCATTCAGGATCCACTGCAATCTTCCGATATCTCCCTGCACCCACCTAAATCAAGTACCCCCCGTGCCAGTCATGTTATTTTGGGACTGAGGCAGAAGATCCTACCAGCTCCTCTTCCCCTTTTTGGCAGTCAAAATACAGTGATAACAAATTAAATGACACTTTGCTCTCTTTTTGCGAAACCCAAATCTGTTGCCTGAGATGGTCAACTTGCTTTGCTAATGCAGGTGGAGGCAACTGTGGTCCTCCAGATGGGTTTTCACCTCCAGCTTTGTCAGCCCCAGCCATCGCAGCCTGTGGTGAAGACTTACAGGAGCTGCAGTTCAAGCCGCTCTGGAGGACTGGAGCTACTCATTGCTTGCCTAATTGTAGGGCCAGCCCATATGACAGCAAGAGCATTTTTATGCTGTTCTTCAGCAACAGTATGGTGCCATCTTAGTTAAATATATGTGTTTATCTGATAACTTGGTCAATCAATGTGAGGTCAAAACCATAATGATTATTAATGAAATCCCCAAACACATAGCCTACCTTGTAAATTCTATACAGTCTTGTAATTGTAAGAGAATCTTCCTACTTTGATTCTAGAGCGCACACCCACACCCAAATGCATAAAACCTTTTAATATTTCTATAAGGAAGCAACTCAGGCTGAACTAAATCCTGAGAACAATACTCTGGTTTCAATTTTTGATACATTGTTTAAATGTAATTAAAAAGAGAAAACATTTGAGTGATGCCTGGGCAGGAGACTTAACTACACACTATCATGTTAGATTTGAAACAGGGTGCATGCCTCATATACCCCACCTGGAATGTGAAGATCAAGAGAAACACTCTGCACATGCTTAGAAGTACTCTTCCAGAAGTTCAGAGTAAGAGTTTACTTATTTAAATTATTTATATGCCGCCTTTCTCTCCCATCAGGAGTGTCTGGGTGTGTGAAATAATTGGTTTAGCTAGGCATCCCAAGAAAGACTTGGAGTCTGCCTTTCCTGTGAGCAAGGCCAAGACATACATAGATCAAATCCAAGAGAGTGTGATCTAAATGTAGAACAGATGCCGCCCAGAGTAGACCTTTGGTCTAGATGGGCAGGGTAGAAATCCAATAAAATAAATAAAGATGGGTCAGAAAGTCAGCACAGATAATCGTGTTGGATCAGGGACTCAAAGAAGCCACACCATATGGTGGTGGTGGTGGTAGCGCTTTGTTGCTGCAGGCATTCCCATTTTTCCTGGTGATTATATTCTGCTGCCCAGGTGATTATATTCTGCTGCCCAGGTGAGCTTTGTCCTCTTAAGGGAGGCAGTACTGTTGTTCACTAAGGTTCTAAGTTTGTATTAAAACTAAGTTCAGCAATAGGATCCAGATGGCTGTGATTTTCTTGTTTTGTTTTGCAAATGTCCATTAGGTCCTAGACCCAACCTGAGTAGGCCCATGGAATCCACTGCTGAATGGCAAGTCAACTTTTCCACATTCATTCAACAGATGTTCTCCAACTGGGACTGGCCAAAGTGTTCTGTAATGGCACTTCACAGATTAACAAGATCATTGTAAAGTGAGCTGTCGTGGGTTACAGACCACAAATGAGAAATGGTAAAAAAAATTTACTACAATTCCCAGACTTGTCCCAAGCACAACAGGCAGATTCTGGGATTTGAAGTCCAAAGAAGTAACTTCCAAGCTCTTCTTAGAGCGTAGGAGTTACTTCCTGTTCCCCTTCCTCATACAATGAAAGAACACAAGAGCAAGATTGCAAGGGTGTCACTGTGACATGCTTCATTGTTGCCAATACCTGAACCGGAGATGCTTTTGCACCAGTTCAGATACTCGGAGTTCTGAATTCAGCTCCCTGCATGCATGTACTGGAGATCAGTGTGTTTTCCCAATACTCAGTAAAACAGAACAAACTTTGACAGTAGCTGTGCTGTTTTGTAAACCTCAGAATCCTATGTAATAATAGCAAAGCTTGAAATGTATATTTTTGATACTAATAAAGTCTTCTATGGTTTGGGACCTCATTACCTGGTGGAATGCCTTTCCCCAAGAACATTGACCTGCACCACCAGATCCTCGCAGGCCGTGCTCCTAAAAGAGGCCAGAAAGATTTCCACCAGAAATCGGGCCTTCTCAGTTATGGCACCAGCCCTCAGGAATGGGCTTCCTGTTGAGCTAAGCCTGGCCCTCGCGCTCTCCACCTTCAAGAGACTCTTGAAGACAATTTCTACTGAAACTGTTCAGGGCATTCCTTCATGATGACTGCCAAAATCTGTTTGCCTGCTCATCTACTGTCTGATGTTGGTTGATTTAATGTTATGTTTATTCATTTATTTTCTTTATTATTGTTATATTTCTTGCATTGTTAACCACCTGCTGCCTCACATTAATCAGGTGGTATAGAAGCTCCATAAATAAATAAATAGATACAAGTCCCAGTATCCCCCAACAAATATGTCCAGCTCTAAGACCAAACTGAGACTTCACAATGGGGATTGTTATGTAGTCAAAACAACACCACTCATATTTAGAAGGGTATTATTATTGTAGATTTTAATTGTTGTTTTTAAATCCATTTTGTACACAATATATTGTGAGCCGCCCTGAGTAGACTCCTGTCTAGAAGGGCGGGATAGAAATCTAATAAATAAATAAATAAATATTATCATGCAGGAGGAGCCCCCTTTCCAAATATTATACATTACAGTATACATAATATGTATGGGAAAGGAGGCAATAACAACAGAGTACGGTGGCTCTGGACTCCTTAGTCTTAGGAAGAGGGAAACAGAAAAGAAGCAATAGAATGGAATATGTTAATGAGTAACAAGTCATCAAGCCCGAACTATCTCTGGAGGCAAAAATGAAGAAACCGAGGCTGTCAAACCTGGGGGCACATCATGAGAAGGCAGGATTCTCAGGAAAAGAATAATGGTGGAAAAAGGAGAAACGTAACAGGAAAAGAGGAAGGCCGAATATGAGATGCATTGATTCTACAAAAGAAGCCACAGCCCAAAGTTTAAGAGTTGAACACGGCAGCTTAGGACAGAACATTTTGGAGGTCGTCCGTTCATAGAGTAGCCTTAAGTCGGTTGCAACTTGACTTCACCTAACAACAACAACATGTGAACGAGGATGGCAATAGACAGAAGAGGGTGATCCTGTACCTTTAATAGTTGTGCGGAAGAGGGAATTTCAGCAGCTGCGAGATCTGTCGAGCAAACTGCAACCGCGGAATTCTCCCTTCTAACCAACTCTTTAAAAGTACAGGAGCCCAGCTCCTCTTTTTCTACACGCGGCCACACTATCCTGCGCTGCAATCTTTCGTTAGGAACTCTGCTCTTCGTACCTAAAACTGAACCCAGGGCGCATCCTGACCATGTAAACTCTCGCTCGGCTAATGTAGGAGCCGCTGCCTCTCATCTCTCCAGTCCCGAGGTCTCCTTTCGCTGACCACACTCACACCCTTATGAGGTACGCTCTCCAAAGGGGGGGGGAGCGGGAGTCATTATGGGCTCAATCCTTATTGGCTGTAGGATCTGCTACAGGTTAGTGTTATAGGCGAGCAAGGGGCTGATCCTGCCTTTGAGTCTGCGGCAGTGGAGGAGAGCTTACGTGGGCCCTAAAGCCACCCCGCCCCACATCGGTGGGGTACACAGGTAGCTATTTTTCCTTGGGTGACTGGTGTCTGATCGCCCCCACTCAGTTCTCTATATCTAATATCCCTCTCTCTCTCTCCCTTCTCGTAGTTCTCTCAATAATTACGTCCTGTCTCTCACGGCTGTTCAACCTTCTCCTCCATTTTCCAGTTCCCCCACCCTCCAAATCCGTTTTCCGTTTTGCAGTGTGAACGTTTCAGCGCAGCAAACGGGACAGAAGAGGGGTGTGGGAGTGTGATCATCCGCGAACAAAGGGCTGCAAGGAGCAGGGGGAGGGGAGAGGCAAACTTTGCAGCCGTTTTCTGCAAGGGTTCTTTGAGGCAAAATTCCTTATTTGTTTATTTATGAATAAACAAACTTAGGTATTTTGTGTGTGGAAAGTATTGGTTGAAAGTGGCCTTTTCTGGAGAGTATCTGCGGTTGCTTTTGTACATAGTTATCGCTTCCAGCTAAAGGCTGTGCCCAGAGAGTCAGGATAGTTGTGCAAGGCTTTAACAACTCAGAAATTCCCGGCTGTAACTGGGAATTACAAATGTGCACATTTTCCATGCATATATATTCAAAACGCTAGCCATTTAAGGGTTCTCATTTGCCCCTTCCAGGCCACATCAGAAGGCTCCTTTAAGGATTGACTGGTTTTTGACGTATTAATAATGGCTGCTTTGATAATTGTCAGATTAAGCTACTACTACTAGTAACAATAAATATATTTCTGTAGCAAGTTGGGCAAAGTTGAAGGAACCAGGAAAAAAGGAATACTAAATAAAAGATGGATTGACTCACTAAAGGAAGCCATAGCAGAGCTGTGAATGATATTTGGGAGGTTATTCAGTCATAGGATCACCATAAAGTGGAAGCAGTTTGACCACGTACAGTACAACATAGCAAGTTACCAAGAGTCCTAACCCCTTCTTCTCAGAATTGACTCCTGCCCTCTCTGAGTTACTTCCCACTTCATTTTCCCCCTCCACCTTCCTCATCCTAAACAGTAACAGATTGAGTATAGACACTCTTCAATGACAGTCAGTGGGGTGTAGTGCATAGAGTACTGGGGTAAGACTCCAGAGACCTGGGTTCAAATCCACATTTGACCATGGAAACTCACTGGAATGCTGGTGGCAGGCAGTGGTTAAATAACAACAGAAACCTGTCATGATGGGCCTGTCATGATGTCATATGGTGAACAATTCCAAGAAGGAGGGTCCAGAAATCTCCAATATCTGCGTTACTCTGTAGTGGGTTAAATAAGTAGTCCGCCAGATGTTGTTGAACTGCAACTCCCATGATCCCTTACCACTGGCTATGGTGGTTAGGGCTGGTAGGCATTGCAGTTCAAAAAATCTGTAGGGCACATTTCCTCCTCCTTGATCTACAGTAGCAAACCAGTTGTAAAGCAAAGTGTGCAGCTTATGTACCTTCCCATAGCACTTAAAACACTCTGGGTGGTTTACAATTTTTAAATTATGCAGGCTACACATTGCCCCCTCCTTCCAGTGAGCTGGGTACAGTACTTAATTTGCCAACCTTGGAAGGATGGAAGCTGAGTCAACCATGAGCTGGCTACCTGAGCCCATTGGGATTGAACTCGGGTCGTGAGCAGAGTTTTGACTGCAGTTTAACCACAGTTACTACAGTTCTAGCAGTTTTCATCTCTGCCAGAAACAGATTTGCTGTAAATCTATTGAGGTGAAAGTCTCTCCCCAGTCCATTCCAGGGCATTGCCAGGTGTGGCTCGGGACCGCTTGACCTTGAGAATGCAGGTTTACAGCTTTTCAAGGTAATCTTGAGCATTTTAAATTCCATCCTGAAAACACATGTAAGTGCTGCAAGACTGTTGTTGAAAGCTCTTCTCAGTTGTGTAGAATGGTTGAAATGACTCACTGGATGTGGAGAATCAATAAAACATATGGTGTGTGGTTTAAGAAGCCATAGAATTAGCCTCCTGCAGATGCAACCTCCCTATGCCTCTGAAGAATTGCTGATCTGGGCCCGTGTGGAAGGACAGCAACGAACCTGGGGTAGTGCAGTAATCAATGTGAAAAGATCAGAGAGGTGCTCCTCCCTCCGTGGTGGCTCTTACACAGTGGCCAAAATCATGTTGTCGTTGTAAGTTCCAACTGCAGTTCAGCTGTTGAATCAGTGGGAATTTGGTGAATCAGCTCCTTCATAAGTTCCATTGATTCAAATGAGCTTACTCTAGTGGTGACCTACTACACCAAGGAACAGGATGTCAGCCACTTTATGGCAAAAAACCTTTTCAAGTGCTATAGTGCATTGGTTGTTGTGGGTTTTCCGGGCTGTTTGTCCGTGTTCTTAATGTTCTTAAGAACACGGCCAAACAGCCTGGAAAACCCACAACAACCATCGGATACCGGCTGTGAAAGCCTTCGAGCTATAGTGCTTTTTTTCCCCTGTTAATATGGGCAGGGCCATCAAAACACCCGAGTTTTTAACCTTTGTGGAAGACATCGGAAAAATATGGGATGAAGGGTGAGAACTGTTAGGAGGGGAGAGTCACCCAAAATCAAACTTGGATACTAAGATAATTTAAAGTTCACAGAAGGAAAAGTTCTCAGAGATACACACACACACACACACACACACACCCATTCTCCAGGATGGGCCTTGAATGATTTAGGGCTGTTTTGAGGGACAGGGGTTCACAGTTGACCACAAGGGGAGTGGATGGTGGAAGTTTTCCTCTCTTCATTAAGGTTGTAATCCCATACATATTTCCTCACTGAACTCAGCAGAGTGGTATTTATGAGTGGACAAGGATGGCATTGCATTGTAAATTATCTTGAGATCCAGATGATTATCTCATTCCCAGCCATTTGATGTTTGTTCCCATGTTGTTGATTTGCTTCTATTGTGCTATAAAAGAATCGTTTATTGGCCCTAAAACCCATTAAAAATATGTTGTTGTTCCAAAGAAACCTGAAGCATGAGGGTAATAGCACCCTCTTCCAGCTGTCAGTCCTGCTTCCGTGGTAGCAGCTGTCATTGGCCCAGGAGGTGGGGTTCCATCATCCATGTCACAGTGCTGTGCCAGCCCTCCATCTGCCCCTGCTTTCCAGCTGGCCCTGTCCTCCTGTTCCTATGGCAACGGCAAGTGGTCTCGGCTGTGTCCATGAGTGGCATTCCTGTTGTGGCTTATGAGTGAGTCTTCTTTCAGACTCTTCTGGCGGTGGTGACTGTGCCTCTTCTGTTTCTGGTAAGGGGCAGATAGCTATGGAAGACCTCTGGACAGATAATACTCTATCTATTAAAAAACCTAAAGCAACAGCATATGAAAGAAAGAGAATAGCCCTACCTTAAACATAGAAGGGAGCATTATACCACCTCAACCCCTACAGAAAGCTTCTCAGAAAAGCCAGGTCTTAACTGGGCTTCTAAAAATGTTTAGAGTTGGGCAAGGCAGGCATTTTGTAGGATGGATGCCACATTTGGAAAAGGCCTGTTTGTTATAGGTATCCTCCATACCTAGAATTGTGAAGGAATCCAAAGCACACCCTCAGTTGCCATTCCAGTTGGCAAGTCTCAATGCGTTTAAGGGATCTCAAAGCCGTAAACACACCCTAAGTTGACCCTGAAAACAAAGAGGTAACCAGTGCAGATCAAATAGCATTGATGTATAGTTCAAGAGTTCAGGTGCAGGTGAAAACATGGATTTGTGTCAGTGACTGTTGTTGTTTAGTCGTTTAGTCGTGTCCGACTCTTCGTGACCCCATGGACCAGAGCACGCCAGGCCCTCCTGTCTTCCACTGCCTCCCGAAGTTGGGTCAAATTCATGTTGGTTGCTTCGATGACACTGTCCAACCATCTCATCCTCTGTCGTCCCCTTCTCCTCTTGCCTTCACACTTTCCCAACATCAGGGTCTTTTCCAGGGAGTCTTCTCTTCTCATGAGATGGCCAAAGTATTGGAGCCTCAGCTTCAGGATCTGTCCTTCCAGTGAAAACTCAGGGTTGATTTCCTTCAAAATGGATAGGTTTGTTCTCCTTGCAGTCCAGGGGACTCTCAAGAGTCTCCTCCAGCACCACAATTCAAAAGCATCAATTCTTCGGCGGTCAGCCTTCTTTATGGTCCAGCTCTCACTTCCATACATCACTACTGGAAAAACCATCGCTTTGACTATGCGGACCTTTGTCGGCAAGGTGATGTCTCTGCTTTTTAAGATGCTGTCTAGGTTTCTCATCGCTTTCCTCCCAAGAAGGAGGCGTCTTTTAATATCGTGGCTGCTGTCACCATCTGCAGTGATCGTGGAGCCCAGGAAGGTAAACTCTGTCCCTGCCTCCATATCTTCCCCTTCGATTTGCCAGGAGGTGATGGGACCAGTGGCCATGATCTTAGTTTTTTTGATGTTGAGTTTCAGACCATTTTTGGCGCTCTCCTCTTTCACCCTCATTAAGAGGTTCTTTAATTCCTCCTCACTTTCTGCCATCAGAGTGGTATCATCTGCATATCTGAGGTTGTTGATATTTCTTCCGGCAATCTTAGTGGTGACTACCATTGCTATATACCATGCAGTTGCTTATGCCAACCCAGCAAAGTAGGTGAGAAGTATTGGTATGTGATAATAGGAGAAGAAAGGAGTCTAATTTCCATTGGCAGTTGTGAAGACAGCACTGGGAATAAGAGGGCAGTTACATTATTTTCTGGTTCTCATTTATTTGCTTCAGCCATTAGGCATAGAAAGTTTGGGTAAGATAATTCTTTTAAGGAATGGTGTAGCAGTGTACAGTCAGAGCAAAGTTGAAACTGTGATCCCGTTGCACAGTTTCTTTAATCCAGACAATTGTCAAGGACTATTGACTATTTTTCACCTTTACAAAAATGGCAACTTTCTAGCTGAATTGTTTTAATAGGACTGCATCCTGAATATTGAGGTTCCATTTTACCAGATGCATTTTGTGGCCTGAAGCTTAAAATGGCAGATTGTTTCTGGAATTGTACAAATTGTACAGCTGTGCATATTTTGTACACAGTCTATCAGTCTGTGTTAAATTTTTTTAAAAAACCCCAGTGTTTAGTAGTAGTTTGGAAAAGCTCATATTATTTTGCAATTATATAGTTTTAAAAAGTTAGAATGTATACTTTAAAAAAATGAGAAATGACATGTTCAATTTTATTTTTTTCTTTTCTAAATTTGGGCAGTTTACATAGAAAAATAATAAAAACAATATAAAAACTATAACACAGAGGGAACTTGCCATGTACAAACTAATCAAATAAATCAAATATAATCTGTGCCTCAACTCATAAATAAAATAAGCCCAGACAGTGGCAAAATGGGAAATGCCAATATAACAAAACCAGAAAAGACATTAGGAGAGGATGCCCTCAAAGGCTTCACCAAATAGCTTTGTTTTGAGCACCCACTTAAAAACTGAAAGGGAAGGGGCCAGGTGCAGCTGTAATGGGAGCCCATTACACAGGCGTTAGACACTGCTTGTATTCCTTGCCACATGCCAAGTCAAGCAGCTGGTGCATGACAAGGAATACAAGTGCAAACCCATGGCCACAGTTTATGCCATAGCATTTAAGACCAGCATATAATGACAATAAGTGCTCAGTTTTGATTCCTCCCCCGTAATCATGTATTATATTTTCTAGGTAGCCATGTTTTTGTTACTTTTTAATATTGAGAAAGTGGTGTTTCTTTTCTTTTTTCTTTATAAAACCAACAGTAATGTTAAGTAATCACTATTGGGGTTTTTGAACCAGAATGATAAACTAATTTATAAAAGTAACTCCTCTAAGAGGTCATTAATTTTAAGCCATTTTCCTTTGGCAGCTTTCGCCAGCATGAGAGATGACAGTAACCTGTTTGAGCCTCTTCTGGATGAGGAAGACCTGAGCAAATCCAAATCTATGAGAAAAGCTTCATTCCAGGAGAAATCAAGGGGATTTCTGTCACAAAGCTCTACAGTGTTATGCCTCACCTTTGAGAAGAGCGTAGGATATCGTGTGCCCTGTTTCACCCATAAGTCCTCTATAACTGAGACTGATAGGCCTTTGGTTAAAAGAAAAACGGTGATTTTGTTTATCAGTTTATCTGTACTTCTTGAACTTATCTTTTTGTGTATTCTGCTGTGTTTCTTATACAATCCTTCCACTGGACCCCAGGATCTACCCAAAGAGGATGGGATCAAAGCCAGGAAGAACTTGACAGCATCCCTCTCAGTTGTGCCAGAAAATCTCACTCTTGCAACTCTGTTGGCAGCTGAAATGGAAGAACCACAGGGGGGAGCCATGAGGAATTGCTTGGAGAAAGCTGCTCAGGAGTTCTCTGAGGAGCCAAGCATTGTGAAGAAGAATGCCAGGATGATCCTGCAGTGTAATGGAACAAAGCGGGAGTTCCTGTCTGGAAAAGGGGAAAACCTCATTGAAGTGGTCTGGATCAATGAGAAGGTGTGTTACACATTGGTTCATGAAGCCCATCCAGATGTCTATCTGGCAAGGCTTGGACGTCATCCCTTGCCACTCAACATCAGCAGCGTCCAGAGTGTCTTACAAGATGTGGCTTCCCACAACGGCTCAGAAGAGCTACAGAGTTGCCTCAGGAAGGCCTTAGCAGAATTGCCCTGGGAACCAGTAATCGTGCAGGACAATGCCAAAATGGTGGTGTCTTGCGGAGGGACGAATCTCACCTTCATCTCCGGTAAAGGGCAAACTGAGATTAATGTGTTCAGAGAAGACCCACACAGGGAGATTCAATATATGGTAAAAGCTACAGGATGGGCTTGGTTCCTCAGACTTTTAACAAGGAGAAAGGTTAACAAATGAGTGGAGGAGGCAGTGTAGGCTATAGCTGTGGGACCTTGCTGAATTATAAGGTGTCTCCCGGTTATGGCTTCAGATATTTACACTCCCAAGACCGCATCATTCTGATACTTACTCCAGGGCTATATATTGCATAATTAGAAATAAATTTGAAACTATCTTTGAAACAATCAGTACTTCTGTTCAGTGTACTTTTCCTGGCCAGCGAGTGTCTCTTTTAAGGTGAATGACAATGCTTGATCCCAGATAAACTGGAAAGCAATCATTTTCCAACTATGGGAAAATGGTTAAATGATCAGAATTTTGTATGACAATCTGTTCCCCCCTCAGAGCCCAAGTGTTGTACTTTCAGTATCTTCTTTTTATTTAGATTTTTCTTAAATAAAGTTTTATATAAATAAATGTTTCTTTTCTTTCTCTGCCACCTCAGACATATAAAGATCTTCTTCAAAAGTCTCTGTTGTTAAATTATATATTTAACCTCATCTTCAACTTGGAATCATTTCCCCCCCATTCTGGAATAAATTCAAACAAGGGGCCAGATTGATACCCTGAAATTTCCTGCTAGCCACACAGAGTGCTAAAATGGCAGGCTTTGGTCATTGAAGGAAAACTGGTCAGGAAGTACCTGGTTTTTAAAATTTGAGAGGGGGCATATAATGAAGAAGACTACTTCTGGAAGCTTGTAGGAGCAGAAGCTCATTTTCCTGTGTTTAAAAAATTGTGATGCTTCTTTTTTCTGTGTTTGTTCTGTTCTTCCTTTGTTTGGGAGAACTGATCTTAGGGACACTTGGAGCACTGCTGTGCTTTATTTAACTCCTGAATTTGAGGCACACATATAAAAATACCTGTATCAAGATGGTGAGGCTGATTAAATATAGACTGCACAGTTTCACTGACAGTCAGCACTTTTCCTCCACTTGCCCTTATTCAATAGATTATTTATCGTGATGTATTATTCTGGAGAACTCAAAAGCTTGTGTACTGTTATGTGACATTAGGTAAAGGTAAAGGTTCCCCTTGACATTTAGTCCAGTCATGTCCGACTCTAGGGCGCAGTGCTCATCCCCGTTTCCAAGCCATAGAGCCAGCGTTTGTCCGAAGACAGTTTCCGTGGTCACGTGGCCAGCGCGACTAGACATGGAACGCCGTTACCTTCCCACCGAGGTGGTACCTATTTATCTACTTGCATTTGCATGCTTTCGAACTGCTAGGTTGGCAGGAGCTGGGACAAGCGACGGGAGCTCCGTCGCGTGGATTTGATCTTATGATTGCTGGTCTTCTGACCTTGCAGCACAGAGGCTTCTGCGGTTTAACCCGCAGCGCCACCATGCTCCCTTTATGTGACATTACAGGTGGCTTAATTTTGACACAGTGGGAACTCTCCATTGTGTTCAGTTCTTTTATTTATTTATTTTAAAGTTTTTGTCGTATCTTGATGGCTACCAGAGTTCTTGGATTGGCTCAAAAGTAAATATAACATTAAAATGAGCAAGGGGGTGAATTTGGCCTGCTGGCTGCCCATCTGCCAGCCACTGCAAAGCTACAGCTTCTGCTCACTGGGGAAGAAAGAAAGACCAAGCTCGCCCACCCGTCAGCCAGAGAAGATGGGGTTTCTTGGATCTTTCTCCTCCATCTCTGTTGGGGAATGTGAAGGAAGCACTGGGCTCCTGCTGGATGATGTTCTAGGACTGCACAACAAGAAGCCCATCCCATTTTGCCCCATCTGTTAACCAGGTGGCAAATGTGTTGAATTGGCTACATTGGTGTACTTAAAGCAGAGAGGCCCCTCTCTCAAGATTAGCTGCTGCTACAGGGAATATAGCCCAGCTTGGGCATTTACCTGAATGTATGATGCCACAAAGTGAGGCTAGCCTTGCCCCTTTGAATCCACAGTCTTACTGTGCTGAGGTGAAAAACATTAAGGGATGCTCTCCTGGTCAGTTTAGCTCAAGTAGAAAAGTCCACATGAGTGAGGATCCTGTTAAAATGGTGTGTGAGTGGGTTCAACTTTGGGAAAATCCCATTCCCCTTTTTGTTCCCCAAAAAGTGGAGACAGGCCTTCTTCATAAAAGTTTTTTATTTTCAAACACCAGAGAACCACGAACAACTTCAGTTGGACCAACGGGTCCCTCAGTTTCCCTGCATTCAACATAACAGTCCCTTAACTTGGGCGTTGCAAGAGAGTTCACCATCGGGGGTTCACTCCAAACCGTTTGCGATCTGTGGGTTTTCTCGTGGGCTTCCTCAGAGTGGGACATAGGGTACCGCCACAGGGGTGTCGAGCCCACTCTCCTTCTGTGGGCGTTTCTGGATGCGACATCACCACCGGTTTGGCCCCCTCCTTCCATTGATCTTCCTTCTTGGGATACACAGACACTGTCCATTCCACGGGTTCTGTTTTCCCCAGCTGCACTGCCAATCCTCTCTTGGCCTTTTTAGCTCTTCTCCCTCTTTTCCTATCTTACTCCCCTCAGGTCTCACGTTGCGATATTGCTGTCTCTGTTTCCTCTAGGGGCAGTTTCATTTTAACACGCTCTCCTGTCCTTTCCTCCTCCTCCTTTTCTACCTCAGTCTCCCAGTCTAGCTCTCTTTCCCCTTCTTTCTTCTCCTCAGCCCCTGTCCCCAGATATCCCTCTACTCTTGGCTCCTCCCCTTTCTCACCCTCCTCCTCTCGCTCCTCTTTCCCGCTCTTTTTCTCTTCTACTCTCAGTTGGGCCACTGCCGGTCTCAGCGTATACGCTGTCTCGTATCCCTCTGTTGTGGGTGCTGGAGGGGACGGCTCACACTCCTCTTTGCTGTTGGGAAGTGGTTCCTCCTCACAACGGGGAACCACTGCAAATCTCCTTGCTCAACACGAGGAGCTCAGGGCTTCAGAGGGCAGGACCAGCATGGAGCATCCCACCCTTCTACAGCTCTCAAAGGTTCAGACAAACTCAACTGAAGGGTCTTGTGTTTGCAAATTGGTGTCTATGTTGCTTGCTTTTCTCTGCCCTCCCCAGTCCCTTTTCTTTTTATATCACATCTATTAGACAATTGGCTTGTATCCACAGTTCTATCACCTGTGCTACTTAGTCCAGATTAGGAACAACTGCAACCGTTAATATTAAGTTCTGATGAACTGTGCAATTAGCATTGTGTCTCCTTTGACCCTTAAGTGGAGATTGTGAGAAATTTACAGAGGATCGTAACAACATGCGTGGTTTTGAGACCTTGGGATTGTACAGTGTAGTATTGCTGGCTTCTAATATGTTGTTGTGTTGCATATTTTTATCATGGCAATCACTGTTCATGTCAGAAGCGATCCAGTGATGCTTTGGAGTGGATCAGCTGACAAGGCACTGTAATTGCCAAGGGGACACCCATTTGTGTTCACGGTCACACATTCTTATTTCCATTTTATAATTTGTTAGCTGCTTATAGAGCCTTTGCTGAAGGACATAGTTCTCGTTTTAAAAGAGAGAAAATAAGGCCTGGACTCAGACTCACACAAGGAGTAACTTCATTGTCTAATGGATGTGTGTGAATTAGTACAATTTGTTTCTGCAACTTGTGTTGGTAAGAATCTACATAGACAGCTTTAGAGGGGCTTTAGATTCGTGGAGGATGAAGCTTTCAGTGAAACCTTGGTATACCTCAGTGGGCCTGATTGTGGTCTGAAATTCAAATCTCTTCTGTGCCTCACAGGAGAAGTGCCATTCAAGACTACCTGGAGCATGTGTGGCTCGGGGTTACCTGTTTTGCCACCTTTGTGGCCTTGGGCTAGCTATATGGTGCCAGAGTGCCATCAGAAGGAGGAACTGGTAAACCACTTCTGACTATAGCTAGAAAACCCTGCAAGGGTCTCTGTAAGCTGAAATTGATTTGATGGCACGACATTATTAAAGTATATTTCAATGAATACAAGTCCTGATGACAACATACTTCATCTAGGGTCACAGTCAGCACAATTCTCTCAATGCTAATTGCTGAGAAATATATCTGGGAAGGTCCTGTGGCTCTTTTGTCCTGCTTATGGGCTTCTCCTAAGCAGTTTGTAGGCCAGGGTGGGAACAGAACAGTGGAATAAATGGGCCTTGGCTCTCATGTCTCATTAGACAGAATTCTCTTACGTTCTCCTGCAGATGTCTCTTCCATAGGATGGCAATTTAACCTCCTAGGATTCTGAGAGCTTCCTTCGTTCTCCAGTTATGCAGGCAAGTGCTTTCTTGGCTCTAGTTCCAATTCTCACTCACAAAGCAAGAAGAAGAAGAAAATCCGTTGCAGCAAACACCTTAAAATACTCTTGTTTTTGGATTAATGAATATGTCCCATCGTCAAAAGAAAAACAACAACATGCTGTTAAATATCTTGAGTTTGGAAAGGCAGTGAGAAACAAAGGTTTCGTTTGTTTGTTTTTGCTCTCGTTAATTCTCCTTCCCTCTCCAGAGAGTAGAACCAGCAGCAGTACTTTATTTGCTGAGTATGTTGATGTCTTAGATGAGGTAGGATAGATGGGCGAAGGATTAAGCCTGGATGTTACTGTATTTTTCCTAGTTGAATGCTTCCATCTACTGAACATCCAGTGGTGGGTGGTTTCATTTGAACATCTCCACTGTAGGTTACACTGGAAGTGTCTATGTATTCCAAAGAAATTTGGAGGATCAGAATAGATGGTCTCAACACAGATACAGGATATGAACATTATATGATACATTGGTTTGTGTGTGTATGTGCTTATGATCTCCTGATACAGCCCTGTTTGATAGCCCTTAATCATACACTCCTATAACCCCCAACCCCTAACGGACACCATACTCTCAGTACCATCTAAGTGAGTGTACATACCTACATTATGAATATAGATTATACTGTACAGCAGATTGGTTATGTACACTTGTGTGTGTGTTTAATTGTGTTGTGTGGAACATCTCTCCCCATGAGAAATTTGACCATTCTCTTTCAATGTAGTAGAAAAGAAAATTTCCTTTGAAAAGAATTTCAAAAGGGAACCAGTTTTTGGAGAAATTCTTATTGGTGTGGTTCAGCAATGTTGCTCTTACTTGAGAAGTGTGTCAGCATGTTGTCTTTTCACCATATAGTCACTCTATGGGAACCAACATCCCCAAGCTTCCCTCCGTTCCCTGTGAAATTGTCATGAGGTAAGTTATCTCATGGAGCTTTCTCAGAGCAGGAAATGTGGGTCACCAAGGAAGCTGCACAAGGATGAAAACATAGAGTATATGATAGAAAGGAAACTCTGAAGTAGCACCCTGGGCCATTTTGCAGTATAATAACAGGTTCAGAAATATCACCAAAATATCACTTAAAAGGGCCCTGAGAATGAGGCAGAAAAACCAAAGCCTGCTTCATTGGGGTAGAAAATTTATAGGATGTTGGGGGGCAAACTGTGGCACAAGCTGACCCTCCCTAGAACTTAAATGCATCTGCAATGGAAGCCAAACATAAGAATTAGAAGGCCTGTGGCTGGTGCTGAATTCTGAAGAACAGGAAGTGCTGAGCTAAAATTCTGCAGATTTTTTTTTCCTGAGAAGAATTCTGAGATTTCTCCCTAGAAAAAAAGGGTTACTGTCATAGAATTATTTCCAAAATCTATGCACCTTTTCCCCTCTTTTTGTGGCTACCAAAAGAAAAAAAAAGGTTGCCAAGCTGCTAATACAGTTGCTGCCGCTGCCCTTGCAATGCTAAAACGAAATAATTGTTTTGGGAAAACTTGAACCAAGCTGTGCTTTTAGCAAAGCTATTGGTGACATCAAGGAATTCCCTGACAAATCATACGAGAATTTCTACTTCCAGTGGGAAAATGTGGTGAAATTCTGCCACTGATTTCTCTTTCCACAAATAGGGTGGAGAATTCAAAATGCCACATGCATTTGGAATGTATAATCTTCTGATACAGCCTTGCATGATAAATTATATCTGTCTACTTCCACAAGTCCCAGTGATCCAAAGATATCCTGCTGTCTGAAAACATCTCTTTTCTTTTTCTCTTACCTGTCTGTTCTTTATATAGACTTTAAAATTAATTAGAAATGTTATTTAAATGATATTTTGGCACTATGAATATTTGAATGTTGTTCTTGAGCTTTACTCTAAGTTTTCATAGTAATAGTTTGTGGTTTTTAACTATAGTCTGGTCTTGTTTTGACAGAGAGAATATAGCTTCTCTATTGTGTATTTCCAATTATACAGTCTGTTTGATTTCCTTCTTAACCATCTGGTGATATCCATGTGTACATTTGTCAGGTGGCCTGTATTTGGAATAAAAATGGTTGATATTACAGCAATCTATGAGCCACTCTCCTGCTTCCTTTCTGACTTCTAGGTCCACTTCGACCATGTTTGGTTTGGTTTTTTTCCTACTTTGGTTTTCAAGTTACTTATGATTATCAACCCATACTGTTTTGGTGTGGGATATATTTTCTGCTGGACACTTCTATAAAAGCTTTCAATTTTTTTTCCAGCATCTGTAGTTGGAGCACAGACCTGAATGATGGTTATGTTGGCAGTTTTCCATGAAGTCTGATTTTTAAAAGAATTTCTTCCTTTGTATTATGTATAGCCTGGAACTGCAAAAGGTTATAAAAAACTGCAGAGTGGGGAAGGAACTGCCAGTTGAGGCCTTCATCATCCTTGCCTTATATGTAATCTAAACTCCCTTTCTTGCACATGATGGATGTTCCCACATGGCGGGGGGTTGGACTGGATGGCCTCAGTGGCCTCTTCCAACTCTATGACTCTCTATGACTCTATGATTCACAACGGAAGGCCAGTAATCTAGGAGTTAACAAAGCAAGTTCCCAGCTATGACCCCTGCACTGACCAGCACAAATAATGATCAGACACTGCTTTAAGGTAAAAAGAAAAAATATTTTTACTCACTGCTTTTTGTGGATTCTATAACTGCATCAGAAGTTTGTAGAAGGAAGAAAGGTTAAGTCACCCCTCTCCCCCATCCTGTTGCTTCGTGATCTGGATTGCAAATTCCTCCGATTTCTGCTTAGGACGTCACCATCTGGCAGGTTTCAGCATGGTGGTTGTTATGTGCCTTCAAGTTAGAACTGAACGACAGTGACCTAAATGAGATTTTCCAGGTAACTTATTCCTTACAGGGACTCATAGGCTTGAGTTTACAAGATCTGAGCAGTGCAATTGAGGCCAGGACATTGTGGAGATCAGTCATACACAGGGTTGCCATAACTTGGAAGCAACTTGGTGCCACATAACAAAAACAACAACTAGATGAAGCAAGAGGAGGGGTCTCTGTTTTGGCCCTAGAAGAGAAGGGGTTTGCTAATTGGTTAGCAAGGGACGAACAGGCTAGCAGGTAACCCGAAGGACCCTTCCTCCCACATGACCATGGGTTGTATCTGCTTTCAGAATTGTGACTATTGCTCAACCAAAGAGGACCCCAGCTGGAGCTAAACCCAGAGAATAGAAACCTAACTCTGAAATCCTTTGCCATTGGTTGGAACTGCTGCCAAAAGGCATTGCTTTCTGCACCAAGGGGCCAGACTGGCACCACCTAGATTTGAGACTGTGAAGCTACAAGGGCGTCCAGGGTGCAAGAGAAGCTGGAGCCATGGCAACCCCCAATGGTAAATATTGGCTCTTGCTGGGTTGGGTCTGATGCTGTCCACCGCCACCCTTTTCCTCACATCTTATCTCTCTCTGCCCTATTTCTTCTGACTTCCTGAAGAATAATTATTTCCTGTCTCTCCCACTGAATGTTTTCCATTTTCCTCTCTCTTTTCCCACCCAAACCCATTTTCCCTTTGACATAACTAGGCAGGAGCAGCTAGCTTTGTCCAGGGCACCAGAATTCATGGTGAATGATAGGAAAACAAACTGCAATACTTCCTGGCTCTATTCTAGTCTAGTCTAGTCTAGTCTAGTCTATTCAGCATCAATGTTCATTTTTGGAGGGGGGGCACCACATTCTCCTCCTCGTCTTTTCCTGAGGTGGAAGACAATGGGCAGAAGGTGATACTAATCACCCCAGTGTCAGAATGCCTCATTACAGCTGGGCATGTAAACCTCAATTGCTAACAGCTGTCAGAGTCCAGCTCAATTAGTAACAAGTACACAAACTAGCCAAAGCCGCTGCATTGACCCAGTGGTGGGGCTGGGTGCAGAAATGATGTGCAAACAGCGAGGCTGATAAAAAGAGCAGGGCCTAGGAGAGAACACTAAGACTGACTGTTTTTTCTGTATTCATTGTTTAGTTTGAAAATGTGTGGTAGAGAAGTGTTCAGCGTTTAGTGGTAACCGTTGTTTTTCCCTTTTACTTTTCAGGAGTATACCGAATTGATTTTGTAATGGATCTAATTAGTCATTTCCAAAAGGAAATATTATAGATAAAAAGAAAAAGTTGGGAAAGTAGGGAACAACATTGCTAATAAGAAAAATGTGCAAGTATATTAAATATGGGTCATTTTGCAGTCCAGGGATCTTGAGAGTCCCATGGACTGCAAAGAGAACAAACCTATCCATTTTGAAGGAAATCAACCCTGAGTGCTCACTGGAAGGACAGATCCTGAAGCTGAGGCTCCAATACTTTGGCCATCTCATGAGAAGAGAAGACTCCCTGGAAAAGCCCCTGATGTTGGGAAAGTGTGAAGGCAAAAGGAGAAGGGGACGACAGAGGACGAGATGGATGGATGGTGTCACCGAAGCTACCAACATGACTTTGACCCAACTCTGGGAGGCAGTGGAAGACAGGAGGGCCTGGTGTGCTCTGGTCCATGGGGTCACGAAGAGTCGGACACGACTTAACGACTAAACAGCAACAATGTTTAGGAGCTGTCAAAATCTTGCAGAATTAGCAAGATTTTCTTTCTACAGGAACACAACCAGTTCGAAATAATTCTGCTTTTAAAGCGGTTGTTGTAACTCTCCCTCTCTCTCTCCCCCTCCCTCTCTCTCTGTGTTAGTGTATTTGTCTTCCACTATAGGAGGAAGGGACCTCTCTTCTTCCATTAAATTTACATAATATCCAAGTTACAGAGAGTGATCCCTCTGTGAGTAAAATTGGCTGAGCTATTTTTGAATTCTTCTTTGTGGCAGGATTAACTAGGGAGTGCAAGGCTGCATTCAAGTCTTCATTAGAAAAAAAGGGGTGTCACTTGTTAACTTTTTTGCCATTACAAAGGCATAACTAAGTTACATTACAGCTGAGTGCACACTTGCATTGGCCAGACCTTGCATCACTCCATGCATTCTAAAATAGCAGGCTACAGTTCATGAAGCCTTATGCTCAATGAAAATTACTATTTTTTTTCAGGTGCCACAAGACTGTTGTTTTTGCTGCAACCTATTGATATAGCTACTCCCCTGGACATTTCCTTTGTGGAGTGTCTGTAACTAGTTTTCATTACATCTGTAGTTCCAGAAGTGTTTGATAGCTTTTTGAAGTAGGTAAACATAATCCTATTTTAGTTAGTTTTGAATAACAAGAAAGTGGAGTGGCCTGTTTTTGGAAACACAATTTTAATGTTAAGATATTAGGGATCTTTGAATGGTTAGTATAACTTGTTGACCTGGGCTATGTTGATCTGGTTTTAAAATAATATAAAATGTAACTGACAGAATTTGCACACAGCAGTTTCAGGCGTTATGATTTTAAAAAAACCACCCGCAGAGTAAAAATTATTATTCTGAGTGTGTGTGCGCACCAGCAGTTAATAGTGAAAAAAAAATCACTTTGTCTTCTTTAAGAACATTAAAGAACTTTTACTGTTTAAAACACATGTAGAATAGACTAAATTCATGGTGCTTAGACATATTGGTACTTGCTTCATAAACTTGTACTTGACTTAGTTATGTTTGTATATCATTCTTAAACTTGACAGACATATTTACTCTAACAAATATATCAGCCCCATTCTAACACGACTACATGTTATGGTCCTGTCAGACGTATGTGAGAGACTGCTAACCGAGGCCCTGTTCCCTACTTATACCCCAATTAAATTGTTGCATAAATTTCCAGTCATATGACACACTGCCATTATTGAATCATTTCCTTGGACAGTGATGTAACTGCGGTTTATTTCCCCCTCGCCAGAAGAGTTGTGGTTTTTTTTGTGATTTTTTTTTTGTTCCAATGATGTATCGATTTATTCCTTAGAGCTATGGCATGTGTGCACAATCTTCTCAATTCTTTTCCAAAGCCAAGTCACTTGGAAAAGCTGCCACCATTATTGCCACGTGACCACCCTGCTATAATTCTCTCTTTTTTTTAAATTCACAGCCAGTATATTGATATATAGGTAAATATATGTCAATGATGTTTTAGGGATATCACACCACCTACTGTCTGGCAAGTGACACAGCCTTACATGGGGGGGAATTTTCCACTGTTTGCTAAGCATTCCTTCAAGAGCTTCCTGCGCAATATACAAAATGTTACTGAACTGGAACACTCCTGATATATTGATATATCAGGGGGAAAAAGTTAAATTAAAGTAAGGGGCTACAGTGTCCCAGGAAATAAGAAAGAAAATACATTTGCAGTTCCACAGTGTAGCCAGCCACAATGTTACAAACAGGAAGAAATGCATTGGTAATGTTAAAAAGAAATTGGGACACCAGCCCTGGTATATATACCACCACATGACCTGGATTCAACAGAGGTATGGAAAGTATTGTTAGAAGTGCGGAACATTTGCCTGGTATGATCAGGGTCTGACACTTGCTTTATATATCTATCTGGCTGATGTCAGACACATACTGATTGGTCAGAATGTTTCACTATGCAAGTATCACATTCTAGTCCCCCCCCCCCCCCCCGGTATTGTACAATTACATATGACTTGTCACATTTTGATAGCATTTTGAGGAAGGTAAAATTAATAATATTTTCGTTAGTTTTGAATAACAAAAAAGTAGAGTGGCTTGCTTTTTTAAAAGTAATTTTAATGGTAACCGACAAATATTGGGATCTTTGAATTGTTAGTATAACTAACTACTGTTAAAAAGTAACTTGCCAATGTGTAGGGGTCGCTAATTTTAAGCTTTTTTTCTGTTGACAGCTCTCACTAGCATGAGCGATGACAACAACCTGTTTATGGTCATTTGGGATGGGGAGGACCAGAGCAAATCCATATCTGTGAGAAAAGCTTCATTCTGGGAGAAATTATGGGGAATTCTGTCACAAAGCTTTGCAGCCTCATGCCTCAGCTTTGAGAAGAGCATAGGATATAATATGTCCTGTTTCTCCCATATGTACACAATTTTTTTATACCCTAGAACTCAAGTGCTGAACTTTCAGTTCCTTTTTCTTCCGCTCTCTGTCCAGAATCTTCTTCAACAAATATTTAAACAAATAATTGGTTTGTTTTCCTCTCTGTCATCTCAGGCTTTTAAAAAAGATTACTTTGATTACTTCTGACATGAACAAAGAAGAATTGTCAGCATTCTTAGAAATATAAATAAAAGGGGGAGCCCTTTTATTTATAAAATGCAAGAATAGGCGATACCTTTATAGGCCACTATTCTTTTAAAAAAAAATCATACATGATGCAAGCTGAGCTTTTGTGGGTAAATCCCATTTCTTCAGAGCAAGTACCAAAAGTCTGAACGTTCATGGCAATATGGGTTTTGCCAGGAGGTTACTCTTAGATGTAACGTTCTTGGCAAAATGGATCACATCAGGTACCTCTGTCTTAGATGAGGCAGGAAGCAGTAAGGCGGTTGTTTTAAAGTTGCGGCTGAGGTTCCTGTGGGCTGGATTTCACACCCCAGTTCTTGAAACAAAGGGGCACAGGTCACACATGTACGCACACACCTCGTATCCATCTGGCTCTTCTTCGAAACAGACATGTTTCTGTTTGGCCAGGAAAGCAAGGGTGATGCAGAAAACCCATGTCCTCCATCTGGGAACTGGGGTATAATTTAAACCCACTAGGACGGTTTTGCCAATTGTGTATGTGTGTGTATTTTGCAGTAAAATATACTGTAAAATATACAGTATAATTGTGTATACACACACAATTATACTGTATATTTTACAGTATATTTTACAATATATATGAGTTTGCCCCCTTTTTCTCCTGCATGTGTAGGAATAGATCTACAGAGGCTTATTGCCTGTGGTACTGCAAGGAAGGTACTTTGGCTAGTAACAACCAATAAGCATTATTGTCCATAAATATGTCCCCTTTGGTGGCCTCCTTCCTGAGGCAGGGAATTCCAGCGAGCCTTAAAGTTTCCCAAGCTTCTTCCTTGCCTATTCTGTAACAGCTGAACTCTGATATCTGCTGCCTGATGGTCTTCGCTCAAGCATCTAAGAGGCGTTTGCCATTACAACCTCACAGCCCCTCTCACACCATTAGCCGACCAAAACATGACCCACAATGGTTATTATTATTGATGTAAGCACGCAAATGCATATGAGAATAAATGCTGTTGGCTGTAGAGAAAAAAAACTGAAACAAAGTAGCTTAAATGTTGTTAAATTGTTGGTTATTTTTGCCTGAGATCTGTCAACTGGGACCTGTCTTGACAGAAGGTGGTTGATCAAGGTGGTGTGATGCTTTCTAGGAGCTTCTTTACTAGGCAGTGAAAGGCATAAAAGCTGTGCCAGAGAAGCCAAGAGCAATGCTGTCAGGAGGTTAGATTCCATTATGAGCATGAACTTAATGTATTGAATGTTTGATAATGTATTGAATGTTTGATTTTAATGGTCTAAATAAAGGTATCACGTCTTCTACATTTTGACTCCCTAAAGGAACCCACAGGCTTGGGTTTACAAGAGCTGAGCAGCGCAGTTGAGGCCAGGACATTATGGAGATTGGTCATTCACAGGGTCACCATAACCTGGAAGTGACTCAGTACCACATAACAAAAATAACAATTAGATGAAGCAAGAGGAGGGGTCTCTGTTTTGGCCCTAGAAGAGAAGGGGTTTGCTAACTAGTTAGCAAGGGACATACAGGCCAGCAGGTAACCCTAAGGATCTTCGCTCCCACATGACCATGGGTTGTATCTGCATTCAGAACTGTAAATATTGCTCAACCAAAGAGGCCCTCGGCTGGACCTAAAACCGGAGAATAGAAACCTAACTCTGGGATCGTTCCCCATTGGTCGGAACTGCTGCCACAGGGCATTGCTTTCTGCACCAAGAGGCAAGACAGGCACCACCTGGATTTGAGACTGGGAAGCTAGAAGGGCATCCAGGTGCAAGAGAAGCTGGAACTAAGGCAACCCCACTTTGTTGGGTCCACGGTAAATACTGCCTCTTGCTGGGTTGTGTCTGATGCAGTATGCCAATACTCTTTTCCTAACATCTTATTCCTCTCTGCCCTACGTCTTCTGTCTGGCTGAAGAATAATTATTTCTTACATCTCCACTAAATGTTTTCCAACTTGTTTTCTCATTTCTCACCCAGAACCGCTTTCCTTTTGCAAGTGTGTGGACGTCTATGCCTACAAGGGTTTAAAAAATTACTTTCTCTTCATGTTACCTCTGGAAAGGGATGTTACTAGGCAGAAGCAACTAGGGCTTTGCCCCAAGACATCAGCATTCCTGATGAATGTTTGGGAAATAAAATGCAACATTTCTTGGCCTTCCTTTATTTTATTTTATTTTATTTTATGGTCAAAATGGTCTAAATATCTTAAGCTTTTAATTTGGTTTTCATTTTACCAATATTTCATATTTGCCCATAATTTAAAATTGTGCAAGGCTCTGATACAAAAACAGCAAGAGGATGAGTAAATACACATATATTAGTTGTGACCTCTAAACAGAATGCTAGAATAAAGTGGGTGTGGTCTAATATAACATCTTATAAGGAAAAGAAAAGGAAGATACAGCCTGCCAGCAATGGGAGATAATGACTGCATTCCTGTTTTCGGAGTGTCTACAGTCCTCAAATAATGTGGTCTTAAATGGTCTAGGAAAGGAGTAGGCAGAGGTGTTGGCAGAGGAGTTGGAAAAGTTACTTTTTTTGGACTACAGCTCCAAAAAACAACAACAGAGCTTGTATCACCTGTAGAGTTCTCTCTCTCTCTCTCTCTCTCTCTCTCTCTCTCTTTTGGTAACAAAGTCTTAGTTAAGTTATGTCTCAACAGTAACAGGACAGGTGGGAACAATGTTTTGTATATGTGAGTAACTAATCATGAATTCTCTGTATTTTCTAGTTACTTTAAAATTTTAGGCATTATCAGAGGCATTGTATTTTATGCCATCCCCCTGTCAATACTAAGCAGCCTCCCCAGTCATGATAAAGCAACAATCAATTAACAAGTACATAAACAACTTATTAAAAACCTCTTGTGGTTTTAATGACAATGAATGATTTGGGACTTAAAAAACAGATGCTCACTCAATTGAAGTGGTTCAGAGTTCCAGAAGACAATGTTCAAGCATTGAGGAAGAAATATATACAGGAACACTGTATATTCTCTATATTCAGGTACCCAAATCTTAAGGTTTTCGGGACTTGAATGCAAGAACACAAGAATAAGTAGGATCAAATAGGACTAGGGTGACATGTTGAAGCTACCCCACTCCAGAAAACAAGCTCAGAAATGTAGTGATGATTAATGATTAGTTTCCCCCCTGCCACCCTGTCACGTGCACAGTAAGCTGAAGTCTACTCAATGAGTAGATTTCTCCTGCCTGATGCAAGGTGATAGGAAACAAGTAATTCTTATCTACAGTGAGAATGGGTCGTGGGATCATGGTTAGAGCAATTTTCAATCCCCCCTTTATTTATTTGTTTTGGAGAGTACACATCAATGCAGTCCAGATCACATGCCACAGAGTTTGTTTGTCTGGACAATGGTCAGGGACTTGGGCAAGTACAGCATGGCCAATTTCTAGCCATCCTTTTTCATCTATCAGGAAATTTCCCAAATGCAGACACCATTTTTACCACAAAGTTTTCCTGGAGTGGAACTCAAAATGTCAGAATCTTTGGAAGTGTGTCTTATGATTTTCCAATATGCTTTTCTTTCAAGTGTGTCTGTTCATGACAAGAAAGTTAAAAAAAAATGTGTTTCCGAAAAACCCATAGAATTCTGCCATTAAAAATTTTTTTTAAGGTTCTTGCTTAAGTTTGTTCCCCCCTTAAAACTATTTTTTGGTTGGAAATCATTTTGCTTTTAAAACTGTTACTGCAACTTATTATTATAGTGCTGACCTTCCAAAATCCATAGCTGTTATTGGAATTCATATGGAATTAGAAATCATTTAACATCCAATAGTACCAAAATGTCACAGCTGAAAGAACCTGCTCATCCCTCATTTTTAATGACCACGCAGAAAATGTCAACTATTTTGTGCGGTCAATGCTTGTCACCATGTTGTTCCGGAAGGAATTTTATCCTCAGAAAATTTATTTATTTATTATTTATTTATTGGATTTTTACCCCGCCCCCCTAGACAAAGTCTACTCGGGGCGGCTTACAAATATTATAAAAACATCATTGAACAGTAAATATCATTAAAAAATCATTAAAACATCATAATTTTAAACAATTAAAAGAAAAGAAAAGGAGCTGCATGGATTGGTATGATTCTCACTGTATGTAGAAAAAAACTCATTGAGTACAACATTTGAAATTCTCTACAACAAACTGCCTTGAAAAACTAAAACTCTTAACAGCCTCAAAGATAAATTCAAAGTTTATGTCAGATTTAAAATAACTGAAGAACATCACTTAAGAAAAAAAGCACAGGACGCACCACCTTTGAATGGTCTTTTAGAGATATATTTTTAAATCAAGGACGGGGAATATGTTGCCTTCCAGCTCTTCATGGACTTCAGCTCCCCTAGTCCTGTGGCGTTGGCTATCCTGCTGACAGGTGATGGGAACTGTAGTCCAGCTGTGCTCACGGGACCATGCGTTCTGCATCTGTGTTACAGTTGCATCAATCCTCACAGGAATAAACTCACAATTTCTTTGTTTCTTGGCAAAATAATTGCTCTGACAAGCTTTCATGCCAAAGCAGACTAAAATAGGAACAGCACAAGTGTGTGTGTAGTTATCTTCCACTGTATGAGGAAGCGAGAGTATAAATATTTTAAATAAATGTACATAATATCCAAGTCATAAAGAGTGATCCATGTATGACTAAAATCTGCTGAGCTATTTTTCTATCAGTTAATCACACCACAAAGAATAAAAACCATGCGTTCAGGATTAACTGATAGACAGTACAAGAGTACATTCAGGTGTTCATTACAAATAATTTGTTCATTTAATTTTTTGCCATTACTAAGGCCTAACTAAGTTACATTACATCTGGAATTCTGCATTCCCAAACTGTAACATGGCCAGATGTTCCATGTTACCGTTGGTGCATCCTGAAAGTAGCAGGCTACAGGACATGAAACCTTATGCCAAATGAAACTTGTTACTCTTAAAGGTGCCACCAGAGTGTTTTTTGTTTTGCTTGTTTGTTCGTTTTTTGCTGCAACCTATTGACATGGCTACTCCCCTAGACATTTCCTTTGTGGTGTGTCTGTAACTAGTTTTAATTACATCTGTAGTTCTAGAGCTGTGTGGTTTCCCAGACTGAGTGTGCTTTGTCCTTCAGGCCAGTGGGTTGTAGCATTTTGACAGCTTTTTAAAGTAAGTTAAAATGATCATATTTTAGTTCTGAATAACAAAAAAGTGGAATGGCCTGTTGTTTTTTTAAAGTAATTTTAATGGTAACCAATAATTATTGATGATGTCTGAATTGTTAGTATAACTAACTACTCTTAAAAAGTAATTTGCCAAGCTCTACATGATGCAGAGGTCACTAATTTTAAGCTATTTTCCATTGACAGCTCTCATCCATAGAGGGGAGATGCACCTTTTTTAAAATCCCTTTCTGGGTGAGTAAGACGGGAGCAAGCCCATCTCTGTGAGAAGGACTTCAAGGAGAAGTTCTGGAGAACCATGCCACAGTGATGCCTCAGCTTTGAGAAAAGCATAGGATACAACGTCCCCCTTTTTTTCTCAAGAATCTACTCACTAAATCTGTTAATTTTGTGGTTCAAAGAAGAATGCCAATTAATAAGGTTTTCTTTGGCATTATGATTTTCCTTATTCTGATTGTGTTTTTCTTATGCAAGTACCTCACTTGCCCCCAATATGGGTATGAAACTTCGGAAACTTGTGTTACCAATATCGGTAACACAAAAGTGCCCATCACAGTTGCTCCAAAAAATCTGGCTCCTGCAAATCTGTTGGCAGCTGAAATGGAAGAACCACAGGGGGGAGCCATGAGGAATTGCTTGGAGAAAGCTGCTCAGGAGTTCTCTGAGGAGCCGAGCATTGTGAAGAAGAATGCCAGGATGATCCTGCAGTGTAATGGAACAAAGCGGGAGTTCCTGTCTGGAAAAGGGGAAAACCTCATTGAAGTGGTCTGGATCAATGAGAAGGTGTCTTACACATTGGTTCATGAGGCCCATCCAGATGTCCATCTGACAAGGCTTGGACGTCATCCCTTTCCCCTCAGTCTCAGCAGTATCTTTAGTGTCCTACAAGATGTGACCTCCCACAATGGCTCGGAGGAGCTACGGAGTTGCCTCAGGGAGGCCTTAAAGCAATTGCCCTGCGAACCAGTAATCGTGCAGGACAATGCCAAAATGGTGGTGTCCTGCGGAGGGAAGAGCCTCACCTTCATCTCTGGTGAAGGGCAAACTGAGATTAATGTGTTCAGAGAAGAACCACATGGGCTGATTCAATATGTTGTGAAATCGACAGGAAACGCGTGGTGGTCGAGATATTTCAAAAGGGGAAAGCTTTGCTGACATAAATGAAGAAGGCCGCACAGGCAATAGCTATGTTATGTTATGGCTTCATCATTAGTTGATCTTCAATATTCTCTCTAGTGCATATCAATTGCAAAGTTGGCAATAAGTAGTTGTTTGAAGTAATTTTTATAACAGCTGGTTCAGCAAATTATCCAGCATAGAATGTTCCCCCAGCAGTGTGAATGGCAATGCTTAACTACAGATTAAATGAAGATTCATAAAAGAGTAAAGTATGAAGAAATGGTGAATGAGCAGAACTCTGCATGACAATTTTTTTCTACCCTTGGACTCGAGAGCTGGATTTTCAATTTCCTGTTCTGCTCTCTCTTCAGAGTCTTCTTCAATAAATATTTTAACAAATAATTGGTTTGTATATGAGTCAATCATCTATTACCACAGAAACTCTCAGGTTTAAAACAGATGTTCTATCCAACCAGGTCCCAAACATCCTTCAATTACCTTCTCAAAATGCACCTTTCCAATGAATCCCCTCCTCTCCTTGCCTTGTGTGTAATTTAGAGCACAGGTTCTTAGCCATGAAACTGTCAAAACTGTGAATACTAAACTGTGGCGGAATGCCCATGTCCCACCTGTCCGTCATGTGGAGCTCTAGAGCTAGAGCCTATGAGAGGACAGGAGGGCGAAGTCAGAGGGACAGTTGGAGACAGAGAGAAGGAGAGAGGAGGGTTTTGAAGGTTTATGAGAGAGATTGGAAAGTTGGAGTAGTTGGTTTATGTGTTAAAGAATAGTTAAAAGATATAAGTAAAATAAAATAGATTGACAGTCATCAGATCTTATTCCAGTGATTGATGTGAAGTAATACAAATAAAGAAACGTGTTTAATATCCAAGTTTAATGAGTGCAACATAATAAAACATCTATGAACCTGCTTGTATGATTCAACAACTAAATAATAAATAATCAGTTATATTTGACAACACGTGTCTATGCAACATTATTGGTAAAGTGTGGATAAAGATCCACTGGTGGCAGTTGGTGAAAGGAGACATAAGCAAGTCGTGTCCAAAGGTGGACCTGGGTTTGAGGGAAACAAACTAGGGACACTGGGGGTGCGCGACATAAACATAAAGAACATGCCACAAAGAGCATCATTTCCCCCAAAAAAGTAAGGAGCATGAGCTTCTGGAAAGTAAGAAAATGGTTTAAAAAAAGCCTGCAACTGGTTGTAACAATGAAAATGCAGTGAGGGCCTCGTTTTAAGTTTCTTAGTTAATAGCAAAACCCAGAAAACTGCACACAATAGCTGAAGAACGTATATTACCTGTGGCAAAAATCATGGTTCCTGCATTGATCAATGAGAAAGCCGCCAAGGACCTTTCCTTAATAGTTTTGTCAGATGACACAGCTCAGTCTTGGTGGTCAACGGCAACAAAAGATATTTAAGGGGGTCTGTGGTAAAGAAAAGGTTAAGAACCTCTGATTCAGAGTAAACCCCTATGAATGTCTACTCAAAAGTTAGTTTCATAAATAAAAAGTAACCCAAATATCTTCAATATATTCAAATCCTTTGAAATAAAATTTGTACCAAGGGAAAAAAAACTTTAGTATGTTATTTGCAGAATTCCAGCATTGATTAAATTGGTTCTGTGCATGGGTTTTTGCTCAGACTTATGTCCTACTAAGTTACATGGATCTTACACCTCAGGAAATACACAAAGGAGACTGATCTGTTTGTATTGCTAGGAAACAGAGATAAGCAAAGTAAGTTACTTGGACTACAACTCGCAGACTTCCCCAGCCAAAAACAGGAGTACCCCCCCCTTCCTCCTGCACCTGTAGGAATATTTCATTCATTTATTCATTCATTCATTCTACTTCTATACCACCCATTTGGCTACAAGGCCACTCTGGGTGGTTTACAACAGGGGTCCCCAACCTTTTTAACCCCGTGGACCAACAGGGGAAGGCGGGGCACCCCCTCACGCATGCCCCCTCTCACACGGGCGTGTGCGCGCTCATGCGCATGCGCAAAGGAGCAGGAGGGTGCTCGTGTGGGCGCTCTTGTGCACATGCGCAAACAGCGGTGTGGTGCTTGTGCAGGTGCGGGCGCGCTTGTGCACATGCGTAAACTGCAGCACGGCACTTGTGCGGTGTGCGGGTGCTCGTGCACATGCACAAAGGGGCTGTGCGGGGTGGGAGTGCGTGCGGGGTGGGTGGGAGGTCTGTCTCCACGGCCCGGTCCGGCTCAGGCCATGGACCGGCACTGGGCCGTGGACCAGGGCTTGGGGACCTCTGGTTTACAACACAGTAAAACAATAACACTTTAAAAAATATAGAGCATAGTGGTTATACAGAAATCAAAATCAAACTTAAAACATACAATCACAAATAACCAAAACAATATCAACATCAACAGAAATATCACTAATTTAAAAGTCAGGATGGCTCAGAAGAAATAAGCGCTGAAAACTGCCACTGCATTATCACGATGTAATCTCCAGAAAAGCCTGTCTGAAAAGCCATGTCTTCAGGAATCATTTGAAGGTTCCCAGCGAAGGGGCCAGGTGGATTTCAGACAGGAGGTTATTCCAGAGATGGGGGCAACTGCCGAGAAGGCCTGGTTTCTAATTTTCCTTTACCGGGCCTCCCTTGGGGTCAATAATCTCAACCGCCCCACCTGGGAAGATTGAGTAGATCAAGCAGATCTCACTGGAAGGAGGCATTCTGTGAGGTATCGATTAGATCTATAGAGGTTTAGTGTCTCTGGTACTGCGAAGGAAAGTATATGCATCTTGGCTAGTAACAACCAATAAGCACTGTTCTCCATAAATCTGTCCCCTTCTAAAGATGTCCCAGTTGGTGTCCTCCTCCTTGAGACAGGGAATTCCTAGAGATGCTGTTAGCCTTTTAAGTTTCCCAAGCTTCTTTCTTGTCTACTCTGAAAACAGTTGAACGTTGATATCTAGAGGCTGACGGTCTTCAGCCAAGCACCTGTGAGGTCTACAGAGGGGCTCTGCTCTGCACAAAACAGATACAGTATGTGAAGGAGGGAGAAGGGAACTTGGGGGTTTGCCATTACAACCCCAATGCCCTTCTTACACCATAAACCAACACAAAATATATGACCCACAAGGACAGCCGATTAATATAAAAAAATCTGAGTGGGAGAGTGTCCACTATTATCGGTGTAAGTACCAGAATGCGTAAGAGAGCACGTGTTGTTAGGTGTGGAGAAAAAAATAGAAATAGATGGAGTGTGAGCAGGGTTTTGTGAAATGGCTGCTTTTCCTATCCTGAGATCTGTGAACTGTTACCTGTATAGATGGAAGGTGGGCAATCAATGTGGCGTGACACTTTCTAGGAGCTTCTTGCTAGGCAGCTGAAGACATAAAAATGCAAAAAAATTGGCACACAGGTCACTGTTTTCCCCACAACCTCATAGACAAACTCATGGAGTTGATTTCACACAGTGCTCACTATTTCTAACAGTGAGTATTTTGGCTTTATGGAGCAGCATTACAGTTATTCCAGTCCCTTACCTGATACAGAACTTGCCTTCTAGTCAAGGTTGGACAGTTAGAGAAGTATTAGCTGGGGCTCCCAGATGGCCTGTGAAATTAGCTTTTTGCCCCTTGCATTAGTCCTTTTACTCTTGCAGAGTGTCTCCCCCCTCCCATAGTGTGGCCACATTCTCTGGATTGGAAACGCCTCTGATTTCTGCTTAGGATTTCACCATCCTGGAGTTTTCAGCACTGTTGTTGTTCTGTGCCTTCACGTCAGAACTGACCTACAGTGACCCTAATGGTGTTTTCGAGGTAAGTGATTCCCTAAGGAGACTCATAGGCATGAGTTTACAAGAGCTGAGCAGTTGAGGAATTGTAAATATTGCTCAACCAAAGAGGCCCTTGGCTGGACCTAAAACCGGAGAATAGAAACCTAACTCTGGGATCGTTCCCCATTGGTTGGAATTGCTGCCACAGGGCATTGCTTTCTGCACCAAGGGGCCAGACAGGCACCGCCTGGATTTGAGACTGGGAAGCTAGAAGGGCATCCAGGTGCAAGAGAAGCTGGAACTAAGGCAACCCCACTTTGTTGGGTTCACGGTAAATATTGGCTCTTGCTGGGTTGTGTCTGATGCAGACTGTCAATACCCTTTTCCTAACATCTTATTCCTCTCTGCCCTACGTCTTCTGTCTGGCTGAAGAATAATTATTTCTTACATCTCCCACTAAATATTTTCCATTTTCCTTTCTCGTTTCTCACCCAGAACCACTTTCCCTTTGCAAGTGTGTGGACGTCTATGCCTACAAAGGTTTTAAAAATTACTTTCTGTTCATGTTACCTCTGGAAAGGGCTGTCACTAGGCAGAAGCAACGAGGGCTTTGCCCCCAAGACATCAGCAGTCCTGATGAATGTTTGGGAAATAAAATGCAACACTTCCTGGCCCTGTTTAATTTAATTCAATTTAATTTAATGGTCAAAACCAGTCTAATTATCTTAACGTTTTCATCTGTTTTTAATTTTACTTATATTTTATAGGCATCCATAATTATATATTGTGCAATGCTCTGATATGACAACAGAAGCAGGGTGAGCAAATACAAATAGAATTTGTTAGCTGTGGCCTCTAAACACAATGCTAGAATGAAGTGGGTATGATAAAATATAATGCCTTATGGTGGCGGCAGTGGGGGGAGGAAGATGCAGCCTGCCCAACGGTGGGAGACAAGACTGCATCCCTGTTTCAGAAGAGTCTTCAATAGTTTAGGAAAGGAGTGGGCAGAGCTTGGAAAAGTTCCTTTTTTTTTTTTTGAAGACAGCTCCCAAAACTTGGAATTCCTCGAATTTGTAGTACAAAGAGCTCTGGGAATGGCCAGTTTTTTATGGGGCTGAGGGATACATGCAGTACTAAATGGTAAGTTAGGGCACTGCATATGTGTGTGTACGTGTACCTATAGGCACAAGCACTTGCTCACTCACCAATATACCGTATGTTTTCCTTTGCCCAAAGTCCTGAACCAGATTGTGATGGATCACTGCAGGGGAGAGCAAGGTTACAACCTGTTGCTCAGAAATCCGGAATGCTCTTTTGCAGAACTAAACTACAGATCTTATGTTATTTTTATAGAGGTGTTTTGTGTGTTTGTGTGTAACAATGTTAAGTTACACCCCAACAGTAACAGGACAAGTGGAAACAATGCTTTGTATATGTGAGTAACTAATCATGATTTCTCTGTATTTCTTAGCTACTTTAAAATTTTAGGCATTACTACAGGCATCGTGTTTTATGCCATCCCTTCAATCAATCAATCAGTGTTTATTTGCATTAGCCATATGCCATAGCAAAGTAAGTATAAAATCTACAGAAATACAGAGTCAACGCATCTGAGTCAAAATAACAGATGAGTTCATACACATCGGATAACTATGCATACCAAAATTAACCGGATAAAACTATAAGGTTACTCCTTTAAAACCATAATTGACCTAATTTTAATTGCTGCCACTAAAAATTTGGCTATCTGTGCTGTTACTTGTTTATCTTGGTCTTGGAGAAGAAAAGATACATAAAAATCAGATGAACGTCCTGGCTTCTTGATTAACAAGGGTCAAATTAATTCTTTGAGCACTTCTTTGAAGAAAGAACAGAACAATAAGACACAGGCAAGTGTTTCAACACTACATATCACTGCAAGGACACATGCGGTTTTGTAATGGGGTTCCTTTAATACAACCCTCAAGTAGTGCTGAAGGTATAGCGTTAAGTCTTGCACGTGAGAAGGCCCATCTGTATTTGGGGATTGTCAGCATATACAAATATTGTGCCGTTATTTTTGGATGGCTTATCACAGAGTATTTGTACCAGGGACACAATTTAGTAGTAACAAACAAATTATTTTGATGTTCAATGTCATATAAATGCTGTTCTAGTAGGTTTCTTGCTTTGCTATACCCAGTAGTTAATAGGAAATCGGGTGACAGCCCAATAGTATGTATTTTGTACTTTCCATCTTTCATCCATTTACTCTCATGAGGATCCTCCACAACAAAGGAGGATCCCTTTTTTTGTTGTTTAGTCGTTCAGTCGTGTCCGACTCTTCGTGACCCCATGGACCAGAGCACGCCAGGCCCTCCTGTCTTCCACTGCCCCCCGAAGCTGGGTCAAACCCATGTTGGTAGCTTCGGTGACACTGTCCATCCATCTCGTCCTCTGTCGTCCCCTTCTCCTCTTGCCTTCACATTTTCCCAACATCAGGGTCTTTTCCAGGGAGTCTTCTCTTCTCATGAGATGGCCAAAGTATTGGAGCCTCAGCTTCAGGATCTGTCCTTCCAGTGAGCACCATCCCTTTATCAATCCTAAACTGCCTCCCCAGTAATGAAAAAATAGAGATCAGTTAACAAGTACATCAACAGGTTATTACAAACTTGTGATTTAATGATAATGAACTATTTGGGACTTAAATGATGGGGGAAATCCTGTTACATAATTTTGTGCCTGGCAGAACCCAGATCAGGCATCAGACACATTTAATTGACACTAATTAAAAGCTTCCTATTCCTCCCCTCTGTTACTCAGGGTTATGCCACTTCCTTAAAACAAAAAAGAACTGTTTCCACAGGTTTTGGCCCCACCATGTTATTCACCAATGAAGAACCATCTTGAGGTTAGCAACTGGGGAAGAAAGTAAAGAAACCAATCAGAATGCAGGAAACTTTAGGGGTGTCTATGGAACAAAAAGCCACTGAACCCCAGGAGAAGAGGCTTTTTCCTCCCCCCCAACTTTGCTCTAAAATCTTGGTCCTTGATCCCCTTCCCTTGGAAAAAAAGGAGGACTTTCCCTCTCACTAACTCAAATGATCAAATGGCTTTTTAGGTTCCAGGCCACCCTCTGGCTCCTTTGGGAGCCTTGGGCTGGAGTGCTGGGGAAGGCTTTAAAGTTAAAAAAAAACACCACCACCCGATCACTGCCAGCAGGACCAGGACTGCTGTCCCTGGTAGTGATCGGGTGGGTTTTGACTACTAAAGGCTCTCCCTCCCCCTAAGGTTTGCAAAGGCTTCCCCAGGGTAAAAGGGAGCCCACAGCAGCTTCCCAACCTAAATTTCTCTCAGGTTGATGTCACAGCTAAGAAGGCCCTACTTTGGACAGGTGTTCACTGGGTTTCAAGTGGTTCAGGAATCCAGTCGACAAAGTTGGAGCATTGAGGAAGAAATATACAGAGGAACACTCTACTTCAGGTACCCAAATCTTAAGGTGTTCAGGGACTTCAATGCAGGAACATACACCATAACAGGTTGGATCAAACAGGACTAGGGCGATATGTCGAAGCCACCCCACTCCAGAAAACAAGCTGGGGAATGTAGTAATGATTAATGATTAGTTTTTCCCCTTCCACAAAGACAGTAAGCTGGAGACTGTTTGATGAGTCAATTTCTCCTGCCTTTCTGATGCAAGGTGATAGGAAAGAAGTAATTCTTATCTACAGTGAGAATGGGTGGTGTGATCGTGGTTAGAGCAATTTTCAATTCCCCCCTTTATTTATTTGTTTTGGAGAGTACGTATTAATACAGTCCAGATCACATGCCACAAAGTTTGTTTGTCCGGACAATGGTCAAGGACTTGGCCAACTGCAAAACGGCCACCTTTTTGTCTGTGGGGACATTTCCCAAATGCAGGGACACCATTTTACCACAAAGATTTCCTGGAATTGAACTCAAAATGTCGGAATCTTTGGAAGTTTGTCTTGGGATTTTCCAAGATGCTGTTTTTTCCCCCCAAGTGTGTCTGTTCATGACAAGAAAATCAAATATTTAACTGAGTTTCCAAAGAACCCATGCAATTCTGCAATTAAGCAATTTTTTAAATGTATACTTTAAAATATGGCAAATGGTGCTTGCATTAGTTTGTTCCTCCTTTAATTTAAGAATATCACTTAGGAAAAAAGCACAGTATATCTATCTAAAATATATATTTTAGATAAAATATATATATTTTAGATATATATTTTTAAAAGGCATGATTTTTCACGCATCAAGAACATGGACTGCCTAACAAGAATATGTGGTAGAAAAGGCATCACCTAGCATAAAAATCTTGAGACAGTTTTTCCACACGAATGGTCACGGTTTTACACCAGCACTGCTGAAACGTAAGAGAGCCAAGCCATTAGCTCAGTTGCTGTGTGGGATTCAAATCTGGCCCAACAGAAACATAAAATCAATAGAAACTGTGCAGGCTACACAAGTTTCTTAGGCAAACATTTGCCATACCAGACTGCACTCCAGATTCTTCTCTGAGGTTAGAAGGTGGTCCGTGATCTCCCCGGCATGGCTGAGGACATTTAATTTTTGGCTGCAGCTGAAACTTGCTCGTTCCAGTCTGCTTTCTTTTTTCATGTAGAACTTGCATGTGAGTAAATGGATGAAAGATACTAAGTCCAATATATATATATATATTTTACTGTCACCTCAGTACCTGCTGACCATTGGCTGTAACAAGGCAAGTAAATTACGAGAGCAGCGTCAGTATGATCTTGAACATCGAAGCAACTTATCTGTCACTAAAAAAGCATATCCTGGTCTGATTGTTTTTTAACATGTTGTCCAAATAAAATAGCACCGTATTTGAAAATGCTAACAGTTCCAAGATACAGAAGGGCCACTTCGAGGGCACGACTTAATGCCATGCCTTCAGCACTACTTGAGGGTTGTTTCAGAAGAATTCCGTTACAAAATCAAAGATGCTGTTGTGGTGACAGTATTGAAACACTTGCCCATGTATTACTGTTTTGCTCTCTTTACAGAGATGTGCACAAAGAGTTAATTAGTCCGTGGTTAGACAATAAGCCAGGCAGCGCATCATATTCTTATGTATCTTTTCTTCTGGCAGATTAATGGTTGTTGTTGTTTAGTCGTTAAGTCGTGTCCGACTCTTCGTGACCCCATGGACCAGAGCACGCCAGGCCCTCCTGTCTTCCACTGCCTCCCGGAGTTGGGTCAAATTCATGTTGGTAGCTTCGGTGACACTATCCAGCCATCTCGTCCTCTGTCGTCCCCTTCTCCTCTTGCCTTCACACTTTCCCAACATCAGGGTCTTTTCCAGGGAGTCTTCTCTTCTCATGAGATGGCCAAAGTATTGGAGCCTCAGCTTCAGGATCTGTCCTTCCAGTGAGCACTCAGGGTTGATTTCTTTCAGAAAGATTAATGGTACAGTCTGCAAACTTTTTAGCAACTGCAATTAAAATTATTTATTATCTATTTAAAATATTTTCCCCACATTTCTCCTTAAAAGGACCCAAAGTGGTTTTGTTGTTGTTTAGTCATTAAGTCATGTCCGACTCTTCGTGACCCCATGGACCAGAGCACGCCAGGCCCTCCTGTCTTCCACTGCTTCCCGGAGTTGGGTCAAATTCATGTTGGTAGCTTTGGTGACACTGTCCAACCATCTCGTCCTCTGTCGTCCCCTTCTCCTCTTGCCTTCACACTTTCCCAACATCAGGGTCTTTTCCAGGGAGTCTTCTCTTCTCATGAGACGTAAACCACTCTTCTCAAAGTGGTTTACATCATTAAAAAGATGATATTAAAAAGCTAAAAGCAGTAAATATACAAATTTTAAAATTAGTCTAAACACAGTTTTAAAATTGTACGTTTTGGCAGACTTAACCTGTTTAATTTTTGGACTATATATATATAATTATGCATTTATTATTTTTCTTTTAGTCTGCTGGTTTTATTTCCCAGTAACTTTTATGTACAACTTCCAAAGGCACATGGCTAATGCAAATAGACTACTACTATATTTTAAATCAAGGATGGGAAATGTGCCGCTGTTCTTGGACTTCAGCTCCTTAATTCTGCAACGTTGATTATCCTGATGACAGCTGGTAGGAACTGTAAACCAGCTGTGTTCGCCGGACTGTGCATTCTGCATCTGTTTTAAAGTTGCCTGGATCCCCACAGGACAAAACCCAGAACTGTTTTAGGATGCTTGGCAGAAAAGTTACTGAGACAAACCTTTGTGTCAAAGCAGACTAAACTGGGGGCAGTTCATTTGTGTGTTTCTGTGTCTGCAGATATCTTCCACTATATTAGGAAGGGAGGGTGGGTACAAATATTTTAGCTAAATTTACATAATATCCAAATCACAAAGAGGGATCCCTCTCTGATTAAAATCTGCTGAGTTATTTTTGAATTCTTTTTTGTGGCAAGATTAGCTCATAGGGAGTACAGGAATGCATTCAGGTGTTCATTACAAACAATGTGTTCACTTGTTAACTTTTTTGCCATTACTAAGGCATAACTAATTTATATTACAACTGTAACACAGCCAGAGATTGCATCACTCGGTGGATTCTAGAACTAGTGGGCTACAATCCATGGAACCTTATGCTTAATAAAACTTATTAATCTTTAAGGTGCCACAAGATGGTTGTTTTTGCTGCAACCTATTGACATGACTACTCCCCTGGACATTTCCTTTGTGGTGTGTTTGTAACTACTTTTAATTACATCAGTAGTTTCAGAAGTGTGTGGTTTTCCAGACTGAGATTGCTTAGTTGTTCAGGTCAGTGGCTTGTAGCATTTTTTCTCTTTCTTTCTTTTTTCTCCTTTTTTTTTGGAATCTTTATTTTATTAAATGAAAATATATTGTAAGAAACAAAAGAATAACAAACAGAACAACAAACAAATAAACAATTAAAATACAATAATTATACACAACAAAATTGAAACAAAGTGCTCCCCCCCCCCACCGGGACCAATGGAGAACTAGACCTTTTCCTTTATTTCAAGGATTCCCCTTCCCCTTCCAAAATTGTAACGTTTCTTGCGATGGTGCTCTTCCCTTCCCCTTTATTAATGCATAATCAATAAAATCTCCCCAAATTTCTGCAAAAGTATGCATTTTAAGTACTCCTTTTTAAACTTTAATATTGAATGTTAATTTGTCATTAATAGCTATATTCCATACCTCTGTATAGGTAAAGGTAAAGGTTCCCCTTGACATTTAGTCCAGTCGTGTCCGACTCTAGGGGGCGGTGCTCATCCCTGTCTCCAAGCCGTAGAGCCAGCGTTTGTCCGAAGACGGTTTCTGTGGTCACATGACCAGTGCGACTAGACACAGAACGCCATTACCTTCCCACCGTAGTGGTACCTATTTATCTACTCGCATTTTTACATGCTTTCGAACTGCTAGGTTGGCCGGAGCTGGTTCAAGCGACGGGAGCTCACTCCGTTGTGTGGATTTGAACTGCTGATCTTACGATCTTGCAGTTCAGAGGCTTTGCGGTTTAACCCGCAGCGCCACCATGTCCCTATACCTCTGTATACCATTCACTTAATTGAAAATTGTTTTATTTTCCAATACTTCGCTATAATTATCTAGCACCTGTGACTAAATTAGAAATTAATTCTATTGTTGCCCAATTATATTCCACCTTATCAAATATTGATAGAAGTGCTATTTTAGGACATACTTCTACATTTTGTTTGGTTATTTCTCTTATTTCTCCAAATACCATTTGCCAAAATTTCATCACACTGTCGCATTCCCACCACATATGAAAATATGTGACAGTTTTCTGGCATCCCCTCCAGCACAACATAGAGTAATTTTTATTTATTTGGTTTAGTTTCACTAGAGTTAGGTACCATCGCCAAACAATCTTATAAAAAAATCTCTTTAATTCTTATAGATATAGATTTCACTGTTCTTACATCCCATATTTTCTTCCATCTCTCAGTGTTTATCACTTTCCTCATATCATGTTCCCATAAAACTCTCAGAGGATCCTGTTGATCCTCTGCTTCAATTAATATTTTGTAAATTTTACTTACTATACCTTTCAATGCTTTATTTTCTGCTAGATTTTCCTTTTGTAATAACATTTCCTCAGATTTTGTAACTTCTCTATATTTACCATTTTTCCTCAACCAGTCTTTTGTCCAACTCTTTAATTGAAACACACTGAACCACAACAATTTCTCCCGTCCTAATATGTTTTTTATTTGCTCTTTACTCCCCATCCTTTCTACCCAATCCTTCAGTCTGATTACTTGCTGTCTTCTTAACACACTCTCCAGATTTTTCAGATTCCTAGGAAAGATTCCCTGTTCAGTCACTGGACATAATGGTGATATTAGTGGACTGAGCATATTCTTGTACTTGTTCCAAATTAATAACATATTTTTCAGGAAAGGATTGCTAATTATTTTACCTCTATTTTTTTTATATGGTTTGAAAATAATATTCTCAAAATTTAGATCTAGCTCAATTGACTCCAAACCCCACCATATTACTTTATTAGGATGTGCAATGATATCTCCATTATGTCTTAACTGATTGGCTACATAATAATTCCTTAAATTAGGAAGTCCCATCCCTCCTATCTTCTGAGCCTTATACCATCTCTTCTTGTTAGTTCTTGCCTTTTTATCTCCATTACAAAACTTATTAATCATAAATTGCAAATCTTTTATCTCTTCTTCAGGTAATTCTATTGGTAGGATCCTAAATAAAAAATTAATCTTGGGTAAAATCTTCATTTTAACCGTGGCAATTCTGCCAAACCATGATAATTGACTTTTCCTGTAATCTTCCAATTTATTCTTCATTTCACATTTCAATCTCTTGAAATTTTCTTCTCTTAATCTAAATAGATTATTTGGTATATGTACTCCTAAATACTTAATTAAATTCCCAACCTTAATATTAAATTTTCTCCTGAATAGATCTTTTTCTTCCTTATTATAATTAAACATCATTATCTCTGATTTCTGCCAATTTACCTGTAGCCCAGTTATCTCTCCAAATTCTTCTAAATGTAATTTTACCCTTTCTCATCACTCTTAAGGGATTTTCTACTGATAAAAGAGAATCATCTGCAAATAAACTAATTTTAGTCTTATCATTGGTCCCTATGCCACAGATTAAATTATCTTTCTTAATAGCATTAACATTTTTATAACTATTGCGAACAAAATTGGGGAAAGGGGATATCCCTGTTTAGTACCCCGGCCAAGGGATATTTGTTCTGTTAGACCATCATTTACAATAATAGATGCAGTACAGTATTTGTTGAATATAATTGCCTTATCACACCTCTAAATTTTTCTCAAAATCCTAATATTTCTGTTATCATATTCAATGTGGGCCATTCCATGCAATCAAAGGCCTTAAAAATATCTAATGAAATTATACCAGCTTTCAACTTTTGCTTTCCTATTATGTGTATGATATTTAGAATTCTTCTCGTCAAATTGGTCATTTGTCTCCCTACTATAAAGTCACATTGATCCTCTTTAATATACTTATCAATATATTTATTCATCCTCTTTGCCAGAGTCACAGTAAATATCTTTGCATCTTGATTAATCAGAGAGATAGGTCTATATGCTTCCGGATCTGTTAAGTCTTTATTCTTTTTTGCTATTAATATAATTAATGAATGCTTCCATGATGCTGGAATCCCATCTCCCTTCATTATATTATTATAGAGAGTTTCTAATTTGGGTAACAGCATCATTCTGAATGTCTTATAATACTCTGGTCCTAACCCATCAGCTCTTGGTGTTTTGCCCCATTTTAACTTGTTAATTACCATATATACTCGAGTATAAGCCTAGTATTTCAGCACAATTTTTTTGCTGAAAAAGCACCCCCCTTGTCTTATACTCGAGTCAGTGTCAAAATTACATGTTCTCCCCTGCAGTGCGGGTGTTCTCCGGACTCCCCCGCTCATCTACGGGCGCCTGCAGCCTCTGTGGGTGGTTCGATGACCTGGGTTAAGTACACAGCATTTCCGCTTCCAGGACACTCCCATCCTCCTCCTTCTGCATATTCTATCTACCCACCTTCCTCCTCCCACCTTCCTCCTCCATCCTCCATCTCCCTCCATCTTGTCACGCAGCAGTAGAGCAGTAGATAAGCACAGCATCCGGTATGAGTCCTCCCTCCACAGGCAGTGAAGTGTGTCTCGCAGCTCAGAAGGGCAGTATCTTCAAAAACATTTAACCTACTGATGCCTCAATTAATGTAATTATATTGGTATCTATTTTTATTTTTGAAATTTACCAGTAGCTGCTGCATTTTCCACCCTTGGCTTATACTCGAGTCAATAAGTTTTCCCAGTTTTTTGTGGTAAAACTGGGTGCCTCTGCTTATATTCGGGTCGGCTTATACTCGAGTATATACAGTACTTCTATTTCTTCCTTTCTTATAGGCTGTTCCATTAAATCTCTATCTCCGTCTTCGAGTCTGGTCCCTAAATTTTTCTCAACATAATTCCTCACACTTCCTTTTGTGGGTTTGCCCTCTGTATATAAGGTTTGATAAAATTCTTGGAAAACTGACAATGTTTCTTTCATCAAGTTGCATGTTTCCCCCCTTCTGTCCTTAATTACTCCTATAGAACCCTTTGACTTCTTAACTTGTATGGCTCTTGCCAGCATTCTTGATTTTTTATTGCTACACTAAAAAAAATATCTCTATATATATTAAGTTTCTCTGAATCTTCTCCATCTCTGTGTTCTCTAGTTGTTTTTTCCTTGCTAGCAGAGATGCTAAAAGATTTTTAGCCCTATTCCTTATATATTTTAATTCCATTTCCTTTATTTCTTCCTATATCTCCTTCATATGTTTGTCTCGTTGCTTTTTCAGTTTACACGGTTCCCTAATACTTATTCCTCTCATGACAGACTTCATACAGTCCCACAAAATACCTTTACTGCAACTCTCTTGTTCATTAATAGCCCATATTTCTGTAATTTCTTTCGTTATTTTATCCACAATAACTTTTTGTTGCAAACTGTTTGTATCCATCTTCCAGTGTCTAGCTTCCTTATAATCTTTTCTAATCTTAGTATCCATATTCATTAAAGCATGATCAAATACCTTTATAATTCCTATTTCTGTATTAACCACTCTTGAAATCAAATCTTTAGATGCAAACATATAATCAATCCTAGAGTAGTTTTTATGAGGTGGTGATTAAAGGTAAATCTCTTTTCATCTCTCTCCATATGTCTCTCAAGTCAGTGTTCCATATCATTCTATTTAAAGCGGTAATATTATTATTTATCTCTTTTCTAGTGGGGTTTGATTTATCTTTTCTTTTATGGCTTGTAGCATTTTGGTAACTTTTTGAAGTAAAAATAATCCTATTTTAGTTGGTTTTGAATAACAAGAAAGTAGAGTGGCCTGGGTTTTTTTTAAAAGTAATTTTAATGGTACCCAACAAATATTGGGGTCTTTGAAATGTTGCTACAACTAAGTACTGTTAAAAAGTAACTTGTCAAGCTCTACATGGTGGAGAGGTCACTAATTTTAAGCCATTTTCTATTGACAGCTCTTGCCAGCATGACCGACAAGAGCAACCAGTGCACGCTCGTTCTGGATGAGGAAAACCAGACCAAACCCATATCTGCGAAAAAAGCTTCATTCCAGGAGAAATCAAGAGGATTTCTGTCACAAAGCTCTACAGCGTTATGCCTCACCTTTGAGAAGAGCGTAGGATATGGTGTGCCCTGTTTCTCCCATAAGCCCTCTATGACTGAGGCTGATAGGCCTTTGAGTAAAAGAAAAATTGTGATTCTCTGTTTATTTGCCCTTCTTATCATTTTGGGCATTCTGCTGTGTTTCTTATACAATCCTTTCACTGGACCCCAGGATCTACCCAAAGAGGATGGGATCAAAGCCAGGAAGAACATGACAGCAGCCCTCTCAATTGTGTCAGAAAATTTCACTCTTGCAACTTTGTTGGCAGCTGAAATGGAAGACCCCCATGGGGAAGCCATGAAGAACTGCTTGGAGAAAGCTGCTCAGGAGTTCTCTGAGGAGCCGGGCATCGTACAAAAGAACGCCAGGATGACTCTGTGGTGTAATGGAACAAAGCGGGAGTTCCTGTCTGGAAAAGGGGGAAACGTCATTGAAGTGGTCTGGATCAATGAGAAGGTGTCTTACACATTGGTTCATGAGGCCCATCCAGATGTCCATCTGGCAAGGCTTGGACGTCATCCCTTTCCCCTCAGTCTCAGCAGTATCTTTAGTGTCCTACAAGATGTGAACTCCCACAATGGCTCGGAGGAGCTACGGAGTTGCCTCAGGGAGGCCTTAAAGCAATTGCCCTGGGAACCAGTAATCGTGCAGGACAATGCCAAAATGGTGGTGTCCTCCAGAGGGAAGAGCCTCACCTTCATCTCTGGTGAAGGGCAAACTGAGATTAATGTGTTCAGAGAAGAACCACATGGGCCGATTCAATATGTGGTGAAAGCGACAGGAAACGCGTGGTGGTCGAGATTTTTCAAAAGGGGAAAGCTTAACTAACAAAAGTGGAGAAATCAGTGCAGGCAATAGCTCTGTGGCTGTGCTGAACTTTGTGTTGTGGCTTACAGTCTTCAGTATTCAATTGCAAAATTAGCAAGAAGTAATTGTTTGAAGTAATTTTTATAAGATACAGTATTTTATTCAGTATATTATCCAGCATAGCATGGTTCCCCCCCCCCAGAGTGAATGGCAATGCTTAATTGCAGATTAAATGAAGATTCATAAAAGAGTAAAGTATGAAGAAATGGTGAATGAGCAGAGCTTTGCATGACAATTTATTTCTACTATAGAACGTAAGTGCTGAATTTTAAATTTCCTGTTCTGCTCTTTGTCCAGAGTCTTCTTCAATAAAAATTTAAACAAATAGTTTCTTTCTCTGTCATTTCAGACTTTTTTTAAAAAAACGTGTTTGACCATGTTCTGACAGGGACAGTATTCTTAAAAATGTATTTACCCCTATCTTTGGAAGAGGGGAAATGGTAATTGTGCGTTGAATGTTGCCACCTACTGGAGATCCAGTGGTGATGTTTGGAGTGTAGCAGCCGAATAGTTTCACACAGAGATACCACCAAAGTTCAGATACAGTAATTATCAGGGAACTGAGAGGGACCCTATGGAATGGATCATTGAGTCCAGTCTCTGTCAAGGAGGCACAGTGGTAAATCAAACTACCACATCCTCTGGATTGGAAACGCCTCTGATTTCTGCTTAGGACTTCACCATCCTGGAGTTTTCAACACGTTGTTCTGTGCCTTCAAATCAGAACTGACCTACTGTGACCCTAATGGTGTTTTCAAGGTGAGATATTTAAGAAGTGTTTTTTCCCCCCCAAATCCAGCTGGCTGGACAGTTGATTGTGTTAGCTATGTGGCTGTGGAGCTAGAGGTTGGGAGTTCAGTTCCTCCCAGTGCATCTCAGATGAGCCAGCCTATGTAGCCTTGGGCAAGCATTTCTAAGCACAGTGCTCCACTGTTCTTGATCCCAGGTATATACAGTGAAGAAATTACACTTTCACATTCACATGCGTTTGAATTAGAACAGCATTTTTATTTATAACTTTACAAGCCACAACACAAGTATTTTGCACTAAGCTGTGGGTTGCTGAATATCTGCCTGTCCACCCAGGCTGAAGGGATTCAGAGAACCCAGACCAGAACTTCCTCCCATCTCTCTCTTTTTCCATGTCACTTTGTTCAGGCCGCAGTCATCCCCATTAGCAGGCAGAGGCAACCGGGGTCTACCTGGTCCAATTCTCCTGCTGACCCATGAAGCTCACTTGAGATCCACTACAACCTGCCCATTTCAACCTGGCATCCTCCACTCGGCTGCTGGCTGTGATGGCAAAGGCGGATGGGGGCTGTAATCACCATGTCTGGAGGGCACCATGAAGGGGAAAAGTCTGCCTTTCACCAATTTCTGTCCTCAAAAGGGCACTGGAATTCTCACCTATCGCACATATTTTACCTTCAAGTGTGTTCTAATCTCTCCCCTCTTTCAGTCATACATTTTTTTTCAGTTCCTCATTCTGCTTTATTATTGGGAACAACTCGAGGCATCCCTGCTCTCTCCTCCCCAGTAGTTCAGTCCACGTGGTTTAATAAAGAGCAGACTTTCATTTCCCTCAGCTCACACATTGTTTTCCACATTTGAAGCAACTGCCTTTTGTGCATCTGGACCTAACCCACATAGGCTGCAAAAATCTCAAGATCTTCCAGAAATGAGACCTACAATGTAGATTCTGTTTCAAATACAACTCCCTGAATAAAAGTGCAATCCAAGAGCAGGGGTTGTAAGTTTTCTAATAAAACTCAAGCTCTCTTCAGGCATTCATTGCAGCAAATGAGCAGGGAAGCTCTGCCTCCTCCCGTCCTAATCTCCTTATACCGCCAAAGATCTGAAAGAAAACCATAGCTAAACTGGGCTGAAGGCAATGACAACCTTTTACATGAGTGGAAAACCTGATAAGGCAGGGCTTCAGACTGGATGGATGCAGCTCCGGCTGTATGCAGCTGAATGGAGGTCCACCAGCTTTTCCCAAATGACAATTGGAGGTCAGATGTGGTGGGGGCAAGACTAAACGAGGCCTCTCAAGCTGCCTCCATTCACTAAAACAAATACCTGAAGAGGATTTTTAAAAACAAATAGAATAAAAAGGGAACACAGGTGCTTTAATTAAGATGAGTCAGGACTGACAAAGCAACTGGAATGTCAATTCGCTTCCTACAACAACTACACAGGAACCCACATGGTCTCATGAAAGGCTAACTCAAGTCTCCTTGAAAATGGATGGGGGGTTCATCTGCAATCAATTCAAAATGGGTCGACCACCTGCCTTTTTTCTCTCCTGTTTCTTTCAGTTCTGTTTTCTTCAGCCTGAACTCTTCTCTAATTAGAAAGTACCTGGCAACTGATCTTGAAACCAGGTTAGACAGCATCTGCTACCAACAAGAATGCACTATATTTTCAGGGATGAGACTTTTCAAGGCCAAGGGATATGGGAGGGAGAAAAGGGTAGAACGCAAACATAGGTACGTCCAACCACTCCAGTTACCTTCCTTCGTCTGCTGCCATCAATCTCTAGCAGCTTCTTTCCCTCATTGGTGTCTCCTGCAGCCTCTCCCCATCAGCAAAACTCTAAAAGGCTTCTTCATAAGGCAATACCAGCCACGCAGGATTCATGCAGCCAACAGACGTCATGTAGCCAATGAAATGGAAGGCATGTCTGCCCTTGTTGCCATTCCCAAACAATGATGAAAGGGGTGTGCATGTGTGCATTGGGTGAAGAGGTCGGGTAGTGATAGAAAAGTACCCTTCTATTCACACCTTGACTCAGCCTTATTTATCAACATGCTATAAAGGGGAATTTCTGACTAAAGAGATTAGGAGAGGTACATTTCCTGGCCGGATGCAAGCTACTGGAAGACATTCAATTCTTGTTTGTGGCCACCACGTGTGATTTCTCAGCCCAGGCCACCCACTCCCTTTTTGGGTGCCTCTGGCAGCTCCCTGACTTCGGCAAATGTAATGAGGCTTTGGGTCCGTCAGTCAACATTACAAGCCACAAACAGGCCTTCTATGGCTCAACTTCCCCTTTAAAGGAGTTTGCGGTAGCGGTTTGGGGCCTGCCAATTCGATCGTCACGGGCAGAACGCTGGCACAGGCAAAATCCAACAGGGCCCTGTCCTTGAGCTTGGAAAAATCTGTCTGTTTGGTAATTACAATTCTTATGTTTCCACACCAGCCTAACCAAAGAATGATGGGAGTTGTTATAGTTCAGAACATAATGTTGTTGAACTTCAGCCCCTGGAGTCATGGATTCCAGGATCCCTGGCTGGGGCTTACCACCTGGCAACCCTTTTTGGGATCTAAACACTACTATCAGCCGGGCTTCCGTTATGGAGCTGAGCCACAGGCTTCGTTTTTGCACTTCTCATTTTTGTGCCTGACCGCAACCCCCCCCCCCCACCCCTCCACAAACGATCAATATTTTTTGAACTACAATTCCCAAATTTCACAGCCAACATATTGGGGGGTGGGTGGAATTCTGAGAACTGCCATTTCCAAGAGAAAAATTGTTTCCAAACTCTGTCAGCACGGGGTGCCTCAGAGGAGCACATCTGGGCCTAGGCTCCTTTACTGGCTCAGGCCTGTTGCACCACAAGCTCTTAACGAGGAGGCAGCGGGCAGTTGCTGCCGGTGCACATCCTGGCTGCTAAAGAAAGAGAAGCTGCAGGGAATGTGAAAGAGCTTATTTCCATTGTCTGCAGGGGCAAGAAGGAAGGAGCTGCCATAAGCCCTTTTACACAGAAGCCACTCCTCTCTGCTGCCCACAAGGCACACCCCTGCCCTCATCCACCATCTGTGAAACCGCCATCTTTTCCATTCAAGCCTCTTTCGGACCAGCTCTGCCCACAGCCAATGCACAGGCTATGGCTTTTGTCAAACAACCAGACTAGGTTTAAGCATCACAGTTTGACTTCAACCCCCCCACCCCCACTCAGAGGTTTGGGATGACAAAAGGACAAGAGGGTCTTTGCCGGCCCTGGCCGCTCTGGGGCTCCTTTCGCTGTTGTCGTAAAAATCTTCCATTTCCTCTCCATGCATCACATTCCTTTGAGTGACTGTGAAGCCCCCAAATTAACCACTGTTTGGTGTTTGAAAGCCTCTGCATTTTTCCTTCTGATGACTTTCTTTTTCCCCCCTGTTGGGGATGATGGTGCTGGGACCCCAGATGACTTGTCCCCTGCCTCCAATCCCTGATGCGTTAGGAAGCCAAGTTAGAAGAGCGACCTCTGCAGATCTGACGGCTAATCCTAGCCGAGGAACTTGGCCCTTTCATCACTCCCAGTCCGTGGGAGGCCGAATGATGAGGGGGGCAGCGTTCTTTCGCCCGGCACGGATCCCTGGGTAGAAAAAAGGCCAAAGTTTTTCAGTGAAAGTGTCAGTAAATGTGTACATATGGGAGCGGTCCGTCACATTGTAGAAGGAAAGTCTGCCAGCCTCATAGTCCAGGAAGACCCCTACTCGCTTGGGCTTGGTGGAGATATTGAGCGGGGTGAAAGGAGTGGTGGTGGCCGCATATTTGTCCCCATTGAAGAGCCTCACCCGCCAGTAGCCAGTCTCGGGCAAGGAGGTTGTCTCTCCTTTACGGCTTACGGAGTCATTGCAAACGCCCAGGGCCCAGTGAGTCTTTTCACCCACTTCCACCTCCCAGTAGTGGCGTCCAGAGGTGAAGCCTTCTGTGGCCAAGACGCAAGGGTAGATGGTGAAGCGCCTTGGACTGTCGGGCAGGTCTCGCAGGCGCTGCTCGACAAATTTGACACTCTTGCGGTCCTCAGACAGCACGAGGTTGGGGTGGGCCGTCTCAGGGTCAAGGGTCAAATCGCCTGCAGGGAAAGAGAGAGAGAGAGAAGTTTGTTGGGATGCTTCTAGCACATTGAGGCCACTGCATCCTATGTAAGTGGTTCCCAACCTTGGGTCCACAGATGTTCTTGGAATAAAACTCCTTTAAGCCTTCACCACTAGCTGTGCTGTTCAGGATTTCTTGGAATTGTAGTCCAAGAACATCTGAAGACCCAAAGCTGGGAACCACTGTCCTATGATATGGCTAAGCATCATTACATTCAAGATCAGCATGGGTTACCTCTTTTCATCCAAGGGCCAAATGCTGTTTCAGAGGTGTGCTTCGGTGCCACACTCTGGAGGACAGGTCCAAAGGCAAGACTCAAGAAAGACCAGCATATTTTAGGTTAAAGGTTTTGATGCCAAGAATAAGGCTGTAGGAGACGTATTTCAAATGGGGGGAAAATCTTTTGAGAAGCCAAGAAATCATCAAGTGATGGCATCAAGGGGGAAGAGGTGTGGCCATCTGGGGAAGCTAAAGAATGCCAAGATTTGGCCTCAGGGCCTGAGATTCCATACTGATGAGCTAAGTGGAACTTCCACATACAAGGACAGTATATCTCCGAATAACAGGTGCTGAAGTTTAAAGAATAGGAGAGCCTGCAGCTCATGCTATGATGGTGAAATTTCAAGATCACAGGGCTGACCTCTTAATGAATCTGCACTAAATAATCCAGCAAAGCAGGTTTTAAGACTAGCACAAATGATTTTCAAAACTATACATGTTAAGGGAGTGGTGTTCGAAATTTGCCAGGAAAATAAAATAGTTGAAATTTAACAAATCTGCCTGGAGTTGAGGGATATGGTAGCTAGATGTATAATGATTTTCTGGAAAATTGATCGTTATTCACAGAATTCTACAATTGTGGACCTGGACATATTTCCTGCTTGTCATTTCATAGTCTGAACTTAATAGGCCCATACAGGTTACAAAGCTAATAATAATTGACATTTCTGATTTGGGTGAAAATATTCTTGTTACTGGCAGATTTTCTAATCATTTTTTTGCCCTAGAGCACAACTGGAAATGGAACACAAGGGGTCGAATTTTCATCTTGGGATATGATCTAGTATGGCATAAAACCATCTTCACACTTGTGTTTCTTTTTGAGGAAAGTGTTAAAAATCTGCTTTTGTACTGCATGACATCTTCCTCTAAGGTTGCCAGTGATGCCTCTCTAGAAAGAAAGCTGTTCTTTCCACCTCACACCATTGCACTCTCAGTGGTCATAATGCTGACTGCAATAGTTAGGAATGCCACTGGATCTGGGGCTTGGCTTATAGGTCTCTCGGAGCTAGCAAATGATTTCAAGGGCCAAATTACCATTTGGTAAATAAAACTGTCATTAGGCAAATAAGCTGGTAAATCAAAAAGTCAGAATGATTCCTAAAGTATTGCCCTGTTTCTTTATCAAACTCTACCACTATACCTCTCCAGGTCCCAACGTTTCAAATTCTGGCAACTCTATGCTTCAAAATTACAACAGACATTTATATGATGATAAGGGGACTGGAGGCTAAATCCTATGGTAAAGGTAAAGGTTCCCCTTGACATTTAGTCCAGTCGTGTCCGACTCTAGGGGGCGGTGCTCATCCCCGTTTCCAAGCCATAGAGCCAGCGTTTGTCCAAAGACAGTTTCCGTGGTCACGTGGCCAGCACGACTAGACACGGAACGCCGTTACCTTCCCACCGAGGTGGTACCTATTTATCTACTCGCATTTGCATGCTTTCGAACTGCTAGGTTGGCAGGAGCTGGGACAAGCGACGGGAGCTTACTCCGTCACGTGGATTCGATCTTACGACTGCTGGTCTTCTGACCCTGCAGCACAGAGGCGTCTGCGGTTTAACCCACAGCGCCACCATGTCCCTGCTATGATCCTATGAAGTATGACTAAAAGAACTAGGTATGTTTAGCTTAACGAAGAGAAGACTGAGGGGAGACATGATAGCAGTCTTCCAAGATCTGAAGGGTTGCCACAGGGAGGAGGGCATCAATTTATTCTCCACTGCGCCTGAGGGTACGACAACAACCAATTGGTTGAAAATCGTCAGAGGGAGATCCAACCCGGAAATAAGGAGGAATTTCCTGATGGTGAGAATCATAAAGTAGTGGAACAGCTTGCCTCCCGACGTTGTGGGTGCCCCATCGCTGGAGGTTTTCAAGAAAAGATTGGACAGCCATCCGTCCGGGATGGTATGAGGTCCAGGATGGTATGACGCCTCCTGCCTTGGGCAGGGGGTTGGACTAGAAGACCTCTAAGGTCCCTTCCAACCCTACGGCGATTCTATGAATATATGTTTCAGGCAAAATTAAATTAAATTATTAGGGTGTTGCTTGCATATGGAATTCTTCCTTGGTGCATTTTTCTTTGCTCTGTGATGATCTCCCAGGCCCATGAGCAGCATCCTTCCTCCTCCTCCCACATTAAAAATCCAGGTTTAGCCAGCCTGTTAACTCACCTGTTAACCGTTTGATGATTTTACGCAAGACGAAGTACTGCCTTGGAAAATTGCAGAAATTCTTTTCTAGCTCGGTGGAGACCAGACTTGGCTCTTCTTCCTGCACCTCTTCACATCTGCAAAGAGAGAAGCAAAGCAGGCAAGGATACACCTCTCCAAGGAGGGAAGCTGGTTTTGTGTTTAAACTCAATTTGCACGATCTTGGGGAGATTCAAACTGATCTTTTTTCTTCACATGTGGACACATTTATCACAATTATTTTTACTCCATCCTGTTTCCAGGGCACTTCCCAGAAAGTACAAACGTAACTGGCCAGGATCCCACTGGTTAGTTATGGTGGCATAAGTTTTACAACTATGAAAAGTTGCCAATAAGAAGCAATAAAAAAAAAGTTGTAAGTAAATCAAATCATATTTGAATTAAAAAATAAAGGTAATAAAGGTGCTTATAGCTTTAAAAAGGCACGTATTAAAGTTCTTAAAGGTAAGTGATATATATATCAGAAATAATGGTCTTAGCCTCTAATCATATTAAAGAACATCCGCAACATAATTCTGAATGCTCAGCCAGCCAAACCAGCCTTGTGCCAGTTTGCATTTATGGAGGGAAATCCACAATGATTGTTGTTGCTGTGGCACAGCTATATGACTGCAGTTGGTATCTGGTTTGTGTGGTGTAGGGTGAAGCCTTGTTATGATGCTGAGTGGAATGCCTGTGTCTGTGTGTCTTATCTCCCTATATTTATAATTCATCCAGCTGTCCACATCCCCAATTAATATCTCTTTTCCATGGGCCTGGAGAGCCAAAAGCTTGGTACTCCATGAATAATTCTTCAAAGAGAAATGATATTGTTCCTGAAGCTTTTGTAAGTCAAGAAATCTGTAACCTGAAATCTGGCAGGCTATCACTACGTAATTGTTTTGACTAACATTTTGAAGACCCTAGAGGTGTAACATGTTAGGTCTTTAAGAAGAAGAAATGTAATTAACAATTGGTTAGTGCAGGTGGAGTTATTTAGTCACTGCCTATGTGACAAGAAGGACACAGCCATGTGGAATTAACTACCATGAGGTGAACCACTAATTTGAGTGGTTGGAGGTAGTACAAATTAAGAGGCTGGTTAGTGTGCTCTCCACAGTTCTATTTTGACTGTCATGCTTAGGTTCTGTCCGTTTGACTGCTGAATGCTTATGTTTATGTTCCTGTGAGCACTATGTAAATATGTACAGTAAGTAAATATTCTCTGCACTTATTCCTGGTGTCTTCCTGTGTGCCTTACTACGCTGGAGCTTCTGGTCCAAACTTTTGTAAGGAGAACATTTTCTGCTGTGATTTTAAATGCTAACAGTGGTTATGGGCCCAGCTACTCCCTCTGTGAAGGACCCTTGTTCCAGAGAAGCGTAAGAAGGAATGTGGCTGGTGAATGTCTGAGCTGGTGAGCGATCACCTAAAGAATTTAAGAGAGGCTTGAGCGCTTGAAGACGACCATCCAGTATGGCAGAGACAGCTGTGGTAAGATACCCTATCCCAATGTTGAAAGAAGGGAACTATTTGTCGTGGGCTTATCGAATGGAACTGCATTTAAAGAAAGCAGCATTGTGGGGAATAGTAAATAACCCCCCTGCTCAGCCCACTGAAGAACAGGAACGGGAGAATGAAAAAGCACTGGCTACAATTGGGCTCAGTTTGGCAGATGAGCAATTATATCATGTTCAAGGGGAAGCCTCGGCTGCCAGATGCTGGAGAAGTTTGCGTGAAGTTCCTATAAGAACTACAGCAAGCTCAAAAGTACATTTATCTAGAAGGCTGTACAGAACTATTTTGAAAGAAGGAGAAGATATGAAGGAACATCTTAAAACTCTGCAGGAGTTGTTCCAGCAGCTCCAGCAGCTTAATTATATATTTACGGAAGAACAAAAGAGCTATTTAATTCTAAGCAGTCTACCTCCTTCATAGGATAATTTGGTGACTTCACTGGAGACCATGCCCGTCGCAGAGTTAACTCCTCAATACCTGGTGGGTCGGTTGATAGAGGAAGCAAAAAGACGAGCTGAAAGAGCAGAGACAGAGTTTTTCCCTGAGGCAGCTAGAACAAAGAAGACTGCCAGCCAGGAAAGCGGAAATAACCAAGGAAAAGACAGACTAAATGTCGTAAAACGTTGTTTTGAATGGGGAGCTTTAACGCACCTTCGTCGTGACTGCAAAGCCAAGCACAGAGAGACTGGCAAACGAGACTCCTCCCAGTCCCAGCTGCACAGGAGGGGGAGAGAAGCTCTCCGTTGTAAATGTTAGAAACCAGAAGAGGAAAGATCTTTGGATCTTAGACTCTGGTGCTTCTACACATGTATCCTGTAAAATTCCTGCTAACCTTTCTTCCTTTCACAGGTCTGAGAAAGAGTCAGTGTGTCTTGCTGATGGTAAATCTCTTAAAGTGTCTGGGGAAGGAAATTTATATATAGAATGCATGGGGAAAACTTGTAGAAATGTACTATGCATTCCTAACCTTTCTTATAATCTCTTATCTGTTGCAAATTTAGACAGAGAGAATTATACTATACAATTTGAGAAAGGAACATGTAAAGTAATAAAGGAAGGAAAGATATGTGCAAAAGGTACTTTAAGAAATGGGCTTTATGAAATGCAGCTGAAGGAAAGGCAGAAAGAGGAGGGGCAATCAGAAAGAAAGCTGGAAAAGGAGAGGGAAACTCAAAAGGCTAATGCAGTAAATATGCCTGCACATTTAAATTGTGTTCATGATTGGCATAAGAGAATGGGGCATTTGAATTATAAAACATTACAAAAGATGCCAATGTTTGTTGAAGGTATGAAAATGACTCAGTGTAAGTCCTATATACCTTGTGAAGTATGTCACATTACTAAGACTAAAGCAAAGCCTATTGCAAAAGTTAGTGATAGGATTTCAGAATCGCCACTACAGATAGTGTTTGCTGATGTGGCTGGACCTTTTCAGAGTTCTCATGGTCAGGCAAAATATTTTTTACTGATTGTTGATGATTTCCGTAGATTTTCTTTCTTCTTTCCCATGAAGAAAAAGTCAGAAGTTTTTGCTATATTCTCTTTTTGGGTAAAATTTGCAGAGAGAAAATATAAGAGAAATATTTCGGAATTAAGGACAGACAATAGAGGGGAATTTTCTTCATCTCAATTTGAATCTTGGTTGAAAAAGAGAGGAATATTTCATAGGACGTCTTGTGCATATTCACCATGGCAGTGTGGTCTAGTAGAAAGACATATTCAAACAGTAAATAACATGAAGAATTGTATGTTAAAGGATGCTAATTTACCTCAAACGTATCGGGCAGAGGCTGCTCTGACCAGTGTATATATTCTGAACAGAACATTACACAGTACAACTGGTGAAATACCATTTACATTGTTATATGGGAGGAAACCAAATTTATCTCACTTACAGATTTTTGGTGCTACAGCATATGTGCAGATTCCTAGGGAGCAGAGGAGAAAAGGCAAACCCAAAGCTAAAAAGTGTAAATTTTTAGGATACGAGGATTCAGGTGCACGAGCATAGAGATTTACAGACCAATACAAAAGGGTTGTAATATCTAGAAATGCCACATTCATAGAGGAAACGAAAGTACAGGAACCTGATGTAGTTTTTCTACCACATACAGAGCAGACTGAAGATAAGAAAGCCATGTCTCCAAGGAGACCAGATAGCACTGATGCTAGTTCTTCAGACAGTGACTCTGAATCTGACTCTGGAGATTTAGAACCTGACCCTGAAAATACTATGAAGCAGGAAGAGTCAGACATTGAAGAAGAGGTAGAAGCTCCTCGTAGGTCCCACCGAGAAAGACGGAAACCTGGCAGGTATCACCCTGTAAATATTTGTCTTGCACAACAGGAGCCTTCCTGCTATGAAGACATATTGTCTTTACCAGGAAAAGAGAGAGAGGAATGGTTGGAAGCCATAGAGTCAGAGTTAAATTCTATGAAAAGGTTGAAAGTATATAAAGAGACTCAGCTTCCACCAGGGGAGAAAGCAATTGGCTGTAGATGGGTATTTAAAAGCCACTTGCAGAAGGAAGTTTCAAGTGTAAAGCTAGGTTAGTTGCTAAAGGTTTTTTGCAACAAAAATACATCCACTATGATGAAACTTTTTCTCCTACCATTCAAGCAGACAGCATTAGAATATGCCTTGCTGTTGCTGCTCAGAGAAAATATGTAATTTCTCACTGTGACATTCGAACTGCATATCTAAATTCAGAACTTTCTGAGACTATTTACATGGATATTCCACCTGGTGTAAAGGTTAAACATAGTAATAATGTGTGGAAGTTACAAAAGGCACTTTATGGTCTTCATCATGGACGAAATTGGAATAAATGTCTAGATTCAGCATTCTGAATGCTGGATACATAGCTAAATATGCTAATACTGTAATTTCATAGAAGACTAAGAAACAATGTTGTGTTAGTCTCAGCACTTCTGAATCTGAGTTCATAGCCTTATCAGAAGTTTGCAGTAATTTAATTTATTATGTAACATTGTTGAAGGAACTGAATGTGCAGATGGATGGGCCTATAACTGTGATGGAGGACAATACAGCCTGTATTGAGATAGCTAGATCGGAGAAAGTAAAAGGCAGGTCAAAACATATTGACATTAGATTTTGCCACGTCAGAGAGGCTGTAAAAGCAAAACAAATAAAATTGCAATATTGTCCGTCGTCAGAAAACCAAGCTGATGTTTTCACAAAGCCTCTTACATTCCAAAAGCATAAAGAAGCAGTAGAGGTACTTGGTGTTAAATAAATGAATGTAATGAAATAAATGTATGCCAACTCAATTGTTAATTAAGGAGGGGACTGTTAGGTCTTTAAGAAGAAGAAATGTAATTAACAATTGGTTAGTGCAGGTGGAGTTATTTAGTCACTGCCTACATGACAAGAAGGACACAGCCGTGTGGAATTAACTACCATGAGGTGAACCACTAATTTGATTGGTTGGAGGTAGTATAAATTAAGAGGCTGGCTAGTGTGCCCTTCACAGTTCTATTTTGACTGTCATGCTTAGGTTCTGTCCGTTTGACTGCTGAATGTTTATGTTCCTGTGAGCACTATGTAAATATGTACAGTAAGTAAATATTCTCTGCACTTATTCCTGGTGTCTTCCTGTGTGCCTTACTACGCTGGAGCTTCTGGTCCAAACCTTCATAAGGAGAAAATCTTCTGCTGTGATTTTAAATGCTAACATAACACTCTGCAGCATAAGGCCCTTGCAACACCAGGACCTTATAATACCAAGATTCTAGATCACCAGAATATTGTCACCCTCAACAGTTCAGCTGTCTTGAACCATTATTGTTCAGAGACCTTGCTTGGCTATAGCTAGCCACTTGTTTTGAAATGACTGTAGTAAACTATTGTTCAAACCTCAATTTTAAAAGCACTTTCATTTTCAGTGCTACTTCTTCCTTAACCCCCTTGATTATTTTAACACTCTATACACACACATTTCAAAATCTGACATGGTCCTTACCTTTCTAGAGTGTTCTTCACATCCTGAAAAGGACAAGAAAGAAACCTAGTTAAGATTTGTCTAGTCATGAAGGAAACCAACCCCTGAGTAAACATAGTCCAGACCTGTGAAATAAAAAAAATAATCTCATTGATAGTATCTTTAATCAAACAACATTATTATACTGAGCAAAAATGAAGAATCAAGGATTCAACCCTCCAATGAAAACCTACTGAAAAACAGGAATATTAAAATGGTTCAAACACTAGATGTTCTGCACAGACTACATAATCTTTCAACCTGTTACTGCAACATAAAGAAATATTAAGTTTTGGCAGTTGTTCAAGACTTATTTGCAAACAAAGATGGTGACAGGATAATACTAGCCTATTCTGCCCTTCACAGCATGCTTATCCTGACATCTGCACAGTGGATTTCATGTTTGCATAAATGTCTGTACAGGAAGAACTCAAGTATCTAGCTCCTATCCATTATATAAAGCACACCAGTAAAGTCAGGGGACTCTAGGCTGAAACGTCCTAACACAAACATCAACCGGGAGAAGATGAATTTTGGGAGCAGCATAATCTAATGTGAGCCTGATGCTGATCTGAACATAGAATTTGGATGACTGTGTAGGACTAAAGTATCCCATTTTAATCACTTGTTACCCAGTTGTTATGGAATCACATATACCAAATCATTGATTCTGCAATGATGATCTGTAAAGTAGAACAAAATTCCCTTTCACTTCTACCTGGAACAACTTCTCATGTCAGAATACAGAAAACATTTGCCTCGCTTTTCTTAACTCAGGCTGCAGCTACATGGTCCAATACTGTAGGATTTGCTGTGGGTATAAAATGGATAAATCTGAATTTTTAAAAACTGATCATAGGATGCAAGGGCCAATTCAGATCAGGCTGGTTCTTTTGATCCTGATGCAGAGCTTTTTTCTCTGTCACTGGGGGCTTCTACTTTTTTCCAAGCTGGAAAAAAGTAGCAGCAGATGAGCACCATGTGAGCAGATGTTTTGCTCTGCAAAAAAACCCAGAGGTGGGAATGTGTGTAGTTGGTGTTCTGGCGACATTGGCAATTGGGGCATGATGTTTAAGGACTGTGGGAACATCCACCCCTGCAACCTGTCCCTTGCAATTCGTCCCAAGTGTCCCAGAACTTTTATTTTTTGGATAAACGAATTCAGCACTGATACACAAGTTTAGCACGAGATCACCTTGACACAAAAAATAATCAGCCCAGTGGTAAAACATTCCCAGTCCATAGTGGTTCCTCCCCACTAAAGACCTTTCTACTTTTAAAAAAGCCAAATCCTTTGCCTTTTCTGATGCAGAAATGAAAGACCAACTGAGCACGTAACACACAAAGTGGTGCTTTGGCAAAGCACCTTCTTCCTTACTTCCTGCCTCATGAGGTAGGACCAAGAGAGTGCATGAACACACACACACACACACACACACACACACCATCAGCACTCATCTCTCCATAAAGCCTCTCTCCCAGGACACTTCTTTTTTAAAAACAACAACAACACAGCTTCTCCTGGGCAAACCTCCTGTTTATTTATTTATTTCCACAGCTCAATAAACTATCCGGTCTCCAAGAAAAGATGAGGAAACAGAGTCACTGAGGATGGAAAGCCTTTTCTTAAAGCAGTTTCTTTGAACTGTGCCATCTACAGGTGTTTCCAATAGAAATGCAATAAAAAGGATTTTTTCCCCTCCTCTGTCTGTGTAGCCACTTATATTGAAGAGAAATGAATGCCCCGGTGCGACTTCACAGTGACAGAAGGCGAGTTAATTCACCTTTCTCTCCCTGTGTAGTTGCACCCTTGCCATTATTTGTCACAGCTCTAACGTGATCCTTTTCTTAGCAGGGAGGGGTATACTAGGCTCTCTCATTGTATCCTCTCAACCATCCTGTGAAGTGGCACGATAAACAGATAGTGATGTGCCCGGTGAACTTTACAGCTGCTCCTACAGGCCAAACTGTGGGTCTTCAGATGTTGCTGGACTGCAAGCCCCGACAGCCCTAAGGCAGCATAATTAAGGATGCGAGATCATGTCAATCACAGGCAAACAAACTTGTTCTCATTTGGTTCCTTATGTCATTATGCTCTGGTCTACCCCAAAATTAAAAGCATGTTTAATTTATCCACATTTAGATGTGAAGAGTTTAATTGACTAACTTTTACTCCATTTTTTTTTTCTAAAATGAATTTTATTTACTCATCCATGAAAAACCACCACCACAAGTCAGTTCTGACTTATGATGATGGCCCAGGATTTTCCAGGGAGAAAATACCCAGAGGTGTTTCCCCAGTCGCTTCTCCTAGTGCCATCCTAGGGCCAATGCAGCTTGTGCAAGGCCACACAGGTGGCCACACACGCTCTGGGTGATCTCTGATGGCCCCATCCCTGGAAACACAAAGCCAGGCACCACAACCCACTGAGATTTGGACGGTCTATACTCAACAAACAACTTGCAATGAATTCCATAAAAATACTAAAACAAATTATTCCTTGATTGCAAAATGGATGCAAATGAACGAATGGTTTAATTTCTTCCATAGTGAATGTGAATTGAAAAATATTAAATAAAATGCAACAAAATGTTTTCTTTCTTTTTTTAAAAAAAGGTATAAGGCTCACCCCAATCCCCCTTTTTCCCCAATCTGACAACACCCTCTTCAGATGGGCAGCCCTTGACTAGTTGGCTGACCTGAAAAATGCTTCTTTGTCCCAAGAGAGATGCCAACCCCAATTCTAGAGGGACAGAGGAGTCAATTTTGCCATATGCTACTCTCCTCAGACCTGTTTCAGGTACAGGTGGGATTTTTTGCTTTCTTTCAAAAGCCGGCTTGGGGCACACACAAAAAGGGTACCCTCCCTTAAAATCTAGTATATGTCCAGCAAGTCAAAACCACGACAAACGTGACCTTGCTTCCTCTAGAAGGGGCAAGATGCCTTCCTAAATCCAAAAAAGAGAGGAAAAAGCATGTCCTGATATACCAGCTGTGGTACAGCTATGAATAGGATGCTATTTGAGGGATGGGGCTGGACCTCTTGAAGCTTCCTAGCACTGTATTAGAGGATGGTCATTCCAAGAGCTGAAATATGCCTATTCTCTATCCACTGGGGGAGGACGCTATGATGCACATCTCACCTTGAGCATCTCCATGCCTGACTGCAAGCATTTTTCCTCAATCTCTGTGATGAGGCTGTTAAGGATGGCCCGTTGCTCGGACAGCTTAGCCACGTTTTCCTTTAGCTTCTGCAGGATCTCCTTCTCTTCATTCTCCAAATGTCGAATCAGAACTTCCTGCTCTGCAGTCAGAAACAGATGCAGCTCCTCAAATTCCCTGATGATGAGCTGGCGGCGATCCTCAACTTTCCGCTATGAAGAGATGGGAAAAAGGGACAGGATAATCAGTTCAAGGTATGGCATATACTTTTTCACTGAGGCAAGTAGGTTTAGTCTCTGAGTTTTATCTGATTTTACAGCATCTGCCTGTTTTCAACATACTCATTCTGGTTTAGAACTCTGTTGCACTTTACTCTTGGTTTTAATTGCTGTTATGTTCTAAGAGATGTGGAAGAACCAGAAAAAAAGAAAAAAAATGTACAGTAGCACCCCTGTATCGGTGGGATCAGTATCCACAGTTTCAATCATCCACAGTCTGAAAATATTAAAAAATATTAAACTATAAAACCCTCCCAAAATGTATTTATAGGATGCAATTACCAAAATTGACCACTAGAAGGAACCAGAAACTATGTTATATTGATCACTTGGCGCCATTTTTCTCCCGGCATCTTGAAGCAACTTCCTCTACTTTGCAGAGTGTCATTGCCACCAGACAGGCTTGATTTTTGTCCTTAAGAGGTACAGTGCATAGGGTTCTCTATCCATGTTTTTCTGTATCCGTGTGTGTGTGTGTTGAATGGATAAAAGTGGGCGGTTTCTTACTGTATTCTATAAATAAACAAACCAATCTTGAACTGGAAATCATCTAGTGAAAAGTAGTACTAGCAGGTTTAGAAATGACAGAAGGATTAAGTTCTTCACACAGCTATGGTGTCAAGAGAGATAGGACAGAATGGCTCTAAAAAGAACTTTGAAATAAAATGTCAGAAGAATAAAAATATATCCAACCACATGACTTCAATACATTGTTAAGCAGCAATCAGACTGAAAAGAAAAAGCTTGCCAAAGAAGGTCACAGAAGAGAATTGAACAGAATTCTTGGCACAAATGTGGCTTTTTATAGTGATGATATAGAAAGAGCTTGAAAACCAGCCAAAATGAGATTTTTATAGAAGATAAAGAATGTCTCAGGACTGCTAGAAGGCAAAGGATAAAATGTTTCTTTTTAGTTTATTATGAACCTCTGATTAAATTACAATATATCTTAAGAAGTAACAGACAGCTTGATTGGTCTGTGAATGTTATACAATGACAAAATAATTGCTTTTAGGAAAATGAGCACACAGATCATCATCTTAATCACCATCGCTGAATTGCAGAGCTGGAAGAGACCCTATGGATCATCGAGTCCAGCCTCTGTCAAGGAGACACAGTAGGGAATCAAACCTCCCAACCTTTGGATCCACAGCCAGATACCTGAACCACTGAGCTATCCAGCAGTTCATGAATGAATAGCTATTGATAGCCAGTAGATAATTACTATCTACTCTGCTTTTAAGCAATTTCATTGGCTGGAGAAATAGATAAACCTCAACCTCACCCTAATCCCAAACACAGGTTGAAGACTAGAATAAAAATAAATGTGATTTACACGAGAAACAGAGAAGAGATGAATACTTGACAGTCATAGGTGCTTCTGCTGGCTGACCCTTTACACTCATATTGACAAGAGAATTATATTTCATATATATGGCATATCTTTATAATTTTTAAAATACTTTTAAAAATAGGTCCTGGCTCATAATGAATAAATGTTCTCTTTTTACACTACATGGCTAAAATTTCTGTTACTAACTATCTTAGGCATAATAAATGGCTTGCATCTTTTTGGAGTTTTCTTATTTTTATACATCAAATTTAAGCTTTCGAAATAAAAGAAATAACTATATGTGTTCGGTTATTATACAACACATTTTTCTTCCCTGAACTGGATTGAAATATTGACAAAGATATTTGGAAGGCTTTTTTTTAAAAAAGCCTTTTTTTTCTGGAGAAGGGGTCTCATTTAAGCAAAAGGTATTCTTTTTAGAAAATGAATTTTACACTATATGAAGCTTAAATGCAGATATTTCCTGCCCTTGGAAGTCTCCAATTTAAAATTAGTAACTGGTAAGAATAAAAGAAAAGGTAATATGCTAGACTTTCAAACTTGACAATGGTACAGGCAAACCAGGGAGACTCAAATTTAAGTCTAGCTAATTAGAAAATTGCTGTATTTATCTGTAAGGAAGTCTCGATATATAACTCATGATAATATACATGCATTATTCTGAGTTCCATTACAAGCAATTCTGAACATTCACAGCTGCTCTTAAAAAATAAATATGACAAGTGTTCTATGTATCTATAACAATTTTATTTTTAAAAGCTCCCCCCATACAAGCTAATTTTTTTTTAAAAAAAGAATAATCTGGTTCTAAGATGGAAGGAGCAATGGAAAAGTGGTAGGCAATGGTATAAATATCTAATCCTGGAGATTATGAGTAGTTTTAGAATACATATAAACACGCAATTAACAACCAAAATTAAACACAGGGCATTCAAAACGTTTGCCTAATTTTGTTTTCTACTGTGCCCTTGAATCTATGATAACCTGCAAAATGTCAAGAGTCAATGAGTCAAAGAAGACTGAGGGGAGATATGATAGCACTTTCCAAATACTTAAAAAACTGTCATACATGGGAGAAACAGGATCTGTTCTCAATCATCCTAGAGTGCAGGATATGTGATAAAAGTGCTACCAAGTTATAGGATGCCAGATATCGGCTGAATATCAGGAAAAACTTCTTAAACATTAGAGCAGTACAACAATGCCACCAATTACCTCGGGAGGAGGTGGGCACTCCAATGCTGGAGGCATTCAAGGGAACAACCACTGGTCAAGTCTACTTTGATTTGGATTCCTGCACTGAGAAGGGGGTTAGCTCGATGGCCTTATAGACCCCTTCCAACTCAGTTATTCTCAATTCTATGATTCTAGGTTAAGAGACTAAATTTCAACAAACTGAACACTTAAATAACCTAATCTTATTCATCTAAGACGGAAGACGAAACTCTGTCTCCCAGAGCCTCAGCCAAGACAAACACAGTGTCCGTCACAGCTCTTGCATTGAATGGAGATTCAAGGGCCGGTAGTAGAGACAGAAAACAGAGCACATATCACCTGCCTTGAGCTCCCCAGGCTTCTTCTCCTCCTGGGCTTTACAGTAGGCAATCTTCCGCAGCTTCCGTTCTAGTGGCTCCAGGCATTTCTGCATCTTTTCCTGCATGAATGAAAAGCAACTTAGGAGGAGCAGGAAACCCATCCTGCTGGTATATTATCTTGCTGCCTGTACACAGCCTTCTCCTGCTTTTCCTAGCGGCTGCTTTTGTACACAGGGACTCCATGTAGCCCTCTTAAATAATAATAATTTTAAAGAACACTGAAAAAGCTATTTTATTCTATAGTTAAGGACAAAAACTGGCCCGGAGCAGTATATGAGTACCATAACTCAGAAGAAGGGAACCTGTGGCCCATCCGAAGTTGTTGGACTCCAACTCCATCAGCCCAAACCAGAACAGCCAAGCAGAGACATTGGAGGCTGCAGCTCTGTATGACCTGGTTGAAAGAAAGGCCTGGTTGTTCTCCAAGCTTTTCTTTAGTTCACCCCAAAGTAATCTTACATTCGCCTCTTGGTCCACCTTCTGTGTTTTGTTTTTTTCCAGCCCATGGGCCTGTTGGACTATTGTACCCATCAGTTCTCATCTATCATGGTCCTGAGCTTTCATGTTTTTCTTAACAATGTGTTTTATTGCTTTCTATTATTGTTATGTTTTGATGAGTTTGCCACCCAGAGTGGTAGAGTAGACCTTTGGTCTAGATGGGCGGGATAGAAATCCAATAAATAAATAAATAAATAAATAAAATAGCTTTGCTACTAGCTGGGTGGGATAAAAATGCAAATAAATAAATAAGAGGCCCAAGATGGCAGAGGACTAGCGGAGCTCAAACTAGGTGAGCAGAAGCTATGTTCGAACCCAATTTAACCAAAAGACATTGGAAATTACTCAGGGCTACCTCCAGTGTAGTGTAGTGGATAGAGTGGCAGACTAGAACTCTGGAGAACAGAGTTCAAATCCCCACTTGGCCATGGAAGCTCACTGGGGGAATGGAACTGGTAAAACCACTCCTTCAATATCTCACCCTGAAAGTCCTACTAGGGTTGCTATAAGTCAGTTCCGACTTGACAGCACAGCGTGTGTGTGCGCGCGCGCACCCCCCTCCCATCAAAGAAGATAAATGAATTTGGCAGTTGCCACTTTTTTCAGAAAAGAAATATAGTTAATTTGGCTGCACTGACTGTAATCTGTATGCCAGAAAGACTGAGTCCTTCAAAGAATTGGTTATAAGCCAGATGAGATATTGTAGCAGCCTGTAACTGTTCCTAAAATAAAAGAATGTTAGTTACATGGTAACCGCAACTGATAAGATATAAAGTAGTGTTTAAGGAACGCTAGCAGCAGGTTTAATAGAAGGAACAGAAGCCAAACACTAGACTATAATAATGATAAACGTATTGTAAATAAACAAGAAACATAACTGAGATAATTAGAAAAAAGTTTTCAGCTTTAACAGAGGCTTGTGATAACAGATAACGTAGTGCTTGTAGCCAATTTAATTGGAGAAATTGGATGACTTGCCAAAAGAGCACGATAACAATAATAACATTGTTTAATGATTTACAGACAAGATAATCTCAGCTTCTAGCTGCTGTCATTGGCTGAAGCATGGTTAAATGCTGAATGACATGGCCTTCATGACGGAGAATACAGAGATAGGCAGTAAAAGCTGTAAGATAATGTCTAAAGAGCAAATTAATATTGTGCATGGATTGCAACTAATAAAGATAAGAAAAGGCAAAAATACAAAGTTAATTGAGACAGAAATAGAGGACAAAGAGGAATGAAAGAAGGCAGTATGGACGAATGTTAAGATGTTTATGCTTTCAGGTAAGAGAAATATATTATATTATTTTAAATACAGTGGTGCCTCGACTTATGACCATAATCCGTTCCAGAAGATGGACGTAACTCGAAATGGTCGTAAGTCGAAGCACCATTTCCCATTGAAATGCATTGGAACGCGATTAATCCGTTCTAGCCAAAAAAAAATAACAACAACAAAAAAAATAAAGCACACAGCAAGCCCCGTCGGAAGGCGCTGGGACTTAAAAAACCAAAAAACCAAAAATAAAGCACACAGCAAGCTCCGTCGCTGGGGCTTTTAAAAAACAAAACAAAAATAAAGCACACAGCAAGCTCTTATTTTTCTATTAAGGAATGGGAGAATAAAAAAAAGAGGTAAAAAGAATAAAAAGATGTCTGACAAAAGCGAATTATTTCACCATGAGTGATATATAACTTAGTTTTTCTGTCCAGAAGAGCGCTGAAACATTTATATAAGAATATCCACAAAACTTACTTTTAAGGTGCTAAGAAAAATCTGGGTTTCCACCAAATAAAACTCTTCCATGCAGAGAGAAATATCTGCTATGGGGCAGTCCATACAATTCTTTGACCTGCTCAGTGTCTACATGTGTAGGCATCCTTCAGTCTCGAGAGACTATGGTAACATGCTCTGAATAGAGGTCTTGGGACAGCGTCTAGTGTGGCTGAGAAGGCCAATTCGAGAGGGACAATCCCTTCCACACTGAGGACAAATACAATCTGTCCCCTGTCCAGCTCCCTGATTTTGCTGGTTTTGGGACTGCCTCTTTGCCTCGGCCTGTTGGACAAGGGTCTCTTCAAATTGGGAGAGGCCATGCTGCACCGCCTGCCTCCAGGCTGAACGCTCAGATGTCATGGTTTCCCATCTGTTGAGGTCCATTCCTAAGGCCTTCAGATCCCGCTTGCAGATATCCTTGTATCGCAGCTGTGGTCTCCCTCTGGGGCACTTTCCCTGCATGAATTCTCCATACAGGAGATCTTTTGGAATCCGACCATCAGCCATTCTCACAACATGCCCGAGCCAACGTAGACGTCGCTGTTTCAGTAATGTATACATGCTAAAAATTCCAGCTCGTTCTAGGACTACTCTATTGGGAACTTTGTCCTGCCAGGTGATGCCAAAAATGCGTCAGAGACAACGCATATGAAACATGTTCAGCTTCCTCTCCTGCCGTGCACAAAGGGTCCAGGACTCATTGAAGTACAGGAGCTCTATAGACCTGGATCTTCATGTAGTGTCTACATGAAGGCATGGCATTTTGGGAACTCATAGGCTACAGACCCCAGAAGTCTGCAGGAATTCTCCCAGCTGGACTTCTGGGAGCTTTAGACAAGACAAGACAAAACAAATGGTTCCCTTGTGATAGTGCTGGTTTTGACAGTACAGGGCCCCTAGCCCCTAACTCAAGGCCAAAAATCAGTAAGAATTACAGGTAAGGAAAAATAAACTTAACATAGAAAACACAGATGGATTTCATAATATTCCCTTTCAATTTTCAAGCAAATGGAAGTTATTGACAGTTGTACTTATTAATCCCTCAGTACACTCCATTAATTCATGACTGTCCCCTACTACCAAATATATTAATTGATCGTATTAATGTAAGTATGAGAATTGATTGAAGGCTTAATTGGTTTTTAAGCAGCTCTATCCAATCAACTTATTAACATACAGATTAATTCCACTCTTTTTGGAGTTACAGAAAGCCCACAAATTAATAGAACTCAATAACTGTTTGGTAACGTGACTCACCAACAGATTAATTTTGAATTGTCTTGTTAAGTATAAATTTATAAAACAGATATGGTATCAAAGGACCAATGAACTGAATCCTTTCCCAAGGCATGGCTTACTGTTTGGTTTTAAATTGTAAAAGCAATTATCTTTCCCCGTCATTGCTTTTATGTTGCTATTTGTTGTTCTGGCATTCTGAACTGCTATTCTTTGAAAACAATGCAATGCCTGTCTTTGCAAACCTTGACAAAAAATGTATGACTCCCCAGGTCAAATTTCACACCCTTTGTTTTTACAGATTTGCATTCCTCCACCTCTAAAGCCCAGTCCTGGTCACAAGGAACTCTGTGCTTCTGCACCAATAGCTTGGAGCACAGGCAGGGCCACTGAGGAATGAAGGGAAGTCTCAGCCTCAGGGAATCCAGAAGACTGCAGCAATATAAATAAATTTAAAAGGTCCTTGAAAACACTTCTTTTCAGAGAAGCCTCTCTCAGTTACCCAGCCTGATTTTTTCATTATATCTCACGTTCTGCTTGTAAGCTATAATTTATGCCTCTTTGAGTTTATGGTTATTATCTGTGCGCTGTATTTTAATTTGACTGTTTGTTTTTACCTGCTGTAAACCACCTAGAATAGTGCATTGCACTAGTGGGGCAGGATATACATTTAAGAAATATATACATTGCATAGCAGAAAGGTATAACATTATCTCAATTAAGAAATAAAACAAACCTTAACGTTTTCTTGCCAATCGTGCATGTACTTCCTTATTTTCAGCTAGATACAATGGGAAGTTATTTATCTAACCCCAGATCTATTTGGCCAGTTTTTTTGGACTGCAACCCCCATAATCCTCTTGCTGTTGGCTGGGTTGACAAGGGCTGATGGGAACTGCAAACCAAGAACATCTGCAGGGCCAACAGCTGCCCATGTCTGATATAATTCAAACACACACCGCCCTGCCGGTCAGGATGCTCTTGGTGGTGGCTTTGTGTCCTCCATCAAAAGCTGTGTCCCCACCCCAGTCCCTAGGGACGTGCGTTCCGTGTCTAGTCGCGCTGGCCACGTGACCACGGAAACTGTCTTTGGACAAACGTTGGCTCTATGGCTTGGAAACGGGGATGAGCACTGCCCCCTAGAGCCGGACACAACTGGACTAAATGTCAAGGGGAACCTACCCCAGTCCCACCTTTGCTCTACCTTGTACTCCTGAGAGGCATCATCCAGGGACACAACCGTGTGAGAGCGGTGTTCGTGGGAAATCTCACACACTAAGCAAACCGCCTCCTGGTCCTCCTTGCAGAAGAGGCGGAGCACTTCATTGTGCTTCTCGCACAGGTTCTCGTCCCGTATCTTGCGCTTGTTGGTAATCTGCAGCTGCTTGGCTATCTCCACCATGTTGCCCAGCTGCCGGTTGGGCTTGAGCGAACGGTGGCGGGAAGTCTTACGGCAGACAGGGCAGGGAAAGTCCCGGTTCAGGTCCTCCCACCAGCGAGTGATGCATACCCGGCAGAAGTTGTGGCCACAGTCAATGATCACGGGATCTTTCAGGTACTCCAGGCAGACGGAGCAGCTGGCTTCTACCTGAAGGTTCTCCAGAGGGTTTGTTGTGGCCATGGCTGAAAGTGAAGGAGGAAGACACTGCAGTCACACACAAGCAAATTATTTTTTTGTGTGCATGTATACATCACTCTTTCTCTCTCTCTCTCTGCATAATCCACCTGAATATTTATGTCAGCATGGATGCATTCATATAACTCGGAGCAACAAATACCTGCCAATTAACAAATCTTAACCAAATTTCTACTCATGTGCCAGTTGCATAATCTGGCATGTGATCCGGAATTCAATTGCAGACTTATTAATTATTGGCTATTCACTGCTCCAAGTTTGTTTTGTTTGTTTAGTCGTTTAGTCATGTCCGACTCTTCGTGACCCCATGGACCAGAGCACGCCAGGACCTCCTGTCTTCCACTGCCTCCCGGAGTTGGGTCAAATTCATGTTGGTAGCTTCAATGACACTGTCCAACCATCTCATCCTCTGTCGTCCCCTTCTCCTCTTTCCTTCACACTTTCCTAACATCAGGGTCTTTTCCAGGGTTACACCTGGTTACACCAGGGTTACACCATGTTCCAAGTTACACCAACATAAATGTTCAACTGGATTCTGGCCATCATATGTACATGTATTTGCATAAACACACACACACATACACAAATCATACCAATGCTTTATGTATCCAAAATCCAGTGAAGAGCATGGAAAGTTAACTTTAAGAACAAATATACAGTCAACCCTCGACTTACGAACAGCTCCAGATACGAACATTTCAACTTACGAACCACTCTAATAGGAAAAAACAGACTCGACTTGAGAACTTTTTCCGAGTTACGAACAGGGAAAAAAACCTCCCTCCCCGCACAGCAAGCGCCACTTTCAGAAGCCTCCCGGGGGCAGGGGAGAAGCACCATTTTTTAATTTCCCTGCCTTCCTGGCAGCCATTTTGTGTGCTTCTCCGCTCCCGCCCCCCTCTCCCCGCCTCTCAGCTGATCGGCGCTGGGTCTCAGAGGCTTGCCCAGCAGGTAAAAAAGGCAGCGGCGGGCGATGGGGGGGGCGCCAGTCCGGTGCGCTCTCTGCCCATTCCAGGCGCGGGTCTACTCACGAGTAAGCGCCGCCGAAGCTGCGCAAGAGGAGGAAGGAGAAGCCGCGGGTGCTGGTGCTTTGCTAGGGAGGCTTCCCACGGTAAGGTGCTGCTGTTTTTTCTTTTAAAAAAGTTGTTCTGGGTGGGTTTTGGAGGGTAGGTTTGGGCTGGGGGGGGTATGTTTCTGTGTTGTTTTTTTTGGTGATTTTTTTTTTGCAGTCCCACCGTGGGACTTGCTCAAATGTTTATTTTTGGATGTTTTTGTTTTGTGTGTGTGTGTGTGTTTTGCAGTCCCAGCGTGGGACTGCAAGTGTTTTATTTTTGGGGTATTTTTTTCTTCGGCTGGAACAGATTAATGGGTTTTCAATGCATTCCTATGGGAATGCATAGTTCGACATACGAACTTTTCGACATACGAACGTTAATCCGGAACGGATTAAATTCGTAAGTCGAGGGTTGACTGTACCATGCTAAAGCCATTCATAACAACAATGGGATCCTCTGGTCTAGCATATATATCCCAGAAACTATACATTTCCAATGGAATGCAGATTCAGAATGTGCACCCTATATACATTCAAGGCATATCAGACAAGCTGCTCTAATACACAGATGCAGATGTTCTTTTAGTGAGGGCATGACACAAGTAAAGAGTTGGGTGGCATAGTGGAAGACCACACATGTACAACGCTATACCTCCTTTTACGAAACACAATTAATACATTTGAATTACTATACTGAATTGACTTAAAGCTTTCTTCGGAAATCATTTTTAATGACACAATAATGCCCTTCCTTACATTATTTGATCTGGAAGAAAATTAAAGGCACTGTGTACTGTTTATATACTGTTCATGCCCATGTCTACCCACTAAACTCAGTGCAATTCACTTCTGCATAAACATGCATAGGGCTGCACTGTAAATGTAGCATGCTGAAAGAACAACACATGGATATTTATTGTGTAGGTGCTCCCTAGTGATGGGGGAAGAAAGCTTATCACAACTTTAATTCTTCCCAGTTTGACTTATTATTGTCCCCACCCAATACACTAGCAATCAATTTTATGAAATACTACATTCCAATAACAGTAATGTAGGAAGCTGCTCTTCGTATGTCAAGCTGTAAATCCACCTAGCTCGCAATTCTTTATTCTGCCCAGCAGCTGCTCTCCAGGGGCTCACGCAGAGCTCATCAATGTCCACATGTGTTCTAAAGCAGGACTTGGAAAAGTGACTTTTAAAAACTTACATCTACAAAAGAAAAAGAAAAATACAGTTCCCAGCTCTGATTCTAAGGACTAAAATATGGTTCTATCCAAAAGGGGGTAGTGGTGGGTTTAGGACTGACCATTCTGTGATTTTTAAAAAGCAGCAGTGGAACTTTGTTCTTCATGGAAGATACTCTCCCTTGAATCCCTGTAGCTAGGGAGGCAGGCCTGCCCTCCATACACTCTTCCTGAACTCAGATTTGTCTGGAACAGGAAATCTGGAGCGGTGGTTCCCAAACTTGACTATTTGTTAGGAACATAGGAAGCTGCTGTATATTTAGTCAGACCATTGGTCCAACGAGCCCAGGATTGTGGAGGCTGACTGGCAACCCTTCTCCCTGTTTTCAGGCAGGGTAGTATCCCAGCTGTACCTTGAGATGCTAAGCAACTGAATCTGCAATCTTCTTTACACCAAGCCTGTGCTCTGCCACTGAGCTCTGGCTTCTCCCACAGTGCTGCTGGATTCCACTCACAGGAGCCCCAGCAACCATGTCTAATGCTCACCAATCCTGGGAGCTTCAAGTACAACAACTTCTGGGGACTCACATTTGGAAACCACAACTTTAAAGAAAAACAGGGGCTTAGGAGTGCCCTCAGTGGAGCTACTCAAACACTCTGGGAACCATTCTCAGCATCATTCTCAGCATCTTTCAATACCAGATGCTGAGAATGAATAACATGGAAAAACTAGTATCCCACTCATGAACCTCTGGCATTTGTTTCACACCTGTTGCAGGAAAAAGAATGGAAGACTAGACCGATCTTTGTTCTAGATGAGAGGACTTTTCTTAGATTCTTAAGCGCTTGTCTGTGGAGCCTGAGGATGTGATAACAATCCCAAAATAAACTTTTTGCTCTATTCTGTAACTTAATCCAAAGTGAAGAAGGAGTCAAGCAATGAAACAATGTTCTGCTTTCTTGACAACAGGATTAGAGGTACTCACTCTGTCCTGCAGATCTTCTAGGAAGTATAAGTTAAAGAAGTCCACATGCATGAAGATGACAGCTGGAAAGGAGGTCTACTAACAAGCTTAGCAGGACAACTACATCATGTAGGATTTGGGCAGCCAACAGCTGGGGAAACGAGAACAGGATGGTACCACTGTTAAACGTGCCAACAAATTTGACAGAACAAAGATTACCCCAAGAACAGTGTACAGGCCTACTCAGAGGACTTCTCGAAAACCAAATGTGAACAGTTCAGCTGACTGGAATTCACATAGCCTCCCTGCTGCCCCCATTTCTTCCTTTCAAAGGGGAAAGGTAAATTATAACATAACTCTGGAAAGTAAGATAGTGATTTTCCTAAGGCAACTCACTGACCAATGGGACAGAAAGGGACACTAGGTGTGGGCAGAATTCACGCTTTCAAGATTTACTTAATTTTTTTATAGAATTCTAAGCTACACCATCTGGAGTAGTGGTGGGAGAAGTGCAGATGTCTGTGTACTATAATTCCCAGCACTCTTCATCACTGCTCATGGTGGCCAGAGCAGACGGGAGTTACAGTGTAACAACATCCAAAAGGCTGCACTTTGCCCATCCCTGAACTAGAGATAGGCACAGAAGACGCACATTTAGAATTAAACAGGGTACCTCTTGGCACGCGTTGAGTCTTGCTTCCAGCACCAGAGTTATCAGTTTTTGTCCTTCCACATAAAAGTCCACAACTGGCTATCCCAAGCCTTCAACATGACAGCAACCTAAATGAGTTTGGGAATATAGATTTTTGCTGTTGCAGTTATTAAGCAATTGGAAGTCTGAAATTCTTGGTGATCTATTGCAAATCACCAAGAGATCTTCCAGTAGATTCTGATCTGCCCAACCGCACACTAGATCACAAGGGCTACCAACTATGCAATAAAAAAAGCAACTACTTTTCTTAGTAGTACAACAGTTCGAGGGTGCCCCGAATATCACTTCATTTCTCTGTTTCAGCTCGGATGCACATGCTGCCAGAGTACTCCGCATTTCATGGGATGCTCTGCTCCTCATCTGGCCATTAAAAAGTAGGGAGGGAAGGGAGGTACCTGTACAGCTATTGCACATACCCAAAAAGGGTGATCATGGCAAAACTACTACTCTTCTTCAAATTCCAAGTCAGAGGCAATTTTAATAACAGTGTGGGACCTTTGAGAAAAGTGGCATCAAGGTACTTACCCTTTCCTTGAGTGATCTGGAGCTGATCAATTGCCCCATGCATTTTCTCCTGCAGGCAGAGTTTGGGATGGCAAGAATTCAGCCACAGTGACCTGATGAATGAACCAGCCCACAGCAAAGAGGTTGAGTAATGACGGTTGGTTTCTTCCACTGCTATAAAACCAAGGTGTCTTGCAAGACAGCAGCTTTCCTTTAAACTCTGGTATTCAAAGGTTCCTTTGTCATGTCAAAAAGAAAAAGTATGGTTACAGATCAAGACCTCATATTTGACATAACATTCTCTGACTGTTCATAATACTTCACATATTCTGCCCAGGAGCTTTTAGAACATCCTATAAACTAAGTTATAACCAGCAAACATCAACTAAAGCACTGAGATTCAGATTCTCTAAAGAAGTTCCTCGTCTCAGGCATGATTCCAATAAGGACTTCTGTACTCATGGCTATACTACTCCAGCTGTCCAGAAAACCCTGAGCAACAAAAGTTCCACATACACAGGTATCAGGGTATTGTAATATATATACCAAAGAGCAGATTCCAGAAATGTTGCTTTTACCCAGAATACAAGGAACAGTATTCCCTAGAAAATGCAACTCTTGCTGCAGTCATAAAAAACCTGAAAGCTACATGAAACCCAACTCTATAAGCACCATTGGCAGCCTACCGGATCATGTCCAGGAAAAACTGATATCAAAGAACAAGCCACCACCTCTTCTTGCAAACCTTACACTGGCGTGCAGTGTACAAAGAGGGGGCTCGCCTTAAACTTGCATCAGAGTGCAAAGTAAATAAACTCTGTCCTTTGCTTCAAGGCTAATCCAGTACCTTTCCTATTTAAAAAAAACCCAAAAACAAAATTCTCCATACTGCGTGCCATTCTTCAGTTCTGACCAAGGATTCTGTCTACAACAGACGAGGTGGTGGCTGAGATGCAAAGTGTGTGGGCAAGTAGAAGCTTCTTCAGGCTATTCCTTGGAATGTCATCATTCTCATCTGAACAGCATCTCCCATCACATTTATTTTGCTCGTTCCTGGTAGAAAACAGCAGTTTGCATGCCAAACTGTGGCTCCTGTGAGTAAGAATGGTCAATTCATCTACGGACCTTTGCTTCCTGGAATTTCTACCCCACTAACATTTTGGCTGTCCTGTGGTTAGTCTTCCCATTTTCAGACCAGTGAGACTTTCTCTCCTACCCCTTCTGCAGTCTGGACAGTTCTGTTCTTATACACTGAGCACATAGAATCTAGGCTGTATTGTTGTTGGGTTTTTTTAAGATGGGGGAGAACAACAGCAAAACAAGTCCAACTCAGCAATACTATCTTATATCCACTGTTTATATCCAGTGATGTGACTGCCTTTGAATCAACAGCATCTCACAGAAACTAAAGTGCAGTAGAAGCAGACTTTGAAGTGTTTGTTTATAATAACACAGAGGTATGAGTCTCTTTCTGGATGGTGAGTAATAGTACCTTTTTCACAATGGACACCACACTTTTCCTTAGTATTCAAAACATTTCACAGGCATTTGTTCCTACCATTTATGCCACAACCCTGCCAGGCTGTATCCTCAACAGCTCCGCGGTTCTAAGAATATTATTATTAGGACTACTATTATCATGGCACATTGTCAACATTGCAACACGGAGGGTGAGGGGACTAAGGAGGCCAGACGAAACGAATTGAAGAGCCAGCCTGAGACAACCTCATGAATTTATGCTCAAGCACCGAAAACAAGGGCTCGCCCTGTTAGGATGTGAGACCCAGAAGCTCTTAGCAAGAGTAGTGCTGCTGATGGTGATCATAATGACCATGAGGAGAAGCAGGCTCTCATCTAAAAGAGGACACACCGACGCATCTGCTTGCCCAGGAAAAAAGCTATGCCCTAGGAGAGGCGGGATTTTATACAGAAGGGGCTGCCAGGGAAGGAATCCTCTTGGGGGGGGGGGGCTCCAGAAGGGCTGGAGAAGAAAGAGAGAGGAGGAAGGTGCAGGGGGGGGGCTGCTATGGGGCAGGAGCCTGCACAAGCGTGTCAGGGGTAACGAAGGCAAGGCTCTGCTCTACCTGGAGTACTGGGAGCGGGGGGGGCCGAAGGGAAGGAGTGCTTTGAAGGGCTTGGAGGGGCAATTCCGGCAGGCCCTGCCAAACTCGCCAACTCCTTCGGGCAGGAGGACCTCAAGGTGGGTGAAGCCGGCAGGCGCCACCTTCTCTCCCCTCTCTCGCACACTCACCTTCCTCCCTCCCACCCTTTGCCCCGATCCGTCCCCCCTCCCGGCGTCCGGGCGACGGCGAGGGTACCCACTCGGCCTGCTCCAGGTCCAGCCCCCCCCCTCTTTCACCCTTTCACCCTTTCACCGCCGCCCCTCTGCAAACACCTCCAGAGAGGAAGCGGCTCTGGCGTCACCGGAAGAAGCCTTCTAGCCGCCTCGGCACTATAGAGTCTTTGAAAAAAAAAAAAAAGAACAGCTTTGAGGCGCTTGATGGATCGATAGCGCTACGCCACGACTCGTTGTGGATTAGTAGACTCGCGAAAGACGTCAACTTCAGGGCTCACGTCACGCGTTTTTTTTTTTAACCCTAGTCGCGCCCTTTGGCGGGAATGAGAGATGCTTTGGAAGAAAACAACGGAGGCATCGTTATCTACAAGTGCTGTTCTTTGGCTGGGAATATTGTAGCCGCGGGACTATCATAAACTGTGCAATTCATTCCCTTTCAGAGCATCCTAGGCCGGGGCAGATCCGTGATGGGATGGTGATGGTAGCACGTCGAAAACAAATGTGAATTTTTTTCCATTGACTTACATGAGCCCCTCTCCGTAAAATAAGCAAAGGAGCATCTCAAGCCAGGCAACGGTGTATGAATGGGATGGGTCAGTCTAAACACACCGCATGTGTACTGTATCTGTGATCTCTGGTCATTTACTGACGGTGGCGATTAAATTGCTTGCAGATTGTTAGATTAAGTGCAGGGTGAGAGGCTGCTTATGAGAACTGCGGAGTCTTTTTATTTATTTAACCTGAAACGTCCATGTTTTTCATCCATATTCACAGTGCGATCCTCTACTTGCCTAGTTCGTGGGTGTACAGCCAGAATTGCAGATAGAGGTTTGAAAATTTAATCTTAGGAATTTAGACGACTGAACATTCGATTTTATGGTTTTATATTCTCGTGGGTTATTTTGGATTCGCAGATTAATATTTGCAAAATTCAAGGAAAGTCAGTTTTGCAGCTCAGCGCAGCTCCTTTTTTTAAAAAGGACGCGGAAAGCTGTCCCTTTCCAGTGGACAGTTGGGAGTTAGGCTGATGTTGCTTTTTTATTCAAACGCAATGGTAACTCGGGGAACAGGGCTGGGGGGCACTTAAGCCCCACATTCTGGACGAAGGAGTCCCCCAAGTGTGGTCACAAGCTGCCTTTGTTCTAATAATATACATTTCTGGAGCAGTAACCATGTTCATCTATAGATCAGTGATTCCCAACCTTGGGTCCCCACCTGTTCTTGCACTAAAAATTCCAGAAGACTTCCCCACTAGCTCTGCTGGCCAGTATTTCTGGGAGTTGTAGTCCAAGAACATCTGGAGACCCAAGGCTGGGAACCACTGATCTATATAGTCTTCTGTAGTCTTCTTTGAGATTATCGTTTGTGGAGGATCTGAAGAATCCTCTGAAGAATCATCTGAAGAAGCAGGACACAATCTGCAGAGCCTTATGTGAATCAAACTGACTAGACTTTAAATTGCTGCAAGACCCTTCTTTTTGCTAGTCTAACAGTCCAGAATCATATTCAGAGAAGGCTTACACCTAAGGGGAGACAGGCAGCATTTACCCTTCTTTGGCAAGCCCTGTGCCATGCAGCCCCTAGCACGGTTTCACAACCCAGACCAGACCAGGCACACAAAGAAGAGCCTGCTGGAGAAGGGGAAACATTAATGCAATTTCCCTCCCACTCTGTGTTCCCTCTTATTATAGCATTTACTCAGAAGTAAGCCTCTGTGTTCCAGAAGCTGGCTGACTTCTAAATCAGCATGTTGTTGTTGTTTAGTCATTAAGTCGTGTCCGACTCTTCGTGACCCCATAGACCAGAGCATGCCAGGCCCTCCTGTCTTCCACTGCCTCCCGGAGTTGGGTCAAATTCATGTTGATAGCTTCGATGACACTGTCCATCCATCTCGTCCTCTGTCGTCCCCTTCTCCTCTTGCCTTCTCACTTTCCCAATATCAGGGTCTTTTCCAGGGAGTCTTCTCTTCTCATGAAATGGCCGAAGTATTGGAGCCAAGAAATCAGAAGGACTGAGACTTGGAAGGGTAGCTATGAAAGAACTAGAGAACTTCCTTGGGCATAAGGATGTGTCCCTTGAGGGCTCAGGCCCTCCATACCATAGTATTCCTGCTTACTGCATTCTTGTGTGAAAGTTTAGATAATGAAGAAAGCTGTTTAGGATGAAGAAAAAATATTATTTTGAAGTGTAGTGTTGGACGAGAACTGTACGGATACCATGGACCACCAGAGTGACAAATATGTGAATGCTAGATCAAGTCAAGCCTAAATTCTCACTAGAAAGTACAACACCTATATGGAGGCTTTTAATACTTTGAACATCATGAGAAGACTTGCTGGAAAAGACAGTCCTGCTAGGAAAAGCAGAAGGCAGTAGGAAAAGAGGAAGGCTACACATGAGATAGACTGACTCTATAAAAGAAGTTACTGTATTACCTTGACTGTAAGACCTGAACAGGGTTTTTTTGCCGTAAGTGGGGAACAACTTGGCTGCACATAACATCAGCAACTGCTATGAAATATAAAGGCTTTAAGACTAATCTACCTGATTAGAGCATTTTGAGATTAAAACGAATGTCCTGTTCCTTGACTGAAAACTATACTATAAACTTCCCACAAATAGCTCAAAGTTGTTTCTCATCTAGTTTCCATAAATTTCAAGCTTTGATCTGCTGCCCATCCATTCATCTCATATGCCTGAAGTTGACAAATTGTTCTGTTCTTGAATAATAATGGCAGATACTGTTCCTGCTCCAAAATATTCCACCAGAGTGTTGGGTGTGGCAATTAGGGTAGAAGAAGAAGAGAAGAAGAAGTAGAGAAAGAAGGAGCAAGGCACCAGAATCTTATTGGCGATTTACACTGGCATAAGTGTTTTGTATAAATCATGGTGGCAAATTGCCATTATTTAATCTGTTAATGCTTGCATTCCAGGTCATGTGCCGAGTAGTGCAATTGGCACTGTCAGAAAAGTGGGTGGTGGCAACTCAGTAATTACCAGCAATTTGCTGCTGCAACTTATGCAGTTATACCAATGCTGACATGAATGTTCTGGTCAGGTTTTGATAAATTTATGATAAATGTAATCTCCAGCTTTTCTCATATGGGGATTCTTATCTTGTCTGGGGACAGTCATTTGTTTATAGAAATTGAGGGAGAGAGAATTGATTCTACATCTTCTGAGACGAAACTTGGTGTGCACACGTCTCAAACCGATTGTCCATGTTTGCATTCTGTAGAGCAAATCTAGCAGCTTCATCATACCTAGGGGACCCGAGGTTAGGAACCACTGTTGTATTTGAAGGGGCATCCAGTCCAACTAAGTGTAAAAGGGGAAGAACAATAAGAAATGAGATCGGGGATTTTGAAGTTGCCCATTCCCAGTGAGAAGCACCAGGACAGCAAGATCCAGCAGCAAGCACATCCGTCACTTGGTCATAGTTTTCCCTATTCAATGTATGGATTATAAAAATCATCCCCAATTTTGCCTCTGTTACATGCAAATCAACACATGGAATTTCATGTAAAGCAGTAAAATTTTATGTCTTTCTCTTTGGCGATGTATGGCTTCCTTTTTGGTGATGTGTAATGGGTTGCCTAAGAGTATTGTTGTGAGAAATGGAAGAGCTCCATTCATTTCCATGAGCCATGCTAGGAGGAGCTATCATTCAAAGATAGCTCCTCCTTCAACCTCCAGGATCAGTGGCACCAGGATGCGTGCATGATCATTGTAATATTTCAGCTAACATTTTTTAATGGCTCAACATCAGTAGTGCTGACCATTAGTCACATTCTTTCCCCACCTACAAAAAGGCAGGACAATCTCTGGAGTGTGGGTGGGTGTTTCAAAGTGTGAAAATCAAGCTCTCCACAGAGGAGAAGTTGCTCCGTTTTTGACTTATCAAGAGACAATTCAAGGGGCACAGCTTTGGCCTGAGGACGCCAGGGGGCTACAAATGGCTCAGATTTGGCTACTTGCATCCTGTGTTTTCTTCTGTCTCACATTAGGAGGTGAGTTCCACCAGATGAACAACCAGTCTGGACCTGGTATTCCCCTCTCATAACCACTACCACCACCACCACTCTTTCCCTGTATAAAGGAGATTTTTGCCCACATTTATTACTAACTGATTTTTGCCCAGATTTATTACAAGTTGAGCTGTTCAGTTAAATGGAACAAAATTGTTGCTTTATTAGATGTGTATCTATTGAAGTCACAATATCAGTTATGAAGGAGAATTTTGCTTAGTCCAAATTATGGAGTGACATGACTTGATTGACACTTCTGTTTACTTCCCTAAAGTCTGGTGAGTAACCCCTGAATAGGCCTTATCTCTTATCCTGATGTCCCTCACAGGGGTGTTGAGAGGATAAAATGAGGAAGTATGGCTAGGATTGCCTAGAATTATCTAATGGGTCTTGTTTAACAATGTGTTGTTTCAGATCTGGCCTGTCCAATATTTTCGTAGGCTAGCCAGGATATGAACCTGAATATATGGTTGTGCAGACCCATAAAAGTCTTCATGTGTAGATGTTCCCCATCTCCCACCTCTGTCTCTAGTGTTTATTAAGTTCTGGCCTTTTCTTTTTAAACAAAATGAGAGCTGTTCCACCCCACCCCACCGCACCACGTTTTTTTGTGGTTCCTTGGTTTCAAAGGTACATATCTTTATGTGCATGTTTTCAGCTGTACATATTGCTTGAATGGACTGTTTTAACCAAAACATGTTTAAGCAGTGTGCTGTGTACATTTGAAAGCTGCATATTTTCCTATGGACATTTTCCACATATGTACAGGTTTTTGGATTCAACCCAACGAGGATGCATCATGAAGGCAGCTTCTGCCTTCCTACAGACAGTCTAGGCATGGAGCAGGGTCGGGCTGGTTCACAATTTCTCGTATGTCATATAATTCTCATCTAGTTCTCATTGGACTGTGCCACAAGCAGCCCAAAATGTGAGCTATATCTTCATCTGATTGCATCCCAAGTTACATTTTGATTGTTACTCAACAAGGAATGCTTTTTCTCCTTTTGTAGTGTAACTACTACTTTTAAGCTATTTTTATAGTTATGGGAATGGTTTCATCAAATGGTGGTGGAGAAGTATCATCATCATAGAACTGCGACACTGGAAGGGGCCAATCGACCTGTCAAGGAGGCACCATGGGGAATTGAACTTCCAATCTCTGGCTCCACAGCCAGATACAGTACCTAGACCACTGAGCTATCCAGCAGCTCTCACATAGTTCAACTACCAGGTCATGCTGCTGCCTCCTGCCCTGTTAATGGATGTTGAGATGACAACCAAGTACATGGGAAGGAAGCATGTCTTGCATCGCAATCCAGTGGCTTGAAGCATTCAGAAACCTTCTTTAAGTGACTAAAAATAATTACTCTAGCTGCTTTTAAGCAAAAGGAGAAGAAAAGAGTTACCTTTAAAACAGTAACTACAATGGTAACCACTACTTTTAGTTTTAGAGAACAATAATTGCAACTAATTATCTTTAAAAGTAGTTTTCTCAAATCTGGTTGTCATTTCTAAGGAAAGTCCCACTCTCTTTTCATGCCAGATGCTGTGCTCTGTCGACAGTGTTACACACTGAGACCATGGATTCCATGCTCCCCCGTTAAAGGAACATGTGCTGCTATAACAAATGAAATGCTTTGTATGAGCCTGAAAGTCTATAAAGGTACAGAATCTGTTCTGAGCACCTCTGTTTTCCCTCTTAGCAACAGTGACAAATACTTCAGAGTGTTTATCACTGAAATCAGAGAATCTGCACTTCAGATGGCCTTTGGCAGGTCAACCGACTAGTGGCTATATGGAGATGAAGGTACAAACAGCTTTTTAAGCAAGTTCAGTATTGAAACACTGCAAAGTTGGAACGGAAAAAAAAATACTGAAATATGGTTAAACCTGGATATTGTTGGTTGTTGTAGGTTTTTCGGGCTGTCTGGCTGTGTTCTTGAGGTTTTTCTTCCTTTTTTTCAGTGCCGGGAGCCAGGCTTTGTTGAGTTTTAGACTTTCTTCTTTTTTGTTGAAGCTCTGCTGGTGTTTGTGGATTTCAATGGCTTCCCTGTGCAGTCTAACATAATAATTGCTAGTGCACCAGCAGTCATTATGTCAGACTGCACAGGGAAGCCATTGAAATCCACAAACACCAGCAGAGCTTCAACAACTACAAAAAAGAAAGTCTAAAACTCAACAAAACCTGGCTCCCAGCACTGAAAAAAAAGGAAGAAAAACCTCAAGAACACGGCCAGACAGCCCGAAAAAACCTACAACAACCAATGGATCCTGGCCGTGAAAGCCTTCGAGAATACACTGGATATTGTTGTTAGCAACAGCATCAAAATGCATCTCTATTTCTGACCATTGAATCTGTAAACCCTTCCAAGGGCCACTCCAAGATATGATGCTGCCTGTGGGAGAAGTGAAAGCTAGGGCGCTCCTTCCATTCCACGTACAAAAGTCAACCAGAGAATCAGTGGCTGAACTCCTATAGTAAATTGCACTAAAGTAGGTCAATTGAATCACTGGGGATCTGGTAAGCCAACTCCTCCATTTATTCAAATGTGCTTACTCTGCTGTGATTTTCTGTGTTCAGCAACAGGATTTCAGACAGTGTGGTTCAAAGTGCTGGGCAAGGACTCAGGGGGAGCTAGTTTCAGATCTCCACTTGGCCATAACATTCATGAGGTAAATTTGGGCTGGTCACATCTCAATGCTCCCAGCCTGGCCTACATCATAGGATTATCGGGGAGATAATGTGTGGAGGATGAGAGTTAAGTACATCGTCTTGCCTTGATCTCAGTGAAGAGGACTTGAGATACAAATGTAACAAACAAACTGATGTAAATAAAGTATTGGCCAGAACCAGCCCCTACATTAAGCAGAGTGAGGCAACCTCCTCCTTAAGGTGGCACACCACCAACAATGGCAAATTCCATCACTTTCTTTGTCCATGGTCTCTTCTCCTTGTCTCCACCCAGCACGTCGCCTCAGGCTGCTCTTCTTTCTTTCTCCCACACCCTGGCTCATCTCATAGCCATGGTGGTGTTGCTGAGCTAGATGGTCCCCATTGGACCCAAGTATGGAGCTATGGCCACCACCCAAAGCAGAGGCAGCTGCTTGGCAGGTAGGGTGAGTGGGCAGGCCAACAGCACTGGGGAGGCGAAGGGAGGGGAGGTGGAAGCACCCCACAGTACATGGCAGTAAAGTGAGATATAGGTGGAGAAGAGGCCCGGGCAACCACAGGAGTCTTCCCCTTAACGGACCACAAGAGACTTCATGTTGCTCCACTGGTATTGGTAAATGAATTTTTCTGTCACACTGGTGATGTTACAGAGTCCTCCATAGACCTGAAGGTGGCAGAATAGCTTAGAAGACAGAGGGCAGACCTCATAGGACATAACTTTCTTTTCTTCAGTATCTGCCTGCCAGCTGAGTCAAACAGCTCACTTTGCCAAATGGTAGGGCCAGCCTTGCTTGCAATTGACATCAATCATGACACATAAAATAACAATATTTCCAAGTGACAATGAGGCAGAGAGGAGGAGAGTGTTTGTCTCCCAGGCCAATGATTTGTAGTCTTCATTGTACTTTAAATATTTACTTTAATGTAACTTTCACTATTACTATTACTACTTTTGGGGTCTTGGAACCATAGGAGTAACTACTGTAATCGCGGTTTACAATATCCAGCGTTGTGGCAGCTGTATTAGTCTCTTGCACCAAGAACAGCAAATAAGTCTTGTGGCACCTTAAAGGCTAGCAAGTTTCGTTGGGCTTATGTTTTCATGAATTGCAGCCTAACTGATGAAACGGGCTGTAATCCATGAAAAGTTATACTGAGTAAAACTGGTTGGTCTTTAAGCTGCCGCAAGACTGTTTGTTTTTCCTGCTTAAATGTAACCTTCCAAGCTCTGGTTCCTTCTCTTCCTTTTCTTTCTCCTCCTGGGAAAGAAAATACTGTATCCCTGAGCCATAGGCCTGAGGTGGAAGCAATGGAACTTTCTCCCACTCCCATGAAACGGTTGCTTAGGGTTTTATTTCCCAACAGGAGGTAACAGAAGTGCAGCAACAGAGGGAAGAACATAAATAATGCCAATATTCCATTCCCTGGTGTGCAACAGCCTTGTGAATGTTCAGAACATTGGGAGCCTCTTTTGATAGATGCCTGGATGCATCTAGAATTGGTTGCCTCACATGATGTACACCTTAATGCGCTTTAAAATAATGCACCTTGGAGGTATTTTAAAGTGCAGTCAGGCTTCGGCCAGATGAGAGAGCTCTTCCTCTTCCACGGGGCTTGCTTGTCCTGTGAGTGGCTCAATAGCACCAGACGGGGAGTGCAGTAAGCTGTACATCATGTGAAGCAACCAAAGACCATTCACACTGGAACCAGTTTCAAGCAAGTGGGTAGTTCCAGCTCTGGTAGCACCCAGAGCTGCCAATATGCACTTCCTAGCTGCTGTTCAAGCACCCACCAGACAAGTAAGCCGTGTGGAAGAGGAAGGGCATCAGAGTCCTTGTCTATTCCATGTGTGGCGAAAACAGAGCTCCTGCAGCTGACCCCTCCAGGCCAGCTAGTATTTGTCTTGCCTGGGGGTGGCGGCAGCCAGCAGCTCCATGTTTACCATGTTAAAACATTCAAGTGATTGGAGCGGTTTTGTTCCTGTTTGCAGAGAACCTGCCAGGAAAAAAAAAAGATTACTACAGTTTATCTATGATATATAGTTCTAGCCTAGAAGTTCTGAACGAGGAGCTGCTGATACTGAATGGCGCCACGAGATAGGGAATATTTCAGTTTTTGACTACCTCTCCCAGCATCTTCACAAAGCTAGGATGATCCCTGGCCAAGCCAGCCCTGAATTTCTGCAGATGTAGTCCAAAAAAAAAAGCCCCAATGGCTCCCATTTCTGTGAATCCTAGCTCAAAATGCTGAATAACCACACTAATCCGAACTCTTCTTCCTTGTTTTTCCTCACCTCAGATTTTGAGCTCTGGCAACAAATCTTGACCTGTACAAAGGTAGATGATGACAAGTGTGATGACTGGCATTTCGACGATACGACCGGGAAGATGTTTGCCTACAGCTGCTGCTCCAACAAAAACTTCTGCAATGAAGAAGTGTAATGCAACACAGCTGTACAGCTCCCAATTTTTGCACTTCTACTACGTCTCTCTTCTTCTTTGTCTGAAGAGGGACGGGGGCAGAAATGATCAGAACCTTTTGAATTCCCTTCCTGTAACTCACTTGAGTCTTGTCTCTACATATACTGTACAGTGTATAGTATTTTAACAAGAATTAATGACTCCTCTATTTCTTTTAGTTGGGTTGCTTGTTCCAATCAATCTTTATTTTGCGGTCTCCGACCCATTAAAATACATACATGTAATATTTAAAATAAGTGGGAGCAATTAAAACATTTCAAGACAGTTAAAACAGTATAAAGTAATAAGATAGATTACCCATACGTTGTTTTTTATATTAATATTATAGTTGGGTTGTTGTTTTATTTATAGGCTGTTTTTCCCCTGATAAGGGGACCGAAGGTGGCTCACAATATTAAAAAGAATATAATTAAAAACGGAATAAGTTAAACATAAAAAACCAATTAAACTATATGCTAACTAACAGGAGGAGGATTTCTATGACATTTCACATTTCTCTGTAACCTATACTTGAACCCACAAGCAAATTTCAACATACTTATGAGTAATGTGGCTTTTCTCGCCACATTACTCATAAACATGTCCAAACCCACTTATACGTTCAAACATAGGCTGCAGAAAAAATAAGACATATCATAGAAACCCACCCTCTAATAAAATACAATCGAATAATTAAAAGCAAGTAAACATTAAAAACTATCTTCACTTTAAAAAGGCATGCAGGGACTCAATCATGAGTGTTAAAAGCCTGCCTGAAAAGATGGGTCTTCAGATGTCGGTTGAAGGATAAAAGGGAGGGGGCCAGCCCGATTTTCGGAGGGAGAGCATTCCATAACCTGGGATCTGCTACAGAGAAGGCTCTGTCTTGTGTCCCCAACAACGGTGCCTGCACTGGCAATGGGACCGAGAGGAGGGACTCCTCTGATGATCTTAAATGCCAAGAAGGCTCATATGGGGGAGATACGTTCCTTCTGGCAGCCTGCTGGGTCTCAAGATGCCAGATGAACAAATCCCAAGGGATTGTTCAGCTTCTCTGGTCTCCAGGGAACACTTACAGGAACACTTACAGGAAGCAAAGCTTAGGGAAGAGGGGAGTTTAATGTTTGTGCAGGAGGTGGCTTTAAATCTTAGTTCAGCCCTCTCCATAAGGACTCAGCTGGCCCTCTCCATAAGGACTCAGAAAGGTCTCAGCTGGCACGGGGGCTCACTGTAGAGATGTTAGAATGTGTGTTGAGCTCAGGCAGTGTCAGCATGCCAAACAGGAGGGAGTCTGGCACAGGGACTATGGTGGTGCCTATGGATGCATGCCAGTGGGTTCTTGGAAGCCAGCCATGGAGGATCAGTGTCACAACTTATTAGAAGCCTTGTTGCACAAGCCCTTACACAGTGCAGGGCCTCGAAAAATATCCCCTCCTTGTGGCCTGGTGACGAACCTTCCACAAGGCCTGGCAGCTGCATAAGACCTGGAAGAACTTCCCACGTGTAGTGTGTGCTGTAGGTAAGGCCATATGGGCTGTGTGAGCCTTAGCAGGAATGGCTGTAAAAGCCAGGTGCATTTGGAAGCCTGCAACTTGCTAAACGTGGTCTGTTTTTCTAGCTCTGTGTTGCCAGGTTGCCTTCATACAGGGGTTCTGCCTTCGTTCTGTGTTTGTTTACCTAGATTCCCGTCCTGCCCATTTCTACAATCTGCTGTCAGAGGTGCAGTTCCTGCTTCACCTCAATGCCTGACTGCCCTACCTCTGTGACATCACAGGTACTCACACCTGTAATATATATAAAAAAGAAGCCACCCCTCTCTTACCTCAGGTGTTGGGCTCTGAAAATGTCAGGAAATGAGAGGATGCTGACTTGGCTTTCCTAATATTTCCACTCAGAACACTTAAAAATAATTGGGGGTGACTGGTGCATGGGGGCAGCTGCAGCTGTTCAAGAGAATGATACCAAGGGATGATTTGATATTACAGATTAATTAAGTGTGGCCTGAAAGGCTGCCACATATGAAGCTTTCCAGGGTACCCTTTCGTGATGACTGTCAACTTGTGTTTGTCCGTACACCTATTGTCTGACGTTGACTGATTTATCTTTATGTTTTTTTATTTGATTTTCTTTATTATAATTCCTTTAATAATAATTTATTACTTGCATTGTTAACCACCCAGAGTAGTGCTTCACATTGTTGTGTCAGGCTCTTTCTAAAAATAAATAGATTTGTCCTCTGACTGCTGTTTATCTCTGTTGCTTTTATTGTGTTTTAGCAGACACTTGTAATCTGTAGTTTTAACAACAAGAATGGAAAAAAATGTGTCGTCAAGTTGATTCTGAGTTATGGCAACTTTTCGAAGAGTTTTTCTATGGACAAAGTGCTCAGAACTGTTTTACCGTTCTCTTCTTCTGGTGCCACTGGAGACTATGCAGCCTGACCAAGGCAACACAGGTGGCAGGGCAAATGACCCCATCAGCTGCACACACCCCAGGGGATCTCAGCTGGCACCTCTCTCAGGTGGCACCATGGAGATTTGAACTCCCAACCCTTGCCTCTGGTGTTCCTACTTGACTGACTGACACTGGCCCATACTCTGTACTTTCAGATATATGAAATTTTGGATGTGTGTCACTTGTGGTTTCAGATGAAGAGATTTGAAATATGTGTGACGTGAGATTTTTGATGCAACTTGTGACCAGCCCTGGGCTCTCATGAACATGGATGAGATAGAAAACAAATAGGTAATTAAATAAGGGAATGGTAAATAAGGAACAGCACTGGGCAGAAGTGTAACTAACAATTTTGACGTGCGGAGCTTTGCTGCTATGTTGGGTCAGGCGAGACTGACATATGTGGAGAAAGCACAAAGGTACGGAGAGAAATATTTGGGTCCGAGCACCTGGCAAATAGAAGGGGAAGATATGGAGGCAGTGACAGATTTTACTTTCTTGGGCTCCATGATCACTGCAGATGGTGACAGCAGCCATGAAATTAAAAGACACCTGCTTCTTGGGAGTCACGAAGAGTCGGACACGACTAAACGACTAATTTGGGGTGGGGTGGGGTTCCAGCAGCAAATACCAACAAGTAGGATTGTGCCCTTTCAACAGGACATTTTTGGGAAATTCTAGTGCCTGAGCCGAAGCCTCAATTGCCCTACCCCTAGATATGGCTCTGGTGTTGGAGTAATGAACATGATACCCCTCCCCAGATGTTTTGATGTACAAATCCTCAGTCTCCACAAGTATGACCAATGGTTGGGGTGATGCGATTGTAATCTAAAACATCTGGAAGACACCCTTTTCCCTGCTGTGACACAGTGGCTGAAAACCAGTTGTGATGAATGGCAGCTAATTAACAAGGCACCAGGCACATGCGAGGCGTGTGCCCAGCATGGGCCATGCTGGCTTTCATGATTCCCCTTCTTCACTTGTAAAGACACACAATAGGATGTTGGCCAATGTCTAGCAAGTTTTATTTGTCTTAAGCTTTTGTGGATTGTAGTCCATTTCTCCAGATTCATCTTGGCCTTTTTAAAAAACAAACAAACAAACAAAAAAACCCTAAAACTCTCAGAATTCCCTAACCTGCTCTGCTGGACTGCAAGCAGCCCCCAGAAGAAACTTTACCAAGCCTTGTGGGCTCACAAACCTTAAAAAAGTAATTTTTTTGGATTATGGCTCCTAGAACACCAGTGACCATATCAACTGGTTGATGCAATGGGACCTGTACTGACATCACAGCTCAGCAGCTCTGTTCTTGATCTCCCTCCTTTTGGACTGATTGACCTCTGGAGTGTAGGTGTGTTGTGTACTTAAAATCCAGCCTCCAAGGAACAGTCAGTTTCTCTCTCCCACAGGGCTAGAAGTCTGTCAAATGGGGTACACTTTCTTCTTTGGGACTTGGTGGACCCACACAGCTCAGCCTTGTCTTCTGGCAATCTACATTTTCCTTTGCCTAAGACCCAAAGGTAAGTCCTACCTACACAAAGCAAGGAAAGCCACACCACCGCTGACTGTGCCTTCTTCCTTGCTTCTGCAGGAGACGTTGTTGTTGTGGGTCAGGAAGTCACTTCTGACTTCTGATAATCCTAGGAGAACCTTTGAGGTTTTTGAGAGGTTCAAGGAGTGGTTTACCATGGCCAATCTCCTCCCCTACTTCCATGGCCAGCTGGGGATTTGAACCAAGCTCTCTCAAGTCCAAATCCAGCACTCTGTCTACCACACTACAGTGACTCCTCAGATGGATATCACATCATATGCTACTTTAGTATGTCAGCAGGTACTTTTTGATTATCTTGTGTCATTTTCACTGTCTGTTCCCAAGGTTTTCAGAGTTTTTTCATACCAGGCAGAAAAAGTGGCAAACTAAACTTTGTCAGGATGTTTGAATCAGCTTTCCCTTACATTCTAAACCACTTTGTGGTTTTATTCCTGTTAATGAAATCGATTTAAAATAGGGTGTCTCCATGACGTACAGAGTGCATATTTGTTTTTGCCTGAGAAGCAGGGTTTTTGGGGCTGGAAGGTGAGGCAAAATGCTCCTCTGCCAGAGGGTGATTTATTTTAAATTGCATGCCAAACCAAATTATTTCAATCAATTTGGCATATGTAAACCCCTCTGTCAAAAAGTATGTTGCATCTTACCGACAAAAGGGATCAGAGAGGAGGAGGACCAGCCATGTCAGAGGCAGGAGGAAGAGCACCTGGCCTCACTGCCTGGATCAGTTGTCTCCCCCCCCCCCCCCCACTCATCACAAAGAGACTAAAATTACCCCTTGTTGTGTAACAGTGTGACTCAGTTATGCCTCTGTTATTGCAAAAAGAAGTGATGCACAGGCTGGAGTCCCCAAGGTCAGAGGCAAGTAAGATCTGCCCATTCTTGAAATAAAATTTAAAATCATTTGTAACCAAGCCGCATGTGGTTGAACAACTACTTTTCTGTTGTCAACTTGGGGCTGCAATCCTGTACCCGCTTATCAGGAGTGATCCCCGTTCAACTCCATAGGACTGACTTCTGGTTAGACACAAACAGAGTACAGGATTACACTGAAGGTACACTTAGTGTGGTGGCCACTCCATTAAAAGAAGCCATTAGAATTAAACATATTTGTCTCTTTAGCAGCAGAGGCCTTGTTGTGTCGCAAGTGTATCTCTGTGTGGCCACTGGCACCCTGCATTCCACTTAAAACCTTCTGCTCAGCCCCTGGTGGTACCTGCGTCACCCTGAACATTTATGGGGGTAAGGAGTCTTCCTTGAATACATGGATATTTTTCAACAGTCCATCACAGACTTGGCCATCCTGGAAGTCCTACGTACAGGATCCAAACCTGCAGTATGTATGGCTGGCTTTTTTTTTTTTCAATTGTGCCAAAAAGAGCTGATACAGAAAGGAATTCACATATATTGGTTTAAATCTAACATGAATAGGAAAGCCATTTATGCACCATCCAAGGGAGGACACACATCATGAAAAGAGAATGGGAGAATGGCTGTCCTCATCCGTTTCAATTAGAAAACTACTGGGTTGTTCGCCTGAATAACAAGGAAGGGACAAACAAACTTCTCACCCAGTTTTCTCAGAGGTCCATTTGTGAGTGGAGGTGACACATAGTGGAGGTTCCGTGTGACTTTCGTTGACATGCATTTCTAAGCTTCCTTGGTGAAGGACAGATGTTTCTGTAATTATGGCTGGTTGACTTGAGTGTATCTCTATTGCCTAAACACAGACCAGAAGAGTAATCACATAAATGTCTCCCCTGCTCTAGCAGGCTTCCTGTTGCATGACTGTACTGCTGGGACAACAGGCACATGATGGGTAATTTGCCCAGGTGAGGGGATGCTTATGTGATTGTCTTTTCACTCCAGCTGTTTAGGGAATAAGGCACTGAGCACAATTTTGAGGCAATGGCTGAAATCCTGTTGCTTGACATACTCAGTTGCAAGTAGAGTGGGCCAACTGGAAGGAGGAAGATGGCGGTGCAAGCATTTGCAGCGGCTTGGCACTCCAGAGATCGGTATCTTTTAATTAATATTTTGATTGTGTACTCGTTATTATGGCCTCTGCATGCTCAGGCAGAAGTAATTTACAGACGACAAGAATTATTAACTATTGGCAGAGAAGGCTGCAACTTTGAACTGAGGGTCTCAACTTACAACATTCCAGCTGAGCTCTTTAGACTGCCTGCATATCCGTGGGTTACTCCCCCTGCTCTCCCTTGTCAGGAAGAAAAGAACACGGAGAAAACGCAAGCAGAAAAGAGGTTGCAGGGCCGGATTACGAGTGAGGCTAGGCAAAAATTCTCACAAGCCTGCATTGCCAAGTCTTTTTGTTTCAAATGTTAGATCTCTACCCAACAAGACTGAGGAGTTGGAACTTACTATCTCCCTGCAGAAAAATATTCAGGACTGTTGTGTTATGATCTTTACAGAGACGTGGCTTGACTCTTCCATCCCAGGGGAGGTAATAGAACTACAAGGACGCAGAGTACATTGAGCAGACAGGACTATTGAATCTGGGAAGAGCAGAGGTGGAGGGGTTTGTGTTTACACAAACAATAACTGGAGCACGGATGTTAAAATAATGGACATGCACTGTTCTCCTGATTTGGAGTATTTGGCAGTGAAATGCCGCCCCTTTTACCTGCCTCGTGAGTTTAATGTTGTTATAATAACTGCAATATATATACCTCCTGATGCTAACATAACCACAGCTATGAGTTGTTTGTTAACTGCTATCCGCAAACAGCAGCAGGCCTACCCAGATGGAGTGCTGATGGTAGCAGGTGATTTCAATCAAGCCAATTTAAAGACTGTCCTCCCTAAGTTTTATCAGTATGTAGACTGTCCCACTAGAGGGGAAAATACCTTGGATCAGGTATATAGTAACATCATGCATGGATATAAGACGAAGACATTGCCTAGTTTGGGACAATCAGATCATATATCTCTGTTTTTGATTCCATCATACAGACCTCTTGTTAATAGAATCAGACCATCAACTAGAGAAATACAAGTGTGGCCAGTGGGTGCATCTGAGCAACTTCAAGATTGCTTTAGGAGCACTGAATGGGCACTGTTTGAGGAGGACAATGTTGATACTTATATCTCGACAGTACTGTTTTATATCAAAAGCTGTATCAATGTTGTTACTACCACCAGACAAGTACGAGTGTTTTCTAATAACAAGCCTTGGCTAAATAGAGAAGTGTGCCTTTTACTAAAAGCCAGAAATGCTGCTTTTCATTCTGGTGATGTGCTACAGTATAGAGAGGCCAGAGCTAAATTGAAAAAGGGTATTAGGGACGCCAAAGCTATGTACAGCCGGCGGATTGAGCAACATCTTGAGAGCTCTGACACTCGTCGGATATGGCATGGCCTGCGGCAAATCACGGGGCAGAGTAAAAAAAAACAGTCTGTTTAGCAGCAGTTATTTTTTTGGCTGAGCAGTTAAATCAATTTTTCAGCCGTTTTGAGGTGGAAACAGGAACAACCATTATTCCAGCACCTACTATCTATAGTACATCACTAGAATCTACCATCGACAGACAACCACTACTACTGCAGATTTCAGATGTGAGACGCGCTTTCCAGAATATTAACGTTCGAAAGGCAGCTGGACCAGATGGAATCATGGGACGAGTTGTTAAGGGCTGTGCTGCAGAATTAGCTGGAGTTTTTACGGATATTGTCAATCTATCCTTGTTGCAGTGTTCTGTCTCCACTTGTCTGAAGACATCTATTATAGTGCCAGTCCCCAAGCAGTCAGCTGTGGTATCTCTCAATGATTATAGACCAGTAGCTTTAACATCTGTTATTATGAAATGTTTTGAGAGATTGGTGCTGGATTACATTAAGGCTAGTCTTCCACCTTCTTTGGACCCATGGCAATTTGCATACAGGAGAAATAGATCTACTGATGATGCTATGTCCATTGTTCTCCATACTGTATTGAGTCACTTAGAACAACAGGGAACTTATGCGAGGCTGTTGTTTGTGGATTATAGCTCTGCTTTTAATACCATTCTACCCAATAGGTTGTTTTTTAAAATGATCAACCTGGGATTACCTCAGAAGATTTGTGTGTGGGTAAAGGACTTTCTGACAGATAGGCCACAGTCAGTAAGGATGGGATTTCACCATTCTTCTACCTTGGTAGAAGGAGCTCCCACAGGAGCTCCCCAGGGCTGTGTGCTAAATCCCTTCCTCTATTCCCTGTACACACATGATTGCACCCCACTGTATAAAATTTGCGGACGATACGAAAGTGGTGGGGCTCATAAATAAGAACAATGAGTCTGCTTACAGAAAGGAAGTACAGGGGCTGATACCGTGGTGTAAAGAAAATAATCTTACACTTAACATCAAAAAAACTAAAGAACTCATAATTGATTTTAGGAGGAAGAGAAATGTACATTTACCACTGTACTGTACATAAATGGCAAGGAAGTGGAGAGGGTTGGTAGTTTTAAATTTCTGGGCACTTACATCTCAGAGGACCTCTCATGGACTATAAATGCCAACATGCTAGTGAAGAAGGCAGTATTTCCTGAGAATGCTCGGGAAGTTAAATTTATCTCAGCATTTACTTCTGTCCTACTATCGTAGCACCATTGAGAGTGTCCTAACCTATGGCATTCTTGTATGGTTTGGGAGTAGCTCTGTAGTGGACAAAAAAGCTCTACAGAGAATCATTAAAATTGCCCAGAATATCATCGGGCTCCAGCTATCAACCCTGGATGACATCTTCACATCCCGCTGTCTGAGGAAGTCACACAACATCCTTAGAGACTTTTCCCATCCTGCTTACAACTTCTTTGAACTGTTGCCATCTGGCAGAAGATACAGAACAATTAAGACTCGGACCACACTTTTTCTGAATAATTTTTATCCCAGAGCTATAATTGCACTTAATAATGAACTTAAAGACCACCAGCAGTGAACAGTTGGACAGTGTTACTTAGCCTGCGGTATAGATGTTTGTGTTCTTAGTGGGGGATTTTTAGTGGGTGGGGAGTGTTTGGGGATTTTTTATGTGTGTGCATGTGGGTCTGGTCTCTGGGTGTCTGTGTGAATTTTGTTGTATGTGTATACTATGTATATACTTACAATGACAATAAATTTATTTGTATTTAACTGAATCAGTGGGGACTTGATAAGCCAACTCATCTATAAGTTCTTTTGATTCAATGGGCCTACTCTAGTTGCAACTTGCCTAGGATTTCAGCCAATGAAACATAAAACAACAGCCAGTAAAGTTAATATACAGCTAACACCAAGTAAGATAAAATAAGCAGTTTTCTAGTTATAACAGTAAAACAAAGACTTTCTTTTCTGTTCCCAATCCCAGATAAGGGTTTGGAGAAATTCATACTAAGTTGTACAAAGAATGAAATAAAGAGATGTGGAACTTCGTGGAAGGATCCCAAGACACGTCTGCGATACAAATTTAGCTGTTGCTCTGATCAAGACAAATGCAATTGGAAACCTTATCTACGTCCATGGTACTTCTTCATTTCGAGAATTGCCTTGATTCATCCATTCAAATGTTGCTGTTATGAAATAGTTACATTTTCCAGAGGTTTTTCAGAGCTACTAGGCCACTAAATAAAAGCTTTCTGCTCACAAATTCTGAATCTCTCTCCCACCCCCCACCCCACTCCCTTTCACTGCAGCTGGGAGATTAGTGACCATTTGCTCCCCCACTGCTTTTCGTAGGTTGGAGTCAGAAACCTGTTTAATTAACAGTAAGCCTCATGGGAATCATTGGCTGAAATTCTGTTGTTGGTAGTAGCAGTGACAAATCGTTGCTGATTAAAGACTTCCTTTCGTGATTTTGGCATGCATACAGCTTGGTCACATATGCACTCAGAAACCACATTTAATCAGCAGCAATTTGCCCAGTTATGACATTGTTACTGTTGCACATGCAGAGTCAGTCAATGACATTTCTTTCCAAGTAAACATGTATCCGCTGACATTCTTAGACAGCTCGTATGCTCTGTGATAGATGAGTTATACTGGTATTCTTTAATTATTGTCCCCCCCCCCCCCCTCTATTTCTAGACTGAACTGTTCTTCTTTGTTATAAAATAAGTAAAATGGTGGTTGGGACAAATAAGCTCTCCCTTAATCTCCCCCTCCCAAAAAAAAGAGAGATGTTGCGTAGCAAGGAGCAATTAAGAGGCAGTTCATTACTAACCTGCCAACAGATCAAGAAGCAACAAAGAAGCCAAAAGCTTCACCTACAAAGAGAAAAATTCTAATTCTTACTTGAAACAAATTTGGTTGAATGAAACTTAGATGTGGTTTGTTTGTTTGGTTTTTATTTATAGCTTTGACCATTGGGAGGGGCATTATTGAATAACATAAATCTGTGTTCTCTAACACAGGGTCCCCAACCCCCGGTCCGCAGACCAGTCCCGGTCCATGGCCTTGCCAGGACCGGGCTGCGGAGACAAATCTCCCCCCCCCCCGCATGCACAGACACCTGCACGCCCTCCCATGCATGCACGGCCCCTCACACACACACACACACACACACACACACACACACACACACACACACAGATGCCCCCTCCCCCCGCCTGCACACTAAACCAGTCCGTGGAGGCAAAAAGGTTGGGGACCACTGCTCTAACACACGGCCTTCTGGACGTGTTTGACTACAACTGTAGTCCCAAAAAGCAATTTTTCAGGTTCTGAAAAGTCCACATAATTTCCCAGGCAGGACAGAAGGAAAGCTAATTTACTCTTAAGCTATTGTAAGCCTTTCCTCCCTTTTCCGCTGCATTTGATGCTTTCCCATTTTCCACATCCATTGTTACTCTTAAAGGTGTGCCATTAATTGTTTCTTTCTTTTTTTAGACTCGAACTCCCAGAATTCTCCAAGAATTCCCCATACAGAATTCTGGGAGTTCCAACCCACACAAAGACACCTACAGAAACCTATATTTCACTCTCCTGGACCAAGACTTACTGCAGGCCTTGCTTCCTGCTCAAAAAGGGAACTGCTTCCTGGGAGGCTAGGGCTTTGCAGGAATGCAGATCCTTATGGAGGGGTCTTCTATAGAGCCTAATAGGCATTGAGATGATGCTTCTTCATTACGGAGCAAAACTCCAGGATGAGCTAAAAGGGCTTCAAACAATCGAGGGCTGGCTTGCCCCATTCTGAACCCTGCCAAGTAATATAGGGTGCTGTCAAAAGAGCCCCTGCACTCACAGATGTTTAAATCCAGAACAGAGTTGGGAAATAATGGATTAGTTTAACAGATGAATGCCAAAATCTTGTGCAATTAAACGAGGATAAGCCAACCGATACATTAAACTTTTTAAGAACACACACACACACAAAATGTTAATATTTCAGCATTGCTTTAGAAATTTTATTTTAAAATAATGCTTTCCTCCCATTTAACATTTTACTGCTCACATATGGAATCTAACCTGTTATTTCCAATCTCTGATCCAGAGTCTAAAATTAATTATACCACTTTCTGCATAGGGTGTAGGGTTACATTTCAGAATTGATGGTGTTGTTCAGAACAGCCCAGGGATCCATGTGGGGTGGGAATGTTCACCTTTCTGTCATTTACCATCATCCAAATGTTCCTACGTATATATCATCTCCCTTGCCCTACAGGAAGCACTTTGATAACCAAGAAAATGAAAATGAAGTAAGCAGGATCCATTTGCAACAACATTGAGAAGACTGAATCAAAACTTGGTGGATAACAACAGTACCACGTAGAGTCTTCAAAGAGTGTTAACAACAAATAAATGAAAAAATAAATAAACAAACAATACATTTAAAGTTATATTGTGTTTGTGCTGGACAGGGATGAGCAAAACCTGGAAAAGCTACTTCTGGATGATAATTCCCAGAATCCCCCCCCCCCCCCAGCTGGGTGCATTAGGAATTGTGGTTGAAAAAGTAACTTCCAACTTCTGTTGATGGGACTATGTCAGAATGTCAGTAAGTGACATGATTTAGCAATGCCAGAAAGAAGTCCTTATTAGCTTGTAAAATGGAAGGAGGTCACTTAGGGAAATTGTAGTTGTGGATAATATGTGATGCATGAACTGGTTGCAGCAGGTTGTCTTACAACTCACTTCTGGAAGGCACTCATGGAGGTTTCTTGGCTGAAGGATGGGGTTTGCAATGAATGTGGCAGAGTTAACGAGTGAGTGTTAGGTACCATTGATGAATGCTTTGCACAAGGAACTGTTCCCAGTATGGAAGGGTTTTCCAGTCTAGCTGCTAGCAAGCTATCTATAAAGCAGAAACAGGGAACCTTTTTTGGCTTGAGAGCTGAATTCCAATTTGGGAAGGATCTCAGAGGCCAGATTTCAGCACTGGGTGGTGCTAAGGAGACAAAGCAAAAAAACAAAACAATGCGTGCTGCTTATATACCGCCTCATAGCACTTAAATCACTTTCTGGGCAGTTTACAAGTTCATTATACAGCTGGGTACTCAATTTATTGACCTCAGAAGGATGGAAAGTTGAGTGAACCTTGAGCCGGCTACCTGGGATTGATCCCAGGTTGTGAGCAGAGTGTTGGCTGCAGTACTGCAGTTTAACCACTGCGCCACAAGGCTCAGGTCAGATGAAATTTGTACCCATTTCTTCACCAAGCATACAAATCACAGTTCATGCTATGCCTGCCTGCTGAAGAGTAGCCTTTAGTAACCCACTAGCCCTGGAGCCGAGTGTTAGAGCTTTCTACGCCGCAAAGCCGAGTTCTGTTCCATGCAACATCTTCCTGGCCTTTAGGTACTCTTGTCTCGTATCTCTAGTCACTGATGGGAAATGACAAAAGAGCTTGAAGATGAGATGGGGAAACCCTGCAGGCCTCAGGTGGTTCACCGTTTTGAAGAAGAAGTGTGCCTGTGGGGTTGGCAGGGGAGTTTGTTGTGTTTTTTTGAGAGGTAGGAGGAGAACATCTGGGGACAGTAGATCAGAAGAACGTTGCAATACCAACAACCCATGCTGTTTGGTGCTACCAGTATGGTGATGACTTCCAACTCTACGTGCGACTATATTGGAAAATACTTCTCAATTTTCTCTGGAATTGGCACAGATGAATCTGATGTATTTTTGAATGATCACGTGACATGAAGGTCAATGTAAATCAGCTCATCCTTTTTTTCCTTCCAGTCCAAACTTTCCCCCTCTGCTTCTGAGGGCTTTCACTATTTTTTAACTGCTGCAATTCAAATGGTGATTTGCCTGTGTGATTGTTTCGTTCTACAAAAAGACTGGAGTGGAGCATGGCTTCAGGTAGTTTTTTAGTGACGTAGTAAGTTGAGGCGTGATGTTTTGGGACAACAGGAACACCCACCCCAGTGATCCCTCTCCCTGGTCACCCTTAAATATTTATTTATGTATTGTTTATTTTTTTAAACAAACTATTGAGTCTGGTGCTAGATCACTGCATTGCTACATTCATTTAGCACTAGATCATCTCCACACAGACAAAAACAAAAGATAAAAATTGATATAAAATCAAAACAGCTCTGACAAACTCCAGCAGACTACCATGTTTCCATGGTACGTGTGTATGTTTGTACATGTATGGTGAACTTTGGAAAACTGTCCCTTTCCCACTGCCACTTTGCAATCCTTTAGACTGCCCAAGTGACTCGATGACAGACCATAAAAAGAGAGCCAGGGTTTAGCAGAAGAGCAATATCTTTTTTTTTAATTCAGTTTTTAATTCTTTTCAATGGAGATAGAGTTATGGGGAAGGGAACTTAGGGTTGTGGGGCTAGGTATGGATAGAGAAAGGGTAAAATTCCAGAGGGTGAGATCATACATTTAAGAAACCAGCAGATTTTTCCCTGTATTACTATAGTTACTAATCTATCTATTCCCTAATTGGACCTTCACATTCTTCTTTAATCTATGCTTTCCAAGCTATCTTTCGAGTCTAATTATGGAATTATTACTTCTGTTTCTTCCAACTCTGTAACTTCCCATGTCTTTCCTGTCAGCTCTTCTGAGTCCGGGATATCTGCTTTCTTCTCTATTATTTTCCATCTAATAACTTAACTGTATAAATTACATACATTATCAAATATCTAATTTCTCTAACTAACATCTCAAGTCTACTATTCAATAAAAAGAACAAGTCCGATTTAAATGTTGTCGCGTGGAACAGAATATTTTTCACACTTTCATACACCTATAGTATTTCCCTATATATCCATCAAGCATAATAAAAGTGTTTTTTACATTTTCCATACTATTTAAAAGCATTTTTATACCTTTTTTAAAAAAGAAAACTTTGTTGGCATTCTGTACCATCAGTAACTCATATATCATCTATAAAGCATCTTATCTATATTTAGTAGTTACTGTTTTTTGGACATTAATAGTCTTCTACCATTTTATATCCATTTTATCCTACAGTCCTTAACCATTTCATCTTTCACTTTCATGTTTTATTCATTTAGTCCATCTTTATTGTTGTGATTTTCTTTCTTCCTCCTGGATTCTCTTGTTTCTATAGTGCACTTTCCTTTGAAGGTTCTCGCTTGCTAGCAGAAGAGCAAGATCAAGGGAAGGCGAGCTGTGGGCATGGACTGAACCACATCAAACTGAGGGGTCAGTGCAGTACCAAATATAAATATATATAAACATCTCCTTTGAGGAAAGAAAAGCCGTGCTATCACTACTGCTAAGTGTGAGTCCCACCCCTCAGAAATTGTTGGAGAATTTCTCCTGTCCCTTGGGAAAAGATGGGTGAAATTGTCCCCCAGATTTCTCTTCCCACAAACATGGGGGAGAATTTTGAAAGGCCATTTGTATAAAGCTATAAAGCCTCCTTCAGCTCCTTGGATGAACAGATGTGTAGCTCAGCTAAAGGATATTCAAAAAAGGTATTTGTTTGAAGAGTAACCCTAAGAATCCCACTGCCAGCATGCCCATTGAGCTCACCCACCTTAAAAGGCTGGTGTTGTTCTTGATCCACCTCCATGAGCACTGATTGGTTTCTGGAGTGTAAGTGTGTTCCATAACATATAAACCAGTATTACCATCAAGAAGCAGTCCTTCTCAGTTTCTTGGTGCCAACGAGCTCTGAAATGGAGTACACCCTCTTCTCTGGCATTCAGAAACCATGTATGGCTCAGGCTTGGCTATTTATAGTCCATGTTCTCCTTTGCCTCACATCAGGAGGTAAGTCCACCTACGTGGTATAAAGAGGGCCATTCTTCCAGTAGCATCTTATATGATACTGTCCCCCACCATACCATGTTTCCTTTTAAAAAGTGGCAAATTAGCAAACGAGTTTTGGAATTTCGAAGAGTGCTCAGGAAGTCAAATTCTGAAAAACACAGAAATTTTCTGGAACCAGATCAGCTGCAAAAAAAGGGGTGGCTGCATGTTGCCCAGCCCTGGTAACAACTGAAAGAAGGAGTAAATCAATGGTTTCAAACCTTGGGTCCCCAGATGTTCTTGGACTATAACTCCCAGAAATCCTGACCAGCACAGCTAGTGGTGAAGGTTTCTGGGAGTTTTAGTCTAAAAACATCCAGGGACGCAAGGTTGGGAACTACTGGAGTAGATGAACATTAAAGAGAAATCTTCCACCCTGCAACAGTGGAAGGTGGGAATGTATTATATTTATAATAGAATAAACTCCTTTGTATGCACACACACATACCCATCATAGTACTGGGAAACAGTAACAGTAAAACAAAGCCTCTTTCTTCTTTTCCCAATTCCAGATAACAAAGTACAAGAAATAATACGAGGCTGTTGGGAACATGGAGACAAGACATGTGGAGATCGATGGGAGAACCCAAGGATTTACCGTCGCTATGAATTTGACTGCTGTTCTAAGGCAGATTATTGCAATGCTAAAAATTAGGACATATGAGAGTGTAAATCTGATTGGGTTGCTGCCACCTAATTGTGTGCATGTTATAGTTCACATATGTGTTGGTAAAAATGAACACCAGGAACATTTAAAAGGAAAAAGAAAAGCCGGGATAGAATAAGATAATTTGGGGGTGGGGGGAAGAAAAGATCATGTAAATGATCCACACTTGTTCCGCATTTTTATGTCTTCATAATGTATTTAACAAAATATATTGCTTCATCAACTGCAAAAAAAAAAAGAAAAAAAAAAGGAAGACAGCACTTTTGTTTTAACAAAAAAACAGGCAGGCCAGGCTACATTGACAAATAATGCAGGAAATGCTCCAGGACTGGGGTGGTCCAATTTGTATTCATTTCTGTTGACTGCATGATGGTAAAAGTCAATGTGAATCAGCCCAGAGCCATAGTTTTTTCCTCTTCGGCTGGGGCTTCTAATAATTTATTTATTTTTTGAAAATCAAATGCCTTCGTGTTCGTTTAGTTTGGACTATGTGATCACTTGAGCGGATATGGAAAGGTCTGTAGCCATTGTATTTAAAACTATTCCAGCCAGCGACAGCATCAACGAGAGGCGCAGGGCAGCACAAAAACTGGCTGCTATTTGAATCCTCTCCTCTCCAACCAGATGTCTGGTTTAAAACAGCTTCGGGAAACGACATGTGAGATTTTAAGTTTCGTTAACCAGCATGTTTGTAGACGTGTTTTCAAGGTTGTAATCCACTGAGAACTGTTTCATTTGAGGCTTTGTCCTGCGCCCATCCACCCTCATGTTGGCTGCCTCCCACAGCCACTCACTGGTTCTATTGTGGGGTTGTTTTAAATTTTCTAAAAAATTTCCCCAAGGGGGATAGCCATAGTCTGATCTGACAGGGTAAATTTATGAACCAGCCTTGAGAGAAAGGAGGAAAGCACTCCTTTCTCCTTCCCAAAGTGAAGAAGCTCCTGAAAGTGTGAATTTCTCTAGTCAGTTTCACTTTGCAAAGGAGCGATTCCCCCATCTCTCTCTGCTGGCTCCTAAATTTCCACTGTCATGTCATACTATGGCTACCCCACCTTGGAAAACTTTTTTAAAAAAAATTCAAAACAACCCCACAGTGAGTGGCTGTGGGAGGCAGTCAGCACAAGGCAACAGATGCAATTTATACTGACAGAGACATTCACAGAAGCCGAACCAATGAAAAATAAAGTGATGTTACATCCATGTTAGAAAAAGCAACCCTCTACCAGCCCAGTAAAATACCTCGCTTCTGATTAAAACAACAAAAACAATTATTGTGTAAAAAAAAAATCCATGCTCTTGTGTGTGTTGTGTAGATGGGATTTTTAAAAATCAATTTTATTTAAGCAAAACCTGATTCAACAGTGGTTCTTATTACCAGTGTGACTGAGTCACTCTGTTTTATGTTCCTCCATGTTTTTGAATTTTGTTCTAGTTTTTGGCAGGTTGAGGAGGGGAGACATACGTGATGGAATTACGCCTAGGCAAGAATCCTGCAGATTACGGAGGGATAAGCACAGGGTCTAGGGAGGCAGGTTGTAGATTGAATGGGGTGGGGGGAAAGGTGCAGGATGGGGTGGATGATGAAATTGGAGCCCATATTGTCAAAGGCAGATAATTTGAATATTCAACTTCTTCCAAACAAATACCCACAATCTCCGTCAATACAGTTTTAACATTCTTGCTCTAAGGAGAGGGAGCTAATCAAGAGCCCCGTACACGGATCCATCCTCTGAAATATAGCTTCAACTGCCAACCTCCTGTTAGAGATCATCGTGTGTTCTGACCAATTATCTTCAATGAGCTAAATTAAATACAGAGTCAAAAACATGGAGTTAACGTGTAATAACTTTATAAAAAAGGTTGATTAACTACAGACTTTAGTATTTCAGTAGTTAACGTCAAAATATAGCATTTGAGTGAAAAACAAAGAAGGTTGTTTGTCTTACATATTCCAGGTAAGTTTCTTTAGCTTTGAAGAGTGTTTCTAAACTGGGTAAACCACCCCCTAAAGCTGGATGGCATGGATGCAAGTGTGGATGGAGAGAGCGAGCCATCAGAGAGGATGTGCTCAGGCAATCTCCATCTTGGAAAAGGGGCCCTTCTTCAAGGAAGAAGGCACACGAGAGAGAGGAGGGGCAGGAAGTGCCCAAGGCACAATAGTGCCCCGATAGCAGGGTAGAACTGAGTGACTGGCAGAATCACCCACTGCATACTGGGACACCATTGATCTGCACACTCCAACATCTCCAACACTCTTGATAGAAGAGCTTGGGTAACTGTTCCTTGTCATTAGAAGCTAGAGCTGCCAGCCACAAAGCTACACTCACTTCTCCTCTACCTCTCCCCTCCCTTTGCCACTGGTTTCCTTCAAGGAGGGTTTTGGGAGTATCAATTTCAAAAGGAAAAAAGTATTTCTTTGTTAAAATGCAGTCATATTGGCCAGAATCCCACTGAATGTTTTCTCCTGCATAAGCTCTAAGACGTAATGCAGAGCACTGAATACAATCCTAAAATTGTGGGTTGTTCATCAAAAGATCCTTCCTTTTGAAGGAATCAGTCATCTTTGCACTTCTCCTGTATGGTACTATCTTGGCAACATTCGTATGTGATTGAATAAGCACAAAGGAAACTCATCTACATTCATCAGCTCTGTAAAACATGCCCAAGTAAATGTCTTAATGCAACCCTGATTGGTCAACCTTCATTATGCCACATGTCTGCTTGATGATCCAGGATCTCTTGAGTCAGAGACCATTCTGTCCTTAGATACTGGACGGTTGATTTTATAATATGTTCCTTAACTCACCGCACTGGCAGATACTGATCTTTTCTCTAGCTATCTGAAAAGTGTAGGAGACTGTACAAGAAGAAGAAATGTTGTATCAGCACCAGTCAAGTGACCCAAGACTAATTGTTGGTATAAGCATAGAAATAATAGATTCTTTTCTTTTTTCCATCTCAGAAAGTTGAGCTAATACAACATCACTAGCTTAGTTCATATTGTCACATTATACTGAAGGATGGGAGACTTTCACTGGTCCAGTAAACCCCATCATGACAAGTGATATATATGGAGAAATGAATTGATTTTTATTTGATAAGATCATATCTTTAAAAAGTTACTTTTTAGACTATGACTCCCAGAACCCCACAACCAGCATGACCAGTGCCAATGCTACCCATGCTGGCTATGGGATTCTGGGAGTCATAGTCCAAAAAGTAACTTGATATATGACAGGATGGGAGGACTCTGGCAATCTTCAACCAATCCCTATGGGTAAGCAGGATAGATTCCTTATTCTCCACACCAAGGGCCAGCCCTACCATTAAGCAGAGTGAGACAGTTAACTCAGGCAGCATCACATAAGCTTGCCAGCTGTCCTCAGGTACCATGCAGAATGAGATCCTACCACTATTATTGAACCAAGATTTGGTTAGTCTAGCCATCTGCTGTATGTGGAAATGGGTGAGTGGGTACCATCTTGTTTTTTTATGGGCAGCAAAGCATTCTGGGCCAGCTTGACCATATGCTACCAAGTTGACCTGTAAACAGAGGAAATAGGTGGTCAGCTTTCTGTGCCCTGTAGTACCAGTGAAAATGGGTACAGAGTTTAAACCCAGGAGGGTCAGATGATTTGAAAAACAATTGAGGCTTCATTTGGCCTTGTGTGACAGATGTCTCCCTTCAGACTTCTCAGTCTGAGGAGGCTGTTCTTCAGTGTAACTTTACCTGCTTCAGGCATGCTTACTGAGCTGTTGCCCTGCCAGAGGATAAAATCTGGACTGCCAAGGTCAGAAAAAGAGAATCCTCCACAGCAAGAAGCCAGCTCCACTTCCTCTGTACTTAAAGGTTACCAAATGGGGCACAACTCCTTCCCAAGGATTCACAAACCATGCTTGCCTCAGAGGTGGCTACTTGCAGCCTGCGTTCTGCTCTGCCTTAGATCTGAAGGTAAGTCCCACCTCTGAGAGGTAAGTGCTAACATTAGTGGTTCTCCCCATCGTTCCATTTATTTAAAAAAGGGAGAGATCCCTTAAATGCTTTTTGACTAGGAAAAGTAGAGATTATCTGCAAATTTAAATTGCCAGGTCACACTGGAATACTGTAAACACATCTGGTTGTCCCACTGCAAAAATGCACATTGTAGAACTAGAAAGGGTAGAAAAAATGACCAGCAAAATTAAAAGCAGGCTGGAGGAAATCTCCAATGAGATAAAAATACAACACTGTGCCTTTTGTGTAGCATAGGGACAGGCAATCATCTGCCCTGTAGATGCTTTGGTGGACCTCTTCCATCTACCCCAACCAGCCTACCAAATGACATGGGATGATGGAAATTGAAGACTGAAATATTTGGATGGCACCAAATTGTTTACCTTCAGTTTAGAGTTGTCACAGAATCTACCAAATGTTTGTTTGGTATATCTGCTCCCATAGTATAAAAATCTGGAGTCTTCCAAATACAATTTAATAGCAGGAGATGAAAGACGCATGAAATATATTCTTTTTAAAATGAGTGTGTCTCAGATGATGTATCATTCATTTATTGGATTCTATGCCAGAAGAGGTTATAGTCACTAGAAGGAGTTGTGGCCATTAGGCATTGAGGAGTTGTGATCACCTGAACTACTGGATAGCTCAGTGGCTTAGGTCTCTGGTAGTGCAGCCAGTAGTTTGGAGTTCAGTTCCCCACTGTGCCTCATCGAGAGGTGCTGGACTTGATGATCCATAGGGTCCCTTCAAGGTCTGCAGTTCAAAGATGGTGGTGGTGGTGGTGGTGGTTATTATTATTCAAGTCACCTTTAAAAGGGGATTGGGCAAACTCACAGAGGGTGTAAATGGCTATCAGTGGTTGAAATCCTGTTGTGTAGCTATGCCTGCATAAGTCAAAGTTTTTCCAAAACTCATACCAGATGAAAGTAATATCTGTAGGCATGTTGTGTAATAGTCTCAATATGAGTCATGCAACTGATTGTGCAACTGTAGTTGGGAACTGCACAATGGTGATGCGAACCATGTGATCTATTGCATAATACTACCTGCTTGGGCATAAAGATTATCGGACATCTGGAGTAGTAACTTTATGTTATGCCCTACTTGAATAGGACTTTGGTCAATGTCTAATTGTGATAACTTTATGGGACATCTAAGGACAGGTGTAGTATTCTATTGCATACCAGTGACTGGGGGCACCACAACCACATTATTGGCTGGGTAGGGAGCACTCCCTTTCACAATCCTGCAAGTGGGCTGCCTGATTGGACAGTGATGGGCTTGTGGGACCAGAATGCTGCACTCGATGGAGCATCTTAGGACTTTCAATTCGAACCAACAGTGCTCTTCTTAGCAGCTATCTCCAAAAGGAGATGTTGAGAGGAAGCAGTTAAAAGAAACAACTCCCTTGTTTCTATTGCAGTGGATGGTGTGACATGCAGCGACTGTACTATTTATTTTCCGGGTGTATTTTCTGCTTGTCCTTCTCCAAGTGGGACCTGTACCATCGAAAATGGGATCTGCTTGATCATGAAATTCTATGAAGGTAACAACACTTTTCAAAGTACACATTTTACTTTTGCTCTACTCTGTTTGGAAGCTTATACTCAGGATGACTAAATGCCAAAGAAGATCCTGTACCCTTAAAGTTTGTGCACAAGAAAGAATTTTGGCTGGTGAAACCTCTGTTGCTCCTGCATGATAAACTTCACCTGCTGGAATTAAGAACAGGTGAGAATTTTGCTGAAATTCATTTTTTCCAATTAAAAAAATCTGTCAAAATGTCCACATTTCTGCAGTTGTTTTAAAAATTGAATTCACAGAAGCTGATTTATCATCTCTCCAGGATTTGAGTGTTTAATTCTTAAAAGTCTGAGATTGAATACTTGTGTTTTCAGCCATGTTAATGGTAAATTTATGTTCCCACCATTCCCTTGAGGGGGTCCTCATCATTTACACCAATAAAGCAGGCAGATACAGCATGGACCTCTCCTTGGTAGGAATGAGGTGTGTCTATTGAATTTGGCTAGTACATACAGATGGATCACCATTTTCTTCCAGTTTATTTATTTGAAGCAAATAATTAAAAATCCATATCATTTTTAAAAACATTAATGCAGGAGAATATGAGACTGAGAGATTTCCCCATCACTAGCCAAGATGCAACTTAAAACAGAATAGGCTGCCTAGGCTTTACAATGTCTTCCTTTAATGAACAAGTCTTTTAAGAAAGTATTTCAATGGCCATTAAAAGAAAAGTATCATGAGGAAATATGTACAGATATATGCACATTTCGACAAATGTGTGCCAAAATGAGGATGAAATTTTAAAAGCACAGTGATAGCAGTAACGCCCCAATATTTCAGGGGGGCACTTTGGAAGTAGAGCTGCGACAAATCACTTTTTCAAAAGAAACTTTCCAAGCCGATACAACGGGTCTTTCTCTCCCCGATCCTAGGTCGTTGGTTGAAGAAAGTGGTCCGGACCTGTGCCAAACAGAACAGCATGATGTGTGGGCAACAACTGAACAGCCACCGTGAAGTACAGTGGCATGAAATCTCTTGCTTCTAGAGACAAAAGCTGTCACTTGGTGAGGAACACAAACAGCACTTGCATTCCTGATGTGACGTGGGAGCCTGGCCTTGTCTCACCATTGCAGCCGACGTGGAAAATATAGCCATGCCTAGCAAACTGAGCGAAATCACCCACAGGCTGCCAACAGGGATTAGTAGAGTTAAGTTTTTAGATTTCCTCTCCCAGTATCCTTCAGCGAGCATTTCCATGGATCCTGGTAGCTGGAGGAATTTGAGAGGGATAGTCTGAAAAGGATAACCTTACTGAGCTCTGTAGACAAGTCTGTGGAGATTTTGTGCAATTTGTCATGGTCTGTGTTGCTGGGAAATTCTGGGAGTTGTAGTCCACAGGTGTAACTTTGCTAATCTTGGCTATCTTCTGCTTTTGGTAGCTACTCTGAAAAAAAATGCTCTTCTATAAATTCTTCCTCTAACCTCTGCAAATTACAGTTTTTGAAATTGTGTTTTCGTGACTAGATTAAAACTGAGAACTCTGAAATACTGTGCAGTTTACTAATGTCTATGCATTGTGCCTCCTTCTGTGGCCAAAGTGAGGTGTGACTACAGAGAGGAGTTGTTCTACCATGATTTGGAGCTTCCTATTGTAAAGAGGAAGTGCTGGAGGAGACTCTTGAGAGTCCCCTGGACTGCAAGGAGAACAAACCTATCCATGTTGAAGGAAATCAACCCTGAGTGCTCACTGGAAGGACAGATCCTGAAGCTGAGGCTCCAATACTTTGGCCATCTCATGAGAAGAGAAGACTCCCTGGAAAAGACCCTGATGTTAGGAAAGTGTGAAGGAAAGAGGAGAAGGGGATGACAGAGGACGAGATGGTTGGACAGTGTCACCGAAGCTACCAACATGAATTTGACCCAACTCCGGGAGGCAGTGGAAGACAGGAGGGCCTGGCGTGCTCTGGTCCATGGGGTCATGAAGAGTCAGACACGACTTAACGACTAAACAAACATTGTAAAGAGATGCAAGGGAGGGGGCGACTCCACAGTCAGGATGCCAGAATCATAAAGAGAGAACCAGAGATGTTATCAAATATCACACTTTCCACAGAAGCACTTGCAATAACCCACATTTGGTTGCAAGAAAATCTCTTGATATGCAGATCTAACCACCTCCACTTGAGGAAGGAGTCCAGTTAATTGCCTGGGGGGCAAAAGCCCTCTTTGATGTGGTGCTTGGCAAAAGGGCCAGAATGGGTACTTAAGATGGCAGCCAGGAATAAAGAAGGGGGAGAGAAGGAGAAAGAGGAGAAAGTTGGCTGCTTTCCTATTTTCCAAGACATCAGGAAAATGTAGTCTAAGAAGGTAACCCACACCTGAGTAAGTAAAGATAAGTGACCTGAGGTGGATTTGACCTCAGGCAGTTAAAAGCTTAGTAGGATTACCTAGCTGTTCCTTGCCTAAGAATGAGAAATGACCTGTATTGTTGGTTGTTGTGGGTTTTTCAGGCTGCTTGGCCCTGTTCCGGAGGTTTTTCTTCCTAACGTTTCGCCAGTCTCTGTGGCCCGCATCTTCAGAAGACAGGAGCTAGAATTCTGTCTGTGTTCTGAATTCTAGCTCCTGTCCTCTGAAGATGCCAGCCACAGAGATTGGTGAAACGTTAGGAAGAAAAACCTCCAGAACGCGGCCAAACAGCCCAAAAACCCCACAACAACCAGCGGATCCCGGCCATAAAAGCCTTTGAGAACAAACCTGTATTGTTCTTGCTGCCTGTTTTGCTTTTGTTGTTGTTTAGTCGTTAAGTTGTGTCCGACTCTTCGTGACCTGTTTTGCTTAGTCAATGTTTTTCTGTTTAGATTATGTCTTTTGTTTTGTTTCTAATAATAAAACCTGAATTCCTTTTTTTTAAACGATCCACTGCAGTGTATATTACAGGGTGCCTCTGGTTCTTCTGACTCCAAGTTGCTTTACAGCGAATGGCTCAAACTACCATAGCTTTTGTTCTAAGGGGCAAACAGTGTGGAGGTGGCAGAAAATCTACCAACTGGGTTTTGCAAGAAAATGATTCTGGTGCTAGCTATGAAAGGGATTTTGGGGTTTCCCCTCTGCCCAACTTTAAATGGCCTGGTTAGCACTGCCAGAAATCAAAAATGTCTGCTGATCAAATCAACACTGTAATATCCAATGTGGGGATGGGAAGAGAACTACTGGTTTGTAATGTGCAAATCATAACCTCCTCGTGATAAAATTCTGCATAACACCTCGTAGAAGAGCTGGGAGTGATAGGAGGCAAGCGGATATGGAGGTTCCCCAAAGCATGGGATGCCGAATCTGTCCCCTCTCCCTTCACACCCTTTGCCTTCCTGGCACATTTTGGTGGATCTGACTGGCAGCAAACATCTCTCTGTTGCCACTTCTACTCCACATCTTCCACCTCTTCCCCATCGCTGTATCTGAGCCACCCCTGGGAAGGAGGTGCCTCCCAGAATCCTAATTGGCTTCTCCATCTTTCAGCTACCATGTGATGGGGGAAACGAGTGAAGGACAATAATAATAATAACCCAGCTAGCCAAAAGAGTGTCCGGTTGGCCAATTGTTCACACCACCTCCCATGTAGACAGAGCTGAGGGTCTGAACTTATCCTGAGCAGGACATGCGATGGTTCAAAGGCCCAGGCCACGTGACCATCCTCAACAGCCCTGCTACGATATTTTCATCTCCTCCACACTCACTTTTCTATCTCCCTCTTTCTGTCTCTGACAAATTTTTCAACAAGAACCACTGATGGAAAGCCACTAATTTGCCCCTCAAAAATTTTGGAGAATTAAAAAAGAAAACAAAGAGTATTGAATTGCTTCATAATTTTTTAAAGTGCAGCGTTTATCATATCAGAGAGTTCAGCTAAGCAGGGAAGCTGTCTGGGGTTATGTGACACAGTATCTGACACAGCGCTGCATCTGATTTTGTTGTTTAGTCATTAAGTCGTGTCCGACTCTTTGTGACCCCATGGACCAGAGCACGCCAGGCCCTCCTGTCTTCCACTGCCTCCCAGAGTTGGGTCAAATTCATCTTGGTAGCTTCGGTGACACTGTCCAACCATCTTGTCCTCTGTCGTTCCCTTCTCCTCTTGCCTTCACACTTTCCCAACATCAGGGTCTTTTCCAGGGAGTCTTCTCTTCTCATGAGATGACCAAAGTATTGGAGCCTCAGCTTCAGGATCTGTCCTTCCAGTGAGCATCTGATAAAGTAGAGTAAAAATATGTTCAGAGCAGACACAACAGAAGAAGAGGGAGTGTTCCTGCCCAGAGGCAACTCTGGTCCCTGTTTGCAAAGGTTATGGAGCATATGGTTAATCAGCTCAGACAGGAAAAGAGAAAAGGGGAAACAATCTGATCTGATCAGGGCTTACAGAAAGCCACACACTTGGTGGCTTTCTCCTCTGGAAGGATTCTGTCTGCTTCCTCATGCTGCAGTGGAGGCACATTGAATATATATCTGTAATATTTGGACAAGCACATATTTGTTACCTCCACAGGAACATCTCTAGCTGTCTAGTTTGACACAAGCACAAGCCATCTTTAAACCAGGTTGCAGGATCTGCATTCTTTTCTGGTCAATCTGAATGTGATATTCACCTGGTGAATATCTACTAGATGGGACAATCAGTTGCCCAGCAAAATCCAGGTAAGTGTGAATAAGACTGTGGTTATGCCAGGCAAGTGTTTCCCCGCTTCTAACGATACATTTCATACTTTTGCTGTACTGAATCATGGTTATGTGGTATATATACCTTGGTGAACATCCCAATGTGTTTTAACGTTACCAATCCCCCCCCCCCTCCTATTTGAATTGTTATGGCCGGCTACACTGTGATACCAATTTATTTTCTCTCTTGTTTTCTGGGGCACTGCATCCCCCTACTTTATCGAATCCACACCCCATCTCCTCAGAATCCTCCTGAGATGAGAGCCACACCAGCCCCTCAGATGGGGCTCCTTCGTCAACCCCTCAGCGCCCTCAATTTGTTCAGAAACCCCAAGCGGGGTTGAGAGTGAAAGCATTAATAAAAATTAAAAGGTAATAATTGTACAATTAGCTGTTTAAATAATGTTCTTTGGTATTTTGAAAAAACCTCAATTGAACTTATTTTTTTTTTAACATGACTGTTTCTTGGTCAGTTCACTAATTTATTTATTTATTTGTTTATTTATTTATTTATTTATTGTATTTTTACCCCGCCTATCTGGTCAGACGACCACTCTGACGACCATTCTAAGAGACGTTTATTGGCAGCAATTGTAATAAAATTGTATTGATTGCGGGTTTAATCTGGAACGATTCAAATGAAACATTCAATATGTCCTCCTTTGTCCTCCTTTTGTCTTTCTATGTCCTCCTTTTGGTACCAATGTATCTGGCAACCCTATGCCTGCCTGGCTCTGCTCTTCTGGGCTGGGCAGGGCTGGCCAGGCTGTCAATCTAGTTGTCTGTACCTCTTTTACTGTTCTTATTGCAGTATTTAATGCGTGAATTATTAAACTACCTTTCAGTATATCTTTTGGTATAGTTAAAATGGTCATTAGGACATAGAACCTGTTGTTAATTTATTTGAATCCCACCACTGATCCTATTCCATGTTGTGTGTGAAAAGGGACTTCTATTGGGCTCCAATGCCCACAGGGCAGCAGTCCCCAAGGCTTGCCAGTTCCAGCATTGTGGGAGGAAGGGAGGGTTTTCCTAGTAAGATGCGAAGGTTCAAAAGGACTGAAATGAGCTCAAGGCCTCTGAGGCCAGTCTGTCCACAAAGAAGATGGGTCTGATTTGGCTACTTGCAGCAGCCCTCATTCTCTTAGATCTGGGCCCAGGAGGTAAGTTCCCACCTATAGGAGGTGTGTGCACTGCATTCATAATACATGAGAACATTTCCCTCCCGTTTGTATCATGTTTTTCAGATTCTAAGCCTGAAAGCAGGGACTGTCTCATTTAATAATAATAATAAAACAATTTTGTAAACCGTTTTGGAGCCTTTTTGCAGAAGGCATTATTTTGGCAGAAAAGCAAGGTAAGCAAAAAATTCCAAACAAATAAATGCCCCAAATAGTTTTAAAAGTGAAGAGGTCCCAAGCTGTTTTCTGAACCAGGAGGTTCAAATTCTGGGGAACAAGAGGAAAGAGTCTGAAAATTACCTTCTGAATAACTTAGTTGGAGATGGGGGAAATGGATGCATACACAGCATGAGTGTGCATGTACACGCGGCTATAAGGAGAGGAGGCAATGATGATGATGATAAGCTAGCAAAATGCCGTTTATTGGGTAGAATCCCATGAAATAGAGAAGAAACATGGCAGAGACATTGGGCACTGGCAAAAACCTGTTGCTTAGTGTAATAAGTTGTACTAAAGTAGGCCGATTGAATCAATAGAAATTAATGAGTCTTCTGTAGGTTCAATTGATTCAAATGGGTCTACTCTAACTGTGGCTTACTATGCTAAAGTAATTTGCAATTCTAGTAGCCCAGTTGAAACATAGAGAGGAACTGATGGACCAAATCCCCATTGATCTAATGTACCTACTCTAGGGTAATTTACTCCATTAAGCAACAGAATTTTGGCTATTCTTACTGAAACTATTCAGTAAGTTTCAGTACTATATAAACTATTCCCTGCTTTCCCTTCTTGGGCCCCAATCCTTGGTAGGGTTGCAACAGACTTAACAGTTTCTGGTTCCCATTTCAGCATTGGCTTGGGATGTCCTTTAAAAAAGCCTATATCCTATATAGAACTTTGTGCGGCTTTTCCCCCCACATGTTTCGCCTAAGGATGTATTTTTGTACACCTTTTTTGCTTACTGCATGTCTGGTTACAACCTTGTTTCCCTTTAGGTAATGCTTTTGTGCACATTTATTTCACTCAAAGATGCATATTTTAAGTTCAAATTTTAAACAGAGTGCTTTTCTGTAAAGGATTGACTTTTTGGGGACCTGCCCCACAAATCCTTCCAGTCTTTGCCCAAACAGGTGCATGGCAAAATCCAGAGAAATGGGTCTACAGAAGAACAATTGGGTTCTACTTTGTTTATTGATGAGGAAATCTGTGGTCAGACATGGCTCTTCTCAATACGCAAATTGAATGAAATTCTTCCTCTTCCTCTTCCTCCTCTTTACCCATGAGTTTGTGAGCCCTTTGTTTGGGTTAGAACCACTGTATTTTATGCCTCACCCCTTGTAAGGCTGAAACTCCAACCAGAAGCAGGACGAGAAAGACATGAAGATATGGTTGTTGTGGGGTTTTCGGGCTCTTTGGCCGTGTTCTGAAGGTTGTTCTTCCTAACACGGCCAAAGAGCCCGTAAAACCCACAACAACCATTAGATCCCGGCCGTGAAAGCCTTCGCGAATACATGAAGATATCTTGCTGTTTTTCTCATGGCCTTCTTGGTGGTGCTTGGCCGGTTTTGCCCGGCAACATTATTCCCAATGGTTCCTTTTCCTTCTAGGAATCAACACTAGAACATTCATCACTAGGAGAAAATACAGCTTTTGGAGACACTCTTTCTGAGTAGTTGCATCACCAGTGATTAGAAAAAGTAGTTTTATAGCCATCTATCACATCTGGGGTGGGTGGATGTTTGAGAAATCTGGTAGTGGCTCCAAGCAAAGACCTCTTTTAGAGTGGGGTTTTTGCAATATGATAATCTTCGGAATCTTAGAACAGCAGAACTGAAAGGGACCCTCTGGATGATCAAGTCAAACCCCTTGTCAAGAAGGCACAGTGAGGAAAGCAACTGCCAGCCTCTGGCTCCTCAGCCAGATACCTAAACTTCTGAGCTATTCAGCAGTTTCTCAGTAAATAAAAGAAGATATAGAGGGTTTAGCCACCATTTCCCTATCAGGAATATGCCAATAGGGAACCACATAGAATGAAACATCCTTGCTCTTACAGCCAGTGCCATCTACTGCCAATCTTGCACCTTCGTTGCCCCTGAAGAGATATGCCACCCTCGAGGATTGTGGTGTGTTAGTGATGAACGGGGTTGTTACACTAAGATCCTATATTCAGGTAAGGAGTGTTTTCTTTTTGTTCCAGTTCCTCAGTCCCAAGGTATAACGAATGATGTGGCTCCTGTGTCTTTTGTGTTTGTGCAGAAGAAAGAATGTGACAGGAGGCTGCTGCTCCATGAAGCGTCAAGCCCCAATGAAAATGTCTGTCTTTTAGAGGCTGTGAAAGTTTCCACTGGTTTTATTTTCACAAAGTTATGTGACAGCTTAGGCGTTGGCTGGGCTGAGGCAAATGTTCTATTCAAAACTTTTTTGGTTTGAAAATAGGAAGCTTGTTGTGGGGAGTGGATTTAATAAAACAATCGTAGTCCCAGCTGCCAATGGCACAGCTATAGAGCTTTAAAAAGTTTTATTCCCAGAATCTGCAGAACCATGCTGAATCCTGGAGGGTAAATGGTGGATTCTGGGAGTTCTAGTCCAGAAAAGGAACTTCTCCTCACTCTGTCCTGTGAGGTCAGGGACCCTTAGGCTGGCTCTGATTCGACTTCTTGGCAACACCTCTCACAGGTTTTTGAAATAATGGCTAACATTCTTGAAGGCTGTAGAACACAGAGGGAGTTCTAACTCATGTCCTCTGAAAATGCCAGCCACAGAGACTGGCGAAACGTTAGGACGAAAAACCTCCAGAACACAGCCAAACAGCCCGAAAAACCTACAACAACCAATGGCTAACATACTTTTGCGCTTGCCATAGCATAAAATTCCAAGCAGTCTGCATGTCTGATTGTGCAACTAATTGCATAAACAGATTGCACGACTAATTGCACAACAGCATTAGTGAACGTGTTTCCTGGACAGGCTTCCACCTTGGTGCAAAGTGTGTGGAACTCCGAGCTGTGCAGGCAGAGTTTTGCAGCAGGATTTTGGCCATTTTTCTCAACCTTCTCAGAGCATCTAAATTCCATTGAACTCTTGTTAAGTGTTGCTGAGGGTTCTTGTGCTCCAAAACGGGTTTCATACTCAACAAGGAGCAGCCCCAGTTGCCTTGCATAGTTGCAGCCTTCCTTCAAAGCCACACACCATGGATAATCTCCCAAAACGAACAACGACAGATGCCTGGTGCTTTGCAGAATCTACAGCATTTCCTCCTTCAAAATGAAACCGAGCTTGATTGACCCACCAGATAATGTACACTGAAACATTTGTTTGCCTAATCACACTTAAAACAGGGTTGGGCAGCTCTGAGGGCAAAGCAAGCTTCTGGAAGCACAACTCTGCTTTAAAACAAGAGGCACGCTTCCTGCACATCTTGGTTTTGCCCTTTTTAAAAGAAAAGATGTGGCTTTTTTGTCAGCACCAACAAAGGTTATTTATTTATTTAAAATATTTTTATCCGGCCTTTCTTCTTAAAAAGAACCCCAGGTTAGTTGTGCAGTGGCAAAGAGTGAAGGTGATGGAGGTTGCACAAGATGGGCTTGGGGAGGAATTAACAACGCAGGTTGTCTATTGTCCATCTATAATTTAAAATGAAGGGGGTGTGAACCTTATGCACAGGTGAGTACGGGAAGAAAAGAGACGACAGGGTAGAAAAAGAATGTATTTGAGACCAGTTGAATGAATTCTCAGGCTTGCACATGGAAACAGGCTGTAACCCCCCCCCTCCCGAAAAGGAGCTAGACAGCTTTCAGGGACAAAACCGGATGCACTGAAAAGTTCACTCAAATAAGAGATGGGCAACAAGAGTAACCGAAAAACACTTTCTCCTATCTCCAGTCCCCAGAGAAGAAAACAGAGGTTGTAATGAGGATACTTCCAAGTGTGGAACTGAAGGCAGAGATCCTTGGACCGGACGTCGATACAAATACAGCTGCTGCTTTGAAGATCGTTGCAACTTCAACGCTCTGCCTAATGAAGATGACTAGCTAGTAAAGGAACAATGTTAGATCTCTGGATTTTGCAGCACATGGTCCCAGAGTCAATGGTGTTAGCCCGAGGCATCTGTCACTAGTACACAAAGGTTAGGTTTGTCACTAATACATTGTTGGATATACAAAGTGAACGCAGGGTGTATGTTAAAATGTGAAAATACATACAGCAAGACACACGAAAAGAATCTTATGTAAGAATTGCAGGCAATCTTCAAAACTTTGACCAAATTATCTAAGAGGCTTTGAGTTCTGTATGTAGCAGAAACAAAAGAAAAACATTGCATGAAAATAAAAAAATTAAAAAACAGCTTCTCAGCAACAAAATTTGAAATGACATAAAAATACATTTTGGGCGTAATACACAAAAATCCAATTATTTCTATATTGTCCATTTGGCAATGTCCATGTGTACAGTCTGTTTGGTCGTTTGCTTTATTTGCAATAAACAGTGTTAGCTTCATAGAACTCTATGAGTTTTTCTCCTGCTTCATTTCATTTCCCTAAGACAATTTTTCCTATGACATTTGGTTTTCCTTTGTTTCATACTTTTGTATTCTAGTCACCTTTGATTATAAGCATGTCTTTTTTTGGTGTGTGATGAATTTCCTGCCAGATATCCTTTTATAAAACCTTTCAATTTTGTCTTCTTTAGCATCTGTAGTTGGAGCATAGACTTGAATGTTTACTTTGATGGGTTTTCCCAAGAGTCTGATGGATATTATTCACACAGACCTTGAAATATAGGCCATAAATACATAAATACATGTATTTATCCCATTGCCATCTTCTATACAATACCAAAAATTTTTTAGCTTGAATGTCACTACCAATTCCTCATCCACCAGTGTCACCTTCAGCTACCACTGCTCCCCAGCAGTTACTGCCCCATCATTGGAACTATCTTCCTATTTTAACAATTGCAGTTGAAAATTAAGAAGACAAAAATCATGACTACAGAGAAACTACACAACTTTAAGTCTTATAAATTTAAGGATCTCTCACACCAGACTCACCTAGTTTGTTGCATGTGTCAAGAATTTGGATGATCATCTCCCCTTCACCTCTGAGCCCAGTCATTTCTGATGATGATAAATCTGCCCCATTCAAAGACTGAAAGGTTAAGACGTTGTATTCTGCAAGAATTTTATTTATCGGGAATTCACCCCAAAACAGAAATTACACTTGCAAGAGCAAGGGATTGGCTTCAAAGTGTCCTGGTTCTGGATCCTGCAGCCGCTCATCTCACAACCATACCAGTGGTAGAATCCTGTCCACTTTTAGTATCTGAATCTTTCAAAGATTTCCTAACCTGAAAAGCATTATAGGTAAATACAAAATAAAAGAAATAATAAAAAATATAGAAGAACAAATAGAAACACAAAAACGTGGTGGCACCTTAAAACATAACTTTTGTATTTTTTAATGTGATCTTTTGTGGACAGGTCTACTTTGCCAGACATAAGAGAAAGAGATTTAATGTGGCCAATATGTATACATGGAATCATCTGGTGAGAGCATCTTTGGTAGGCAAGCATTTCTTCAAAGCTTGTGCTTCAAAGGCTGTGAAAACCTCTATCATAAAATAACAATGGTAGAGTAACAGGGATGTTAGTAAGACCGGCTTTTAAGAGTTGCCAATGAACTTTCCCCCACTGAAAAGAAAACCAAAGCCATTATCACCAAGCATTACAATATATTAACGGAACTCTTTTTTGGAAGGGCAATCAGTACGAAACATGCAAGGGAGAAAGATTTAAATAGCACGAGAGCTCTTCCTGGATGTGCACCAGCATTGAAGAAAAGTGTCCAAACGACAGGGAGGAGGGGGTATGTGTGCACTGCCAGAGGAACTATAGGCAATTCATAAAGCCCTCCATCGTGCTTAGGTTGGGTCTTGTGCCATGGAAAGCACTGATTTTTCCCTGTGGAATGGTGTTAAGATCTCTCTCTCTTTCTCTCTGACACACATACACACACACAAATATGCAGATGCACATGCACACATACACAAACACCGTGCTTACATTCCAGTCCGAGGTAGGGTTCATCTGAGAAAATTTTAGATCCTTCCGCGAAGGCCACACACCGGTACTGTCCAACGTCTGTATAATCTACAGAAGGGGTGCTGGTGGGGTTGTAGAGATGAAAAGGGAAAGATGAAACTAATCACTGTTATCCAGTTCCTTAGCTCCTGTTTTATTTCTCATCCTGAACACCAGGAATCCCTCATCTAGTGCCGATTTAGACCACGAACTGTCCTGCATTTCATCTCTCTCTCTCTCTTTCTCTTAAAGTCTTTAGTCCTTTAAGACAGGGGTCCCCAACCCCCGGCCATCGACCCAGCAGTGGTCCGCAGCCTAGGCAGGACTGGGCCACGGACACAGATCTCCTGCCCCCCGTGAGCGCTCCCCCCGTGAGCGTGCCACACACCCCATGTGAGCGTGCCACGCCCCCCCCAACCGGTCCGCGGTTGGGAAAAGGTTGGGGACCACTGCTTTAAGAAGTTAAGACAAACATACAATGGCAGTCTTGGCCACTTGATTTGCAAGAAATGAAATGTCTGATCTACCTCTGGTGACATGTGCCTTCATTCCTTTCCATCTGGATTCCTGTAATGCACTGTACATGGGGCTGCCTTTGAAGAGTGTTGAGACTCTTCAACTGGCCCAAAATCCTGCAGCCAAACTGTTTTGCCAGGGCCTGTGATTAGGAGTATATAACGCCCCTGTGACAACAACTTTTCTGCAGTCCCTTTCCAGACCCAGTTCAAGTTCTGGTTTTGACCTAGGCGGTCCCATACAGCTTGGGTCCAGGCTATCTGGAGGATGGCTTCTCCCCACATGAGCCTTTCCTGTTTCTAAGACTGGTGGGAGTGCCCCTTGTCTGTGTCCCACTGCCCTCTCAGTCTCAGGTGTGATTGAGGAGAAATCAAGAAGGACCCTTCTCAGCGGTTCAAGGCCATAGGATGCCCTTGGGGAAGGCGGTGCTAGATTGGCACCATATTTCCTGTCCTTCTCCCACCAAAACTTTTTCTCACCATTTTGGTTACTGACTGAACTGTGGAGAGCAATTTTTTCCCCATCAGAGAACACTACACTTCTCTTTTCTTCCTTACAGCTCTTCCTGATTATTTATCTTTCTATATATCTTTTTGCCGTTTCCATTTCTAATTGTTTACATTTAATAGTCTTTTAATATTACTATACATTTGTAGAATTTATGCTATTTTAATGTATGTATGACTGGATGAATCCCAAGCCAGAATTAAGATTGCCGGAAGAAATATCAACAACCTCAGATATGCAGATGATACCACTCTGATGGCAGAAAGTGAGGAGGAATTAAAGAACCTCTTAATGAGGGTGAAAGAGAAGAGTGCAAAAAATGGTCTGAAGCTCAACATCAAAAAAACGAAGATCATGGCCACTGGTCCCATCACCTCCTGGCAAATAGAAGGGGAAGATATGGAGGCAGTGACAGATTTTACTTTCTTGGGCTCCATGATCACTGCAGATGGTGACAGCGGCCACGAAATTAAAAGACGCCTGCTTCTTGGGAGGAAAGTGATGACAAACCTAGACAGCATCTTAAAAAGCAGAGACATCACCTTGCCGACAAAGGTCCGCATAGTCAAAGCTATGGTTTTTCCAGTAGCGAGGTATGGAAGTGAGAGCTGGACCATAAAGAAGGCTGACCGCCAAAGAATTGATGCTTTTGAATTGTGGTGCTGGAGGAGACTCTTGAGAGTCCCCTGGACTGTAAAGAGAACAAACTTATCCATTCTGAAGGAAATCAACCCTGAGTGCTCACTGGAAGGACAGATCCTGAAGCTGAGGCTCCAATACTTTGGCCATCTCATGAGAAGAGAAGACTCCCTGGAAAAGACCCTGATGTTGGGAAAGTGTGAAGGCAAGAGGAGAAGGGGACGACAGAGGACGAGATGGTTGGACAGTGTCATCGAAGCTACCAACATGAATTTGACCCAACTCCGGGAGGCAGTGGAAGACAGGAGGGCCTGGCGTGCTCTGGTCCATGGGGTCACGAAGAGTCGGACACGACTTAACGACTAAACAACAACAATGTATGTATCTGTTATCCTCCCTCCTCAATTTTGTAAGCGATATTGGGTCCCAAAATTGGAAGAGAGGCAGAATATAAATAAAATGGCAGGGGAGATCAGTTGGTCAATCCATCAGTAGATTGATCAGTAGATGGAGGAGCCCCCTATCTTTCTCTGAAGTCACAACCAGCCTCTCCGGTATCTGCCTTGCTCAGCTGCTCCTCAATGTTCTGAACGTTCTGTTCCCTCACAGCCTTCCTACCCCCACTTTTTAATGGATAGTACAGAAACCAGATCAATATCTGAAGCCTGCAGCTGATGTAAGAACATTTAAAAGAAAAATACTGCAACCTACACGAAGACTGAGAACAAAATGTCCTTTTGCCTTCAGACGCATGAGACCACCAGGTTCAGAGGCTTCAGGACAAAATAGGAGAGATAGAGGACATGTGTGAGAAGAAAAAGAATCCTAAGGCAGTTTATGTTCATGGCCATTCTTACAGGTACACATGTATTAATGACTCACTATTTGTCCTCAGGGAACCTGGAGTTTGGAAATAGTACTTTTTCGATTAGAAACTCCCAGATCTGTAATCCTGGTTGTGTGATTGTAGGAACCCTCATCCAAAACAAACAAAGAAACAAAACAAACCTTCTCCACATATTCCCTCATCATGTGCCAATTGCACCATATATAAATAGATGGCATACCACCTTCCATCTTCCCTCTCCATACTGGGCAGTTGCTTTTAGAGTTTCCCATGCATTACTTAATGGGTTTCTTCTGTTCACTGAGCAACGAGAGATTAGCAGTGTGTTTCTGCTGCAAGAAGATGAGAGTAGAATAGAAATTCTTGCTTTCCACTGCACCTCACTTGCTGTACTGGAGGATCCACACAGTTCTGTGTGGTCTTCTTTTCTATGACAACTTTCCTGATGCTGCAGTGCTAACCATGTTAATGACAATCTCTTTAATCTTGTGTTACTTTTCCTGAACAGCAGTATATATTCTAGGTGAGCTTCTTTTTCTATGGATTTGAGTACCCTCCAAGCATTTTGAAGAAATCACACCTTCTTGGCCCTGGTTTTCAGTTGTTATTTCAACAATTACCATATTTTATAAATATTCTCTCTTTTGAAGTCACAGCTTACAATGCTGGCATTACTGATCTCCCCCACGCCCGATATTAATTAAATTTTCTGCCCTTAGAAATGGAGCAGGAGGTGGCAGGAGTCTTGTTGAGCAAAGTGATGTCTCTGACTTTTTTCTTTTTATTAATTTTTTAATTTTAACTTAACTTCATCAATGAGCAGCAAGGTTTGTTCTCATGTTGATGATCCAGAAGGCAACCACTGTTTTATAGCATGTTCCACCATCCTGCTAGACGCTTAGCTGATATGGAACTTGTCATGATTCAGGGTTTCAATTTTGGTAAGCTCTGTGTTTAATGTTCCTAACAGAAAATATTCAGGCTGAGAGATAGATTTTGCTCCAGCCAGGAAATAAAGAGGCTAGAAACAAGAGATGAGATGAAAAGGGACCAGAACCTTATTAAGGGTTTCAGTTCCCTTAACCTCACAATAAAGCACACAGGGGTTCTTATAATAGTGTGGAATTTGTGTTAAGGACCAGGGTGTCCTCCTGGGCCTGTCTTTCAATACACCAGGCTTGTAACTTACTACTTGGCTTGATTGGCTCGACTCGTACCCTGTTTCCCCAAAAATAAGACCTAACCTGAAAATAAGCCCTAGTATGGTTTTTCAGGATGGTCGTAATATAAGCCCTACCCCAAAAAATAAGCCCTAGTTAAGTGAAACCCCGACCTCCACCCTTGTGCAGCAACCAGAAGATGACATGACTGTAAAATAAAACATCCCCTGAAAATAAGCCCTAAAGCGTTTTTTGGAGCAAAAATGAATATAAGGCCCTGTCTTATTTTTGGGGAAACATGGTAGGTTGTAATCCTTCCTACCCACGTGGCCAGTTTCCCCCCCTGACTGCTTTTATGAGTTAGGAAGGGCAAGGACTAAGCACACGCTTGGTGGATTTCTTCTCTGGAAGGATTCTGTCTGCTTCCTCATGCTGCAGTGGAGGCACACTGAAATATATCTGTAATCTTTGGACAAGCACAGGCCACTGTGACCTCCACAGGAACAGCTTTAATAGAAGTGTCCAGTATGTCACAGGTACAAGTCATCTTTCAACCCGGCTGCGGGTTCTGCATTCTTTTCTGGTCAGTCTGAATGTGATAATCCCCTGGTGTAGACAATGGTCAACTAGATGGGCCAAGCAGTCCAGAGAAGGGTGAATAAGTTAAATACAAGACAATTTTCTGAGTTTTTTCCCCCCTGTGATTGAGCTTGGGCCGAAGGTAGCAATGACAATATAAAAACCTAGCCACAGATCTTTCTGCATGACAAAGCCATCGTTGTTTGGGGTGTACAGACTCATCCTCTTCTATTTTGCATGAAAAGGGACCTCTATTGGGCTCCAATGCTCACAGGGCAGCAGTGTTCACTATGCACCCAAGGCTTGCCAGTTCCAACGCTGTGGGAGGAAGGGAGGGTTTTCCTAGCAAAGTGCTAAGATTCAAAAGGCCGGCAATGAGCTCTAAGCTTCTGAGGCCAATCTGTCCACAGAGAAGATGGGTCCGATTTGGCTACTTGCAGCAGCCTTTGTTCTCTTAGATCTGGGCCCAGGAGGTAAGTTCCCACCTACAGGAGGTGTGTGCACTGCATTCATGATACATGAGTGGTTTTCCCCCCTTTTTGTATCATGCCTTTGAGACTCTAAACCTGAAAGCTTGTCTCATTTAATTAAAAAAAAAGTCTACTTTGTGAATTGTTCTGGAGAACCTTCTTCAGAAAGGTATTATTCTGGCAGAAGAGCAAGGTAAGCAACATATTCCAAACAAATAAATTCCCCAAATAGTTTAAAAGGAAAAATTCCCAAGGAGTGGTTCAAAATCTTGGGACCTAGAAGAAAGGCCCTGAAAATTATCTTCTGAATAACTTATGGCTCGATCAAAGTATCACGAAGAGCAAGGTTAAGAAAAAGAGAGAGGAGACATTAATGCAACACTACTTTCTTTACAATTCAAAACAGGAAATGTCTCTCCTCAAGCCCCCAAGAGAGGGTGGGAATTCTGTGTCCTTCGAGCTGTGTCCTTCTGAGCAATGGATTCATGTTGTTTTTGCTAGCAGCAGTGGCTGCTACTAGCGATTTAGCAATATTCCTTTAATAATAATAATAATAATAATAATAATAATAATAATAATAATAATAATAATAATAATAATAATAATAATAATAATAATAATAATAATAAAGGGTACAAGCACAATGGCCATGAAGTGGCCACAGTGCCCCAAAACCCGACCCCTTTGCAAAGGAAATACATTGACAGCAACATTCACACAGGATGAAAGGATAAGGAATGAAGTAACTCATCACTGGTACAATTTAAAACAACTCTCCTGTGTAGTTGGTACTACACTCGAAAAAAACAAGACCTACTTGACCTTACACCTGATAACGGCAGCTAGAATTGTATATGCCAGTAAGTGGAAGACTACAAAGAAGGAATTTATTGAGAAGATTTTGGAACTAGCAGAAATGGATATTTTGACAGATACACTAAATGACAGACTGGATAATAATAAATGGGAACCTCTTTATATCTGGATGAAATGTACATCAATTTAAGTAGAATAGATTAGATTAATACTATGTTAGAGAGTATAAGACAAGATTAAATGAATGGAACACATTGTAATAAATCACTCTGGTTGCAACGGATAGAAAAGTAGAAAAAATACAATAAAATGTTTTTTTTTTTTAAAAAAAACACAACTCTCCTGACCGGCGGGAGGGGGGGGAAGAGTAAACCATTTGCTAGGGCAAATGAATCAATGTTAGCCTTGCATTGTGTGAACTGAAAAAATGAATTGATTCAAAAACACGCAAAATTGGTATAACTAGGGTTGTTGTTTTTTTGTTCCTGTGATTGGACCCTTAGTTGGAGGTGGGGAAAATAGATGGATACATGGCATGAATGTGCATGTACACATGACCATACGGAGAAGAGGTGATGACGATGATGAGCTAGCAAAATGTTGTTTATTAGGGTAAAGGGCAGAATCCCAAGAACTGGAAAAGACAAATCCTATAGCTTTGTGTAGTAAATTGTACTATAGTAGGCCCATTGACCCCTTCATGGATTGCTGCCCTGTCGTGGCGAAGGGGCTTGAGTAATTCAGAGAAGCTATGGGCTATGCCGTGCAGGGCCACGCTAGCAAGGTTATGCTCAAAACCTACAAGGTAGGCTTCAGCAGTATGTGGACCGAGAACTCCCAGAAGTACAAGCTGGATTTCGAAAGGGCAGAGGAACTAGAGACCAAATTGCTAACATGCGCTGGATTATGGAGAAAGCCAGAGTTCCTGAAAAACATCTACTTCTGCTTCATTGACTACGCAAAAGCCTTTGACTGTGTGGACCACAGCAAACTATGGCAAGTTCTTAAAGAAATGGGAGTGCCTGACCACCTTATCTATCTCCTGAGAAATCTGTATGTGGGACAGGAAGCAACAGTCAGAACTGGATATGAAACAACTGATTGGTTCAAAATTGGGAAAGGAGTACAACAAGGCTGTATATTGTCCCCCTGCTTATTTAACTTATATGCAGAATACATCATGCGAAAGGCTGGACTGGAGGAATCCCAAGCCGGAATTAAGATTGCCGGAAGAAATATCAACAACCTCAGATATGCAGATGATACCACTCTGATGGCAGAAAGTGAGGAGGAATTAAAGAACCTCTTAATGAGGGTGAAAGAGGAGAGCGCCAAAAATGGTCTGAAGCTCAACATCAAAAAAACTAAGATCATGGCCACTGGTCCCATCACCTCCTGGCAAACAGAAGGGGAAGATATGGAAGCAGTGACAGATTTTACTTTCTTGGGCTCCATGATCACTGCAGATGGTGACAGCAGCCACGAAATTAAAAGACGCCTGCTTCTTGGGAGGAAAGCGATGACAAACCTAGACAGCATCTTCAAAAGCAGAGACATCACCTTGCCGACAAAGGTCCGCATAGTCAAAGCTATGGTTTTTCCAGTAGAGATGTATGGAAGTGAGAGCTGGACCATAAAGAAGGCTGACCGCCGAAAAATTGATGCTTTTGAATTGTGGTGCTTGAGGAGACTCTTGAGAGTCCCCTGGACTGCAAGGAGATCAAACCTATCCATTTTGAAGGAAATCAACCCTGAGTGCTCACTGGAAGGACAGATCCTGAAGCTGAGGCTCCAATACTTTGGCCATCTCATGAGAAGAGAAGACTCCCTGGAAAAGACCCTGATGTTGGAAAAGAGTGAAGGCAAGAGGAGAAGGGGACGACAGAGGACGAGATGGTTGGACAGTGTCACCGAAGCTACCAACATGAATTTGACCCAACTCCGGGAGGCAGTGGAAGACAGGAGGGCCTGGTGTGCTCTGGTCCATGGGGTCACGAAGAGTCGGACACGACTTAACGACTAAACAACAACAACAACAGGCCCATTGAATCAATGCAGATTAGTGAGTCAACTGTAGGTTCAATTGATTCAAATAGGTCTACTCTAACTGTGGCTTACTATGCTAAAGAAATTTGCAATTCTAGTAGCCCAGTTGAAACATAGGGAGGAGCTGACTCACCAAATCCCCATTGATTTGATGTACCTACTCTAGGATAAATTACTGCACTAAGCAACACAATTTTGGCCATTCTTACTGAAGCTATTCCCTGCTTTCCCTTCTTGAGTCCCAATCCTTGGTAGGGTTGCAACAGACTTACCAGTTTCTGGTTCCTATTTTAGCATTGGCTTGGGATGTCCTTTAAAGAAGCCTACATATAACTTTGTACAGCTTTTTTTCCTATACATTTCACCTAAAGATATATTTTTGTACACCTTTTTTGCCTACTGCATGTCTAATTTTAAACTGTGTGCTTTTTCATAATGGATTTACATTTGTGGGCTTGTCCCATAAATCTTTCCAGTTTTTGCCCGAACAGCTGCATGGCAAAATCCAGAGAAATATGGCTACAAAAGAACAATTGTGTTGCTGTTTTTTGTGCTTCTGTACCCACAATTAAAAAAACACCAGGAAATGGCCTGATATTGCTGTACAATATTGTGCCCACATTTTCAGCAGGAAAAAATATGCCAAGCTTTAGGTAGCAAAAGGCAGCCTGAATGTTGACAACACCAATGGCAGCAATCAAGATGGTCTGTAGGATGTCCTCTTCTGCTCACTTCCATTCGCAAAGTGACACCATGCAAGGAAAAATTCCAGAAGCTTCCTTTTTTCATCAGTTAATAACTTTTCACTGAAACACAAAGCAATTGTCAGGGCTGGTTTTCAACAAGTGTGAATGGACGGCTGCTGATCTGAGGTCCTGTTTCAAAGTTATAATTTTTTGTTTGGAGTACACTCTTTTTTTTGAGTTGCCTTATGGAATATACATTGTTTAGTCACCATTTCCCTATCAGGAATATGCCTATAGGGAACCACATAGAATGAAGCATCCTTGCTCTTACAGCCAGTGCCATCATCTGCCGAGAATGTACTGTCCGAGGCCCTGGAGAGCTGTGCTTCCCTCGAGGAGTGTGGTGTGTTAGTGATGAACGGGGCTGTTTCACTAGGTTGCTATATTCAGGTAAGGAGTGTTTTCTTTTTGTTCCAGTTGCTCAGTCCCAAGGTATAACGAATGATGTGGCTCCTGTGTCTTTTGTGTTTGTGCAGAAGAAAGAATGTGACAGGAGGCTGCTGCTCCATGAAGCGTCAAGCCCCAATGAAAATGTCTGTCTTTTAGAGGCTGTGAAAGTTTCCTCTGGCTTTATTTTCACAAAGTTATGTGACAGTTTAGGCACTGGCTGGGCTGAGGCAAATGTTCTATTCAAAACTTTTTTGGTTTGAAAATAGGAAGCTTGTTATGGGGAGTGGATTTAACGAAACAATCGGAGTCCCAGCTGCCAATGGCTTAGCTGTACAGCTTTAAAAAGTTTTATTCCCAGAATCTGCAGAACCATGTTGAATCCTGGAGGGTAAATGATGGATTCTGGGAGTTCTAGTCCAGAAAAGGAACTTCTCCTCACTCTGTCCTGTGAGGTCAGGGACCCCTGGGCTGGCTCTGATTTGACTTCTTGGCAACACCTCTCACAGGTTTTTGAAATAACGGCTAACATCGCTTTGCGCTTGCCATAGCATAAAATTCCAAGCAGTCTGCATGTCTGATTGTGCAACTAATTGCATAAACAGATTGCACGACTAATTGCACAACAGCATTAGTGAACGTGTTTCCTGGACAGGCTTCCACCTTGGTGCAAAGTGTGTGGAACTCCGACCTGTGCAGGCAGAGTTTTGCAGCAGGATTTTGGCCACTTTTCTCAACCTTCTCAGAGCATCTAAATTCCATTGAACTCTTGTTAAGTGTTGCTGGGGGTTCTTGTGCTCCAAAACGGGTTTCATACTCAACAAGGAGCAGCCCCAGTTGCCTTGCATAGCTGCAGCCTTCCTTCAAAGCCACACACCATGGATAATCTCCCAAAACGAACAACGACAGATGCCTGGTGCTTTGCAGAATCTACAGCATTTCCTCCTTCAAAATGAAACCGACATTGATTGACCCACCAGATAATGTACACTGAAACATTTGTTTGCCTAATCACACTTAAAACAGGGTTGGGCAGCTCTGAGGGCAAAGCAAGCTTCTGGAAGCACGACTCTGCTTTAAAACAAGAGGCATGCTTCCTGCACATCTTGGTTTTGCCCTTTTTAAAAGAAAAGACGTGGCTTTTTTGTCAGCACCAACAAAGGTTATTTATTTCTTTAAAATATTTTTATCCGGCCTTTCTTCTTAAAAAGAACCCCAGGTTAGTTGTGCAGTGGCAAAGAGTGAAGGTGATGGAGGTTGCACAAGATGGGCTTGGGGAGGAATTAACAACGCAGGCTGTCTATTGTCCACCTCTAATTTAAAATGAAGGGGATGTGAACATTATGCACAGGTGAGTACGGGAAGAAAAGAGACGACAGGGTAGAAAAAGAATGTATTTGAGACCAGTTGAATGAATTCCCAGGCTTGCACATGGAAACAGGCTGTAGCCCCCCCGAAAAGGAGCTAAACAGCTTTCAGGGACAAAACCGGATGCACTGAAAAATCAGAGATGGGCAGCAAGAATAACTGAAATATACTTTCTCCTGTCTTCTGTCCCAGGTGGTCGCTTAAGAGAAGAAGACAGAGGTTGCACTGAGGATTCTTCGAAGTGTGGAACTGAAGGCACAGATCCTAAGACCGGATATCAATACAGATTCAGCTGTTGTTCTAAACCAAATTTTTGCAACGGTGACTGAATAAAGACTGCCATGAAAAAATCTGTATAATCAAAAGGCCTAGTTAGTAAAGGAAGAAAGTTAGGTTTCTGTTTTGAAGCACATGGTCCCAGACTCAAGGGTTCCAGCACGAGGTGTCATCCTATCTGGCTGTAACTGCCACACAAAGGTTAGAAATCCTAACCTTGTTGGGTGTACAAAGTGAACGTAAGCAGGCTGTATAGTGAAATGTGAAAATACATGCAGCAAGACACACAAAAATAAACTTATATTAAAAGTACATCCAATCTTAAAAAAACAAAACCCGAACCAAATGATCTTAAGAAGAGGGTTTGAGCCAGATATTTGTGCAGCAGAAACAAAAGAAAAACACTGCAAAAAAAATAGTGAACAAAAATTTTAAAACAACTTGTCAGCATGAAAATTTAAAATAGTACACAAAAATTCAGTTATTCCTCTAGAGTCCATCTGGTGATCTCCATGTGTACAGCCATCTGCTTGGTTGCTTGAAGCATGTATTTGAGATCAACAGATTGTTGGCTTCTCAGAACTCTATGAGTTTTTCTCCTGTTTCATTTCTTTCCTCTAGGCCAAATTTTCCAATGACATTTGTTTCTGGTTTGTTCCCTACTTTTGTGTTCCAGTCATCTATGACTATAAGCGTGTCTTGTTTCGGTGTGTGATCAATTTCCTCCTTGAAGTTTGCATAATAGCTTTCAGTTTCATCTTCTTCAGCATCTGTAGCTAGAGCATAGACTTGAATTATGTTTATGTTGACATGTTGTCTGTGGATTCTGAGTAATATTATTCAGTCAAGACTTTACATTATAGCCCCTAACTGCCCATGCTACATCTTGCCTCTGTTTTAGTGCCACTCCATTTCTTTTGAGTTCATCATTTCCAAAGCAGAACATTTTGAAATCGTCTGATTGAAAATACCCATCTCCAGCCCACTTTAGTTCACTGACACAAAGCACGGCAATATTTATACATTCCATTTCTTGCTTTAGGATTTTCAATTCATCTTAATTTATACTTCTCATGTTTTATGTTTCAAATGTATATGTTGTGCATCATTGGACTTTCCTTTGTCTATTGTGCACATCAGCCACTAGATGTCCTTTTGGCTTTAATTTAGTTGCATCATTAGCAGCAATGCTATTTGTGCTTGTCCTTTGCGCTTCCCCAGATTGAACATTTTCTGACCTGGGAGTCTCATCTTCCAGTACTATAACTTGTTTCTTTTTGGACTGTCTCATCATACGGTTTTCATGGTAAGAAAAATTTAGCAGTAGTTTACTACTGCCACCTTCTGTGCAATACTAACAAATTTTAGCTTGAGTGTCACTGCCATTGCCTCCTCTGCCGGTGTCACCTTCAGCTACCACAGTTCCCCAGTGGTAGCTACTGCTTTGTCACCATTGGAACTATCTTCTTATTTTAACAATTGCAGTTGAACATTATGAAGACAAAAACTATGACTACAGAAAAACTACACAACTTTAGGTCTTATAAATTTAAGGATCCAGTTTGTTGTACATGTTAAGGATTTGGATTAACATACCTACTTCTCTAATTGCAGTCTTTTCTGATGATTATAATTTTGCCCCATTCAAACACTGAAAGGTCAAGACTTTGTATTCTAGAAGAATATTATTTATTGGGGACTACACTTGCAAGAGCAAGGAATTGGAGTCAAGGTGTCCTGGTTCTGGATTCTGCATGTCATTCGTCTCACAGCAAACCCAGTGGTAGAATCCTGTCCACTTTTAGTATTTGAATCTTTCAAAGATCTCTTAACCTGAAAAGGAAACCAAAGCCATTATCTCTAAGCATTACAAAGTATTAACTGACCTCTTTCTTGGAATGGCAGTCAGTAGGAAACATGCAAGGGAGAAAGATTTAAATAGCACAAGAGTTCTTCCTGGTGAGAACTAGGGATGTGCACCAGCTTTGAAGAAAAGTGTCCAGACGGCAGGGAGGAGGGGTTATGTGTGCACTGCCTGAGGAGCTACGGGCAATTCGCAAAGCCCTCAATTTGGTTGGGTCTATTGCCCTGAAAACCACTGAGTTTTGCCCTGGGGTATGGTGTTAAGATCTCTTTCTCTCTCACACACATAGTTACACATGTGCATACATACCTACACAAACAATGTGTTTACCTCTCAATCCAAGGTAGGCTCCATTAGAGAAAATTTTAGATCCTTCTGTCACGGCCACACACTTGTAATGTCCAACATCTGTATAATCTACAGAAGAGATGCTGGTGGGGTTGTAGAGATGGAAAGGAAAAGTTGAAAATGATCACAGTTATCCAGTTTCTCAGCTCTTGTTTTACTCTTCATCTGAACAAAAGCAGCGTTCAGGAATCCCTCCTTTAGTGCCCATTTAGAAAATAAGCTGTCCTGGATTCCATGTTTGTTTTGTTTTGCTTTGTTTTTAAGTCTCTAGTCCTTAAAGAATTAGAAATTTCAGGCAAAGCATACAGTCACTGGCCAGTTGGTTTGGAAGAAATGAGCCTTCCAATAATTGAAGGCATCTAAAGGTAGGGTGCATGTATATACGAGCAGGGGAAATATGGTTTGCTCCATTGTATATTCATGTTCATCAAATTGGGTTTCCATGGCTTAATTGCTATAGCCATCTAGATGGCAATTTCCAGGAGTCAGCAGGACAGAGGTAGGTAGCTCTTGGTGTAGCACCAACATCAGAATTGCCTCTAAGTGCTAACAAGGTGCTAATTGGCAATTTCCACATCTCTCTTTTGTTTATCTACTTGCCCTAGAAAAAAACCTTCCCCTTTTTGGGGAGAAGACCTGATGTAGGGACATGGGGTACTCAGTTGAAGGGAACTAACATCCCTGGGAGCACCCATTTGCATGGGATCAGGGGATCACATTGGCAGAAAGTAGACAACAGTGATGTCAGCTCAGTTGGAGCAAGTTTAAACAATTTAAAAAAGATAATTTCTGAATCGAAAAAGGGAGTTCCAGAATGTGTTTCCCTGCACTGAGCTTTACATTGTGTAGTTAAGGGATTTTAATTCCAATTCATCTGTGCCCAGTCTGATGTAAACTGTGGGGTACATGACCAATGTGGCCACCTCCCTAGATAGAACCTTATCGATTTATACATTATATATTTCATCTGCTTACAAGAGATGCATACCAATTAAAAAAAGAGAGAGAGGAAATTTTCCAAGTTCTAATAGTATGTATCTGATTCCACTTTATCATTTGAAGGAGCACTGGAAAAAACAAGAGGAGAGGAGGGAAGCATGCTTCTTCTATAACACCCCATGGTGCTTAAAGCACTCTCTGGGTGGTTTACAATTTAATTATGCAGGCTATACATTGCCCCCCTCCCCCCAGCAAGCTGGGTACTCAATTTACTGACCTCGGAAGGATGGAAGGCTGAGTCAACCTTGACCTGGCTACCTGGGATTGAACCTGGGTCATGAGCAGAGTTTTGGCTGCAGTACTGCTATTTAACCACTGTGCCATGAGGATAAATTACTAGAAGCTTCTGGTTATAGTCATTGTTATTCTTAGTAGTACTGAGATTCGTAACAAGATGGTTGCTGGGAATCTTAACATTTCTAGGAAAATGTTTCAAAGAATGATGAAGGGACTTGATGCAGTCCCAGCCAGTGGCAATCAGCTGCACCTCTCCCCATTCCACCGTTCTGTGAAAGTCAGGGTATCCCAGCCAGCCACAGAATGGTGCTTCTCTGGCACTCTCCAGCGCATGTGCAGTAGAGGCGTTTGGTCTCATTATTATGCCGGAGAGGATCTCCTGTGCTGTTTTGGCTGCAAAGTGCTTACATCAATTCACTGGTAGTCACCCACTCTTTCTCATCCAAGGCCACCTGCGATTGATTATTCTCGGCCGACTCCAGAGGAACCCCGTTCCTCAACCAGCTGATTTCGGCTGGCTTCTCAATGGGCCGGGCACGGAAAGAGCAGGACAGCTTAACGCTTTTGTCCAACGAGGCAGCAAGACCTTCCGGGTGCTTTTGGAAATATACACCTAGAAGGAAAAGAGAATGTTGAAGCATCAAAATGGGAGTACAGGAGAGAAAGGGGAGCCATAGAAGACTGCATAAGGTAGGAACAAAACCCTGAACTGTAAGCTCTTTCTTCAAAATGGAAAAGCTGGAGGCAGTGGGGAAAAGAGGAAGACCACATTTTATTTTGACTTTGCAAGATGTGAGCAGGCCTTTTTATGACTGGTCACTAATTCACTGGGTGTCAATAAGTCGGAAGCTCCTTTAGACCGCAGAACAACAATGTCCTTATGAAGTAATCTTCAACCAATGTCTTTTTTTTTTTTTTTGTCTGACACCAAGATATATGCATAATATACAGACTGGCACTTTTATAAATGTGGATAAAGTTTCACTGTAAAATTTAAAGGTGACTTTCTTTTCTTCTTCTTCTGATCTGCCATTTGATAGAAATGGTCTTTAGTAATTTTCCTTGCCATTATTGTGTGGGGTCAATGGTTTTATCTCAAAATGGCCCCGGAATAAACACAGAACAAATGACTCTCTACTCATTGGCTCATTCTCCCCAGACACAAGGCTACCCCCCAACCCCTCTGTTTTCTGCCAAGCATTTCAGGAGAGCCAGCTCTCTAAGACACCTCAGTCATGACATGAAATGTTCAAGCATGGATTCCTTCTCTTTGGACTAATCCATCACACAATTAGGATGGTTAATGAGTTGCATAAATCTGCTTCCAAAGAATCTCTGGACCTCTTCCAATGACCCCACTCGCCCAGCCCTGCCTCCAGTGAGCTGGCCGTCCACTCCACTAGCTTTCCAGGGCACCAGTTACCACTCCCCCCCCCCCCCAAAAAAAAACACCAGCTTTTAAAAGTTTGGGTTGTCAACTATGTTCCAAGCAATTGAAATTGCAAACAGACCCAAATGTAAAATTCATTTATAAATAGGACTACATGGAACTGCACCCTTTGACTGAGTATTGTTGATCAGCCTGCATCATTCACAGACCTTTCTTTGGTGGAGTAATTCACCCTGCGCCTCTGAAATAAAATGAGCTCTTTGGAGCAATCTAGCTATTCCTTAAAAGTGTCTGTTTTTCTCTGAATATTCAACTGACATTCACTATACTTGTGGTCCACAAAGATTACCAAAGATATCAGTGGTTAATATTGTTTGTGGAAGTAGCCATTTTGAGTTCCCCAAAATTCAGAAGGTAGCTTAGAAAGGGTTTCTGGGGAAAATACAATGGCAACAGTTCCCTGCAAAAGAAGTTAATGCTTTGGAGTAAAAATTTGTGTAATGGAATCCTACTGAAAGTGAGAACACCCACAAATGTCAAATCATGTGGCCAGTGGCTTTTCACTACAAATTCCACTGCTGCTCATATGGGGGAAAAATCTATCATAATCTATAATTTATTTGACACAGTGAGTGAAAATGAATATAATACAAAGATTTTAATTTATAGGGCCTAGGGCACATGTGGTGTTGGTAGGAGTCTGCCTCCAAGGACCAAAATATATGTGAAAATGTATGTTGGTTAGTCATGGTTCTACATTCTCAGGCACTCATATTCATTGAGCAACTACTAAAATTTGAGGTCCATTTTTCAGGTTTCAGGGAATGGGACATAGCCCACCTAGCAAACCTAGATCTTGACGTTTATTCTTTTGACTTCGAGACATATCATTCAACAGGCTTAGATGAATCCTTGTATTTGTTGTTTGCTTGCGTGTTGTAGAGCTGCTACGGTGGCAGTGGAGGTCGTCACTGCTGTAGGAATTTATGCACTGGCCTTTAAATTCATCACTGATTTTTGTGTTTTGCATTGCCTGTTTGTTTGTTTCTCTCTCTCTCATATACACCTCACCCATGCACAAACAGCTCCTTATGCAATGTTTGCTCAAGGCTACACTCCTTGCAATATCACAAGTATCTTCTCCAGATGACATCAAGGGGCCTCGCTCCTAGTCCCAGGCTTAAGTCCTGAAGCTACAGAAATCAGGATGCTTCTGAAATGGCAACCTGAAGTCACACAGGAAAGGGGAAAGACAGCAGGAACTTGGCAGTCGGCTCCACCACCATTGAGGCACAGATCTTGGCGAAAGTTGAATGATGCTACTGCATGATGCCAATACTATGACACTGAGGGGTTTTTTTTTAAAGGCCTTGTGATAGTTTTTCTGTGCTGTTTGGTTTATATGTGGGAAATACATTGTTGTTTTGTGCATATTTTTATATTTAAGCTACACTTTGAACAGACTTTTAAAAATGTTTTGTATTGATGTTTAAAAAGAAATGCTATCAAAGGTACTTTTTTCAAAAGGGAAAGAAAGATAATAGCTATGAATTGTGGTTGTACCAGTCACTAAAGCTTTAATTCTTTCTCTAGCCCTTCGTTTATTTGCACTAGGAGTCTATCGGGGTATCACAGTCTCTCTCTCTCTCTCTCTCTCTCTCTCTCTCTCTCTCTCTCTCTCTCTCACACACACACACACACACACACACACACACACACACACACACACACGTTTACCTTCCAGTTGGACGTAGGTGTCATCAGAGAAAATTTCCTTTCCTTTTGCCACAGTCTTACACTTGTAGCTTCCAACATCTCTAATCCTTACAGAAGGAAGGCTGGTAGGGTTGTAGAGATGAAAAGGAGGAAAAAATTGAAAATTTTCACAGTTATCCAGTTTCTCGGCTCCTATTTTAATCCTCATCTAGAACAAAAGCAACATTCAGGAAGTGTTCCTCTAGTGCTCATTTCAGTCATCAGCCAGCCTGGATTCTACGTTTCTATTTCATTAAAAAAAGAGAGGTCTCTCATCCTTAAAGAACCAAAGATTTAAGACAAAACATGCAGTTACTGTCTTAGCCAACTGGATTCCAATAAATGATCCTTCCAGTATGATTAGATACTAGATGAAGCCACCTAAAGATAGGGCTTGATTGTGCAATGGTCTGTGTATTCACTGTTTATCAAATTGGTTTTTCCTGGGGGAATTGCTGTAGCCATCAAGATGACAACTTGCAGGATTTATCAGGGTAAATGCAGAGAAATCAGTTTGCATGGAGCTATAACATCAGAATCTGCGTTAGGGTGCTAAGAAGGTGCTGATTGACCATTTCTGCCTCTCTCTCTTTGCTTATTTAATTCTCCAAAGTGTCTTAGTAATGTCCAGAGCTGAGTTGACTACCCCCCCTTTTTTTAAAGACCTAATATGAAGATTTAGGGGCCCTTGGCTGAGGAGAACTGACATCCCTGAGAGCATCTTTTTGCAACAGATCAGACAATCACACTGGCAGAAAGCAGACAAAAGTGATGTCAGCGCAATCAGAACACATTTAAACCACCATAATAGCTGTATAATAATAAAAAGATGAATCCTTACTAGAAAAAGGCAATTCCATAATGGGCTTCCCTGCATTGAGCTTTGCTTTGTGTAGTCAAGGGTTTTTAAACTCAAATTTATCTGTGCCCAATCTGATGTAAACTGTGGAGCAAATGACCAATGTAGTCACCTCCTTAGACAAAACCTTAGGGATCTGTACGTTATATGTTTTTCTGGATCCATTTCAATCGGGTTTCAGGCCGGGTTTTGGTACGGACACTGCCTTGGTCGCCCTGTACGATGACCTTTGCCGGGAGAGAGACAGGGGGAGTGTGACCCTGTTGATACTCCTGGACCTCTCAGCGGCTTTCGACACCATCAACCATGGTGTCCTTCTGGATAGGCTGGCTGGGTTGGGAGTTGGGGGCACCGCTTTACGGTGGTTCCGCTCCTTCCTGGCTGACCGTGTCCAGAGGGTGGTGCTGGGGGACAGTTGCTCTGTCCCATGGCGTTTATGTCATGGGGTTCCTCAGGGCTCAATACTGTCCCCCATGCTGTTTAACATCTACATGGAACCGCTGGGAGAGGTCATCAGGAGGTTTGGGCTGAGGAGTCAGCAATATGCTGACGATACTCAGCTCTACCTCTCGTTTTCCACTAATCCAGGTGAGGCGGTTTCTGTGCTGAACTCGTGTCTGGACCTGATAATGGACTGGATGAGGGTTAATAAATTGAAACTCAATCCAGACAAGACGGAAGTGCTGTTAGTGGGTGCTTCACCGGACAGGCTGGAGGGCCATTTCCCTGCCCTGAATGGGGTTACACTCCCCCTAAGGGACAGGGTCCACAGCCTGGGGGTGCTCCTGGACCCCAGTCTAACTCTGGAAGCCCAGGTGGACTCGGTGGCCAGGGGCGCCTTCCTTCAGCTGCGGAAATTGTACCAGCTATGGCCCTACCTGGACGAGCAGAGTCTCATGATAGTTACACACGCGCTGGTAACATCTCGCATAGATTACTGCAATGCGCTCTACGTGGGGCTGCCTTTGAAGACGGTCCAGTGACTGCAACTGGTCCAGAATCGAGCTGCGCGGCTGGTGAGTGGTGGGGCCGCTAGGGACCATATCAAGCCGATTCTATTTAAGTTACATTGGCTACCAGTTGCTGCCCGGGCCCAATTCAAAGTGCTTGTTTTGACATATAAAGCCCTAAACGGCTTGGGCCCTGGATACCTGAAGGACCGCCTCCTTCCATATGAACCTACCCGGCAGTTAAGATCTAGCCAGGGGGCCCTTTTGAAAGAGCCGTCCCTCAAGGAGGTAAGAGGGATGGCTTGTAGACAAAGGGCCTTCTCGGCAGCTGCCCCCAGACTATGGAATGCCCTCCCGACTGAGATTCGTCTGGCGCCGACGCTGATGACATTTCGGCGCCAGGTCAAAACCTTCCTGTTCCAGAAGGCTTTTAATTGAAATGATATCAGCTGTGGGTCCGATGGCAATTTTTAGAGTATATATTTTAATTGCATTTTAATTGTTTTGTCTTTTTATTGTATTTTAAATGTTGTAAGCCGCCCAGAGACCCCTGGGTAGTGTGGGCGGCATATAAGTTAAATAAATAAATAAATAAATAAATAAAAATGTTTCATCTTCTTACTCGAGATGTATACAGTATATACCAATTAAAAAAGGAAGACATTTTTTTCCAGGTTCTGATAGTACGTATCTTGCCATATTTCTAGCAAAACGAAATTTCATTCTATCATGTACATCAATGGTTCCCAAACCTCGGTCCCGAGATGTTCTTGGACTAAAACTCCCTGAAGCCGTCACCACTAGCTGTGCTGGTCAGGATTTCTAGGAGTTGTAGGTCAAGAATATCTGGGGAAGCAGGCTTCTGGATGCTTAGCTTAACTAGATGCTATCCTGAGGAAAGGAAGCATTGAGAGAAAAATAGAGAGAAAGGATAAATTACTATAAGTTTCTGGTTATTGTCATTGTTATTCTTAGTAGTATTGAGATGACTGACCAGATGGTTGCCAGGCATCTTAAAATTTCTGGGAAAATATTTCAAAGAGTGATAAAAGGACCTTGATAGACACAGACTGTTCTGGGGTCCCTGGGAGCTGAAGTCTAAAAGATCTAAAGAGTCAAATATTCCTGGTGGCTCGTCTAGGGCAAAAGCAGTTCCAACCCATAGAAGCCAGCTACATTTCGCCCCATTCCGCCTTTTCGGGAAAATCAGGGCATCCCAGCCAGCCACCGAGTAGGACTTCTCTGCCACTCTCTCCAGCACATGCACAGCAAAGCCGTTTGGTCTTATTATTTCTCCAGAGAGTATCTCCTATGGTGGTTAGGGTACAAAGTGCTTACATCAGTTCACTGGTGGTTACCCACTCTTTATCACCCATGGGTACCTCCATCTCATTAGTTTCAGCAAACTCCAGAGGAGCATCGTTCATGAACCAGCTGATTGTGGGTGGGGTGTCAAGGTCTTTGGCATGGACAGAACAGGAAAGTTTAAAAAAACTGCCCAATGCAGCCGTCAGAGTTTCTGGTTGCTTTTTGAAATACACACCTAGAAGGAAAATAAAATACTAGAACAAAAAATGGTGGTATGACAAAGAAAACAGAGGCGTAGAAGAATGAATGAACAAAGGCTAGGCGTCTAGCTGCAAGCTCCTTTCCCCCAGGTGTTAGCCCATCTCTCAGCTCCATAGTCCTCTTTCTGACTGGCTTCCACAAAATATAGTCAACCCACTCACAAATCTGCAAAAACAAAACAAAACCACAACAACAACAAAAACCCAAACGCCGCCCCTCCACACACATTGTATTCCATTTCTGGGGGAATTTAGTGCTTCCTTAACTCTATTTCTCAAACACTGCATGATCACTTCCTCTTATTATGACATTTCACTGACAGATTCTTTGTTCCCAAATAAGTTGTTTTAAGTTGATCATTACTCATCCAATATACAGGTGGGGCATTGTACCATTAATAACATGGTATACAGTTTGGTTAAAACTGGAGGAAGGCTTAGAAGATACCCAGGACTGCCAGAAAGATGTAAAAGTGGGCCATACCTCAAAAGAACCCTAAACATACCCTGGAAGCAAAAGTAGCAAAACTGAGACTGTTATACTCTGGGAATGCGGAGGGAAGACACACTGGAAAACACAATGATGCTTGGAAAGTTGAAGGCAGCAGGAAAAGAGGAAGACCAAATATTGCTTATTATGGGCTTTTATAAAGTTTTGATTTCATTTCATGTACTGTGCCCATTTGGATGGATGATGTGAATCTCAGTTACTGGACAATCTGACAATGAAATGTCAGATGAAATGACAACGAAATGACAATGAAATGTGTTGTGTTGATGGTTTTATTCATCTGTTGTATGTAAATTAGCCATACATCCTCTTTTAGGGAGAACAATCCATCATGCAAAGGGTGGCTGGGAAACCATCCTCCTTTGGAAAATGTTCTCCTTTTCAAGGCCTGTCCAGTATGACTCTGATTTAAACATAAAGAGACACAAAGAGGGAAAGCTGGAACCCTGAATTTGCCTATCCTGAGTGAGCACTTGGAGAGCTGACTCAGCAACGTTTCCAAGCTCTGGCCAATTCCATTTCCCAGTATCCCTTCTTTTCCTCCCCCTTCCTGTTGACCTTCCTCCAGCATAGTCAAATGTAAAGTGTCAAATCCTTGGACCTGTTTTTATTATTGCTTCTGCTTAAGTAAAAGTTACTCATGTTATTTATATAGTTACAGTGATGTGTGTGTGTAAAACCACACAGATCACTGTAACTATATAAACATGAGTAACTTGAGGGGTGGGAAGGCGCTTGTGCTGATCTTAGTATTGCCAGTTCACACAATCAGGGCAGTACGGACTCTCAAGGGACCCATCAGGCACCACTGAAGGTCCTTCTTTTCCTCTAGCTACAGGTCATTTTATGACCTGATATACCATTATATTATAGCTCTTTTATATTATAGCTCATTTTATGACCTGATATACCATTATATTATAGCTCTATTATAGCTCTAGAAAGTAAGTAAGACTGAGAGACCGCAACTTACCTAACAGAGTTTTATTGCAACTCCCAGGTCAAAAAGAACCAGGTTTCCCTTCTAAATCCAGAAACAATTGGAGAGAGCCTGAGATCTGGCAGTAGTTACTGAAGTGGCCCAGCTGAAGACACTTTGATGCTGTTGTTGTTCACCTCAGAACCGAGTATTTGCATTTGATCCCAATATTTTTGTATACCTCTGTATATTTATATATTTCGATGTTTTATTTGTGGCTGGTCTTTGACCGTAATAAAGTTTTATCTATCTATCTATCACTTGGAAAGGGAGAATTTCTGACCAACAGGCCCATCTCTATAATGCTCCAATTTGGACAGCAGAATCATCTGACCCCACCACCACCACCACCACCACCAAGCTTGGCAGCAAGAGCAGACTGCCTGATTCAAAATTGCATCTGTTTTGAAACCCGGCTGTTTGGAGAGGGAGTGTGGTGTTCTAAATAGAACACCTCAGAGTCAGACAGCTGGAGTCATATCCTTAGTACATCCACAGAATTCATGGGCTGGTTTTGAACTTGTTGCTACCAGGCTTAGCTGATCTCGTTCAATTATCCTGTCTTTTCCCATCAAAGAACTCTAGGTGGAACATCCATGAAAAAGCCTCATGCGAGCCTCACAACGTCGGTAAGTTAGGCTAAGATATGCTTGTTCCTTCACCTTGCCTCCAAGATTTCAGGGCTGAAACCATTATATTATAGCTCTAGAAAGTAAGTAAGACTGAGAGACCGCAACTTACCTAACAGGGACTTAAAAACCTCCTGGTTATTCAAGGTAGATTGAGACACTTCTGGAAAAACCCCTGCAAAGCAAGTTAAGGCTGAATTATGTGATCTGTCCTGCACCACATGTCGTGGCCAAGAAAGCCTTTCAACCCAGATTCTCGAGCTCCCATCCAACCCTTCCCATCACCTTACACCAGCTCTTAGTACTCTGGATTTGTCTGCTCTGTGTTTTTTTCCTCACCTCTGACCATGCACCATTGAGGGTATCTTGTTTCATGCTGACACACACTAACATATACTATAGACAGACACACTCACCTGCCTGGGCCCAGCCGATACTCAGGCACCAGACTATCAGGCGGCAGAGAAGAGCTTGGCCAAGTTGAGCCATTTGCCGAAAACCCAATGGATGTCACCTCCAAAGTCAGAATAATGGCTCAATGGCAGAGACGGAGGTTTGCCTTAAGTATCTTAAGACAACAGGAAAAAAACAGAAGAGGAACATTATAACAATAATTGATGCTGAAAGCATTGAAATGTGACAGGCACACTTGAATATTTTAGAGGGCATTAAATGGTATTCTTCTATGAAACACATAGTGATCAAAAGCCGCCCAGAACAGAAGAGAATGGCCCTGAATTACACCTTTTGAGCAAACCAAACCAACCAAGTTGACCAGTCAGACATCACTAGATGGAAATGATGCAACATGCCAGGATCTCAACTCCAAGGAGACCAAAACAACAGAATTTGCTCATCACAACCTATTGGGGAGCAATAACAGCCCCCAACATTTCATGGAAATCACATTCCTTTGCTCCTGATGGGAAAATATTTCTGGACTATTTTCTAAAATACACTTCTTTTTTGGTTTTCGCCAGGAACAAGTTCTGGAAAGTGGTTTCTGTTAGTATTTTGTAGCAGGGAAAATTGATGAGATCAAGAGGGTTGTAATGGGGAGCAAAGGGTTAACACTCCATGCTTCCCTTATTATACCCTCGCGCTGGATCTCCACAGTGGCTGCTTCAGAAAAAAACATCCTTGTGCTTGTGGGTGAAAGATAGGATTAACAGCCCATGTCGTATGTCCTGCGATTATTTAATGGCAAGATATTAATTTTAAATTAATCTCGGGAGCGGGGAGAGGAAGATCACTACACAGAGAGATTAATTTTTCTGAATCAATTAAAATGGTCTTTTAGGGGATCAAAACTAGAGGCCAAGATATTGGGAATGTGCCCTATCTTTGGGGGAAATTTGCAAAATGGAATTCTAAATTTTTTTAAAAAAATTAAAATTTCAATGACAGAGCACAGTCCTACACCAATTTGTAGATTTGTGAATGTGTTATCTCTCATGCAGGCTCTGGTGGGACGGGTCATGATGGCCTTAAGTTCTCTCTTTCTCCTTCCTTTTGTCACTGTTTCTAACTATGGGTAAGGCTTTAAGCCTTGTGTCATTTGAACAGCCAGAAAAATAGCAATATTATCAGCACAACGTTGGGTAATTATAAGAGACCAAATGCTCCATCTGAATTAGCCTTTGAATGCTTCTGCAGAAAAGAACATGTTCAGATTGTAACACTTGACATCATCTGTATAAACACAACAAAAAAGCAAACAAATAAAAACACTGTCATTTGTTTGTTCTGCCTTCCTCCTTCTCTGGTTGCAACACACCCTTAACAAATGGTGACCTACAACCTTTCTCTGAGACAGTCATCAAAATGAATCTAAAACGCCTACTATCTTTTTGTCTCTGGATCCTTTTTGTGTTCATCTCCCCCAGTTTTCTCAGTAGTTTATTTTTATTGCATTCTTTCTACTTGTATTGAAAAACCATCCATTTATGGAAACATATAATCTCTGGACCAATCAAGAGGTGAAGCATGGAGCCAGGAGCTCAGATTTATTTATTTATTTAGGGCACAATGTACCGATTGATGGGAACAATTCAAATTCACTTTATGATTCACTTACTGATCCACTGAACTCTCCTGTTCTGCCTTATTTCCTGCTGACAACCACTTTAACTAGTGGACCGTGTGTGTTATGTGCAATTCACTATTGTGTGTTATGTGTAATAAAATTGTCTCCAAGTAAGAGCAAACTTAACAGGGTTTTCCAGGTATGTGAGATTTCAAGGCGATATTTATGATTGCCACTCTCACAGTGAACCTCCAATGGCCAGGTGGGGATTTGAACTATGGTCTCCTAAGTCCTACCACAACCCTCTATCTGCTACACTAAACTGCTTTTGCTACCATTCCATGTAAATAGACAGTAGAAATGAAGGTCCCAGATTGATATGCTAACATTGGTGACCTTTGACCCTTTGCCCATCCCTCCAATCCAAATAGGATTGTGGTGTTTTTTTTAATGTGACAGGGCAGGGTAAGACATCTCCCCAACCACCCGCAAGAAAGACAGACCATCCCAAAAGAATACAGGTAGAGATGGGGAATATGAATACGAATATCTCTGTCCCAGCTGCAACTAATGAGGGTCCAGCCCCTAGAACTGGCCTGTCCACAGGATTGAGCATATGTAGGTATTTGGTGAACATATTCTCTCTTGTGCGGAGTCTGGTTGGACAGATCAGAATGGCTCTAAGGAATACATTCCTCTTCCGTTTTGTCACTGTTTGTTCAGTATGGGCACTGCTTTAAGCTCTGTGTCATTTGGACAGCATTAGAAAATAGGAATATTATCAGCACACCATTGGGTACATAAAAGGGACCAAAATCTCCATCTGGATGAGCCCTTGGATGGTTCAGCAGAAAGGAACACGTTCAGATCATACTACATGACGTCATCTACCCAGACACCTTTTATGCCACAAAAACTCATTTGTTCGTTCTACCTTCCCTCTTCTCTGGTTGCAAAGCACTCTTAGCAAATGCTGACCTGCAACTTCTCTTTGAGATGACCCTCAAAATGAATCCAAAAAAGCCTGTTATCCTTTTGCCTCTGGAGCCTTTTTTCAGTTGTCTCCCCTAGTTTCCTCTGTACCATAGTTTATTTCTGTTGCATTCTTTCTGCTTGCATTGAAAAACCATCCATTGAGGAGCATATAATCTTTGGATCAATCAAGAGGTGAAGCATGGAGTCAGGAGCTCAGATTTATTTATTTAGGGCACAATGTACAAATTGAGGGGGAACAATTCAAATTCACTTTATCATCCACTTACTGATCCACTGAACTCTCCCATTCTTCCTTATTTCCTGCCAATAAGGTGATGCCTACTGTGGCCACCCACAATTAATTTCCTGGCCAAGTGAACCATGTTCTCCAAAGCCCTTCTCCAACCCTCTATCAACTACACCACACTGGTTTTTACTAAGAACCCATGCAAATAGACAGTAGAAATGAGGGTCCAGAACTTATCAGAGGTACATGTCCTCTAGATCTGTGTAAGTGTGAAGTGTGTAATGCCCACCTGCCTGCCTGCCTCTGTGGGTGTTTCTGTGAGTATGCCCATATGTATGTCCATCTGTGCATGTATGTGCATGCATGTGAGACTGCATGAGTACCCATTTTCCCATGGCTTTGTCTACCACTGAGTGTGTACCATGTATCCCACCAACTTCTACATGACAAATGCAGCCTGTAAGCAGATGGAATAACCGGGCAGATCTCAGACATGCTACGGTGCCACCCAATCATTCAAACTGAGCATCAGTGTGCCAAGGAAGATGGAGAACCAGGAAGGTTCCCTTGGCCTTGTTACCTAACTAAGGTGTGGACCTACCTCCTTTTTTGAGAGGAGGTCTAACTCAGGCCAAGCCTACCACCTTTCTTGGGAAAGAATAAAAGGCGATTCCCACAAACTGAGGAGAAATCAATTCCTCTCCCTTCCTGCATAAAGTGTACCAAGTGGAGCACAGTGTAGAAATGTGGGGGCCACAAATGACTCAGGGCTTATTGGTCATCTGCATTTTCCTCTGCCTCAGTCCAGAAGGTGTCTCACCTGTCCCAGGTAAGGAGAAATAGGCCAGTAATTCGTAACTACTATTCCCTCCTTGGGACTGAAAATGGGCTCTCGTGATTGACGAGAATGTTGAGGCTGGTTATGTACTAAACTGCTTCTTATTAAAAAGAGGAAGTTTGGTAGGAAAATGTTGTCTTTCCTGGCTGAAAACAGAAATATTTGCAAGTGTAGCATTCCCTGTTAAAAGCTCTTTGCATTCTGATCAATGGCCGAAGGCTTAACTGGAGATAAAGGTCTCTATCTGCGGGTGGAAGGAGAACAAAGAGGGAACCGAGCTAGTTTCCTGTGGAAGGGAGTTCTGTGGCCTGAGGTCAGGCCATAAGAAGGTCCATTTCTCCAGTCATCAATAAACAGGACTCATAGTGGTGGGAGTATGAGAGAAAGGCCTTCCCTGAAGGTTTTTAAAAAGGAGAAAGGTTCACACACTATTTATCTTTCAGATTGAATGAATAGTTCTCTTTCAAGCTGGCTAAAGAACACTTTCCTGGGGGAACCTGCTTTGCTGGGCTATAACTTGGATGTCCCAAACCTGATCTTTGCCAGACGTGAAGGGAGTGGGGAGGAGAGCCAGCTGAAGCCTCGCTGTGAGTTTGGTATCTCTAACTCAGGCGCGAGCCATTATGCTGTTCCCAGAAGTCCTGCATCACACAAACTACAAAATGGTTTATTTCACCAGAAAGTTCAGGAAAGTTTGTGGTTCATGAATAGCAACAAATCATGAACTATCATGAAAAGCCATTGTCTCAGTTCATGTCCATTTCTAGCATTATTACCTGATGGGGTTCCAGCAGAACTAAGAGGTAAACACTCCATCCAGATTCAATGGATGTGGAGAGTATTTGGAACATTCCCTTCAGGAACCCTGCCGAATGCAAAAGATTTGAGAGTAGGAACTACTGATTGAAATGAGGGGATATCTATGCCTAGATATTCCTGTTCTTTTCAAGTTTCATTAAGTTGCTTCTGACTTATGGAGACCCCCTATGAAAGAGTGACCTCCAAAATGTCTTCTCATTAACCACTCTGCTCAGCTCTAGTAAATGCAAGGCCATTGCTTCCTTTGTAAATATCTTAGCTGCTTTTCTAATAGATGAGAACACAACTATCAAATAACAGACACAAGCCAAGTCTTATAATAAATATTATAATGTAAGTAAAAAAACTGAAATTAATGCTCTCTTCTCCTAACATGAAATATATTTGCCAGCCAGTAAGAAGCACCTACTGATTTTTTTTTCCGTATTCCTCTCCTTCTTCTTTGAACACTTTGTGAAACTTTTCTTATATTTATAGGTTATGACCATTTAGCAGTTCCAAATTCTTTTCATGGCAACTACTATATTAAAAATATTGTTTCAACCTCTTCCAGCACCTACAGTAATGTTTTTATATAGTTTTATTTATCTTTCTGGGAGCCTCGTCTTCCACCACAGTCGCTTGTTTCATTTGGATTGTCTCATCCTATGGATTTCAAGGAAAGAAATATTCAGCAGGGCTTTACCTTGGTTGCCTTCTGTGAGTACTAACAAGAGTTAGCTTGAGTGTCACAGCCATTGTCCCTGAAAGATTCTTTGCTAGTGTCACTTTCCACTACTGTGGCTGCCCAGCTGCTGCCCTCCAGGGGTTCTTCTCCTCCCATCCTCACTAGAACTTTTCACATGACCATTACTTCTGAAGAGGGTGCATGCATCTCAGTCTGACATCTCAGCTTTGACACTTCCGCCTTGGTTGACTGTGCTTTGAAGTCCGGACTAGTAATACAGTCTAGTCTCCTGACGGCATTGCTTTTGGCTTGTCTGACACATTTAAACCCCCTGACCACTAGGAGAGGGATATATATTTGGAGGACTATGTGTGAAAAATCTTTAATTGAATAATTTATTGATTTATTTGATTTATATACCACTCCTTTTGTGCATACATTACTTTTCTTTTTCCATCAGATAACCTTAGCTGTGACACTTGCAGTCGTAAAAATGGAGAAAAGGATTGTATGCCTCCTGGAAAAACTTGTAAACTTTTTGATGCAAATGCAGTCTGCATGACTGAGACCAGGACCATGACAGGTACGTTTTCAGTGTGCGATATCCTATACTCTTATCTCTATATAAAGGCTCAAGGGAATACCAAGAGACTTAACTCTAAGTACACAAATTTTGGTCTGTAGTTCTGATTGCACTACTCTCTTTAAGCTGACAGTCACAGAAGCTGAATTTACATCAGGAAATGTGAACAAAACCAGTTCTTTCTAATAACAGCACATAATTTTTAAAAACCATAGTAACGGGCAACAGGATGATCTGATGGATTGTTTTGTTTCATTTTGCTTGGCTTTGTTTTATTGTGTTTTGTTTCCCTATAGGTTGTTAACATGGCAGCTCCTACTCCTCTATTGTATTCATTAACTTGTTGGAACATGTGTGTGGCGATTTTGTGAATAGGTTTGTATTGGGCAGCATGGTGACTGAGGTTGATTGACAGAAGCATGTGGGATATGTGTCACAAGTGACAGTTAAGACAGCTGAGAAGGGTGAAAGAATGTTTGTGAATGGAGTTGCAAATTCATAGGTTTCTATCACTCCTGGAGAGATTCTGCTTTGCATATAAGGATGTGTGTAAAGGAAACAGTCATTTAGTGCTATTAGTTAGTGCTTCAAGAGTTTAATAGCTAGTTAGAGGGGGAGTGAGTATGTTCTGATTTGAGCAAAAGCTGTGGAGAATAGTGTGGTCCTCCTGTATGTCAAACAAGTGTCTGTCTATCTGTCTGTCTGTCTGCCTGCCTGTCTATGAGGAACAGAAAATATTTAAGTGATAAACAAGAGAAGTAAAGGTTTATGGTTATATATTGAGAAACTTGACAACTTGAAACCTTTTTTTAAAAAATGTGACCAAGGAACCTTTTTTGATCTAAACATGTGTGGGAGAGAGTGTGTGTTTAATAAAGCTTCTTTTGGTTTATAAACCTTTTCATAATTTTTATAAATTTATTTTATTTCTGCTTTATTTATTTATTGCATTGATACCCTATCTTTCCACTAAAAGACAGCACTCAACTTACACACTTTGGGGGGAAAAATAAAACAGATGGAACCACAATTACCTGAAGAATAAAAATAATCTTATAAACAAACCAAACAATGAAAACCATTAAGATTAAGGAAATACATTAAAAACTATTTAGATCAGTGAAGGAGACAAATTAAATATAACACAGCAGGGCAGGTTGCATAGCAGTCATAAGAAATTAAACCCATGTACCCCATGTGTCAGTGTTAAGACACATGGTTTATGGAGTGTCATCAAAGTAAAATATGTTTCACCAATTTACACTGGATTGGGCACAGATGAATTTGAATTAAAGGCTGGTGACTACACAACATAAGGCTCAATGGAGGGAAGCCCATTGTGGAATTGTCTCTTTTGAGTATTGATTCATCTTTTTTTGTTCAGCCTATGGGGTCATTTAAATTTGTCCGAATCGGGTTGGCACTGTTTTTGTCTGCTTTCTGCAAGAATGATCCCCTGACTTCTCCACCTGCTGATTCCTGGTGATTCCTGCAAATTGTCATCCGGACAGCTACAGCAATTTCAGTTGAGGAAACCCAATTTCCACCATATTTTCACTACTGTGGTGTCACAATCTTAATGCTGAGGTTTTGGGGGCATTTGTCATTTGAGTAGTGCACCCTTAGGTAGCACCCCTAGATAGAAAAGGTACATAGGAACTCTGGCTTTTTCAATGCCCCGTATATTTCATGTATTATCGAAGGCTTTTACGGCCAGGATCCGATGGTTGTTGTAGGTTTTTCGGGCTGTTTGGCCACGTTCTGAAGGTTTTTCTTCCTAATGTTTCGCCAGTCTCTGTGGCTGGCATCTTCAGAGGACAGGACTCCTGTCCTCTGAAGATGCCAGCCACAGAGACTGGCAAAATGTTAGGAAGAAAAACCTTCAGAACACGGCCAAACAGCCCGAAAAACCTACAACAACCCCCTATGTTGGCTTCCCACCAGTCTGCAGTGGAAAAACTATGTTTATTCACATTTATTTCCCTTTGCTTATGCACCATGGTTTAATGTATTGGCATCATTCTCAAACTAAGTAATCAAAAGAATGGCCTCAAGGACAGCAAAGCAAACAACAAAACTATCGCTCATAAATGCAAAAATCTTTCATCAATATATCAAAATATTGAATTTAAGACAAAGAAATTATGTTTGCACTCACAAACCTGAAAGGTTTCAAAGTGATCCATAAGGTACAGTTTGTTATTGGTGTTATTAAAACAATTCAGAAAACATTTGCCCACAAAGTATAATTTATATACAGGTAAGTATAGATATAAGTTATACAGTGGCCACAATCCTATTGGTTAGGATTGTGTTATAACAACACTGTTATAATGGCATTGGTGTAACCCTCACTGTTGCATTCTTTCAAATTAAGATGTTGGTGCTGGCAGTTGTGGGACTCAAGGTACAACAGGAGAGACCTACATGAATTCTTTATCTTGGGGCAAATTGCAGTCAAGATTTATGCCAATGGTGTTATGGGGATGGAAATGTGCAACAGGATTCCAGCCAGCATATATGCCATCATGCGCATGCACACACATATAGACATGGATCATGAATGCAATGAATTTTGATAACAGTCTTAGATTTGCATAATTTATGTTTTACTTTTCTTTTTAAAAAAAGTTTCATTCATTGAGGAAAAGACTTTCTGTTTTCCTGAAAGGTTCCCAAGACCCAACAATCGTGCTAAAGTCTTGTTCTACGGCGAAAACTAGGTGTGACACAGAAGAACAAATTGAGAAGTACCAAATAACTTTCAAATGCTGTTCTGACCGAGATTTTTGCAACAGGAACCTGTAATGCAGAACTCAGAATTAATAAATTATGTTTTGTGACTGTAATTCAATGTTTTTTCAGTATAATGGTCCCAGGTGTCTCCGTTGGGCTCCCTTACTCACCACAGCAGTAAGGTGAAAAAGAACACAAACTGGGTCTGAGTGCTTGTACTGGTAAGCAGCTCCTTGAACATCTCACACATACCTAAAAACCAATGAGGGTTGCTGGAAATCAGAAACAACTTCACAGCGCATGTCAGCACAAAAGCCGCCATGTGAAAGAATGCCAGTAGTTCAATAAGAGATGCTTTGTGAGATTATGGATACCTGCCAATTCATATGAGGCAAAGTCCAAGAAACAAAACAAGACAAGACAAGACAAAAACATGTGACACAAAGACTAACAATTATATTTTAAAGTGAACTTTCATGGACAAGCATATGGAATCAAAATGAAAAAAATATATGTTGGATGAAGTGGATTTGTGTCAATTATTTCTTTTGGGGTGCGCTGAGCAAAGCAGGGTTGCAGCCAGCCTTCAAGGTCCTTGCAGAGAAGAAAACACGAGACAAACGCTTCTTCCTTAAAGCTTATATTACATATGTACAGTCTTCACAGAATACTCCAACAGCATGTCCTCTAGCAAATCTCCAAACTCTCCACACCGCATGTGTGTACCTCTGTAAAATATATAGTACATATAACCAATCAGGTAACATTACCTCATCTTAGGTGATCTCATATGTATTACATCAGCCTTCTGCCTAGTCAGCATGACTCAGCTTTATGCACAGATGTACAATATGAACATCGGAACATAAGAAGAGCCCTGCTGGATCGGGCCAAGGGCCCCTCTAGTCCAGCTTCCTGTATCTCACGGTGGCCCCACCAGATGCCTCTGGGAGCACACGAGACCACTAGAGACCTGTTTCCTGATACCCCTTCCCCTGTCTCTGGCATTTGGAGGTCCCTTCCTTTGAAGCCTGGAGATAATACATCCCCATCATGGCTTGTAACCTGCGATGGACTTTTCCTCCAGAAATCTGTCCAGTCCCCTTTTAAAGGCATCTAGGCCAGATGCCATCACCACATCCTGTGGCAAGGAGTTCCACAAACGAACAACACGCTGGGTAAAGAAATATTGGAGTAGCATGCCTGCATCAAACCTTCTCCTGCCCACCCTCTCTCCATTCATGAACGGCAATTTAATTCTGGGCACAGGAATCTGATTTTACTTGGCCACAACTTTTTGGGGGGTGGTTTTTCAGCATGAGAACTTATCCAGCAGAATGGGGAAAGGGTCGAGCAGCTCGAACATGGGCCTTACTCCTTCCCCTCCCGTGATTCTCCTTAAGGGATTGAGTGGACAGCTAATGCACAGACCCAGCTTAGGGACACCTATCCACTCTTTGTCCCCTGGTGTCAGGTGAAGCCAAATGCGGCACATGCCCGTATGGTTAACTATAGTTCCTGTTACCTTGAGTAACCCCAACAAGCAGGCAGATCAGTTGAGGTTGATACATCCTCTATTCTATTGCTAGGAAGAGTGACAGCTGGAACTGATATAATTGTGGCCTTTCCCCCTCTGGTTGTTGTTGTGTGGTGTGGTTATTGCAATACCCCAGCCCCTGGCATCCTTCAGGCTCAGCCAAACAGAGTGGCACATAACCAACAACTACAACAAAGGAAGGGGGCCCTCTCCTGTATTCTCGTGTGGACTATCTAGAATCTAGATTCTAGATGGAACCTATTTTCCTCCCCCATTTATCCTGATGCACGCTGCTGAGTAGTGAAGAAGGAATTCTGCCCATAATTATTCCAGAATTTTAATTCTCTTCTCTTCAGAACTCAACATCTTGGTAGGAGCAATTCAGAAACATTTCAGAAGTTTGAATAAACACTTCAAAAATGATCTTCTGAATTTTTTTAAAAGTAGATTAGCACTATAATTGAAAGCTTCCCATCTCAACCCTTCTCTCAAAAGGGTTGACATAATTCAAAATTTACTTGACTGCATGCCATGATGATGACGACGACGATCTGAACAATAGGAAGATCAGCTACACCATTCCATAGTTGGTGTATATAGGAGAACAGCATGTATGACCATTAGGATTCTACATAAGCATGCTTTTAAAGTTCTTAACAAATTACATCATCTACCCATAATAAACTCATTTGTCCATTTGTTCCCCCTCCTTCTCAGGTTCTGTCTCACTCCTTGTAAATGCTGCTCTGTGATTGCTCTTTCTGAAGGCCACCAAAGTGAATTCAAGGAGCTCAGTCCTTCTTTGAATCTGGCCAAGATTTTCATATTTCTCTCTAGTTTCCTCAGCCGTTTGTTTCACTTGCATTGGTTCTGCTCACATTGAAAATGCATTCATTTGTGAGAAATCAGATTTTCGTGACCAATCAAGACATTAAAAGAGGAAGGTGGGAACTCAGCCTTTTCTGTGTGGGCTGCAATGTACAAATTAAGTGGGAGCAAGTTGATTCATCTGTACAAGAGTTTATTGCTCTACTAAACTCTTACCTCCTGCCTTGTTGGTGCAGTGGTTAAACTGCTGTATTGCAGCCAAAACTGTGCTGACGACCTGGAGTTCAATCCTAGGTAGCCGGCTCAGCCTTCTATCCTTCCCAGGTCAGTAAATTGAGTACCCAGCTTGCTGGGGAGGAAGGGAGTGTAGCTTGCGTGATTAACTTGTAAACTGTTCAGAGAGTGCTTTAAGCGCTATGGTGCGGTATATAAGCAGCACACTTTGCTTTTTGCTTTTTGTTGGCTCAGTTTGAATATTATATAAAGTATTCAATGTATATTTCTCAGCGGCCCCAGCCGCTGTATCCATGATGAGGCAGCAGGTACTGATGATCAGTTAAGCTTTATTGGACTCAGCATATAAAGGAAAGGAAAGAAAAACAGTGTCTCTGTAGTCCTTTGCAGGATGGGGCCTCTAGCCCCAAGCAGCAGGGATGGAATTGGTAGCTTTCTATCCTTCCAGGGCTGAGAGAATATTCTGTCCCAGCCCCCAGCGAGTTACTCCACTCCCGTGGCAGCTCGTCCTGGCTGAAAGGTCCAGGCTGTTAAACAGTCTTTGCCAACCAAATCCCCCAGCATGGCATCCAGCAAGCAGAGGAGGCTGCGCAGCACCAGCTGTCCCTGGGAGCTTCTATCTTTCAGCTTTCAACTTGCCTTCAGATAAACCAGCCATCCTCCGGAGATGCAGGCCTCTTAGAAGCTCCTTTCAGCGTCTCCCCCGGCCAACTATTTTCTCTCTTCTCCAAAGGTGACAGAAACTCCCAGGTATCCTCCCAAATGTCCAGTTCCTCCTCCCCCTCTATATATACCTCAGCTACTGCTGTTTCTCTGGGGGTGGGTTTAGGGCCTCCATCCTCGTCTGCCTCAGGTGTTTCCTTCAAGGCCAACAACCCTTCTGCCCTTGCTGAGGGGGCCTGCCCACGCTGGCACTTAGCTCCTTCCCCCCAGCCGGCTGTAGCTGGCTCACAATATTGTATAAAGTTAGTTAGTTAGTTAGTTGGTTGGTTGGTTGGTTGGTTGGTTGGGTTAGTTGGTTTCAAAAACATGTATAGGGATGGTGCCACAATCCAGAAGGCCTGGTTTCTTCTGGATGTCATTCTGATCTCTCTTGCAGTAGCAACCTGTAGAAGTGTCGCCTGTGCAGCTAGGCTATACCAGCCACTCTTCCTCATCGCCCATGCATGTTGTTAGCCATTTTGTTTGTGCTACTACCATTTTTATCTAAGTAAATACACTGTGCAACGGAAGGGTCCAAGACTCATTAAGGGATATCAAAGAGTAAATAACACACTGCTAAGAGTTTGGGGAGCCTTCAGTGTTTATACTGTTTTGCACTCCATGTGAATGATGGACATGCTCACAGCTGTCATTATCCCAGAAGAGGATTAAATCCAGAATGAAACCAAACCATCATTGACAATCATATCAAAATTCATCTGGGTATGAAAAGGAAAAGACAAAAATTTAGGGGTAAATGTTTTATGTTCATTATCTTCTTCAAGGCTCACTGGAAACCTGGGGAATCTGGGATTCAAAGGAGATTGGAATTTCTTGTCCTCTGAAGGGGGGAGGGGAGGGTTTATTTTGGGCTATTTTTTTATTTCTTTTCGTTTTTTGGTATTTTATATTTTGTATTCTGTAGTTCTGTTTAATAAAATAACCTCAAAAAAAAATTCATCTGGGTATCATTGTATAAGCCTTTTCATTGTTGCAATAATTCCAGACAACATCACTTTGTCTATTTCTACAAGCTTGATTTATCTATATTAATTCTATGTTCCATACAAAGAAAAATTAAATCCCAAATATTGAAAACCACAGAATTCACTCATCACACATGCAGAGTATGGAGCAATGGAGCAACAGCCCCACGCATTTCATAGGAATATCTTTCCTATGATTCCTATGGAATTGCTTGGAAAATCTTTCTGGACTAATTTCTACAATACTCTCTCTCTCTCTCTCTCTCTCTCTCTGTTTTGTTTTGTGTTTTGTTTTGTTTTGTTTTTTGTTTGCTTGGAACAAGTCCTGGGACATGGGTTCATTAACATTTTATTGCAGGGAATACTCATGAGATCAGAAGGACCGTAATGGGGAGCAAAAGCTTAACGCTCCATTCTCCCCATATAATAGCTCCTCTCTGGATCCCTACAGTGGTTACATCTGAAAAAACATCTTTGTGTTTCAAGGGAAATATTAGGATTAGCAGCCTGTGTCATATGGTTTTACAATGGCAAGATATTAATCTTAAACTAATGTCCAGGAAGAAGCCAAGGCAGATCGCCAAGCAGACAATAATTTTTCTGAATTTATTCAATTTCCTTTTGGGAGACCTTTGCAAGTTGCAAAATGGACTAAATCAGGTGCATATGTCCATTTTTGGATCAATTACATCCTGGAGAGTGAAGTCAAGTGGGCCTTAGAAAGCATGGCTAACAACAAGGCCAGTGGAGGTGATGGCATTCCAGTTGAACTATTTAAAATCTTAAAAGATGACACTGTTAAGGTGCTACATTCAATATGCCAGCAAGTTTGGAAAACTCAACAGTGGCCAGAGGACTGGAAAAGATGAGTATACATCCCAATCCCAAAGAAGGGCAGTGCCAAAGAATGCTCCAACTACCGTACAATTGCACTCATTTCACACGCTAGCAAGGTTATGCTCAAAATCCTACAAGGTAGGCTTCAGCAGTATGTGGACCGGGAACTCCCAGAAGTACAAGCTGGATTTCGAAGGGGCAGAGGAACTCGAGACCAAATTGCTAACATGCGCTGGATTATGGAGAAAGCCAGAGAGTTCCAGAAAAACATCTACTTCTGCTTCATTGACTATGCAAAAGCCTTTGACTGTGTGGACCACAGCAAACTATGGCAAGTTCTTAAAGAAATGGGAGTGCCTGACCACCTTATCTATCTCCTGAGAAGAAACCTATACGTGGGACAGGAAGCAACAGTTAGAACTGGATATGGAACAACTGATTGGTTCAAAATTGGGAAAGGAGTACGACAAGGCTGTATATTGTCCCCCAGTTTATTTAACTTATATGCAGAATACATCATGCGAAAGGCCGGACTGGAGGAATCCCAAAACGGAATTAAGATTGCCAGAAGAAATATCAACAACCTCCGATATGCAGATGATACTACTCTGATGGCAGAAAGTGAGGAGGAATTAAAGAACCTCTTAATGAGGGTGAAAGAGGAGAGCGCAAAAAACGGTCTGAAGCTCAACATCAAAAAAACCAAGATCATGGCCACTGGTGCCATCACCTCCTGGCAAATAGAAGGGGAAGATATGGAGGCAGTGACAGAGTTTACTTTCTTGGGCTCCATGATCACTGCAGATGGGAACAGCAGCCACGAAATTAAAAGACTCCTGCTTCTCGGGAGGAAAGCGATGATAAACCTCGACAGCATCTTAAAAAGCAGAGACATCACCTTGCCAACAAAAGTCCGCATAGTCAAAGCTATGGTTTTTCCTGTAGTGATGTATGGAAGTGAGAGCTGGACCATAAAGAAGGCTGACTGCCGAAGAATTGATGCTTTTGAATTGTGGTGCTGGAGGAGACTCCTGAGAGTCCCCTGGACTGCAAGGAGAACAAACCTATCCATTCTAAAGGAAATCAACCCTGAGTGCTCACTGGAAGGACAGATCCTGAAGCTGAGGCTCCAATACTTTGGCCATCTCATGAGAAGAGAAGACTCCCTGGAAAAGACCCTGATGTTGGGAAAGTGTGAAGGCAAGAGGAGAAGGGGACGACAGAGGACGAGATGGTTGGACAGTGTCATCGAAGCTACCAACATGAATTTGACCCAACTCCGGGAGGCAGTGGAGGACAGGGGGGCCTGGCGTGCTCTGGTCCATGGGGTCACAAAGAATCGGACACGACTAAACGACTAAACAACAACAACAACAATGTCCAGGAAGAAGCCAGGGCAGATTGCCAAGCAGACAATAATTTTTCTGAATTCATTCAATTTCCTTTTGGGAGACCTTTGCAAGTTGCAAAATGGACTAAATCAGGTGCATATGTCCATTTTTGGATCAATTATAAGGCAGGACCAGATAACTCCCATCCACCCCCTAGTTGGATGGGTCACCCCAAAAGATTACACAGGTTTGCTCCAGTAGTAGAGGGCTGACAGCGGAAACCTCAATGAAGCCTCAGTGCAATCCAAATGCTAAGGTTTGCAGAGGGCTCAGTACAAGGTCACTGGACTCTGTACATCCCCCCAGAGTTTCTTACGCAGCCCTTTTGCACTTAGGCAGTATGAAGAGAAGGTGATACATTTTAAGCTAGCTGTTGCATTCTTCCTCATTTTCCCTTTCTCTCTGTACATAATAAAGATATGTTGAAAAGCACTGTAACTAGTGGCCCATGCGCATTATGTGCTATGAAATTGTTTCCAATTTAGAGTAATCTTAACAGGTTTTTCTAGGTATGTGAAATTTAACAGGTGACGCTTACTTTTGCCACTCTCACAGTGAACCTCCATGGCCAAGTGGTGATTTGAACCCATCTCTTTAAGCCTTACTCCAACCCTCTACCCACTACACCACACTAACTTGTGTTACCAGTTCAGGCAAAGAGGCAGTAGAAATGAGGGGTCCAGAACTGGCACTCTAATATTAGTGACCTTTGACCCTTCCCCCTTCCAGCCAATCCAAGACCTTCCCCTAGAACAACAACTACGATCTGCCTCAACAAGGGCTGCTTGTCCATTAGGGATAGTGTGCACCCAGGTTCAGGCTACTCCCAGCCATCCAAGTTCTGCCTTCTTCCTACCCAGGGGTACCTGGATCCTCTGGATGTGTGCACATGTGAACACATGCCCGCTTGCTTGTCTGCCTGAGTTTGTCTGCTTTTCTGTGAGTATGCCCATATGTCTGCATTTATGTGTATATGTATGTTAGACTGTATGAATGCCCACATTTCCTCTGGTTGTTGCACCATGTATCCCACCAACTTCTACATGACAAATGCAGCCTGTAAGCAGATGGAATAACCGGGCAGATCTCAGACATGCTATGGTGCCACCCAATCATTCAAACTGAGCATCAGTGTGCCAAGGAAGATGGAGAACCAGGAACTGAGTTGTGGACCTACCTCCTTTCCTGAGAGGAGGTCTAACTCAGGCCAAGCCTACCACCTTTCTTGGGAAAGGATAAAAGGCGGTTCCCACAAACTTAGGAGAAATTAATTCCTCTCCCTTCCTGCATAAAGTGTATCAAGTGGAGCACAGTGTAGAAATGTGGGGGCCACAAATGACTCAAGGCTTATTGTTCTTGGTCATCTGCATCTTCCTCTGCCTCAGTCCAGGAGGTAAGTCTCACCTGTCCCAGGTAAGGAGAGACAGGCCAGTAATTCATGACTACTGTTTCCTCCTTGGAGTTGAAAATGGGCTCTTGTGATTGACAAGAATGTTGGGGCTAGTTATGTACTACACTGCTTCTTATTAAAAAGATGAAGTTTGATAGTTTGTTGTCTTTCCAGGTTGAAAATAGAAATATTTGGCCAATGGCCAAAGGCTTAACAGGAGAGAAATGTCTCTATCTGCCGGTGGAAGGAGAACAAAGAGGGAGCCGAGCTAGTCTCCTGTGGAAGGGGGTCTGAGGTCAGGCCATAAGAAGGTCCATTTCTCCAGTCATCAACAAACAGGACTGATAGTGCTGGGGACTTGAGAGAAAGGTCTTTTAAAAAAGAGAAAAGCTTATGCAGGAAGATGACTCTTTCAAATAGTCTAGATCAATGGTTCCCAATTTTGGGTCCCCACATGTTCTTGGACTAAAACTCCCAGAAGCCTTCACCGCTAGCTGTGTTGGCTAGGATTTCTGGGAGTTGTTGTCCAAGGACATCTGGGGACCCAAGATTGGGAACCACTGGTCTAGATGAAACCTGTATACAGTATAAGATTATCGGTCATAATCAGCATTTCCTGACAATGTAGATGATGTAACAGGGGTGTCATATGTTCCCTGTAAAGAGCTCCAGTCAGTCATCTGGTTGCATAATTTTGGCCCAACTAATGTTTCCAAGTAGTCTTCCAAGGAAGTCCCACCTATATACCATGTCCTATTAATGCAAATGAGTTGCAATTAAGGCTAGTTCACCCATCTCAGGCAATCCCCTCATGTTCACTCCTGAAACCTGAGGGATGAATCAACAGTATGTCCAAGCTGCAAACCTGAGTTTTCAGAGAGAGTGTGGACCCCATTCAGCACAGGCTGCAGCCCTATGCCTTGCCTTTCAACTGATGAGGAGCACTTCTGTCTTGTCTAGATTAAACTTCAATTAGTTTATCCTCATCTGGACCAATAGGGACATCAGCTTCTGGCTTAGGACCAAAACATCCTCTTTAGAGTGAGATGGAAAGGAGAAAAGTGCTTGGTGTCTTTGGCATATTGATGGCACAGGACCTCCAAATCCTTGACAACTTCTCCTAGCAATTTATGCAGCATGGAAGAAAGGACTGAATCCTGCCTCCTGTTGGTTCTGCTCTCAGTTTCTCTGACACACCAAACCCCCCTTCATCACATGAAGGTGTGCATCCAAGAGAGGGACAGAAACATGAAGTACTGGATGTAACAATTTCATTTTTCCAGCAGATAGCATTAAATGCGACAGTTGCGATCGTATAAAAGGAGAGAAGGAGTGCCTGCCTCTTGGACAAACTTGTGAAGTCAATGGTGCTAATGCAGTCTGCATGACTGAGACAAGGAGCATGCCAGGTACGTTATGTGTGCAATATCTTTCTTATACACTTATCTCTATAGAAAGACTAAAGAGAATACAAGTAGGCTTATGTACCTCTAAGTACACAAATATTGATCTGCAATTCTGACTGTGCTACCCTTTTTAAGATGGCATGCCTAGGATAACAGTCACAGAATCTGAGTTTATATCAGGTAATACAAACAGGCACAGCTCTTCTGACTGCTTTCTGATAACCAAACAGATCTTTTTCTAAGCTTAGCAAATGAGCAACAGAATACTCTGATGGCAGCTTCTATTCCTATATGTGTTTATTAACTTGTTGAAACCTAAGTGTGCAGATTTTACAGTGCAAACAGATTTTGTGAATAGGTTTTTACTGGATTGCATAGTGACTAGTGTTGATTGACAGTTCCGTGTGGGATGTGTGCCAGGTGTGAGAAGTTGAGAAGGGTGAATGAATATTTGTGAATGGAACTGCAAGCTGATAGGTCTCTATTGCTCCCAGCTGGAGAGTTTGTGCTTTGCATATAAGGGTGTGCGAGAAGGAAAAAGTGATTTAGTGCTGTTAGTTTGTGCTTCCAGATTTAAGAGTTATTTAGAGGAGGAGTGGGAATGAGTGTGTTCTGATTTGTGAAAAAGCTGTGAATAATAGTGTGCTCTTCTGTCTGTCTATCTATCTATCTATCTGGATTGGGGACTCAAGTCACGGAACTTGCTATCAAGTCGGACTTAACTCACATCAGTTACTTGACTTGGACTTGACTTGTGACTCGGAAACCACCTACTTCTCCCTTTTTTCCGGGAGGGGGGGAGCTTGTTTTTAACAGGGTCTCAGACTTGGGGCTTGGAACTCAGGAGTTGGTACCAAAGACTTGGACTTGGGACTAAGTCTTGCCAATATCCCTGCTATCTATTAATCTGGAACAGAGAATGTTTAAGTGAGATGGAAGGAAAGTAGAGGCTTATGATTCTATACAGTAGAACCTGTCAACTTGAAACATTCATTTTTTTCCCCACAGGTTCAAGGAACTTTTTCAGTTGTGTGTGTTTGTCTTTCTGTATGTGCTTTAAATAAATCTAAAGCAAAGTTACGGTATCAGCATAAAAGGGGAATACTGGCAATTTGCCCAAATTGATGATAGGGATAATCTAGGAGAAGGAGACCCTGTACACAAGTTTAAAAGGCAATCTCAAATGAAGTGGGTGACTACATAAACCTTTTACTCTGCAATTTACATCAGACTGGGCACAGATGAATTGGAATGAAAATTCATTGTCTACATGACACAAAGCTCAATGTAGGAAAGTAATTGTGGTATCATTTCATTTGAGTGGGGAATCATCTCTTTTTTTCTTCAGCTGATGGGGTGGTTTAAATAATCGGCTTGACATCAATTTTTTCTCCTTTCTGCCAGTATGATCACCTGACCAAATGCAAAGGGGAGCATGGTGTCCTTTTTGCGGGGTAGAGTTTCCAGCTCAGTGCTGGAACAGATTTTAAGTAGGGTATTTAGGAGAACAATTAAAAGAGAGAGAGATACAGAAAGGTAGGAATTACCAATTAGCATCTTGTTAACACCTTAAGGCAACTTTTGCTGTTGGTGCTGAGTGCAAACTGAGTTCTCTGCCTCTGCTATGGTTGACTCCTACATACCCCTGCAAACTGTCATCTGGTCAGTTACAGCAATTTCACTCAAGGAAACCTGATTTCCATTGTATTTTCCTTGCTGTGTAGTCACACCCTTAGGGCAAAGGTTTAGGGGTGGCTGTCATTTCAGTGTTGGCACCCACAGGTAGCACCCCTGAGTAGAAAAGTTACATATGCACCGCAGTCTGGAAATGAGTGTTTAATTTCCCACCTACAGCTACATGCACACAAATATATGGACCATAAATACAATGAATTTTGCTATCCACTTCAAATAGTGATCATTTATGTTTGTTTGTTTTTTAAAAAAAGATTCATTCATTGAATATGACTTTCTGTTTTCCTGAAAGGTTTTGAAAGCCCTTCCTCAACAAGCATCACGAAACAGTGTTCTACGCAGAAAACTAGGTGTGGCACAGAAGACCAAGTTCGTATGATCAAAGTGGCTTTCAAATGCTGTTCTGATCGAGACTTTTGTAACAGGGATCAGTAATGCAGAAATTGGAAGTAATAAATTGCACTTTCACTACTTTTTCAATGTAACTATCCTAGATATTTCCTTCTTGCTCTGCTATAGGGTGAACAAGAACAAGATCTGGGAACTGAGGGCTGTCACTGACAAATCACTCCATGAATACCTCGTACATTCCTCAAAAACCCACAAATTGGAAACAATCCCATAGCACATGACAACACAACAGTCACATGGAGGGATGCTGGGAGTACAAGGAGAGACACTTTATGAATTGATGGATACCTGTCAGTCCATGTCTTCTACGGCGGTGTGGCATTGCTCTCTTCTCCATCCCACAAGCTTTCCAGTCAACAATGTGGGTTAATGCCACATGGGTTGCTTCAGGTGTGACCTTGGTCTGTTTTGTTTTTTAATGTTAGAGTTCCAACCTAGAAAAGAAGAGAGAATGTCAAGGCAGAACATAGACAAACACAAGCAAAAGCAACCTGTGCTGCTTATATACCACGCCATAAGGCTTAAAGCATTATCTGGGCAATTTGCAATTTAAGTATGCAGGCGACACATCCCTCCCCCCCGGCTCCCACCGTGAGCTGGGTACTTTATTCACTGACCTCAGAAGGATAGAAGGCTGAGTCAAACTTGAGCTGGTTACCTGAGCCCATTAGGATTGAACTCAGGTTGTGGGGGTGGGGGGGTTAGTTTCCCCTCCTCCCAAACACAACCTTTTAATTTTTTTAAATGAACCGGTTTGTGGTTCATGAAAAAAAAATGTTCAGATGGTTTGTGGTTCGTGCTCATCTCTAGTTATAATAATCAGACTTGAGGGGTGTGTGCTTGTGACCTGCTAGGTGTCATTGTACTCCAGTTTCGATCAGCCTTTGACAGCCCATGTGAGAGAAGATGGGACCGCCAGTCCTAAAACTGGAGGGCAACCCTATTTGAAGAAGCAAGTTTGCAAACTGGCAACGTTGGACAGAGAGGGAAAGAGGTGCCAAGGGGGAAGGCTGTGCTCCTTCATCCCACTGCAAATTTCTTCAAAGAGCGAAGTTGGCCTTTCTCATTGAAAAGACCCTTCATTTTCAGAATAACAGCACAATACTGGATCCAGAGGGAAACACTGGCTTGAACAAAGCCATGAGAAAATACATTGAGGAGAAACAGCTCTGTGAAATGGCCTCTTACCTAGTTCGTTTCCTTGAATCTGGTCATGAGTTCTTCAAACATTATCCTGGGAGTCAGTCCTTCTGACCTTTCCATGGCTAAAACGTTTCTCTAAAATCAAGAAAGAATACAACTGTACACAAAACTGAATAGACCGAAACAATGGCAAGACGGTGGCAAAAAAAAAAAAAAACACACATTGAATTGAGGATGCCCCTAAAGGCTTCTTCAAACAGCCTCATTTTTAGCACCCTCTTAAAGGCAAGGAGGGAGAGAGCCACACGCAGCTCCACCGGGAGCCCATTCCATAGGGATGGTGCCACAACCAAGAAGGCCTGGTTTTTGTGGATGTCTTTCTGGCCTGTCTTGGAGTACCAACCCATAGAAGTGTAGCCTCTGCAGCTAGGCTATACCAACCACTCTTCCTCATCGCCCATGCATGTTATTCACCCTTTTGTTTGTGTTACTGCCATTTTTATCCAAATAAATGCACTGTCCAAAGGAGGGGTCCAAGACTCATTAATGGACATCCAAGAGCAAATAACACACTGCTGAGAGTTTGGGAGCCTTCTTTAGTCCAAACACATTAGTGTTTGTACTGTTCTGCACTCCATGTGGATGATGGTGTACTGTTAATGTAGGACAAGCTGTGACATAGCTGGGGTGGAGGTGGGGGTTCAGAACTCAAGGTGGCAAGGTTAAATCAAGGAAACGTGTGCCTGAACCTCCCTAAAGTTCTACAAGACTTTATACACATCCGGGGGTGGTAGTGGAAGATTCAGAAGCTTGTGTTTGTCACTGGTGCCATTATCGCAAAAGAGGATTAAATCCAGAAGGAAACCAAACAGGCATTGACAATCATATCAAAATTCATCTGCGTATCATCGTATAATATATACTAATAATAAATAAAAATAAATAAGTATTTTCATTGTTGCAACATCACCTTATCTGTTTCTACAAGCTTCATTTATCTACATTGATTATGTGTTCTATACACACAAAAATTAAATCCCAAAGATTGAAAACCACAGAATTGACTCATTACACATGTAATAACAGCCCCAAACATTCATAGGAATCTCTTTCCTATGATTCATATGGAATTGCTTGGAAAATATTTCTGGTCTAATTTCTACAATAGACTTCTCCTCCTCCTCCTCCTCCTCCATGCTTGGGGCCAATCCCATAAAATGGGTTCCATTAACATTTTGTGGCAGGGAAAACTCACGAGATCAGGAGGACTGTAATGGGGAGCAAAGGCTTAACGCTCCATTCTCCCCATATAATAGCCCCTCTCTGGATCCCTACAGAAGTGGTTGCTTCTGAAAAAACATCTCTGTGTTTCAAGGCAAATGTTAGGATTAGCAGCCCGTGTCATATGGTCTGCTGTTATACAATGGCAAAAGATTAATCTTCAACTAATGTCCATGAAGAAGCCAAGGCAGATCGCCATGCAGACAGTAATTCTTCTGAATCTACTCAACTGGTCTTACAGGAGATCTTTGTAAATGGACAGTGCATCTGTCCATTTTTTTAAAAAAAAATCAGTGGTGAATTTGTCCACTTTTTGATCAATGACAAGGCAGGACCAGACAATTCCCATTCACCCCCTAGTTGGATGGGTCACCCCAAAAGATTACACAGGTTTGCTTCAGTAGTAGGGAGATTGGCAGAGGAAACCTCAATGAAGCCTCAGTGCAATCCAAATGCTAAGGTTTGCAGAGGGCTCAACACAAGGTGGGGCATCCGAGGCTCAGGCTGCTCCCAGCCATCCAAGTCCTGCCTTCCTCCTGACCAGGGGTAGAAGTCCTCTGGATGTGTGTGTATATGCACTGTTTGCCTGAGTGGGTTTTTTTAAATGGATTGTTATACCTTACTGCTTTGAATGTGTTTTGGCATGGTTCATATTTTTGGTATGGTATTTGTTTGATCCTTTTTAGTATTTGTCTACTAAATGTTAGCTTTTGTATGGTCTCTTATTGATGTAAGCCACCTTGGGTCTTTTTAAGTGGAAAGGCAGGGTAAAAAAGTTTTTAAAAATAAATAAATAAAATAAATAAATGTCAGCACATGCCCACTTGCCGGGCTGCCTAATGCTCTGTGTGTGAGTGTTTGTGAGGATGCCCATATATATGTCCATCTCTGCATGTGTGTGTGTGTGTGTGTGTGTGTGTGTGTGTGTGTGTGTGTGTGTGTTGTGTGTGTGTTGGTGAGACTGCGTGAATGCCCACCTTTCACCTGGCTTGGCTACTGTGTATCCAACCAACGTCTACATGACATAGGCAGCCTGTAAGCAGAGGAGATCACTGGTCAAATCACAGACATCCTGCAGTGCCACCCAGTCATTCAGACTGAACATCGGTGTGATTTCAGTGTCAAGGAAGATGAGGAACCAGGAGGGTTCCCTTGGTCTTATTTTGTAGCTGAATTAATAAATTACACTTTGTGGCTGTAATTCACTACTTATTCAATGTAACTATCCTGGATATTTCCTTCTTGCTCCACAGTACAATGAACAAGAACAAGATGAAAATGAGGTCCTTTTTACCTCAGTCGATAGGAGGGCACAACCAGAAATAACACTAAGCCAGTTGTGGGTATAATTAATGGAAAAGTTTATTTAAATCACAGCAGATAAACAGGGAGTAAGATTCACAATATGAATACACAATAGAGAAGAAATCAAAGGAAAATCAATGAATTTCTAACACAATACAATTCAATGATGAAATGAAAAGTGTAAAATACATCAGATGAAATTATAGTTATGGAAATTCAGCATGTTAGCCCTTTATAACATACTATATTTGCTCCTAACGCCCAGAAGGGTGCCCCATCACTGGAGGTTTTCAAGAAAAGATTGGACAGCCATCTGTCCGGGATGGTATGAGGTCTGGAATGGTATGAAGTCTCCTGCCTTGGGCAGGGGGTTGGACTAGAAGACCTTCAAGGTCCCTTCCAACCCTACGGTGATTCGATGATTCTATGAAGAAAGACATGGTAAATCATTTCTTAGTATGTTCTAATTGGAAAACCCAGAAAGCATCACCAGAACTCAAAACTGACTTGATGCCGCCACCGCTACTGCTTCTCTTTCTCCTCCTCCTCCTCCTCCTCTTCCCTCCTGTAATCCTTCACTGTACAGACCCCCCCAGCTGCTCTTTTCATTAAGGAAGGGATGCTCCAGTTCAAAGAGCAGAAGCTTTAAATTTGATGCAAATTGAAGCTGCTGAGTAAATCAATCTGGATTGAAGACCAGAGTGTGATTTTAAGCACCCGGTCCTAATCTGGTTCAGCCCTCTCCCACCCTGCTGTTTCTTAATGTCTTTGTTTTTCAAAGCAACCTAAGAAGATTAATGGGATGTGTACTTTGGCCAGCAGTTACATAATGGCGAGGCAGCAGATTCAAATCTGGTTGAGACAGTCAGATGACTCATATCGAGAGACAAATTTATCATATCTTTGCTTTAAATTGGCTTTAATCCTATCATCCTTTTTCTTCAGTCAAAAATATGTCAAGATACATAGCTGGGCTCCTTGTTTTCGTACAAGTCTTTCAGTGTGTGTGTGTGTTTGCCACCAACTTCTTGTTATTCCTTTTGTTGTTTCAGTTAAACTTGTTTGGATATTGCAGTGCAAATTTTTACCAAGTGATGTAAAGCACTGGACGTCAGAATGCCCAATTCTTAATTCATTTACCATGAATGTATATGACAGCAGTGCTATTGAGATGATCCATCTAGGGCAAAACTAGGACTCAGCTATAACTCAGTGTCCCCCTTTAGGAAGCTATAACCATGTGTCCCCTTTTAGGGAGGATGGTCCTCCATTTGATGAGCTGCTCTCCTTTTTTGGCATGTATGTCCTCCTTTTTGGTGGCATATAGGTGGCTACCTTACCCCTAAATGTTTTTCCCTGGCTGAATTTCAACCCAATGTTTCCTGATTCCACATCTGATACTCTGCGCACTACATCACACTGGCTACCTGGTGATTTCTTTATTACTACTAATGTGCCATCAATTCAATTCTGACTTTCCAGGGTTTTCAAGGCAGAGAATACTCAGGAGTGGTTTTCTCTTCTTCAGAGAGTGCCCTGGGATGCAGCTTACCTAAGGCCACATGAAGTCTCTAAAACAGGACTTCTGCAAAACTCTTCATCAGCCTAGGCATTGCAATACTGACAAACGGCAAAGGAGAGAAAAAAGTCCCTCATGTCATTGTGATCGTCATTAGCTGTGGCTAAGCTAATATGAATAATGAATTTATGAAGTTACGCCTTTGTGTATAGTAGATGCTTTGATTGGTGAACGTATCTAAACAGTTCTCCCAATTTTTTTAAACATAAAAGGGTTTTTTTTGGGGGGGGTTATTTGTTAAAAAAAAAGATGCAAACCATGCACATTTTTTGGTATGGGAAGAAGGATATGGCATAGCATATCAACTCAATATGAATGTCCAAGGTGAAGTCAGTCCCATGAGTTGATATTCTGAAAACATTCCTCTGAAATAACTGATTGTTGCCTAGCTAGATATTCCAACAAAACTCTCTGCCCTATTTATTGATTGATTTGATTTTAATCCCATCTTTCTCTCAGTGCTAGCCTATGGCCCAAGCAATTGGTTAATGGGAGGGGGGGATTACTACCTTTGCCACCAGGACCTCTCAGTCAAAGACCCATCCTTGAGTGGCAACAGTGTTAGAAACTTCCCTCTCCCTGACCCCTCCACAGAGTCTTTTGTTTTTAAGTCCCAGACCCTCTTCTCTGACTATTTTGTTTCAGCAGCTTCTTTCTCCACTTGATGTTATCTGGTGCAGATGGCCTCAGAGCCCTGCCCAATCAGCTGCCATCCAGAAAGAAGATAAAAGACCAGTTGGCAAACTCCAGAGAAGTCACTTCCTTTTCGTCCATCCTCACAGGCTGTTCGATGGGGTGCAGTTTTTTCCTAGGGATGTGGGGACCACGGAATATTCAGGGCTGGATATTATTAGCTACTTGTGTCATCTTCTACTTCAGTCTAGGAGGTAAGTCTTACTGACCTGAGGTATGGAGAACATAAATATTCCTTTCCCTATTCTACTTAATGTAGGCCAGAAGCTTTCACCACTAGCTGTGCTGGCCAGGATTTCTGGGAGTTGGAGTCCAAGAACATCTGGAGACCCAAGTTCGGGAACCACTGATGTCAGCCTATGTATTACCTCAGGGTAAATTTGGGGTAAAAGGTTCAGTCCCAGGTGGGGTATCTTCCCAAAGCTGGTCCTTCTCTCCCAAACCTGGGCTAAGCTGTGAAGCAGTAATGCAAGACATCCTACATGAAAAAGATGGTGGGCAAAATCTTGCAAGTTACTCCTGCCAGAATGATACAATTGGTTTAAATCTCATTGGCGAACTGCTGCAAGTTAGGAGGTTTGAGTAAGTCTGTGTTCTCTTGCACTGAGCCCTTGGCACACAACAGCAAATGCCTATGGCAACTAGGGAACATTTCATTTCTGAAATTCATATATATATATTAAAAATTAATGTTTTTAAAATTATTTTTAATCTTTATCAATGTTTAATTGGCTTTTAATCTATAGTTTTGTATCATGTTTTAACTTGTAATTGTACAGTTTTAATTATTGTGAGCCACCTTGGGTCCCTGATGAGGAAGAAGGTGGCATAGAAATGGATGAATGAATGAATGAATGAATGAATGAATGAATGAATGAATGAATGAATGAATGAATGAATGAAATCCAGGTGAATAGGACAAAAATTGGATGCAATATGTAAAAGCAGTGGAGCACAGCCTTCTCCAGAAAGGCCCAGGAGGAAATATAAAGAAAACCGATGCCTCTCTTGAATGGGAGGGGAATTTGTTTGAAGACAAGGACAGGCTTTAGTGAAGTAGGGGGTAGGAACAGAGAGACAGAGGGGAATCTTTGCAAGGAATTAGCAAGTCTTTTATAGATCATGGTAGAAACCTAACCATGTCCATTTTGGCATCTCACCTGGAACATTAACTATCCCCTGTAGGACAGCTACTTCTGTGCTAAATCCCACCCCTCCCCAAATTCTGTTGGTGGAATTTCTTCATTTTATAATCCATTGTTTATCTAAGGTTTCTGTTTCCAATTAATTTCCTATTGTTTAGCCTGTTACATACCTATTGAGTTTCTAATCTGAAGAAGGAAGCCCCTGTATCTTAACTCTGAGAGAAGTGCAATTCCCTGAAGGCATTTAGCTTGGTGAACCCAACTTCTGCATTTCAAGCTCAAGGTTTCATCTTGCCCACCCAGCTATTGGGGTGCATTTGTGTTCAAAGCTGGCTTATATGTTGAAAGCTAGTTCAGTGCCACACCTGTTATGGCTTTTGAAGGTAACATTTAGAGTAAAACCTAGTTGGGACCTCAAGATCTCAGAGGCCATTGTTGTATCGGGTAGTTAATTAGTTCGAGAAGAATGGTGGTGTTACTTTCCCAACTCATATCGCATATTAGATTCACTGTAATTTTATGATCTATATAAATGGCAAGCCATATTATGGTTGCTGTTGTTTAGTCGTTAAGTCGTGTCCGACTCTTCGTGACCCCATGGACCAGAGCACGCCAAGCATTCCTGTCTTCCACTGCCTCCCGGAGTTTGGTCAAATTCATGTTGGTAGCTTCGGTGACACTGTCCATCCATCTCGTCCTCTGTCGTCCCCTTCTCCTCTTGCCTTCACATTTTCCCAACATCAGGGTCTTTTCCAGGGAGTCTTCTCTTCTCATGAGATGGCCAAAGTATTGGAGCCTCAGCTTCAGGATCTGTCCTTCCAGTGAGCACTCAGGGTTGATTTCCTTCAAAATGGATAGGTTTGTTCTCCTTGCAGTCCAGGGGACTCTCAGGAGTCTCCTCCAGCACCACAATTCAAAAGCATCAGGATTTTGAGCATAACCTTGCTAGCGTATGAAATGAGTGCAATTGTACGGTAGTTGGAGCATTCTTTGGCGCTGCCCTTCTTTGGGATTGGGATGTAGACTGATCTTTTCCAATCCTCTGGCCACTGCTGAGTTTTCCAAACTTGCTGGCATATTCAGTGTAGCACCTTAACAGCATCATCTTTTAAGATTTTAAATAGTTCAACTGGAATGCCATCACCTCCACTGGCCTTGTTGTTAGCCATGCTTTCTTTTTCTTTTCTTTTTTTAATTAACAACTTGGGATAAGGTAAGGGGTACAGAAGGTAAAGGGGGATATGAGGGAAGAAAAAAGGAGGGGGAGGAGAACACAAAATGTACTGACATCCAATCTATTCATGTTGCAATATCAACTCGACTTTCCGCTTTTCTTCTATTTGATTGCCCTCCAGGTTTTAACTTACATTTATATCCTAGTTTTAATCTATGTTATTCAAGTACTTTCTGGTGACTCAAGCCATTTATATAATAAATCCCATCGTTCAGTTGCCTTTTGTATTGGACAGTCTTTCAACACTTCTGATAAGATATCCATTTCTGCCGCTTCCCGTATCTTCTCAATAAGTTCCTCTTGTTTCGGTATCACCGATTTCTTCCAATTCTTGGCATAAAGAATTCTGGCTGCGGTGACTATATATATAACTAAGTAGTTCTTTGTCTTGTCTATATTGTCTGGTATAATACTCAATAGAAACAGTTCTGGGGTTAGTGGAACCTTACAAATCAATATTTTTTGTAACAAAGTATGTACACCTATCCAAAATTGTTTCACTACTCTGTAAGTCCACCACATATGGTAAAAACTTCCCTCATGTGCTTCACACTTTCAACAAACATTTGACACATCTGTATAAATCTTTGATAATTTTTCCGGAGTCATATGCCACCTGTAAAACATCTTATATATATTCTCCTTGAAATTAACTGATTTTGTGAGCTTTATATTATTTTGCCATATTTGCAACCATTGATCAATATCAATATTATGTCCTATATTTTGTGCCCACATAATCATACATTCTTTGACTATCTCGTCTTGCATTTTAATTTCTAACAAATAATCATACATTTTCTTAATTACTTTATCTTTTGAACCCAGCAGAAGTTTATCAAATATCCTTTGTTCTGGGTAAAAACACTCTATTTTATCTTTTCTATACCTAGATTCCACTTGTGCTCTGGACCACCAGTCTATATATATATATTGTGTCTCTAGCTCTTCTTTAGACCTTATGTCTGGCTCAAGGTCAGCAACCACACTATCTGGGTTGTCCGGGATATCCAGATCTTTCTGGTATAATTCCTCTGTGTATTCTTGCCACCTCTTCTTGATGTCTTCTGCTTCTGTGAGGTCCCTACCATTTTTGTCCTTTATCATGTCCATCTTTGCACAAAATGTTCCTTTAATATCTCCAATTTTCTTGAACAGATCTCTGGTTTTTCCCTTTCTATTCTTTTCCTCTATTTCTTTGCACTGTTCATTTAAGAAGGCCCTCTTGTCTCTCCTTGCTATTCTTTGGAAGTCTGCATTCAATTTTCTGTAACTTTCCCTATCTCCCTTGCATTTTGTTTCCCTTCTCTTCTCTGCTATTTGTAAGGCCTCGTTGGACAGCCACTTTGCTTTCTTGCATTTCCTTTTCTTTGGGATGGTTTTTGTTGCTGCCTCCTGTACAATGGTACGAGCCTCCATCCATAGTTCTTCCGTCACTCTGTCCACCAAATCTTGTTCCTTAAATCTGTTCTTCACTTCCACTGTGTATTCATAAGGGATTTGGTTTAGATTCTACCTGACTAGCCCAGTGGTTTTTCCTACTTTCTTCAGTTTAAGCTTGAGTTTTGCTATAAGAAGCTGATGATCAGAGCCACAATCAGCTCCAGGTCTTGTTTTTGCTGACTGTATAGAGCTTCTCCATCTTTGGCTGCAGAGAATATAATCAATCTGATTTTGGTATTGCCCATCTGGCGATGTCCATGTGTAGAGTCGCCTCTTGTGTTGTTGGAAAAGAGTGTTTGTGATGACCAGCTTGTTCTCTTGACAAAATTCTATTAGCCTTTGCCCTGCTTTGTTTTGAACTCCAAGGCCAAACTTACCTGTTGTTCCTTTTATCTCTTGACTCCCTACTTTAGCATTCCAGTCCCCTATAATGAGAAGAACATCTTTCTTTGGTGTCAGTTCTAGAAGGTGTTGTAAGTCTTCATAGAATTGGTCAATTTCAGCCTCTTCAGCATCGGTGGTTGGTGCATAAACGTGGATTACTGTGATGTTGAAAGGTCTGTCTTGGATTCGTCTTGAAATCATTCTATCATTTTTGAGGTTGTATCCCAGTACAGCTTCTCCCACTCTTTTGTTGACTATGAGGGCTACTCCATTTCTTCTACGGGATTCTTGCCCACAATAGTAGATATGGTAATCGTCTGAATTGAATTCGCCCATTCCCTTCCATTTTAGTTCACTGACGCCCAGGATGTCTATGCTTATTCTTGCCATTTCCTGTTTGACCACATCCAGCTTACCAAGGTTCATAGATCTTACATTCCAGGTTCCTATGCAGTATTTTTCTTTGCAGCATCGGACTTTCCTTTCACTTCCAGGCACGTCCGCAGCTGAGCGTCCTTTCGGCTGTGGCCCAACCACTTCATTAGCTCTGGAGCTACTTTTATTTGTCCTCCGCTCTTCCTCAGTAGCATGTGGGACGCCTTCCGACCTGTGGGGCTCATCTTCCAGTGTCATATCTTTTAGCCTTTTGTTTCTGTCCATGGGGTTTTCTTGGCAAAGATACTGGAGTGGCTTGCCAGTTCCTGCTCCAGGTGGATCGCGTTTAGTCAGAACTCTCCACTATGACCTGTCCGTCTTGGGTGTCCCTGCACGGCATAGCCCATAGCTTCTCTGAATTACTCAAGCCCCTTCGCCACGACAAGGCAGCAATCCATGAAGGGGCATATTATGGTAAGTTAAGATAATTCTTATTGTGCAACTGTATAATATTGATTTGATGGTAAGTCCATTCAGGCTGGATAGGGTTTACCTCTGAGTAGATATATGTAGAGTACTCCATGTGATGTAGTGGACAGAGTGATGGCCTAGGACTCAGGAGACCTGGGTTCAAATCCCCAATTAGCCATGGAAACTCACGGGGTGGTGGTGGTGGTGGTAATCATTGGCACTAGTAAAACTCCGTAAACATCTTACTTACCTTGAAAACCCTGTTAGGGTCACTATAATTCAGGTGCAACTTGATGGCACATAACACGCACACAGGCCTCTGTCAGGTTGGTCTCTAAGATGGGATGTTTGCAAGGAATTTTAAAACTATTTGCTCTTTTTCAGGAGATGCTATAAAATGCCAAAGCTGCATTCGTCAGCACTGGGACAAAGCATGTCTTCCTATTCAGAACATATGTGAAATTGCCAGTGCAACAGCTGTCTGCGGCGTCAAGAAGCACACTAAGTATAGTAAGTTCAGGTTGCAGTCCTGTGCGCATTTTTTTTCAGAGTAAAGCCTGAACTTGGAGAGATGGGTAGACTTGCACTGCGCTCTCTGTCTCCTTCCACTGCCTAGGCTATTCCCCCTTCTGCATGGCCCTTAGGTTGCTCTGTGATGTGACCATTACATTTCTCAGCTACATGGCTTTTGCAGGGAAAAGAGTCTGTCTCTTTGGCTATGCAAATCTCCCCTTTTATTCTATAACCATTGATTCTTTGGAGAAAGAATAGCAGTCATTGTCTTAAAGGGCTCTGTGGGGAACAGATCCCCTTTGGGTGGACTCAGAAGAACCCAAGGTGGGAGGGTCCACCTCCATCTGCTCTCAGTGCTGACATACATCACTAATATGCTTCTCTGGAGTCAATTCACACACAATGATAGAAACTCCTTGTACAAACACACATGTGTGCACACATTCAATTGAATGTCATCCATGCACACAAAAGGTGTACGCTGTGGATCTTCTGAAATGCAAATGTGATGAAGTGTTGATGGTAGACCTTTCCAGCTGTGACACAATCTGCCCTTACAAATAAATTCCAAATAGCCAAGCCTGATGCATCTTTAGTGAGCACCATAATTCTATGTATATCTATTTTTCTATAATTCTATTTTTTCTCCTGGGAAAATGACATGTATCTGGCTATCTCAGGCCTTTTTGGGCAGCAGCCAGCAAATCCCACATGGTCAGGAGCCACTTTTCCATACTGCCATCTTCTTGAGGAGCCTTGTGATGCAGTGGTTAAACTGCAGTTCTGCAGTCAGAACTCTGCTCATGACTCAGGTTCAGTCCCAGGTAGTTGGCTCAAGGTTCACTAAGCCTTCCATCCTTCCAAGGTCAGTAAATTGAGTACCCAGCAATGCGTAGCTTGCATAATTAAACTGTAAACCACCCAGAAAGTGCTTTAACCACTATGGGGTGGTATATAAGTAGCACACTTTGCTTTTTGTTTTGAGGGTCATACATCCAAAGAAGTTGAAGGAAAAAAGCAGAACCTAACACTTTTTTTCAATAGAAATCTATTACACAGAGAGAATTAGGAAATGGCTGTGTCGTTCAGGATTACACAAATACAAGAGTAAGATATTACCTTTGTTGAACCACTTTAAAAAAAAAAAAACACAAACTGCAAGCTTTCATGGCTAAAATCCCAGTTCCTAAGGCTTTGCTCCATTCCTTCATTGAAAATGCAGAAAAAATGTAGGTCAGAGTCCCAAAAATTCATGGCAGACACACACACACAAACTCTTCTGTATTGCATATATACTGAATTTTCTTATAATCAAATTTCTTAATATTAAGAAATAAAATTTCCTCCACTGTCCTACTCTGACTTAAGTACTATTTTGCAAAAATCAATGTTAATTTGTTAAAGTTATCTCCTCATTCCTAACTGGGAATTAAAGATTAATTAAAATTAGTAAAATATTATTCTAAATTTAGTATTGAATGGGTTTAATTACTTGTAAAATCAATTAATTGTAACATGTTAAATCAGCTTTGAAAACCATGTATTTTAAATTTGCTTGTTGCAATAGAATCAAGAGAAGGAACTCCAATTGGCTGTTTAAATAATAATTATATTGTTTCCAGTCTGAATAATAGAAGGTTAAATAGTTTTTGAATAAATACTTTTAAGATTTAACAGAACTGCTCACACAATTTGGGGAGAAATAAAGGTTTCCTTTTTTCAGTAAACACTGGGAAGGAAATAAATAATAATTGCATGCCGTAGCGTCAAAAGGCTTGCAGTAAATCTTACTGAAAGATTCAACCAAACTTGCTGCCAAATTTTTGTTGCATCTATGAAGAAGGGTTTTTTAAAAAGCCAAATTCTGCGGAGCACTTGGTAGTCTCTGAGGCTGCCCAAAAGAATTTGGAATCATCCTTCACTCACCCTGTCTTAGGGGAAAGGGTGCATGAGGCTGCACAAGCAAATGCTTTTTCTATCCTCTGTATTTCTCGTATCTATTTAAGACAATTATATTTACAGACTAGGACCAATGTATTTTGTAATGATAGTTAGCTCAAATTCAGACTACTTCTCTATGTCTTGTGTTTTTAAAATTGTCCGGTATTGATGCACATGGATATTAAAGTTAATGCAAAGCCGTTTCATTTTCAGAAGCAGACGGGAAAGTTTTATCGGTGGCAAAGTGGAAGGACTGTTATGTGGACAAAACTGACTGTGAGAACAAGTTGAAATTATCATATGATCCAAAAACAATGGAAATCAGATGCTGTTCCAATGAGGACTTTTGCAATGGCAACGTGTAGTTGGAGTTAAGGCCAGTGTAACACAGAAGGACTATTGATCTAACAACCCTGGACCTTGTCTTCTTTCTCCTGACTTTGTCCTGAGGAAGGCATAATATGTATATGTATAATTTCAGACTTTTTACTTGGCATTGCTTCTCTCTGATTCTTTGTCTAAATCATCCCATTTTAAGCTCCCCTCCCCAATAAAAGAACCACATGAACATTCATGCATTTATGACTTCAGTCACTGTCTTACTTTGTAAAAATGGTAGAAAATGTAACGCTTTTCAGGGCTCCATGACGGCACAAGAACCTGCCAATTGGTGCCTTCTACAACTTTGCAGAAGTGCTCCCACCCCCTTGAACCTCAGCTTTTTCAACAAAGATTGTTGGAATAACAAGAACACTGCTCCAGACTTGGCACTGCTTCATTTTTTCATTTTATTTTAGCTTTGTATTGCAAGCAATATTAGAAAAGATAGAAGAGGTGAATCTCAACCTGTAATGTATCAAAGCACAAATGTATTTATTTGCTATTCAAAAAAATAAAAGCCATGATGAATGTTGTCCTGAAATATACTATTCCAATATAATAAAATCTATTTCTCAACATATCTGTTTGTAATCTCTTTATTCAAGAGGTGGGTTAAGTTGGAAATCATGGTGCCAAAGTACATTCAAGGTGAGTAAAAACAGAAAACTTTGGTGATTTGAATGGGATGCATCCCCACTACAATTCTCAGGAAATTCCCAAGCCAGTGTGTGCACTCACCCCCAAGAATCATGAGAAGAACACTTTTGGACCAGGGAGTAATGGACTGTGGTTATGGTTTGGCTTACATTGCAAACAGGCTTTTAGCCTATGAGTCTTACTGAAGTGAGGAGGAATTAAAGAACCTCGTAATGAGGGTGAAAGAGGAGAGTGCAAAAAATGGTCTGAAGCTCAACATCAAAAAAACTAAGATCATGGCCACTGGTCCCATCACCTCCTGGCAAATAGAAGGGGAAGATATGGAGGCAGTGACAGATTTTACTTTCTTGGGCTCCATGATCACTGCAGATGGTGACAGCAGCCACAAAATTAAAAGACACCTGCTTCTTGGGAGAAAAGCGATGACAAACCTCGACAGCATCTTAAAAAGCAGAGACATCACCTTGCTGACAAAGCTCCGCATAGTCAAAGCTATGGTTTTTCCAGTAGCGATGTATGGAAGTGAGAGCTGGACCATAAAGAAGGCTGACCGCCGAAGAATTGATGCTTTTGAATTGTGGTGCTGGAGGAGGCTCTTGAAAGTCCCCTGGACTGCAAGGAGAACAAACCTATCCATTCTAAAGGAAATCAACCCTGAGTGCTCACTGGAAGGACAGATCCTGAAGCTGAGGCTCCAATACTTTGGCCATCTCATGAGAAGAGAAGACTCCCTGGAAAAGACCCTGATGTTAGGAAAGTGTGAAGGCAAGAGGAGAAGGGGACGACAGAGGATGCGATGGTTAGACAGTGTCACCGAAACTACCAACATGAATTTAACCCAACTCCGGGAGGCAGTGGAAGACAGGAGGGCCTGGCGTACTCTGGTCCATGGGGTCACGAAGAGTCGGACACGACTAAACGACTAAACAACAACAACAACTTACTGAAATGATTTTCTTATGGAATGAGTAACATTTTTTTAGTTACTCTAAGATAGTATTTTTCAACAACCTTTTAAGAGGGATTTGAACAAAAAGGTTTCAAGTCATGCCCTTCTATGTATTCTTCTTAAGGTGTGGTTTAGGTATCTGGCTGCAGAACCAGAAGCTGGGAGTTTGATTCCCCACTGTGCTTCCTGCAAGTAGAGCCAGCCTGTGTGGCCTTGGGCAAGCTGCACAGTCCGAGGGCACCCCCCAGAAGATGGGAATGGTAAAACATTTCTGAGTACAGTACTTTCTACCTAGAAAATCCTGAAAGGGAACACTGAAGTTGGAATGGACTTCACAGCATATTGTTGTTGTTGTAGTAATTTTTTGCACACACACTCAAAATTAAGAGCAATAGAAAGAAACACAATTGTTTTTTGAACACTATAATGAGTGAAGGGAAAGATGTACTTTTAAAATACAACATGTTAAGCTCTGCTGTAACTCCTCTATTGTTGAGGGACTTCCATGTTATCTCTCTTACAGGAAAATAAAGGTCAATGTTTTTCTTTTCTTCTCTTTCTTTTGCTTCTTTTAAAAAATATTGGTATACTTAACAAATATGCAGTTCTGCCTCTCGATCCTTCAGCACTACTTCTTGGCGGGGGGAGTGGGAGTAAAGAAATAATGGCAGAATATTTCTGATCCTAGAATGTATTTCCTGGCATTGTCGGGAGAAGCTTTGATCACCACTCTGAACAGTGGCAGCCCTGATTTGTTTGAAGATCTTAAGTGTTCCTACTCAGGGACAACTGATACATGACATTAATCATGTAAAATGCACAGGGAGACAATGTGGCTCACATTCCATTTTGTGGGACAGAGAGTTAAAGCACCCTGCCCTAGTCTGGTGTGGACCCTTCCTCCTAGACTGTTTCAACATCATTGTTTTCAAGAGCAAATAATGTGATTAAGGACAAAAAGACTTTGGCCCACTGTTACATAACAGCAGGATATTCATTGGAGTTAAGATTAATGTCTTAACCAGAAGACGGATGTCTTAGAAAAGGAGATACAGCTTTGTGTTGAGAGACCCCCCTTTTTTCTTTTGCAATAACCATATATTAGATTTGTTTTTAAGCACATCAACACTTTTCTTTGGTGAAACAGATTTCAATATCTTTAATGGTTCTCTGTCCCCACACCGTTCCTCTTGTGAAGGATTTTGACAAACCCATGGTGTGGTTTTCACTACACCTGTTGGGATGTGTCAATGTAGATCTGTATAAATTGATGGACAACTGGACCCCCTCATCCTCCTCAGACCAGGCAGCTGCCCATACCTCCTATCTCTCCCAAACCTTATCAAAGTTCTGTACCCAGAGTTTGTGGTACAAAACTATACAAAATTGGAGAAAGATGTTGTTGTTGTTTGTTGTTGTTTAGTCATTTAGTCGTGTCCGATTCTTCGTGACCCCATGGACCAGAGCACTCCAGGCCCTCCTGTCTTCCACTGCCTCCTGAAGTTGGGTCAAATTCATGTTGGTAGCTTCGATGACACTGTCCAGCCATCTCGTCCTCTGTCGCCCCCTTCTCCTCTTGCCTTCACACTTTCCTAACATCAGGGTCTTTTCCAGGGAGTCTTCTCTTCTCATGAGATGGCCAAAGTATTGGAGCCTCAGCTACAGGATCTGTCCTTCCAGTGAACACTCAGGGTTGATTTCCTTCAAAGATGTACAGTGGTGCTAATTCCTGTTATGTAATTGCTGCATGCAGCAACAGATTTATATACTAACTAAGTAAACTTTGGCTACTTTGGTCAATTAATTAGTCAATAATTTTTTAAAATAGGCTTTTTGATAGTGTCATGGGGCCTCCTAAATGTTGCATAGCTTAAGGCTTCAGGATGTTTTAATCCAGCTCCTTTTTGTGGGGCAGATCTGATGTTGTTTTCTTAAAGTTCTTCTCGCTTAGCCATTTTTTTCCAGCAGCTTAATTTCCCCCCTTTCCCTCCCAAGATGACTAGAGGCTTTTCCATCCAAACCCTACATTCCATCCAAATTCCTCCAGTGGGCCACAGCTAGGGAATAATAACAGTTCTTTGCAGAAATTGGGAACCTCTGCTACTTTTTGAAGCTTCATCCTGACGCATCCCTCATCTCTCTGCTAGTACGAGCCTTTCTCCTCGTCCTTTTCATCACTACTCTCATGTCTTTCTTAGCTGTAGAAAGGCCTGAAAAGGCGAGAACCACATGGAGGTTGAGTTGGAAGGATCTCAGGATGCAAATCTAGGCCGCTCACTAGCCTTTTGCTTCTTCCAGAAACTTGCATTTCACCTCCATCAACTCAGCTTACCCCGTAGCAAAAGGAGTGATGTGAAAAGGATGAGAGGGGCACATTTCAGTATGAAGAGAGAGGAAGAGAGCAGAGGGAAGAAGGAGCCAGTCTTTCTGTGTGTAAAGGTGTAGAAAAGAAGGCACACCTCGTGAAGCAATGGGAGGACGAAGGGCAACGAGAATCTCGCAGCCTCGCATGCTCGTTTGCATATTGTATTTGCCTATTGTACAGCATGATAATGTTTTGTTGCAACTGCTGGGGCAAGTTAAAGAGCAAACTAGGGTTCGGTCACTTGTGTCTTGGCATCAGTATGCTTACCCCGTAAAGAGTACGGCTGGGTTCAGCTCATCGTGCAATGACCTCTAAAAGCAAAAAGGTCATATAGTTGGACGGAGATAAAGGGAGGAGGAGGGAGGTTAGACCTGGTTGGTTTTGGTTTTTTCCCTGCTGTTAGAAGCAGACGGGATGGTGCTGGAATAAAGGATTGCCTGGCGATGAGCTGAATTCATACCGTGAGGAAAAGCTGAAGAGCCACATGCTGCCTTCCAGGAGACGAGCCAACCTGTGTACCCTTGGGTAAGTTGCACAGTCCCAGGGCTGCCCTCCCCCGAAGTAAGGAATGGTAAACCACTTCTGAGTACTCTGTATCTAGGAAACCTTAAGAAATGTCACCAGAAGTTGGTATCAGCTTGAAGGCATGACTGACATGACTCTCAAGAGGAGAATTTTTAAAACTCCTTCCTGGCCAAACAAGAAGCCTGCTAATTGTGTGTGGTTACATGTCTAGTCAAGCGCCTTGTCTGAATGCTGAGAGCAACAGCGGCTTCTGCAGATGGAGCTCTATGTGTTTTAAATTAGTGAAGAGAATACTGGCCAAACTGTTGTGGCACCTTGAGGTCACATATTTATTGTCATATAATGTTTTGTGGATGTACTCAATGTAATGTAGTGGATAGAGTGATGGACTACGACTCTGGAGAACCAGGATTTGAATCCTGACTTGGCCATGGAAATTCTGTGGGAGTGGAACTGGTAAAAACACTCCTTAAATATCTCACTTCCCTTTAGGGTCGCTATAAGTTGGTTCCAGCTTGATGCCACATAATTAATTAATATCTTAAGGGCCAGAATTCACTTCATCAAAGTGCAGGAACTGAAATAATCTGTGGCACGTGAAGACTTGTGCCATACATTTTTAACCCTTTCCTGCATAAGAAAATTCTGTGCAGGTATTATAATTATAATTATCCTGCACTGCTCAACATTTTTTTTCCATAAAAAAATGACCATGAAACATCTGAGAAATCCCAGTAGGTTCCCTGGATGATTTCTCAGGAAAATAATTTTCTGCAGGGAAATGTCGCTACGAGAAGGCAAGAGTGATTCATTCCCTCCTACTTCCAGTTTCTCTCTGAGAATGAAAGGCTTCAAGGTTCACAACCGCACCCACAAGGCTCTTTCTTGTTGCTGCAGATTGAAAGGGCTGGAAATTCTGGAAATAATACCAGGCTCCCCTCTAGTGGCTGCTGCTGGCTCTTACTTACCGTGAGAGAAATGGCTCCTTCCTTCACCCTGTGCTAGGGATTCTCCCAGGGGGCTGCCAACACTACGAATCAAAAGCAATGGTGTGGCAATTTCAGATTTTCCCTGGCAAGAACCCAGCAGTACAAAATGTGAGATAGATTGGTTCTCTCTAATGCACACATCCTCATAGAACAGCAGGCAGAGCACCAAGAGTTTTGTTTCAGTTCCAAAGCATTTTTCTTCTTGCACGTTTCTTTCGAAGTGCCTCTGTGATCGTGCCAGTGACTCATCAACAGGACCATCCTAAGGTATTTTGCTTTGGCTCCTGAAGCAGGAAATCTTATGAGCATCTTCATCCACCCTTGACAGTCAAAATAGTAAAAACACAATTATTACGAACTATATAATGAACAGACTGTGTTGTTGTTATGTGCTGTCAAGTCAGAACTAAATTATAGTTCTGCTAATGAGTTTTTAAATGAGGCATTTAAAGAGTGGTTTTACAAGTTCCACATCTCCCCCCCCCCCCCCAATGAGTTTCCAGGGCAGAGCTTGGGAATCAAACCCAGGTCTCCAGCACCCTGTGTGCCCTGTGTTAATATTACAGCTTAAGAAACAGTTGTCCGAAGTCACCCTCATTGTTAAGAGAGGAATGAGAGCCAACCGTAATTTTCTGTCACTCCCAGGCATACTAAGAGTCATGTCCAGCGATGGGGAAGCTCACAGAGACACTTTTGTCTCATTAAGCACAATAGGTGTGCAGTTATTAAACCATAGCACATTACAAAGTACATAAAGAAGGGAGCAGGATTATGGCCTCTGACCCTAGTCACCTCTTCATTTGCATCGATTTTTGATGCAGTTCCTGTATATACTGTTAGAAGTTTTATAGGTTCTATTAGGAAGTATGAATATTATCAGGAAGAAGTTCATCAGGAGGGCTTTAAACTGAAATTGGAAGGGCAAGAGAGATGCAAACCCAGAGACAAAGACACTCGGCGGCTTGTGCACAGTTAGAGGAACAGAGCAAACAGCTCTAAGGGGGCCCAAAATTAGTTTTCATGACTGGAATGCAGGAACTGAAGGATATAAATTGATCAAAAAGAAAAAGAGACACTAAAAGCAACAAACAGCATTCTTCAGGTATGTGTGTAGCAAAAGAAAGAGAAAAGAAATAGTGACTCAGCTACTCAGTGGGGACAGGAACATGATAACAGACGACCAAGGCAAGGCAAAAGTACTCAATTCCTACTTTAGCTTGGTCTGGCAAATATGAAATAGAAGAGGAGTAGAAGGGATGAATAGTCAATGAAAGCCTTATTGCTTTGAATGGGTTCAAATTTCCAAGGCCAGGAAAATTGCATCGATTAAGGGAACTGGCTGGATAACTCTCAGAACCACTTGTCTATTATTTTCTTGAAATCATGGAGGATGGATGAAGTGTCGGATGAATGGACAAGGGCTAACATTATCCCTGTCTTCAAAAAGGACAAAAAGGAGGAACCTGGACACTACAGACCACATAAATGCAGTTCTTATTGCCAGTGTGACTGCAGCCTTACTGTAACAGTTATAATTATAATAATTTGCTCATCAGCAAGTTTATATTGCAATGCTTCTGGAAGCGAAGGATTGGCCAGCTACATGCCGTTGGCCAGGGGACACCCGAGTGTACTTGCAAGGCCTTCCCGCTATTTGGTGAAGCTCCTTCTATGCCCCTGTTGTTGTTTAGTCGTTAAGTCGTGTCCGACTCTTCGTGACCCCATGGACCAGAGTATGCCAGGCCCTCCTGTCTTCCACTGCCTCCCGGAGTTGGGTCAAATTCATGTTTGTCATGCTTCGATGACACTGTCCAACCATCTCGTCCTCTGTCGTCCCCTTCTCCTCTTGCCTTCACACTTTCCCAACATCAGGGTCCTTTCCAGGGAGTCTTCTCTTCTCATGAGATGGCCAAAGTATTGGAGCCTCAGCTTCAGGATCTGTCCTTCCAGTGAGCACTCAGGGTTGATTTCTTTCAAAATGGATAGGTTTGTTCTCTTTGCAGTCCAGGGGACTCTCAAGAGTCTCCTCCAGCACCACAATTCAAAAGCATCAATTCTTCGGCGGTCAGTCTTCTTTATGGTCCAGCTCTCACTTCCATACATCGCTACTGGAAAAACCATAGCTTTGACTATGTGGACCTTTGTCGGCAAGGTGATGTCTCTGCTTTTTAAGATGCTGTCTAGGTTCGTCGTCGCTTTCCTCCCAAGAAGCAGGCGTCTTTTAATTTCGTGGCTGCTGTCACCATCTGCAGTGATCATGGAGCCCAAGAAGGTAAAATCTGTCACTGCCTCCATATCTTCCCCTTCTATTTGCCAGGAGGTGATGGGACCAGTGGCCATGATCTTAGTTTTTTTGATGTTGAGCTTCAGACCATTTTTTGCACTCTCCTTTTTCACCCTCATTACGAGGTTCTTTAATTCCTCCTCACTTTCTGCCATCAGAGTGGTATCATCTGCATATCTGAGGTTGTGGATATTTCTTCCGGCAATCTTAATTCTGGCTTGGGATTCATCCAGTCCAGCCTTTCGCATGATGTATTCTGCATATAAGTTAAATAAGCAGGGAGACAATATACAGCCTTGTCGTACTCCTTTCCCAATTTTGAACCAATCACTTGTTCCATATCCAGTTCTAACTGTTGCTTCCTGTCCCACATACAGATTTCTCAGGAGATAGATAAGGTGGTCAGGCACTCCCATTTCTTTAAGAACTTGCCATAGTTTGTTGTGATCAACACAGTCAAAGGCTTTTGCGTAGTCAATGAAGCAGAAGTAGATGTTTTTCTGGAAATCTCTGGCTTTCTCCATAATCCAGCGCATGTTAGCAATTTGGTCTCAAGTTCCTCCGCCCCTTCGAAATCCAGCTTGTACTTCTGGGAGTTCTCGGTCCACATACTGCTGAAACCTACCTTGTAGGATTTTGAGCATAACCTTGCTAGCGTGTGAAATGAGTGCAATTGTACGGTAGCTGGAGCATTCTTTGGCACTGCCCTTCTTTGGGATTGGGATGTAGACTGATCTTTTCCAATCCTCTGGCCACTGCTGAGTTTTCCAAACTTGCTGGCATATTGAGTGTAGCACCTTAACATCGTCATCTTTTAAGATTTTAAAGAGTTCAACTGGAATGCCATCACCTCCACTGGCCTTGTTGTTAGCCATGCTTTCTAAGGCCCACTTGACTTCGCTCTCCAGGATGTCTGGCTCAAGGTCAGCAACCACACTATCTGGGTTGTCCGGGACATCCAGATCTTTCTGGTATAGTTCCTCTGTGTATTCTTGCCACCTCTTCTTGATGTCTTCTGCTTCTGTGAGGTCCCTGCCATTTTTGTCCTTTATCATGTCCATCTTTGCACAAAATGTTCCTTTAATATCTCCAATTTTCTTGAACAGATCTCTGGTTTTTCCCTTTCTATTCTTTTCCTCTGTTTCTTTGCACTGTTCATTTAAGAAGGCCCTCTTCTCTCTCCTTGCTATTCTTTGGAAGTCAGCATTCAATTTTCTGTAACTTTCCCTATCTCCCTTGCATTTTGTTTCCCTTCTCTTCTCTGCTATTTGTAAGGCCTCGTTGGACAGCCACTTTGCTTTCTTGCATTTCCTTTTCTTCGGGATGGTTTTTGTTGCTGCCTCCTGTACAATGTTACGGGCCTCCATCCATAGTTCTTCAGGCACTCTGTCCACCAAATCGAGTTCCTTAAATCTGTTCTTCACTTCCACTGTGTATTCATAAGGGATTTGGTTTAGATTATACCTGACTAGCCCAGTGGTTTTTCCTACTTTCTTCAGTTTAAGCTTGAGTTTTGCTATAAGAAGCTGATGATCAGAGCCACAATCAGCTCCAGGTCTTGTTTTTGATGACTGTATCGAGCTTCTCCATCTTTGGCTGCAAATAATATAATCAATCTGATTTCGGTACTGCCCATCTGGTGATGTCCATGTGTAGAGTTGCCTCTTGTGTTTTTGGAAAAGAGTGTTTGTGATGACCAGCTTGTTCTCTTGACAAAACTCTATTAGCCTTTGCCCTGCTTCGTTTTGAACTCCAAGGCCAAACTTACCTGTTGTTCCTTTTATCTCTTGACTCCCTACTTTAGCATTCCAGTCCCCTATAATGAGAAGAACATCTTTCTTTGGTGTCAGTTCTAGAAGGTGTTTTAAGTCTTCATAGAATTGGTCACTTTCAGCCTCTTCAGCATCGGTGGTTGGTGCATAAACTTGGATGACTGTGATGTTGAAAAGTCTGCCTTGGATTCGTATTGAAATCATTCTATCATTTTTGAGATTGTATCCCAGTACAGCTTTTCCCACTCTTTTGTTGACTATGAGGGCTACTCCATTTCTTCTACGGGATTCTTGCCCACAATAGTAGATATGGTAATCATCTGAATTGAATTCGCCCATTCCCATCCATTTTAGTTCACTGACGCCCAGGATGTCAATGTTTATTCTTGCCATCTCCTGTTTGACCACATCCAGTTTACCAAGGTTCATAGATCTTACATTCCAGGTTCCTATGCAGTATTTTTCTTTGCAGCATCGGACTTTCCTTTCACTTCCAGGCGCGTCCGCAACTGAGCGTCGTTTCGGCTTTGGCCCAACCACTTCATTAGCACTGGAGCTACTTGTACTTGTCCTCCACTCTTCCTCAGTAGCATGTTGGATGCCTTCCGACCTGAGGGGCTCATCTTCCAGCATCATATCTTTTAGCCTTTTGTTTCTGTTCATGGGGTTTTCTTGGCAAAGATACTGGAGTGGCTTGCCAGTTCCTGCTCCAGGTGGATCGCGTTTAGTCAGAACTCTCCACTATGACCTGTCCGTCTTGGGTATCCCTGCACGGCATAGCCCATAGCTTCTCTGAATTACTCAAGCCCCTTCGCCACGACAAGGCAGCAATCCATGAAGGAGTCTATGCCCCTACCCCAAAGCATTTGGGCGTCACTCTGGACCGAACATTGTCTAAGCACCAAGCAGAAAGTTGCCACCAGAAATACTTTTTCTGTGACTGTGGAGAAATTCAATCAATGCAACACTTATGTACGTACAATTTATGCCCTACCATGTGTACAAATAAAGATCTAGCAAATGGCTGAGATAAGTCTGTTGCAGTAGCCTGATTCTGGTCTAATTATGGTCTAATTATCTTAACATTTTAATTTGTTTTTAGATTTTACTTATATTTCATCTACATCCAGAATTTTAAATTGTGCAACACCCTTAATCTGAATAAAGAAAAGAACTATAACAGTAACTCTTTGGGAGGCAGGGATTAAATTTGGCAGTGAACTGTACAAGCAGACTTTTTAAAGTCTTGGTTTTGAGGAGAGGCATGTCATTTGAACTGTCCTTTCGGGCAGCAAAAAGTCCGGGGTCAGCCCTGTTGACACAAGGAGGGGAAAGAGAGAAGTTATCTTTCTAGTCCATGATGTCTCCACAAACAGTATCCAAAAAGTGCCCATGCTGTCTGAGTTCCCATTTCCCCCACTGGGCAGTTCCTGCAAGTGGTGGGTGTCTATAGGTGGGGTGGGGTGGGGGTCGGAATGGCCGTTTCCCAGCCCCAGAGCGCTCCAGATTAGCTTCTGGGAAGGTGGGAATTTCCCTGCAACACAATTGTTGCTGGAAACAGGCACTGGGATTCCAAAGGCAGATGAGGAACAGCGGCACCAGGATTGCTCAATAAAAGCCCAGCTTCCTGGAACAAAAAGAAATTTTGGAGAGCAGACAAATTTGCATGCAAGGTGCTGCTGTGTCACACGCTGGCCTTCCTTTTGCCAACTTCTGCCCACCATGAGTGACAGACATGTCTCCTGGCTAACATAGTAAGCTATAACAATAATTACAGGGACTCCGGCAGAGATTTGCCACAGCCTCACTTCCTGAGGTCCAGCTAGAGGAGATCTCAGAGACCAAGCCTAGCATTTGAAAGAGAACAAGCGTGTGGCTCTCAGTGACTCTGATCTACTCTTAGATTATCTTCAACTGTTCATCCCACCACCTAGTGAGTTTCCACAGCAAAGTAGGAATTCGAACCCTGTTCTCCTAAACCCTAGTCCTTCCCACTATCCACCACACCACACTTGCTGACGAGGATGTCCTTGTATACTTTATTTAAAAAGAGTTGGTTAAACATGCACATTAACATCAAACAACAACATAAGACAACATGAATGTTATACATTAAGCATACATAACATCCCTCTTCTGGGCATTTTTCCTCATATTTTCTCAGGATGAAATGATCATCATCATCTTAGAATAGATGATAAAATAATGTAGGAATGTCCTATCTGCCCATCAGTGAAATACCAGTAAGGGACATGCATTGAAAGGAGATGATGAATACCAAAGAGCAGCATGCCGAGTGAGTGTAGAGTCAAAGGTCAACACACTGACGTGTGCTTCTGAATATTTAGACATGTACCACTGAGCAGGACCAGAAAAGTTATTTTAAGAATGCATTTTATCTATTTCTTTCTTATTTGTCTTCCTTGTTTTTCTTCCAATGAGCCTAAAACATTGAATGTGGCTTTCTTTTTCTCTGTTTGAGAGATCAGGCTGAGAGTGTGTGATGGTTCTAAACTCATGCGTTGAGTTTCCTAATTGAGTGGGGATTTGGAACTCTGGCCTCTTGGGTCCCAGGCCAACATTCCAACCACTACACCACACTGACTGTTTGAAAATTGTCGCCATAAAAGCAACTAACTACTTTTGAGAGGCCTTCAGACTGTAACTGTGGCAGCTTACTTTTAAGAAGTACTTTTTTTCAAGCTCCGGGGGCATCCCATTTCTTCACTCACATGGCCATTCTCCAGCCCCTAGTAAGGGCATAGTCAGTGGTGTGCAAGGAGCAGAAAAATCCAACTCTCCCATGCATGGTCAGATTCTATAATAAATTGGCAGTAAGGTTTCCATGAGCCCCCCTATAGATCAGTCTTTTGGAGCACCCAGGGGCCAGGAGTTCAAATCCCCAAATGATTGCAGCTGGTTCCTTCCTGTGAAAGGAACCAGCTGCAATGATTTATTATTTTATTTATTTATTAAATTTGTATACTGCTCCATTAGTACAGTGCACTATTCTGGGTGGCTTACAGTCAGCTAAAAATGCAATAAATGATGTTAAATAAAAATAACATGAACAACACTCAAACAACAGCACCAAGAGGCAGAAATTTAAAAAATAAAAAGCAGAATAGGGGTCAGTGATGGGGTGAGGTGTCCGGCCATCTCTGCAGCCTTGGGCACATTTCACAGTCCTCGAGGACCCCAGAAGAAGGGATTGGTAAACAATCCCTGAGTACTTTATATCTACAGAATCCAGGGAGTGTTGCAGTTGTGTTAACCCATTAGAAGCTGATGCTTGCAATCATTTTTCTTTGCTTCCAACACCCAAGGAAATGTGTGAACGGAGGGTTTGGTGAAACCAATGGACTATGTGTGTGCGTGTCTGTGTGGCAGTTAACATCCACCAGAGTTTGAGCCAAAAAGATCCCACCCCCATCCCTATGGACCACCTCTGCCCTATTTTCAGGGTTACAGGAGAGCATCTTGCTGATTATAGCTGCCCTTTACCAGAAATCCAATCCAATCCATTAAAAAAAAAAAAACCCTCTCTTTCCCCTTTTCTTTTTAGTTTCTGATACGGAATGTAACAGTTTTGCAATATGCTGTAGACTCTTCCTACTGCATGGGGAAAGTCCAGGTGGTCATTGCTCTTTCCACCAGTATATATGCTTGGTTGCTCTCAACCTGTCTGTTATTTAAGGTGCTGCTTGGAAGTTCATCGCTTAACTCTGAACTTTGCCTCTTTGGACTGAGCTGTTTGGTACCTTTACAAAAGTCTATCAAGCAGGTAAGTCCATACAAACTAGAAATCCTGCCTGCCTTTGCAGGTGGGACAATGATCTTTTCTGGGAAAGGAGAGGAGTGCTCGGACGAAGCATATTCAATCAGCTTCCCATCCTTCCAAGGTCGGAAAATTGAGTATTCGACTTGCTTGGGGGCAATATGCAGACTGCATAATTCACTTGCAAACCACCCAGAGAGTGTTTTAAGTGCTATGGGGCGGTATATAAGCAGCACATCTGGAAGTTGAGTCATGGCAACTGGACCTCTTTCTTGTTAGGTTGAAATGTTTCTCTACCCACCCAAGTAGCTTCTTCAGTCTCTACTTGGATGGGTAGCAAAATATTTCAACCTAACAAGAAAGAAGTCCAGTCACCATGACTCAACTTCCAGATAACCTCACCTGGATGACTAAGAATCTTCACAGATATAAGCAGCATACTTTGCTTCCCCCCCCCCCTTTGCTTCAGTACCTTGTTTTCTTCGCCAGCTAGCCCTCTGTTTACTTCTTAGCAGCGATGAAGGCTCTCAACTTGTGAAGCCCTGTTGAGTCGAACTTAAGTTACACTGGTGGCTTGACTTGGACTCAATTCAGGGCTTTTTGGAGGAGCGGGACTTGAGGCTCAACTCATGATTCAGACTCATTTGCCTCAGTCTCGTTGTCGAGTCCCTATGGGCTAGCCACCACCATCTTCAGACACAGAGGGCCGACGTCCATTCCTGGAGCCGTCCCACTGCCTCCGCCCATACCTGCGCCAGCCAGCTTAAGGCTGGTGCATGCACAGAGACAGTGGGCTGAGTTCCATTCCCTGAGCTAGCCCGCTGTCTCTGGGCATGTGCCAGCCTATCAACTATGTTGTTGTTGTTTAGTCATTAAGTCGTGTCCGACTCTTCGTGACCCCATGGACCAGAGCACGCCAGACCCCCCTGTCTTCCACTGCCTCCCAGAGTTGGGTCAAATTCATGTTGGTTGCTTCGATGACACTGTCCAACCATCTCATCCTCTGTCGTCCCCTTCTCCTCTTGCCTTCACACTTTCCCAACATCAGGGTCTTTTCCAGGGAGTCTTCTCTTCTCATGAGATGGCCAAAGTATTGGAGCCTCAGCTTCAGGATCTGTCCTTCCAGTGAGCACTCAGGGTTGATTTCTTTCAAAATGGATAGGTTTGTTCTCTTTGCAGTCCAGGGGACTCTCAAGAGTCAACTATGTAGATGGAGGCAACCAGCCAGCTCTGGGAATGGAAGTTGGCCCACTGTCTCTGAAGATGGCAGCAGAAGCAGTGGCAGCAGGTAGGCCTCTGGCTGCAGTGGGAGGCCCGAGCTTTTGGGTTCCAGTCCTGAGTTTCAAGCCTTGCAGGGCTGGGCAAACAACTCAAGACTTGGACTCCAGACTTGGGACTTGGTACCAAAGAATCACACTCAGACTCAGGACCCAAGAATCGGACTTGGACTTGGAACATGGGTCCTAAGACCCTGCTTCTTCAGTCTCCCAGGGAAAGCTCATGTGTTTCATCCATCTCACCGCTGCTGTTGCAGAAGCACTCCAGGTCCTAAAAACAACTCTGGGACACAGATCTGTTGCTGCATGGGTGGCTCCTCATTATGCATCCCAGGATCCAGCTTCTCTTGACTCTTGACACAGCTCTTGACTGAGAGGGGGTGGGGGGGAGAGAGGGGGGGGAGAGGGGGGGAGAGAGGGGAAAGGACAACTCTGAATGCTTTCCCAAGGAAATAAAGAAGGCCAGACAGCAGGGTCTAGAGTGGGTAACTCTGAAGATCTAAAATCAATGAGTTTGGTCGTTCTGCAACTTCAGAGATGCAACACCGAGAAGGGCTTAATATAGAGTGTCAAGTGTCTGTAAGCATAACTGGTATAGGAATCAAATAAAGGAACCATTTCACGACTTTCAACGAATATCACCGATTTGTCATATATTCGTCGATTCATATTCGTTAATTTTGAAGACCTGACAAATACAAAGTGACGAATATTTTCTCAGTTTTATTCATCAATTTGTCGATTCGTCATATTCATGACCCTTTTGGGGGCCTCTCTGTTCCATCTCTGAGCTTGCTGGTGCCAATCAGAAGCTCTGGCTGATCAGGAGATCCTGGATTGGCATGTCAGGCAGCCAATATAGCTGCTGAAAGGGCTGTGGGGGTGTGCCTTTTTTTGAGGCTTTATAAGCTGTTTCCCTGCAGCCATTTCCCACTTTTCTTCTGATCCTCTTGAGAGTGAGAACAGTTGCTTGCTACTTGGCTGTGCTTTCACTTTGGTGGCAGCAAAACAAACACTTATTTTTCTCATTTATTTTATTTCCTATTTCATTCATTTCATTACTATTATTTGAACTTCCGTGGGAATTTGGGGAGGGATTTCTTTAGCAGATTTCAGTTAGGCTACTTCTTTTTTTGGAGGTTTGTCTACAGGTAGGGGGGGATTTTGTGTGTGACTGTGGAATCCCTTTCCCCAAAATTTATTTCATGAGTGGTTGTGTCTGGTTCTGAGACTTAGTTGGCAGGGCCTTGTTTAGGCTGGTGGTTAGTTTAAAACTTTGTTATTTTTGGAGGCTTGTATCAAGACACGGTGCGTGATCTCCGGGGGGGGGGGATTTTGTGTGAGTATGGAATCCCTTTCCCGCGAAGATATTTCCTAAGTGGTTGAGAATGTCTTCTGAGTGCTTCTCCAGCTAAAGCACCTTCAATTTAAAATAAATTCATTCTCATTTTCATTAGTGGGAGACTGGGGAGGGCTTTGTTTAGGCAGGTCACATTCAATTAAACAATTAGTTCTTTTTAGATGCAAGGTGGGTGATCTTTGGGGGTAGTGCTCTTTGTCTGTGTGTGGGTAGTGTGTTTCTTTTAGTTATTACTGGGTACAATTAGGGCACAAGGACTTATTTATTTATTTATTTATTTAACTTATATGCCGCCCACTCTACCCAAAGGTCTCTGGGCGGCTTACAACAATTAAAATACAATAAAAAGATAAAACAATTAAAATACAATTAAAATATATACTCTAAAAATTGCCATCAGGACCCACAGTTGATATTATTTCAATTAAAAGCCTTCTGGAACAGGAAGGTTTTGACCTGGCGCCAAAATGTCATCAGCGTCGGCGCCAGACGAATCTCAATTGGGATGGCGTTCCATAGTCTGGGGGCAGCTGTTGAAAAGGCCCTTTGTCTACAAGCCATCCCTCTTACCTCCTTGAGGGACAGCTCTTTCAAAAGGGCCCCCTGGCTAGATCTTAACTGCCGGGTAGGTTCATATGGAAGGAGGCGGTCCTTCAGGTATCCAGGGCCCAAGCCGTTTAGGGCTTTATATGTCAAAACAAGCACTTTGAATTGGGCCCGGGCAGCAACTGGTAGCCAGTGTAATTTAAACAGAATCGGCTTGATATGTCCCCTAGCGGCCCCACCACTCACCAGCCGCGCAGCTCGATTCTGGACCAGTTGCAGTCACCGGACTGTCTTCAAAGGCAGCCCCACGTAGAGCGCATTGCAGTAATCTATACGAGATGTTACCAGTGCGTGTGTAACTATCATGAGACTCTGCTCGTCCAGGTAGGGCCATAGCTGGTACAATTTCCGCAGCTGAAGGAAGGCGCCCCTGGCCACCGAGTCCACCTGGGCTTCCAGAGTTAGACTGGGGTCCAGGAGCACCCCCAGGCTGCGGACCCTGTCCCTTAGGGGGAGTGTAACCCCATTCAGGGCAGGGAAATGGCCCTCCAGCCTGTCCGGCGAAGCACCCACTAACAGCACTTCCGTCTTGTCTGGATTAAGTTTCAATTTATTAACCCTCATCCAGTCCATTATCAGGTTCAGACACGAGTTCAGCACAGAAACCGCCTCACCTGGATCGGTGAAAAACGAGAGATAGAGCTGAGTGTCGTCACCATATCGCTGACTCCTCAGCCCAAACCTCCTGATGACCTCTCCCAGCGGTTTCATGTAGATGTTAAACAGCATGGGGGACAGTATCAAGCCCTGAGGAACTCCATGACATAAACGCCATGGGACAGAACAACTGTCCCCCAGCACCACCCTCTGGACACAGTCAGCCAGGAAGGAGCGGAACCACCGTAAAGCGGTGCCCCCAACTCCCAACCCAGCCAGCCTATCCAGAAGGACACCATGGTCGATGGTGTCGAAAGCCTCTGAGAGGTCCAGGAGTATCAACAGGGTCACACTCCCCCTGTCTCTCTCCCGGCAAAGGTCATCGTACAGGGCGACCAAGGCAGTCTCTGTACCAAAACCCAGCCTGAAACCCGATTGAAATGGATCCAGAAAATCCGTTTCATCCAGCAGCGCCTGGAGTTGCCCGGCCACAACCCACTCCAACACTTTGCCCAAATAAGGGAGGTTCGCCACTGGTCGGTAGTTAACCACCAGCCTTGGGTCCAGGTTAGGCTTTTTAAGGAGTGGCCGAATTACTGCCTCTTTCAAGGTGGTAGGGACCACTCCCTCTCTCAAAGAGGCGTTCATGGCCTCCTGGACCCAGGTGCGAACCCCCCTGGCAGATCTTCCAATTAGCCAAGATGGGCAAGGGTCGAGCGGAGTGGTGGTAGAACGGACAGATCCAAGCACCCTGTCCACATCCTCAGGTCTCAACAATTGAAACTCATCCATTAATATTTGACCTAAGCACGGCACACTGGACACATCCTCTGATTCTGCAGTAACGGTGGAGTCCAACCCACTGCGAATCTGAGTGATTTTTCCCTCAAAATGAATGGCAAACTCATCACAGCGAGCTGATGAGCAGTCCGGGACCTCCACCGGATTTCCCGGTTGAAGAAGATCCCAGACTACCTGAAACAGCTCTGCTGGACAACATTCTGAGGAAGCAATACGGCTGGAGAAATATTGCCGTTTCGCCAGCCGTATTGCCACGAAATAGGCCCAATAATGGGCTCTAAGTCGTGTTCGATCAGACTCCCAGTGGGATTTCCTCCACCTGTGCTCCAGCCGTCTCCCCTCTCGCTTCATTGCCTGCAGTTCAGAAGTATACCAAGGAGCTGTCTGGGCTCTGCGTGCAGGGAGAGGGCGCTTAGGCGCAATCGTGTCAACCGCTCGGGTCATCTCCCTATTCCATAGGGTGACCTGAGCTTCGACAGGAGCGCCGACCATATCAGACGGATAATCCCCCAGAGCATTCAGGAAACCATCCAGATCCATTAGTCTCTGAGGGCGGATCATCTTAATAGATCCCCCACCCTTGCAGAGGGGAGAAGAAGCTAATAGACTAAACTTGACCAGGAAGTGGTCTGACCATGACAATGGGGTCACAACCAGCCCCTCCACATCCAAACCACCATCTTCCAGTCCCGTTGAGAAAACCAGGTCCAAGGTATGGCCCTTCTCATGTGTCGGGCCGATGACATATTGAGACAGCCCCATGGTTGTCATGGTGGCCATGAAGTCCTGAGCCGCCCCAGTCAAGGCAGCCTCGGCATGGATGTTGAGGTCCCCCAGCACCAAGAGCCTGGGAGTCCTCAACACCAGGTCCAAGGCTACCTCCGTCAGCTCAGGCAGAGAGACTGTTGGTACGCAGCAGGGTGGGCGGTACACCAACAGAATCCCCAATCTGTCTCGTAAGCCCAAGACACAATACAGGTGCTCAAGACCTCCTCTCAAAGGGATAGGAAGCCTGGTCAAGGAGATAGAACTCCTATAGACTATAGCAACTCCCCCTCCCCGACCCTCCGAGCGACATTGGTGCTGGACCGAGTACCCAGGCGGACACAGCTGGGAGAGGGGAACACCACCCTCCTCTCACACCCAGGTCTCAGTAATGCACGCCAGGTCAGCACCCTCATCCAGAATTACACTCTCAAACCCTCTCTAATGCTCTTAGTTTTTTATTCCCCTTCCATTTATTTGTGGAGTGGTTTGGCAGGCAGGGATAAAGGGTAGTTGAAAATGAAGGGCAGTCTCCACCATGCAGTGACCCTCAGCTGGGGGTCGAAGGGCAAGGCCCAGGAGGCGGCCACTCGTCTCATCGCCGAGACGATTGCCCTGCTCGGACCTCCACTGTCCACCGTGGAAGCCCCGGCCTTCCGTTGGTTGCTGAATTTTTTTGCCCCCTTGTACGACCTCCCCTCATGGAGAACCCTCAGTTCTAGAGTGCTGCCCTCACTCTATGACTCTGTGAGGGAGGTGGTCCGTGACCATCTTTCATGGGCACAGGGGCGTAAGGTGCACTTCACGGCGGACCTGTGGAGCGGAGGTCAGCACAGCTACCTCTCGCTCACAGCCCACTGGTGGCAGCCAGAGGATCTGAGGAGTGGCAGGGCATCGGTGACAGGGCCACAGGGGGAGGCCCTTGCCCTGCCCCCAGGCTACAGGTCCGTTCTGCTGCAGGCACGGCACATGGAAGCTCAGGTGACGGGGAGGAACATCACCAATGAGTTCCTGTCTGCTCTGCAGGAGTGGGCACCGGAGGGGGGGAGTCATCCATGGCCACATGGTCACGGATGCTGGGCGGTACGTGTTGGCGGCATTGAATGTAGCAGGCTTTGAGGGCATAGTGTGCATGGCACACAAATTACACCTCATTGTGCAGAATGCCATTAGCCTGGGCAGCCATGTCAAGCCCAAGTGGGACGCAGGGACCCGGGAGACGCGGGCAGTCCTGGAGCAATGCCACCAACTAGTGGGCCACTTCTCCCACAGCCTGAAAGCTGCCTGCCAGCTGTGTGAGAGGCAGGAGTAGTTGGGTCAGGAGACCCACGTTCTCCTGACAGACCTGCCCACCAGGTGGAACTCCACCTGCACCATGGTGTCCCGCCTGCTGGAGCAGAAGTCTGTTTTGGAGGACATCATGTCCTCCATGCCCATTCTGCCTGGGGAAAGAGAGGTGGGCATCAACACCATGGATTGGCTGGCCCTCTCCCAGGTGGAGGTGCTCAAGCCTTTCCAGGAAACCACCTACATCTTGTGTGGCTATACAGTGAGCCTGGGGCAGGTCATCCCTCTGATTCATGCCCTCGATCGGTCCCTGGAGATTGCTGTGGTGCTGGGATCTTCCCTCCTTCCATGGACCAGGGCTTTGGTGAAGAGGTTGCAGGGAGGTGTGTGGAAGCGACTCCATCCTGTCTGCAGGGACAGAGCTTACTGCATGGCCTGCCTGTGGGATCCTCGAATCAAGGGTGGCTTGGCAGCACACACCTTGGAGCTCGAGGAGTGGAAAACTGAGCTCTCCACTGAGGTCTGCAGGGCATTGGGTTCATGACGCTTGTGTGGGGAGCCAGGAGCACCATGGCATGAGATAAGCAGGGGCAGGGTGGTTTGCCGGAGCCACAGGCAGGGACTTCTGCTGGTGAAGGCCCCCGTCCGCATTACTGGAGCTCTGTGCTGACCTGGGCAGTTGCTGCAGAGGAGAGACAAGTGGCAGAGGAGGATCAGGCAGAGACGATGGTGCGGGAATATCTTACTGAGCCCCCCCCTCGCAGCCGCACCCCGGTCAGATCCCCTCCATTTCTGGGCCAGGAAAGTGGTCATGTGACCAGAGTCGTCCAATGTCAAGCAGCCGATTCCAGCCCCCTCAGGCCAGGTTCTAAAGTCTAGTGGCTGATTCCAGCCTCCTCGGACCAAGTTCTGACCAAATCCAGCAGTCGATTCCAGGCTCTTCGGGCCAAGTTCTAAAGTCCAGCAGCCAATTCCACCCTCCTTGGGCCAGGCCATACCGTATCTGAAAGCCCAAAACATAGTGGTAGGGCCGTACCCGACCTAGAAGCCCAACACCACATTTTAGGTATGCAATAATTATTTTTGGAGGCTTGTGTTTTTTTTTTAATTATTTTTTTTATTTTAAACACAAACAAACATACAAAACAAACACAAACATATATGCGGGGAGATAATTTCATGTATCCATCTAGCATATAAATCTGACTACATAAACCATCTTGCCCTACCAAACATATTTAGGCCATATCCATCTAATATATAGTTCTGACTACATAAACCATATTACCCTACTAAGCATATTTAAGCCATTGTTAAGCTCATAGAGTAACTTCCTAGCTTTATAATAATTAACTACGTGCATTGTCTAATGTACAAACTTAAATCTATATTGATCTTATATTCAAGCCACTCTTAATTGCATAGACCAAACTATAATTCATATATTACTTAGTGTCTTCATGTTTCTGACTTATCATCAATACCTTCTAAACAATTATCATCAGAATATATAATCTAATATAAGCATTATCTGTACTTATCAGCCATTTAAAACATTCAGCAAGTAACTTTCCAATTTTTGTTATATTTCTTAGCTCCATGTATAGACCAGGGATTTCTGATTACTTATAGCCTTATGAATCTAGGAATTCATTTCCTACATTCTTTTTACTAGCTTTTAAGATGCCATCTATAAAGTCTCTATAGAATCTTTCACCTGCATACCCCTCTATCCAATACTCTATCCAATACTCAACCGAGGAGGCTTGTGTTCAATGCCTGCTTGTGGCAAATCCTAACCTGATGCCAAATGTCTCAGTGCCATGATTTCTCCTCTACCTGCTATTTCAACAAACATGCAAACCCTCTGTCGCTCATCCATGTGGCAGATTTCTGCCACTACCCCACCAATGTAAAAAGGAAACTTGCCTCCCCCAATGTCTCTCCCCACGCTATCCCCATATCTTGGGAGACCTTGGCTGCCAACCAGAAAACATCAGCCACTCGAACAACCCAATACCTCATCTTGGCCAAGATGCCAAATGCCCCTGCTCTGATGCTGCTTGGGAAGACCCCCTGCCAAGATGCCAACTGCCTCAGTGCCTGCTAGGGGCAAACTCTACCTCAATGCCAAACACCTGTGTTGCTGCTGGAGACAAATTCTATCTCAATGCCAAATGCCTCTGTGTGCCTGCTGGAGGCAAACCAAATTACCTCTCATTCCCCTGGAGCCAAATCAATCTCCCTCAATGCCATCCACTTCTGTGCTTCGTGGCAAAGTTTGCCAGCTGACTCTGTCACTTTCCTGGGGGACCCAATTTGTGGGTGAATAACTCTGATGTCCGATATCCAGTCTTCACCAAACTTGGCAGGTTTTTTGGGGAAAGACATAGGAAGCTTCTGTGTGATTTAGGATTCTCTAAGTCCCTGGGGAAAACTTTCTGGGGGGTGGTCCTCCTTCTGGCTATATAACTCGGAGGTCTGGAACCCATACTTCACCAAACTTGCTGGGCTTGTAGAAAAGGGTCTGAGGAAGCTTTCCTGTGAATTTGGTATCTCTAGGTACATGTGGGCCTGTTTTATCACATTTTAAAGAGAAGATGAATCGATAAATCGATTCATCAAAGAATATTCGTAAATTCATATTTGTTGATTTGGCGACCTTGATGAATTACAAATAACAACAAATCACCATTTTTTTAAATTCATCCCCATCTCTAATTATAACCAATAGTGGGGTTAGATGGGAGCACACCTTCATTCAATATATTTGATGTGCCCTCTGCCACTTCTTTCTCCTCCCAGCTGCTGCCATGCTTGGCACTCCCTCTTCCTTCTCGTGCTTCCTCTTCCTCCTCGTCCTCCTGTTTTCAACACCCTCCAATTCAGCCCCTCCAGATGACACAGTAGTGATGACCAACAGTGGCCCTATTAAGGGCAAGCATCTTCCAGCAGGGTCAGGATCTGTGACAGCCTATCTGGGCATCCCTTATGCTGAGCCACCACTGGGGAAACTACGCTTCCAGAAGCCTCTTCCACATAAGCCATGGAGTCAGACTTTGGAGGCCACCAGCTTTGGCAACTCCTGCCCCCAGTATCTTTTTTTGGATTTCCCTGATGCAGCCATGTGGCTTCCCCAAACGCCACTGTCAGAAGATTGTCTCTTTCTCAATGTCTGGGTGCCTCGTCCTCGTCCTTCTTCACCGGCCCCTATCCTTTTCTGGATACATGGAGGAGGAGGATTTTTAACGGGCTCAGCTTCTGTGGGATTGTATAATGGGGCGTCCTTAGCTGCGACCGAGAATGTCGTTGTGGTCTCCATCAACTACCGACTGGGAGCTCTAGGCTTCCTTTCTTTACCACCAGCTTCCCCAGGAAACATGGGCCTGTGGGACCAACACTTGGCCCTGAGATGGATCCGGGAGAACGCAGCTGCCTTCGGGGGAGATCCTAATCGGGTGACCATTTTGGGACAGAATTCTGGAGCTGTTTCGGTGGGTTTGCACCTTCTTTCCCCCAACAGCGGGCCTCTTTTTGCCCGTGCTGTGGTCCAGAGTGGAGCTGCCAATGTCGCCTGGGCTTGGATGAATCCTGAGAAGGCAAAGCAGAAAGCACTGGTGATTAGCCAACGGCTAGGTTGTGCGGAAGGCAATGAACATGCCGTGGTGAGGTGCCTGCAGGAAAAGGACGCAGCGAACTTCACTCAACATGAGCTATCCATGGTTCTAGAAAGCAAGTTTCTTCTGGATCTCCCCTTTTTACCAACAACAGATGGAGAGTTTCTTACGGATGATCCAAAAAAGCTTCTGGGGACTGGGCACATTCAAGTTAAGCCAACTCTGATGGGTGTCACCTCTGATGAAGCATCAACTTTTCTGCCATATCTTTTCCCTAACGCTACTGACGGCCTCATTACTTGGGATCAACTTCTGAAGGGAATCAGGATGACGTTGCAGAGGGCAACTGAAGAAGATATTGAGGCCGTGGCACAGAAGTACAGCGAAGGAGACCCTGGTCCAGCACGATATCGTTCCGCCCTGTCCCAGGCTCTTTTAGATTATTCTTTCCTATGTCCAGCAGCTGAATTTGCTGCAAAGAGCCAAGAAGCTGGGAGTCCCGTGTATGTTTACTCCTTCACCCATCACACATCTGGTTCTGCTTTTCCTGAGTGGATCGGGGCACCCCACGGGGCTGAGCTCCCATACGTGTTTGGAACCCTTGAGTCAGCCGTAGGTGTCAACCGAACATACACGGAAGCTGAAGCTGCACTGAGCCGTAGGATGATGCGGTACTGGGCAGAGTTCTCCAGAAGTGGGTAAGGCATTGTCTCTTCCTCTCATACATAATTGATTTACAAAGATGCAAGGCTTATCTCACTCAGTAGAAGCTGAAATCCTGCACTGAGGCTGTTTTACTTTGGGTGTCATCCAGAGAAGATTAGATTCAGTGGAAAAGACAATAATGTAGGGAAAAAATTGAAGGTTGCAGGAAAAGAGGAGGAACGAACACTTCCTGTAGACATTGCAAAATGAAGGACACATAGGTTTCTTGCAGAGTTGATGTGCCACTGTACTCCGTTAGATTATAAATCAGTGTTTGCTTTCTCTGCAGGAAACCCACAGGGCCAGGGGCCAAGGAGATAGAGTGGCCCCTTTACGATGCCACACTACAGAACTTCTTCCATCTGACCACGGACTCTTCCCAGGCTACACAAATCTCACCAACTCAAAAGTGTGGTTTCTTGAAAACACATTCTCTGAAGCCAGGTGAGTTCCATTTCTTGTTTTGGAAAGTGTGCGCTTTCATTTCATGAGATAAATGTTTCTTATCACTTTGGCTCACATTGGAGCGAACATTTCCAGGAAGCAAAGCTTAGAAGTAATACATCACAAGTAACTTTTTTTCTGGATTAGACAGTATCCCTGAACCACCATTTGATATGGATCTAGAGCATCAGGAGACCCATGTGCCACTGGATGCCAACCACCATCCACCCCAGTCACCAGCTGGGGGTTCCAACCAAGAGTGGCGATCCCTTAAAGACCACATGGACATATGCTAAACCGTGGCTCTCTGCCACCCAGGGACAAGGCTAGGCCTACAGCTCCCAAGCTAGGCCAAACCATGGTTTCACTCTTGGCTCCCTTCTAGGGGATTTGTGTATTAACCAGGGCAGAGAGGCCCCTACCTGCTGCCCCTGCGCTGTCTAGATCCATTCCAATGTCCAAACGGCCACAAGAGCTTGAGATAGCACAGCTTCCACCAGAGAACTGCCGTTGCACCCAAACTGCAATGGTGCCCCCCAACCACAAATCCTGCCCCCAGTCTGATAAGTATATTCTGTCCATGAGAAGCAGGGAGGCTAACTTGTAAGACATGTATGAGTATCTGATTCAGTTGCCACCTCATCAAGCCACCATCTGACCAACCATCCTGGTCACCTTTCACCTAGAACTCTCTGCCTTCTGAGGGTCCTTGTCACATTCATCTGTCAGGTAGGTCAGAAGATATCATCTTGGGATAACAGCTGTGGATCAAATCCTAGTCCACCTGATGGAGTAGGTTAAGTCCAGTCCCTTGAGCTCCAGCAGGTTGTTCTCCTCAAGATGCAGCAAAAGCACTGCTGGTGGCCTCTTCTGAGTTAGTTGCCAACACAGGATGGGCATCAGCTGGTTTCAACACATGCCCCTCCATCCCATCCCGGTGATGTGAACAGCTCCCTCAAATCCCATGGAAACTTTGGACCCACAACCGTGTTGTTCGACCGCAGCTGTAGAACAACTCACCATCCCATATGGAAACGTGCTGCCTGTGTATTGATCTTCCCTGTCAAGAGCCTACCACCAACTCCCCTACCCAAAGCCCCCAAAGTAAGTTAGCGTGTAAGCTGCTTTGAACAGGATAACTTTGTAACTGGGTCAGCAAACCTTGGTGAGCTGGCCCAGCAGTGCATGGAGAATAGATGAGGCAACAGGGCTCCTCCTATTGGGTGTCTGAGGATGTCCAATTTTCCCTCTAGTTTTCAGCCCTGCTGGGCAGGGCTCTGATCCCCCCTGCGCAATTCCCCCCCTCCCCCGTGTGGGTTTCTGTTGTGACTGGAACCAAAGGGGCTGTCAGTGCACAGAGGAGGAGCCCTGCATGGAGGGGGGAGGGCAGAGTTGCATGTCCGCAGGTGCACACTTTAGCGGGAACCTTGCCAAGGAGCCAACCTCTCCCAGCCCACTATGGCCCACTTTGCACAGAATATCCAAGAAGCCCTGAGCCTGACAGAAAAAAGAGATATCAGTTAGATGGGTGCACATTTGTAGAATCATAGAATAATTGAGTTGGAAAGTGTCTATAAGGCCATCGAGTTTAACCCCCTGCTCAATACTGGAATCCAAATCAAAGCAGATCAGACAGATGGTTGTCCATTTTTCCATTGAATGCCTTCAGCATTGGAGTGTTCAACACCTCCCAAGGTCATTGGTTCCATTGTTGCACTGCTCTAACAGTTAAGATTTTTTTTCCTGATATTCAGCCTAATCTGGCTTCCTGTAGCTTGATCCTATTATTATATGTCCTGCACTCCGGGATGACCAAGAATAGATCCTGCCCCTTCTCTGTATGACTACCTTTGACGTATTTGAAAAGTGCTATCATATCTTAATTGTCCAGGCTGCCAAGCCCTGTGCCTGAAGGGATACCAAGTACTCCAACATCATTGCCTCCTAAGCAGGCAGGGAGGCAGGGTGCTGTGCTTCAAGAAAGACAGGAGAGATACTAGGGTTGAACTGTACTCCTATAGGGTGGAAGGGACAACTGAGTTGTATACTCCTTGTACTACCTCATCCCCTCCTGATCTTCCTCTGAGACCTGCAAGACTCCTACTGAGAGAATGGCTGAGGGCTCCCCTTTATAGGCTGGGTAGGCAGACTGGAGTGGAGTCTGTTCCAATCAGGTTGGCCTGCCTTGGGCCCCTCCCCAGCCGCTACCGGCCAGTCGGAAGGCAGCAGGAAGGGATGCTCTGTTAGTCAGCTTCCCAGCAGCTCTGGCTCTTCCAGGAACACATGGAGCTGTTATACCACCTAGATGCTCACTGCCCAGCCTGCTGCTGGCCCAAGCCATCACTATGGCCAAAACTAGGGGATCCCCAGTTAAGTCTGGGCCCCTGTTTTAAGGTGGACACTTGCTAAGGTAAGGGGACAAATCTTTTTAAACCAAAGGGGCTGACTTAAGTTGCCATTATTGCGTGAATGTTTCTCCAAAAATGCATTAAAATTAGTGTTAGCAGAGGCAGCAACAGGAGAAACAAAAGCTGTTCCTTTTGATTTACAAAAGCTGTTGCTGCCTCAAAAGAAGGAAAAATCTAACACAAAGCCTTTCTGGAATGCTGCCCAACCTGTTTATGTTATGAGGATCTGGGTGGGAAGGAAGAGAGCCAAGGGCACTGTCTTGAGGTCAGGGGAAATAGAGTAAATCATATAACAATAACTGGGGGGTGCAGGACTAAATAATATGTAACTATCTGTCAAATGCATTGCTATGTATGTATGCATTGCTATGTATTTAAGACACTTTGGGAGTATTTCTTTAAAGGTTAAGGTGGGAAGTTTGTATGGTTAGATTAGGATGTTGGAGCTTAACTTAACATTCCCCAGAGAAAAACAGAAAAGAGACAGAGCTATTTGGTCTATGAGCAACCCCCCACCCCTAAGAGTTGGGGTAAGAGCAATTGCAGCACTACAATATATACATGCTAGTCCTCTCTTCCCCCTCCCTCCCTCCCTCTCTCTCCCCCTCGCAAGTAGACATATGGAGCTGCCTCTAAGTGCTGCCAAACTTTGGTTTGGTTGAAGAAGCGGGTGTAATCCACAAAAACACACAGTAAAATAAATGAGTTATACTCTGTCACAATATTTATTTATTTATTTATTTATTTATTTGATTTATATCCCGCCCATCTGGTATATTCTACCACTCTGGGCGGCTTTTGGTTTTGTGGTGGTGGTGGTTTCTGGTTTTACCCTACACAAAAGAATAGTCATGTGTGTGCACACATGCTCACGTGTGCATGGTATGTGTCCACACTGGGGCAGAAAGCCCCTGACAGAAAAGCCACCGGACCCTCACTGACAATCCAACTCCTATAACTCTTTGGGACAAACCATGGCAGCTCCATTCAGTATACTATATGCTAGACCTCTGTCCCATGTGCAGATGCCCTGGGTTGCCAGAAAGAGAAAAAAGGGGGTTCTAGATCAAATCAATCCAGAACGCTCTCTGGAGGCAGAAATGTTGAAACTGAGGTTGAAACTTTGAGCGCATCATGGGAAGACAGAATTATCTGGAAAATATAGTAATGTTCGGAAAGGTGGAAGGCAGCGGGAAAAGAGGAAGACTAAATATGAGATGGATTGACTGCCTAAAGGAAGCCACAGTTGAGTTTACAAGAGCTGAGCAGGGCTGTTGAGGACAGGACATTTTGGAGATGGCTTATTCATGGGATCGCTGTAATCTGGGGCAATTTGACAGCACATAACAGCAAGACCTCTGTAGTTTAGAGAAGGTCTGTCTCCCAGAGCCTCTGGAATGCTCATCATTCTCCTTGAAGAGTCAAAACTGTCCTTGTTTATCTTTTGTGTGGGGATTTTTTGGGGGGAAAACATTAGCTTTTTCTTCTTCCTTCCTTCCTTCTGCAGACAAATCAGAGGAGGAACATGGAAAGAGAGAATCTAGGGCTCTGTAACAGGAGCCGGGAACCTCCAGGCAAGGTCAGCCGTGCTTGTTAATGCTCGGACTGGGGAGGGGTGGGTGGGAGGAGGGGATGTACCAAACCCTGAAGAGGCAAAGACAAAATATGGAAAGAATGGAAGGTGAAGAGGATCCCAAATGCTCAGAAACGGGATTTTCCCACTTCTCATCTTTCTTTTCCTTTGCTCTTGGTTTGCACAGCCAACAGTTAGAGATCTTTCCTGACCACTGTGAACTCTGGCCTGAGATCATTCAAATGTAGGCCGGGTGTGGCCGGGTGGGCAAAGTGTGGCTCATGGGCTGCCTTATTCCCCAGTGACCCACATGTGCAGAAAGACCCGCATTTCTTTAAAAAAATCATCAGCACATAGCCTAAAGAAAAAAAAACATGAATTTCGCACAAAAAACTGTATTTTGCAGAAAGGCATGGGTTTCATGTAAAAAACACACACCCTTGTTTTCTGTGTAAACTGCAAGCTTTCTTGTAAACTACAAGGATTTTTTTACACAAAAAAATCTGTGCCAAATACAGATTTTCTAGGGGGAAAAGCCACTTGTGTGATGTCTTTGTGTAAAAGGTCATACAATGTTGAAGTTTGCACAAAACTCTCCAAATCTCACCCAACGGGGAGAAAAACTGTAAAGGCGAGAATCTGGACTTGAGTCAAATGAGGACTCTCGCTTTTAGTAGCACACCTTCCCTGCTAGTCTCCTCACATCCAAAGTGTGCATGTTGGGGTTTTGGGAGAAAGGAAGGAGGCTGTCAAAAGTACTAAGGAAGAGAGAGAGAGAGAGAAAGCTGTCATTAGTGGAAAACTAGGCCCAGCAGGGCCCCCCCCCAACTACAAATGACTTGCAATGTTATCTACACTCTAATACATTTTCCTTTTTTGATAGATGCTGATGGTTTCATAACCCTTAAGAAAACGGACGACATTTTCAAGAAATCATGGAAAAAAATAACAAGCTGTTTTTACTATGTTTTATGTCAGTAATAAGCATCCACAGCCAGCACGGCTGAGGGTCATCTTTCACCGTGTACGTTGTTATCACTTGGCGAATGGCAATGAGTTTATAAACGTAGCTGAGATTTTCTTTCACGTGTCTCAAACAAATCATGATTTTCATTTTTATGAATGGGTTTTTCCTCCCCTGCCTGTAACCCAATGCAAAACAGAGATGGGTACTCACTGAAAATGATGGGTGTGGGTCACTGGGAGCCATAAAATAGAGGATGGGATAGAAGAGGAGGGGAAACAGAGTTGTGGGGGGGGGGAGGAGGAAAAGGAGGCGATGGGGCAGGTGAAGCACATGGAGAAAAACAGTCCCAGGAGGCGGAGAGGGCCAGGAGGCATGTGCAGAACCAGAGGCAATGGATGCTGGAGAGGGTGAAGACCTGAAGTAAGCACAGGTAGTCCCCTGAGCGAAGACTAAGAAAAAGAAGCAGAGAAGGAGAGAGGTAAAAGGGCTACGCTAGAGGAAAGCTGCTCCAGGAAGAATTTCAACAGGAGGGTTTCACAGGGAAATCTCCAGTTCCTTGATCTTTACCTGAATCTCCCTGTAATGGTATTCTTTGTTTCCCTACATTATAATATTGTTATAACTCTCTATATGTTTCATATTCTGAGATCATTAAGCAAGGGTAGAAAACAAGATGAAGCTAGGGGTCCTTTTGAGCCATTTTGGCCAGAGTTTATGTCCCTTGTACATAACCAATCCGGGGAATAGGCGATGCTATGACTACGCAGGAAACACCCAAGTTGGGTTTCCAGATACCCTTACGCCAGGCCGATGGAGTTTCTCCCGCCTGCCTTATCTCTTGGGCTGTTTGTCTGTTACGTGTCTTTCTGAAAGCATGTTTTGGCTAGTTTTTGATTGGGGAAGACTCCTTTCTCATGTGCTGTCGTAACGAAAGCGAGGTTGTCGTGATTAAACCAATATAGGGGATTTGAGAACACTAATTCTGGCCTGGGAGGAAAGCTCTGTTGGTGTAAATTAGCAGAGTTTTGTTTCAGTCCAGGCAGTCCAATTGAATGACACAAAGATAGCTTCTTCTGACACCAAGTGTATTTACAGTATATACAGAAGTTCAGCAGTAGAAACCGACAGCATGACATTCATTAGAAGAGATCCGTACATCTTCTCCACAGGTCCACACAGTTATACACATGCACATTTACATACAGCCAATCAGTGTGGACATTGCATCATCCCAGACTGCATGATTCAGCATTTTGCACACCTGTCAAGTATGGCTGCTGATTATCATAGGCCTTGTTCTGCCTCAGTGTGGAAATTATCCTTGACACCCCTCCTAATTTACACCTGAGCAGAACATATTCCCAATTCTTCAGTTAGTTCTCTGTGTCTTTGCACATTCAGTGGTTTTGTTAGAATGTCTGCCACATTCTTTTCTGTTTCACAATACTGCAGTTGAATTAGTTTTTCTTTTACTGCCTCTCTAACATTGTGATATTTAATATCAATGTGTTTGCTTCCGCTTCTCATTTTTTCTATGGTTGCCATCTGTATACATATGGTGTTGTCCTCAAACACTGTTATGGCCTGATCCACTTTAATTTTCAGATCTATAACCAATTGCTTATACCACACCAGCTCTGAACACACTTCTGAAAGAGCAGCAAACTCTGCCTCAGCAGTGGATGTGGCAACGGAACTTTGATTTCCATCCCACCAATGTCTCAGCAAACTTTATTGTGAAACCTGATACTGATTTCCTGTCAGCTATGTCGTTGGCCCAATCACTATCTACATAAACCTTTAATTTTAAATCACTAGAGGGTTGTATTAACAAACATGTGTCAAGGGTACCTTTTAGGTATCTAAATATTCTTTTCACCCCCAACCAGTGTTTTTGTGTTGGCTTTGCAGTATGCCTACTCAGAATATTGACTCCTACAGCAATATCTGGCCTTGTCCAGTTTGCTAGATATTGTAAACTTCCAATTGCTGATTGGTACACTTCTTGTTCTTCAAACTCTTTGCTTTCATCCTCTGACTTTTGAGAATCTACTGTCATGGGTGTCTGTACACTTTTGCAGTCCTGCATGTTGTATTTTATTAGCATTTCCTCTATCTTTAATCTCTGATTTAGGACATAACCATTGTCTTTTTTCTGAATTTGAACCCCCAAATAATTCTGTATCTGGCCTAGATTCTTTAGTTTGAACTCTTTTTTCAATTGTTTTTCAAACAGATCAATTTGAGCTTGTTCTTTTGACATAAAGCATATGTCATCGACGTATGCTAGCAAAATATTTTGCTCTTTTCCATTTTCTTGGACATAAAGGCATGGGTCTGCCAGGCTACTCTTAAACTTCAGTCTTTTCAGTGCTAAATCTAGACACTGGTTCCAATATCGTGCAGACTGTTTAAGCCCATAAATTGCCTTGTTTAATCTATACACAATTCCTGGTTGAGAACTCTCAAACCCAGGTGCCTGAGCCATGTATAGTTCTTCTTGCAGATCTGCATTCAAGTATGCTGTAGTTATGTCAAAGTGACTAACTAGGTAATTTCTTGAAGCAGCCAGAGTTAATGCTAGCCTCAAAGATTCTGCCTTTACTGTTGGGGAAAAAATCTCATCATAGTGTACATTTTTTCTTTGTGTATATCCCTGAGCCACAAGTCTGGCTTTGTACCTATATTCCCCATTGATCTGCATTTTTCTTTTGTAGACCCATTTGCTTCCAATTGCTTTATGTTCTGGTGGCAATGTGGTTTCTGCAAACACTCCATGGTCATCCATGGATTGTAACTCTTCATTCATGGCTTGTTGCCATTTCATTTTCTCTGCCTCAGGCAGAAGCAACACCTCTTCATAATTCTTAGGTTCGTGGAACATGTGACAAACTCTTATTTCCCCCACACCAAACCTTGATGGAGGTATTCCTTTGTTAGATCTTTCTGACCTTCTGGGAACCTCTGGTTCTTCTTTAACAGGCTGACTCTCTGCCTCACTACATTCCCCATTATCCTCCTCTGAGCTGCTGGGACTTGAGCTTCCTTCAGCCTCTTGCTTTGGAACCACCTCTATTTCCTGAGATTTTTCACCATTGTTTATAGGTATGAACACTTCTGAGTTTGCATGAACCTTGTCCCAATTTTCATGTTCACAGAAATTGGCTGATCTGGAAACAACAACATTTCTATTTCCATCTAAGAATCTATATGCTTTAGACCCTTTTTCATACCCCAGAAACCTCATTTTCTTGGCTTTTGGTCTCCCTTTTCTCCTTGTTTCTTTTGGAATGTGCACCCAGGCACTGCATCCACTCTCATATGTTGCAAGGAAGGTTCTTTGCCATATAACATGAAATATGGGGTCTGTTCTATGGCTGAAGACCAAATTCTATTAACTATGTAGTTAGCCATCTGAAACGCCTTTCCCCAGTACAAATTACTCATGTTAGCATCCGCTAACAGGGCGTCTTTCATGGTTTGCAGGACTCCATTCCTGCGTTCTGCCACACTATTTTGAAATGGAGAATAGGGACTTGTTTTTCTATGATGTATCCCTATCTTTGTCAACCATGTCTGGAACTTTCCAGACATGAATTCAGACCCTCTGTCTGTCTGTAACTGACCCACCTTTTGGCCATAACGTCTTTCCACAAAGTTCACCCATGCCCTGAAATGATCAAACACTTCTGCCTTATTTTTCATGAGAAAGCAGAATGAGAAACGTGTGTGGTCATCCACCAAGACTAAAACATATTTAGCTCCTCCCATAGATGGCACTAGAGGCCCTATTATATCTGCATGGACCAACTGGAAAGGCCTCTGTGTTTGCCTGTTACTTTCCTTGCTTATTCTTTGGACCTTTGATTTTGCAACTTTGCATACATTGCAATCCAGAAAATTCTTACAGGGTTTCATTTTCCAAACATTTGCCATCTTTTGCATTTTTTCTACTACTCTGAAATTAGCATGACCCAATCTCCTGTGCATCAAATGAGCACACTGGTCATGTGGTGGTGTGTTTTTGACTATGGCATGTGTTACTTTGTTTTGTGTTCTTCCCTTCAGTACATATAAATTATTTTCAAGTTTTGCTGTGGCACACACCCTGTTCCCTTTCTTAATTACACATGTGCTATCAGCAAATGTAACTGTAAACCCCTCCTTGTCCAAACATGAGACACTTAGGATATTACAGTCTAAATTGGGCACAAGCAAAACACCATGTAGTTCCCTTTCCAATCCTTGAATGTAAATTGTTCCCTCTCCCATTACTGACGATTTCTCTGGATTCGCCAGGCTCACATAGCTGTGTTTTGAAGCACCTAGGGGTGAAAAGAGATCTGATTTATGAGTTAAATGACAAACAGCTCCACTGTCAAGAATCCAGGTGTTGACCTTGGAGTCCTTATCAGAAGCCTGTACAAGAGAAATCCTCCCTTGCTTCTTGCCTCCGCTTCTCCGGCTAGTTTCTTTTTCTCTGCAGTTCCTTTGCAAATGCTTTTCCGATCCGCACTTGAAACAGCATCTTACAGCAAGAGCCTTTCCCGTCTGTTCTCCGTTGCTCCTGGAAGCAGCTCTCCTCTGCTGTGGGATGTCATCTCTCATTCTGACTTGGGACCTCTCATTCCTTGTTTCCTCTTCCTCCAACAATCTGCCTGTCAGATACTCCAGGGTTAAGTCCCTCTCTGGCATGGATTCAAGGCTTGTTACTAGCACATCGTAGTCTTCTGGAAGACTGCTCAGGATCACATACACTTTGTGATTCTCTGTGAACTGCATGCCCCTCTGCTCAAGCTCCACAAACAGATTTCTCATCTGCTGTAAGTGTTCTGACATGCTTCCATCATGGTCAAGCCTTGCTCTGTATAATTTACCCGTCAGAGCAACTTTGCTGCCAGCAGAGTCCCAAACATAGACACGGTGCAGAGCTTGCCAGCACTGCCTAGCTGAGGTCAGTCCACACACGTGTATTAATTGGCTGTCCTCTAAGCACAGAACTATTGTTGTTAAAGCCTTCCCATTTTGCTTTGTCTGTTCCTCATTCAGGACAGCGGGGGGATTGGAGACAATCTTCCACAAATCCTCCCTTCTCAGCAGCATTTCAGCTTTAACTGACCAAGTCAGATAGTTCCGTTCATTTAGCTTTGTGAGAGGGAATCCTCCTATTCCTGCTGCCCCAACTGACTGCATTTTGCTGCCTTTTTATCTCCGTCCTCCGTCCTTTACCCCTCCTGCGCTCTGAATGGCAGGACGCTCACCTTTCTGGACTTTCTCCACTTCTGGACTGGTTCCTCTGGTACCCTCTGGCACTCACTGGCTTCTGGGCCCATAACCCCTTGTTGGTGTATATTAGCAGAGTTTTGTTTCAGTCCAGGCAGTCCAATTGAATGACACAGACAAAGATAGCTTCTTCTGACACCAAGTGTATTTACAGTATATACAGAAGTTCAGCAGTACAAACCGGCAGCATGACAGCATGACATTCATTAGAAGAGATCCGTACATCTTCTCCACAGGTCCACACAGTTATACACATGCACATTTACATACAGCCAATCAGTGTGGGCATTGCATCATCCCAGACTGCATGATTCAGCATTTTGCACACCTGTCAAGTATGGCTGCTGATTATCATAGGCCTTGTTCTGCCTCAGTGTGGAAATTATCCTTGACAAGCTCTCCATCCATGAGAATTACCTTGTCAGAAGAGAGAGTCCTTAGATAGAAGACACATTTATATCTCACGGCGGGCAAGGCAATATTTCCTCTGACCACCCCATGGGCACAAGGAGGAAGGAACTGGCGGGTAAGAAGGAAAAATGGACCTTCTCCTAGGATTCTCACAAATTCGCGCTCAGAACTGCAGTCCCAATTCAAAGATGGTATTTGCAGGAAAGCAATAAAAGGAAAAGAGAATGGATCCTTGAAAAGAAATGAAGAATTAAAATTAACTGGACATCCAGTGTGCTGTGGTGGACAGAGTGATAGACTATGACTCAGGAGAGCTGAGTTCGAATCCCCGCTCAGCCATGGAAACTCAGTGGAGTGAATGGGTGGGATGGAAGTGGTAAAACCAGGCCAGAAATAGCTCCTTTACCTTGAAAGCTGTATTGGTTGAATGTGACTTGGTTCACTTCTGATTTTCATGTGTTCCATATGACGGTCTGAGATGGAATTCTAAGCGTGTTTGACGAACTCTGTAACCAGAGCTTAGAGAGATTATTGGAAGAAGTGGTCTAAAGGGGCACGGTGGGTGTGGGGGACGTTGACAGGAACAAGCTCTCATTGGAGTCGATTGGAAGGAGTGGGAGCACACGTATCGAGAAGGCTTTGCCAGAGCTGCTGCTGCTGCTGCTTCCAGCCCAATCTCCTCCCCAAAAGTGGCTAGGCTTCAGTGCCTCTCGTTCAGCTTATGTTCCTCTCTTCCCCCATGTTCAGCTGTTTCGTCTCACCAAGAGGCTTTTCACATCCCCCTGACTCTCCCACCCCTTTTTTCTCTCTCCTTCTTTTATTTACTCATGGGAAGAGACTGTGCTAGGTTGGCAGGCTATTATGTCATTTTGGCATAGTATCATCTGTCAGTCTTTTAAAAGGAAGAAGTCCATGGACGAAGGGGAGGGGTGAAGAGTGGGGAAGTGAGCAGTGCTAGTAGGGTGGGAGACTTTGCTGCAGTTAATATATACAGTGATTTTAGGTTCCCATGGATAATTAAACATTTTCCAAGTGAATGACAACAACAGTTTCAGCAGTAGAAACTTCCAGTGGCTTATCTGCAAGTTTTGTCCAGTGGCTTGGGACAGAAAACTCTGAATTAGTCCAAATCAACCTCGCTGTGTAATTGCATACTTACCTACTTATACAGATGTCAGTTCTGGGGTTTACACACTGGTCTGGTGAAGAGACACCTACTTGGGTGGGTGAGTGAGTGGCAGGGGGGCTCCTGCAGGCTGCTTGGTGTCTGGGCTTCTCCCCCACCTCCCCACTCCTGTTTCTAATACGACAACAGCAGGGGCAAGTGGCTGTAAGAGTCAGCAAGAGGGCTACTTAAAAATTAACATGGACAGAGGTTTTCGCATAGGGAAAATCAATTTAAATGAATCAATTCCACATCCATGTTCAAATAAATGGACCTCTGGCAGAGGAATGAAAAAAAAAACCTCACCGCCACTCAGAAAACCAACCAACCGACAATTGGTTGATTTGATGCACCATGAAATTAATCCACATTTACACACATGTTGCTTATTCAACCATTTTTACAGCGATCCAAACAAGCCAAACTTCAATTAAAAACAGGGGTCTTTTTAAAGCATCTCCATCTTGCATCCTGAGAGCCGGCAACCTTTAGTCCTGTCCAGGTGCTTCAATACAATGAAGGTGGGTTACTGCTGATTCTGTTTTGCAGGATTCAATGGGCAGTCCTTTAAGGGCCAGACCTTCAATTTCGCAGAGTGAGGGAAACACAGCAGCCAGAAAATACTGATGGGGGCAAGGGCAGCTCTGGCAGCCCCCCCCCCCGACCCTTCTCCCTCAGCTTTCTCTATCTGGAGGACGGAGCTGTGTGAGTGTGTTACATGGTCTGTCCTGCACTCCCTGTAGTGTTCCCAGTTGTGTCACTATTTTTGCAGTGAATCTGCTCGTTTTTAAGTCCATTTTGGAGGATACAGTTCAGCACCCAGGATAGCTCTGATAATGTTCGAACAAAAAACTGGAATGTTCACTGGTGCCGAGAAACTGGAGTCACCCGCTTCCAGTGGGCATATGACAGAGGAACCTGACCCTGAATTAATGCTGAAGTCAAACTCCGTTTATTTCTGTACATAGAACCGGGGAGAGGGAAGCATTTTCTCCTTTGCTTTAGGCAGCAATACGCCCCAGCCTTCCTTTGCAGTCCATTTCATTCCACAGCAAAAGGTCTCGAGCTGGCCCTTCTGAATTTAGGGTTTATTATGTGGCGACGGCTGTTCAATAAGTAAAGAGCTGCCCTATCACCACTGCTCACTATAGCTGTGAGCCTGGCTTTTATTTTTCTTGAACGAGCAGGCTATGTGTGTTCAGGGAGACTTCCCTTTCGTGCAGTGGAAAAGCAAGGGGGAATTTAGGTCACTGTTCCTCTCTTTCACCTGAGCCGCCTCTCACCCTGCGACCTCTGAGCCTTGACACGGATGCTTACCTAAGACACTGCACGTGTCCACAGAGCAGGCAAAGCCCAAGTGGCCATTGCCCTTTATGAACATGTACATAGTCATCCCCCTCCTCCCTGCACATAATTGGTAGGATTCGGAAGCAACCCATACACTTTGATTGTCTGCGGTTGTCGTTTGGAGTGAGCTACAAGGACAGGGCAGACGTGCAAATACTCCTCAAGGAGGAAGAGGTGAGTCCATTCAGCCCAGGAGACCTAAGGCCCTTCAAGAATATACAAGAATATTGATGTGTGAGTTGGAGGAAAGTAAGAGAAATGTTGAGGTCTAGCACTGTAGCCATGCAACTATGTTGGTTGTAGTTATCTGGAGTTTGGGAAATGTGTGAATCCCTTGTCTAGCTGAAACCTAGGTTTAAGCAGTAGGTCTTTTACAGGTGTGTGAGTCAAGAAGAGCTTGTAAAACTAGAACTTGTGAGGGCCATGGGGCAAGTAAAGACAGAACTCCGTTTCCTCAAAAGAGAATATACAGGGGATTGAATAAAGCCAGAATTCTGAAAAATGAGGAACTCCTAGCTTATTTCCTCAAAGAATTCAACATTGAACTGAGTTATCCCCTTTAAGCTCTCGTACCCACAGGGCAGGTTTTGATTCTGGAAGGTTCCATTTCAAAGATTTCATTGGCACCCTTCTCATTTTCACACAGGACTGAAAACATTTCCAAATTGAAATATTTTGATGAAAGAAGTGATGCTATCCAAACTTGATGCTTAGTTCAATTTACACAAAACCTTTGAGATTAACAGATTGTGTTAAGGGCTTTTTACAGGGTGGAGATGCACCAGGGTGGGACTGAGTGGCTACTCTAGCACCAACACAGTGTGTGTATGTGTGTGTCTTGAGGAAGAGTTCATTTCTTCTCCTTCAGTGGTGGGAGACCTTGTCCCAGGAGATCCGGTTCCAGATGTAACTACTTTTGGTCCCTGTTTCTTTTAGTTGTGGCCATGCCTGCTCTTCTGTCTTCATGCTTGGGCTTCTTCTTCCTGATCTCCTGTTCAGCCACCTCAGAGGAGGACACGGTGGTCATCACCAGCACTGGCCCTGTCAAAGGCAAACAGGTCCCAGCAGGCTCAGGCTCTGTGATGGCCTATCTAGGCATCCCCTATGCTGAGCCCCCACTGGGGAAACTGCGTTTCCAGAAGCCCCTCCCTCATCAGCCATGGAGCCACGTCTTGGAGGCCACCAGCTATGGAAGCCCCTGCCATCAGAAAAATTATTTTCCTGATCCATATAGAAACTTGTGGTTTGCTGACACACCACCGTCGGAAGACTGTCTCTTCCTCAATATCTGGGTCCCTCACCCACGGCCAGCAGCCCCAATGCCGGTCCTGGTCTGGATTCATGGGGGAGGATTCTTTGCTGGGGCCAGCTCTCTGGACTTGTACAACGGGGCCTTTTTAGCTGCCACTGAGAATGTCATTGTGGCTTCCATGAATTACCGTCTGGGCCTTCTGGGCTTCCTCTTCTTCCCGCCACATTCCCCAGGAAACATGGGCTTGTGGGACCAACATTTGGCTCTGAAATGGGTGAAGGAAAATGCCGCCGTCTTTGGCGGTGATCCTGCTCGGATGACACTCATTGGTCATAGTGCTGGGGGAGCGTCTGTGGGCTTCCATCTCCTTTCCCCAGCAAGCAAACCCCTTTTTGCCCAAGCAGTGCTGCAGAGTGGTGCTCCCAATTCTTTCTGGGCTTTGCAATCTCCTCAGGAGGCCACACAGTCTGCACAGGGTTTGTTGGAAAACCTAGTATGTGATCAAAAAAATCACAGTGCGGTGGTGAGCTGCCTACAGGGCATGGATGTTGGGGATGATGTGTTTTATAATATGGATGCTCTCGTCAGACCTGTCCCAGATGGGGACTTTCTTCCTGATGAACCAAAGAAACTTCTACAGACTGGGCAGATACAGACTAAACCACTGCTCTTTGGAGTCACTGGCGATGATGGGTCTGCCTTTGTATTGTCTCCTGGTGCTCCAACCAAGGATGGAATACTGACCTGGGAGGAACAACTGCGAAAAACAGAGGTGACATTGAACGGGCAATCTGAACCTGATACGGTTAAGGCTATAGCACTGAAATACAGTGAAGATGGCCATGGGCCAGAACAGTACCGTAGGGCCTTGGCCCAGTTTTACAAAGATTACTTCTTTTTGTGCCCACTGATGGATTTTGCTGCAAGCATGGCAACATCTGGAAGTCCTATATATGGCTACTCCTTTAACCAATACGTCTCTGCCTCCATTTGGCAAGAGTGGATGGGTGCAGTCCATGGCGCTGAGGTGCCTTACCTGTTTGGAACTCTGTCATCCCTGCCAGGGAGAAACCAAACAGACACAGAAGCAGATGCTGGACTGAGCCACAGGGTGATGCGATACTGGGCAGAGTTTGCCCGAAGTGGGTAAGGCATGTGATTGATGGGGTTTGTAATCCCCTTTCTATATAGCAGAGTGCACAATGGCAGAGACTTAACTCAAATAAAGTTAAAGTTATTTATTTTACAAAAGCATGATCCACATTTAATTCATGTGATTTAAATATTAATAGTCCAAAAGATATAACAGCTTTTCATTGCTTATTATTTGCTTCTTTAATTAGTTGCTTGCAGCCTCTGTAATTTCAGGGCTCATCAATCCTTTAACAGTTTCTTTTCTGTATTCTCTCACCCATGAGGAAAATATCTACGCAGACTTCTCTCACTTCACCTGGCAGTATATTTTCATTCTGTTGCTTCGTTCTGCAGCTCCTTCAACTTCTGCAGCTTCCTTCCTTCTTCCTCTCTCCTGCCGGTCTGCTTCTTCTTCTGCTCATGCTTTCACTCATACACATATACACACAAGCACACACAAGCTTTGCTGCTGCTGCCTTTATACTGATCTTACTCAGAGGCATTCAGCGTTTCTCAAGGTCAATCAACTCATCAATCTCACCTGCCTGTCTTTCCCTCTTGTAACTTTACTGAGCAGAAATGCTCTTTGTAAAATATAATCCCAACAGTGATACTCCTCTAGACCAGGCATGGGGAACCTCAAGCCCTGGGAATAAATCTCGTCATTGTCGAGTTCAAGCTCTCCCTTCACGGGGCCACAAAATATTCCTGCTCCTTCCCTCAAACACACACAGGACCATCATTGGGTGGTTCCCCAGACTTCCTTCCAGTGTTTCTCCATTTCATTCCCTATGTGTCCTTCTTGCAAGTTCTAGCAGGGTCAAAGCAAGACTCAAGGAATTATCTCTTCTTTGATATATTCAGAATTTTTTAAAAAAGCAATGTACCTTAAGTTGTGGTGCAGCACTAAATGTTGATGTGAGGAAGCTCATCACTATGGCAGCCATGGCTCTCAGTCTTTTTCTCACATACACATAATCTTGAAAAGGGTTGCCATAAGTCAGAATTGACTTGGCGGCACACAATTATTGATGGCCATACCTCCTTCACTTACATATTCCCAGTAGAGGAGAATCCACCACCTCTTGAGGCAAGCTGTCCCAGTGTCAACCCACTCCTACTATCAGATAGCTCTTCCTAACATTTATTAGCAATGACAAAAACTCAGTGAAAACTACTGAAATATTCTCACAATATAGGACAACTTTTCTTGAAAACAGTGATTCTTTAGGATACACCAAAGTGGTATGGAAATGACAATATTGTTCTACACAATAATAAATTCACTGAATAACATGAACTTGTTCATAGCACATACATGTCTTCATAATATTCTGGAATGGCTTCTTACAACCCAAACAGTCTGGGTTTTAACAAAGCACGGGAACTTATCACCTTTCAGCTCCAGCAAACACCCAAAGTCTGTAACGAGCTTTGGGGCTTCTTCATACCTTACATTTACTCTGCCTGTTTTGTTAATCTTTCTCCAAAGAGATTTTGTGCTTTTCTGTTCTACTGGAACCCATATTCTGAATTTCTTTTTCTCTCTATTGCTCAGTCGGTGTTGAAAGGATTCTCTCCTTTGTAGCTTCCCAAAGTAGCTCTTACAAGATCTCTCCCTCCCTCCCTTCCTCCCTTCAACACACAGTTCGCTGAGGCTTCATCTGGCCAACTCTAGACCTGAAAAAGATGCAGGCAGCAGGAGATAACAAAAACAGTTGAGAACACAGTGGAAAGGCACAAAACCAGTCAAGGAAATCCATGAAATCTCTGGCTATAATATGGATAACAACAATTTCTTCATTTCTTTGGTAGGAATCCCACTGGATCCACCCCCGATGATGTGCAGTGGCCGCTCTACAATGCCACAGAGCAGAACTTCTTCCACATCAGCACAGAAGCACCTCAGGTCATGCAGCTGTCACCTGCCCACCACTGCAGTTTTTTGGCAACCCACCTGTTCAATACAACACAGAGAAGTGAGTTACAAACCCTCTACTCAAGTACCACAGCCCCTGTGAAAATCATCCTTGCCTCCTGTTCATGTTCTCCACGCGCTGCCTATGAGGTTGCCACTAATACATTTACATGTTTTACTTTGGCCCTAGAATTACTGTTTTTGGCAGGAGTTCTGGATCAGGGCATGAAAATACCTAATTTTCCATTCTGTTATGTTTCTACAATCTTTCCTGCTTTCTTAACCAAGGTGTACGTGCTATGCTTACTGCATCCGACATTCTGTTCATGCTCTGGCTAACCAGTTTTCATGGGAAGCCTCTTCAGCTGGACATGTTTACAACCACAACCTGTGTCTCGAGAAATTTTCAACTGGTATTATAACAATGTTGTACCATCAAGTCAATTCTGATTTATGGTGATTTTTTTCAGGGTTTTCTAAGTAGAGAATATTCAGAAGTGGTTTACCATTCCCTTCTTCTGGGGAGGGCATCAGAACTGTGCAGCTTGCTCAAGGTTACACCAGCTGCCTCTTCTGGGAGGCTCGGCAGGGAATTTAACACCCAACCTCTGGCCTCATCCTAACTCACTGATCTATCCAGCCATCCCATTAACTGTTATACAGAGACATACATCCTTCAACACTGGACAGGATGAATACCCATTCTGATGGCTGATATCAAGGGCTTTGCTTTTTCTTTCATCAACAACTTTCATGAATGTTTATTTTTTCACTTTAAAAGATATAGATATTTGCATGCATTTTTAATATATGCATTTTAATATTTCTACCCCTAGAGGGTGTCGGGTAGAACAACTGTCAGGCTTGGCTATACACAGTTGGCTATAGAATTGTTATCAGAGGGTGATGATTAATGGCTCCTTCTCCAACTGGGAGGATGTAACAAGTGGGGTACCCCAGGACTCAATCGTGGGCCCAGTGTTCTTCAACATTTTTATTAATGACCTAGATCAGGGGGTGCAGGGAATGCTAATCAGATTTGCGGATGACACAAAATGGGGCTAATGCTCTGGAAGACAGAAACAAAATGATCTAGATAGGCTTGAGCACTGGGATGAAAACAACAGAGTGAAATTCAACAGGGATAAGTGCACAGTACTACACCGAGAAAAACGAAACCAAACACACAGTTACAAGATAGGGGATACCTGGCTCAGCAATACTATAAACAAGAGGGATCTTGGAATTGTTGTAGATCACAAGCTGAATATGAGCCAACAGTGTGTGGCTAAAAAAAGGGCAAATGCTATTTTAGGCTGCATTAGTAGACATAAAGTCTCCAAATCCCACAAGGTTCTCCTATATTTGGCATTGGTTATCTTACCTTGTCCAGTTCTGGACACCACACTTCAAGAAGGATGCCAACAAATTGGAACACGTTCAGAGGAGGGCAACAAGGATGATCAGGGACTGAAAACCAAGCCCTATGAGGAAAGACTGAAAGAATTGGGCATGTTTAGCCTTGGGAAAAGAAGACTAAGAGGAGATATGAGAGCACTTTTCAATCACTTGAAAGGCTATCATACAGAAGAGGGGCAGGATCTGTTCTCGATCATTCCAGAGTGCAGGGCACGCAACAAAGGGCTCAAGTTACAGGAAGCCAGGTTTTGTTTGAATATCAGGAAAAACTTCTAACTGTTAAAGCAGTTCGACAGTGGAACCAATTACCTCGAGAGGTGGTGAGTGCTCCAACACTGGAGGCATTCAAAAGAAATGAAAAGAATTAGAGAACCACCAACCACCTGGCAGATTGATTTGCATTCCTGCATTGAGAAGGGAGTCAGAAGCGATGGCCTTATAGGCCTGTTCTAACTTCATTATTCTATGACTCTATGAAAATGTAGTTCCATATATTTCTCATTTCAATACATGCTTAGCTGTTATATTTTTAAAATGCAACAGCATGTACCTGTTTTCTCTTGAAACCACCCAACACTTGCAGATCTGTGGATTTCAAATGCAAGGTTGTTATAATTACTCAACTGGTCTCAAGAGGTGTGAGGGACATAACAATTAAAAGCCATAGGCTTGTAGGAAAAAGATTAAGCAATTGGGTTTCTTAAATCAAAGCAGCAATGAGAATTGAGATCACAACAATGGCAAAATGCTCAGTCAACTTCTTTTCTCTTTATTTTTGTTCCTTTTTATCCTCTCTTGCAGACTGATTGAAAGGACACTGTTCCATGTGGCAAAGTAAATGACTGGGAAAAGGAGAGCAGACCTTACCAGGAAGGAACTGATGTGCAATTTCCATGTGGCATGGGAGAAGGGTGTGCGTGTGTGTATGTGTGTGGGTGATACAACAGGGTGGAATATGGATGCTGGTGAGAAAAGGCTTCAAGGCCATGACATGTGGGTGGGTGGGAGAGTGATGTTGGGCAATATGAACTCTGTGTTTTTCGAGGTAACACTTATGCAAATATAGTGTTGTTTCAGAGTTTTAGGGTCTAGTAAACACTTTATGTCTCTGTCTAAGAAATGTGGGAAGATGTTGAGGGACCTGTACAGAAAGGGAATGGTGGTTCAGATAACAGGAATTGTGCAGGGTGGCTAACTGCCCAGTCAAAATGCCCAGTCAATGAATTTTGCGTCCGTGTGAAGTTCTGCTTCTGCACTGGTGAATATGGTGGGGAAGAGGGGGAATGGTGGATTAGAATTGTCTGTTTGATAGGTCTACCTTTCTAATCCCATGATATATTTTTCCATGGGCTGTCCAGTCACCATGTAAATCCAGTTACATCCACCTTGCTAAACTGTTAGGTCACAAGCCCATGTGTGAGTCCTAGTGGTGAGGCAGATTGGTTTCCAGTTGGATGGTTTGTTTTTTAAAAGTTCTTTTTCCTGTTCTTCTCAAATATTTTAATCAATCCATTTCACTTTCTCTTCAGTAGATCTTAATGTGTGGGGACAGTTTAGTCCAACATGCTTTCCCCTGTAAGCATTTGTAAAAACTACATTCTGTGGCAACTATCAATATTCTGTTTCATCTCAGCATGCTTTGGAAGTGAAGAAGAGCGGGACTTAACGTAGTCTCCAGTGCCTGAGAATTCCAAGTTCATGGATCTGAAGTACAGCGGGATCAAAACAAAACAAAATAATTACCTGGATCAATGCCATCACTGCGGGCATATTGAACTGTTTCTTCAGAAAATAAAGGGGCATTATTCTTTATCAAAGTCTTTATCAAATGTGTTGACCTAACTTCACCTTCTACACTTGTCACTATTTGCAGTATCAGGGAAGGCACAAGTGAAAATGAAGACCAATATTTGCTCATTGTAACCAGTGATGATTAAAGAATGTTCATGGGTACAATTAATTTGAAGCTTTGTTCAAGTAGTAGCAGATAAGCAGGGAAAAAGATCCATGAAATTAATGTATTAGAAACAAGAAATCAGAGGGAAATCAGTGAATTCCAACAAAATACAGTGCAATGATTAAGGAAAACTGTTATGAAGAATGACTTGTTTTAAAGTATCAGATGAAATTGCAACACACCTAATTAGCCATGGTTAGCCCTTTATAAAACACTATGTTTGCCTTTACTCTTCCTCAAGCCCTTGAATTTATACTATGACCCCAGGTGTTTAGCAGTCTTTGGCCTTAAGACTGAGACAGAAAGAATTACTGCTAGAATGTACTCCAAGGAACAGGTTCCGAAAGATTTGAGTAAATGTAGAGGAGAATATAGAGGCTGGCTGGACAGCTCAGTGGTTTAGGTATCTGGCTGCAGAGGCAGAGATTGGCAGGTAGGTTCCCCATTATGCCTCCCAGTAGAAGAGTCACAGTCATGTACAAGCCATGGTCAAGATGCACAGTCCCAGAAATGCCCCCAGAAGACGGGAATTGTTAACCACTTCTGAGTATTCTGCATCTGGAAAACCCTGAACAGGGCCGCCATAAGTGAGGAGTAGGTGTCTATCTGCTTATAGATCTATAGTGGATGAGTTATAGCATTCCCACAAGCAATGTTTTTCAGTCTGGCTGGGCAAGATTCCACCCATCGTGCATGCGACTCTGCTCCCCCCTGTGCAGGGTTCTGCCGCGACTGGAGCCAAAGAGGCTGGAAACAATCACTGCGGGTGCCTGGAGGAAGAGGAGGAGCCCTACATGGAGGGTGCGGAGTCACATGCAGTCCCGCAACTTAGAGGAAACCTTGCCCACCAGTAAGGGGTGTGCAAACTACAGCCACCCCAATTGTTTATTACTTCTACTCTTCCCCTGCATCACTCCCATCAATTAATAAAAACCTAGACTCTACCCTACAACTTTCAGCAGACCTGCCTGGAACCAACCCAAAAAGGCTCTCAATATCAGTTTCCTCACCGTGGGCATACTGACCCTCATTTCTTAAGATGAAACAACCGCCAAGCCCCCTTTGGACTAGGAGTCTCAGCTCCAGCATCTACTTCAGCCTCAGTGAAGAGAACTGAGGTTGGCAGAGAGACCATTGGTGTTCCTCAGTGGAAAGAACTAAGGGACCTCAGACTGTGCATATTGATTCTCTCCCAGTGAAGGGAAGTGGGCAGAAGGAAGTTGAGTTGTCATATGTTAATCCCTCCCCTGTTACAATAAACCCTATTTTGGTTCAATTTTTGTATCTGGAGTTTATGGAACACAAGATGGAGGAAAGTAATCCAGCATAGCCAGCTGGGGCTGTCGGGGCTCACAATGATATCTGGTAGAACATATTGTCAGATGAGAGGCTTTGCTGGACTGGGTGAAAAGTGGCTTTGGCTGACTGGGAACAGCCCTCTCTCCTTCCTGACACCCCAGCCCTGGCATGACATGACATCTTGTGAAGTTATTCAAAGGCAGGCATTGCAAAAGAGTATGGTTTTCCTTTACTGGTGTGGATAATTTCTTGATACAGTAAATCTAGCATCCATCATTCAAGGCAAGCCCCTTTTCAGGAATTAGGGCTTGTAGCAGAAATTAAACTTGCTTCATCTTCTATGTGACAGCCCTTCATGTATTAAACATGGATATTAAAACATCACTCAGTTTTTCTTCTCCGGGGCTATATATACTCAGCTCTCTCAGCTATTCCAGATTTTTCAGATCCTTTGCCATCTGTCTCATCCTTCTTTAAATATATCCTGTTTTTTCAATACTCTTCTTAAATTATGGTGCTCAGAACTGGACACAGTAGTTTAAGTGGGGGCTGGCCCAAACAGAATAGAGTTATTGCTTTGATTCTTTCCTTTGATCTAGACACAATACTTCTGCTGATGCAGCCTAGAATTGCATTAGCTTTTATTACCATGGCCTCACATTGGCTGAAATCCAGTCATAAATCACAACTAGAGTAGGCCCATTGAACCAGTGAAGATTTGGTGAGTCAACTTCTCCATAAGTTCCATTGATTCAATGGACCTATTCTGGTTGTGACTAACTACTGGATTTCAGCCATTGTTGATTCATGTTTAGGTTGTTGTCTGCTAGGACCCTCCGATCCTCTTCAAATGTGCAGTTGCTGAGCCATTTGCCATGAATCCTGTGTTTATACATATCTGATTTTTCTTGTCTAAACATAAAACTTTACATTCATCCCCACTGGAATTCATTTTGTTGGTTTCTGACCCGGCTCCCCAACCTGTTAAGGTCATCATGAACCATGATTTTGTCTTCTGAAATATTGGCAACCCCTCCCACTTTGATGACTGCTACAAATGAGCACCCCCTTCATCCAAGTTATTAATCAAAAACTTGACCAACACTTTTCTTCGGAATGATGACAAACCACTGCTGAACACTCTTTGGGTACAAACTGTCAGTCAGCTTCAAGGTGACTAGCTCCATTCTTTAACTCGGTTAAAGAATGTTCTTGGACTACAACCCCCAGAAAATCCTGCCCATCACAGCTAGTGGTGAAGGCTTCTGGAAGTTCCAATCCAAGAACATCTCAGGACCTAAGGCTAGGAATCACTGGTATAACTTATATATTATCAGCTTATCTCCAGGAAATTCATGGGGACCTTGTCAAAAGCCCAGCTGAAATCAAGTTAAACTCCACTCACAGCAGTTGAAGTCCTGCAACAATCAACAAAAGGTTAATCCAGCATGATTTGTTTTTGAGAATTTAGCCTGGCTCTTAGTAATCACGGTTCTTGTTTGTATGTGGTCACAGATTGCTTGTTTAATTATTTGTTCTAGAACTCAGCTGGTTGGTATTTGCCCAAATCCTTGTCCTCTGAATGTGAAGAACCATGACCTGAACAGGGGAACTTCTGCTAGAGATGGATGCTCTCCATACAGTCAGGAACTATGATTGTCCAGGGTTTTCAATTATCTAGGACATCCACACATGAAGGTCCTCTTCAAACGAATGGATGAGGAAAGGAGATGGCTGGTTCATGTGTTTATTTCCCACAATATAACAGAATGCTTGACTAACAAGTCAGTTTCCAAATAAATTCAGGGTGTGATCACGTGGGTAAGCATTTTGGAGTGCTTGTGACAAAGGCTGGTGCAAGCTATTCCTGGATGATCACAAGACTTACAGGCAATAGTGCACCAGCCCAACCCTGATCCCTGCCCAGGCTGGCCCTTTTTGGTCTAGCAATAGAACTATAGAACTGCTTCTTTTTGGGCCAGGCTTGAGCAAGTTCCCAATGGACAGAAGTATTGCTTCAAAATTGGGAAAGGAGTACAACAAGGCTGTATATTGTCCCCCGGCTTATTTAATTTATATGCAGAATACATCATGCGAAAAGCCGGACTGGAGGAATCCCAAACCGGAATTAAGATTGCCGGAAGAAATATCAACAACCTCCGATATGCAGATGATACTACTCTGATGGCAGAAAGTGAGGAGGAATTAAAGAACCTCTTAATGAGGGTGAAAGAGGAGAGTGCAAAAAACGGTCTGAAGCTCAACATCAAAAAAACCAAGATCATGGCCACTGGTCCCATCACCTCCTGGCAAACAGAAGGGGAAGATATGGAGGCAGTGACAGATTTTACTTTCTTGGGCTCCATGATCACTGCAGATGGTGACAGCAGCCACGAAATTAAAAGACTCCTGCTTCTTGGGAGGAAAGCGATGACAAACCTAGACAGCATCTTAAAAAGCAGAGACATCACCTTGCCGACAAAAGTTCACATAGTCAAAGCTATGGTTTTTCCTGTAGTGATGTATGGAAGTGAGAGCTGGACCATAAAGAAAGCTGACTGCCGAAGAATTGATGCTTTTGAATTGTGGTGCTGGAGGAGACTCTTGAGTGTCCCCTGGACTGCAAAGAGAACAAACCTATCCATTTTGAAGGAAATCAACCCTGAGTGCTCACTGGAAGGACAGATCCTGAAGCTGAGGCTCCAATACTTCGGCCATCTCATGAGAAGAGAAGACTCCCTGGAAAAGACCCTGATGTTGGGAAAGTGTGAAGGCAAGAGGAGAAGGGGATGACAGAGGACAAGATGGTTGGACAGTGTCATCGAAGCTACCAACATGAATTTGACCCAACTCCGGGAGGCAGTGGAAGACAGGAGGGCCTGGCGTGCTCTGGTCCATGGGGTCACGAAGAGTCGGACACGACTAAACGACTAAACAACAACAATTGCTTTAAAGGAGGTTGCACCCAGCAAAGTGATCCTTTCCAATGAGATCTGACGTGCACCTTTCTTCCCATCTGATTGCACCCTCAGTGAATAAGCATCAACCTGCTCTTTAGAGGACACCAGCAAATACAGATAAGATGTTATTAATGTTAACAATTACATTCAACAACATGTACAAATAAAGATATCTAGCATCGCATTCAAAGACGGGCTGAAATTACAGTTGGTTATTGTTAAATCATTCACATAGCAAGTTCTCTTCATCTACCTACTCAGGAAAGCAGCTGGGGATCAAATGAAGTCATTTGCCTTTGAAAACTCTTCCCACAGGCTTCTGGTTCTGTGGGCTCCTTGTAACTACTGAGGCGTGCAGGAAGGGCTCAGGCTTAAAACCTTCCCTGTCAGGATCTTCATGTGCTATAGAGAGAGCTGGACCTGGGCTATACATTTTCCATATAAACCACAATTTATTGTCAGAAAGTCAGCAGCTGTGTGTGAATCCTGAACAGCCTGATGCCCTTTAAAAAAAATTCATTTCCTGCTGTAGTTTGACCCACTTCCCAAATCATCTCAGAATATGAGGATCATTGGAAAGTTTTTGCCTATTGACTCATAACTTGATGAGAAATTGAGGTATTTTGAGAAATAAAAAAACAAAGGGGTGGGAGGATCAAACTCAAGGACTCATTTTTAGGCCAAGAGCAGAGTTTAGAGATAGCTCATAATTCCAGCTAATAGCACATTAATATTGCAGAAAAATGATTGGGGCAATCATTTGGGGTTAAATGAAACTGGACTTGAAAGGAATCCTGTGATCATCAAACAAAGCAAGCTAATTTGCAAAATTAAGCATATGGGAGAAACTCGTGTGGCGACAGGTGCTTTCATTAGTCAAGGAACTTCCCTCTTCTGGTCATAGGCTACCTCTGATGTCCTCTCTGGCCTTAGCTGCAACGTTCAATTGATAGTAGTCATGGAGGGTTGCTGCTCCCTCTCCTTCTGATGGGTTTAGCAATTAGCAGCTGGATGGAGGAGGATCTCCTGGGTGAAGGTGCATCTAAGCAGAAGGAGGATGCCTGGCTGCTATCTTGCTACCTGAGGGCCTCAGTGAAGGCAGTCAATAACTGAAGGAAGAGGCGCTTAAGTATAGTTCTTCTGGAGATATATTTCAGCATAATAGATGGTGCCTGATGTTGCTTCATGTCTGATTTCATCAAAACGTGGTGGCTGGTAGGTCTTCTATTGGGTCCTCATATTTTTGGAGGTGAGCAGTGGATTAAGACAGGGCCCTTTCAGGGGTGGGGAGTTATCTCACCTGGCACCCAGAGGATGACCTGTATTTGCCAAGGGATGTGATCTTTTACATTGTTGATATCCACAGCCCAATGAAGATCAATTGCTCTTCTATGCTTTTATCTGCTTTGTCAATTTATTTTTAGACTACCTCTATCATTTCTAAGTATGATTGGCCATTTAGATTGTCCTTTACTGGGAACTGAAGACATACATAAAGTAGGTTAAGTGTGTGTGTGTGTGTGTGTGTGTGTGTGTGTGTGTGTAGCTCTCTATCTCACTACCTATGATCTTCTTTCTTCAGTGCACCTGCTTTCTTCTCAAGCCATGTGGTAATCTGGATGGCACAAGGTGAGCCAGGTGGAGCTGGAAGAAGAAGTGCCCAGCCTTTTGGTGCAGGGATTTTATTAAATTATGCAATTGGTCTTCTCCAAAATGATAGCTTCAGAGGCCACCATTCTGGTGATCCTTAGATATTAAAACAAGGCAAAAGATGATGGGAAGTATCAGGTCCTGGAAGTCTGGGCAGCTGTGTGGGGCCCATGGACATCAGAAAGGGCCACTGAGCTAACCCTGAAATCCCATCACACTTCCTCAGTCTGGCACTTGATGGAAGGAGTAACAATTTTGGATGTGAGTTAGATGTTGGAAACACTGGGACAACGATTCTCCCATCTCCTAGCCTCCAGAGGTATTGGCCCTGTTGGCTGCAGGATTCTGGAATTCTGAAGCTCCCAAAGGTACGCTTTTCAAGTTCTGACTCAAGCAGCCACTGTGACCTATCCAGGGGCAGGACCCATCAATCTGTAGATCTCTTGGTGGAGCCCACACAACACCTTCGGGTCTTGACACAGAAGAAGCTGCTTACTTAATATTTAGCTATCCAGCTGGCACTTTAACTCTAGAGACCTTGTTCCTGCAAATGCCCACTGATCCCAGAGAATTCCACCTAGATTGCAGGGGTCAGACTATGATGGAGGTTGCCAGCCAGGAAGAGTGAAGAGAGATCAATTCCTCCCCAACTCTTTTGTCCAGGACCAACACAAGGTTAAGGTTCCTTCTGGGGAAAACATTTACTCACTGCAGCACCACTTGCTTCTAAGAAATCCAGCTTAGAAGACCAGGATGCCGAGAGCTCTCCATTTCACAGCCTGGGTTTTGCTCAGCTTTGCACACATAGGTATGTGTTCCCTGCTTAAATTAGTCAGTAGGCTGAGTCACCCCCTTCCAAGTTAGCAAATAGTTTGGCTTGCTTCAAAACCAATTGTACTTCGACTTAAGCCCACGTCCTCATCACTCTCTATCTCCTTTCTACCCATTAATTTCCCAAATCATCTCCTTCCAGCCCCATTTACAGGAGTCATGCTGACAGCGTAATACAATTGTTGTTGTTTAGTCATTAAGTCGTGTCCGACTCTTCGTGACCCCATGGACCAGAGCACGCCAGGCCCTCCTGTCTTCCACTGCCTCCCGGAGTTGGGTCAAATTCATGTTGGTAGCTTCGATGACACTGTCCAGCCATCTCGTCCTCTGATGTCCCCTTCTCCTCTTGCCTTCACACTTTCCCAACATCAGGGTCTTTTCCAGGGAGTCTTCTCTTCTCATGAGATGGCCGAAGTATTGGAGCCTCAGCTTCAGGATCTGTCCTTCCACTGAGCACTCAGGGTTGATTTCCTTCAGAATGGATAGGTTTGATCTCCTTGCAGTCCAGGGGACTCTCAAGAGTCTCCTCCAGCACCACAATTCAAAAGCATCAATTCTTCGGCGGTCAGTCTTCTTTATGGTCCAGCTCTCACTTCCATACATCGCTACTGGAAAAACCATAGCTTTGACTATGCGGACCTTTGTCGGCAAGGCGATGTCTCTGCTTTTTAAGATGCTGTCTAGGTTTGTCATCGCTTTCCTCCCAAGAAGCAGGAGTCTTTTAATTTCGTGGCTGCTGTCACCATCTGCAGTGATCATGGAGCCCAAGAAAGTAAAATCTGTCACTGCCTCCATATCTTCCCCTTCTATTTGCCAGGAGGTGATGGGACCAGTGGCCATGATCTTAGTTTTTTTTATGTTGAGCTTCAGACCATGTTTTGCGTTCTCCTCTTTCACCCTCATTACGAGGTTCTTTAATTCCTCCTCACTTTCTGCCATCAGAGTGGTATCATCTGCATATCTGAGGTTGTTGATATTTCTTCTGGCAATCTTAATTCCGACTTGGGATTCCTCCAGTCCAGCCTTTCGCATGATGTATTCTGCATATAAGTTAAATAAGCCGGGGGACAATGTACAGCCTTGTCGTACTCCTTTCCCAATTTTGAACCAATCAGTTGTTCCATATCCAGTTCTAACTGTTGCTTCCTGTCCCACATATAGATTTCTCAGGAGATAGATAAGGTGGTCAGGCACTCCCATTTCTTTAAGAACTTGCCATAGTTTGTTGTGGTCGACACAGTCAAAGGCTTTTGCGTAGTCAATGAAGCAGAAGTAGATGTTTTTCTGGAACTCTCTGGCTTTCTCCATAATCCAGCGCATGTTAACTGTTGTAAGCCAGGGCAAGAAAGGCAAAAAAACAGATTTTTCTCTCCACATGTCCTTTGGACAACAAAAACAGTAGCACTTTTGTTGGTGACAAGTCAGAGAAACTGGGGGAGAGGGGAAAGGAAAGGAGTGTAGTCCATAGCATTTTAGGATGCCACTATATGGGCCACAAGACCTCAAAAGTCTCCTAGGAAAGTTTAGCTTTCAGAAACAGAGTTTTTTGGCAAGTGGTACGTTGAGGGGAAATTTGGGGCTGTCTGGGAGTGGGGTAGGAAGTGGGCCTTTCCCCTCCCAGTCTGGGCAGAAAAATGTATAGGTCATGAGGGAAAGGCAGAATATAAATGTAGCAAATACTCAGATCATACTTGTTATGTGTCGTCAAGTCACTTCCGATGTATGGCAACCCTATGAATGAGCGATCTCCAAAATGTCCCTTCTTCAACTGCCCTGCTCAGCTCCTGCAGATTCAAGCCTGTGGCTTCCTTTGGGGAGTCAGTCCGTCTCGTGTTTGATGTTCCTCTTTTCCACAAGAGAGCTCAAGGACCTTAAAGCAGCCTGTCCCCTACAAGAAGCTGGAGAGCAGACTCCACAGTCACACAGGTTGCCTGGTCTCAGTCCTCCCCACTCAATCTGCATTGCAATTCAGTTTAATCCATGAAAATTATTTCTAGTTTCCCTATTAGTAAATATAATTAGCATATTCAATTTTATGCAAATAGAGACACACACACCCTTTTGGTATCTCCCACCTTTATTTGGCAATCCTATCGTTTTTGTTTTGAATTGGTAGGTAGGTGGCGAGAGTATCTAGTAGCTGTCATGAAAAGATGCTCTTTTCCCTCCACCCCACCCTCACAGAGAAAGAAAGAAGGCATAAGATGCTGCTATTTTCTGCCATACAAAATAAAACTAGATTAAATAGGCAGCCTCTCCCTCAATTTGTTTGAATCTTTTTGTTGTCTTGAAAATTGAACATTGCTCCTCCCCACATTTCCAATCAGGCACAAATTCAGATTTAGTATTAATCCCGACGAGAAACGTCTGTACCCACTGACATCCTCTTAAACTTTCAAAGTATTTAAATAATCTGGCATAGGAAACTCATACATTGATTGACAATCTATAATAAGGACATCTATCAAACGGGTTTGGAAAAAATCTTTTCCAAATTACAGCCCCTGGCAATCCCTCTGCCACCTTGGCCAGTCAATGGGATTTTGAGAGGTGCAAACCGCCTCCACAAGCTATACATTGACACCCCCCCCCCCTTCCCTAGTGAGCTGGGTACTCATTTTACGACCTCGGAAAGATAGAAGGCTGAGTCAACCTTGAGCCGGCTACCCGGGATTGAACCCCAGGTCATGAGCACAGTTTGGCTGCAGTACAGCTGTTTAACCACTGCGCCACGAAGCTCCTCCATATTTAAACTCTGTATGAAACAAAATACTAATTGTCTCCTGTACAGCATGCCATTCTTACCAGCTTCAGGTTTTTTCTCTCTCTTTTTCTTGCAGCTTATAGTTTGAAATGCCACTATTGTGTACGGGAGAACCCTCAACATGGCTGTAGTACCAGACTGAATGTATGCTTCACAAAAGATAATCAAAAGTGCATTGCAGTCACTATCCACTTCCGTAAGTTGACACTGTGGAACGGCCACAATGATGACGATATGCTTTTCTTTTCATAGTTTCAAAGCTGTCTTTATTTTTGCTTGGCTTAGATTTCCCTCAGGAAGGACTGTCTTGGAGTCCAACCAAGAATCAAAGTAGATGTTAAGGGAGATGCATATTCCTGTGATGAATTCATGTTCCCTCCCACAGCAGGGTCTCCTTACAGATATATGTCTCAGCCATGCAAATGATTCCCATGTTAACCTTCCACTGACCAATCACAACTGTGCTACCAGAAAAAATACACAGGTTGTACTGGGACCCTCAAAAGGAATATGTGATATGCAGTAGGGAAATATCAAGAGAGGAAAGGGTGTTTGTTTGTTACATTTATAGCCTATTTTTCATTCAGTGAACTAAAGATGGTGTACCCAATTCTCTCCTTCTCCCCGCTTTTATTCTGGTAACAATCCTGTAAGATCAATTTGGCTGACAAGAGGATGTAAGCAATTTTAACTGCAAGGGTGTCACACAAATCCTTCACAGTGGGCTGACGAGGGGTCCATGTCCTCTTCCTGTGGGCCGCAGGGCAATAGGGCCTTGACCACTCAGAACAGATTGACAGGATGCTGTAGACACAATCGTGACAGGAAAAAGGAGCTGCTCTATGGCAATAGAGACAGCAAAGTTTCATTCACTGGAGGAAAAAGAGGCTATCAATGAAAGAAACATCATTTCCTCTCCTATCATTTTTCTACTACATGTGACATATTCTTTCTGCTGTCCACAAAACAACCCATTTTTTTCCTGGGGACACACCTGAGCTGTGCTTGCCACAAAGTTGGTCCCTCCCGCTGGGATTCTGAATGTCTGGGTACATGAATAGTATTGTCAAAAATAGAGGCTTGAAGCTTTTCTCAGCTATTTCACTTGGAACATCTGGCCCAACTTATCAGGAGAGGCCTTTCTCTCAGTCCCACCATCCTCACAGGTGCAGTTGGTGGGGACACGGAAGCGGGGCCTTCTCTGTGCTTGCTCCCAGACAATGGAACTCCCAATGGGAAGCTAGGTTGGCCCCATCTTTGCTGTCCTTCTGCAGGCAAAGGGCAGCTCCAGTGGCTCAGTTTTTGCCACATATCAGTCGGGTGAGGACTCTGGTGTTATCAGGAGCTGGGAAGCCTCCCAGCCCTGCCTGACCAGCAAGAGAAGCCCTGCTGCAAATGTGCATTGACACAGTTTCTAAACTGCACCAGGACTTGCATCTTCTGCAGATTAGATTAGATTAGGCATCCTTCAGTCTCGAGAGACTATGGTAACGTGCTCTGTATGGAGGACTTGGAACAGCATCTAGTGTGGCTGCGAAGGCCAATTCAAGAGTGACAGTCCCTTCCACACTGAAGACAAATACAGTCTGTTCCCGGTCCAGCTCCCTGATTTTGCTGGTTTTGGGTCTACCTCTTTGCCTCGGCCTGCTGAACAAGGGTCTCTTCAAATTGGGAGAGGCCATGATGCACCGCCTGCCTCCAGGCTGAACGCTCAGATGTCAAAGTTTCCCATCTGTTGAGGTCCATTCCTAAGGCCTTCAGATCCCGCTTGCAGATATCCTTGTATCGCAGCTGTGGTCTCCCTCTGGGGCGATTTCCCTGCACTAATTCTCCATACAGGAGATCATTGCATCTTGTGCAGAGAGACCAAAGAAACTGTAAATTTCCTTCAAGTTTTCCATAATGTACGTATACTTACAAAGGAGTCACCACCTCTCCCTCTTTCTTTCTTTCCCTTTTTCTCTCCTCAGAAGACAAGCTGAAATACAGGATGGAAGGCTGTACCCGTGCTGGGAACGACTGTACACGAGAAAGGAAGAGCCCGATTGGTTACATTGTGAATGTGACTTGTTGTGCAACAGATTTGTGCAACCACTGGGATCATGATCACGATTAATATCTGAGGAAAACTCAGACCAAAATAGTTTTGTAATGTTTGGAATTTTGCAGACTGAGAGGTTTAGTCATTGTATTTCTGTTAATTAGGGATGGGACCCAGGAAGTCCAGCTTGGCAAATTTTGCACTTCCTTGAGGGCAAGTCTGTTTTTGGCCCATGTTTCTATACATTTGTCAGAAACAAGCTAAACCAATTTCTTAATAATAATATCAGGAAAATGTTATTAGAAGCTGAGGACTGCAGAAGAATAAAATAACTCAGGCGCTATCTTAAAAAAATTGTTCCTGAAATAATGTGCCCATCATTGGAATTGACATTAAAATCTGCATTTTATGAAAAACAGACTCAAAAGTCGTCAAATGACATAAAAATGTATGCTAACAATATGTGACTAGTTTAATACACTGGATTTCATAGTAAAGAAACGAATGTGCTTATTATGTTCAATAATGTTTTATTGAAAATGTTGTTATGTGCTGTCACATGCGTCAGACTTATTCCAACCTTATGAATTAGTGGCTTCCAAAAGTAATACCCTTGATATGTGAAAAATATGACAATCTCAGTTTAGTCCTTTTAAGCTTTCAGTGGGAGTTCTGGTTTGGTTTCACCTAACACCACTCCTATTTGTCTTTCTGGCAGTCCATGGTATTCACAAAGCTCTGTTCCAATACTACATTTCAGTTTTTCTTCCTGTTAGCTTTCTTTATGGTCCAGTTTTCATAACTGTGCTTAGTCATTGGGAATGTAATATTATGGGTGATCTTGTTCTTGGTCTCTAGTGACACATCCTTATTCTTAAGTATCTTGTCTGGTTCCTTCATAGTTGCCTTTCAAAGTGTCCGTCTTCTTTTAACTTCTTGGTTCCAGTGTCCATTTTGATTGATGACAGAACTGTGATATAGAACTGTGTAAACCAGCAGTCCCCAACCTTTTTAGCCCCGCGGACTGGCTGGGGAAGGCGGGGCACCCCCCTGCGCTTGTGCGCATGCGCGAAGAAGCGGGGGCGCTTGTGCGGGGGCGCGCTCGTGCACATGCACAAAGGGTGGTGCAGCGCTCGCACAGGTGCTCGTGCACATGTGCAAAGGGCGGCACGGCACTCAGGGAGCATTTGTGCGCATGCGCGAAGGGATGGGGGAGTGCTTACGTGGGCGCAGGCACGCGCATGCAGGCACAAATGGGCTATGCAGGGGGAGTGGGTGGGGGGAGGTCTGTCTCTGCGGCCCGGTCCAGCTCAGGCCACAGACTGGCACCAGGCCACGGACTGGCACCGGGCCGCGAACCAGGAGTTGGGGACCTCTGGTGTAAACCACTCAGAGTGGCCTTGGCAGCCAGGTGGGTGGTAGAAAAGTCAAATAAATAGTTAAATATTTTTAATTTTATATATCTTGACTTCTTTATCAACATTGAAGTTCCGTCATTCTGCAGGCAAGATTTTTGCATTCTTAGGTTCAACAATGATCTTGCTTTTGCACTTTCTTCGTTAATCTTCTGCAGTAGCTGTTTCTAGTCATGGCTGCTTTCAGCCATAATATGGTGTCATCTGTACATTTTGAATTACTGGTGTTCCACCAATTTTCATTCTTCCTTCATCTGAGTCTGATATACACCTTTTCATAAAATATGTCATGCATATCGATTGAATAGATAGGGAGAGAGAATACACCACATCTGACACTCTAAAGCATAGACTGTGATTCTTATGAATTTTTTCAATATGCTTTGATATCCAATGTATATTTTTAATATGGTCTGTAGCACTTCGTCATTTTATGAATCCAGCTTGAGTATTACTGGAATTTCTCACTCTATCCATAGTTGGTTGCTGCAAAGTTGCATTTAGGAGTCTGACTCTACTTCTGTCAATCTTTACTTGTGCTTCTCATCTTCCCTGAACTTTCATTGAAAGTTTCATTGAAGACTTTCATTGATCAGCCATCAAGGCCTTTCTTTTCTTCTGGCTGCAGGAATAATTATTTGAATACTTCCCTGATAATATATCTGGTTTCAATATACCATTTTCCTGGTTTGTGGGCTATTGAGTTTCCCTCCCTGCCGAGACTTTCTTGTGGGCAGGGCAAGCCAGCCACCCCTGGCCCAGCGCAAGTGCAGCACCAGGCAACAAAGGGGAGTGGACCACCTCATCAAGGAGTGAGCTGATAGCCTCCATCTGACTGCCATTTCTGAGGCTGATGGACAGGGTGCAGCAGCAGCAGCTGCTGGGTAACTGGAGCCATGCTGGCCAGGCTGGGGATGCCGGGTTTGCGACTGTTGGGGACAGAGGGAGGAGGGGGTGCTGTAGAAATCAACGGTGGCAGGGGTGCAATACTTGCCTTGCCTCAGGTGCTGGCAACCCAAGCTACACCACTGTGTATAAGGCTGCTTCTGTTGCAGTTATTGCTATGAAGTGTATGTTTTAGGACATCTAGGCAAGAGGTTATAAGTCGCTCATTATTTCTTGTGTTTAGTTCAGAAGTAAACCTTCACTTCGAACTTCCCAGGCATGTCATCCAATGAGTTCCTACAGCTTGCTGCCAACACAGAAATTAGTTATGCTGCATTCATTTTTTTAAAAGGGTTAAATACTGAATATTTCATCCTCTCTTTTACATAAGCTTGATGTTTTATCTGTAAATTGTTAAACATGGCTGGTTTGCTTTTTTTAATGAGAAGCTTATAAAAGTTTGATAAACATACAATAAAAATGTCCTTAGCCTTTATCTAGAATGAAAAATAGGAAATATCTGTGACACTCTATATCACAGACTATTTGCAGTCTAGTTTTGACAGAGAGAACACTGCTTTTTCATCTTGTGCTTCCAGTTTTTAGTCTATCAGATTTCTGTGTCAGCTCCCTGGTGAAATTCATGTGTCTATTTGGTTGCCTGAAATATGTATTTGCAATAAACAAATGGCTGGCTTCACACAATTCTGCAAGCTGCACTCATTTCTGACTCCTAGACCAAATTCTCCAGCAATGTCTCATTTGGCTTACCTTACATAAAGATTATTGAATAGAAATGACCCACCTCAGAACAACTTCTCTAAGATGAAAATGGTAATAGTCAAGAAACACTTCAAATTGGCTTTCAGAATACACACTGCATGACACTATGTATTCTCAGCTTTACTTGATGACATGGAATTGTGGACTTGAACACAACTGAAAAAGAAGCATGCGAAATTTAGATATATTCCTTGCAATGCCCTGACATTAGAGTAAGATGATATGAATCGTGGTACAAAATAGGAGCAAAACTTTTACATAGGCTGCGGAGGGATGAGAGATTTGGGGATGGTTACAATGTTAAGCAGGACCCCCACATTGTAAAATGTGTGTTCCCACCAACATACCCTTTAATTTTCAGCCCCTCTGGGCGGAGCTCTGCCTCTCTCACGACTCTGCCTCCCCCCCCCCCATGCACTGGGTTCCGTCACAACCGGAACCTAACGCAATCACTGCATGGAGGAGGAAGACTGCTGTGCGGAGGGAAGCGGAGTCATGCGCGCGCATGCGTGCACCCAGCTTAGTGGGAACCTTGGCTCCCACTCTTGCGTAGAGGGACAAAACCTAGGGCTTGTGGTACAAAATGGTACAAAACTTTGACATACGTTTGAGGGAAAGATGAGATTGAGGGGTTCATACTTAGCACAGCTAGTGCCAGCCCTACCATGAGACTGCCAGCTCAAGTGGGGGGGGGGAGCAGTGGCAGTTCCCTTGCCTTCATGCCATTCCTCCTGAACACCCTGCTAGTCCCTTCTCTTGGAGGACAGATCTGTGCATATCACACAGCCTGTCCTACACTCCTAACACCCTAAACTGGGCTGTTGCTCTCAGGCAGTGGTTCTTAACCGAGGGTTTGTGTACCCCTGGGGGTGCAAGAAAGTATATCTAGTGGTCTGAGTGGAAATGATTGTTTCGGGGTTTTTTTTTACTTCTAGAGCTATAATATAAAATTTAAAGCTTCTCTATATAAATTTGACTCGACTGTACTATGTACTCATTGTTGATGTGAGTACATACATACCGGCAGACGCTATGACCAGATGCTACGATGATATGATCCCCACTACTACCCACCTTACTTTCGTCACTGTGCATGAACTCGCCACTACCATGACAAATTGCTCGAAAAGTGCACGTCATTGTGCACAAACATTAATGAAGCAGGACACTAATTTTCTTTGTTTTCAGTAAGGATTATAATATTTTTTGTTTACAACTTATTTTATAATTTATTTAAAATGTATAGTTAAAATAATGTGCAAATATTACTTTACTATTTGTAGTAACCCTTGCCATGTCGAAAAAACACCAATGGAAAGACGATTATGCTGCTTACGGATTCACTTGTACAACAGAGAAAGGCACTACCTTTTTTTTGATGTTTAAAATTTTTGTTGTATTTTATATGTTGTATATGTTGTAAGCCGCCTAGAGTGGTTGTTCGACTAGATAGGCGGGGTATAAGTGCAATAAATAAATAAATTAAATAAATACCCAACGACCACAATGCGTTGTATGTTGCAAGATATTTTCAAACTCCAATCTCAAACCTTCAAAACTGTTAGAACATTTCAACAATCAGCATGGTGGTGAACCTGCAGGACATACGCTTAACATCGTGAAGTCCAAGGAGGCACAATTTGATACCAGTGGTACTAACACAAAATATGACTTTGCGGCAGTTCTGAAGCCTTTTATTAGAAGCTTCTTATCAGATGGCATATCCATGTGCTAGGGGGGAAAGCCTCATACAATAGCTGAGGAATTGGTAAAACCATGTGCATTGGAAATTGCAAAAATTGTATTAGGTTCTAAGCACATAAGAAAATTCAGCAGATTCCACTATCAAATGATGTGATCCGACTGTGCATTCAAGATATCAATCAGGATATTTTATTGGAAGTAGTACAAGATATTGAGGCCAGTCCTTTGTAAGTGAGTATTCAATTGGACGAGTCCCCTGATGTTGATAATTGCAGTCAGCTATTAGTATTTGTGTGATACATAAAGGAAAAGTAAATTTTAAAAGACTTTTTATTTTGTGAACAACTGGAGTTGACAGCAGAAGTAATTGATGTTTTCAATCTCATTAAAAACTTTAAAAAAAAACATCAAATACCAATGGCTGTAATGGGCTCAATTTGCACTGATGGTGCCCCTGTGATGTTAGGCAAAAGTTTCGGATCTTTTTGCATATATGAAGAAAGAAGTACGGCGAGTTACAATAACACGTTGCATGTTGCACCGCCATGCACTTGCATCGAAAACTTTGCCAGAGAAGTTGAAACAACACTTTGTTACTGCAGTAAATGTAGTAAATTATATCCGTGGACGGGCACTTAATCATCGTATCTTTTGTGCTTTTTTAGAAGAAATTGGTGCTGACCATACTGTGATTCTATATCACACTGACACGAAGTGGCTCTTCAAGGGACGTATGCTAAGCAGGGTTTTTGAAGTGCTCAAGGAAATTATTCAGTTTCTTACAATTACCAAAATTGTAATTTAGTTAAAGACTTTGAAAGAAGAGATGCAATACTTCAACTGGCCTGCTTAGCAGATATGTTCATTCACCTAAATGAATTAAATATATCAATGCAAGGATATGGCAAGAACATAATAACAACTACTAAAAAATCTGCTTTTATTGAAAAACTAAAAATTTGGATCTGGCAAGTTGAAAATGATTATGTGCTCAGTTAGAATCATTTCCACAACTGGCGAAGGCAGCATTGCAGACATTTTTACCATTTGCTACCATCCATCTGTGTGAAATGGGATTTTCATGACTTTTGCATATAAAAACAAAAACCAGAAATTGCTTAAATGCAAGTGATGTCATAGACGTAGCTCTTTCAAAAAAGGAACCCCACTTTCAAAATATTATTATGAATAAACAACAACAAATTAACCACTAAAAATGAAACATTATTTTAATTTTATGTCAATACATATATGTGTATCTGTATTTCAGTAAATAAATTGTTTTCCAATAAATGTAATTTTCTAACAAATAAACTGGAACACATTTTTCAAGGGGGTGCGAGAATGTATCTTGAGATTCAATGGGGTGTCGACCACAAAAAAAGTTAAGAACCTTTGCTCTCGGGTGTGTCAGAGACCCTGTCCTATAGTCAAAAGTCAGCTCCCAGCAGAGTCAGCTTCTGTGCACCGAGTGGAAAGCCTGCAATCTTGTCCTTTGCTTTATGCAATAAAATGTCTTGGATTAGACCTGATTTAGAGGAAATTAATCACACCTGAGTTTAACTTAGGTTCTTCAAAAGTGACACCATGAAAGGGAAAATCCCAGAAGCCGACTCCTTTTTTCACCAGTTAACCACTTCTCACCCAGACACAAAGCAACTGTCAGAGCTGTTTTTCAGTAAGTGTGAATGATAGTGAGCAGAAGAGGGTATCCTGTAGACCATCTTGACTGCTGCCATTGGTATTGTCAACATTCTGGCTGCCTTTTGCTATGTAAAGCTTGGCATCCTTTTTCCTGCTGGCAACGTGGGGACAATACTGTGCAGCAACATCAGGCCATTTCCTGGCTTTTTTAATAATGGATACAGAAGCACAATATTCGACATTTATAAACTGGAGGTTTTTTTGAAGAATTTAATTTCCTGGCTTTTTAAAATGGAAGTCTGAATATGCACACACTACATGCAAATTGCAACACAAACTTTCCTCATGTAGAATTACCCAGTGCTAGGGCAGAAAATGAGCACATGATCTGTACTAGGGTTGCTGGGAGGGGACAGACCCAAGAACAGCTGGGATGTGGCTGCAGTCCATCTGTGCCAAAATATTTTGAAGGGCTGTTTTTGGACTTATTCAAATGGTGAAGCAAAGGTGTGAGTGAGTACAATACATACAATGGAGAAACATACACACTTCTTAACCTTTGAGGTAAATTAAGGTTGCCATGCCCATTCTGCAGAATGAAAATTTGAATGCTGTGTTCCAGTTTCCAAATCTTTTTCTTGAGTTGGGCAACCTGAGGAAGAAAAGCTATATCAGACCAAAAACTCTATGGGCATGTTGTGTGCATGCTTTCCAAAAGATGTCTCCTCACCTATTGAAATAAAAAAAGGAGGAGCTGAGAGTTAGCAAAGATTGTCATTGGAATATAATATAATATCATGGTCACTGGAAACAAAGGTCAGAATCATCCATACTATGAGAAAGAATGACAGTGAAGAAAGATAGGGACAGGGAACTTGGAAAGGAAAGACCAAATTCTGTTTGGTGTTACTGTGCACACATTTTCTCCTTTTCTGCTGGTTGCATAAGGGGGAATTCACCAAGCCTTTGGGCAAAAGGAAGCTCTGCTGCTTTTAGTAGGATGATTCCCCAGCTCATACAATTGCAAGCTAAAGATCAAGTGGAACACACAGTGCATGCCAGCCACAAATCCATTACACTCTGTGGTTGCCAAGAGGATTCTGTTTAAAAGTGTTAAGTTATGGATTTTTTATTGTGTGATATTTTGTAACAGGAGCACACATTTTGTTCTTGAAATATAATCCCATGTGGTCAGAAGAGAACTTGGGAAAGTTTCCTTTTTTGACTATTTTTCCCACAATCCCCATACAGCTATGTTGGTTGGCGTATACTGAGAGTTATAGTGCATGCACCCTGTTCAAACCTTCTCCAGATTCTTGAATCACAAGCACGAGGAGAAGGAAAGAAGGATACCTCTGTGAATAATTGGTCTTTACTCGTGGTGTTCCTCTCACAACATGTTGGATTATATAACTTCAATTCTTTTCTTTATCTTTCTTCTCCTGTAGAAGGCAAACTGCTGTTCCGGATCGAAGACTATTCTGCCACGGTTGCAGGGCTCTGGGGATTAGCACAGAAGATGCTTTCATAGGACCAGATCACCACCACCTTTTGGCAGCAACTTGTAGAAAAATGAGCAATGTATAGAAAAAAGAATTACTTTCTGCAGCTCGCTCATCTAGCAGTGTACCTTAGTCCCTTCTCTTTATCCATCACCCGGCTTCCTAGATTCAGAGCGATGTGGCATGATGATACCACAGAAACATGAATTCAGGAAATGATTGTAGGGTTGCTCCCAGGCCTCTACCCAGAAATTTGTAGTTGGAGTGGCTTTAGTCTAATGACGGTGGTTACCATTAAATGAGATGTAGGTGAAGGGACAGTTCTTGTTGCATCCATTGTGCTCAGCATTCATAATGAAGAATAAGCAATTGTCTATTCATGGCACTGTTTGTCCATGGCCGTGATTCCCAATGGCTGTGACCACCTCCAACACCAACACAGCCATATTTCTCCACTTTCCCCAATTCCATTCCCACTATAGTCCAACCTCTCTATTATGATTGGTCAGAAGTGTGCAGAAGCAGGCTTCCCATTGGTCTGTGCTGGCTGATATAATGGCCCGAGAATAAGCCTGCTCCTGCATACTGCTGCCTACTTGGATGAAAGGAAGGTGTTGTTGTTGTTTAGTCGTTAAGTCATGTCCGACTCTTCGTGACCCCATGGATCAGAGCATGCCAGGCCCTCCTGTCTTCCACTGCCTCCCGGAGTTTGGTCAAATTCATGTTGGTAGTTTCGATGACAATTGTGTGACATGAAGTCTAACTTATGGTGACCCTTTTCAGGGTTTTTCAGGAAAGGAAGGTAGGTTCCTGCAAAGAAGCCCCCCTTTGGAAATGCCCATGATTGCCAGCTGCTGAACTGTCTCCTTCTGCAAGTTGGAGCAAAGCCTTAACTACAAGAGAAGACTCAGTCTTTACAATGAATCAAGTTATGATTTTGGTAGATTTATGTCTCCCTAATCAGAATTTTCCCTTGTAACTTTCATGCAGAAGTAGCTTGGCGGAGGGGTTCGGCTGGACCTCTTTGACTAAATCCCAATTTCCTGTTTTTTATTTTTATTATATCCTGATTTTTTTTTAATTTTACATTTTTCTCCTATTTGTTTATGGATTTCAGAATATTGCTGGATCAGGTCTCCAATATAACAACAATTGTATGACATAAGTCTAACTTATGGTGACCCTTTTCAGGATTTTCTAGGTAGAGAATACTCAAAAGGGGTTTACCATTGCCTTCTTCTGCAGGTATCCTGTAGGATTGTGCAGCTTGCCCAAGGCCACACAGGCTGGTTCTTCTCCCAAGCTCTGGCTCCACAGACAGATACCTAAAGCACTGAGCTATCCAGCCAGCCTCTACATTCTCCTCCACATTCACCTGAATCTTCTGGAATTTGTTCCTTGGAGTAAGTAGTAGCAGTGAGTCTTTCTGTCTTAATCTTTAGGCCATAGGCTGCTGAACGCCAGGAGGAGACATAGCTTTACTTAGAGGGCTGGTGGAAGATTAAAGGCAAACTTGTGTTTTATAAAGGGCTAACCATGCTTAATTAGGCATGTTACCATTCCATCTGATACTTTAAACCAAGTTGTTCTTCATAACAGTTTTCCTTAATCATTGCACTGTATTTTGTTTGTATTCACTGATTTTCCTCTGATTTCTTCTTTCTAATGTCTTAATTTCATGGATCTTTTCCCCTGCTTATCTGCTACTACTTGAACAAAGCTTCAAATTAATTGTACCTGTGAACATTCTTAAATCATCTCTCACTACATTGGGCAAATATTGGTCCTCATTTTCACTTGTGCCTTCCCTGATACTGCAAATAGTGACAAGTACAGAAGGTGAGGGTAGGTCAACACATTTGATAAAGACTTTCATTGTGTCTGAAAAACCAATGCCCCTTTATTTTCTGAAGAACCAGTTCAATTGTAATAAAAACCATAGGTAATTATTTTGTTTTGTTTTGATCCCGCTATACTTCAGAACCATGAACTTGGAATTCTCAGGCACTGGAGACTACGTTAAGTCCCGCTCTTCTTCACTTCCAAAGCATGCTGAGATGAAACAGAATATTGATAGTTGCCACAGAATGTAGTTTTTACAAATGCTTACAGGGGAAAGCATGCTGGACTAAACTGTCCCCACACATTAAGATCTACAGAAGAGAAAGTGAAAGAATACTCTGACAAATAGAAGAATGAGAGGCTGAATTAGAGGGTACATTGATGGGCTAAAAATTAGAGGGTACATTGATGGCAGTATAATATAATGGTGGTTAATTTTAAAAACTCACACCCACAAAAAGAATAGTTTCTTTCTCTAACAAGGGGAAGGAAGGGTTCACTCCTTGAATTCTACACAATGAATGTTCACATATAAACATTATGGAGAATGATGTAAGCAAGTAAAACTTCAGCAAATATAAGGCAATGAATTACAGAAATATTTTCACTTCAGAAATCTGTCAACGATTGATTAAAATGGATTGATTAAAATATGTGAGAAGAGGAGGAAAAATAACTTGGAAAAAAAATGAAAAAAGGACAACTTGAAACTAGAGATGGGGGTATTCGTATACGAATGTCCCCACGCAGCTGGACTTAATGAGGGGCCGACCCCTGCGGCCAGCCCGTCCACTCACATGTCTGGCAGCAGTGGCAGCCTCACTCATCCTTCCAATCACTTCCGCTCACTTCCTGCTCACCTGGCCACTCCAGGCAGTGGGAGGGAGGACGAGTCTCCCTGCATGGCTGCTGAGCTGGACATGTGAGTGGATGGGCCGGCCACAGGGGTCAGTCCCTCGTTAAGTCCAGCTGTGCAGGGATATTCGTATTTGTATACGAATACAAAACACCCATCTCTACTTGAAACCAACCTCCCTTGCCATCTAGGACTCAAACATGAGCTTGTGATATAACAGCTTAGCAAGGTGGATGTAACTGGATTTACATGGTGACTGGACAGCCCATGGAAAAATATAATCTGGGATTAAAAAGTAGGCCCATCACACAGATAACTCTAATCCACCATTCCCCCTCTTCCCCACCCAATTTGCCAGTGCACAAGTAGAATTTCTTCACACGGACGCAAAATGCATTTACTGGGCAGTTAGCCACCCTGCACAATTCCTGTTATCTGAACCACCATTCTCTTTCTGTACAGGTCCCTCAACACCTTCCCACATTTCTTAGACAGAGACATAAAGTGTTTACTGGACCCTAAAGCTCTGAAACAACACTATAGTTGCGTAAGTGCTGCCTCCAAAAGACACAGGGTGCATTTTGCCCAACATCACTCTCCCACCCACCCACATGTCATGGCCTTGAAGCCTTTTCTCACCAGCATCCATGTTCCACCCTGTTGTATCACCCACACACATACACACACGCACACTCTTCTCCCACGCCACATGGAAATTGCACATCAGTTCCTTCCTGGTAAGGTCTGCTCTCCTTTTCCTAGTCATTTACTTTGCCACATGGAACAGTGTCCTTTCAATCAGTCTGCAAGAGAGGATAAAAAGGAACAAAAATAAAGAGAAAAGAAGTTGACTGAGCATTTTGCCATTGTTGTGATCTCAATTCTCATTGCTGCTTTGATTTAGGAAACCCAATTGCTTAATCTTTATCCCACAAGCCTATAGCTTTTAATTGTTATGTCCCTCACACCTCTTGAGACCAGTTGAGTAATTATAACAACCTTGCATTTGAAATCCACAGATCTGCAAGTGTTGGGTGGTTTCAAGAGAAAACAGGTACATGCTGTTACATTTTTAAAATATAACAGCTAAGTGTGTATTGAAACAACACATATATAAAACATTTTACCCTTTGGGGTGAACACATTTAAGCAAATATATTAAAAATGCATGCAAATGTGTATAATTTTAAAGTGCAAAAATATACATGAAAGTCCTTGATGGAAGGAAAAACAAAGTTCTTGATATCAACCTACTGTCACATAAGGAGCCATCATGATGGCTATTTGTCCTGTCCAGTGTTGAAGGATGTGTATCTCTTTGTACAACTTGATGGGCTGGCTGGATAACTCAATGAGTTAGGTTGAAGCTAGAGGTTAGGAGTTCAATTCCCTGCTGAGCCTCCCAGACGAGCCAGCCGGTGTAACCTTGAGCAAGCTGTACAGTCCTATTGCACACCCAGAAGAAGGGAATAGTAAACCACTTCTGAGTATTCTCTACCTAGAAACCCTGAAAAGAGTCACCATAAGTCAAAATTGACTTGATGACACACAATCATTATATCAGTAGAAGATTTGTCAAGACAGAGGTTGTGGTTGTACAATGTCCAGCTGAAGGGCTTCCCATGACAACTGGTTAGCCACTGCATGAACAGAATGTCTGATGCAGTAAGCATGGCACTTAAAGGTAAAGGTAAAGGTTGCCCTTGACATTTAGTCCAGTCGTGTCCGACTCTAGGGCGCGGTGCTCATTCCCGTTTCCAAGCCATAGAGCCAGCGTTTTGTCCGAAGACAGTGTCAGCGCATAAACCCGCGAAAGTCTTAGCAGAGTAATATTTCAGGTCCTGATGTCAGGAAAATAACTCACGCAGACACGTTCAGCTTCTTCAGCACGGCACGTGTATTTACAGCATATATACAAAGTGGCAGCACGACAGCATGGAATCATCATAGTGAAGAGTGGAATACATCTTCTCTGTACAGTTCATATATATACACTTAAGCATCTGCTCTTGCCCAATCAGAACAGATGTTGCATCATCCAGGCACCACCTTTCCAGAGTCACTGTGACTCAGCATTTTACACACCTGGATATCATGGCAGCTCATTAATGCTTCTATTCTGTTCTATTCAGGCCTGTAAATTTTTAATACTCTGACAGACAGTTTCCGTGGTCACGTGGCCAGTGCGACTAGACACGGAACGCTGTTACCTTCCCACCGAGGTGGTACCTATTTATCAACTCACATTTTTACATGCTTTCGAACTGCTAGGTTGGCAGGAGCTGGGACAAGCGACGGGAGCTCACTCCGTCGCGTGGATTCGATCTTGCTGGTCTTCTGACCCTGCAGCACAGAGGCTTCTGCGGTTTAACCCACACAGAAAATGAGGTGTTTTCCTGCCCCGATCCAAAACTCCTGCCACAAATAGTAATCCCAGGGCCAAAGTAAAATATGATACTAAACACATCATTGGCAGCCTCATGGGCAGCGTGTGGAGAAATTAACAGCAGGCAAGATGCTGTGGTACTGGGGTAGAGGTTTTAGAACTCACTTCTCTGTGTTGTATTGAACAGGTGGGTTGCCAAAAAACTGCAGTGGTGGGCAGGTGACAGCTGCATGACCTGAGGTGCTTCTGTGCTGATGTGGAAGAAGTTCTGCTCTGTGGCATTGTAGAGCGGCCACTGCACATCATCGGGGGTGGATCCAGTGGGATTCCTACCAAAGAAATGAAGAAACGTTGTTATCCATATTATAGCCAGAGATTTCATGGACTTCCTTGACTGATTTTGTGTCTTTCCGCTGTTTTCTCAACTGTTTTTGTTATCTCCTGCTGCCTGCGTCTTTTTCAGGTCTAGAGTTGGCCAGATGAAGCCTCAGGGAACTGCTACAATGCTTTTCTCTGGATCTTGAAGCACAGAAACAAACCTCAGGGCAAGTAATGCAGGAGAAGTTGATAGTTTGAGTTTAGTGTCTGAGGTGGTTTTGAAGCCAGGCTTCCATCAACAAGCACTCCCAGGCAAGTTAAGGAACCATTTCCACCAGAGAGGGGGATCAAGTTACAGTTTGTGTGAGAGAGTACTATGTGAGGGGGGAAGAGGGAGGGGATGAGAGAGAGCTTCTAAGAGCTATTTTTTTTAGATCTACAACTTCTTGGAATCCCCAGCTACCATGGTTTCTAGCATGTTGTTTTCTCCAGTTCTGGAGGGTAGAACTTGTGGTAATGGACTGAAATTACAAGAGACCATTCTGACTACACATTAGGAAGAGCTGTGTGATAGTAAGAGTGGGTTGACAATGGAATAGCCTGCCTCCAGAGGGGGTGGGTTCTCCTTCACTAGTTGTTTTTAAGCAGAGGCGGGATGGCCCTCTGTCAGGCTTACACTAGTGGAGGATTTTCTGCTTCTGCAAGGAAGTGGGTTCAATGATCCTTGGGGTCCCTACCAGCTATAAAATTCTGCGATATTATCATTCTGGGATTTAAAGTCCAAAAATGAGAGAGAGAAAGAGAGATGAATAGATTTTCCTATACAGGCATAACTAAAGTGGCTGCCATGGTGATGAGCTTCCTTCAAGTTAACATTTAGCATTATACCACAAAGTACATTTAATTCTGTATACCGTATATCTAAGAAGAGGCGGTTCATTGACCCTACGAGAACCTGATTTGGTGCCTCTGTCAAATCACATAGAAAACAGAATGGGAAAATACAGGAATGAATCCTGGGAAGCCACCTAATGATGGTGGCAAGCAGGTGCAGCAGGGATATTTTGTTGCCCCGTGAAGGGAGAGCTTGGACTCGACAATGACCAGATTTATTCCCAGGGCTTGAGGTTCCCCATGCCTGGCCTAGAGGAGTCTCACATGCCTTACCCACTTCGGGCAAACTCTGCCCAGTATCGCATCACCCTGTGGCTCAGTCCAGCATCTGCTTCCATGTTTGTTTGGTTTCTCCCTGGCAGGGATGACAGAGTTCCAAATAGGTAAGGCACCTCAGCGCCATGGACTGCACCCATCCACTCTTGCCAAATGGAGGCAGAGACGTATTGGTTAAAGGAGTAGCCATATATAGGACTTCCAGATGTTGCCATGCTTGCAGCAAAATCCATCAGTGGGCACAAAAAGAAGTAATCTTTGTAAAACTGGGCCAAGGCCCTACGGTACTGTTGTGGCCCATGGCCATCTTCACTGTATTTCAGTGCTATAGCCTTGACCGCATCAGGTTCAGATTGCCCGTGCAATATCACCTCTGTTTTTCGCAGTTGTTCCTCCCAGGTCAGTATTCCATCCTTGGTTGGAGCACCAGGAGACAATACAAAGGCAGACCCATCATCGCCAGTGACTCCAAAGAGCAGTGGTTTAGTCTGTATCTGCCCAGTCTGTAGAAGTTTCTTTGGTTCATCAGGAAGAAAGTCCCCATCTGGGACAGGTTTGAAGAGAGCATCCATATTATAAAACACATCATCCCCAACGTCCATGCCCTGTAGGCAGCTCACCACCGCACTGTGATTTTTTTGATCACATACTAGGTTTTCCAACAAACCCTGTGCAGACTGTGTGGCCTCCTGAGGAGATTGCAAAGCCCAGAAAGAATTGGGAGCACCACTCTGCAGCACTGCTTGGGCAAAAAGGGGTTTGCTTGCTGGGGAAAGGAGATGGAAGCCCACAGACGCTCCCCCAGCACTATGACCAATGAGTGTCACCCGAGCAGGATCACCGCCAAAGACGGAGGCATTTTCCTTCACCCATTTCAGAGCCAAATGTTGGTCCCACAAGCCCATGTTTCCTGGGGAATGTGGCGGGAAGAAGAGGAAGCCCAGAAGGCCCAGACGGTAATTCATGGAAGCCACAATGACATTCTCAGTGGCAGCTAAAAAGGCCCCGTTGTACAAGTCCAGAGAGCTGGCCCCAGCAAAGAATCCTCCCCCATGAATCCAGACCAGGACAGGCACTGGGGCTGCTGGCCGTGGGTGAGGGACCCAGATATTGAGGAAGAGACAGTCTTCCGACGGTGGTGTGTCAGCAAACCACAAGTTTCTATATGGATCAGGAAAATAATTTTTCTGACGGCAGGGGCTTCCGTAGCTGGTGGCCTCCAAGACATGGCTCCATGGCTAATGAGGGAGAGGCTTCTGGAAACGCAGTTTCCCCAGTGGGGGCTCAGCATAGGGGATGCCTAGATAGGCCGTCACAGAGCCTGAGCCTGCTGGGACCTGTTTGCCTTTGACAGGGCCGGTGCTGGTGACGACCACCATGTCCTCCTCTGAGGTGGCTGAACAGGAGATCAGGAAGAAGAAGCCCAAGCATGAAGACAGAAGAGCAGGCATGGCCACAACTAAAAGAAACAGGGACCAAAAGTACTGTAGTTACATCTGGAATCAGATCTCCTGGGACAAGGTCTCCCACTACTGAAGGAGAAGAAATGACCCCTTCCCCAAAACACATAGACGGATGATCAAAGTGCTGGTGCTGATGTTGCCACCCTGTCTCACCCTGGTGCACCACCCACCCTGTCGAAAACCACCAAGCCAACTGTATACCAGCAAAAGAAGGCCCAGCCTTGCTGTTCAGTTTAGCCCCAGTTAGGCTGGTTATCTTCAGCAGTAAGACCTGAACTCAAGGGTTCTCGCAGACAAAGCTTCAGTGATCCTAAGAAGCCCTTAACACAATCTGAAAAACCCAAAGGTTTTGTGTAAATTGAGCAAAGCATCAAGCTCTGCTTACATCACTTCTTTCCCTGCAATATTTCAGTTTAGAAACCTTTTCAGTCCTGTGTGGAAATGAGAAGGGTGCCAACTAAAGTGAAATCTTCCAGAATTGAAATCTGCCCTCCAGGTGTGACAGCTTAAAGGGGACAACTCAGTTCAACCTTGATCCCTTTAAGCTAAAAAGCCGGGGGTTGCTCATTCCCCAGAATTCTGGCTTCATTCAATTCCATGTATATTGTCTTTTGAGGAAACTGAGCTCTGTTTTTACTTCCCCCTGTTTTTATTTGTCCCTCACAACTTGTATCTTTACAAGCCCTCCTTGACTCACGCATCTGTCCAAAACCTAAAGCTGAAACCTAGGTCCTGTGGGAGAACTTTGAATTTTGGTTATATTCCTCTAGCAGCACAACAGAAGTGTAGGGATTCACAGAGTAGAATTAGCTTCAGGCTTCCCAGATTAGTCCACCCCTTTTCTTCTCATCAGCTGGCACTTACAGTCTCCATAACTCACTCTGAGCCATTAGTAAAAGAAAGAATAAAAACCATTTCTTACAGTTCTAAACAGATCAAATAGCAAAACTGACAAACATGATTGCTTTGGGCAACAGGCCTCAACAGACAAACTGCTTCCAACAGATTTAAGGAGAGGGAAAAGAGATGGAAGGAACCTTTGGTAATTGTTGTTCGTGATTGACAATTACCCAAGCCCAGAAAGATTCCTCCCAGCCACCCTTATTAAGGACAGCATGTGAGGTTGCAAAAACTCTTAACAGATTCCAGCAAGACATGAGATTCACACATATAACAAAACCAGCATAGGTGAGAAGTTATAGTGCTAGACCTCAGAATCTCTGTCACATTCCTCATGCATCAATATTTTTGTACATTCTTGAAGGGCTCTAGGCCTCCTGGGCTTAATGGACTCACCTGTTCCTCCTTGAAGTGTTTGCCTGTCTGCACTGTCTTTGTAGCTCACTCCAAATGACAAGAGTAGATAATCAAGGCGTATGGGCTACTGTCAAATCCTACCAATAATGTGGGGAGAGGAGGTAGCTGGAAGTATCTATGTGTACAAAGGGCAATGGCCCCTTGGGCTTTGACTGCTCCGTAGATGCAAGCCAGGTCTTAGGTAAGCACCCATGTCAAGGCTCAGAGGTCACAGGGTGAGAGGTGGCTCAGGTGAAAGAGAACAATGGTTACTTAATTTATTTTATTTATTTATTTATTTATTTATTTATTTATTTATTTATTGTATTTATATCTCGCCCAATTGGTCCGCTGACCACTCTGGGCGGCTAACAACATTTAAAAACAAAACAATTTAAATATAAAATCAATATAAAATCAATATATAACATCAACATCCCTAAATTCCCCTTGCCTTTCCGCCACAGGAAAGGGAAGCCTCCCTTAACACACATAGCAATGTAAGCCTGGTAAAGCCAGGCTTACACTTATACTGAGGGTGGATCTTTACTTATTTTACACCCATGGCCACAAATAAACCCTAAATTCAGAAGGGCCAGCTCAAGACCTTTTGCTGTGGAATGAAATGGACTGCAAAGGAAGGCTGAGGCATATTGCTGGCTAAAGCAAAGGATAAAATGGTTCCCTCTCCCCGGTTCTATGTATAGAAATAAAGTGACTTTTTGTTCAACATTAATTCTGGAACAAGTTCCTCTAGCACATGTCCATTGAGAACGGGCGACTCCAGTTTCAGTGAGCACTTCATTTTTCTGTTCGAACTTTACAAGAACTATCCAGGGTGCTGAAGTGTGTCCTCCAAAATGGCGCCTTTAAAGTCTGGGCTTAAAAACTGGAGCAGATTCACTGCCCCTGCAAAAAGGGAGTGCAGGACAGACCATGTAACACTCACAGCTCTGTCCTCCAGATGAGGGGTATAGCTGGAAGAGAAAGCTGAGAGAGAATGGCCAGGGGGGGCTGCCAGAACTGCCCCTGACTCCATCAGTGTTTTCTGGCTGCTGTTTTTTCCTCACTCTGCCCAATTGGAGGGCTGGCCCTGAAGGACTCGCAGTTGAATCTTACTTCAGCAGTGATGATGGGAAGGGAGGGGAGGCTACCTTTTAGTGGCAGACGGCAGGCCACATGGCACACTGCAGAACCTATTAATATCTGTTATGTGGTACGTAAAATATGTATAGATTTTGCTTATACCTATAGCGAGAGAGATTGTATACACTTTTGGTTCTTGTAGCTCTCGCGGTGCTGCTGATCCCCTGTGGAGGATGGAAGATGCTGGCACTTCACATCAGGAATGACATCGTTGATTCTGGGGAAGTTGCCCTCTTTTGTGCTGCTTGCCCTGAGCGGCAAATTTGGTAGGTACCCTGTTAGCAGGTATGGTCTTCAGAGACACACGCATAAGGGATCTTTGATCTTTCACAATAGTGCACCTTGACATAGATTGGGCTGAGTATATCATACACACAGCTATGCATAAGGGGAATTTTATTAAACACAAAAGAACTCACGTATAGCGCAGACTCGCAATGAAGTATAACGAATATGGGGAAATACAAGCTCATATAAGATATATAAAGTATGACGAAGATTACCTCTTGTCTTGGATCTATGGACTGTTGGAACTCCAGCTGGCAGGAGCAGCTGGAGGGTCCCGGCAGAGAAAAATACAGAAACAAGAACCTATTCATGAAACTGAACTGGAACTGAACCTGAACTGAACCCTGAATATGAACAACTGGTAATGGCTGCTGCTACATGTATTTTTATAGGGTTTAGTGTTTTCCAGGCTGACTAGTGGTCTGGCTCCTTGTTGTCATGTGTTCTACCTTGTCTTCTCACTTGGCTAATTGACAGACAAAAGACATAAGTGGCCATTGGCTAAACAGGAAAAAGAGGGTCTTTTCAGAGGCTGATCCCTGGTGTAATGTATATAGTTTGGCTGGCTAGCATATATTATTTTAGTGAATGTCAGTCAGGGAACAAAAAAGAGTACAGTATGGCTTAATAGATTAGGGAAAGAGGGGGGTGTTCTTCCCAGTTCAAGCTCTCTGGCTTATTTGAACTTTCACTGGGACTTTGCTATAAACTATTTAAAAAAAAAACTCTGCAGGTTTTGTTCTTGTTTTTAATTCTCAGGCAAAGAACAATATACTAAGGAACAGAACACCTTCCCCACAGAGGCCAGCCTGGCCCCCTCACTGCTGTCCATCCTCAAAGATCCTTCTGTTCAGGCAGATAAATGCTTGCCTGCCAAGCAAGATGCTTTAATCAGGTATGCTGTGCTTTTCACTTTTTAAAATACATTAATGTTTATTCTTTTAAATGTTTCCAATTCAGTAGTCATTTTAGGGCTCAATCACACATGCCAAAAGAACCCCAGTTATACCAATATTGCTGTTATTTAGAGTGTTTCAGAATTTTCTGTTACCACAATGCACGGCATAACATTGGGAGGGAAATTACCCAGAATTAAGAAATCACCATAGATAGAACTACTGGATTGCTCTGTGGTTTAGGTATCTGGTTGCAGAGCCAGCGTTTTGGAGTTCGATTCTCTTCTGAGCTTCCCTGACAGGGGCTGGACTTGATGAACCATACCCTGTTTCCCTGAAAATAAAACCTAACCTGAAAATAAACCCTAGTATGATTTTTCAGGATGCTTGTAATATAAGCCCTACCCCAAAAATAAGCCCCAGTTAAGTGACACCCCTCTCTCCGCCACTGTGCAGCAACCAGAAGAAGATGACATGACTGTATTTGAATAAATGTAGATAGTTGTACATGAAAAAAATAAAACATCCCCTGAAAATAAGTCCTAATGTGGTTTTTGGAGCAAAAATTAATATAAGACCCTGTCTTATTTTCGGGGAAACACGGTACAATCCCTTCCAGCTCTGCAGTTCTAAGACAGTGGTCATGATGATGATAATGTTCAGGTACATACTGAGTCACACAACATAGTATGCATCTGATAATGTCTGTGCTGATTTCTTAACTCACAGCCATTTGCTTACAAACGTTATGCCATTTGTGCTACACTTGCGTAAGTAGGTAGGTATGCAACTATACAGTGAGGTTGATTTGGACTAATTCAGAGTTTTCTGTCCCAAGCCACTGGACATTTCTACTGCTAAAACCGTCGTTGTCGTTCACTTGGAAAATTATTAATTATCCATGGGAACCTAAAATCACTGTCTATATCAACTGCAGCAAAGACTCCCACCCTATTAGCACCGCTCACTTCCCCACCCTTCACCCCTCTCCTTCGTCCATGGACTTCTTCCTTTAAAAAAATCGACAGATGATACTATGCTGAATTGACATAATAGCCTGCTAACTTAGCACAGTCTTCTCCCACGTGTAAAAAAAGAGAGGTAAGGGGATGTGAAAAGTCTCCTGGCAAGAGGAAACAGCTGAAGAGGGGGGGGAGGAGGCCTAAGCTGAAGAAGAAGCACTGAAGTCTAGTCACTTTGGGGGAGGAGAATGGGCTGGAAACAACAACAATAGCAGCAGCTCTGGCAAAGCCTTCTCCGTATGAGTGCTCCAGCTCCTTCCAACCAACTCCAATGAGAGCTTGTTACTGTCAAAATCACCTAGGACACACACACACACACACACACACACACACACACACACACTGCCCCCTTAGACTAAGATAAGCAATAACCTCACAAAAATTCAGGCTCTGCTGCCTGGGGGGTTCTGGGAGTTATAGTCTAAAAGAAGTAAGATTTCCAAGCTATGGCCACTCCTGAATTTATGTTCATGTGCACTCACCTAAAGGTATGAACAGGGTGCTTTGTGGTTCTCATGCTAAGCAAGCCAGAGGCCTCAGTGGGGATGACTATCATGCACACAATCTTTGGGGAAGAAACGGCCACAACTTTATTGTTTACAGCAGCAGTATTCCTGGCACTGCACTGGGAATGGATCCAGAGCATTGAGAGACCTGAGTATCAACCCAATGCAGCCAATACCATTGGACCAGGAATGATGCTCCAGTGGAATACATGAACATAGAACACTCTGTGGCATCCAGTTCCTGAGTGACTGTGTCTTTGCCCCAGCTCCCTTAGGAAGATCCCCATAAACACTGGGAGGGAGGCAGGTCCTCACCAGGATAAAGCAGAAGCTTCTTAGGATTTATCTGCAGAGAAAGAAGGAACAAAAGGGGGGAAATAATGGATCAACTAAGGAGCAAACAATGTGTCATACAGTAGATCTAGGGCTTGTATACACAGTTTTGTTTTTTTGTTTTTAGTTTTTTTGTTTTTGGAGCAGACTGGTATAGGCTAAATAGGGTCACTTGAGAGTTGATAGAGATGTAATATGCCATTTAGTGCAGTCCTCACATCCAAAAAACATATGGGAGCTCAAGCTCCCTTTGTTCCAGCTACTCCCACTGGGGATTTACAATATCCTGAAGTGGCTTAAGTAGAGAGCCACTTCTGGATATTGGCCAAATATACACTTCCTCTGCTCCTTGGTGGAAGGGAAGAGGAAGTGGGGGGGGGGAATAGATTCCATTAGGATGATGAAAATGTGCTGCATCACTTATTTAAAAGTTTTTAAAAAACCTTTTATTTGCCTTGTCTTAAAGGTCCAGTCATGGGGACGTGGTGGCGCTGCGGGTTAAACTGCAGAAGCCTCTGTGCTGCAGGGTCAGAAGACCAGCAGTCATAAGATCAAATCCACGCAACGGAGTGAGCTCCCGTCGCTTGTCCCAGCTCCTGCCAACCTAGCAGTTTGAAAGCATGCAAATGCAAGTAGATAAATAGGTACCACCTCGGTGGGAAGGTAATGGCGTTCCGTGTCTAGTCGCGCTGGCCACGTGACCACGGAAACTGTCTTCGGACAAACGCTGGCTCTATGGCTTGGAAACGGGGATGAGCACCGCCCCCTAGAGTCGGACACGACTGGACTAAATGTCAAGGGGAACCTTTACCTTTACTAAAGGTCCAGTCAAGAAACTTTCCACAGCCAAATCCATAGCATGTTTGGTTGTAGGCAGATCCTTGAGTGGCCCTTTAAGGCAATGCAAAGAAAATATATTGTAAACAACATTTATAAGTGATGCAGTACATTTTCACAGCCCTATTAGAATCTAATTTCCCCCCACCTTCTCTGCCCCTTCGCGGAAGAAGAGAGCAAGTGTTTAATTTCTCAATATCCTGAAGTGGCTTTCTTCTTAAGGCTCCTCACAATATTGGCAAATCAAAAGAGGAAGCCTTTTTATTCATTCCCATGAATCTCACACACACTGGAAATGAACCAAAGGAGACAAATAAACCACGTGCACACACAATGAAGAAGAAACCCATAACAGGGGCTCAGAAAGGTGTGGAGAGTACTGCTCTGGGGGCAGGCTGGTTTGCTCCAGCAAAGATTACATCTGATATTTGAGGAGCAAAGTAGTTTGGTCCACAAAGTGATGTGGACCATACAATGGGCTAAATGGCCTCCCAGTTGGTCTTTTGAATGTTTTTAATCTAAATGCATCCAAAGACAACTACACACTTCTTGGCAGCACCACCAGGGGGTTTATCCCTTCTCTTTGCTGTTGTTTTTCTGATAACAATCATCCTAGCTCCATTGATTGCCCCACTGGAGAAAAGCACCAGCCAGCCCTAACATTCTGCAGAGTGAGCTTTGACTTAGGGTTGTAAATCTTTTCCAGTTTTGTTCTTGCAAGCACAAACGAGCAACTTCTCACCAGGCAAGATTAAGAGAGGTTTTGTACCTGTTTTGCAATTAGGGACTTTTTTTGGGGGGGGGGGGGGGGAATTGTAGAATTAAATATATACATATACATATATATATATATATATATATAGAGAGAGAGAGAGAGAGAGAGAGAGAGATCTGCATATATATATATAATTTTATAAAGAAAAATTAATTTTGTATGTGTGCATGCAAACACACACACACACATTTTGTGTTTGCACAAAATATAGCTCTTTTTTTCTAATACTGTTGATGATGGGAAAACATTCTGGTCTTTTAACTTCTTTACATAAGCAAAAAAAAATCTCAACAGTTTTTATTTTTATTTTTTTGATGTGGTGTTTTGATATAAAAAATTGGAATTCCCAATTTTTTTCAAGGACAAGAACATTTGGGAGTGGCTGTTGTAGGTTTTCCGGGCTGTTTGGCCGTGTTCTGGAGGTTTTTCTTCCTAACGTTTCGCCAGTCTCTGTGGCTGGCATCTTCAGAGGACAGGAGTTAGAACTTTGTCTGTGTTCCTGTCCTCTGAAGATGCCATCCACAGAGACTGGCGAAACGTTAGGAAGAAAAACCTCCAGAACACGGCCAAACAGCCCGAAAAACCTACAACAACCATCGGATCCCGGCCGTGAAAGTCTTTGAGAAAACATTTGGGAGTATTTTTTTATATTCCTACACTTCCTCTCTACCGGCTCCTGCAGTCTTTGCCTTCCCATCAGGGAGCTATGGTTAGAAGAATCCATATTTCTTTATTTGCCAGACACACCGTTTCATTCATAAATACTTTCTTCTCAGTTAAGAAAGTATTTTGATCCTGATTTTGTGCATTCGTTTTCCATACAAAGCCAAGTGCTGCACTTACTTGTGCATGTCATATTCAAAGTGTGGCTAGGAAATCACAGTGTGGGGCTGGCGATATCGGTTTGATCTGGGGCGTCGCGGTGCTGATGTGGAAGAAGTTCTTCTCCATGGCATTGTACAGGGGCCACTGCACCTCATTTGTAGACCCAGTGGGATGCCTACAAATACAAAGAAGAAATTGTAGTCCTCTTATTCATAAAGACTAGTTATTTTTTTGCCCTAGCACATGAAACAAAAAGAGTGACCATATAGTCAGCATCAAATTGTCAGTAGATTATTTTCAAAGTTGAATGGATTTTCTGGCTGCTTATCAGATAGGAATATTTAGATCTGCATATATTGATTGTGTATCAGTTTATCAGACAGGAATATTTAGATCTGCATACATCCAAATCAATTTTGATTATGTTCTGTACAGGAAAGAGGACAATGTAACTGTAACCAGGTCATGGGTGCAGGATTATCACCAGATTCAAGGACTCATCCACAAAAATGTCCTCAGGTGTATTCTGCAAACCATTACTGCACATTCTGTTCTGTAAGTGGGCTTGGCATGGCTGTGTGGCAGGAACAGAGGCAGCAGAATCATTTCAAGCAGCATGTGGTGGTTGTGTTTAGCCTCCATTATAGTTTTCAGCCGTGCCCCTGATAAAGAAGGCAGCATGTGAAGGAAGGCTGCTTCCTCCATGTTTGATTGTCAGTCAAAATGGCTGCCCCTGCACTATGGCTATTTTGTGTCACAAAGTGATGCCTCCTGACCCAGAGCCATGCATGATCTGATGTTAACTGACCCACAGCTGTGTCCAAAGCATTGTTCATATCTGTAGAACAAACATCCTTTACAAAAGCAACAGGCTGGAAGTGGGACTATTGAAGGTGGGCCTCATTCACCAGCTATACCAAGAACAAAGGGAGCAGATAAGCACAGAATCTGCATGGGTGAGCCTGGTTTTATGCAGAGCTCAGGCATGTTACTTATTTGGACTACCGCTCCCAAAATCCCACATCTAGCACAGTCATTGGCTGTACTGACTGGGGATTCTGGGATTTTTATTCCCAAAAATAAAGTTTCCACACATCTGCTCTATGTCATGAAACCAGAACTTGGGGAAGCATTTTTTTTGTTTGCTCGTTTGTTTGGGCTACAAATGTTGTGGCATAACATGAACAATCCCTTACCCATTTCTGGCAAACTCGGACCAGTACCGCATCACCCTGTGGCTCAGCACCTCCTCAGCCTCTGTGACAGTTTGGTTCATTTGCAAAGCTGATGCAAAGGTTCCAAACAAGTAAGGTATCTCAGCACCATAGGGCATCCCTACCCATTCAGGCCAGATGGAGCCAGAGGTGCGATGATCGAAGGAATAAACATACGCTGGTCTCCCAGCTTCTCTGATCTTTGCAGCAAATTCATCCAATGCACACACAAAGAAGTAATCTCTCATATATTGGGCAAATGCCAAACGGTACCGCTCTGGTCCATGAAAACCTTCGCTGAACTTCACCGCTAGCTTCTTGGCAACGGCTTCGTCGGTTCCTCTTTTCATCGTCCCCATCACTCCTTGAAGGAACTGCTTCCAGGTCAAAATCCCACCATTTGTCTTGGTGTCAGAATACATAAGCATCACAAAGGTAGATCCTTCATCAGCTGTGATGCCAGTAAGAACAGATTTACCACGAAAATTGGCAGTCTCCAAAAGCTTCCGGGGCTCATCTGGAAGGAACTCTCCATCTGTTGTCAATGAGTTGACAGTAGTGAGTTGAGAAAATTCCTTGCCACCAATTTCTATACCTTGTAAGCAGCTCACTACAGCACTGTGGCTATGGTTAGCACACCCCACTGAGCTGCTGACGGACACTGCTTCCAGTCTGGCCTCTTCAGGGCTTTTCCAAGGCCAGAGAGCATTGGGAACGCCACTCTGAAGCACAGCATGAGAAAAAAGAGGTTGGCTTATTGGTGAGAGCAGGTGGAAACCCACCATGGCTGCCCCAGCACTGTGGCCAAGGAGAGTCAGTTGAGCTGGGTTTCCACCAAAGACATCTGCATTGTCTCTTATCCATTTCAGAGCAAGATGTTGGTCCCATAAGCCAATATTTCCTGGAGCGTAGGGTGGCAGATATAGAAAACCCAGAGCTCCCAGGCGGTAATTCATGGAGGCCACAATCACTTTCTCTCTAGCAGCTAAGAGTGCTCCATTGTAGATATCCAATGAGGCTGTGCCAGTGATAAAACCCATACCTTGGATCCATACAAGGATAGGCACTGGGGTGGAAGGCCGTGGGTGAGGCACCCAGATGTTGAGGAAGAGACAGTCCTCTGAGAATGGTGTATTGGCCACCCATATGTCTGCATCAGGGAAGCCAGAAACATTTGTCTGGGGACAAGACTTGCCAAAACTGGTGGTCTCCAAGATGTGGCTCCATGGCTGATGAGGGAGGGGCTTCTGGAAACGCAGTTTCCCCAGTGGGGGCTCAGCATAGGGGATGCCTAGATAGGCCATCACGGAGCCTGATCCTGCTGGGACCTGTTTGCCTTTGACAGGGCCGGTGCTGGTGACAACCAAAGTGTCCTCCTCAGAGGCAGAGATGGAAGTCAGTGAGAGAAAGCAGAAAAGATGGAAGAATAAAGGGATGAGATGAAACATGGTTGCCACAACTGGAAAAAAAAATCAGAAATAGTTAAAAGTGAAGAAGATTATTTCATATGTTGGCTGGAATCTTATTGGTCTTTGCATCGGGTTTTTGGTAACTTGCCATGGCTAACTGCAGCTAATTCACAAAATATCAGTTGTTTAAGCAGGTGCAGGACCAGACATGCAACCAGGATGCATCCCAATGCCTTGTCAATTAGCCACAATTAGACACAGGTAGTTTCACAAACCTGAAGTGAGCACCAGTAGGATTCTAACCATTGTCTGTCTCATTTAGATTGCCTATTTGTTGTTGTTGTTACATGTTGTTAGGTTGCTTCCAACTTATAACAACTTTAATTACATTGTTAAGATATGTGTGATATTTATAGAGTAGTTTAACTTTGTTAGCCCGAGTGGATTTCCACAGCCACCTGAGAATTTGAACCCAGGTCTCCTGAGTTCTAGTCTGACATTCTATCTGCTACACCATTGTGGCTCTCTATTAGAATGTCTGGTGCTGGAGGAGGCTCTTGAGAGTCCCCTGGACTGCACGGAGAACAAACCTATCCATTCTGAAGGAAATCAACCCTGAGTGCTCAGTGGAAGGACAGATCCTGAAGCTGAGGCTCCAATACTTTGGCCATCTCATGAGAAGAGAAGACTCCCTGGAAAAGACCCTGATGTTGGGAAAGTGTGAAGGCAAGAGGAGAAGGGGACGACAGAGGACGAGATGGATGGACAGTGTCATCGAAACTACCAACATGAATTTGACCCAACTCCGGGAGGCAGTGGAAGACAGGAGGGCCTGGTGTGCTCTGGTCCATGGGGTCATGAAGAGTCGGACACGACTTAACGACTAAACTACAAAAGTCTCAGCTAGCTATAAAGTGTCAGAAAGAGAAAGCCTATTTTGTTTCTTTGCTTTCCCAAGAATTCTCTGATGCTTAAGACACTAGACATTATCCTGTGTTGGGCAACAGAATTAGTCTAGAAATCATCATCATCTTAGAACTGCAAAGCTGGAAGGGACCCCATAGATTCAGAACCTGTCAAGGAGGCACAGAGAGGAATTGAGCTCCCAACCTCTAGCTCTGCAGCCAGTTGCCTAAAATTTGTGAGAGAACCTGTGGATCCCTTCTGATGCCTCATGACAGGATCTTATTAATGTCAATCACCCAACTTACAGATTTTGTGGGACCAAATGCTATGAGTATCAAGAGAGGCCCTCTTATGTTGGAAGTGACTAGATGCAACTCAGGTAAGAGAGGGAAGGCCCCCCCCTCAGGTTTCCTATCTTGTTTTTCACATGCTCAGCATGAGTTGAACTTCCTTTAACCAGCACTGCGGGCATTTTTCAAATAAACACTAGTTTTCCCCTCCCCTAGAATAAGAAGTGTGGATGTGATTTCTTTCCAAAGGTGTGGGGGCATGTGCTATGTGAATTATTCTGATATTCAAGGGTTGACTCTGTAAGTTAACTTAGCTACTGCTTGCTCTGGTAACAGCCACCACTGTCTGCAGTTAGTTTGTTTAGACTAGAGCATTACCTATATTCTAGAACCAGTGCTTGGAAAAATTACTTGTCTGAGCTGAAACTCCCAGAAATTCTTCAACTATCATGAGCAGAACTCAAAAAGGCACTTTTCTAGGCTCTGTCTGGAACTATCAAACAAGTCCTGCCTTAGAATCTTAGAACTGCAGAGCCGGAAGAGACTTTATGGATCATTGAGTCCAGCCCTTGTCAAAGAGGCACAGTGAGGATTTGAACTCTTAAAGATGCCTAAACCACCAAGCTATCCAGATAGGTCTTCTGTGATCAGTTCCCACAACAGAACAAAGACCTTCCTTTCTAGAAAGTACAACTGTATCAATGCAGGCACCTAAATTCACCACTCCATTTCTTGGAGTAAGTTTTAGATAGGCTTCTATATTGTCTCTTGGTGTTTCCTTAATTCAGTTTAATGGCCCCACACTTTGGTAGCAAGCCAGCAGGTTGGTTTCCTTTGCTTCCTTGGCATTTTAAAAAATGCTGTCTTTTCTTCCCAGGCTGCTAAGATGTTTTCCATTCCCCTCCCAATATGGTATGTCTCACAACACATAAGTTTCTTTTACTGGATAAAAAAGGAAAAGAGGGGGAAAGATTGCTGCCATGTCAGAAAAATACTTTTCAGTTGTGCATATGGGAGAGAAAGCTTCTAGCTCCTCATTTTCTCCCCTTCAGATTTTGGGGTCTTCCCACCCGGTCCTTCACACCCCAAATCATTCCCCCCCACCCTCTGCCTTTTGAACAACCATTTACTTTCTGGAACTCAGTTACTATGACATTGTTTTTAACTCTTCCTGTACACTATCAAGCCTTGCTATGCATTCTAATTTCTTGTGACATGTAAGTGATGAAATAGGTCTTTACCTACGAAAGCTCGGAGCACAATAAATCCTTTGTTATCCCTCTAAGTAACAAAGGGCTCTTTGCTGTTCTTCCTGTTAGTTTTGGCTTCTCGGAGTAACGGGAACAGATCCTTTGACATTTTCAAGGATGCCGACATCCTTGGTGAGGTACAGAGTTGGTATACTCCTTATCACAGCAAAGATGTTGGCAGGTTGAAAATGTCAAAGAATCAGTTCCATTATCCTGAAAAGCCAACACAGGTTACTCACCTTGGAATCTTCAAGTGAACAACTTGCCAGATGAACAATTTTTGCCCACGTTTTGTGACCATGTATAAATATTTGCCATGTAGTGCCACTCTTATGACCGAGGAAGTAGACTTGTCCATAAAAGCTCACATTAAGATACAACACTTAGTCTTTAAGGTGTGTTTTGTCTTCTTTTTTGTTTGTTTGTTTGTTTGTTTTTGCCTGATATTCGAACATAGACTAATATAATGGCTATTGCTTCTAAAACGTCTAGCAAACAAGTTGTGCTCGTTTGATAACCTGGGCTGTGCCTTAGGACAGCTCCTTGTTTTCTCTTCTTTGAAAAACTTGAATCCTGGGCGCCTGCAAGTACACGAGTACACTTAATGCTACATCTCTGCGTTAGCCTAATATGTATACCATTAGTAGAGATCCTTTCAGAGACCCTGGGGGATTCTGGGAGTTGTAGTCCAAAAAAGTAACTTTTCTAAAGTTAGGACTCTACCTTGATGTGTTATACCCAAGGAAGACAAACACACACACATACACACACACACACAAAACTTGCTGAATCTTGGCAAACTTGGCCAAGCTATGCTTTAGCCATTCCATTTCTTTGTCATCTACACACACTAGACAACCACCGCTTGTGCCAACTGGCCAGAAGGCATCAGCAGGCATACATGTTGTTATTGTTGTTGTTGTGTGCTGTCAAATTGCCTGCAACCTCTAGCAACCCTCTGAATGAGTGACCTCCCAAAGGTCCTTATCATTAACAGCCCTGTTCAGCTCCTGCAAACTCAAGGCTATGCATTCTTGTCAATTCACCTTACATTTATTTGGTCTTCCTCTTCTCCTGCTGTGTTCAACTTTTCCTGGCATTTTTGTCTTTTTCACTGAAATGTTTATATATAAATACATGCTTACATGTACATGTCAGAAGAAACCATAGAGCTAGAAATCTGGGTTCTTAATTTACATTATTATGCAGCTGTCTTCCTGTTTGCAAAAATAAATTCTCTCATTTTCACCTATTTCTATTCTCCCCTTTTTTTCTTGTTGTTTTGAAATGTTTGAGAAAATTCATGCCTGACTCCTACAACCTTTCTGTGTATTATGGACTCACCTCCTTTCTCCCACATGTGGTTTTATAGCTCCTCGGTGTCCCTTTGCTCCTCAGATGTAATCGCTGGAGTGGGTGTTGAGAAGTGAAACAGTTACAAATAACACCCAGGGAGGGATCAGGATAGACAGGAAAGTCAGTGACCACACGGGATATAGTCACATGTGGCGGGAGATCACGCCTTTGCAAGATATGGCTATAAGCCAAGGATCAAAGAGACATTGTGTACATGGACAAATGCTGTACTTCAGAAGAGAACACAGTATAACCACCCCTGATTACAGGCAAGGGCAGGAAGGATAGGAGAAAGCAATGCAGGGCTGGACAGTCACATAGACGTGAACACCAAATGCAAATATTTGGAAGGCAGTTTATTGGCCACCTGGTCATGTAGCAGAACCAAACCAAGTAAGGTTCTCCCTTCTTTGGGATGTTTGCAGGATCCTTTCCCATACCTTGGAAATGGTATTGAAGTTGGCATACATCAGAAGTGACTTGACAACACAAAGCGACCCAAGAAATTGTATTCATTTATTCTTTCGGTATTGTATACTCAGTGCTACTCACTGTCTTTCAATTGTTGTAAGCCACCTTGAGTACTTTTTACGGAGAAGGGCAGGTTAAAAACAGTTTAAATAAATAAATAAAAGGAAAGTAGTATCCTTTTTGGACTTGATAAATTGACACACATTCCTAGATGCTCCCTTTCTACTGAGGGCCTGCCTTGCCTGGCCCTAGAATTACAAGCCACCCTTTCTTTTTCTCTTTTTTTCTTGCCTTTTCTTTTCAAAATGCCATTAGGTTTCTCTTCCTTTGCAGTCGTTGTCCTTCTCACACCACGACCCCTCTTCCCCCTCCTCCTTCCCTGACATCAGGAGAAAAGAGATTGGTTACCAGGTATCCCAGAAGCTTTTTTTTAAAAGAAGGGGGGAAAACAGCTCTCAAGAGATGGTGAGGAGAAAATAAAATCCAGCCCCAACTGCTTCAAGTGTAAATAAGAAAGGTGAAGAGAAATGGGACCCTTTAAAAAAAAAAAAAAAAAACAAACAGCCTCGCTTGATGAGGAGGCCATCAAAAAGAAGAGCTGGTCACGGAGGTGGTCTTGGGGCACCTTTCAGTTACTCTAAGTTCAACAAGCAGTTAAACAAGTATTTCAGCACAAACTCTTACACAATCAGATGCTTGTAAATCTGCTTGCCTCTGTTATCCGTTACTTATCTCTCTCTATGATTAAGGGTGCAAGTAAACAGGGCAGCTGTCCTGGTTTGGATTGGGTTCAGCTGAGCCGAGGGGGGCTGTTCAGAATAGCAATCATATTGATTTTTCCATTCACACAGAAATGTTCCCCTATCCCAAGTAGTTTTGAGGCAAGAGATCACACACGCCTCAGATTGCTGCCCCTCACACACTCTTCTGTCATTTGGGACCCCTCTCTTCCCTGCCCTTCCTTTCATCCCCATAACAGACCCCTCACCACAAACGATCCTTCTCAGGAGAACACCATCATGTTACTTAGCCCTGCTTTCCCTTCCCTGCTGTTCTCTCTCTCTCTCTGTGTGTCTCTCTCAAAAGAGGGGGTCCAAGGCTGGCCACAAACATACAAACACCCACCCACGGATCTCCACCCACATGGAGACCTTCACCCTCTAGGCCACTCCGCCACTCCCTTGGAAGAGGCAGGGAAGAAAGGAAGGAGCCCAGAAAGGACCCACTGTAGCAGGGTATCTCATTACCCTGGGAACCAATAGATCAGCGTAGTTGGCATCACTGCCCAATGAGGGACTGGATCCAAACTTGGGGTACAAATGACCAATAGAATTGTAACATTTTATGACTCTTTGTTTGTATCATTATAAAACATATGTATACTGTATTTTCGGGGTCTTCTCTGCTTTTAAGAGAAGTCCCAGCTGACCTTTTATTTGCTGCTATTCAAATAAAATTGGGCCTTTGGTTCAGCTGTTGCGTCTATGCCTGATTCCTTGCCGGAAAACCGAAACCCAAATTTGGCCGGTAACACCACCACCTTGTGAACAGGGGCTGCTGAGAGAGGCAAAGAAACCTCTCCGTCCCAGAGGCTTGGCCACTCCTGGCCGGGAGAAGGGAAGGCAAACCCGGGGAGAAAAGGGGGGGATAGGGGACCTACAGCAGTGCCTAGATGGGGCTTATCTGACACATCTGATAAAATAGCTTAATAGGGAGAGGGAAGGGGATGCTTTTTTAAAAAACTATGTTCAGAGCAGCGCTAGCAGCAGAGAAGAGGGTCTTCCCACTGTCCACGGCCAGAGAAGGGGCGGTGACCATGGATCCCAGGTTGCACACCGTGTGGACAGAGCTGTCGGGAGAGCAACCCGCATGTATTGCGCCTGGAAGAGGTTTGGATGGGAAGGGCTTTGGGAGAACGTCAATCACTTCTTAGAGGAACTCTTTGTTTCCCTCACAGCACCTCCCGTTTCTGTTTCCCGTTTTGTTTTGTTTTTTTACCTCAGTCGGGGTCTCTCAGTGTTCAGTGTCCGTTTTAGAAATATCAGGCAAAATGCAAAGAAACAAAACAAAACAAAAAAGAGAAAAACACATGGCACCTTAAAGACTACGTATTATATTTTAATGTGAGCTTTCGTAGACAAGCCCACTTCGTCAGACATGTGGAATAAAAACGAAACGCTGAATGAAATACCAATTACACAATAAAACATACTAAATAGTCATTGGGTATTGGGTTTCCCAAATACATTTTAGAAATGAGTCGGTGATTACGTCGGTGTTTAGAAAAGCTAGAGACAGGTTAAGTAACGTCAGTGTTCAGAGTATATATATTTAACCAGTAAGCGCTGAGCAACCCAAACTAATGAAGCTATGCAAGTAAAGACACCGTATTATGAAACCAGTAAAACCAGTATTCTGACCAGAAAATGCTTGTACGTAAAGAAAAACATTTTTATTCTTTCTAAACCAGGGTCTCTGACTATTTATATTGGACTGTGTGCCAGTTAAACTAATGTGAGGTAAATCTGACTAAAAACTAACTGCTAATAAGGGGAAGTGTATCTGAGAGAGACTTGCAAATTAAAATTACAATAGGAGTCCCCATATACACAGGATCAGTATCCACTGATTCACTTGTCCGCTGCCTGAAAATACTAAATACAATAAAAGAGAAAGAAATGTAGGGGGAGTATTTACCAGAACTGAGACAGTGTATAGCGTTGAATACTTCCACGTCGTTGCCATCCACTGGGAGAGCTTTGAACCAATCCCCCACAGATACCACCGTCCTACTGTACTAATCTACTCTGTGGGTCTCTGTCTGGACTGCTGTGTAGCTGTGGAAGTTTTGTTTTTAATTTTGAAACCAGTGTTTCCTCATACTCTCCCCAGCAGGAGCAACAGTTACGGTAATCTGCCCAGACCGGAAAAGAGAAAGGGGAACCTTTTGAGCTCTTCTGGGCTCACAGTAGAACATTTCTTAAGAACTGGCACCAGCTCTACGTGGCCGTCATATCAGAAGGGGTGAGTTTTGCACGGCACCATTCTGATACCCTGTGACATACCTGTCACTGCAGGCGATGGATCGCACATGGTGGAAACAGAAATGAAACAATGTGATCTTCATCGCTTCCCCCCAAAAAACCAGTGGCCCCTGCCGGTGAACCAAAAGGGTCCAAATGGCCATGCAAAAAGAGCCACGCTGGTTTGAAATTGGCTGTACATCATGTAATCACCAGTAAATGCATCGAACTTCACCGTGCCAACAGTGGGACAAAATGGAAGATAAATCACAATTAGAGATGAGCCTGAACCAGAAAAATGGCAGTTCATGAACTTTCCAAACTTTTTTTTAAAAAATGAACCACAAACTGGTTCGTTGTTGTTGTTGTTTTTTAAAGTTCATGCTGTAGGAACTAAATCACCCACCCGCTCTCTTTCCACTGCCCCGTCGCCTCCCCATCTTGTGCTATTGCCTCATCCTCTTCCTTCTCCGCCCAATGTTCCCTCTAATTTTCTGGAGTGCTGGGCGGAGTCCTGGCAGTGACCGGAAACAAATGGGTGGCCTTGATCCAGCACCACACAGCCCCATTCCAGTGCTGTGCAGCCGCACAGCTTAGAGGGAATGTTGCCTTTGCCACTGTGCGTGCAGTTCCTGCTGTGACCAAAAACAAATAAGTGGCCCTGATTCAGCATCACGTGGATGTGCAGCTTAGAGGGAACGTTGCCTCTTCCACTGCCATCTTCATAGACAGCGGCCTGGCTTCCTTTCTAGGAGTTGGGCCTGCTGTCTCTGTGCATGGCATGCCTGTCAGCTGACAGGTATGCCCATGAGCAGAGACAGTGGTCTGGGTTCCATGAGCCAGGCCCGCTATCTCTGCACATGCATAGAAAGCACCACCTGGGCTCCTGGAAGGCAGCACTGCCACCACAGCTCTTACCCTCCCTATACAGGACATTATACAACTTAAAACTGCATTAGCAATTTCTTATTTCCACATCACACTGTTGACTAACAGTAAGCTTACGCTCCCCTAAACCACTGCAAGTCTTTTCACATACAGTACTGCCAAACCACTCATTCCTCAGAAAGTCAGGTTAAACAAACATGTTCCATCAGATGGCTTCTATAAGTTTATCCAGTTTTCCTGTAGCTACTAGGTGTGATGGAATATGTTAAAACATAATACATGGGAATAGTATCACTTTAAATTTTAAGTGTCTGTCAGAAGTTTTCCCAATGCTACCATATCTACATACTTAGGACTCTGTTTTTTTTTTTTTTTTCCCTATCTAGCTTTCACTAAAAACTGGCCCAGCAATTCTGTCTGCAAATCTATGTGGATGTGGCCTTGAGCCTTGTACAACCCGCATGAACACATGATTGTACAAATACTTTACAGTAGGACCCTCTTATCCGTGGGATCAGTATCTGCTGATTCACTTATCCAGTCATATTAAAAATATGAAAAAAAGCCACCTCAAAATATATTTTTTAACAATGAAGCTACCAGAACTGGCCACTACAGGGAGCCAGAGACTATGCTATGTAGAGTGTTCACAAGAGAAATATATTTCCATGATGTCATTACCAGAACTGACCATGAGAGGGAGCCATATATATATAACAAGGATTATGTGAAATATATGTATATATACGTATATACACCCCCATATACATATATACATATATATATATGTTTGTATTTGGCATAAATACACACACACATACATATATACATATACATATATACATGTGTGTGTGTTTGGCACAATCAGAGGCTTAGAAACAATCCCCCATGGATACCGGGGTTCTACTGCATAGGATGAAAATTTGTTTTCTAAGACAGAAGATATTTTCAAGACAATGTCTCTGTCTATGTGCTTTCTCTTCCCTTTCTCAACATTATCTTACCTTCCTACACTGTTTTTCTACACCAAAAGTTTAATTTCCTCTGTTCCTTACCCAGCTAAGCTTTACCAGAACTGGCCACTAGAGGGAGCCAGAAACCATGCTATGTTGTATGCATCCGCTATTAAAATAGCATTTGCTATAATCTGTGTTTTTCAGCATGTGGGGGCGGGGACTTGGAAACAATCCTCCATGGATGCAGGGGTCCTACTGTAGTTAGTAGTCAATGTTCCAATGTAGTCATCTGTGATCAGTTACTCAGCTATGTAGGTATGCAGCTATGAATCAATTAAGCTCTGTTCATGTAACCAGTCATATTATTTCCTACAATATGCTGTAATTTTGTTCTATTAGAACTGTGAATAAATGAACTTTTTATTCTTTCCCTTACCTAATGTCTCAGAAGGGGATATTGAGACTGTAAGTGCCAGTTGATGAGAACAAATTAAAAAGGCATAGTCTACTGTGGGGAGACTGAAAGCTAAGTCCGCCCTGTAGGTCCCTGATTTTTTTTTCCACTGCACAGCTAGAGTTTTTTAGCCAAAATTTCACAGACTGTCAAGAGAATATAGCGTAGATTATAAGGGTGTGACCACACTGGCCATTTTGTTTAAGGGATTTGAAGCCCTTTTTACCAGTACAAAAGTCAGCTGGTTGAAGGAAATAAGGTTATCCCTCAGGTTCTGGGAAGGCGGTAAGATTTTCCGGTCAAGAAAATAAACCCTAAGATAACTCATTTTAATGCTTGAACCCAGATTGCTTGCCCCTTTCATTTAAAACACTGTAGTGGATTTTCTGGATTCTAGGGACTCACCTCCTTGGTGGGCTTTGCCACTTCTCACTATAGTTGCCTCACAGTTTAGTCCAGAATGGGGAGATAAATGTAGAGCTGGCTGATGAGGTCTATGGATAGGGAAAGAGGAATTGTGCTTATGTACTAAGAGAAAGAACAATGGCCACATGGTGCTTAGCCAGCCACTGCAGGAGAGGTAAGGCCCTCTCAGGAAGGGAAAAGTCCATGTTGGTTCAAAATCATTGAAAATGGAGATGCTTTTGAAAATGGTGGTGGGGTGGACAGGAGTTCTGGCAAAGAGGAGTTGGAATCAGCCTCCTTTTTCCCACCTTGAAAGAGAAACGTCTCAGATAATGTTCTGGATTTCAAGGCACATGCAAATAGACAGTGACAGTCCACATCCTCTCATGGCACCACAATTTCCAGCTTCGGTCAGCCAATTGGAATATCACACATTCTTTATCCTAGGCACCTTTCAACATCTTTCCACAGGTTTTCAGACCTTCCAATTATAGGAATCTATTTGTGGTACCCCCATCTGCCAGAAAGAAGGTCAAACCCTTTCTCTTTAACACTTTTCTAACCCAAAGAGAGAGACTGAGACTGTGGTCCCACTGGCAATTTGAATCAATTTCTGTTCAGACTTTTCTGTCATGCCTACTTTGCAAGTATTTTAACTCTAAGAAGGAAGGAATACAACATAGGTTAGTTCATTTTCATTGTTATTCTGAGCTCTCATGTTTCTTAGGACATACACCAACCCTAACAAGGTTTCCAAGCTAGGTGAGATGCTCAAGGAGTGGCTCACCATTGCTGCCACCATGACCCATGAGTGTCCATGGCCTAGTGAGGATTTGAACCCTGCTCTTCTGAGTTCTAGTTTGATAAATTTACCCACTATACCACACAGCTTAATATGTTGTTGTTGTTATTTGCCGTCAAGTCACATCCAATTTATTGTGACCCTAATACAGATTTCAATGTAAGGGGGCTATTTCAGATCTTGAAATTGGGCTGGAAGCAGCAGCAGCAGCAGCTCTGGCAAAGCCTTCTCGGTACGTGTGCTCCGGCTCCTTCCAATCAACTCCAATGAGAGCTTGTTCCTGTCAACAACACCCACACCTACAGTGCCCCTTTAAACCACTTCTTCCAATAATCTCTCTAAGCTCTGGTTACAGAGTTCGTCAAACACGCTTAGAATTCCATCTCAGACCGTCATATGGAAGACATGAAAATCAGAAGTGAACCAAGTCACATTCAACCAATACAGCTTTCAAGGTAAAGGAGCTATTTCTGGCCTGGTTTTACCACTTCCATCCCACCCATTCACTCCACTGAGTTTCCATGGCTGAGCGGGGATTCGAACTCAGCTCTCCTGAGTCATAGTCTATCACTCTGTCCACCACAGCACACTGGATGTCCAGTTAATTTTAATCCTTCATTTCTTTTCAAGGATCCATTCTCTTTTCCTTTTATTGCTTTCCTGCAAATACCATCTTTGAATTGGGAGTGCAGCTCTGAGCGCGAATTTGTGAGAATCCTAGGAGAAGGTCCATTTTTCCTTCTTACCCGCCAGTTCCTTCCTCCTTGTGCCCATGGGGCAGTCAGAGGAAATACTGCCTTGCCCGCCATGAGATATAAATGTGTCTTCTATCTAAGGACAAGGTAATTCTCATGAACTGAAAACCTTCCTCCCAGGCCCTCTCCAGCATCCCTTGCCTCTGGTTCTGCACGTGCCTCCTGGCCCTCTCCGCCTCCTGGGACTGTTTTTCTCCATGTGCTTCACCTGCCCCATAGCCTCCTTTTCCTCCTCCCCCCCCCCCCGCCTGACTCTGTTTCCTCTCCTCTTCTATCCCCTCCTCTATTTTATGGCTCCCAGTGACCCACACCCATCATTTTCAGTGAGTACCCATCTCTGTTTTGCATTGGGTTACAGGCAGGGGAGGAAAAACCCATTCATAAAAATGAAAATCATGATTTGTTTGAGACACGTGAAAGAAAATCTCAGCTACGTTTATAAACTCATTGCCATTCGCCAAGTGATAACAACGTACACGGTGAAAGATGACCCTCAGCCGCGCTGGCTGTGGATGCTTATTACTGACATAAAACATAGTTAAAAACAGCTTGTTATTTTTTTCCATGATTTCTTGAAAATGTCATCCGTTTTCTTGAGGGATATGAAGCCATCAGCATCTATCAAAAAAGGAAAATGTATTAGAGTGTAGAAAACATTACAAGTCATTTGTAGTTGGGGAGGGGGGGTTCTGCTGGGCCTAGTTTTCCACTAATGACAGCTCTCTCTCTCTCTCTCTCTCTCTCTCTCTTGCAGTTTACACAGAAAACAAGGGTGTGTGTTTTTTACATGAAACCCATGCCTTCCTGAAAAATACAGTTTTTTGTGCAAAACTCACATTTTTTTCTTTAGGCTGCATGCTGATGATTTTTTTTAAAGAAATGCTGGTCTTTCTGCACATGTGGGTCACTGGGGAATAAGGCAGCCCATGAGCCACACTTTGCCCACCCAGCCTCACCCGGCCCACATTTGAATGATCTCAGGCCAGAGTTCACAGTGGTCAGGAAAGATCTCTAACTGTTGGCTGTGCAAACCAAGAGCAAAGGAAAAGAAAGTTGAGAAGTGGGAAAATCCCGTTTCTGAGCATTTGGGATCCTCTTCACCTTCCATTCTTTCCATATTTTGTCTTTGCCTCTTCAGGGTTTGGTACATCCCCTCCTCCCACCCACCCCTCCCCAGTCCGAGCATTAACAAGCACGGCTGACCTTGCCTGGAGGTTCCCAGCTCCTGTTACAGAGGGCTAGATTCTCTCTTTCCATGTTCCTCCTCTGATTTGTCTGCAGAAGGAAGGAAGAAGAAAAAGTTAATGTTTTCCCCCCCCAAAAAATCCCCACAAAAGATAAACAAGGACAGTTTTGACTCTTCAAGGAGAATGATGAGCATTCCAGAGGCTCTGGGAGACAGACCTTCTCTAAACTACAGAGGTCTTCCTGTTATGTGCTGTCAGGTCGCCCCAGATTACAGCAATCCCATGAATAAGCAATCTCCAAAATGTCCTGTCCTTAACAGCCCTGCTCAGCTCTTGTAAACTCAATTGTGGCTTCCTTTAGGAAGTCAATCCATCTCATATTTGGTCTTCCTTTTTTCCCGCTGCCTTCCACCTTTCCCAACATTACTGTCTTTTCCGGATAATCCTGATGTGCCCCAAGTAGGACAGCCTCAGTTTCAGCATTTTTGCTTCCAGAGATAGTTCTGGCTTGATTTGATCTAGGACCTACTTGCTTGTCTTTCTAGCAATCCACACATAGCACAGAGGACTAGAATATAGTATATTGAATGGTTTGGTTTGCCTCAAAGAGTTATAGGAGTTGGATTGTCAGTGAGGGTCCTGTGGCTTTTCTGTCAGGGGCTTTCTGCCCCAGTGTGGACACATAATATGTATATATGTGTGTGCGAGAACACACAGACGTGACCATTCTTTTTCTGGGAAGAGAATTAAGGTAAAACCAGAAACCAACACCACAACAAAACCAAAAGTATAGCGGCAGAGTTTAACTCATTTATTTCATTGTGCCCTTTTGTGGATTACACCCACTTTTTCAACCAAACCAAAGTCTGACAGCACTTAGAGGCTGCTCCATATGTGTGTCTTGGCGGGGGTGGGGGTGGGGGGGGAGAGAGATCTTGAGAGGGGGTGTGAGAGAGAGGGAGGGAGGGGGAAGAGAGGAAGGACTAGCATGTATACATTGTGGTGCTGCAGCCCCTATGTTACTCAACTCTCTTGGGGGGGGGGGGGTTGCTCATAGACCAAGTAGCTCTGTCTCTTTTCTGTTTTTTCCTCAGGAATATCAGGCTAAGAAAGACCCACAGCCCTACTCCAACCACATGACCTTCCCACCTTCACCTTTAAAGAAGTACTCCCAAAGTGTCTTAAGGACATATCAATGCATTGGACAGATAGCTACATATTATTTAGTCCTGCAATGCCCAGTGTAATGTCATGATTTACTCAGCTTACTCCTCCGCCCGCCCCTCCTGACCTCTAGGCAGTGAACTTGGCTCTCCTCCTTCCCACCCGTATCCTCGGTAAACGGATTGGGCAGCATTCCAGGAAAAAAAGGGTGAAGGGAGCTTTGTGTTAGATTTTTCCTTCTTTTGAGGCAGCAACAGCTTTTGTAAATCAAAAGGAACAGCTTTTGTTTCTCCTGTTGCTGCCTCTGCTAACACTAATTTTAATGCATTTTTGGAGAAACATTCACGCAATAATGGCAACTTAAGTCAGCCCCTTTGGTTTTAAAAGATTTGTCCCCTTACCTTAGCAAGTGTCCACCTTAAAGCAGGGGCCCAGACGTAACTGGGGATCCCCTCGTTTTGGCCAGAGTGATGGCTTGGGCCAGCAGCAGGCTGGGCAGTGAGCATCTAGGTGGTATAAAATCTCCATGTGTTCCTGGAAGAGCCAGAGATGCTGGGAAGCTGACTAACGGAGCAGCCCTTCCTGCTGCCTTCCGATTGGCTGTCAGCGACTGGGGAGGGGCCCGAGGCAGGCCAACCTGATTGGAGCAGTCTCCACTCCAGTCTGCCTACCCAGCCTATAAAGGGGAGCCCTCAGCCATTCTCTCAGTGGGAGTCCTGCAGGTCTCAGAGGAAGATCAGGGAGGGATGAGGTAGTACAAGGAGTATACAACTCAGTTGTCCCTTCAACCCTAGTATCTATCCTGTCTTTCTTGAAGCACAGCACCCTGCCTCCCTGCCTGCTTAGGAGGCAATGATGTTGGAGTACTTGGTATCCCTTCAGGCACAGGGCTTGGCAGCCTGGACAATTAAGATATGATAGCACTTTTCAAATACGTCAAAGGTAGTCATACAGAGAAGGGGCAGGATCTATTCTTGGTCATCCCGGAGTGCAGGACATATAATAATAGGCTCAAGCTACAGGAAGCCAGATTAGGCTGAATATCAGGGAAAAAAATCTTAACTGTTAGAGCAGTACAACAATGGAACCAATGACCTTGGGAGGTGTTGAGCACTCCAATGCTGAAGGCATTCAATGGAAAAATGGACAACCATCTGTCTGATCTGCATTGATTTGGATTCCAGTATTGAGCAGGGGGTTAAACTCAATGGCCTTATAGGCACTTTCCAACTCAATTATTCTATGATTCTACAAATGTGCACCCATCTAACTGATATCTCTTTTTTCTGTCAGGCCCAGGGCTTCTTGGATATTCTGTGCAAAGTGGGCCATAGTGGGCTGGGAGAGGTTGGCTCCTTGGCAAGGTTCCCGCTAAAGTGTGCACCTGCGGACGTGCAACTCTGCCCCCCCCCTCCATGCAGGGCTCCTCCTCTGTGCATTGACAGCCCCTTTGGTTCCAGTCACAACAGAAACCCACACGGGGGAGGGGGGGAATTGCGCAGGGGGGATCAGAGCCCTGCCCAGCAGGGCTGAAAACTAGAGGGAAAATTGGACATCCTCAGACACCCAATAGGAGGAGCCCTGTTGCCTCATCTATTCTCCATGCACTGCTGGGCCAGCTCACCAAGGTTTGCTGACCCAGTTACAAAGTTATCCTGTTCAAAGCAGCTTACACGCTAACTTACTTTGGGGGCTTTGGGTAGGGGAGTTGGTGGTAGGCTCTTGACAGGGAAGATCAATACACAGGCAGCACGTTTCCATATGGGATGGTGAGTTGTTCTACAGCTGCGGTCGAACAACACGGTTGTGGGTCCAAAGTTTCCATGGGATTTGAGGGAGCTGTTCACATCACCGGGATGGGATGGAGGGGCATGTGTTGAAACCAGCTGATGCCCATCCTGTGTTTGCAACTAACTCAGAAGAGGCCACCAGCAGTGCTTTTGCTGCATCTTGAGGAGAACAACCTGCTGGAGCTCAAGGGACTGGACTTAACCTACTCCATCAGGTGGACTAGGATTTGATCCACAGCTGTTATCCCAAGATGATATCTTCTGACCTACCTGACAGATGAATGTGACAAGGACCCTCAGAAGGCAGAGAGTTCTAGGTGAAAGGTGACCAGGATGGTTGGTCAGATGGTGGCTTGATGAGGTGGCAACTGAATCAGATACTCATACATGTCTTACAAGTTAGCCTCCCTGCTTCTCATGGACAGGATATACTTATCAGACTGGGGGCAGGATTTGTGGTTGGGGGGCACCATTGCAGTTTGGGTGCAACGGCAGTTCTCTGGTGGAAGCTGTGCTATCTCAAGCTCTTGTGGCCGTTTGGACATCGGAATGGATCTAGACAGCGCAGGGGCAGCAGGCAGGGGCCTCTCTGCCATGGTTAATACACAAATCCCCTAGAAGGGAGCCAAGAGTGAAGCCATGGTTTGGCCTAGCTTGGGAGCTGTAGGCCTAGCCTTGTCCCTGGGTGGCAGAGAGCCACGGTTTAGCATATGTCCATGTGGTCTTTAAGGGATCGCCACTCTTGGTTGGAACCCCCAGCTGGTGACTGGGGTGGATGGTGGTTGGCATCCAGTGGCACATGGGTCTCCTGATGCTCTAGATCCATATCAAATGGTGGTTCAGGGATACTGTCTAATCCAGAAAAAAGTTACTTGTGATGTATTACTTCTAAGCTTTGCTTCCTGGAAATGTTCGCTCCAATGTGAGTCAAAGTGATAAGAAACATTTATCTCATGAAATGAAAGCGCACACTTTCCAAAACAAGAAATGGAACTCACCTGGCTTCAGAGAATGTGTTTTCAAGAAACCACACTTTTGAGTTGGTGAGATTTGTGTAGCCTGGGAAGAGTCCGTGGTCAGACGGAAGAAGTTCTGTAGTGTGGCATCGTAAAGGGGCCACTCTATCTCCTTGGCCCCTGGCCCTGTGGGTTTCCTGCAGAGAAAGCAAACACTGAACACTGATTTATAATCTAACAGGGAGTACAGTGGCACATCAACTCTGCAAGAAACCTATGTGTCCTTCATTTTGCAATGTCTACAGGAAGTGTTCGTTCCTCCTCTTTTCTTGCAACCTTCAATTTTTTCCGTACATTATTGTCTTTTCCACTGAATCTAATCTTCTCTGGATGACACCCAAAGTAAAACAGCCTCAGTGCAGGATTTCAGCTTCTACTGAGTGAGATAAGCCTTGCATCTTTGTAAATCAATTAGGTATGAGAGGAAGAGACAATGCCTTACCCACTTCTGGAGAACTCTGCCCAGTACCGCATCATCCTACGGCTCAGTGCAGCTTCAGCTTCCGTGTATGTTCGGTTGACACCTACGGCTGACTCAAGGGTTCCAAACACGTATGGGAGCTCAGCCCCGTGGGGTGCCCCGATCCACTCAGGAAAAACAGAACCAGATGTGTGATGGGCGAAGGAGTAAACATACACGGGACTCCCAGCTTCTTGGCTCTTTGCAGCAAATTCAGCTGCTGGACATAGGAAAGAATAATCTGAAAGAGCCTGGGACAGGGCGGAACGATATCGTGCTGGACCAGGGTCTCCTTCGCTGTACTTCTGTGCCACGGCCTCAATATCGTCTTCAGTTGCCCTCTGCAACGTCATCCTGATTCCCTTCAGAAGTTGATCCCAAGTAATGAGGCCGTCAGTAGCGTTAGGGAAAAGATATGGCAGAAAAGTTGATGCTTCATCAGAGGTGACACCGATCAGAGTTGGCTTAACTTGAATGTGCCCAGTCCCCAGAAGCTTTTTTGGATCATCCGTAAGAAACTCTCCATCTGTTGTTGGTAAAAAGGGGAGATCCATAAGAAACTTGCTTTCTAGAACCATGGATAGCTCATGTTGAGTGAAGTTCGCTGCGTCCTTTTCCTGCAGGCACCTCACCACGGCATGTTCATTGCCTTCCGCACAACCTAGCCGTTGGCTAATCACCAGTGCTTTCTGCTTTGCCTTCTCAGGATTCATCCAAGCCCAGGCGACATTGGCAGCTCCACTCTGGACCACAGCACGGGCAAAAAGAGGCCCGCTGTTGGGGGAAAGAAGGTGCAAACCCACCGAAACAGCTCCAGAATTCTGTCCCAAAATGGTCACCCGATTAGGATCTCCCCCGAAGGCAGCTGCGTTCTCCCGGATCCATCTCAGGGCCAAGTGTTGGTCCCACAGGCCCATGTTTCCTGGGGAAGCTGGTGGTAAAGAAAGGAAGCCTAGAGCTCCCAGTCGGTAGTTGATGGAGACCACAACGACATTCTCGGTCGCAGCTAAGGACGCCCCATTATACAATCCCACAGAAGCTGAGCCCGTTAAAAATCCTCCTCCTCCATGTATCCAGAAAAGGATAGGGGCCGGTGAAGAAGGACGAGGACGAGGCACCCAGACATTGAGAAAGAGACAATCTTCTGACAGTGGCGTTTGGGGAAGCCACATGGCTGCATCAGGGAAATCCAAAAAAAGATACTGGGGGCAGGAGTTGCCAAAGCTGGTGGCCTCCAAAGTCTGACTCCATGGCTTATGTGGAAGAGGCTTCTGGAAGCGTAGTTTCCCCAGTGGTGGCTCAGCATAAGGGATGCCCAGATAGGCCGTCACAGATCCTGACCCTGCTGGAAGATGCTTGCCCTTAATAGGGCCACTGTTGGTCATCACTACTGTGTCATCTGGAGGGGCTGAATTGGAGGGTGTTGAAAACAGGAGGACGAGGAGGAAGAGGAAGCACGAGAAGGAAGAGGGAGTGCCAAGCATGGCAGCAGCTGGGAGGAGAAAGAAATGGCAGAGGGCACATCAAATATAATTTCAAGTCTTCGAATGAAGATCTGTTCCTATCTAACCCCAATATTGGTTATAATGGTGATTTGGTTCTTTTATTTGCCTACTTAGGTAGAATATCCTCTCTCTAGAAATCCCTGAAAAGTGTTGCCATAAATCAGAATTGACTTGACGGCACATCATCGTAACCATTCCAGCTTTCCTATATGGACATCTGACACTCTATTCACATTAAGCTGTTCTTGGTGGTGCATCTCTGAAGATCCAGAAGAACAACTCAATTTCTTGATCTTAAACCCTTTGTGGTTACCTTTTCTGGACCCTGCTGTCTGGCCTTCGTTATTTGATTGGGGTGCCTTTGGGAAAGGAGACATTCAGAGTTGGCTTCTCCTTTATGAATATTCAACTGATGTGAAAATAGGACAGATACACTTAATGTTTCCTAATATACCCTTTTCCATGTCTTACTCCAGAAGTCCAGAGGCTCTTTGGGGTGGTTTTTTTTTTTTTTGGCACACCTTTCATGCTGTACATAGTACGAACTTGAAATAAACTGCTCCCACTCCCAGCCTGACAAAATATGAACAACGGCTTGAATGAAAGATGTCATAAGCAGTCTGTGTTCAGCCACCCAGAGCCTCTCAGTGTAGACAGAAATATATAATGCACTGAATACAAATACATTACTTTTTTCACAGAGAGCAAATGCAAAAGAAGAAAACTGCTTATGGGGTCTCACCCCCAGGAGAGCAAATCAAAAACCTCGTGTTTTATACATACTGTGGACTGTTAAGTAGGTGAGTGTCTTTTGGCTCAGATCACATATTAATGGAGAGAAAGCTGGAAGTCTTAAGTCACAGAGGGGGCCATTACACCCCACATTCCGTACCCCAGCTGGATCCTGGGGTGCATACTGGGGAGCCACCCATGCTGTGACCTGGGAGGTAAGCAACTGATAGCTTCACATCCCAGAGCTGTTCTTAAGATCCAGAGTGCTTCTGCGATAGCAAGGCAATTGAGATGGGTGAAATGTACTAGCTTTTCTCTGGGAGACCTATGAAAGAAATAGAGGGCTAGCTGGCCAAGAATACAAGGTGCTAGGCCTCAAGGTAGCTGATTTTAATGCTTAATCCTAGCTGTCCTCTCCTTCCCCCCAAAAGATAATCCTCCCACCTGCAAAGGCAGGCAGGATTTCTGGATGATATCAAAAGCAAAGCAAAGTGTGCTGCTTGTATATCACCCCATAACGTTTAAAGCACTCTGTGGGCAGTTTAGAATTTCATAATACAAGCTATGTGTTGCCACCACCCACAATGAGATAGGCACTCAATTTACTGACCTCAGAAGCACAGACGTCTGAGTCCACTTTGAGCCAGCTACCTCACCCATTGGGATTGAACTCAGGTCACGAGCAGATTCTTGACTGCAGTGCTGCAGTTTAACCACTGCACAACAAGGTTCCTTCAGGATCTCCTTGAATGGACTTACCTGCTTGATAGACTTTTGTAAAGGTTTCAAACAGCTCAGTCCGATGAGGCAAAGTGCAAAGTTAAGCAATGAACTTCCAAGCAGCACCTATAAATAACAGTCAGGTTGAAAGCAACCAGGCATATATACTGGTGGAAAGAGCAATGACCACCCGGACTTTCCTCATGCCAGGGGAAGAGTCTACAGCATATTGCAAAACTGTTAAATTCCGTATCAGGAACCAAAAAGAAAAGGGGAATGAGAGGGTTTGTTTTGATATAGATTGGATAGGATTTCTGGTAAAGGGCAGCTATAAATGGCAAGATGCTCTCCTATAACCTTGAAAAGAACATAGGGCAGGAGTGGTCCAGGGGGATTGGGGGTGATCTTTTCTGATCTGACTCTGGTGGATGTTGACTGCCACATGGACATGCACACAGAGAGAGGTTTCACTGAACTCTCCGTTCACACATTTCCTTGGATGTTGGAAGGGAAGGAAAATTATCGTAAGCATCAGCTTCTATGTGGATTCACACTACTGCAACACTCCCTGGATCTTGCAGATATAAAGCACTCAGAAGTTGTCTACCAATCCCTCCTTCTGGGGTCCTCCAGGACTGTGACGTGTGCCCAAGGCTGCAGAGGTGGCGGACACTGAACCCATCACCCACCCCTATTCTGCATTTTATTTTGCAATTACTTTTTAAAACTGCAATCATTAACTGCTTTTATGGCAGCCATTTTTAAACAATCAGCATGGTGTAATGGTTAGAATATTGGACTAGGACTCAAGAGACTGGAGTTCAAATCCACACTCAATAAGGAAAGTCGGAAAGTCAGTGCATGAGTTTAGAACCATCACGGTCTCTCAGCCTGATCTCTCAAACAGAGAGAAAGAAAGCCACATTCAACATTTTACGCTCATCGGAATAAAAACAGAGTAAACAAATTAGGAAGAAACAGATAAAACACGTGTTTAAAATAACTTTTCAGCTCAGTGGCACTTCTAAATATTCAGAAGCACAAGTCAGTGTGTTGACCTTTGACCCTACATTCATTTATCATGCTGCTCTTTGGCATTCATCATCTTCTTTCAACAGAGTCTTTTCAAAGAATGGCCCTTAGTGATATTGCACTGATGGGCAGATAGGAAATCTCCACTTAACATTGCAAATGGCCTGCTGTGCTGTCTCCCTCCCCTAGTTGCAAAGCCCTGGTGTGGCCCACCACACGGTTTTATCATCTATTATAAGATGAGGATGATGGGGTTTTTTTTCCCTATTCCATCTTGACCAAAAAAATTAGGAAAATGCCCAGAAGAGGGATGTTATGAATGCTTAATGTATAACATTTATATTTGGTATTGTTGTTTAATATTAAAGAAAGCCACATTCAATGTTTTAGGCTCATTGGAAGAAAAACAAGGAAGACAAATAAGGAAGAAATAGATAAAAGGCATTCTTAAAATAACTTTTCTGGTCCTGCTCAGTGGTACATGTCTAAATATTCAGAAGCACAAGTCAGTGCGTTGACCTTTGACTCTACACTCACTCGGCATGCTGCTCTTTGGTATTCATCATCTCCTTTCAATGCATGTCCCTTACTGGTATTTCACTGGTGGGCAGATAGGACATTCCTACATTATTTTATCATCTATTCTAAGATGATGATGATCATTTCATCCTGAGAAAATATGAGGAAAAATGCCCAGAAGAGGGATGTTATGTATGCTTAATGTATAACATTCATGTTATACATTAAGCATGTTGTTTTATGTTGTTGTTTGATGTTAATGTGCATGTTTAACCAACTCTTTTTAAATAAAGTATACAAGGACATCCTCATCAGCAAGTGTGGTGTGGTGGATAGTGGGAAGGACTAGGGCTTAGGAGAACAGGGTTCGAATTCCTACTTTGCTGTGGAAACTCACTAGGTGGTGGAATGAACAGTTGAAGATAATCTAAGAGTAGATCAGAGTCACTGAGAGCCACACGCTTGTTCTCTTTCAAATGCTAGGCTTGGTCTCTGAGATCTCCTCTAGCTGGACCTCAGGAAGTGAGGCTGTGGCAAATCTCTGCCAGAGTCCCTGTAATTATTGTTATAGCTCACTATGTTAGCCAGGAGCCATGTCTGTCACTCATGGTGGGCAGAAGTTGGCAAAAGGAAGGCCAGCGTGTGACACAGCAGCACCTTGCATGCAAATTTGTCTGCTCTCCAAAATTTCTTTTTGCTCCAGGAAGCTGGGCTTTTATGGAGCAATCCTGGTGCCGCTGTTCCTCCTCTGCCTTTGGAATCCCAGTGCCTGTTTCCAGCAACAATTGTGTTGCAGGGAAATTCCCACCTTCCCAGAAGCTAATCTGGCGCTCTCTGGGGCTGGGAAACTGCCATTCCCACCCCCACCCCCACCCCCCCACCTATAGACACCCACCACTTGCAGGAACTGCCCAGTGGGGGAAATGGGAACTCAGAGAGCACGGGCACTTTTTGGATACTGTTTGTGGAGACATCATGAACTAGAAAGATAACTTCTCTCTTTCCCCTCCTTGTGTCAACAGGGCTGACCCCGGACGTTTTGCTGCCCGAAAGGACAGTTCAAATGACATGCCTCTCCTCAAAACCAAGACCTTAAAAAGTCTGCTCGTACAGTTCACTGCCAATTTAATCCCTGCCTCCCAAAGAGTTACTGTTATAGTTCGTTTCTTTATTCAGATTAAGGACATTGCACAATTTAAAATTCTGGATGTTGATGAAATATAGGTAAAATCTAAAAACAAATTAAAATGTTAAGATAATTAGACCATTTTTGACCAGAAGCAGGCTACTGCAACAGGCTTATCTCAGCCATTTGCTAGATCTTCACTTGTACACACGGTGGGGCATAAATTGCACGTACATTAGTGCTGCATTGATTGAATTTCTCCACACTCACAGAAAATGTTTCCTGTATCCAAGTAGCTCCATTTTCCTTTTTTGACCTTCCTACTTCACTTTGAATATGAAACAACTTCCAGATAGCCCACTGTAGACTGAGTCTTGTCCCGGTGAGCGACTCTTTTCAGCATTCATCCATTCGGCAAGGCGTGTTGTTTTTGTTCTCCATGGGTTTAGCCTAGCCCCTTCTGGTTTCATATTTAAAACCTAAGAGGTGTGCAGAAATCTTTTCCTTCATTTTTGCCATTGTCTAGGGCAGTCATTCTCAACCTTTTTTGGGCCATGGCCATAAATACAATATGAAAGAAATATAGGCTGAATCAGGATTGTATAAGTTGCATAATGTACCTTATAAGGTGGCATGTGAAGAATTGTTTCCAGTCTGTGGCCCCCTTCAAATGGGCCAGGCCCCCCAGGGCACCATATCGTCACATTGAGAATGGCTGGTCTAGGAGGTCGGTATCCATGAAGTGGATGGATTTGGTGCTGCACTATCTTATTTCATTCATTATTTGCAAGGACCTCTCAACATAGACTGGAGGGGCAATGCCAGCCAAATAATAGACTTTGTCAATGAAGGTCGGTTTCAGGCAGTCAGTAATAGTCCTTGTCAGGTATTTGTTAAGACCTGTAGAAATGTTAATCCAGTTTGTACATGATTGTAAGTATTTATAAGGATGAAAACGGTAGAGAAAAGTCTGTAGAAATAATGATTTAAGATGTACAGCTGAGATAGGAACCAGCTAGTAGGCTGAATTAGAACAGCTGTGGAAACAAAATGCAGACGGAGCTACCTGCGGAAGCTAATCACTGACTGGCTGAATGGCGAGATAAAGCTGACAGTTCCAGCATACTCAATCTTGTGGGTCGAAAGGAGAAACAAGGAGGAACGCTGCTGGATGGATTTATGGCATTGAACTGACCACGGAACTCTGATTTATTGACCAAGGAAACGGACTGACTAATTGCTAAACTGTGTTTGACCAAGGACTGAACAAATGGACTATGCTGTATGTATATACTGCAATATTAATTGAATAGAAGTTTATATTGCAAAAGCTGTCTGTCTGCTCAAATTCTTCTTGGCTTGCCTTAACCTCTGGTGAAGCTACGCCATCTAGTATCCACAACATTCCGCATTTTCGCACTCTGTCAAAGGTCATGGGCCCAGGTGGACGCTAGACCAGGTGGACGCAGTGCCAGAAGGTAGACAACCAAAGGAAGAAGTCCAGAGAGACGAGAGTATCAGCAGTAAGTCAACATTATTTACAGTCCAGAATGGCAAATGCAATAATGATGTCAGGATTTCCTGTAACAAAGTTAAATGGTGAGAATTATTCTACGTGGCAGCAAAAGGTCCAGTTACTCCTGCAAAAGGAAACTTTATGGGATATTGTTGAGAGCCCACCAGCTGTATTAGATGAAGAAGATAGAGAAAAGAATAACAAAGCTTTGGCTATAATTGGTCTGACTCTAGACGACCGTCTCTTAATCCACCTCAGAGGCTTGACTTCAGCAAAGCAAGCATGGGATAATTTAAAGAGACTCTTTGTACGAACAAGCGTGGGGAGTCAGATACAGCTAGCAAAGAAGTTATTCAGAACAAGATTACTGACTGGTGAAAGTATGCTGAATCATTTAGAACGTATTAAAGTAATGCTCATGGACTTAAGGGAAAAACAAGTCATATTCACTGAGCTACAAGAAGCTTTCATCATTCTTTCTTCATTAGATCATACATATGATCAATTTGTCTCCAATTTAGAAGTTCTACCTCAAGCAGAACTAACTGTTTTGAATGTCACAAGCAGGCTTTTGGAGGAGGAACAAAAGAGACAAGACAATAAACAACTCCGAGACTCCATGAGTTCTTATCAGCATAAACTTCAAAAGAAGCAACCGAAAGAACTTGAGGAGGAGGAGGGAGACACAGCTGCAATAACTCACACTGAAAAGAAATGTTTTGCATGTGGTTCAAACAAACACTTATATGGAAGCTGCAAGAAAAAGAAAAAAGGAAGAAAGCAGCCACAATATAATAATGAGTCACATTTAACTGATACCATTTGCAATTCAGGGGATAATGGGACTGAATGGGTTATAGACTCAGGTGCCACAGCAAACATGTGTAAAAATAGAAAGCTGATATATGACTTCCAAACTGTGGGAAATCAGCAAGTGTTTTTGGCTGATGGGGTAAGTACCAATATATTGGGTAAAGGTAAAGTTAAACTTCCATGCTTAACTAAAGCTATTAATGTTTTGTATGTTCCCAAATTGAAACATAATTTACTATCAGTAGGATCATTAGCTATGGAGGGATTTACAACAACATTTCACAAAGAAAAGTGTGAAATAAGAGGTGCAGACAATTCTGTATTAATTGGCTCAATGAAGAATAACTTGTACAAACTGAGTGATTTAGATGTGAACAATGTTTATAATAATGAATGTCCTCACAGAGATTGTATACACTTATGGCATTTGAGACTTGGGCATCCCAATTATAAAACATTACAAAAGACCATAGAAAACTCATTTGGAGCCAATATAAGAAAATGTGACAAATATGTAAAGTGTCAAGCATGCCAAATAGCTAAGAGTAAATGTGCCCCTACCAGGAAATATAGTAATGTGCAAGTAGAAAATATTCTTGATCTAGTGTCAATAGATTTAATTGGTCCCAAACAACCATCAATAGGAGGAGCAAAATATATATTATCCATTCAAGATCAGAAATCCAGATTTGGCTTTTGCTACCTAATGAAAGATAAAAGTGAGACACACATTGAATTTGAAAAATGGTTGAAATTTGTAGAGAGAAAAACTGGAAGAAAATTAAAACAAATACAAACAGATAATGGGACAGAATTTACAAATAATAAATTTCAAGCCATACTGAAGAAACATGGAATAATTCATAGAAAAGCTGCACCATATACTCCCACACAGAATGCTTTTATAGAAAGGCGAGGGCAGACACTGCAAAACATGGCAGAAACTATGATTAGAGGTAGTAAGCTACCTGATAAATTTTGGGGTGAGGCCATACTCTGTGCCAATTTTTATCTAAATATCCTATGGCATTCAGGCATTAATGATATTCCTTATTCTATATGGTCTGGAAGAAAACCAAATTTAAAATTTCTGCATACATTTGGTTCTCCAGCGTGGGTGCATATTCCTAGGAACATAAGGAAAAAGGGTGAAAAAAAGGCAAAACTTATGTATTTTCTTGGATACCAGCAAAATAAGAGAGCATTCAGATTTGGTCTACCTAATTCCAATAAGGTAGTAATTAGTAGCAATGCCTCATTCAATGAACATGCATACTGGAATTTAATAAGTTTACCACCAGAAACAAGTATTTATGTTCCAGATATGAATAATAAAAAGGAAATTAAGAGAAATACAACACCACAGAGAGATCAGGAAATAAAACAGGAAAGTGAAACTGAAAATTTAGAAAGAGAAATGCCTAGCACATCAGAAGAAAGTAAAACTCATGAGGAGGAAATTACAATTCCTAGAAGGTCAACTAGAGAAAGTAAACCCCCAGATAGGTATAAACCAGGTGCTTATTACTGTTTATCAGTCACTGAACCTCAATCATATGAAGAGATATGTGAAATGCCCAAGATAGAACAAGATAAGTGGAAAGAGGCAATAAGAAAAGAATTAAATTCTCTTGTAAAACTGAATGTATATGAAGAGGTGGAACAACCCTCAAATAGTAGAACTATAGGGTGCAGATGGATATTCAAGAAAAAAAACAGATGCAGATGGGAATGAAAGATACAGAGCGAGATTAGTGGCTAAAGGTTATTCTCAAAACACAAATGATTATGACCAGATATTTGCCCCTGCTCTAAGACCTGAAACACTAAGATTCATTTTAACATATGCAGCAAAGCATAACTTAGTGACAAGGCACATAGATATTGAAACAGCATATTTATATGCTGACCTTCAGCATGAGATTTATATGGAAATGCCTCCAAGTATTGAAAAGAATGAAGGCAAATGTTGGTTACTTAAGAAAAGTTTATATGGATTGAAACAAAGTGCATTTGAGTGGAACTTACATCTCACTAGAACATTGAAAAACAATGGATTTAAGCAAGGAAAGGCTGATCCGTGCTTATTTATGAAAGAAAATGAGCAAATAATTATTCTCATATTTGTAGATGATTTAGCCATATTTGCTAAAGATGAGAAATCTACTGAATCAGTCATTAAAATGTTAAAAAAGAATTACAATCTAAGAGATCTAGGACAAATCAGTAATTATCTAGGTGTTGAAATAGAAAGAACCACAAAAGGATTTAAGATATCACAAAAGAAAAAGATAGTAAAGTTGTTGAAACAATATAAAATGGAAGATTGCAAAGGTTCTAACACACCAATGAACATAGAATTTGAGAAAGAAACAATTACTGGTCCAGAATGCGATTCTGAAACATACAGGTCATTAATAGGGAGTCTACTCTATATTAGTCGATGGTCAAGACCTGATATTTCAACAGCAACCAATCTGTTATCTAGAAATGTAAGCAAACCTAGCGAAAGGCACTGGCAAGCGGCCAAACGTGTAATTAGATATTTAAAGGAAACCATAGATAAAAGTCTATATATAGAACCTAAAGGAGAGTTGATCATAACAGCGTATGTAGATGCCAATTATGGAAATGATGTTATCACACGTAGATCAACATCAGGAATGACTATACATTTAGCTAATTCCTTAATAAATTGGAGAACATCAAGACAGAAATTCATTTCTTTATCAACAGCGGAATCTGAATACGCCTCTCTGTCAGAAATGTGTACTGAATTGGTATTCTATAAACAACTGGCAATAGATATAGGAATAAAGGTTGATCATCCTATAGAAGTGATGGAGGACAACCAAGCAGTGATTTATATGGCCACTTCTTCTGGAGTTAAAAATAGATCAAAGCATGTTGATATTAAATACCAGAATGTAAAACAAAGTGTTGAAGAAGGCTTGATATTACTGAAATACTGTGCAACTGAAAACAATGTAGCAGACTGTATGACAAAAATACTTGGACCATCGAAGCATGAGCAATCCTGTAAAATGTTGGGGATAAAGTAAAAATGAATGAATGTATATATATGTATAAAGATTTAAAAGTGATGTAAACAATCAAACTGAATGAACAATTGGAGGAGTTTGTCAGGTATTTGTTAAGACCTGTAGAAATGTTAATCCAGTTTGTACATGATTGTAAGTATTTATAAGGATGAAAACGGTAGAGAAAAGTCTGTAGAAATAATGATTTAAGATGTACAGCTGAGATAGGAACCAGCTAGTAGGCTGAATTAGAACAGCTGTGGAAACAAAATGCAGACGGAGCTACCTGCGGAAGCTAATCACTGACTGGCTGAATGGCGAGATAAAGCTGACAGTTCCAGCATACTCAATCTTGTGGGTCGAAAGGAGAAACAAGGAGGAACGCTGCTGGATGGATTTATGGCATTGAACTGACCACGGAACTCTGATTTATTGACCAAGGAAACGGACTGACTAATTGCTAAACTGTGTTTGACCAAGGACTGAACAAATGGACTATGCTGTATGTATATACTGCAATATTAATTGAATAGAAGTTTATATTGCAAAAGCTGTCTGTCTGCTCAAATTCTTCTTGGCTTGCCTTAACCTCTGGTGAAGCTACGCCATCTAGTATCCACAACATTCCGCATTTTCGCACTCTGTCAGTCCTGCATGATACATTAAGAGCTTCGTCCACTTGTTGGGCATGTGCTGATTTATACCACGCAGCGCTAGCATATCCTGTTGTGGAGTAACAGAGGGACAAAACTGTAGTTCTCATTGTTTGTGAGTGTGCCACCCAATCTGACCCAGCCAGTTTCCTAAGTACGTTATTTCGGATGGCAACTTTCTGTTTGGTGTTTAGACAATGTTTTCTGTAGGTCACAGTTCTATCCAAAGTAACACCCAAATTCTTAGAGAGAATGAGGCTCCCTGAAGAGTGGGAAAGCATTTGCAAGTGCACTCGAGCATCCCCTCGGCAATGGCATGAGACCAGCCAATCCTTCACTCCCAGAAGCATTGCACTGTGAACTTGCTGATGAGCAAACTGTTGTGGTAGAGTCATTCTTTTTATGTTCTTCAGTGGCAACAGCTGCCTATTATGGTGGTATGGAAGGCATAGCAACTAATCATAGGTGGAGCCAAGATAAAAATGGATATTCATACGCACACAGGGGGATTCTCTTTCTCTCTCTTTCTCTCTCTCACATATATACCCTGTTTCCCTGAAAATAAGACCTAACCTGAAAATAAGCCCTAGTATGATTTTTCAGGATGCTCGTAATATAAGCCCTACCCCAAAAATAAGCCCCAGTTAAGTGAAACCCCGCCCTCCACCATTGTGCAGCAACCAGAAGATGACATGACTGCATTTGAATAAATGTAGATTGTCGTACATGAAAAAAATTAAATCCCCTGAAAACAAGCCCTAATGTGTTTTTTGGAGCAAAAATTAATATAAGACCCTGTCTTATTTTCGGAGAAACATGGTACATACAGAAAGGTAGATATGGCCACATATTTACTTTCGTCTTTTAGAGCAGTGTTCCCCAACCTTTTCCGGTCCGCGGACTGGCTGGGGAAGGCGGGGCACCCCCCCGCGCATGTGCGAACAAGCGCGCGCGAGCACCGCCATTTTGGGCACGGCCGCTCGTTGGGGGTGCTTTCCCAGTTTGACTGATTTTTTACAATTTGCTATTTGACTAATTTACTGTGTATTTATTCTGTTAAAGGTTGGGACTGTTCTGTTTGCTTTTGCAGGGGTGTATGGGCTGAGGGAGTGGACATTGTGATGGTGCTAATTGGTCATTGGGCTGTGTGAGTGGTTGTGGTTGTGGTTGGACACAGTTTGGATTAATGTTGTGGTGTGGTTGGTTGCTTTGGCAAATGGATGTCCCTATGTGCCAGACAACCAGTGCCTGGCTGCATGGCCACTTCTTTGCCTTTTTTCTCTTGTGATGTCCAGGCTCAGAGGTCAATCATGCTGAGTGAATTGATACTATCGTTTTTTCTTTTTCTCATGTACTGTCATCTGCTTGCTTCTGTGTTGCTTTGCCTCTGCTTTTTGGGAGTAGTTTTAAGGGGTTCTTAAGGGTTCTGGAGTACCAAAAAACATAAACGGGGAAACACATAATGAATTACTTGGAAAAAACTTTCCTTTTTGAGAAAATAAAGGACTGGTATACCCAAAAAAAAAAAAAAAAATGAAAGAGGCACACACACACACACCAAGAACCTGAACTAAAAGAAATGCAGGTTTTTTTCCATGCCCATCCGTAGTCTTCTAGTAAAGACTGCTGGCTTTTCTCAAGAAACAGAAGTGGAGAGGCAAACTAGACACTGAACAGGACAGATATTCTCTGTGATTAACCAATTTTTTTTAAGATCCCACTAAAGGATTTTCCTTAGAGATAACATGTTTGCACAACAGGCTAACAAATTTAGCACCTGTTTACCTTCTGTTGACAAATCAGAAAGCAAAACAGGTGAGATGGAAGAACCACAAGAAAGGGAAATCACATACAACAACAAAAAGAGGGAGAACCCCTTTTAAAATTGTTCTAAGCTTCTAACCTAGTGCACTCTCCATGCTACAGTGATAAGTGTACAGAGAGACAAGAAAATGTGTGAACTGTTGAGAATGTTATCTCTTCATCAAATGAGATCTTGAAAGTAAGTGGAGGGGACGGGAAGTGGGCACCACCAGTCCTTCCCCCCCCCCCCCCGACACAAAACATTAAACTTTCTTATTAGAAACTGAAACTGAAATGTTTTGGTTTCTATTCCTTGCCACCCACCCCCTGCATCTGACAGCCACATTTCCTTTCCCATTGATAGGACAAGACATGACCAATCTGTACCAATGAGTGATGATCATCATGCAGAACACAAAGAATTCTGGTGCATAATATTGTCAATGTTGGTGGCATTGCAAAATGGTATAATCCAATTTTCCCAACCTCTTGCTCTCCAACAGCCATGCGAGCTGGGAACTATGGGAATTGTAGTCCAACATATTTATATGGAAGGCATGAAGGTTTGGGAAGGTTGAACTGGGCCTCAGAATCCTCATAGGTGATGATGTCTACCACAATCATCCTGGGGACACGAAGTTACTCAAGACAGCAAATGTTTCACTATTGCCAACATAGATGGATCAAGCTCGTGATATGGCATAACAAAACATGGTTCAAGAAACCACAAGGCTTTACACATTCTCACAGTTCTTGACCTTTTATTTACATATAGATTGCTGTAGCCATGCATTTTTAGCTGTAGATTCATCTTGTATTTTAAAGCAATTGTAAATGAATAGAAGGTTTGGGAAAAGATCTACTTTTCTTTTAGTGTGAATATTGGGGGGGGGGGGGGATCCCATCCACAAAGTTAACATGGAATACAGGAAGACACTATATTTCAACTCTGCTTCAAACTGTGAAGGATGGAAGGGTGGCTCTTCATACCACTAAGAAATACCTCAGATGCCTCTTTGGTTTTCAGACATTCTCCCAGTGAAAGAGTCTTCAAGCCACTGGGTCTGAGTCTGGAAAACAGCAATGTATGTTTGGTTAAAGGAGGCTGTAATAGGAAAAACTCCATCTACTGCAAACTTCGCTCCTATCAGCGTAATCGGGTAAATTCACCATGTTGGGACCCATGTGGAAGTCATAGAAACAACTCATCATTGCCCATACTAGCCCAGGTATTGACTAATGAGGAAAACGCATGCACCGAACACTTTCAACAAGTGGAATAGGTATCTCTGCATCCCCCTTTACCAAATCATTCATTAGGTAATCTGGTAATCTACAAATTAGACATCTGATGCGTAACTCCCTCCGTTTCTTCCCAGTTCTGGAAGGGACAGGAAATGTCCCGAAGCCCAAGCCCCTTTACTTATTTATTCATTTATTTCTTCATCTATTATTGTTTAGTTACATATACACCCTGCCTTTCTTCCTCTAAACTTAAAAAGCTGTAAACAGTTGCATGTCTCTATTTTTATCCTGTCAACAATCCTGTGGAAAAGAGAGTGACTGGCCCAATCATGAGGGGGTCAGGGGTTTGAGAAATTACACCACCTCAGGCCATCCACACAAGTAATAATGTCTGTTTTATTCACCTTTTAAATCACGTCTGATGAATTTGTGACCTTTGTGGTTCAATGCAATTGGGCTGTTTTGGAGGTCTATGAGGAAAAACACAGAGATGGGTTGGAAAATCAGAACTACCTCCAGCATTAGAGTATCTTGCTAGTTCCAGATCCTTCCAAATTTAATGATGTTCTGAAATCACATGCCACAGTAGGGTCATCCAGTTGGTTCATGGTCCTCTTACTCCCTTAGCACCCAGGGTTTATACTACTTACCGTACATTGAGATTTCCCCAGGGCCAGCAACTTCCAAAAGTCACAGTAGAAGGTGGGTGATGTTTCTTCAGCCTGATCCAGTTCTGTGCCGATGCGAAAGAAGTTCTGTCCTGTGTAGACAGGCCACTGTTTGCCACTTCCCCCATCAGGAGACCTTTGAGGGGAAGAAAACCAGGCTGAGACACAGCAAGAAGACATGAGTGAGGGAAAGAAAGGAGATTGATGGGTTTTTTCCTAGCAGTGCAATTACAGGCACATCCAAAATCAACAAGAACAGCAATCTCCATAGGGCAGGGGAGGGAATTCAAACAAGATCACAACATTTGATGAGGTAGTTCTAATAATTACGGTAAAAGCTCGTTGTTACTTAAAAGAGCATTGTTTTGGTAGTTGCTGTGGACAGCTCGCAAAGTTCAGAATCACCAAAGTATTTTAATTAATCTGTTTGCTGTCTGAAGTTCAATAAAACAAAGAGCACTTTACACTGTATTTTGTGAAGTATGACTTCTACAGATTGGATTTTTTGATGTTCTAACCAACAAGCAGGAATCTTTCGAGTTGTCAGTAGCCTCACCAATGCCGGACAAAATGAACGATTACAACTAAGTTTAGAAAATTCTAAGTAGCTAGCAGCATATTTCAAATCTAAAACTGAAAGCATCCAATGGGACCTGGACTCCTCTTTGAAAGCAGTAAATCAAACTGAGATGTCCAATGCACCACCTAGTCAAGGTTTATCGGATTGGTTTTAATTGGTGATGCCTAATGATGTAGACAAGGCATTTTTATGCTGGAGAGCAGGGGTCTCCAAACTATGGCCTGTGCCTTTTTATCTGTCTTGGTCCGGTATGCTGGGGGTCCACGGCTGCCTAAAATGGATGGTTGTGGAAACAGAAGCCAGACTGCTGGAACTGCAGTTTCAGTTCCAGCAGCCTAGCTTTTGCAAAGAGGAGCGGGGAGGGCTTTACTTTCGGTAAGCCTAACTGAGGCGATTCCCCCGCTATCTTTGCAAAGACAGCGGGGGTAGGGGATCGCTTGGGTCCTCCTTCCCTCCTCTTCCTATGCTCGAGCGGGGATAGGAAGAGGAGCGAAGCCTGACATAAGCAATCCCCCACCCCATCTGTCATTCACTCATTATAAAACTGTTGTTTTTTTCCTTCGGCCCTCGAAAATGTATAAAATATATCATGCGGCCCTCATACTGAAAGGTTTGGAGACCCCTGCTGTAGAGCAACCACCTCTCCTGTTGATCCTTGTCTTTCTTGGCTATTAAAGTCCACCAAGGAGATTAAAAGTAGAACAGGCCACTCATATCACCAATACATCTCTTCAGGAAGACTACATGTCTTCCTCTTTAAAAGAAACTGCAACAAGACCCATTCCTAAGAAAACTAACATGATGACAAATGAATTAAGCAACTATAGACCCGTTACAAACAACCTGTTTCTGAGCAAGCGAATAGAGAGGGTGGTGGCTGATCAGCTGCAGATGTTTTTGGATGAGACTAGATCCATTTCAATCAGGATTCAGGCTACGTTACAGAATAGAGACAGCACTGGTCGCTCTGCAAAACAAACTCCTAAGAGAGGCTGACGGGGAGTGTAACCCTGCCGGTGCTCCTAGAACTTTTGGCATCTTTTGATATAATTGATCATGGTATCCTTCTAGGAAGGCTACTGAGTTTAGGAATCGGGGGTTCTGCTTTTCACTGGTTCCAGTCCTTCCTTGATGGCCAATCCAAGATGGTAAAGCTTGGGGGTTTTGTTTCATACCTGTGGGACCTCCATTATGGGGAAGCATTGGCGAAACAGTAGACCCCTGAGGGACCTCTGGTGCTTAAGGGGAAATCTATCTGGCCTAGGTGGGGTTACACTCCCCCTGAAAGATCTGGTTTGTAGATCAAATATTGGCCATGGTCAGGAGTGCCTTCTATCAACTTTGGTTGATTGTATGGCTGTACCCCTACCTGAATAAGAAGAGCCTAATAACAGTAGTGCATACATTGGTAATCTCAAAAATAGACCACTGCAAAGCTCTGTAGGGCTGCCCTTGAAAACAGTACAGAAACTACAGCAGGGCAAAATGAGATAGCCAGACTTATCTCTGGGACTAGTAAATTCACTCATACGTACCCAGTCTTGGCATGCCTACATTAGGTTCCTGTTAGCTTCTATGCTCAATTCAAGGTGCTCATTATGATCGTTAAAGCCCTAAAAGCATAAGACTGTGATACTTGTTGGAACGTCTCTCCCAAAACGTCCTCTGTCACATGCTTCTCTCAATCCATAATGCTCAAGGTGGCCATGCCGAGGGAAGCCAGAAAGGTAACAATGAGGAGTCAGGCTTTCTTGGTAATAGCTCTCACTTGGTGGAATAAGCTACCAGTAGAGGTGCACCATGGGACGTGGTGGCACTGTGGTTTAAACCGCAGAAGCCTCTGTGCTGCAAGGTCAGAAGACCAGCAGTCGTAAGATCGAATCCACGCGACGGAGTGAGCTCCCGTCGCTTGTCCCAGCTCCTGCCAACCTAGCAGTTCGAAAGCATGCAAATGCAAGTAGATAAATAGGTACCACCACGGTGGGAAGGTAACGGCGTTCTGTGTCTAGTTGCGCTGGCCACGTGGCCACGGAAACTGTCTTGGGACAAACGCTGGCTCTACGGCATGGAAATGGGGATGAGCACCACCCCCTAGAGTCGGACACAGCAGGACTAAATGTCAAGGGGAACCTTTACCTTTACCTAGAGGTGCACCAGGCTCTGTCCCTCCCAATATTCAAGAAGTTATTCAAGACATAGTTATACAAGGCAGCCTTTAAGGACATTTTACCCTCAAATTATGTTAATTTTAATGTTTGAATCTCAGGTTTCTGTAGATCACCACATTCCAGTCAGTTATATCACCATTTTAATTATCATAGAATCATAGAATCATATAAAAGGGAAGTTGGAAAGGGCCTACAAGGCCATCAAGTCCAAACCCCTGCTCAATGCAGGAATACAATCAAAACATATCTGCCAGGTGATTATCTAAATTTATCTTGAATGCCTCCAGTGTTGGAGCACTCACCAACTCCCGAGGTAACTGGTTCCACTGTCATACTGCTCTAACAGTTAGGAAGTTTTTCCTGATACTCAACCAAAATCTGGCTTCCTTTAACTTGAGCCCATTGTTGCGTGTCCTGCACTCTGGGATGATCAAGAACAGATCTTGTCCCTCCTCTGTATGACAGCCTTTCAAATACTGTATTTGAAAAGTGCTATCATATCACCCCTCAGTCTTCTTTTCTCAAGGCTAAATATGCCCAATTCTTTCAGCCTTTCCTCATAAGGCTTGGTTTCCAGCCCCCTGATCATCCTTGTCGCCCTCCTCTGAACTTGTTCCAATTTGTTAGCATCCTTCTTGAAGTGTGGTGTCCAGAACTGGACACAATACTCAAGGTGAGGCCTAACCAGTGCTGAATAAAGGGGGACTAGCACCTCGCGGGATTTGGAAACTATACTTCTATTAATGCAGCCTAAAATAGCATTTGCCTTTTTTGTAGCCACATCACACTGTTGACTCATATTTCGCTTGTGATCTACGACAATTCCAAGATCCTTCTCGCTCGTAGTTTTGCTGAGCCAGGTATCCCCCATCTTGTAACTGTGCAATTGGTTTCTTTTTCCGAGGTGCAGTACTTTGCACTGTTGAATTTCATTCTGTTATTTTTGGCCCAGTTCGTTTTGAATTTTGAATTTTGTTTCTGTCTTCTAGGGTATTAGCTATTCCACCCAATTTTGTATCATCTGCAGATTTGACAAGCATTCCCTGCACTCCCTCATCGAAGTCATTAATAAAAATATTGAAGAGCACTGGGCCGAGGACTGAGCCATGGGGTACCCCACTTGTGACCTCCTCCCAGCTAGAGAAGGACCCATTAATCATCACACTCTGAGTACGATTCTGTAGCCAATTGTGTATCCATTATGTTACTATGTTTTTATGGGAATGAAGTGGGTGGTGGTTGTGGGGGTTTGCTTGTTTGTACACCACCAGGAGTCGTGGGAATTCTCTAATTGGGTGGTATATAAGTTTAGATGGATGGATGGATGGATGGATGGATGGATGGATGGATGGATGGATGGATGGATCTGTAGTCCAGAACATCTGGAAATCCCATCCCTAATGCATTCTCAAGGACCAGGTTCAGAAATTAAACAAAAATATGCTGGAAGTGGAAGAGAGACAGCATTAAAACTGAAATCCTTGTAATCCAAGACAGAATGAATAGGTCTAGAAGGCTAAGGGTTGGGTGGGATAAAAAAGATGAGAATCACTTACCCAGTTCTTACAAACTGTCCCCAATATTGCATAACCCTTTGGCTCAGAATCACTTCTTCATCTGAGTTGGTGGCATTGCTATCCAGCATAGACAGGATGGAACCAAACAAATAAGGTAGCTCGGCACAGTGGGGTACCCCAATCCAGTCAGGTGCAACTATGAAGGCAGGACGATGAGTGAAGATGTAGGCAAAAACTGGGCTTCCGGCTTCAGCCATCCGGTTGGTCACACTAGCCACTGGGCACAAGAAGGCGTAGTCCCCACTAGCTCTGATCATGGCATCCCGATACCGGGCTTCCCCTTGTTCCCCGCAGCTGTAAATGAGTGCTGCAGCTTTAATGACAATCTCAGGAGCTTCTGGGAGCAACAGACGGAGGCCCTCTAATAACTGCTTGTAGCTGATCAGGCTCTCATTGTACAGGCTGAAACCAGGCGCAGATTCAAAGAGAAAAATGGAGCCCTCGTCAGGGGTGAAGCCAGTCAGAACAGGTTTCGCCAAGAAGCTCCCAGCTTCCAGAAGTTTCTGAGGGTCATCTGGAAGGAACTCCCCATCTGTTGTTGGCACAAAGGGAAAATCAAATAAAATGTTCTGTCCTATGGTAGATGACTTCTGCACCACTGTGCCTGGTTCCTTCCTCTGCAGGCATTGAATAACAGCTTGGTCATCCTCCTCAGTACAGTCCAAAATCTGACCAAGGGTTCGTCCTCTGACCTTGGCCTCCTCAGGATTCACCCAAGCCCAGGGGCTAATGGTGGCTCCACTTTGTACGGTAGCCTGAGCAAAAATAGGTTGGCTTGCTGGTGAGAGAAGGTGGAAACCAACTGAGGCACCCCCAGCACTTTGACCTCCTATGGTGATTCGGCTTGGATCCCCTCCAAAGGCAGCCATGTTTTCCCTCAACCAACTCAATGCCAGATGTTGGTCCCACAAGCCAGCATTCCCTGGAGCATCCGGAGGGAGGTAGAGGAAGCCCAAGGAGCCTAGACGATAATTCATAGAAGCCACAATGATGTTCTCAGTGGCAGCTAAGAAGCTTCTATCCAGGGATCCAGAACCTTGGATAAAACCGCCTCCATGGATCCAGACAAAAACTGGGATTGGGGCCGTGGGTCGAGGATGAGGCACCCAGAGATTGAGGAACAAGCAGTCCTCAGAGAGCTGCAAAGTGGCTTCTGAGTACAGTTCTACAGGATAGCTGGAACGTTCTGTACTCTCCTGGTAGCAGGAATTGCCATAGTTGGTGGCCTCCAGGATGTGGCTCCAGGGCTCATGGGGAAGGGGCTTTTTGAAACGCAGGGCCCCCAATGGAGGTTCGGCATAGGGGATTCCCAAGAAAGCTGTCACCATGCCAGAAGCTGTTGTAAGGCGCTTGCCCCGGATAGGGCCACTGTTAGTGACCACTACCATATCTTCTTCAGAGGCGTAAGTGAGACTCGCCAGAAAGAAAAGAATCAGGCATGAAAGTACGTGGAGCATCATGGCAGCTGGAAAGGAATTAACCCAGAGGAGTTACAGCAAATGAAGTATGAAACATGACTTGCCAATTCCTTGCTTTTCAGGTGTAAGCTCTAGCCATTCGTCCTGCTGGCTACGGATTACAGAACGGGTAGTTCAAAATACCTGGAGAATGTCAGGTTGCTTAACCCTGTCTTAGAGCAAGGTTTTGGTGGACCATGAAGCTCTCTGTCTGCCTCTGTCAGCAGCACCATTTTCATACTGAGCATGGATACCCTGATGATAAACTCATAAGAACCCTAGCATAGGTTCTTATGAGTTTATCATCAGGGTATCTATCGGAAGTAGGTCGAGCAGAAAAAGTTACTTAAAAATTACACAACCAGCCTCACAATATAGCAAAAGCGAGCAACATCGAGGTTGGAGCCCTAACCTCCAAAGCAACTGCAATGCATCTCTGTGGTGTAGAAGAGTGCTGTAGCATCTTTTTGCATCATGAGCAGGTCAGGGTGTCTCCTTCCCTTGGAAACAGACGGTTTTCCCTCTCCCATTCTTGCAGTGATTTTGTTGTCCATTTTTTGTCAGCAGCAGGAACCTCAAAACAGGCTGCTGGAGGTCCATGGGCCATGTGTCATCTGCTCTTGCTGTGCCGCGATGGGAAAGGGTGGAATTCAAAGAGCAGTGCCAGGAAGGGTATTTTTCTTGCACTGCTCTTTTGCTACTTGCAACTTCCTTCTCTGTCAGAGATTCTTTGGGTTTGGGGGTTCCCGGTGTTTATCAGATTCCACATTCATGTGGTTTGACCTATATAGGACAGACAGGGAGAAGCACTGAAATCTGATGTAAAGAACATCAGCGCTATCTTAGATTGGGTCAGGAAGAAAAGTCTGCTTGAGCAAAACATGGCTGGGAAACTGGGCATCGCATCTGCTTTAATTAAACAAAAAAGCTGTTTCAGTCACAATCTTGGAAGCTGAGACAGATCAGGGAGTCTTGGGAGATGGTGTTCTGAACCGTGAAGAAGGGCAAAGACTTAGTGACTCATGGCTTCTATAAATTGATCTCATTAAAACAGCAGAAAATTGATGAAGTCATTAGTACACCTGGAATGTTTTGTGACATAATTGCATTGAGTGTATATCACCATATTCAATGTAGTTAGTATATGCTGTTTGTAATCCTGAATATGACAGGACGTGTTTTCCTTGTCGAAAGCTTGCTTTTTTATTGTTTTTCTTTTAAAAATCTACTTGGAAGCTAAACCTGTGATTTTTTTATGAGCCAGTTCAGTCTGTTGGATTGGGATTGGTCAGCTTTTTCTATGATGTTCCAAGAAAGCAGAAAGGTTTTCAATTCCAACGTCCTTCTTGCACATAAGTATCAATGAGCCAAGTATAACTCATCTTATAACTGTGCATTTGTTTTCCCCCCTAGGGGGGTTAACTTTGTTAACTTATCCCTGTTAAATTTAATTTTGTGGCTTTCAACCCAATTCTTGAGCATATCAAGATCTTTTTGAATATTACTATTCCCTTCTCTGGTATTAGCTATTCCACCCAATTTTCTGTCTCCTGCAAATCTGATAAACATTCCCTGCACCTCCTCATCCAAGACATTAATTAAAATGTTGAAGAGCATTGGCCGAAGGACCGAACCTCGTGGTACCCCCCTAGTTACCTCCTCCCAGTTTGAGAAGGAGTCATTGATAAGTGCTTTCTGAGTACAATTATGTAACCCAGTGTGGATCCACCTGATGGTTGTGCTGTCCAGCCCACAAATAGTTAGCTTTCTAATCAGAATATCATGGTGCACTTGGTGAAAAGCTTTACTGAAGTCAAGATATATGAAATCTACAGCATTCCCATCATCTACCAGGGCGGTTACCAGATCAAAAACTGAGAAAAGATTAGGATTTGTTCTTGACAAATTTGTGTTGGCTTCCAGTTATCACTGTATTGTTTTCAAGGTGCTCGCAGAGTGACCATTTTATAATCTGCTCCAGAATTTAATTCGTAGTGTTGGCAGCCCCCTGGGAGAATCCCTAGCACAGGGTGAAGGAAGGAGCCATTTCTCTCACGGTAAGTAAGAGCCAGCAGCAGCCACTAGAGGGGAGCCTGGTATTACTTCCAGAATTTCCAGCCCTTTCCATCTGCAGCAACAAGAATGAGCCATGTGGGTGCGGTTGTGAACCTTGCAGCCTTTCATTCTCAGAGAGAAACTGGAAGTAGGAGGGAATGAATCACTCTTGCCTTCTCGTAGCGACATTTCCCTGCAGAAAATTATTTTCTTGAGAAATCATCCAGGGAACCTCCTGGGATTTCTCAGAAGTTTCATGGTCATTTTTTTATGGAAAAAAAATTATTGAGCAGTGCAGAGTTATTATAATACTTGTCCAGAATGGTAACTTTTGAGTGCAGGAAAGGGTGAAAGGCTTATGGCATAAGTCTTCATGGACCACAGATTACTTCAGTTCATGCACTCTGATGAAGTGAATTCTAGCCCACAAGATATTAATTATCTGCTGTCAAGCTGGAACCAACTTGCAGCGGCCCTAAAAGGGCTTTTAAGGCAAATGAGATATTTAAGGAGTGGTTTTACCAGTTCCACTCCTGCAGTGAGCTTCCATGGCCAAGTCAGGATTCAGATCCTGGTTCTCCAGAGTCCTAGTCCATCGCTCTGTCCACTACACCATACTGAGTACCCCCACAAAACATTATGTGCCATTGTACAAAAGGATGGTGAGGCCGCACCTGGAGTATTGCGTACAGTTCTGGTCGCCGCACCTCAAAAAAGACATAGTGGAACTGGAAAAGGTGCAGAAGAGAGTGACTAAAATGATGACTGGGCTGGGGCACCTCCCTTGCATGTGGATGCAAGCATCATAGCAAATGACATATCACACCTTAAAGTGACCCTGTTTAGCCCAATCCAGCCAGGGACAATTTGGCTGCACCTTTTATTACCTTTTGTAATATCTGAATACTCACTGCTGTAATATATCTGAATATTCACTGCTGGAAAAAACGAGCAGGCGAGTGCTATTGCTTTATTTGCTGCTTATTGTCTTCACAGTGGCATCTAGTTGGCCCCTCTGGGAACAGAGTACTAGACTAAATAGCCTTTTTAGAGTGACATAAGGGCCCAGAGATGAGGTGGGACCTTCCCCAATTATAGTACTTACCATTTTAAAAGCTCAAAGGCGATCCAACCAGAGCTTCAAACAATTACATTTTTGGGGACCCAAAGAGTAACTTTTTCTGTCCCATAATCATCCACCCATACAGTTGGACACAAAAGGCACTGGCTGTCTTGTATGTTCTTACCGTATTTGTAGCCTATTAGGTTTTTTCTCTATTTTTTAAACTGCATATCAGACAATTTCCAAAAGCACACTGAAGATTTTGTGTCCAAGTGCATGCACAAAACAACTACGCCCACCATCACTTAAGTTTGGCTCCTAGGCATTTTGATGGTAGAGACAGAGCAGAAAGGATGTACAAACTCACCTCTTATGTCAGTTTAGGGTTTGGGATTCTCAGCCAAGTCGACAGTTCAGTCTGGAACAGCTAGATTAAGCACAATAATATCTGGAAGGAATAAATAGCCAATCAAAAGTTATATCCTTCCTTATTTGCTCCTGAGTCAACAACATTGATTCCCACGGAGATGGCATAAGCACGTGTGACCAAATGGGCCCCAAAAACCAAGGTCAGCATCTTGGAAAAACAAATATCCTGCTAGATTAAAGACCAGGTAATATTTTAAAATAAAAATACATCTCAGTTGGAAGTTATCTCAACTCCATGTTAGGATTACATGTATTAAGGTGCTACTACTGAGCACATTGAATATTCATTGAAACTGAGCCCTAGATTTTGCTGGAGCCTGGGGCTTCATGGATGTTTGGGGTTAGGGTTATGAGCTCAACATCGGCACCCACAGAGACAGAGCAGCAAGGGACAGAAGCAGACGAGCTGGGAAAGGAGATGCAAAGAAGGACATTAGGAGGGGCTCAGGACTAAACGACGGGAAAGGAGAGAGAGAAAAGGGTGGAGTTTGAGGCAGGAGCAGCGGAGATAAATAGGAAGGAGGAGCCATTGCCACCAGGTTGGGTATGGATGGAAGACCCATGGACAGGATTATGGGAGAGATTAAGGGTACCTAAAGAAGAATCAGATTATAGGAAAAGGAGAGTGTGCCCACCCCGACCATCTTATTGGGGAGAAGCCGAGGCGAGAGAGTGGAGAAAGAAACTGAGAGAGGAGAGAGAGAAGGTAGAAGCAGAAAGAAAAGAAAGGTTAGAATGGAGGATAAGAGAAATGAGGAGGAGAGGTTACAGGGAGGACCCTGGAAGGATCCCGACCCAGAGGGACGCTCCCTGTAGAATGACCGGGATGACGAGACCGTGCCCTTGTTGGAAGATGAGACGGGACAGACCGTAACAGACGGAGTCTCTGCAAATTGGCCGCGCCCTTGGAATGTCAGCAATGGAAATCCATTCTTGTTTGAAGATTGGAAGCCCCTTCGAGACGCGTTGGCAGAAGGAGAAAAGCCTCTAAATCCTGTTATAGACACTTGTTATTTGTTAAATACACCAATAAATATTTCACCTGTTTTGAAGCATCAAAAATCTACTGGTTTCTTTGGCGCAAAAATGGAGTCAAACGTCGAGCCCTCACAGAGGCTCAAATGCTAACCTCAGTCCCTTGAAGAATGTAGACATACAAAACACTGCAAATATGAGAACCAGTGTAGTGTAGTGGGTTTATGAGGACTTAATAATAATCACTAATCATGTGCCATCAAGTCAATTCTGACTTGTGGTGACCCTTTTCAGGATTTTCCATGTGGGAAGTACTCAGAAGTGGTTTATCATTCCCTTCTTCTGGGGGTGCCCTGAGACTCTGCAGCTTGCCCAAGGCCACACAGGCTGGCTCTACTTACAAGAGACACAGTTGGGAACTGAACGTCGAACCTCTGGCTCCGCAGCCAGATACCTCAACCGCTGAGCTATACGGCCACCCATGAGGACTTAGGGCACTCAATTTCAATGCTTACTGGGCCAAAAAAATTCACTAGGTAATCCTGGACCACTCACTCTTTCTCAAACCAATCTATCCCATAGGGTTGTTGTGGAGTAGAGATGGCAGAAAGTGAGAAGGAATTAAAGAACCTCTTAATGAGGGTGAAAGAGGAGAGCGCCAAAAATGGTCTGAAGCTCAACATCAAAAAAACTAAGATCATGGCCACTGGTCCTTATACTACTCCCATCACCTCCTGGCAAATAGAAGGGGAAGATATGGAGGCAGTGACAGATTTTACCTTCTTGGGCTCCATGATCACTGCAGATGGTGACAGCAGCCATGAAATTAAAAGACGCCTGCTTCTTGGGAGGAAAGCGATGAGAAACCTAGACAGCATCTTAAAAAGCAGAGACATCACCTTGCCGACAAAGGTCCGCATAGTCAAATCTATGGTTTTTCCAGTAGCGATGTATGGAAGTGAGAGCTGGACCATAAAGAAGGCTGACCGCCGAAGAATTGATGCTTTTGAATTGTGGTGCTGGAGGAGACTCTTTAGAGTCCCCTGGACTGCAAGGAGATCAAACCTATCCGTTCTGAAGGAAATCAACCCTGAGTGCTCACTGGGAGGACAGATCCTGAAGCTGAGGCTCCAATACTTTGGCCATCTCATGAGAAGAGAAGACTCCCTGGAAAAGACCCTGATGTTGGGAAAGTGTGAGGGCAAGAGGAGAAGGGGACGACAGAGGACGAGATGGTTGGACAGTGTCATCGAAGAGCCAGTGGAAGACAGGAGGGCCTGGCATGCTCTGGTCCATGGGGTGACGAAGAGTCGGACACGACCTAACGGCTAAACAACAACAACAACAGAGAGGCGGAGACTCACATGTACTGCCTTCCACTCATCAGAGTAAAAGTAGGATAGAAATTTAATTTATAGATTAAGAGACAGGCAGTGTGGTGTAACTGGTAGAGTGATGGACCAGATGTGAGGAGACCTTGGTTCAAATCCCTGCTCAGTCATAAGAACTCACTGGGGAAGTAGGGCTGATAAAACCACTCCTTAGATATCTCACATACCTTGAAATTCCTCTTAAGGTCACTATAAACAATTCATCCACATGTTACACAAAACATTAAGAAAGAAAAGGAAAGCATGTATGAACATATCCAGAGGTCCCTTCCCTCCCCCGGTAATGGTAAAGAGCAGAAATGGAAGTAGAGGAAGGTTTTCAAAAAGTTACCAGGATGTTTTTTCCCCTTCCAACCATTAGGAAACATAGTCAGCAAGGTCGTTTACAGAACTGCTACCACCTGCTTATCAGCAAAAGTAGTTTACAAGCTCTCCTTTGTCAGGGAAGAAATCCAAACGAGATTGTGCTGTGAATTGTAACAGCTGTTGTGTCGCTTGCCTGAAGTATATCACTACAGCCGAGAATGTCCTGCAAGCGTGAAGCACCAACACAAAATGTTGTATCAGCATCCAGACAATCACACTGAACAAATTCTTTAATTTAACCACCCTGGGGTGGGGGCTACTGCTGTTATGCCAAGGCAAAGCGATGGGGAAGGGTGCTAATGGGCGTTTCTGCTTCATGTTCCCAAATAACCTGGCAGGCTTTGCCTACCATGTGCCTTCACATGGCTAGATAGGGGACACCACGGGTTATGGCAATCCAGACAACAGGGTGTCTTGAACTTGCGCTGCTGTGGCGGCACAAGAAATAAAGTCATTGGTTCTGCAATGGTTCCCTCCAAGCTATGGCGGCTGGTGACTCCAGTTTTGAGGGGGCTGTGAATCCACTTCCGTTTTAGTCACTAACACACTTAACAGGAGTTATCCAAGGAGTTGTATGCAGTGTTTGATTCCTATATAAATATTTATTTATTTAAAAACATTTATTTTGGCTAAGGTGCCTATTTTCACTATACGATGCTTTGACTTTTTCTTAGAAAAAAGCATCTCAGGGCCGTTAGAAAAAGGGCCCTGAGAAATTTCATTAACCATAACAGCAGCAACCACTTGCTAATGTTTTAAGGCCCATGTTTTTGTTATAGTGACAAGCATCATGTATGGGGTAAAAACTGGACAGTAAAGGAAGTTGACAAGAAAAAAACTGATTTGTTTGAAATGTGGTGCTGGAGAAGAGCTTTGTGGATACCCCGGACTTCCAGAAAGGCAAACAAGTGGGTCCTAGAGCAAATCAATCCTGAGTTATCTCTGGAGGCAAAAATGTTGAAACTGAGGCCTTCTTGTTTTGGGCACATTGTGAGAAGGCAGGATTCTCTGGAATAGACAATGATGCTTGCTGGGAAAGGTGGAAGGCAGCAGGAAAAGAGGAAGATCAAACGTGAGATAGACCAACTCCTTACAGGAACCACAGGCTTGAGTTTGCAAGAGCTGAGCAGGGCTGTTGAGCAGAGGACATTTTGGAGATCGCAGTGTTGCAACAACAACTACAACATAGAAGCTGAGATATTGTTGGGCACAGTTATTTGACATTTCATTCCCCGCTCTTTACCAGGCAGGATTCAAAAGGGCCCGGATTTCAACCAATGCGGAATTAGTAAACAACAACACCTCTAATAATATTTGTAGCGTTTTATTTCCTGTTACAAGCAGGCCTGTTATTTTTGAGAAGGAAAAAAAAAAAAGCCGGCGGGGGGGAGGCTGTTCTGCTGTATTCCCCCCCCCCCACCTTCCCTTTTATCTTTCGCGCTATATTATCAAAACCCTGGTTTCTCAAAGGATCTAGGAAAGGACTGCATTTCCCAGGTGGCTTTGCAGCTTCGAAGCCGGAAGAAGCGGCGAGCTGGTGCGTCTTCGTCGGAGGAGCTCAGTCGCGGGGCTGGTGAGTGCTTTTCTGGCTGAAGGGGTGGCGTGGCGGGGTAACAACGGTCTGGAAGTTGGGGTGCAATCTAATGTCAGTTGATTATGGAGAAAGAAGAATCTTTACAACGGGTTAATGGATTCTCGTCTCGTGGGATGGGCAGGTCTTGCATCTTATATGCAGGTTTACTTGGAGGCAACTCACAGCTATGTTATGGGGATTAGCCTTGATCCGTAGCAGTCTCTTTAAAGAACTTCCTTATTTATTTATTTATTTATTCACTTCATTTCATTGGCTATACATTGGGGGGGGGGGGCCTCAATTGCAAATGGACAATTCATGCAGACTTTCAAGCTCTGCAGAACTCCTCGTCAGGCTAGATCATTTTTAAAAAATGGGGGGGGGGGGGAAAGGAAGCGAAAAAATGACTAAATATGTTTTCAAACCATGGGGAATTGCCTGAAAATCAGCTCCAGAGGTTCTTCCAGCACATCCCCTCAGTCTCTGCGGACTGCTGCTTTTTCACTTTTTCATCCAGCATCTGTTGCAGCTCATCATCATCATAGAATTGCAGAGCTGCTGCTCCATCTCCTGCATGGCACCCCTTAACCTTTCCTTCTCCAAGCTAAACATACTGGCCAATATCGTATTTGAAGCATGAAGGAAATTGCATAAGCTTTGTCCTGCTTAGATCTGTTTCATGAAGCCTGCTCGTGTGTGACAGAGCAGTGGAAAGCATATTTGAGACAATGGTAGCATCTTTGGGCTGCTATAGGTAGTTCCAGTTCGTTAGATGAGCAATTGCAGATCGCCTGTGATGTCATTATTTGGGCAATGAAGAGTTTGATAGTACAAGTCCAGGAAGAACTGACAGTACTGGAATAGCCATACGATATGATGTGTTGTTTGGTAAGACCTTTGTTGAGCACTGCCCATTTATTTTAAAAAAAAACCCTGTTTCCCACAGGCTTGCCTTCTGTGGTTTCACCACCATCATTAAAAATCCTGCATAGATTTTTTTTTTTTTACTCACCAGCCATGCTCAAAGACAAAGAAGCATTTCAGAGACTCAGTTTCCTCTACCAGGTGAGCATACTGTTTCCTATATACCAGGAAAGGGAGCTTCTAGTTGTGAAGGGTCAAATCTACCCATCCCTGAAGCCCTGTCCCTTTCAGAGGCCCACCGTCTTTGATCAGAAATCAGCAGCAACAGTGACTTTGAGTGCTAGACATTTTCTGCTGTTGATTCTAATCCCTATTCTCAGTTGGTGCACCCAGGGAATCTGATGCTTGGGGATGCGGGTTTTAGGGATCTTGTAATCTTAAAGGTTTTTGTTTGTTTGTTTGTTTTTGTGGTTTGTTGCTGTCTTATTCTCAAACACAGCCAGTGTTCCTGTTGCATTCATTGAACCTTCAAACCCTCGTCTCCAGTTAGGAGAGAAAGGTGTGTGGACTGAGATTTTATCATCTTTAAGAACTCAAAATGTGCTAAAGAAAGCTGAATTCTCCTGAGCTGAATTCTCAGACTCTGTAAATCAGAATTGACTTGATGGCACATTGTTGTTATCATCACCACCACCACCATCATTATTATCTTTAATTGCCCTTCCACGTCTCAGTTCTCTTCTGATTTCTTGGCTGCAGTCTCCATTGAGTTGGTGATTGAATCAATGTACAGAAAGTCCTTAATAGTTTTGATTTCTTCATTGTCAGTATTAAAGATATATAATTCCTCTGCAAGCATTATTTTTTGCCTTTTTAATATTTAACTGTAATCTTGCTTTTGCACTTTTATCTCCTTCTTCAATAGTTGTTTCAAGTCATCGCTATTTTCTGCTAAGAATTTAGTATAATTTGCATATCTTAAATTACTGATGTTTGCATTCACTCATTCCATGAAACAGGGCAAGGAGATTGTGGAAAATACATATTTTGAAAAATATTTATCAAAGTTATAATAAACAAGAGTGTCTATTGGGGAAGAAATCACATATTTACATCATGGCTGTCTCAACAGTGATTTAAATGGTGCCCTTCCTGATACAGTGAGGCCTGCTTAATCCTCTGTGAGGTCCCACTGTACAATACAGCCATGGGCATATGGAGCAAAGATGGCCTGGGATGGTTTTGCAAGGGGGTGATAATGAGGTGTCTTCTGTTCCCACAATAGGCAGCGCATTGTGTCCTGGCACAAAACCCAGAAAACCAGGAGTTGGCCCGCTTCTATTGCCACACACAGAACAGCATTAGCCGACGGCTCGTCTTAAGACAGTAAGTGCCAGATTGTGGCGGGTGGGCAGGAGAGTGTTAAGTGTCTGCACATCTGCCACATTCTTCTTCTCTCCACTTTCAACCCCCCCCCCCCAGCTGAATATGTTGCTGCAGCACTAGCCAAAACAAAGGTGTCATTTCATTTTAAAACAGCATGCATGAGAAATATGTGTCTTGTCTTTAAGCAGAATTGCATTCCCCACCGCACCGTTTCACTTTAGAACAAGGCATGCACTCTTCACGCACCTTGTTTTAAAGTCACATTGTGACTTTTGAGCTTGCCACTGTGTTTAGCAATGAATGAAATGGTGGGAGGCACAACTCCTGATGAGTTCATGGTAGGATCATCTTTTTAAGCCACTCCTAAACAAAACATTCTTTACTCACCTGGACTGTTCTTGTGCCAGGATTTTTCTGGTTCCCAAGGGCAGGAGTGGACAACCTGTGGCTTCCCAGATATTGGTGGATTACGACTCTTGCCAGCAGCAACCCAACAACATCTGGAGGGTCACATGTTTGCCACCCCTTTAGTGAGGAATTCTGTGTTTTAAGCACTTTGAGTGGCAGACGGGATGGGGGGAACAGTCTCATGACTACGAAATGTTAATTGCTTTTTGTTTCCATGTCCTGAATGGTATTACCCGTCCGCCTGAACAGTATGTCGCTTCTTTTTCATTTCCACGTGTGTTTCAGGGACCCCTCTGTGAAAAGAACCATCTGCAAGGCTTGCTTCTCCCTTCTGGTCCCTGGAATCAGCTCAACTGTGCGCCAGAGGAGTAAGTGCTCCTGCTTCTTCCTCTTCTTTCATGGGGCTGTATGGAGATTCCTGAGTGCTCTTCCTTACTCGGGAGGAACTGATGGGTCTTGTGCAGTGTATCCACCAGAGCATATGTAGAATTCAGGCAGGGTGCACCAACAGAGGTGCATCTAATAGGATGCTCAGAGTTTCTCTTGCTGTCTCTTGAAAAATGTCTGGGCAAAACTATCTATTAACCTGTCTATAAAGATTATGGTAGTGGGCCAGGCTTGCTTCTACTGGCAAATGTAGCCTGATCTTCCCTCAGAATTGGCATGGTGTGCTGCACAGTATAAACTTGATGTCAGGGGGGGCCGAGTGGTTTTGCCCAGTTTACCTACTGTTTATCTCCCCCACTTTCCTCCCAGCAGTCAAGAGCACAAGGTAGTATTTACAGACTCTTTGGCTTTCTACATGTTCTGGGTTAGAGCTTCCATAATCTCTTGTCATTGGTTATGTTTCTTTGGTTTCTGGAGTTTGAAGTCCAAAACATCTTTAGGGCCAAATGTTCTCTAATTCTGCTTTTTGTAGTGTGTATTTGCTTGGTGGCTAGAGAGACCAATAGATAACCAAAATCCAAATGTTGACTCGTTAATTAGCTGCCTTTTGCCACTGTGTAACCACTGCACAGCAGGATTTGTGCTAATGTGTAGTCGTGAACTGTCCCTGTTGTACTACAGCCATGAGTCCTTTTGAGGAGAAAGGCGGGGTAAAAATAAAATAAATAACCGAGGAGTCATTTGGGAGAGATTCTGCTGGATTATGTTTTTGGACTCTCCAGGGAGAAGAGCATGTCATTGGAATCCTTGTGAGGCCTATTTGTTCTTGAAAATTAACCATTCTGACACTGTTAATTCACTCCTTTCACTAGAGCGCCGGAATCAACGATGGACATCTGTGCAGTGTCTCAACTGTGGCCTAACCAAGCGTTTCCTCAGCAACCCAGAATACAAGCTATGGTCAGAGCAACCAGAGGCATTATTAGAGAACCAGATACCAGCAGGTCAAGGGGCCAAAGGTAACCACATGTTTCCAGGAAGTGATTAGGTATCAGAAACTTAAGGAGAAATGGTGCTTACTTTTTTCTGAAGTTCTCTCACCCAAACTTCTGACCACACGTCACAGGCTGAAGACCTGTTCATAGTCTAAAGCCAAGCTTAACTTTCCCTCCCTTCCTTCCTGGAAAACAAAGCGCTGTGGTGGTGCAGTTCTCAGGGTGTGCCTGCAGCAGGTGGCAGAGGCACTAAAGAGGAACAGCCAGAAAGTGATGGTTGGGATTCATACTACATGCAGGATTTCAGCCATAGTTTTACGCTGATCTCCGTTCACTCTTGGCCTCCTCATTGTGTCAAGCTGGTATTTACTGAAGATGAATCACAAAGAAGCGGTGACTGGTTGTGGAGTAAATTGTGAGTCAAATACTTGGAGGCTTGGGGTCAGAGGGAGTGTCCGTTGTTTGGAGGGGAAGAACCAACCTCTTGAAGAGGTTGTAGGCCGGTCATTGCTATCACCGGAGCAGGACTTTGGGCCTGAAGTCCAGGGTCTAACTAAGCAGAATACACGGGGCTGGTTTGCTATGTTTTGATGGCAAAAGGGCTGAGGATCAAGGCTTGTGGATATGGCACCAGCAGCGTTTTGAACATAAACTGTGAGGGGAATGAGATTGGACTTAAGTTTATCTTTAGAAGTGAAGTAGTGGTTGTAGAAAAAGAAGTGGTTGAACAGAAAGGAATTGAGGGCTTCCACAGATGGTGTCTTGCCCATCATAAGATGTGGGTGATCACGGAACAAAGGAAGGCTAATTGCCTTAGAGAAAGAACAAAGGAGTCAACAACGGATGTCCGAGCCAGCCGAGCCTACAGGCAACGCCCTGAGAGCTCTTTTATTTACTTAGCATGATTTACATAGTATGTTGTGAGAGAGACAGATAGGATACTAGTTACCTAATCGTAACCAGGATTGGCTGAAATAACCCTTTGATCTTATGCTCTACCTCTAAGCGAAAGGGCAGAATAAGGGGTTACCCCGCCTGCTGGCAGCTGCCGCTTCCTGCCAGAAGTGTATGCACGTCACTGGAACAGAATGCAGCTACAACCTTCAAGCAGAAGTTTCCCACAATAAGACTGGACTGGAAGCTATTAATGAAAATGCTTTTGTTGTGAACATATAATAATGAGCAACACAGTTTCTCTTTGGAAAAGAAGATGGGATGACTTGTACAAATCAGGAGCAGAGACTGTAAAGTTGTTCTGCTATTTTAGGAAGCTGGGAGGAAGGTGAAGCGAAAGGAGAAGGTGGTTGGTTGCAGAAGGATTAATCATTTGATGATACTCAGTGGAAACAGCTTAATGGAAACGGAGCTGGCGGGATAGCTCGGTGGTTTAGGTATCTTACTGCGGAGCCAGAGGTTGGGAGTTTGATTCCTCACTGTGCCTCCTGCCAGTAGAGCCAGCCTGTGTGGCTTTGGGCAACCTGCACAGTCCCAGGGCACTCCCCAGAAGAAAGGAATGGGAAACCACTTCTTAGTATTCTCTAGCTGGAAAACCCTGAAAAGAGTCACCATAAGTTAGAATTGACTTCATGACACATTATTATTATTAATGGAAACAGAGCAATGTGGAAAATGTGGCTGCTGTAAACATTCTCAGACTGGGATGGGGAACACATAGTTCTCCAGATATTTGCTGCCCTGTAACTCCCATTATCTATGATTGGCTATGCTGTTCAGGGCTAACGGGAGGTCCTGCCCAACAGCAGCTAAAGGGCAATGTCTCTCCCACCCTTGTTTGAGCAAAAGGCCTCAATGAAATTATCTTGAGCCATTTGTTTCCTCGTATCCCACTCCAGGCCAGGCACCGAGCTCAGTGCAACAGCAACGCAAGGGTCATCAAGTGGAAAAGGCCACAACCTCAAGTTCTGGACCTCACAACCACCCTACCCCTGAAGAGACCACAGTGTGCACAAAGTCTAAAGAGAAGAAGAAGCCTAGTGGAAAGTGACATTTTCCTTGGAAATGGGATGTTGCAGCTTGGAAACGTTGGGAAAGTAGCACTGAATTCCAGCTGCGAGAGGATGGAGGAGACTTTTTCTGTGTGTGTGTTTTTTTTTTTTAAATAAAAAAGTGGAAGGATTGGGATTGCAAGAGGAGTTCTCCCAGATCCAGGGATTGGGGATTTCTGGCCTTCAGTCTAAGAGATGAAAGATGATGAAACTAAGATCATGTAACAAAACTGGAGGTATCATGCATATCTGCCTGCAGTTCCAAGTAATATAAATTTTCTCTTGGGGTGGCCCTTCTGTGCGGCAACATGACATGACCTGCACCAGTTAGCAGAAGAATACAAAGACCATACCACTCTTTGTTGATGCCAACCTTTTTGTTAAGACACTGTCACTAAAATAAGGGTGGAGACTTCTTTCAGCCCAGGGGCTGGAATCGGTTTCAGAAATAGCTGTTGGAGGTCCAAGTTTAAATATCTGAGGCAAAGGAGTGGGATGCGAAATGACAAACATATTTTACCATATTTTTAGTGCTAATGCCAAAGCCTTAGAAAAGCTTGTCAACCTTTTAAATGGAGGGGAGGAGAGTGTCTGTACAAAAGCTGGGAAACAACACAGTGATTGTTTCAAGGGAAGGGGACACGGTTGGGGTACCGCCAATCTCAGAGAATCTATGAATCTACTCAGAGCAGGTGGTACCTCCAATTTCAGAGGTTTGGTGAGTCCATTCTGAGTTTTAATCTCCATTTTATGAGGGTTATTCAAGCTGCTAGTCCTGTTTTGGGGGTTGGGTTCAGTACCTTAGATAACTCCTGTAAATGTGAGGCTAAAACTCAGAGTGGATTAGAGTCACCAGCGGCCGCTGTTTGCGGTGTTAATGGATTGGTTCAAAGATGACATCAGTGTGAAGTGGGAACTGAAATAAGCCAATGCTATTCATTAGCAGGATCTACTTATCTATTTGATACTGGTGGCAATTATGAATTGTTCCTCTTCCTGTCGTTTGTGAGCCTAGCATTTCAGCACACTCTTACAGGTCTAATGACTGAATCCGGCATTTCACATTGAAACGTTTCATTTTCCATATTCACCATGAAATCTTTACCATCTCACATTCAAATGGTTCCAACTCCAAGAAGACTCAGGAAACATGAACTATGAAAGCAGGTGTTTCCCAGGAATCAACAGAAATGTAGAGTGAGGCATCATGGGAGATGGGAAGGATGTAGCCTGAGGGAACCATGAAAATATAGAAATGCCATTTCCTCCTGTCAAAATTCAAATATTTTTAAAATGTCAATGGAGAGAAATGTAAGGGGAGGCTTACCTTTACTGTGGGAATCAGGGGGCTTTAAAAAGTGTTTAATTTGCTATATGTGTATAAGTCTCTGCCCTCTTCTATATGATTCAGGGCAGGTATTTGAATAACTGCAGGGACGTGGTGGCGCTGCGGGTTAAACCGCAGAAGCCTCTGTGCTGCAGGGTCGGAAGACCAGCAGTCGTAAGATCGAATCCACGCAACGGAGTGAGCTCCTGTCGCTTGTCCCAGCTCCTGCCAACCTAGCAGTTCAAAAGCATGCAAATGGAAATAGATAAAGAGGTACCACCTTGGTGGGAAGGTAACGGCGTTCCGTGTCTAGTCGCGCTGGCCACGTGACCACGGAAACTGTCTTCGGACAAATGCTGGCTCTACGGCTTGGAAACGGGGATGAGCACCGCCCCCTAGAGTCGGACACGACTGGACTAAATGTCAAGGGGAACCTTTACCTTTTATTTGAATAACTGCTGACAGACTTTAAAGTGTGAAATCAGATTTCCAGTTAAATGCTTTCCCTCATGTTCCTTTTTCTGAAAAAAACAAACACCATTACTGCTCATATGTTACTCAAATAACATCTCCTACATATCCTTTCTGCCCCCTGCTGCTACCCTGGTGTTCCTTCATTTTGTTTATGGCTTTTTAAAAATTTCATTTTGAAGACTGAATACTTGGAGCAGCAATCAGTGCACCTCCCACAGCTTTTTTTTTAATTAAAGACCAAAGCTGCGTGCCCAAGGATGGCATTTGCCTCAAGCAAGGCTATCGAAAGTAAAGGAATGTTTTCCTGCCCCTCTGATCTCTTGCAAAAAACGGTTATTACAGGACTTCTGCATAATATGAAATAGCAGAACCGTGATGCAACAGAGAATTCTTCTGCACATTCAGTCAGGTCAAAGGGTATATTTGGTTTTTTTAAAAGATTTATGACATTCTAGTCACAAGGCTAAAAATATAAAGAATGCAAAATCATCCATAGGTGAATAGAAGCAAGAGGTTGGTTCACTTAGGCATCTGAATGCATGGAAAACTGGCATTTTTCTAAACATCATCGCAATCTGGTGACATAGCAGAATAAGCAGGTTCCAGTGGGCCACTGTGGAAAAGGCCCGGTCTCTTGGTGACACCCCCCCCCCCAAGCAGGAAAAGTCAGGGACTTGGAGAGAAGACTCTGTAGAAGATTTTAATAAGTGCTGCCTCTGAGAGCAGTGATAAGCCTTTTAAATAGGTCATAGGGTCAGCCTAGATTTCCCATTTTTCCAAACTGGAAATGGATTTCTAGCCATTTCCAATTCCTTCCTCACTTCCCTTCCCCTTTTGACATTTGTGTCTGCTTGTTCAGCCATAGGAGACTTGCAGGATAGACCCACTTATTGCCCACTCTTGCTATATACTGTGATAGGCATTTATTTATTGCTTTATAGATCAGGAGCAACTGGATGGATAGCTCAGTGGTTTAGGTATCTGGCTGTGGAGTCAGAGGTTGGGAGTTCAATACCCCACTTTGCCTCTGACGATTAGAGCCAGCCTGTGTGGTCTGGGGCAAGCTGCATGGTCCCAGGGTGACTCCAGAAGAAGGAAATGATAAAGCACTTCTGAGTCTTCTCTACTAGACTAGACAACCCTGGAAAGGGTCGCCATAACTCAGAAATGACTTGATGGAATACAATTGTTATTGTAAGTCAAACCCAGCATAGCCTCAGATATAAAAGCATTCCCTCGTTACCTGCATGTATGTTGTAGTTATTCCAGACTGACCATCCCACTGGGCCCTATTTATGATAGAAGATACTGCTCCCACCAGGTGCTGTCTGTCCCCCAGAAACCAGGGGAAACATTTTGAGAAGGTCACAGGCAATTGCTGGAAAATAATGCAGGAAATCTTCAGTGCCGAACTGTAAGGAGTCTGTTCCTAGATGGAACCTCTTGCTGTCTGACAAACGTGGATGAAAAACATTGCAGTTTGTCCAAGCGTTCTTTAACAGCTGGGAAAGATACTTTTTAAAAAATTACAACTCCCAGAATCTCTCTGGTGGCATCATTACAAAAGTAATTTCTGTGGTCCCCAAACTAACTTTTCTAAGCTGTGGCTTTATCTCTGCCGGCTGAACTTCAAGCACCACAACCACGGATAATGCACAGTGCTCTGAAGGATTTTCCCAGCTTCCAGCCACTGTCTTCTAGGCATTATAATGAAAAGTGATAACAGCAGTCACACAAGGCAGGGGTTTCACCCCTTTGGCACGCTGCGCTTTGCACCTGGTTGCCCACCAGTTGCAAAACCAGGCACTCAACCAGTTGTACAAAGGACACAGCCCATCAGACGGGAGAAGCCGCTGCTCAGTTGCCCTTGTTATGTGCAGTTTATCACAGCAGGATTTGGGCCTTAGAAAGCTGCATTAGGACTGAAATGAGGCCTGTGGTTTGGATCTCAGCTCTGCTACGTAGAGGCAGGCAGGCACTCTCTGTCTATCCTACCTCCAGGGGTTATTGCAAGGAAACAATGCAGTGAGAGAACTATATATGTGTTGGATCTATTGTAACCTACGTATGATCCCTGTGAGAGGTCTTGGCTGGGAGGGATCTTTTTCTGGACTGGGGCTGCTGTCGGTCACCTCAGCAGCAGCCAATTGTTCCCTCTCTGCCTCACATTCTTTTTCTTGCCTTTTTTCCCAGTTAGTCAGGGTTCAGTTAATGTTCTGTTACTGTTAATTATGGAGTCTGAAGACAGTGTGGTGTTCTGACAGCTGTGTAACCAATCAGTTAGTCAGAATGAAGCAAGTTAACCAGTTAAGCTCAGCTATGTAACCAATTAATATTTTCTACACAGTACAATGTATTTATCTATGAAGAATGGTAAGTAAACAGAACATCCATCCACTAAATCAGGGGTCTCCAACCCCCGGTCCTTGCACAGCCCCTCCCATGCACAGACGGCCCCCCCACGCACAGACAGCCCCTCCCACGCACACACGCCCCTCTGCACGCACGGCCCCTCCCACGCACGCACAGATCCCACGCACACACACTAAACTAGTCTGTGGAGGCAAAAAGGTTGGGGACCACTGCACTAAATGACAGGACTTAATTTTTTACTAGAAAAAAACAATTATGGCTGAGTGCAAAAAGACAATTAGAATTTTTTTTTAAAGTATCAAAACTGAACACAGTCCAACCTCACAGCCACACAGAGATGGACCCGCAGACCACCCTCTATAAAGCCATTTCATGACATTTGGCTCGTTGAACTAAAGGAAAAGATGATGCATCACTTCCATTCCGTGTAGAAAAGTCAATTGGACTCTTTCTTCGACACGGATGATGATGGAACAGAACTTATCGTCCCAGCGCAAGGCAACAGGGTTAGCTTTGCCACGGTGGGGCCAACCCTCACTTCCCAGCATCTGCTGCCCAGGATGATGTGGCAGCCATCTCCCAGCAGCTGCTGCTAGAGATCACCACTTCTCTTGACCTAAGGGTAGGGCCGGTTCATCTTGCCCATTCGTGCGTTAGGCACCCACCTCAACGGCCAAGAGAACCCCGGTGGCTGTGTAGGCAGCATAATCCATGCATTCCTTTTCTACTTCTTCTCTGCTGTTGTACCAAAGAAGAGACGGTGCCAACCACAGCGATCAAACTAGCAATAAACAACCAAAGGTAGTTATAATTCAAAGTTAAAATGTTTCTGTTTTTATTTGTTATTTGCATAGCCAGCCAGAGGTTTCTGAAGATTTTCTTGTTATGTCTCCCAGACTATAGCAACGCAAAGAGTAAGCAGGAACTTGTGAGCTGGTCTTGATTAGACCAGCAGACTTTTCTCCAAAATGAAATAACTGTTTATTATGTAAACATGTGGATTAAGAGAAACTTGAAAGCCTGTATTTATACTGAAATTTCCTTGAATGCTGCATGTAGGCTTTGTAATATACATATTTTTAAAAAATCAAAACACATTTATAAACAGTATGCAAAGGTTGTACAATAGATCCACTAGCTTTTTTTTTCCTGCCACAGACTGGTGAAAAAGGAAAATGAGCGCTTCTGCCTTGTTCTGATCCAGGCAGTCTTTGACTGGGTAGGAATACCCTTCTGAGCTTTTTCATGCTATGAAAATCCATGATCTTATTATCTTGGGCTATGTGAGAATCAAGCTGCTTAAGGATCATTGAAGAGCTGGAGTTTTGTTTGCAGAATCACATGCTATCTGTAGTTTGTGTGACTCGGAGGGACTTTTCTGGGCTAAGGTGACTATATCCAGCACTAACCAATCCTTCCTTCCAGCCTTTGATTTCAAAAAGAGTCCCGCCACTCTGCTAAGTGTTTTTTCTCTCCTTCATCTCTTGGAGGCAGTTGTTAGTTTGCTGTTGATCTGTTCAGTTGGTTGCTAAGTACGTGTGTGGTAAAGAAAGCAGCATGCACAAGTCTGTAATTTCGAACAACTGTGAGTAAAGAAATGTTTTTTATTCTACAAATGTCTCAGAGTGAGTTATTGTGACCATAAGTGCAAGTTAATGAGAAAGGAGTGGACACTGGGGAATTTGTAGCTATTCTCCTCTGTGAATATCTGTATTTCTACTGAGTAGGAAAAGAAATTTTACTAGAAATCCAAAACTGCAACGTGAAGTGCCATCCTAATATCCAGAGTAGAGGAGCTAAGAGGTCCTTCAATGGCTCAGCTGATGGACTGAATGTTAATAGCAAGTTGGAGGGGACATGAGATGCTGCCTTATACTCAGCCCAGCCCATCTAACCCAGTATTGCCAACACTGATTAGCACAGCTTTCCAGGGGAATCTTCCCATGTCCTTGTGGACAAGCAGGATTTCAGTCCCCTGGGGCCTTCCACATACAGAGCACATGCTTTATCCCTGAGCTGTAGCCTGACTCCCCTCTTTCCCCAAATCCCAGGAGCTTCTGTTTCTCTGTGGTTTCCTTTGGAAATAATTCCACGTCTGCTTGTGTTATTTGTGTCCTTGGCCTCAGGCAGCAACATGTCTTGGGCTTTTCCCACCCTTCCTGGGTATCCTGAGGCTGAGACATCAAACGGAGGCCCACAAAGAGTGAGCGTGGCTGCCCGCCAGCCATCCCTGCTTGCTAGCAGACCTGCGAATAACATGCCTTGCTCGGCCGTCGCTCAGCCCTTCTCTGCTAAATCAAAGGCTCCCCCTGTCAATATGAGTCAGAATATATCATTTCCCAGACTTTACAAAAGAGATCTAGAGATTGTAAACAGCACTCTAAAGGCAGGAATCCAGGGCATATAATACACTGCCAGCTTTAATAGCTAGTTGTGTTAGGGAGCATAATGGATGCCATTCAGTGCAGCCAGCACAAAAACATACATACTGTCAGTAACAGAGGCAGGTGACAGACAATAGAACAGACTGAAGGAGGTGCAACATCAGAGACATCACTGCCTGCAACGTGCTGGGGTTCCCCATTGTTATCTTTGTTCACAAGTTTTGCTGTGTTCCAAAGCACTGGGTCATAAAGAAATCGATGCACGAACCACATGAAATTATCCCTCTCTTGCACCGCTTGAGCCCTCTTAAAGAAAATGACGGTTTCTAGCCCTATTCTGGATGCGAGGAAATCCCGGAGAGCCAAGAATATTGGCTAGACAGTAGGTGGCACCACCACGCTGTGCATGTGCTGAAGTGGCAAGGCACAGATTATGCTGGTCTGAAGAGCTTCTAGCAAGAAATTCCGTCATGGAACTAGCTCTCTCTCATTTGCCAAGAGGCCTGTCTGGTGTGAAGATCCCCTTGGCACTCATTCCAGCAACATCTTGTTCTGGTCCTTAAATGTGACCAAGATTCTTGGGGCACTTTAAAAGACCCAAATTAGACTTTTATCATACACGTTGGAGCCACCCAAGTGGATGCCATTATGTGCCGTCAAGTCGCTTCCCACTTCCCCCTGTCAATGAGCAATCTCCAAAATCTCCTGTCCTCAACTGCCCTGCTCGGCTCTTGTAGACTCAGGCCTGTGGTTTCCTTATGGAGTCAGTCCATCTTGGATTTCGTCTTCCTCTTTTCCTGCTGCCTTCCACTTTTCCAAGCATTATTGTTTTTTCCTGAGAATCCTGCCTTCCCATGCTGTGCGCAAAGAAAGACAGCCTCAGTTTCAACATTTTTGCCTCTATAGATAGTTCAGGCTGGATTTTATCTAGAACCCACTTGTTCATCTTTTTGTAAATACCTTCTGCATAATCACTTGTGAAGGCCCCATAATCAGATGTATAGTGTGGTATGCCCAGTAGATGTAATTTTTGCATGCATGCATGCGTGTGCATGGGTGCATGCATGCACACGTGCACGCACATGCACACACTGGAACATTTTAAACAATGGAAACCAAGAGCAGCATTAGATCTACAGAACCTGCATATGTTCAAATTGGCAACCGATTCAAACCAGCGGTTGATGATAATACTCTTTTTCTAGTCATGTTAGGCTAAGTTAACATTTCTAGTGATGGATGGTGAAGCAACAGCTATAATAAATGTTACTTAGAAGCATGCAAGATTCCCCATGGTGCCTCCCAGGAGAAAAGCTGGCCTATTTTAGCTTAAATCTCTGGAATGGCTGAGCTGGTCTTAGCACGTGGGAAAACAAGGCAAGATGTTACTACAGACTAGCCTTAAGGCTGGGCAAGGAGGGCATTTGCCCTGGGTACAAAGCTGAAACGGGCACTGAGTGATTGTTGGGGGTACAATGAGCCAAGCACAAGGTGGGAAAAAAAGCACTAATCATCTTCTACCTTCCCCTTTCATATTCTAGGTATTGTTTGGGTCATAGACGGCTTGTGACTGTTCCAGAACCGTGCCTGCCTCCACATGTTGGATTGAGTTCCCCCAGTCCATCCACAAATGGCCCATGATTTGGTTGCTAATTACAGAAATTGAACTATGCATCTTTTTCACTTTCCAGTTTGATGGCACTTGTTCCAGATAAACGGCAGCATAGCTTAGCTGCACTTTGAGGCGACACTGCCAGCCACCATAATAAAAATAATCATGTGCCGTCAAGTCAGTTTTGACTTACGGAGACCCTTTCCAGAGTTTTCTAGGTAGAGAATGCTCAGAAGTGGTTTGCCATTCCCTTCTTCTGGGGGCTTCCTGGGACTGTGCAGCATGCCCAAGGCTCCACAGGTTGGCTCTTCTCCCAGGAGGCCCAGCAAGGAACCAAATTCCTAACCTCTGGCTCCACAACCAGCTATCTAAATTACTGAGCTATCCAGCCAGTTCCATCCACTCTACAAATCTAATAAACCTTGTAAGCGCTCAGTTGTTCTGAGAAGGATTTCAACCAGCTGACAAACTTGTGATAGCGACTATGTGTGGAGCAGGTGTGGTCTGCATTTGTAGGGGGTTATCCTCATATATGAAATCATAGATATTAAAGGTGGAAGGAACAAAAAAGGTGAAGGCCAAGATGACAAAGACAACTACTACCAGGGTGTTATATATTGTAGGGCTGGCCTTATGCAGGCTGTTCTACCTACTGGCCATCTTAATAACTTTGGCTGTAACGACCTGTCATCTTCTATAGTACCTTTGGGGCCTCTGATCAGTCTAGCATCTGCTAGCGTGGTTTAATGTTTCCCCTACTTCTTGTCTCTGAGTATTAAAGAAAGAGAGGAAACCCTGCATATAGAGGTCATCTGTGAAATAATTTCTCCCAAACTATTGTCAACCATCATCTCCTCACAATCCATAACCTCAAACTGAAAGCAATCATGCAGTTGTACATGGTTTTTCATTGATGTTTCTTTTATCAACAAAACCTGTCTGTCTGAAGAATCTCTAACTGTAGATAATTAAATGTATTTATTTTTATTTTTGCTACCAATAATTGTAGTAAGTGCATACATATCAAGAACAAATCTTGAAACAGATGTAAGAGCAATTCAGAAACCTCAGCCACTGCTTAGGGGAAGATACAAATATTTTTTAAATATATCCAAGAAATCATATATTCTTTTCATGCCCAACTGCAGAGTAATTCTTTATATTTCCATATTTTCAAGCCAAGTTTACCTTGCTTCCTGCTTTGTTTTCTTACCACACAGAGAAGGCAGCACAAGAGGAAAAAAGGGTTTCAGAATTTAAAATGGACTAGTTGCGCAATATTTTTTTATTGGTAGTAACAGGAGCAGCTTGTTGTGAAAAACCACAGATGTTCAACTGTACCTCCCTAGCCTGTCTACTCAAATGTAAGCCCCACTGGATGCAGTGGGCCTCGCTGTCAGGTGGAACTGTTTAGGACTGCCGCCAAAATAGTATAATTACATTAATAATAATAATCTCATGCTGTTAAGTCAATTCCAACTTCTGGCAACCCTTTCTAGGGTTTTCTAAATACTTGTGTAAAGTACTCAGAAATGGCTTACCATCCCTTCTTCTTGGGTTGCCTTGGGACTGTGCAGGTTGCCCAAGGCTACACAGGGTGGCTTTTCTCCTTGGAGGCACCATGGGGAATCAAACTCCCAGCCTCTGGCTCTGCAGCCAGATGTCTCAGTCATACAGACAGTGGAATATGTGTACATATATATGCTACCTATATACGATTGTTATGTGCTGTAAAGTTGCTTCTAAATTAAGGCGATCGTATGAACTTATGCCTTCTGAAAGGCCCAATCATCAACAGCACTGCTCAGGTCTTGCAAACTCAAGGGCGTGACTTCCTTTATTGAGCCAATCCATCTCACAGCTGGTCTTCCTCTTTTCTGCTGCTTTCAGCTTTTCTCAGAATTATTTTTTCTAGCCTTCTCATGTCACACTCAAAATCCAATACCCTCAGTTTAGTAATTACGGTTATAGAGAGAGTTCCGGCTTGATTTGATCCAGCACCCACTTATTTCTCTATCTGGTGGTCCATGGTATCCATAAAGCTGTCCCCTAACACCACATTTCAAATGAATCATTTTTTCCCCATGCCAGCTTTCTTTGTGGTCCAGCTTTCACATTTGTACATAGTAACTGGAGTTGTGCAGATATACTACTTATCTATACAACCAAACAGTAACAACCTTAGAACTGCAGAGCTGAAAGGGACCCTGCAGATCATCAAGCCCAGTCCCTGACAAGGAGGCCCAGTGGGAAACTGAACTCCCAAGAGACCCAAACCACTGAGCTGTCCAGCAGTTCTGGATGCATATATACTATATGTAATATATACTATATTATTTAGGTGCGCGCACACACACCTACAAAACACACACCACTGCATACAGAGGGTTAAAAGGGGAAATTTGCATTCTTGGCTTTGCAGGGGCTCTGATTTATACTATTCTCTATACTCCGTTCTGTTCTAGGGCTAAATGAGCTGCCTGAGCAATGCAATGGAAACAGCTGTAATTCAGGTGTAGGTCAGTGAGTACCGTTGATCAGGCCTGATGCTATGGAGTTGCCTAGGAAGCAACGGAGCCCTGGAGTTCTTAGAAAGGCAACATCCGAAATCCAATATTTGTGACGAGACATCGCCTCCCTTCCCTCGACTGATACACACACACACACACACACACACACACACCCCGCCAGGCTCTCACCCCCGCCCCTAGTCTGCTGCCTGCCAGCCAGACAAGACCCGCCCCTTTTCATTGTCCTCCCCTCCTGTTTATACACAAAGACCCCCCATCTTCCCCTTCCTCTTCCTCCTCGCTGGCTTTCTTCCCCTCTTTCTCTCTCTCCTTTCCCTCCAAATCTTTCTTCTCTCCTCCTTCCCCCCTTTTTTTTCTTCCTCCGTCTCTCTTCCCCTCCGATCTCCCAGCCTCTCTTTCTTTCTCTCTCTCCCCCCCCCGCCCCGCCCGCCGCTCCTTTCCTGGGTTAAAGGATTTGAGCAATGGGGCGGAGGTGGAGCTCGGCAGAGGATTAAAAGAAGCGGATGTGCAGTTAAGGGACTGATAGAGATCTCTCTCTCTCTCTCTCTCCCCGCTTCTCATCCTCCCTCCTTGGCTTCGAACCCGCGAAAACTTCTCGGGGGGAGAAAAAGAAGCAGCGGAAGACGCGAGAAGGAAAAAGACGAACCAGAGGGGACGGAATAGCCAAACCCCTTTCCGCCATCCATCCTGATCCCACAGACACACGCGCGCCGCGCGTAACGATCCTGACTCAGATCCGCCGCCTGGATCCCCTCCCTCCCTTCCCTTCCCTCTTGGCTCGGGGATCGAGAGAGGAAGGAGCAGCGATCGCCGGGGCTTGCTGGAAACCCCCCCCCTCCGCTTCCCCGGGCGAACGTGACCGAGCCGGACCAGCTTCAGCCGGCCGACCACGCTTCCTTGCAAACATGGGCCAAGCGAAGGGTTTAGCCCCTTGCCTGCCGCTCGTCGCCGACCCCACCAATTGGGCGTGAAAAGTGGAGTAAGGTCCCCTCTTTCTTCTTTCCTTCCTGGTCCTGAGAGATCGGGGGATTTCCTAGCGGGCCTTTTTTGGGGGGGAATCCTAAAAAAGGCGTTGCTTCCAGAGCTGGTGTCTCGTTTTTGGTGTGTGTGGTTTTTGTGTGTGTGTGTACAGCCCTTCTTCCTCTGTCGGTCTCGGCTCCTGCTCTTGGCTTTGAAGAGGAGGCTCAGGAGCGTTCCCCGCTGGAAGTTGCAAAGAAAGGGAGGCTTTTGATCTCGGACGCCTGGGTTTACCTTCGTTACCCTCTCTGGATTTCAGACCCTTCCAATCCCCGGGAGTTTCGATTCTCGCCGGTTTATTGGGATATATCATACTTTCACCCATCGGATCGTTTGATCTTCTGGTTCAGCCTCGGAGAACGCCTGGCTTCTTGGAACACTCCACCGTTGATTTCCGCCCTCTTCCCTTTAATTAACCACTCTTTTTTCCTGACGAGGGCACGTGAATTCTTGGAATACCTGACAGTTCTTGACATTCTCCGGATTTAAGAGGGTTCTATGCAAATCCGCCTCTCTGGCTGCAACATAGTCCCTGGGAATCCTGGTTTCCCGCCGGGCTGTTGAGAACCGAGATTTTCCCACTACCTCGCTGCCTTTTGTTTCCTCTGTCTGGAATCCTGGCTTTTCACCCAATTAAGAACTTCAGAAGGTAGAGTTGGGTACCAAAGTGCATCTAGCATCTTTCCATCACTGCTGTTTCTTCTGCTGGCTTTGGAACTCCTGGGATTGTTTGGAATTCTGAAAGGCGGAGACTTCTGGTAAAGTATTTGCATTGATTTTAATTTTCCTCCCTTTAAAAAAAAAACACACCTATTTTCACCTCACCCTTTTTTCCTTTTCTGTCATCCCCTGAAATCACTCAAGGTTTTGTTTTATTTTGTTTCTTTAATTACGTTCCAGCCTACTGTGTAAAAGCAGTGGTATTTTGCCTTGTGGTGGTATTTATTCCGTGTAATGACATCTTAATCCTCATAACGAGTGACGTGCTACATGGGGCTCTATGTGACCTTCTAAGTAACCCCAACCACTTTGCACCCTGGGTGCAGAGTAAAGCAATTTTTCCACCTCTTGGGCCAAATAGGCACTTACTGGGAAGGGGTGTACCAACTGCATAGCTGGATCTCAACAAGCAAGGGGTGAAACTTGTTGCCTTTCCTACGGTCTCTTTGCCCTTCGGCATCTGACACCCTCTCTAGGTGTAGAGGCGCCAGACCTCCATGTTTTAATCTAGATTAAGTAGCCTGGGTGGATTCTCATCCCTATGGTCTGTCCTCTCTATTGCCTTTTCCAGTTTACATTAGTTGTTCTTTCACTCCTGATATCGTATTTACTGGTTTTGTACATTCGGTCACCGATAAAGATTTAGAAGTATTTCGGCAGGAGAAAAAAAGAAAGAAAGAGAGGGCTTTTAAGGCAGATGGCATGGTCTTCCTTTTCCCCTTCTCCCTTTTCACCCTCTTGCCTGTTTGCCCCACAAAGGTGCTCAAAGCATGCGAAAAATAACTCTTTAGGCCACTGCTGGGAGCCCTTTCCATGGCATTCTCATGGGGATGCCTGGGTTCCTTGTGTGAAGCGCTAGGTGTGAAATGGTCACCTCCCCAAGGGAAGGGAGGGTAGGTGTGAGTTGTGCAGGGGGAGGGTGAATGGACTGGATGAATGGGGATGAATCAAGTCATAGGTGGAGCCACCGAGGAGGGCTTTTCATCTGTGTCTCTCTCTCTTTCTTCCTCACTTCTTGCTCAGTCTGCTTTTTCAGCCCCTCCTACCTGACCATCTTCGCTTATGGTTATCCTTCCCTCTTTCTGGCTCTGCCTCACCCCCGTCTTTCCCCTTTTCTCCTTCCCTGCATCTTCTCCACCCCAAACCCTCTTTTCTCCCATCCTGTTTTCTTGTCATCTATCCTGTCTCCCTTCTGTTCCTAGTCTTCTTCACACCTTTTTTGCTCCATTTATTTCCTATCATCCAGTCTCCCTTCCCTGGCTTTGCCCTGACGTTCCCTTCTCTTTCCTCCTCCTTCCCTGCTTGCCTTTCCAGGCCTTTCCCCGCCCACCTTCTGCTTTTCCTCCCTTTCTTTATTCCTCTCTGTCCACTTCTTTGCTCTTCTTTTTCTCTCTCCTTTTGCCCTTATTCCTTCCTTCTTTCTCATTCTCTCCTCCGTGCCCTTCTCATTGCTGAACCTTCTTTTTTTTCGTTAAACGCTCCTCGTTCTTTCACAGGTTTTCCTCTGGCTCCCTGCTGCCCCACTCCCCAGAGCAACCATGTCTTCCGCTCCTCTCCTGCCCGAATGGAAGCTCCAGTTGCTGGAGCGCCGGCGCAAAGAAGAGGAGGAAGCCCGCCGCAGAGAGCGGGAGCAGCAAGACCGCATGGCCAAGATGCCAGCCTGGAAACGGGAGATCATCGAGAGACGCCGGGCCAAGCAGGGCTCTAGCACCTCTTTCTCGGAGCCAGGAGGGCCAGAGACGGCCACGGCCACGGCCCCTGCAGCCACACCACCCTGCCCAGAGGGGGCGCTGGAGAGTTCGGTGCTACAGGAAAAGATTGGACCAATCCACCAAAACCCTTTCATTCAACTAGAAAAGCGGCGCTACAAGGAGTCGGAGAATGACCTGGCCAGCGTGAAAGCCAAGCAGATCGTGGATCTGTACGGGCAAATTCCAGGTGTTCGCACCCTGCGTGCTGACAATGTTATTATTATTGAGACAGTGCCGGGGGCACCGCCGGCACAACTCACTGGCGATCGGCACTTAGGGGAAAGCAAGTCAGGTAGCGTGGAATCCCTGAATGAGCTGCTGGCACGACGGGGCGGCAGCGTGACAGAGATCCGCGCCGGGGAGGTCTTCATTGTCAAGTCGGCTTTGAGCCGTAGCGTGGAGGACCTCAATTCCGTCGGCCGGGCCGAGTACCGGGGGTCGCTGCCGGAACAGCGTCAAGGGCGAGTGAGCAAACTGCTGAGTCGGTTCAGCCAGGAGGATGGCGGGCGGCAGGTACCCCCGCGTCCGGTGAGGTCCCTCAGTACTGAGAACCTCACCGAAAGCACCTACATGACAAGGAAGCCTGGCAGCGTGCCCGTTGATGCCAATCCTTCCACCAGGTCGTACCGCGACGGCACGCCCAGTCCTCCCCGTGACCTTCCGGGTCTAACCTCCCCAGTGCCGTACACGGTGGCATCTTATCGCAGCCAGTTTGAAACCAAATCTACCGGCGGGGACGCCTGGCCAGACAGCCCTCCAAGGCGTTCGCCAGCCGGGAAAACACGGGGCAGGGAGACGGCCTCTCCAGAGAGGGGGCCCAAAGCGGATACCAGCAGTGATTCAGAGGCTAGCTTTGAATTCCGGCCAGCAGCAGCAGCAGCCCCGACTCCGGTGGCTGAAGATGATGTCCAGGGCAAAGCTTTGGCCAGCCTCCGCCTCCACTCTTGGAACTCCTTCATGGTTATGCCGCGACGGACCTCGGCCTCTCCTCCCCCACTCCCAGAACCCAAGCAGGAAGCCAGCCCTCCTCCTGCTGCTGGTGCTGCTGTCAAGCAGCCCCCGGCCCCCACTTCCTGCTCGACACCCAGCCGAGAGCAACTTCTGCCAGACCTCCCCGCCGAGCAGCCACCCGAGGCTGAGGCCATGAGACGGGGCGGGAGCGGAGGCACCACCAAGGAGGATGTCCGGGTGGGGGGCTTGGCCCGAGCCTCATCCCCCCACCCAGCAGTGCAGCGTCGCAGCGGCAACACCATCACGATCAACCCTCGCAAAGTCCCCGTAGCACCTGTTACAGCAGTAGAAAATGGCTTCGAGAGCGACACTCCCACCACCGTGGCACCGGTGAAGAAGCGCTACCCCACGGCTGAGGAGATCCAGGTGATTGGGGGGTACCTCTCCCTGCAGCGATCTTGCCTGGCCAAGAACGATCCACATCGGAAGAAGGTACGTGCACCTGTTGTCTGCCACACCTCTCTGTGCGTTTGGGGTTTTGCCGTTCGTTCATCTGCTTCCATCACTATTTCTGCCTTCAGCTTTGTCTCATCGTCTCATAGTACCTTTGGTCATCCTCCACTTTTTCATTTTCTTGACTTTGTTCTTTCGGTCACTGCCCTGTCCTTTGCAAGCTCATTTCTCTTTTGTTCCTTTTCCTGTTCTCTCTCTCCCCCCCCCCCCCCCGTTTTTACTTCCTTTACCCTTTTTGTTCATCACTCCCAACACAACTGGAAATATTCATATAAGGAGTTGCACTGGCAGGACTAAACGTGAAGATCTTTTTGCCTAAACAATGTGAGATTCCAGAAGAGCGACGAGAACTTCGATCCTCTTTCACGATTAAAACTTCCTGTAGCTTCTCTTCTCCCCCCCCCCCCCACACACCCTGCTTTTATAAAGTATGAAATAGGTTTTACTGTCTTTCTCTTTGTAAATTAGATAGTCGTTTGCCCCATTTTGCGGTTGGGCAAACAAGGCCAAGAAAATATAATTTGCTCATGGCCATTCTGCATGTTTGTGACTTGAAGAAATTTGAACCTGTGTCTATCAGGATCAATTATATCACTTTTGCCAGAAGACACCTCCTCTTGGTATTCACCATCTTTTTATGCTAGTCAGAATGCTGCTGCTGTTATGTGCCATCAAGTCACCTCTGACTTAAAGCGACCCTATGAATGAGTGATCTCTGAAATGTCCTGTCCTTAACAGCCCTGCTCAGCTTTTGCGAACTCAAGCCTGTGGCTTCCTTTAGGGAGTCAGTCCATCATGCATTTGGTCTTCCTCTTTTCCTGCTGCCCTTCACCTTGCCCAGTATTTTTCAAAGAATGCTCTGAGGTGTTTATGTCGCTTCAAAGGTCAGAGTTTAGAAAGCATACTCTTTTTTTTTTTTTGGACTGCACCTTCCAGAAGCCTCCAGCCAGGATGGTTTGCAATTGTGCTGGCTGGGATATCTGGGAGTGGTAATTCCAAAAAGTAACTGTTTCCCAAAGATAACTGGAGGCAGAGTAATTTTACTTGTTGCTTTGTGGGCGGAATACCAATTAACAGTTAGTGTACAAAACATCCTCAAGGTGCTTCCAGATGGTTGAGATGCAATACTGCTGTTAACAGATGTTTCTGTAATAAGAAAACAAGGCATAGTTGGGGGAAAATTGGAAAGAAGACAGTGCAAATGGAAGACAGTGTCTGGACCCCCAATAAAGTTCTATTTATGGGAAGCCTTGTTTGGAAGTCCCCCTTAGTCCTCCGTCCGCCCACCATTGCTTTTTGTCCCCAGTCCATCTTTCTTTATCTTTTCCCTCCATTCCTCCTCTCTGTTTCCTCCTCACCTTCAACCTTCAGCTATGCTCAGCGGAGCCCTGCTCTGTCTTGAGAACAACAAGCAAGGCTCTACAATGCTGAATTTCAGATTTTATTTTTATTTTCTAACGAGTTCCGCTTGACTTTTGACATTCAGCCTGCAGCTGGTAAGGGCTTTGAGCCTTCTCACACAAGACATTAAAAAAGCACCTTCCCCTTTCGCACGGTCGGTCGGTGACTGCATGTTAACACAGGACAAAAGACATTACGGAAATGGAATGCATACCTTGTTAGCAGCATAGTTTTATGTTTTTCCGGGGGGGGGGTTACATTCACATTCATTTGCAATTGCTTTGGGTTTTGCACAGTGGCTTCTAAGCCTCACGTGCAGCCATGGCCCTGAGCCATTCGTGGTATTTATAGACGGCTCCCAGGAGCCTCAGTTGCAAGCCGGATCCCCTGTAGTGTTGGCTGGGGTTTTGCAAGCCCACATCCAAAAGGCAGATCGTCCATCAAGTTCAAAGGGGGCGATCAATATCATGGTTGTACTTAACATGCAATTCCTTGCTCGTCTGTAATTTCATCAGGAGTTGGCTGTGATCACTTGAAAGCTCCTGGCTGCCAAAGGGACAAAGGGTCCTCCTGTTAAGGAATGAGATACGAATGGGACATCCTTTGACCTGTAAATGCCTTCCTCCAGTGCATTCCGCGCTCTAGAGTTATTTTACCGTAAGCATTCACAGATAGGGATAGATTGACAGATAGATCAAAATGAAATAAGTGGATAGGACCAAGAGACATACTGTTTAGGAAAATAAAAAGTATCTCATGATTTCCTACTTTAAGTGTTATGACCCATTAAGTGTCAGAAAGGTAGTTCTACCCACCCCCACACATGCCTATAATTTTAATCTAGAATTCCAGCACAGATTTTCATACATTTTATTCCCAATCTGCTGGCTAGCTAGCTCACTGTGAGTTAGATATCTGGTTGTGGAGCCACGGTCTGGGAGTTAGATTCCCCACTGTGCCTCCTGTGAGTAGAACCAACTGGTGTGGTCTTGGCCAAGCCGTGCGGTCCCAGGACACCCCCGGAAGGAGGGAATGTTAAACCACTTCTGAGTACTCTCTACCTAGAAAACTTTGAAAAAGGTTGCTATAAGTCAGAATTGACTTGAGGGCACATTATTATAGTCTTTATTCCCAAACCAGACACCTGGTGGAAAACTTGGATCTAGAAGTCCTGTTCTTTGCACTGAGCATGTATGAAATGAAAGAGGGTGGTCTAGTTGGAGGTGGAAAAGGGCAGTCAAAGAAGGAATGCTTACCTACACTCTCACCTACTGTTTCCCCACTTCATTTTGTTCCCTTCTCCAGCTGCCTTCCACTTTTGGCTTTCAGGTTCATGTTTTCTACTGATGGAAGGGAATAGAAGGAGCTGGAGACTTGGGGGAGAGAAAGAGTGAGAGGGGCAGGATTAGGCCCACTTCTCTTTTCAGATGACATCCTTCCCCAAAGATATTGGTTGGTTGGTTAAGATTTCCGGACATCAGACTTCTGATCTCTTGAGGCTTCCCTGACATCAAACATCTGGTATGTAGACTTATCAGGGTCTTTTGAGTTCACTCACTGTGGGCCCGTGATGGATCTTCTCCCAAGAAATGGGAGGGTGTGTGGGGGAGAAGTCTTAAGACAGTTAGACATTGAAAGGAGGCTGATCAAAGTGAACATTTTGGCACAGTAGAGGTCAGTGGAAGGCAGGGGTTCAGAAACAGCCTGAAGGGGAATTTGTAGAAAGAAGAGGAAGAGTTGCAGAGAAAGGAAGAGTACGGGCTGAACCTCGAACGAAGGAAATGACCATAGCGGCAACAGCAGTGGCGGCAGCAACTTGCTGTCTTACTGTAAATGGAGCAAGACAAGACATGTCGAAACTAGAGAGGAATCTGCTGCAGGTCTTCCTGGCAGAACTCAAAAGTGCTGGAAATGTGCTCTAAAGTTTAGGCTGATCAGTGAGCACAGGGTGCTGTAGGCCTTAGTGTGATATCTCTCTGGGGCTTCCTGATACTGTTGCTGTTGTATTTGAAGTATAATATAACAAACAAGCTGTAGGAAAGAAAGAAAAAAGAGTAAGGTGGAGCTTGGTTGCCTAATAAAGCAAAAAGGTGCCGTATCCTTGCTTTGGTCTCTCACATCAGAAGACGGAGCAGAAGTTGATAGTTAGGGAGATTTTTTCTCTCTCCTTCTTTCACAGTAGAAGAACTTGGGGCCATCCAATAAAGTAAAATTTTGGGAAGAGTTGGGACAGGCAAAAGGGAATACACACAGTGAATAATTGACTTTAAAAAATTGGCAACCATAGGACATAGGATTAGAAGATAATTAGACAAATGAATGGAGGTTAAGGCTGTGGATGGCTATTTAATGGCCACATGTCCATCCCAATATCAAAGGTGGCGTGCCTCTGAGTATCAGTACCTGGGGAACATAAGTAGGAGGGTGCTGCTACATTCACATTTGGCTTCTGAGCTGCCCAGGAACATTTGGGTGGCCTCATTGGGTACAGAATACGGGACTAGATAGGCCTTTAGGGTGTTTCATATAGTAGCGTGATCCAGCACAGCTTTTCTTAGGTTGTTGGGGGAAGTCAGTTTCCTTCAATAGGAATAAATCCAATGATAAACCTTTGTAGCCCTGCTCTCTGGACCTATAGACTCCTCTGTCTGCCACCTCTGTAGCTTGGATTCTAAGCTGTGGTGAATAAAGAAGATACTAGACCTTTAAGAAGAGATCGTTACTTGCTGAGGGGAATATCATCCAGAGCTGGCTTTTTTTTTCAACTGGGGCAATAGCAGTAACTTTCTCTTCAATGCCCTTTGTTCTGTGCTTGATCAGCATCTTCAGAAGGGAAGAGGTACCTTTAGAGCAAAATGTCTGCACTGTGCATAGGCTTGCATGGCAACAGCATGAGGGATAAGATGATGCTCCCACAGAAAGTAAGCACTTCAGGAAATCTCCACACAGCCTGCATGCCAGAACGGCACCTCAAAGAAGCTTCTTGATCTCTACAGTATCACCACAAGAGGCTGAGACAGAGCTTAGAAAAAGTTGCTTTTCTGAACTACAAGTCCCAGAATCCCTTAGCCGGCATAACCGATGGGCTAGATGTTTTCCAAGCTCTGGCTGAGAGCCAAGGCTGTCTGGGATGCGCTGCTCATGAATGGCGCCCTGGGTTCACTGCATGAGCGGGAGCTTTTGTCGCTTCTCGGCCTTTTGGCTAAGATCAAGTGGAGCGTGTGTGATGGAGCATTTATAATGGGCCTGGTCTTGAGGTCATCTAGCTATCTCTTCGCCGGAAGATGAAGCAATTACAGAAGAGTCCTAAGTCTTTCCTCACAAAAGCTTTTTTCATGCCGGCTGGGCTGCACCATGTTCTTGGGTTACCGGATGTACATATTAGCCAGTCTTTTCTGTTAGTCATAAGGGGGTTATTTAGCAAAGTCAGTAGCTATGTGAGAGGCATCCCAGCTCCTCCTTTGTTGTGGAGCGCCAACGGCATTTTGTGCAGCCAGCATCTGAAGAAACACTATCCAGTTTCCAACCAATGTATGCATAGATTTCTCCACCACCTCCTCCTCCTCCTGGCTTATCAACTATGCCCTTTCCCCGTTGCATTTCCATTGTGAGCCTCTTACAGGCTTTGCACAATATTTCTGTAATGTGCAGACCAGCAAATAAGTAATAGGGGGAGGGGGAGCCTTTATATCGCTAGCCACTTTGCTTAGTACAAGCGTTATTGGGGGGGGGATGCTTTGGGGTATTATCATTCATGAAAAGCAGCATTTAGTTCTTTTTTTAGTGATCACCAAACCCTTAGTATCAGCGTCTTTTAAGAGCTTTGGAACCAAGACTTTTGAACTGTATATATTACACTATGACACATGAAACTGGGTTTAGATTGAACTAGCATTCTTGGCTTCTCAAGAAAAACTGGGAATTTTATTTTATTTTTAAGAGCTGCCAATTCTCCTGCAGCGACAGACCCCGTTGATGAACTTACTGACGTGGAGACCTCAGTTTTAGGTGCTGTTATCCAAAAACAGAGAGAAACGATATCAGGGATCCAAAGTGCCATGAGAAGGAAAAAAGCAACATGCTTTCTCCTATTGCCCCCCCCCCCCCCCAGGTGCATTGGAGAGCATTTCTCCTTCTCATACAGGCTTCTGTGAACTAGCTGATATTTTAGTGAATATCACAACATTATGCGAAAAGTACAATACTTTACCTGTAATAATGGCAGAGATAGGGGAATTCTGCCAGGCATAGGTTTTCTGTTCTAGCACAAGAGGTGGTGTGTGATGGAAATAGCATGTTATGCATTTCTGAAGCTTCCAGAATATGGCAACCCTACGAATTAAAGACCTTGAATAGTTACTGTCATTAGGAGCCCTGTTCAGGTCTTACAAACTTTTGGCTGTGCCTTTCTTTGTTGAGTGAATCCATCTCAGGTTCATCTTCTTTTTCTACTTCCTTCAACATATACTAGTTCTTATTGTATTTTTCAGTGAATCTTGTCTTCTCATGATGTGTTCAAAGTACGACATCTTCAATGTAGTCATTTTAGCTCTTAGTGACAGTTGAGGCTCATCCAGACCTATTTATTTGTACTTTTGTGGTGGTCCATGGTATGTATCAAAATCTTCTTCCAACTCCACATTTCAAATAAGTTAATTTTTCTTCCCTTTCAGCCTTCTTCATTGTCCAGAATTCACATCTATACCTAGTAAATGGGAAAACAATAGTATGGATGATAATTGCTTTGGTCTCCTGCAACAAATATTTACAGCGGAAAATAATTTCTCGTTTCTTCATACTGGCTCTTCTGAGTCCCAGTCTTCCTCTGATTTCTTTGCTACAGTCCCCATGTGGATTAATGATTGAACTGAAGTGCAGAAAATCTTTAACAATTGTGATTTCTACATTGCCAACATTAAACTTTTCTGCTTCTTCTGTGCTGGTGATTTTGTCTTCTTAATGGTAAACTGTAAACCTGCTTTTGCATTTTCTTCTTTAAGTTTTATTAGTAGTTGTTTTACACCACTGCTGTTTTCTTCCTGTAAGGTGTTATCACCTGAGTATCTTAAATTATTGGTGTTTCTTTCACCAATTTTTAGCCCTTCCTCTGAATCTGACCTCATTTTCTGTATGGTATGTTCTGCATAGAAATTTTATCAATAAGGAGAAAAATGGAAGAAAAAAATGACACCTTTGGCTTTTGGAAACCATTCTGCATCTCCACATTCTGTCTTAACAATAGACTCTTGGCTAGACTGTAAGTTATACATCAGGATGGTCAAATATCATAGCAAACATATTTCTTTCAGAACAACCCATGGCTTCTTGTATCTATGCAGTTAAAGCTTTTGCTATAAGCTATACAGTTCAAACTAATTTTCTTCTGAAACTCTTTGCTATGCCCCAGTAAGCAACTGGAAACAAGTACAGCTGGTGAAGTTTTATGTGGTATAACTAAGGTTTTCAGAACCTGCCAGCCTTAGGCACAGATTTTACTTTTGGATTCAGGACTTCCACCAGATTTTCTTGTGAATATGAGTTAACCAGCCAGGAAAAAAAGAACACCTCATGCACTACTCCTGGATCGTAACTACCACTTGATTTGCAGAAATTAGCAGACAAATGTTTTTACTGTACACTGGATACTGTAGTTTGTGTTGGCCTGTTTTTAATTAATGGTCTCAATTTCAGACAGTGACTCAAAAGCAATCAATGTCAATTCCTTTAGACAGTTAAGTTTTGCAGTGACAGCCCTTCTGTGCATCACAACAGTTGCCTCAGAGGTTGAAATGCATCAGGGAATAATTTTCCCACCAATGTGTTTCCAGGATGGAAGAGGCTTTGCCTGTAAAGTCTTGCTGGTCAAGCACCTTTAAAAATACCTGATTTCTTCTGGAGGGAAAAATGAAAACATGACCCTGTTCCCAATATTTTTAAAGTTGAGATTGTAGTACATGGGGATGGCAGGAAAAGTCTAGTAATATGGTTGTGTTCTCTCTCTTTTTTTGCTGTTTTTCATCTGAAGCATCCAGACATAGTCACCGGAGACTAATTTACATGTTTCTCACTAGTCCTCTTTTAGAATATACGTTTGCTGTTTTACATTCATTTTTTAAAAACTTAACATATGAATATGGTAAGCATATGGATTAAAGTGCAGGAATTCATTATGCAGGCTCATTTACAGAGTCTGGAGTGACTGTACCTCCCCGTTAACACATACAACCAAGCTTCCTCTGCGTAATGTGTGAAATGATCTGGATAGAATGTTAATCCATGCCACTCATCTAGGTGGGCACCCTGCAAAAGGAGAACCACACAAAATAGCTTACTAGGGAATTAAAGGCTATGCCGATTCCTCAGTGTGCACTCTCTGAAACAGGAAAAGCTAGATAAGCGATTGACCTGTTATTCTCAGTATATATCACCTTTTCCTTTTCTTACAGTTTTTCTCATTTGCCTTTACAACTTAATAGTAATCCCCTTGGCATTTGTGTGTTTTACAGTCCCTCGTACAAGGTTTTGCTCATGAGTTGAACAAGAGCTGGTATTTCTGGTCCTGCATCGCTTGGGTTCATCTGGGATGGGAGACAGAATCTGGTGTTTGGAAAACTCAGCACTGGTTTTATCGTTGTGTGGTGTTTGAGTGTTTTAAAATATTACTCACACCAGAAAACAGAATTTTGAAATATTAGGCACACGAGGCCTCTCAAATAAGGCAGCCAATATTTTTCGGAGTTCAAAGAAAACAGAGTGAATGATTAAGCCTTGGCTGAGAGGTGTATTATTGGTGTATACCAACAAAGGGCACATGTAGGCACAGATCCTATCTTTTCACCATTAAATTGGTACAAGACATCCAGATTATGGTCTCTGTGTGTTTTGCCCTCCTCTTCTTCCCCTGCCACCCCCCTCCACCATCCATCAGTCCTTTCCATTCCAGCTTGTTTCTGACACCCCTCAGGGGAGAATTCCAGTCCTGCCTTTTGAACCCTTGCTAGACTCTTCTGTATTCTTTTCTTACTTCATAAATAGCTCTTTTATCTCGTGGCTTGCTTCAAGCGGGCTAGGCCTGCCTGGAGTCCCCCGGGCCCCCCTTCCTCACGCCACCCCTCCTTGCTGCATTCTTTGGTCTGAGCTATGGCTGTCTGGCTTGGGCCCAGAACTGACATAAGGGCCTCTGAGAGAAAGCAAGGCCGGCTGACATCAGCCGAATGCTGTGGCCTTGATTTATTTATTTATTTATTTATTTTCTCCTCCCGGGCAGGGGAAGGAAATCTGTGAGAATGCCTTTGTGGCCCCTGTTTTTCTCCCCTGGGCAAAAGCCCCAGTCAGAAAGGAGAAGGTTAATGCAGCTCAAGCTGGGGGGCGGGGGGGGGCAAATCTTGCTTTTTGTGGGGGAAGTCAGGGAAGAAAGATGGTATGGTGTGTAGATGTACAGGTGTGCTGGCGAAAGTGTAGACAAAATGATGGAGGCCTGTGGGACTTCAGAAGACAGTTTGTGTATGGTGGTATGAACATTCATTAACCTCATCATCACCATGTGCTGCGAAGTCAGTTCTAATTTATGGTGACCCTTTTCAAGGTTTTCTGGGGTACTCAGAAGTGGTTTCCCATTCCCTTCTTCTGGGGGCACCTCTGGGACTGTGCAGCTTGCCCAAGGCCACCCAGGCTGGCTCTTCTCCCAGGAGGCACAATGGGGAATTGAACTCCCAACCCTTGGCTCCGCAGCCACATACTTAACTCAGTGAGCTCTCTAGCCAGCCATGAACATTCAGAGGTGACAGATTATTATGGGGAATTGACCTAGGGGAAATGGTAAAAAGCAAAAAGCAAAGCGTACTGCTTATATACCGCCCCGTCTTAAAGCACTCTCGGGGCAGTTTACAAGTTAATTACGCAGGCTACACATTTAGGCTACACATTCCCCCCCCCCCCCCAGCAAGCTGGGTACTCATTTTACCAACCTCAAAAGGATGGAAAGCAGAGTCAACCTTGTGCCAGCTACCTGGGATTGAACCCCAGGTGGTGAGCACAGTTTCAGCTGCAGTACAGTAGTTTAACCACTGCACCACGAGGCTGTGGTGGGTGTGTCATTGCCTCCCATCATACCCTGAGTGTGTAATTATTTTTCCATATGGTGTTGACAGAAATGTGGCTTCTCATGCTTCCTTCCAAGGGGAAAGAAAGGGAAGGAGGAACGCTTTGTTGAGCTTTTGCACCTGTGGTGGAGTTGTGTCCTGCCTCAGATAGTTTGCAAAGTGACAAAACAGTATGCCCCCTTCATGGCTGGTGGTAGTGATTTGACTAATCGTGTGCCATAGAAAAGGGTTAACAGACACAGCATGGCATTGCAGGTGGGTGAAGACGCAGCTGCCAAATGTCATTAATGTATAAAGACTCACTCTTAGTCTCTATGTAGTCACCCTTCTTTCTAGATCTGGAAACAATCTTTAATCATAGCTTGAAACTTGGCCCACACATTTAATTTTTTGCTTAATTTTTCCTTTTATCTTTTCCAGTTTCTCCTCCCTGTTTGTCCATTTAGTCTTTTTCTTGTTTTCATATTTTTCTTCCTTGTTGCTTGGCTGCCTGCCTTCTCTCTGTTTCTCAGACACCCACTACACCCTGTCCTTGAGATTAAAATGCACCAACAATGTTACTTAGATATCATAGCCCCTGACACTAATGGCTGGCAACTCATCCACATGAATCCCTCATGATCCCACTTAGAGGTGTCTCTTATAGGGTTATCCTTTTTATTAGTTCTAGTAAAGTTCTTGTTTCAGAGTAACATTACCAAGTGTCTGCATGTGTGCTCAAAAAGTAAGTAAACTGGAAGCTATTTCTAAGTAGTTATGTGCAGGACTGCAGCCTGTGCCTGTTCAGAAATGTCTTCTCCTGTGGCTCATGGTCCAAACAATAGGGGCACACCTCCCACTCAGATAGCAGGCTATGGTTGCTGAGTATTTTAATCATAACATATGATTTGGGAATCACTATCATCTGGCTCTTAATTCCAAGCCGGAATTAAGATTGCCGGAAGAAATATCAACAACCTCAGATATGCAGATGATACCACTCTGATGGCAGAAAGTGAGGAGGAATTAAAGAACCTCTTAATGAGGGTGAAAGAGGAGAGCGCCAAAAATGGTCTGAAGCTCAACATCCAAAAAACGAAGATCATGGCCACTGGTCCCATCACCTCCTGGCAAATAGAAGGGGAAGATATGGAGGCAGTGACAGAGTTTACTTTCTTGGGCTCCATGATCACTGCAGATGGTGACAGCAGCCATGAAATTAAAAGACGCCTGCTTCTTGGGAGGAAAGCGATGACAAACCTAGACAGCATCTTAAAAAGCAGAGACATCACCTTGCCGACAAAGGTCCGCATAGTCAAAGCTATGGTTTTTTCCTGTAGCGATGTATGGAAGTGAGAGCTAGATCATAAAGAAGGCTGACCGCCGAAGAATTGATGCTTTTGAACTGTGGTGCTGGAGGAGACTCTTGAGAGTCCCCTGGACTGTAAAGAGAACAAACCTATCCATTTTGAAGGAAATCAACCTGGAGTGCTCACTGGAAGGTCAGATCCTGAAGCTGAGGCTTCAATACTTTGGCCATCTCATGAGAAGAGAAGACTCCCTGGAAAAGACCCTGATGTTGGGAAAGTGTGAAGGCAAGAGGAGAAGGGGACGACAGAGGACGAGATGGTTGGACAGTGTCATCGAAGCTACCAACATGAATTTGACCAAACTCTGGGAGGCAGTGGAAGACAGGAGGGCCTGGCGTGCTCTGGTCCATGGGGTCACGAAGAGTCGGACACGACTTAACGACTAAACAACAACAAATCATCTGGTTTGCTGCCAGATATTAACCGAGTCCAACTTAGGCCAGTAGGATTTACCTGCCACTAAATTTTGGAAGGGAGGTTAGACAGTTTATTTCCTGCTCCCATCCACATCATCCACAGTCTGTTACACAGACCAGCCTCTTTTTAAAACAGTTAGGTTTCTCTTGCCTCTCCCTCACCCCCCCCCCCCCTTTACACACTTTTTATACTGAAGAGAAAAAGATTTTGGTAATTCCTGGATATGAAAATCAGATTTTCCTCTTTTATATCCTTCCTTTTTAGATATTATCTACTTGTGTGCAGACCTGTGCCCATAAGCTCAAAAGGAAAGCTCAGTGGGCTTTACTCCCAGTCTCTGTTTTTCTTTTCCAATCACTGTTCACCTTCAATTCTGTGCATATCAACTTACAAGTAAGCCCCACTGAATTTGGTGGACCTTTCTCCCAGGCAGGTGCATATAAGATTAAGTCCATCCTTCTGTCCTCTCCGGGGACAAACATTCTCCTTGGAGAGAAGTCAGACCTTGTTCCAGCTGCCTCTTTGACCGATGTAAACCGTATCACAGGAACTCAGACAAGGCACAGTTTCCCACACCCTGGTACTTCTCCCTTCTGGGATTGTTGTTGTTTTCTTTTCCTGGGCCCTATGGTTTTGGCTGCCTGTCAAATTCCTTTTGTCTCCTCCTGGCAAGCTTCCTGCCAGCTCTACAGCTAGCCAATGGGCTGCTGAGTGAGCACAGAAAGGATGCCAGGGAGTGATGACAACACTTAGGAGTGCTGGAATTCCTCACTGTTGCTAACAAAGACAGATTCCCCTGGGGCCTTTTGCAACACTGGGGACATCAGGACTCACATTCCCAAACATTCTCATGCCCTCCCATATAATTTCAGGACTCTAGTAGAGAAGAATGGGGATAGGTGTTTGATAGGTGTTTGAATACCTGACTACAGTTTGTTTGGGAGGGTAGAAGATAATATAGTGAAAGGAAGATTCTGCTGACATGATGTCTTTCTCGTACTGTCAACGGATCAGGAAAAAGAAATGGTCTAGTCAGCTCTGGTGCCTTGAACGGCCACTTATACTCAGGAATTAGCAGGCTAAGCTTTTCACAACATAGATACATATGCTATTACCTAGTAATTGCCATAGATCACATGATTCTTAAAGACCCAGCTACAAGACAAGAGGTGTTCTGGATGAAAAATAAATGCCTGTGGTCAAACTAGGAGCAAAGGTCAGAGTTTTCTGGTTTCTGTCAAGAGGCGTAAGGATCTTGAGATTGAGATATTCATGAGAGCGTTGGCAGCATTATTAGTTTTATGCCAAGACATCCTGTAGTACTTTAAAGGTTAACTTCTCTCTCTCTCTTTTGGCAGGCTTGCCACTTGTTTAAAAATGTATCTTTAACAGCAGTTTGGCACACAGAGATCTAGTGCGTGAAGCTTTCCTTTCCACTTATTTTCCATGTCAGGAAAAGTTCAGCCTGCTAAATTTCTATGCATTATGTAGCTCGCCAACATACAGTTATCAGAACAATATGTTTAAAAATGAAAAAGAAAATGTACCATCAAAGCGGACACTTCTTAATTTATTGAGGTGTGAGCTATTTCTGTTATGTATCTGATAAAGTAAGCAAACAAGATTCTTTGCTGTATTGTCTGCAAGGCATGAATGCAGGTATTTCGAACTTGTGCTCATTCCATTCTTTTCTAATTAGGGTGTAGAAGAGATAGCAGTTAGTGATCTGGAGCAAGACACTTTCACCACATTTCCGCATTATTTAGTCCACAAATAACCAGCCCCTGGCTACATACTCACAGTCACTAATAGAGATTAGAATCCTCACTTCATCCCCAAACAGCATGTGATAAAAGGGTGGGAACTCCCCATCCTGGCTGTGTATAAAAGACCATTAAAGGGTAATTAATCCACATTAGGTGATCTTGAGGACTCACCCTTAGAGAAATGATGTGTGCATTTGCAATCCGCATATGAATTTAAAGTGACAGCAGTGCAGCGTGACAGGTCTATAAAACCACTGAACAGTGTGAAGAGAGTGACTGGAGACAAATTCTTCCCTTTAGAATTCTGGAAAACTCAGTAAGGCTAACTGACTGTAGTAGTTGTGGGTTTTCCGGGCTGTTTGGCCGTGTTCTTGAGGTTTTTCTTCCTAACGTTTCGCCAGTCTCTGTGGCCGGCATCTTCAGAGGACAGGAATCAGAGCACAGACAGAGTTCTGACTCCTGTCCTCTGAAGATGCTGGCCACAGGGACTGGCAAAACGTTAGGAAGAAAAACCTCAAGAACATGGCCAAACAGCCCGGAAAACCCACAACAACCATCGGATCCCGGCCGTGAAAGCCTTCGAGAATACATTGACTGTAGTAGGTTCAGTAAAGACTAGAAAAGAAAAAAAAACACCTCCTAATATAACAAGTATGGATTTCACATCCACCTATCCAAGATGTAGTGATGACTACTGACTTAGGTGGCTTGAAGAAAAAGTGATGCAAATATATGTAAAATAACTCCATCCATGTTATTAGCTATGATTGTCAAATAGAACATCCCCATACAGGTGCAGTATACCTTCAATACTTTAGCATAAGCCATCTGTCTCACTTCCAATGGAAGCATTGTACTGAACTAGATTAGGGATAGGCAACTTCCCAGGATTTGGGGGCTGCATTGACTCTCTCTTGTTCAGAAGCCCTATGGGCTGCACTGCCATTGAAATGAATGCTGCTGTTTTATCACGGAATTTTAGCAAGAACAACTGTAAAGGTTCTCTGTGGTGCATTAAAGGAAGGAGAAGGAAAAACAGATAGGAGGGAGTAAAAAGTGAATGAGCTTGAGATTTTACCATGAGTGATGCTCTTGTGCAGTGGTTCTTAACCTTTGTTACTCAGGTGTTTTTGAACTGCAACTCCCAGAAACCCCAGCCAGCACAGCTGGTGGTGAAGGCTTCTGGGAGTTGCAGTCCAAAAACACCTGAGTAACAAAGGTTAAGAACCACTGGTCTTGTGTTGCAGTTTCAGTGTGACTTTAGCAACAGTGGCACAAGAAAAACATAGGGTTGTCAAAAACGACACTGGATGCATGTGGCCTCCTCCCTGAACTAGACAGTCTCATTCAGCAAAGTAATCTTTGTGTTCCTAATGTATGTTGCTTTGAGGGCAGTGGCACAAAGCCTATCTCCAAATGATCATTTCAATATATAGTAGCTTTAAGAAAAGCTATCTGTGGCAGGCTATATTTGATTTAAATTTTTAAAAATACGATTTTTTTTGACAAGGTAATTTTGAAAATTGATTTTTTAAACATTTAAATTGTGATTTAAATCAATTTGATTAAAAAATCTTTGATTTTTAACCACCCACATCTGTGGCAGCTGATGGCAAGGTGGTTATGTATGTATCACTGATTTTGTGTGGGGTGCAATTCAGTTCTTTTGTCACAACACTGTAAATAGTGCTACTTCAGATTAATCCTTCTGTGTTAAAAAAAGAAGTAGAAGCTGCCTATTAAACAGAAAGCAGGGAAGACTGAGGAAGGAGGATGAATTTACAGGATTATCCAAGTCCAGACACGGAGAGCTTTGGTGCTTGTACAAGCTAGCTGGAGGGCTGAAGTTCAACTGATGCAGCTTGATGGATTGTAGTGCTACAGGGACAATAGGAATCACATCTGGGGGGAATTTCCCCTTGGATGCAGCTCGTAAAAAGACAACTGCCAGATTATGACACTTAAAAGTTTAATTGATATTTTATAAATTGTCTAGCAACTAATATGGTTTGCTGCACAAAGGAACTACAGCCAATGACAAGTGTCATAGGACAGATCATTTTTACTGTTAAGTCACTTCTGACTTATGATGACCCTATGAGTCTCAAAAGGTCCTCCTATCAAGGTTCTACTTAGGTCTTGGAGACAGATCTATGGCTTCTTTAGCAGGGTCAATCCATCTCATGTTAGTTCTTCCTCTTTTTCTACTATCTTCAGCTTTTCCTAGTTTCATTGTCTTTTCTGTCGAGCCCTGTCTCTCAACATATGACGAAAGTACATTAGTCTTAGTTCAATTGTTTTAGCTTCTGTAGTGATAGTTCAGGCTTCAGTTGATCTACAACCCATTTATTTAACTTTTTGGAGATCCATAAGAAGACCTTTTTGGAGGTCCCTGAGAAGGGTCCTTTTAAACTCTGTTCAGAAAAGGATGAAATTGAAAGTGTCAGCCGGGGAAAGTTCTGGTCCATAGCCTGCTCATCCTTATCTCTGGGGGAAAGCTGCTATCTGAAGAGGAAGGTTATTTGTGCATTCTTTCACATGATCGGGGAACCTGAAATGTCTCCTTGGTCACACATTCTCTCCTTGGTCACACATTCATATTCATCGTGTTTTGAATGCCCAAATACGGCTCTAGTTTTGTGCCACCCTCCTTCAATAACCTACTGAAAATGATACCGAAGAAGGCTCTCACAAAAGAGGTGGCCAGAACCCAATTTCCCTCTGTGTAATTTAGTCACCGAACTGCAGCTTGAGAACCAAATGTTGCATTTGTCACATCGTTTGGCCTTTCATGGTGTGGTGCGGTTTGGCCCTGGAGACTGAGACAGCCTGTTGAGAAATCTGCAAGACTGCTTATCTCCAGCATGAGAACAAGACCAGGAGTGTTTCTTGAAGTTTCCAGAATTTGTGCAAAATGTCTGTGTGCAAAACTAGTGTGTCCTCTCGTTGTGAAGCAGAACAGTGCAGCAAGCACAGAAGGACCGACTAACTGGTCAGAAAGGTACAAACGATACAGGGGATGCTTTTAAATTTAAAAATTACATTGAAAAGGCGGCAGCTCTCAATTTTATGCTGTTTGCTCAAATCATGAAATTTGCTTAACTCATGCAATTTGGGCAAAATTGTCCTTGCAACCGTGAGAACACTTGCTGATACCAACAGAAAAATATATTGTCATCTCCTGGGGGAGAAGAAAGAAGTTGCACATCCTTGTTCTCATGCAGGAAAAGAAAAGCAGGCATGTACATACCAAGTCCCAATCTGGCTCAGCTCCTCTTCCCTCCAGTTACTCATTTTTAAAGAAAAAATTAGGCAGGCAGAGGCTCATGGCAATCCTCATGTCCCGTTCAATTCTCACTTAACAAAGCAGTACAAGGTGTGATGCTAGCCAGGCAGTCACCACTAAGAGACATGGAGCTGTGGAGCCCTTAATGCTCATATTATGTGGGAAGAGTCAGGGAGCCTTCATGAAATCCACCAGCCCCATCCTCTCAGTTCTCCCAATATTAGCTAAATCTTCTCTCACCGCCTAGCATTTTAATTGGGTGTATCCTCCCAATCTGAAGGATTTTATAAACATGACGTGTCCATTTGTAAACAGGTTTTTGTGGTCTCTGTCCTTTTTCGGTGAAGCTTCCCTCTGTATCTGGAACTGGTAACTCGGGGAGGGGGAGTTGTGGTAAGCACGGACGTGAAGGAGGCACAGTCTGACAACGGCTTCTGTGTGGCTGGCAGAAAACAGAGGGTTGAAGGATCCAAGCATTCCGTGTCTCAGTCATGGAAGCCTGGGGGTAGCAGAAGTGAGAGCAGTGGAACAGGACTTCGGCTGGCTGGAGCTGCCTGCTGTGTTTTTCCAAAGGAAGTCATTATAAAATACTGAGGTCAGTGTTTATGATGTTTCCACAGTTACTGTGGCCGGCCTCTTTAACCCTTTACCTCTTCACAGCAGATGCCCTTAAGAAACCTCCCACCCAAAACCTACTGCCATTGCCACACAACCAGCCCATCTCCTTCTCTAGCTGCCTCAGGCCATAGTTGAGAAACATTCCTGACATTGATTTCAACCTGATCCTGCTGGTTTCCCTGCATTCTCAGCTCTGGGAGGATTAAGAAGGATCTGTTGCTCTTTCTTAGGAACATTAGGAGCCAGTGAAGGCTTGAGGACTAGTAGAATGGTTATTCTTCTTTTTCTAAAAGGCTCACGGTAGGACACAGTGGCTTTCGCTCTACAAGAACCCTGTGAAGTAGGTCAGACCTAGACAGAAAGATTGGTCCAAAGTCACCCAATAGATTTACTGATTAGAATCTGGATTTCCTGAAGTCCCAGTCCAACACTAACCATTACACCACACTGACCCACTGACTCATGTTAGAATAATAAAATCTAAGCCTGTGGTTGACCTGCAGGTTGCTCTTGATTCACACTGGGGTTGTCTTGCTCCCTGACATGGCGGTGAGAGGCTTTGGTGGAGGCTTTATAGGCTGGAGCTGCCAATTTTTGTACCAGCAATTTTGTAATGTTCCTGTGTCATGAAGAGCAGCATAACCCATAGAAATTAAGCCAAGTACAGTAGTACCTCGGTTTACGAACGCCTCGGTTAACCTAATTTTCGGTTTACGAACGGAAATCCATTGAAAAGAATGCCTCAGTTTACGATTTTTTTCCGCAGTATGGAGAAAGTTTCCCCAGGATGCATTGTGCCTGGAGGTTTATAGCGCCACCCCCGTTCTTATGGCAAACCGCATTTCGGTTTACAAATTTTTCGCATTACGTAACGTCCCAGAGAACACATTAAATTCGTAAACCGAGGTACTACTGTATTGTCCAGAGGATATGCGCATGGTGCATTCCTATATCTCAGATCACGACAACAAAATAGCAAAACTAAACATTATTCTGCTATTGCTATAAGACTGTAAAAAGATTTCTATTCCAGTAGTGTGGCCCTTCAGATTGCTGGAATGCAGCTTCCATGATCCCACACCACTGGCTATGTTGGCAGGGTTGGTTCCGCCTGAATTCCAACAGCATCTGGTGGACCAAATCTTGTTCTACGACGGAGGACCCATTAAGTCCAGCATAATGGTTTTGTACAGTGGCCAACAAGAAAATCTACACAGAGCTCACAAGCAGGGTGTGAAGGCAGCAGGCCTGCCGTGCTGTTGTCCTCCAGCAAGTGGTAGTCAGTGGACATACTGCCTCTGAATAGGGAGGTTCTGTTTAACCATCTGTGCCTCCTGGGAAAAATGCCAGCCTGGGTAGCCTTGGGCAAGCTGCACAGTCCCAGGGCACCCCCGGAAGAAGGGAATGGTAAACCACTTCTATGTACTATGTTTCTATCTAGAAAACCCTGAAAAAAAGGATTGCCATACATCAAAAGTGACTTGATGGCATGTAATTATTAATCTTATTTAACCATCCCAGCAGATGGCTGCTTATCCTCCCCAGCAAGGTTGGCCTGGCTTGAGGTATTAGGGCACGATTTTGTTTAGCCTCATTCAAGGAAAAGCTTCTCTTGCTGATTTGTGCTCTTCATTCTTGTTAAAGGCACTAGAGTAGGCCAGGACATTTTTTTCGGATTTGTTGGCAAACCTGTCAACGATTAAAGAGCACAGTTGCCACATTACAATTTGAGTATAGTAGTCTCTGTAGCTGCTGTTCGACTAAATAGGAATAGGAACAATGGAGAGAGAGAGAGAGAGAGAGAGGTAGACAGAAGCAGAAGCAGCTGCTCCCTTTAATCAACCTCCTTTCCCTCTTGCTTAAGCAAGCTAAACTTGTAGTTTATTCCCCAGCAAGTGAAAGGGAAGAGTGGACAAAGGAACCAAAAGAGACACCAGTTGCATCTTAAGAAGAATATGATAATAAAAATCTTAAAACTGCAGACTGGAAGGGACCCTATAGAATAGATCAGAGATCCCCAACCCCTGGTCTGCGGCCCCATGCCGGTCCTTGGCCTGAGCCGGACCGGGCCGCCAAGACAGACCTCCCGCCCCACCCCACCCCGCACGCACTCACCCCCGCACAGCCGCATGCGCACTCCAGCATGCCCACTCCAGCATGCCCGTGTGAGCGCTGCGCCGCTGTTTGCGCATGCGCATGAGCACAAGCGCACCCAGAGAAGCGCCACACCGTCATTTGCGCATACGCTCGTGCAAACGGCAGCACGGCACTCGCACGGGCGCGCGCGCTCATGCGAGAGAGAGAACGCTTGTTCGCGCATGCGCGCAAGTGCGGGGGGGGTGCCCCGCCTTCCCTAGCCGGTCCACGGACCGAAAAAGGTTGGGGATCGCTGGAATAGATGATTGAGTCCAGCCCCTGTCAAGGAGGCACAACAGGGAATCAAACTCCCAACCTCTGGCTCCACACCCAGAAACCTAAATCACTGAGTTACGTGAATATTTCTTCTGGATTAGGATTTGGCAACCTTGCTGGGGCCTTGTGTTTCAGTCACCAGAAGTGCATCTGACTGAGCTGATTTTCCAGGTTAGGGGTGTGAAAAACCTCTCCATCTCAAATGTTACTGCATTTCTCCAAATCAGAATTTTCTTCCTGATGCTTTTTCATAGTGGATTAAAGAATTTGCTTTTATTTCCTGCACAGGAATGTGTAAATTTTTATGCATGCTTCTTAATATGCAATTTTGTTTACTCATTTTACTGCTCGTACACCTTCACAGTTTTCACAAGGCCTTCCAGTAGTAAGAGCCGGCTGGTTGAATGAAGCCATATCCCACTGCTGGTTGAGGACAGGCAGGTGGGAAAGCAGGAAATAGGTCAAAGCAAAGGACTGGCTACTATTTAGCTGCATTCAGAGTAAAATGCCTCTGAACCAGAGATGGGGAAAAAATCAAAAAGTTTTTGGACTACAGGTCCCAGAATGCCATGGTCTGACCATGGTGGAGAGAGTATTCTGGGAATTGTAATCCAAAATTGTAAATTTTCTCCTCTTGGTTCTAAATACTAGTTGCTAAGGAAGAACAGTGGAAGGTTTTCCAGAGGCCTCCAGTTGGCCAAACGTAGGAAACAGAATGCTGGACTAGTCAGACCTTTGATGTGACCCAGGCAGAACTCTTCTTACATTATTTTCTTAAATAAATAAGGAAATGAGTAAGAAGCCTTCTTTTGTGCAACTTTTTGTTTCTAACAAGCAGGCAACCCAATGTACCATAAGTCTACAAGTAAGGACTCAAAGGTCTTCCCTTGTCCCCCAGCATCTATTCAGCGAAACACTGCTTTTGATCATAGCAGCTTTTCTTTGCTTTCTATCATGTCTAATAAAGACTGAGAGCCTTCTAAGAATTTGTCTAACTTAATATATATATGCATTAGGATCAAAAGAGGGCAAATTGCTTCATTTCACTGCTTCAGCTTAAAAAAAAAGGCAAGTAGACATTAATCCTCCAATTCTGACACAGAAGCTGCTGCCCTTGTCCGCTTACCCCAGTTCAAAAACAATCACAATGTTGAACAAAGGCAGCCTCAGCAGGAGGAAAAAGAAAACAGGAAAGTAATGGGTGCAATCCCAAACCAGAATGTGCAAGTATGCAAGCTGCTTTGCCCTCTTGCACCATTTTCAGCCATGTGGCTGTTTTCATCTTCTTGGTGATATTTTGCATAATTGCACATATTTGACCCTAACAGACTTGGTGAAAAAAGAGAAAGCAAAATATCAAAGCAGCAACAGAAATGGTGGCTGCCCGGAAGGTGAAATTGTGCAACCTTCACCAGATCTCTTTCTCTCTCTTTTTAAATGGTTGTGGAATCAAGGAAGAGTTAGAAGTTGGAAACCACAGCTGGTTGTCTTAGAATCGACAGCCACTCTTATGCAGCGGGAGTCAATGGATCCTAACAAAGGATTCAAACACATTGTTGGGGATAAAAATAGTTGGACTTGACAATCTTGCGGCAAAAAGAGAAAAAGACCGCTTGCACGTTGGCAAGGATTATGGGGGACTTCAGAGAGAGAAAAAAGTAGGCAGAAAACAAAGTATGCATTTCAAAATGCTGGTGATGAAAATGCACACAACTGAAAAAAATTGCACAAAAAGAGTGCAGTCAACAAGGCATAGGGATAGCTAACAACTTGCCCACTCAATGAGGCTCTCACATCTTTAAAAACAACATGGCGCCTTGTGTTCCACTATACCCTGAGCTTGCTGGGTTTGTCTTCTCACCATCTAATAATCAGATCTAATTCATAGCTGTTTGAACTCGCTCTGTCCTTAGCGCCAGCTCTTACCACCCACAACTCACATCACAGTTCTTCCGAAAACAGGAAGGAGTGAACGTGTGGGGCGGAAACAAGAGGCCTCCGCATCTAGCCAACTGCAACCTGGTTAGCTTAGCTCAGGAAGTGGTTTAGTGCATTATGTGAAGGAGGAAAGGAAAGCCACAGCCCATGAGGCAAGGCCAGCCAGTCTATGAGCAGGGCTAAAGGTTGCCTGTAGCAACTTGTCATAAAGATTGTCTGTAGCTCCTTGTCATGCACAGAGAGTTCTGAACAGAATATGGAGTTTGTTTGCTTATTGTATGTATTCCAGTTTTGTATATATGAAAGATGGAATATAAATGTCCTTATTCATTAATTATATTTATGCAAAGTTTGGCTAAATTACATTTTTGGACTACAATCCCAAGACTGCTCCCTCTGAGATTCCTCATATTATTTTGTAAAACCTTCTAGCCCTTATATTTTTTAAAAAAAAAAACTTGCAGGCAATATTGTCTGTCCATAGTGTCTGATTTCAGGAATTGCAATTTATGCCTTGTGTGATTGTTGACTACCAACTTCCAAGTCATCTTGCAAGTTGGTAGTATAGTTTCTGAAAGTAAAACCACTAAACAATAGCTTTATCTCCATAATTGCTTTTAACAATAGCTTTGTCTCCATAATTGCTTTTGGGGTCCTGTTGGGGCAGCAGAGATTAATGGTCCAGGTGGGGTTATCTGGAATGAAGAAGAATTATAGAATAATGAAGTTGGAAGGGACCTATAAGGCCACTGAGTCCAACCCTCTGCTCAATGCAGAAATACAAATCAAAGGATATCATTATCCCAGGTGGTTGTCTTAAATTTCTCTTGAATGCCTCCAATGTTGGAGCACTCACCACCTCTCGGAGTCATTGGTTCCATTGCCATACTGGTCTAACGGTTAGGAGGTTTTTCTTGATATGCAACCAAAATCTGGCTTCCAGTAACTTGAGCCCATTTTTGCGTGTCCTGCATTCGGGGATGATCCTGCCCCTCCTCATTATGACAGTCTTCCAAGTATTTTGAAAATTCCCCTCAGCCTTCTTTTCTCAAAGCTAAACACGCTCAGTTCTTTCAGTCTTTCCTCATAAGACTTGGTTTGAAATGCCTGCAGTCATCCTTGTTGCCCTCCTCTGAACTTGTTCCAATTTGTCTGAGAAGCAGGTAGAATAAAGACTCAGCTGTAAGAGCTGGTACAGGACAGTTGGATGAAACCTATGTGTGTAACCTTAAGCTTCTCAGAGGAAGGTGCAATATTAATACAATTAAGCACTGCTACTTCCCTAGCAATAGCAGTCATTGGAAACTTCTTACACAATTGGACTTCGCGTGAATAAAGTGTTGAGGTTGCAACACTTGTTTCCCCTCTTGTTTCACGTTTCCTTTAGAAGCACCCATTACTCTGCCTTGCCATACTTTGCTTGCTTCTGCTCTCTGCATGGGGCAAACGGTGGACCAGGATAATGTGAGCTAATCTGCAAGGAATTAATGTGGGTTAGAGATAAGAAGATCCTGTCTCAGGGCAGAGGGTTGGATTAGATCAGTTAAGTCCCAAATGGTGTGCATGCCGGTATACCGCAAGAGGACTGATAGTTTGCTATGAGAAATGAATAAATTACATCATTAAAAGGTTTCTGTGAGCCTGAAGGACAACCAATAAGAGAAGTTACCTGCTTGGTTACTTTTGATGCTATTTTGCATCCTATTCTTTGCTGGGGAAAGTGCTTGATTCCATCACAGGGGTCAGAGTATTTGGTTCTCCAGCTGGCTTGGCTGGAAAGAGCTAATAGGAGTTGTAGGCCAAAACATCTGGAGGATCCCCCATTCCTTTCTCCAAACTAGGTATAGTTGTCGCTCTGAATAAAAGGAGAACAGAAGAATCGTCCATCCTTAGAGTTGTTGTTGTCATGTGCCATCAAGTCACCTCAAACTTATGGCGACCTTATGAGTAAGCAATCTCCTGTCCTGCTCAGCTCTTGCAAACTCAAGCCCCTGGCTTCCTTTAGGGAGTCAACCCAACTCGCATTTCATCTTCTTCTTTTCCTACTGCCTTCTCCTTTCCCCTGCATTATTGTCTTTTCCAGAAAATCCTGCCTTCTCATGATGTGGCCAGAGTAAGACAGCCTCAGTTTTAACATTTTTCCTCCAGAGATAATTCAGGTTTGATTTGATCTAGGATTTACTTCTTCATCTTTCTGGCAGTTCAGGGTACCACAAAGCTGTCGTCCAGCACCACATTTCAAACTAATCAGTTCCCCCCCCCCCCTCTGCTTTCTTTAGGAAGCTAAAATTGAGCCATTCTAATTTTATGTTTCTTACAGCTGAATATTTTGGATGGAAGAGTATGTCCCCTATCTTTATCCAGAAGAAAGCATGTTTCAGCCCGCACATATGTCTTTAGATACCCCATGTTGTTAGATTACAATTCCTGTCATCCCCAGTCATTAGCCATACTAGCTGGAGCTGATTAGGGTTGGAATGCAGTGACATCTGGAGGGCTGTGTTTTCACCACCTCTAAACTATGGAATTTGCAAAACCTTTAAGCCACATCTGTGCATATTTAAGAACACAGGCAACCACAGAAAGATTTGGACAGGTTGCGTAATGTTCATGCATGTTAAGAAACAGGAATCCATAGAACTGGTGTCCCCAGCCCAGCTTCCTAGTAAAATCACATTCATTCATTGGAATATAGGACGCACCCTTACACCAAGTCAGCACATTGGACCTAGCTCAGTACATTGTCCCCTGACTGGCTGACACAGGCTCCAGAGTTTCAGATGGCAGGAGTTTTTTCCAGTCCTTCCAGGAGGTTCCAGGGATTGAACCTATAACTTTTCCTATACAAAACGTGCATTCCATTATTGAACTAATACAGTATTTCCCAGCTTTGGTTCTCCATATGTAGAACTTGGACTACATCCCCCAGGCGACATGTTGTTTGAAAGACTGGGAGATATAATCCAGAAAACTAACTTTTCCGAGCTCTGCTCAGACATTGGATCCCAGCTCCCAGAAATCTGTCGTCCGTGATTCTGGGAAATGAAGCTCAACAACATCTGATGTTGAGTTGATTTGAGTTTAGGAGCCACTGAATTAGCTTATAGCTTTCTGCATTTCAGTGTTTTCTCTCTCTTTTCTATAACTGTTAGCAGCTTCTGGAGGAGGGGAGTTCAGATTTGTGAAAGGACAAGGGGTGAGGACCATGCTCTTGACTTTCAAAGCAGTCCCATGGGAATGCTAAATGAAAGGGGAAAAAACGCAACAATCAACACTACCAGAATAGGGGATTTTAATCAGATTTCCCGTATGAGCTCTAGTTCGGCAACAGGGATCATAGTTCATGGGAAGAACTCTTGCTTTGTGTGCAGAAAATCCCAGGTTCAGCTCTTGACATCTCCTGTTGAAATGGATCTCAAATAGCAAGCTGATAGACAGATTTCCACCTAGGATCCTAGAGGGCCAGTGCCTGAACTGATCAGCCTTCCCCAACCAATTGGTCCACAGATATGGTGGCCTGGAATGGGGGATTATGGGAGCCGTGGTCTTAACACATCTTCCGGGCAATGAATTGGGAAAGACTGAACTAGACAATCATCAACTTGATGTGATTGGGGGCTATTTCCTATGTTGTCCCCCCATGAAAGCATCAGCGCAAAGATTCTCCCCATTCTTGTAGGTTTTGCTGATTCCTGCTGTGTACTGTAACACTACCTTCTTCAAAGATAAACTTTTTTCTCTTACCTTTACACTACTTACACATTACCATTTGTGTGCAGGAGGTAGAGGGCATTACAGACCTAAATGTGCACTTCATAACAGTGAACTTAACTGTGTGTGAACATGGCCAAGATCACAAGTTGGGTTAGTTAAGCTCTTAATGCTCATTAGCTGTACTCACAATGAGAGTGGATTTTCAGAACTGAGCTACACACTACATGAAATATAGTTCCTGAGCCTTAGTTTCATCCATCCTCCAAAATAAGCAGCAGCAGGAGGGTCAATCTGGATAATGATCATCATGTGCTGGTAAGAGAGGCAATGGGCCTTTAGCAAGGCTGTAATCTGTGTTCATTATTATGAATCAGGAAGTGTGTGAGAGGCAATCTGATTAGTGGCTGTGCAAAAGTCTGCCTTTTATACTTATAAATAGTGACTGAACCTTTAATTTAAATGTGAATGCTCTTTAAAAAACACATTATAACAGAGAGAAAAGGAAATAATTTGTTGTTATACACTGTCTAGTCACTTCTGGCATATGGTGACCTTATAAATAGCTTTGATGGCACGTAATTAATGACTTCTGAAAGTTCATTTCATTAACAACCCTGCTCAGGTCTTGCAAACTACAGATAGTAGTTTCGTTTACTGACTCAATCTTTCTTATATGTGGTATTTTTTTTATTTTCCTACTGCTTTTAACATTTCTTAGCACTATTGTCTTTTCCACTGAAAGTTTTCATCCTGTGATACATCCAAAATACAATGGCTTCGGTTCAGATATGTTAGCTACAGAGGAAAGAAATACTAGCGGCAGGTATTATTATTATCATCGAAGTTTGGAGTGTTTTCAAGTGAAAAGAACAAGATAGATAAAATAGTTTGACAGTTGCAGAAGCAGAGTTGATGCGTCTTGATTTTAATGTCCTTTCTGATCTTATTTTATCTTGGTTTCAAATCTTCTGTAAGGCCTTGCTCGTTCTTTTTTTTTTTTCTTTTAATTCTCTCTCAGCTTTAAAAACATATTCTCTCATCCTTGTAGGCAAATAGATTATAGAGCAGAAATCAGATTATAATTAAGGCCAGAAGGAAAAGAGTGGGTAGCCAATGTCCGGCTTCTTCCAAGCGTGATTTCCTAGTGTTTCAAGTGGCTATTTAAAACGATCACCACATCAATGCCTGTGCCGAGATTTTTGTTTTGTTTTGCTTTTATTTTTGGTTAATAGCATTTGGAGTAAGAGCTTTGGAGACATACAGGAAGGGCCTCTGGATGAAGCTAAATCAAGCCAGACAACAAAGGTGACATTAAAAAATAGGATGAAGGATCAAAGAGCTCACCTCCACTGCCTACGCTCTCCTTTGTTAAGAATAGGCCACCTGACAAGGTGGAATTACAACATGGCTTGCCTAGTTATCACACTGGACATAACCAGTCCCCCACCCAGGAGAAAGCAATTCACTGGCAAACTTCTCATCCCGACCGCTGTGATAAAGAGGTCTCCAAGAAAAATCCACTCAAACTAGATTTGAAATCACATAGGGCATTTTTATTATTTTTATTTATTATGTTTATATTCTACTTTTCTGCCAAAAAAAAGGCACTTCAGGCAGGTGAGGACAATGAAAATACAAATAAAAACCAAACACAATTAATGAGCAGAAACAGCTTAAAACACAATTGAGAGCAAGCCACTTAAAAACAAACAAAAAGGCTGCCATCAGTTACAACCCAGCTAGAAGCCAATGGTATGTCTAAATAAAAAATACCTTCAAGATCATTCCCTTTAACAACAAACTAAGGTAGTGGAGTGCCAATTTACGGTGACTGTCCTGGAAGTTGGAGGTGTGGGTTGGGTATGTGCAGATAAACTTCTGCCCGCTTATACATCACCATGCAAGACTATTTAACTGGGAAGGAAAAGAACAGAGACACTTTCCTGAGCCCTCCAAATGCAGCCTTCCTCCACCCACGTGTATTGGATTACAGTGCCCATCCTCCCTAGCCAATGGGGATGATAGGAACTGTAGTCGAAGACTTATAGATGGTGTCAGTTTGGGAAAGACTTCTGTAGGGGAAGCTGAAGGGAAGGCTTGGGAAAAGGTGCCCTTTCCCCCCCGCATGCCCCCCATTGGCCAGCGCAGAGCTATGAGGCTCCAGCAGCAGGAGGTCAAAGGACCCAAGGATACGCCTTACTAGTTCAAGACTATCATGTGCTAGAGGCCTCACATGTCTCTGTTTTTGAGCAGGACTGGCAGATCAAATTCATTCATTTAATAATGCCTTTTATGCTGTCAGAGCCCCAGAGTGCTGCTTAATAGGTTTTGTTTTTTGTTGTTGTTTTTCGTACGATGCTTCTTTAAAATTTTGCATTTTCTTATGTTTGAGAAACACTTTGGGGGCCCCATAGGGAACTGGAAGGGAGCACGTAAAGAGAGGTACCTGATATGACATACCTTTTTTAAAAAATTCAATGTTAGTGCAATAATACACAAAAAAAGTGCCTTCAAGTCAGTTCTGACTTATGGCGACCCTTTTCAGGGCTTTCCTGGTAGACTCAGAAGTGGTTTAGGATCTCCTTTCTCCTGGGGATAATTCTGGGACTGTGCACCTTGCCCAAGGCCACCCAGGCTGGCTCAGCTTGCAGGAGGCACAACGGGGGACTGGAGGCCTAACCTCTCACTCCACAGCCAGATACCTAAACCACTGAGCTATTCAGCCAGCTAATAATACAGAAAGCGTCCCTAAATAACATATTAAAGCCAGACATTATTATCGAAGCAACAACATGAAAATATGCACACACAAAAAGTAGGCCCCAGGTGGTAAAACGTACAGTTTATTTAATTACTCAGCAATAGTGTAGCCACTACCAACTAAAAGCATTAAAAACAAGCAATAAAAAGCAGTCACAACAAAACGAATAACATAACACACCCTTGGAACAGTAAAATAGTATGTCGCTAAACCATTTACAATCTTAAGCTTGTTATTACTTGCATTCACTGCCAGCTAAAAGTTTTAAAGACATAACTTGCTAGCAGAAAGCTGTTGGGGAGGCAGCTTGATGCATTTCTCTTGACAAAGAACTCCATAGCCTAAGGGCCACGACAGAGAAAGCCCCACTCTTTTATTTCTTACTTTTCTAAGCAAAAGATAGAATGTAGAATAGAACTCCACAGACCTTGGAAGACTGGGTAGAATTTACGGGAGAAGACGTTTTATAAGGTGAGATGACGATGATTTTCTTGAGCTTTTGTAAGAAGCTGAATGTCAATTTGGAGGGTAGTTCTCTGTCTATCTCACAATACTTTCAACCTGAAAGGTCAGCAAGGCTGAGATAATGACTGGTCCAAGATCATGTGTGAACCTCATGACCAAATTCAAATACTCTTATTACATCACATAAATTCTCCATTAAGGCGAAATTACATTTTGTATGCTAGACCTGGGCCACTTAGTGTGTGAAAGGTAAGCACTAACACTTTCAGAGGGAGATAGAAGCAAGCCAGCAAGCATCCAGTCCAGTTAAGCTCAAATTTGTATTAAGAGCTCCTGAGCTTTACTCGAGACAAAGGAAGTATCGAATTCTGCATTATTCTGCGCCATTTAAACCCAATGCAGTGACCTAAACATGAGGTAAGCCTTCAGTCAGCAAAACAACTGTTCTTTCACCTCTAGGGGAGGGAAGTAAGGAATACTCAGTGAATTTTAACTTCTCAGAAAATTGGTGTTGATCAATGAGATACTCTAATGAGGAACATTCAGGCTTCTCAAGATACCTTATATCCAGCAAGGTAGGGAGTATAATTTTTTCTTATCACACAAAATATATAATTTGTATGAACTGTCCTTGTGTCAGGTAGTGTCCCTTTCCCTTTGAGAAGCTAAGTACAAAAAATATAACAAGCACAGAATGACTGATGTGGTTTTTTGTTGTTGTTGTTGTTAAAAAAAGAGAGATGCAAGCACTGCATCCCATGCTTCTAGTCCTTAGGAGTCAATGTAGCAAAGCAGCATCCATTGCCTTTTTGTGCAATTTGTATTCTTTGCATTTTTGTTGTTTAGTCGTTAAGTCGTGTCCGACTCTTCGTGACCCCATGGACCAGAGCACGCCAGGCCCTCCTGTCTTCCCACTGCCTCCCGGAGTTTGGTCAAATTCATTCTTTGCATAGGTTTGCATAATTTGCTCGAAAATATCTCATTCTCTTATTTAAAGCAGCACAAAATACGTTGCCCTCTTGTGGGCAAAAAGGATCATGATAATTCAGGGGAGGAGACAAGCGAGGACAGGATTGACCTACCTCCTATACTTCCTTCTACGTAATTGTCTAATCAAATTCAAATCCTTATCTGCCACTTATGCCACATCATCACAGAGGTATATATTTAAGCAGCACTGAGAAAGTTGTTCTTAAGGGAGATTAATAAAATGCCATGCAGAAGTCCTCCATGACTGAGCATTGGTAGGATGATGCTCTGGGTCTTTAATATCACCCTACACTGCTCAGTTATGGAGGACTCCAGCATGGCCTATCAGGGTGCATGAATATTGGCTGTCAGTTAAAATAACCAGGAAATTATTATTCCTGATGAGACTGTACCATTCCTGATTAGAGTGTATTTTGCAGAGTCTCTTGGGGCAGAGGGAAGGGAGGCCCACCAAGGGAGTTGACAGACAACGGAGAAACAATCCGGGTTGGGGAAAAAACCCTAAAGTGGCAAGGAACAAATGAAAGCAAATGCTTGCAGCTTTCCCCAGTTGAGAACGTGGGGGTAATGCAGAGATAGACCAGTTGTTGGAAAAAGTGAGGTTTATTTTACTCACAGAATCCACCTGATCCATAAACAAACAAAAAAACCCTCATGGGTGAACTTGTAGCCAGTTGCTCCCTCTCTCAGTCAGCCTCCCCAGGCTATTTGTAACTGTGAAGGTGGTGTGTGCTACTGTAGATTCACAGGAAGAAAAGGAGGCTGAGTATGTAACAAATAAATAAATAGTAACATTCCCAGCCTCAAGCTTTCCAAACGAGGAGAGCCAGGTGGTCTCCTAGAGCAGCCATTCTCAACCTTTTTTTGGGCCATGGCCCTTTGAGGAACTCTTCTCAGGTTCCAGGGTCCCCTGTCAAACAAGGGTACAACGTGAACTGATGAATAGAAAATAATTTCTTCCATTTTTTCAGCCTGAGGCCCCCTTCTAATGTGCCAGGGGGGCACATGGCTGCCGTTGAGATTGGCTGTGCTAGAGCTCGTTGAAGGAAAGGCAGGGTATACAGGTAGCCTATAATACCTAGTAACATGCCCAATGGTCATGGTGCCGGGGGACAGTGGTAGTTGTAGGCCAGATGGGTGGGTAGGTGGGTGGGATCAGACTGTAGAAGGCTATTATAGGATGGCATGAAGCGTGAGCTAAAAGAGCCTGCCTTTCTCTCCAGCTGCTATGAAACATCCATTCACATCTGACCCCTGAATTTCTGCTTCCAGTGGGCATCACTCCTCTTTGCCCAACCCGCCCCCATGGCTTGTATATGATTCTTTCTTCCCACAGCTGCCGAGTGCCCCACCCAAAGGCTTGTCTGCCTCCCTCAGGAATGCTCCAGGTCTGAGTCACCCGCTCAAGCTCCTAAATAAGGTCAAAATAGCCTTAGCAAGAGAACAGGGAGGGAGGGAAGCCAGGCCCCAGGCAGCTGTTGCTTGATGCTGCCCTGCCAAGTTGAGGGAGAGCCTTCCGGGACCGCCCTTTCCCATGCGTGTGTGCCTGCATGCCGTCACAGGAAGGGAAAGAATACAGAGTAGGGTCTAAGTCTCTCATGGGAAGAACAGCGCTTTAGAAGGTGATTTTTCTTGGGGGGGGGTTGTGTGAGAGAGAGAGTGGATTACAGCTTCTAGTGGTTATGCTAATTGGTGGATTCTGGAAGTTGTAGTCCAGAAAGTGAACAACTATAGCACAAATGCCAGAGTTATTTTTACACTGTTGTAAAAAAACACCCTAGCAGACTTGTGGCACTTCAAATCCCAGCAAATGTCACTGTGGCATAAGTGTCACTTTTGTCAGATAATACTACGGCATTTCTGCCCTGCTCTGCAGAACCGTTTTGGTGCATTGACTCTTGTGTAATCCCTTTTGAACTTATGGAAGTCAGGGACAAATTGGATATGACAGGGAGATCCTTTCCATGGAAGTCACATGTCCCCCCCCCCCCCCCTAAATACAAAGCAGTCCCGGGTGATTCTGGAACAGGTTTAGTTTTTTGGAAGTGTTTGAGGAGGGGGTGAACCTTTTTTCTCCCAGTACCTTTTGAGCTTCGTTTAGGTGTTCAGTGAATGGCCTTTAGGATTACTGAGGCGATTCGTTAATCGGTCCCTATGTATTTAACATGCGCCTGATCCACTGACTTTGGAATGCCATACTAAATTGTCTACAGCTGAATTGTTTCCATCAGGTGGCTATGAATGGCCTAAAAGCCATGGGGGGGGGGGGGGAGACATTTTTTTTAAAAAACTTTTTTTACTACAATTGCCAGAATCCTCCCGTTTCCAAACTCTGTTAGTAGCAAGCCAAGCCTGCAGAGCTACCCAAAGGCATTTCGTTTCACAAAGCAAAGGACGTGATGACAAAATCTAGACTAAACATTAGGAAGAATTTCTTGACAGTGAGAGCTGTTTGGCAACGGAATGGGCTACCTTGAAAGGTGGCGGGATCTCCTTCCTCGGAAAGTTTTGAACAGAGATTCGATGACCATCTGCCAAAGGTGTTTTCAGTGTAGATTTTCCGCCTTGGTAGTTAGTGGCTTGGACTCCATCACTGTTGGGTTTTTTTCCAGCTCTGCAATTCTGGTTTGTTTGTTTGTTTTTGATGCTGCCACCCCCTAACTCTCAGACTTCACACACAGGCAGTAGCCAGAAGGTCAGCTGACTCTTATACTTCATCTATGGTTAGAGAACGAGTAGCAACCTGCTTTATACCTGAAAACAACAAGCTACCATACAGGGCGTGGGTTAGGCTGCATGACCCAAATAGTTCTCCAGTACCTTGTCATTGCTCTGAGCAACCTACCGCTGCCTAACGATAGGGCCGGTCTTGCAGACTTATTTCTTTCTGATTGCTTGGCAGTTTCAGGGACCTTGGGGACTACCTTGCAGGGTTTTATTTTTAAATAAGGCTCGAAATGGTTGTCACCAGACTGAACTCCTTAAAAATAATGTGAAACAGATAACAAGAGTTTTTTAAAAACCCTTTCCCATTGAATTTTGCAGTAAAATCAAATGCCTTCTGCATTCCTGTACCCTGAAATATTGTAGTGAGGAGGCCTTAAGAGGACATAGAATAACTGCAGAACAGCCCATATTTAATAATACTGGAATCTCCCAGCTGAAGTACCCCCAAAAATGTGTGTTTCCAAGCTGTGCATAGAATTGTGCTGCTAATTATATCAAGAGTTGATTTTATAAAATGTAGGCATGAGGTCCTAATCGTTCACATTTGTTCTGTGGTTTTGCATCCATTCACCAAAATGTTAAGGTGCCCAGTGTGGTGTTGTGGATAGTGATGGCTAGGACTCAAGAGACCTGGGTTCAAATTCCTTCTTAGCTGTGGAAAAGCAAGGGTGGGTGGGTGTAGAACTAATAAAACCACTCCTTAGATATCTCACCTCCCTTGAAAGTCCTTTTAGGTTCTAATGTGAGGACACATAACACAATACAGACAGCCAAAATGTTGGAAGGTGTTAGCAAGTTTATTTCACAGTAAACGACTGCACAGAATACAGTCTACACATTTTCACTTAGTTCTACCAAGCTGTATAAATGTTTGACTGGCTCATTTCTGCAGATAAATCTGCTGTTATGGGCAAGACTAGGGTAAGCAAATCCCCACCCCACTCCTATATTCAGCAATCCTATTCTCTTCTAAATCCCTGAATGTGAGCATCCTGCACCACCCCCACCCCTACCCTAGGTCATTAATAGACTTCAGTTAATTGAGATTAGCTTGGATTAATTCCCATGGGAACCACTTGGAAAGAAGATAAGATCAAGGACCCCCTAGGTTGCTAAAGTCCAGCCAAGGGGACTTGGAAGACTTGGAATTGAACGCAGGTCATATTGAAGACACTTTATTATCTGATGGGAGAAGGAAATGGCACCCACTTCTGACAAGTCAAGCTATATTGATAAGGTAGACAATTCAGTCGCAGCAAAAATGAAATCATAACAAATTAAAGTCCTGTCTGCTTTCCCTTCGTGACACCCAAAAATCTACTGGCCTGGGGCCACTTCCTCACTTTGCCTAAGGGTTGGGCCAGTCCTGCTTGTAAGCTGGGTGAGGAAGAAGGATGGGCTGAACTGGCAAACGGGCTTCTTAGAATTCGGTGCGGTGAGTAATTAGTGCTTTATGCCTGATTACAGAATCAAAGGCATGCAGTCTGTTTTAAGATTAAAAGTAAACCCGTGTACCCTTTGGATATTCTGAGCGTGAGAACCTCAGGAGTGTAAAATAATGGTTGATCATGTATAGACATATTTTGGAAAGTGAAATAATTGAGTTACTTTCTTGTCCTTCTTTCTCGTACTGACCCTGTGAGGTCAATTACCACAGTTTATTATTTATTTATTTATTATATTTATATCCCGCCCATCTAGTCGTTCGACTACTCTGGGCGGCGTACAGCATACAAAATAAACAATTAAAATAGCATCATTATCAAGATTAACAGTTCCCCTCATTTTATAAAACACAACTTCTACGGATAGCTCTGTGACTTTATGACTGGCGGCCAGCATGATGAATTCTCACCTCCTATATTGAAGCCTAACATTTTGTTTTGTGGATCACTTTTGATTCTCTGGAAAACTATCCTTCAAATAATAGCAGGGAAGTAATTGGATGGGCTGTTAAGACTATTAACAGAAGTAGGAATAAATTTGTCTACTTTCTCCCCCCTCCCACCCCGCCCACCTTTTCCTGGCAAGCAGAGTTTTATCAGTTGGAGTATATACTATACTGTATATAGTATAGTATAGTATAGCCAGTGGTTTAGATATTGTCTGTGAAGCTAGAGTTGGGAGTTCAATACCCCACTTTGCCTCTTATGATTAGAGCCAGCCTGTGTGGCCTTGGGCAAGCTGCACAGTCCCAGGGCATCCCCAGAAGAAGGGAATGCTAAATCGCTTCTGAGTATTCTGTACGTGGAAAATGGTTTCCGTCAGTCAACATGTGATTATTATTATTTAAAGCCTTAGGAGACCAACCTAGACTGACCAATGGTCTAATTTGCTAAAATGTAGCTTCCTATGAGGCAAAGAACCGTGGATCTCGAAACAAACAGCACAGGTCTTGGGGGAAAAAAATACTTTTTGGAGTGAAACTCAGAATCCAGTAGCCATGCTGACTAGGACATTTCTGGAAGCTGATGTCCAAAAAGGTAATTTTGGGGCAGCAAAACAGCTCAGGTCAGTACTGCATAATGGAAGGTATCTTGAATAATGATATTAATTGGGTGCAGGCAGGAAATCACTCACAGCCCAGCAACCCAGGAAGGTCGAAGTACTGGAGAGACTATTGCTTACTTATGCTGATGGAAGTGCAAAGGCACACACTCATCAGCTGAGTTGGTGTGCAAAGCAATATACACAGGCAGCAACTTGTTTACTGGTGGCATCACTGGCAACCACCATGATGAATTCTCATCTGTGCTGTTTCAAGTGGCAAGGCACCACTACAGTTTATGGCGTTGTACCAGTATAACTAGCAAATAACATTATCTAGATACCTGGTGTGGTGTATTTTGAATACATTAGTATTATTAATATAGAAATTAAAAATATCTTAAGCAGAGGTCAGAAGCAGGGCGACAATGGCGCATGGCTGACAGCAGCCCTTTGCATTTGGTTGACATCATACGCTTGCTAGTGGTAGCAGATCAGGCAAAAACAAAATAAAAATTAAAAAGACAAAAATGTTGTGGCACCTTAAAGACTAACCATTATATTTTAATGTAAGCTTTTTGTGGATTTTCTTCACCCATTTCCTTAGACGTATGAAGTGGAATACAGAGACCACACAGTGAAAGTGGGCGAAGAAGATCCATGAAAGCTTACATTTAAATATAACAGTCTTTTAAGGTGGCACAATGTTTTTAATCTTCTTTATTTTTATGTTGTTTTTGCCCGATGTGCTTCTACAGACTCACACAGCCACCTCTTCTAAGACTGCAATACCGTAGTAGCAGTCATTGTGATTGGTTGTTCCTCCAGAGAGGCTGATTGTGTCTAGACAGCCTGCAGGAATACCTTAAATCCATCATCTTTCCGGGTGGTTCAATCTGCCTGTGGCTTCCCCTGTGCAAGTTTTAACTGCCTCACTTTACTGTGCATCAAGGTGAGAGGACGAGGAGGAGGAAGAGGAAGTCTGCCCTTGAGAACAGCCTCATTCTCCCTCCCCCCTCCCCTTCTCCCTCTTTCCATCTCTGCCCTGGAGGGGTGGCGCATGTGGAGCAGTGTAATCTCATTTCCTCCTAGATTTATCTCTTGTTGCAGCTTGTGGTAGTGGGGAGAGGAAGACTTATCCTGGCAGGCAACAGCAGAGTGACTTGACTGGTTATAAGCTATGCAACTTCCTGTACTTTTATGGATTGTGTCAGCATTTATTCTCTGTAGCCCTCTGCTGTCCCACTTTGAATTATACTTCCTTCCAGCATTTCATTTCACTTTTAATTTCTTTGCCTGCGTTGTTCAGAATCACACCTTCTTAACCTGGCAAATGACAGACCGGTACTTTTTCGGGGGGGGGGGGAGTGTAGAGGAAGAACCAACCAAGCTGTATGAAGGGGTTGGTTGGTGGCAACTAGGATATAATTAGACGTGTGTAAGTCACATCCTCTTTCTTCTTTCAGTTGCAAAACAGGGCAGACAGTTCTGCTGGTTGTTGCAGGTGGGTGAACCGCTTTTATCTGGCAGCCCAGAGTCAAAGGGAGATAAGATCATAGGGCATCGGCTGTAGGGGCCATCCTGATAAAAGGGGCCTGTGAATGAACACAATGTTCTGTGTGTGTAGCCAATCAGGATGAGGATCCAAATAGTTATGCTATGGGGTCCACCATTCATCTGCTGCCTGCTGTCCTACTAAATGAGCGCCCCCACCCCAGCTTGCACCAACTAGGTGCAAACACACCTTGGAAAAGTTACTTTCTTGGATGTCCACTCCCAGAATCCTTCGCCTAGGCTAGTTCAAAAAGTAATCACGGTGCCAAATTTTTATGTTATCCATTTGCAAGCCTAGTCTTTTTTTCTCACCTCTTTCTTCTTATCTGGGGTCAGAGAAAAGAAACCCACATGAAAGAGGAAAATCACAGAACTTGGAGAAAGTTACCTTTTGGGGACTACAACTATCAGAACCCCCCTCCGCCAACCAGGTCTTTGGGGATTCTGGGAGTGGGAGTGCAAAAAGTAACTTTTTCAAGGTTTGGAAAGAAATGATAGCTGTCATGATGCCTTATGGTGGTGCTTTCTTCCTCCTTAGTTCCCATCTCCCTACAATGCTGTTTCCACAAACAAGGGCAAGTGGGAGGTAGCAACACAAAATGAAACATCCATGTGATTCATATTGCTCCTTCCAGACACACACACCATTAAAGAGTTAACAGCAGGCACTCATTCTATTGAAAACATAGAAATTACAGACATGGTAGTAGCTGAGTTACTTCCTAACTCTGCCAATTAGGATGGTCAGCTGCTTCTGAATCTTTAATAATAGTGCAGAGAATCTTTCAACAGCTAGATGTTGTCACTGATACCCAGTGTTGTGTAGTGGGTAGAGTTATGGTCTAGGATTCAAGCTTGAATCCTGCTTGGCCATTGAAACTCACTTGGAGATGGAATTCAGTGGAACTTACTTCTGGATCCAGAAGTATAGGACTGCAGTTCTAAACTGAGAGTGCCCCATTGGTCTGATCTTGCACAGCCAGGAGAGAGTGCAATGACCAGCAATGGCAAATGTGTGCGTTTTTGGACTGCAGCTCCTAGAATCTCATACAAAGTGCATGGCTGTTAGCTGGACATCCCATCTTCTGGATTCTGGAAACTGACTCCCAAACATTTCTGAAAGCAGAATACTCACCTTTTTATTTCTCCTTTTCTGCAGCTTAAGATCTCATTCAGCGAGAACCAGCTGGAGAGGACCTTTCAGTATCCATCAGAGGATTCCCTACTTGAGGAGTTTGGGCCTCCTGAGGAGTCAGATTCATTGACCTGCACCAATCCCCATGGGGATGAGGAAGAGGAGGAGGAGGAGTTGTTGCTGCTTCATCGTGGCCTCCCTGGTCTTCTAAGGACTAAGCCCCTCATTGTCGGTAAGTCTCTGGGAGCCTCTGGAGATGCCCGGATGATGGTCTGTTGATGAGTGCTGCCCTCTTTCCCACATACTCTTCACCCAAGTTTGGATCCTTTTCTGAGGTTTGGCATTGCAAGTCAAGATGAGACAGGATGACAACAGGTGTTGCTAGCTGGGAAGGGAGGGAACTGCTGGATAGCTCAGTGGTTTAGGCATCTGGTTGTGGAGCCAGAGGATTCCCCCACTGGGCCTCCTTGACAGGAGCTGGACCCAATGATCCATAAGGTCCCTTCCAGGTCTGCAGCTGCAATAAAAACCTTGTAGAGAAACTGCTGGGTATCACAGAGAGCTTAAACATCACACTGTTGCTCTCTGTGGCTGGACTGAACCATATGAGATGACAGATGAAAGAGCAAATGCAGAGCTTGGAAACGTTAAGATTTTAGACTACAATTCCCAGAATGCCCCAGTCATCAAAGGCTTGAATGCTCTCACCACTCCCTAAACCCCTGGAGAAGGAACTGTAGCTATTGTTGAAGCAGTTTTGTTAGCAATTTGTTCAAGGCAGAGGGGATCATATTTTATATGGGGAGTTTTCAGGCATTCAGTTTCCCACTTAGCGCATGAAATGGTACTGCTGAAGTTAGGATGTGCTAATACGATCTGTTAACTTGATTTTTAAAAGTTGAGGCATGCATCCAAGGGGTAGCCCCTACTACAGTAGACCATCAGTGGGTTTTGCATAAGTACTGACTCACCCACCGTTCACCGTATGATTCAGTGGGACTGAAGTCTCACTGTTGGATTTAGGCTGAGATTTAGGCCTGAAATTTCTGTGTACTTTAAAATTAGCTATGTTAATCTGCACTTTTGAAAAGTATTTGTTTGTCTAAACATAAGAGCTGGGAAGAGTCCTGAAGATTATTTAGTCCAACTCCCTACCAGTGCAAGAGATTGTAGTAAGTGAGGTGGACCCAAGATGATGTTAAGAAGGAACGCCACTTGTTTCTCCATCAGACAGGGCTCTCAGCAAGCCATACCTTTGGGTGGAAAAAGGTTCCTTCCATTCAGTGAACCTATGGCAGGGGGAACGTACACATTTTTAGTATTTTATAGGTGACCATGAAGGCTAGAAACATATCAACAAAAAGAAAGCTAGAAACCTATTGTTCTTTGGATCTGATTTGTTTGTGGAACTGATCAAGCAGGTAGGATTGAGAACAGGCTATAAGAGTGTCAGCTGCCTGGATAGCTCAGTGAGTTAGGCATCTGGCTGTGGATCCAGAAGTTGGGATTTGATTCCCCACTGTGCCTCCAGGGAGAAGAGCCAGCCTGTGTAGCCATGGACAAGTTGCACAGTTCCAGGATGCCCCCAGAAGAAAGGAAATCCTAAACCACTGCTGAGTATTCTCTACCTGGAAAACTCTGAAAAGGGTTGCCATAAGTCAGAATTGACTTGACGGCACATACATACATAAGAGCATTAGAGCAAGACTAAACGTTCAAACATGGGAAGGTGTGCTATTGTGAAAAATAAGGTACACATGGAAGGAAGGATCTCTTGTCTGTGGGAGTGTTCAGAAATGAGGGGGGATTATTTTAGTTCTCAGAAACATTGGTTTGAGGGGACTGCAACTCCCATAACTCTCCAGGAGGCAAAAAGGATCCCCCCCCCCAAATTCTGGGTTTGTTTTTTTAATATAACAAAATATAACAAAAACATAAATGACAAATAGAATCACAACTCAAATATGCAGTGTAACCCACCACCATTGGGAATATACATTTATATATAAATACTCTCATCAATATGTTTCATCTTAATTTATATCATGCGCCCCCGTCCTGTCTCTTTCCAAAAATATAATGATTCTTGTGTTGGGGTATCCAAATTCTGGTTTTAAACTGGCACTTAGAAACTCATGATGAGGTTCCATCTAGTGGCCTTATTTGAGAAGTGCAAGGACTGCTGCTTTGATTGTGGTTTAGTGGCGAAGGCACGTATTTGGGACACCCGACAGTTCCCTTCCTTGTGCTTTTCTTCTGGCTGACAGCTTGTGTGTTCTTCCTCTGCTCCTTTCCAGATGAGTCCTGCCGGCGGTAACCTGTTCATCCTTCTCCGTCACAAGGAAGGATCGTGCATATCTAAGGATTCCTACCACATTCCAAATCCTTCGGATGATCCTTTGGTCTGTTTCCGTCTTCCAATGACCACAAACGCTGAGAACAGAAGCTGGGACTGAGAAAGAATGGAAAATGCTGCCCTTTTCTGAGACTCTGGATGTGTTTCTTCCTTCAAGAAATGAGAGACAGTTACAAAAGTATCTTCCACTCATTGGCATCCAACTTCACCCTCCACTCTGGCACTGAAAACAGGACCACGGAGACACCCTGCCCTGGTCACCCCAAATCCAGATAGCAAGAGGTGTTCCAAATCATATGAGTTGGTAGAGAAGCTGCTCTCAACCGTACACGGGTACAACTCAGAGTCTCCTTTCCTTATCCCGACACTGCCAGCCAATGCAAACTCCGGTGCAACAGCAACCTAACCAGCCACTTAAAAAAACTGCCAATAGCTGGAGCACTGAACCTTGCGTACATACTTCTCTGGTGTTGCTGTTTCAAACAAGGGCTAATGTTGTCACCATGTTTTTCTTCCTGCTTAACCACCCAAACGACAGCTGATGCCCTCGGTGGGCTGACGGACTCTTCCAGAATGCCCAGGAACTCCTTGCTTTTTTATATGTTGATAAAATATCATATTGTCCATTCAGACTTTTGAAGGAAACCAAACAACAATTTCTAATAGCTGCCATATGGGTGAAGGGGTAAGAGGAAGAGGGAGCAATTAAGTTGCACACTGTCAACCTATCAATATTGGAGAAAGTTTTATAGTGGGGGTGGGGAGTCCCCTCCCCACATCTCTCTCTCTTTCTCTCGTTATCTCTCTGTCTTCCCCTTTCTTTTTAAAGCCATTCTGGAGAAAACAGTATGGCTCTAGCACTGCTTGGGGAAATTACTTTTTTCTGGCAGGCTGTTGGTGGGAATATAATTCCCAGAATTCTCTGGGCGGCATGGCCCATGATTTCTGGGAATTACAGTCTAAAAAGGTCACATTTTTCCATGTTTTGGCTTCTTGTTCTTAACCGAGTCTGTGAGTAGGCATGTGATGGGGCAAATAGGGAGGGAGTTTTGGAGTTATTCCAACAGGAGCACTTGGTGTAAAGGCATGAAACTGGGCAAACGGGGAAAGGTTTCTCTCTGCATGTGGGCAGAGCTGCTTGCTCTTAGGGACCAGTTCTTCTCTCTCTTTCTCTCTTTAGTTCAGGCAGTAGAGACTGCCAGATGTGTGTTTGGAAGCATAGAACGGGAAGGCAGTAGCTTGTGGAGATGGTCAGCAAAGCCGGAAGAGAAGTGCCGCTTCCTGTTTAGTCATGTCCATTTCCTGTTTTTTGGGGATGCAGAAGTCCTGTGAGACTGAATGAGCAAGCATGAGAGGTGGTGAATAGTGGCAGTCGGAATGTTAGAAAACACAGTGATATTTTGAAAATAGGTGTTTTTTTGTCGATTTTAAAAAAAATTTTATCGTTATTTTACAAACCAACTTAGTTACTTGCCATCCTTCAGTGCATGGCAATAGGGATTTTGGAAAAGTGGACCCAAGAGCAAAACTCAGAGTGGCTTTCCAAATGTTAACCAAGTACAAAGTGGTCACCGTTATAACATACTGACAGTTCTCTATGAAGTCGGGGGTCATGATGTGGGGAAACCTCAGTCAGGAGGCCACCAGGTGATGCTTTTTGCAGTGAGATGGGAAGACAAAGTGGGTCCCATGATCTGACAGAGTGCTCCAGATTCTTCTCCCCCCATGAGAACCAGATACAGACAACATGAGGCTGGAAGTGTGGTGGCGGCTTATGTGCTAATGTGGCACTCCTTTTGGTCCAGTGGGGGTGGTAGCGAGCTTGGTTAAGACAAACAGGAAAGTGAAGACCAAGTAGTACCTTTGTTTTAAGATCTTATGCAGCTTTTGAAGACCTCCTTTGAGGATCTTCTGTTGCTTCTGAGTCAGGGTCAGCATCAGAGATCTGCCTCGCTAGACACCTCTGAAGAGAGCCTTTCCTGAGCAGAGGAGTCACTACTCCTGCTGTGCAACAGCCTAATCCTGATGGCTGCATCTCTTTGTTATTACCTATTTTCTTGTCTGAATGAGCAAGCCGTCATAAAAATGAGGAGAAGCAATCACCTCTGTATGACTTTAACCAGTTGGGTTGGCCCTCACATCAGAAAGAACGAGGTAGCTGCCTCAGGTGACCGATGCTGGGCAGCAGTGGCAGCCCTTGTGCTGGCTGGGGGCTCTTGATGTAGAGGGGGGGGGGAAGTAATTTTTTGCAAGCTCTGGCGGTTCCTCTGCCTTCCTGCTGAGGCCCCAAATTGTTGTTGTTGTTGTTTTTAAAAGGACAGGGCTGTGTGTGGCATGCATCTTCTTCTAAAGGTAAAGGTTCCCCTTGACATTTAGTCCAGTTGTGTCCGACTCTAGGGCGCGGTGCTCATCCCCGTTTCCAAGCCATAGAGCCAGCCGAGGTGGTACCTATTTATCTACTTGCATTTGCATGCTTTCGAACTGCTAGGTTGGCAGGAGCTGGGACAAGCGACGGGAGCTCGCTCCGTTGCGTGGATTCGATCTTACAACTGCTGGTCTTCTGACCCTGCAGCACAGAGGCTTCTGCGGTTTAACCCACAGCGCCACCACGTCCCTTCTTCTACACCTCCTAAATTAGCCTGTTCTGTATGGTAGGTATTATCCTGTTCCCAGTGTTGAAGTAAGATTTGACTGCCAAACCAGTTCAGTTTGATATATGGAAGGTGGGGGTGGGGGGGGAACCTTGGCCTCAGGCATCAAAATGTTTTAGGCTAGACCTGCAGAGGGCATGCTAATTAACAGCAGTGAGGAAGTGGACCAACTGAGGAAAGTAGGATGCCATTGCGGGCACCTATGCCATCTACTACAAACTCCAAAATCCTGGGGTTATTTCAGGGCTTAGGATGCCACCGTGTCCCAGAATGCCACTCTCTGGTGCTGGCAATACAAGTCTGGCGCAGTCTCTAATAAAGGGGAAAACAATGCATTCATATTGGCCGTCTTCCTAAACATTTGACAAAGAATTCCTCACTATTGGAATCCATGAGGTTAAATGACTTGAAGAATGGCAGAACTCATCCATAGAAAGGGATGGAGACTGAGAGGATGGAAGAGTGACTAATGTATGAGGGTAGAAAGTCGTAGCCCAAGGACTGAGGGAACGAAAGTGTGAATGAATGGAAGGAGGAGTCGCAGATGAGAAGGAATGAGGAAAACAACTTGTTTCTTCTCTCTCTTCCTTGCTAATTTATCTTGTCATATGTGCGCCCTTTTTATTATCACTTCCCCTCTTAATTTTGCACTGTGGGAACAGCCATGCCTGGAGCCCAAGAATGAGTGGGTAAACAATTGGACCTGGCAGAATCTCTTCCTTTGATGAGCGGAATAGAGTCTGCAATGATCAACGTATATATGGGCCAAGGGCTGAAACAGCTGTGTCCAGCCATTTCCATCAGTGTTTTTTTTATATGTAATTATTATTATTAACAATAAACCAGAATGGTGTTGCACGCTGACCTACTATTCCACTGTTGTCTGTTAGACTTGATAGTTAAATGGATATTGCACTGAAGGTGCCGTAAACACCATAAACCGTGTGCCTTGCTTCTCTGAGACAGCTGGCTGGTCACACAACATTGGAAACAGAGTACTTGGACCTTGGTGCACCCCTGCAAGGTGATTCTACATGCTGCTTTTGACTTTGTGAATATCTTTACTTGATTGTGACAAAGGAGGAGCAAAGTCACAGAAAAGCCCAAACGCTGCAACTCCTGACTCTGCTGAAAGCAACAAGATCCGAGCTTTCTTGTTTATTCAATACTATCCGTGTTTCTGTGCTGAATGTTTTAGTTAAAAGTTGCAAGGCCAGTGTTATGCACCTTAAAGTCACATTGAAGTTATGAGGACTGTAGTAGGGGTTTTGAGTAATATGAGATACATAAGGAGTGGTTTTAACCAGTGCCACCCACAGTGAAGTTTATAGCTACGCACAGATTTGAATCCAAATCTCTTGAATCCTAATCTGGCAGTCTATCCAATGTAGGTCAGTATATTTTTTAAAAAATAAAACAATAAAACTATTGGGGGGGGGGAAAGTTTCAAAATCATTCAAGTGATGCAATGCAATAAAATAATTTAAAAGGCAAACTTATTTAGCTGCATCTTAATAATAATCATGTGCCATCAACTCTATTCTGACGTATGGTGACCCTTTCCAGGGTTTTCTAGGAAGAGAAGCGGTTTACCATTCCCTTCTTCTGGGGGCATCGTACAGGTTGCCCAAGGCCCCACAGGCTGGCTCTACTCAATGCCTGAAAATCAAGAGAGAGGAATCCAAGGCCCCTGTGGTATAGAAGCGGGGATGTGGGAGATCTGGGTTCAATTACTAATGGAGCCATGCAATTCTTAGGCTGATCTTGGGCTAATCTCTTTCTCTTAGAATGAGGTACCTCATAGGCTTCTTGTGAGGTTAGAACAGGGACTAAAACCAATACCTTGGTTCAAATAATCCTAATCATGACCCATCATGAGAGGAAAGTGTCAGCTCCAGATTACTTCAGCAGTGAATATGTGCTATGAAGAAGGGTGTCTCTTTCCCCTGCATTCTAGCTGGGGAGCACTAGATTGACATTCTTTTCTTATACTAAACATATTCATCAGTTTCCTCCTGAATTACTTTGGCAGTTGAATTACTGAAGTGCTACCCAACATATTGCCACCATTTGCAGCAGTTTATGGTAGTTTGTTGTGCAGTGCAAGATAGTTTTTAACCACCCAGGGTAGAGAAGGGGATGTTAAGGGGTCAACAAAGGTAGTACTGTATAGTGATGACCAAACAGATTAGGCAACTGCTTTTTCAAACAAGGTTCTTGTACTTTAAACTTCTGTAACAACTGCAGCTGTAATGGATTTAGGAAAACAACAGAGAACTTTTACAGGAAACCTTCATGTGTAGTTACGTCTGCAAGTCTAATATATTAAGGCTACAATCCAGTACAGACTCTCTGAGGAGTATCACTTAACTCAATGGGGCCTTATTTCAGTCATAATCCTAACAAGAATATGCCATTGAATATAGGGGGGAAAAGAGCAATGACCAGTGTCCTTTTTGCAGAGCTCTGCTGACACTGTCAGAAAAGTTCACGGCTTTTCTGACGACCTGAAGGAAATAGACGATGTGCGCAAGACAGCTGTCATCGACATGGAACTGAGTAGACTGCAGATGGACATTGTTGCCCTGCAAGAGACGAGATTGCCAGACTCGGGATCTGTCAAAGAAAAAAACTTCTCATTCTTCTGGCAGGGAAAACCATTGAATGAGACCAGGGAATATGGTGTTGGCTTTGCAGTCAGAAATACTCTTCTGAGATCCATTGTTCCACCTACTGTGGGGAGTGAAAGAATCCTGTCTCTGCAGCTCCACTCATCAGCGGGACCGGTCACCCTCATTAGTGCATATGCTCCAACACTGTCATCCACTACAGAAGTGAAAGATAAATTCTACGACGATCTGGCAGCCACTATCAAAAAAGTCCCTGAAAGAGAGGCACTGTTCATTCTTGGAGACTTTAACGCTAGAGTTGGTGCTGATCACAATTCTTGGCCCACTTGTCTAGGCTGTTTTGGCATTGGAAAGATGAACGAAAATGGCCAACGCTTGCTGGAGTTTTGCTGTTATTATGGTCTTTGCGTCAGCAACACATTCTTTAATACGAAGCCTCAACACAGAGTTTCCTGGAGACATCCAAGATCCAAGCATTGGCATCAGCTCGATTTGATCCTCACTAGACGTTCTAGCCTTCCTAGTATTACGATCACACGCAGCTACCAGAGTGCTGATTGCGATACTGATCACTCCCTGGTGTGTAGTAGAGTAAAACTGCGAACAAAGAGATTATATCACACGAAAAAGGAAGGAAGACCACGTATTGACATCAGGAAGACTTGCGATCAAAGAAAAGTGGAGGAATTTGCCCAAGCGCTTGAGGAAACCCTTCCAGGCCCGGCTGATGCAAATGCACCTGAACGATGGGAACATTTTAAGAATGCTGTGTATAACACCGCCTTGTCCACATTTGGCAAGAAGACCAAAAAGACGGCCGACTGGTTCGAAGCCCATTCGGAGGAGTTGATGCCAGCCATCGAGGATAAGGGGAGAGCTCTAGCAGCATACAAAGCCTGTCCTAGCGAGTACAACTTGCAAGCTCTTCGAGCTGCTCGTAGCCAAGTCCAACAGGCTGCCAGGAGATGCTCCAACGATTATTGGCTTCAGCTCTGCTCTCAGATACAGATAGCAGCGGACACAGGTAACATCAAAGGAATGTATGACGGTATCAGGCAGGCTTTAGGTCCAATACAGAAGAAATCTGCTCCCTTGAAGTCTGCTACAGGCGTGATCATCCAGGACCGAGCACAGCAGATGGACCGCTGGGTGCAACACTACTCTGAGCTGTATTCCAGAGAGAATGTAGTAACCGAAGAAGCATTAAATAACATTGAGTGCCTGCCTGTCTTGGAAGAGTTGGACAGCGAACCAACCTTAGCAGAAATAAAAGCGGCCTTGGATTCCCTCGCCTCTGGCAAGGCACCTGGAAAGGATAACATCCCTGTTGAAGTGCTGAAGTGCTGTAAAGAGATCATCACCACCGAACTGCATGAAGTCTTTTGTCTTTGCTGGAGGGAAGGTGGAGTACCACAGGACATGAAGGATGCAAACATCGTCACATTGTACAAGAACAAAGGAGACAGGGGCGACTGCAATAACTACCGTGGCATCTCTCTTCTCAGCGTTGTAGGGAAGCTGCTTGCCCGTGTTGTGCTGAAGAGGCTCCAGGTGCTTGCAGACAGAGTCTATCCAGAATCACAGTGTGGATTTCGAGCTAATAGATCCACCACTGACATGGTATTCTCCCTCAGACAGTTGCAGGAGAAATGCAGGGAACAACAACAGCCACTCTTTGTCGCCTTCATAGATCTCACAAAGGCCTTTGATTTGGTTAGCAGGGATGGCCTTTTTAAAATCCTTCCCAAGATTGGATGTCCACCTCGACTCCTTAAAATCATCAGGTCCTTCCATGAGGGAATGAAAGGCACTGTTGTTTTTGATGGTTCAACATCAGATCCCTTTGACATCCGAAGCGGAGTGAAACAGGGCTGTGTCCTCGCACCAACCCTTTTTGGGATCTTTTTTGCTGTCATGCTGAAGCACGCCTTTGGAACTGCAACAGAAGGTGTCTATCTCCGGACTAGATCAGACGGAAAGCTCTTTAATCTCTCTAGATTGAGAGCGAAGACCAAAGTCCAGCTGAAATGCATGTGGGATTTCCTCTTCGCCGATGATGCAGCCATTGTTGCCCACTCTGCTCAAGACCTCCAACAACTCATGAATTGTTTTAGCAAGGCCTGCCAAGACTTTGGACTAACAATCAGCCTGAAGAAAACACAAGTCATGGGCCAGGGCGTGGACTCACCTCCCTCTATTACCATCTCCACACAAGAATTGGAGGTTGTTCATGACTTTGTGTACCTTGGCTCAACGATCTCTGACACTCTCTCTCTAGATGTCGAGCTGGATAAACGCATTGGCAAAGCAGCTACCATGTTCTCTAGACTCACGAATAGAGTATGGCTCAATAAGAAGCTGACGACATATACCAAGATCCAGGTATATAGAGCCTGCGTCCTGAGCACACTCCTGTACTGCAGTGAGTCCTGGACCCTTTGTGCACGGCAGGAGAGGAAGCTGAACACCTTCCATATGCGTTGCCTCCGACGCATTTTTGGTATCACCTGGCAGGACAAAGTTCCAAATAGAGTAGTCCTAGAACGAGCTGGAATCTTTAGCATGTATACATTACTGAAACAGCGACGTCTACGTTGGCTTGGGCATGTCGTGAGAATGGCTGATGGTCGGATTCCAAAAGATCTCCTGTATGGAGAATTAGTGGAGGGAAATCGCCCCAGAGGGAGACCACAGCTGCGATACAAGGACATCTGCAAGCGGGATCTGAAGGCCTTAGGAATGGACCTCAACAGATGGGAAACCCTGACATCTGAGCGTTCAGCCTGGAGGCAGGCGTTGCATCATGGCCTCTCCCATTTTGAAGAGACCCTTGTCCAGCAGACCGAGGCAAAGAGGCAGTCACGGAAGCAGCAAAATCAGGGAGCTGGACAGGGGACAGATTGTATTTGTCTTCAGTGTGGAAGGGATTGTCACTCTCGAATTGGCCTTCTCAGCCACACTAGACGCTGTTCCAAGTCTCCATACAGAGCACGTTACCATAGTCTTTCGAGACTGAAGGATGCCTAATACGGCTGACACTGTGGGAATGATGTCACTGGCAGTGATGGGTTGCAACTAATTAAGTAAATCCTTTTGAAATTTTTAGATACACACAAACCAAAATTGAAGAAGGAACTCTAATTAGCAGCAATTTGCTGCTGCTGGTGGTGATATTATTCCTTCTGCACTGGCAGAGCTCTGCAAGTGGATCCTGGCAACTGGTCCACGAACTGAAAACATTCCATATAATTTCAAGTTTCAAACACAGGAGATACCAAAGCTTATAGTAATTAAAGCATCATTTTCCCCATGTATGCAAATTGATGCTCAGACGTTTTCAAAAAAGATCATATATGAAGCAAGAAAAGCCCAGTGTTCAGGCTGGATTCAGAAAAAGAAGAAGCGTTAGAGATCACATTGCAAATTTTCATTGGCTCCTGGCATGTACGAAGGAATTTCAAAAGAAAGGCATTGTGTGCTTCATAAAACGACTTTGTGTAGATCATGAAAAGGTATGGGTAATTCTAAAGAAATATTTGATTGTCCTAATGTGTAATCTATACTCTGAACAAGATGCTTGTTAGGACAGAATATGCAGAAACAGAATGGTTTCCCATAGGCAAAAGGTATGTTTTATTTCCCTATCTGTTCAACCTATTTGCAGAATATATCACATGAAAAGATGGATTAAATTCTGATAAAGAGTAAAAGCTTGAAGAAGAAACATCAATAATTTAAGATCTGCACATATCCTACTAGCACCAGCAATAACTGGAAACAATTAGTGAGAAAGGTCAAAGAAGAAAGTGTAACCCCTATGAAACATTGGTTCAGCCCAAAGCAGTGGAACTAAGAAAGAACTGGGCTGTGAGTAAGAGAATTGAATCAGAAAGAATGGGAGAGCTAAAGAGGCTGGAGCTGCTGTTGCCACTTAGACTGCTAAGACCCTTGCCAACTTGGTTGAGGGTTTTAAAGACTCTGCATGTAGAACTAATTCTTCTATGTTATGGTTACCCGACGCAACTGAGGACTATATCTTAGATTTAAGTCTTAATTTGAAATTAAAAATAACACTTGAATTTTGTCATTCTACAAGCAACTTCTGTATTGGTGCTCTTGCCAAAGACTTGGATGCACAAATTGAAGCATTTTGTTGTTGTTATAATTGCTCATGTTGTGTGTTATATCTGTGAAAAAGAAGAGTCTCATTTTGTGAAACTGTGTTTGCAAGGTTCATTCATAGATATCCAAGTAAACAAATAGCTCCATAGAACTTAATGTTACAAAAGCAGGATTACAGTTTGACCATTAAGAAGACAAAAATCATGACTACAGAAGTACATAACTTTAATAATATTGAGAATGAAGACATCAATATTGTGAAATATTTTCTATACCATGGCATAATTATCAGTCCAAACAGAGACTGCAGCAAAGAAATTGGAAAAAAGATCGAGACTCATAAGGGCAGCTTTGAAGGATTAAGAAAAGTTCATTAGAAGTAAGGATGTATCACTGGACACCAAGGCCAAGATCATCAACACTATGTTATTCCTCATTGTTATTTATGTATGGATGTGAAAGCTGGACAGTGAAGAAAGCTGACAGGAGAAAAGCTGATTTGTTTGAAATATGGTGTTGGAGGAAAACTTAGGGATACCATGGACCACTAACAAAGGTAAATAAGCCGCTGCTAGATCAAATCAATAAGCTGCCAGTTCAGTGTAGTGGATAGAGTGATGGACTAAGACTCAGGAGTCCTGGGTTCAAATTTCTGCTCTACCACAAAAATTCACTGGGAGGCAGCACTGGTAAAAACAAAAATTAAGTATCTCACATACTTTGAAAACCACCAATCAAATCAAGTCTGAACTCTCTGTAGAAGCAAAAAATAACTCAGCTGAGGCTGTCACACTTGAGGCATATCCTAAAAAGACAAGACTCATGGGAAAAGACAGTAACACAGAGAACAGTTGAAGGTAGCAGACAAAGAGAAGGACGAAATATGAGACGGATTGAACCAAGACTTTGATTTTGCAAGACCTGAGCTACTAATGCACATTTGTCACTGTAACTGGGAAGTTAGATAACAGCAACAATTTCTGAGTAGACACACAGAGAGAGAGACACTTATATAGCACTGTATGTCTAGAAGTCTTTCATGTTTGGTTCATAAAGGGGAAACTCAAAAGTAAGGAAACTCTGGCTCTCCAGAGTTTTCATTCCAACTCCCATAATCCTCATGTTGCTGATGACAGCTACGGCCCAGCCCTGCAACAAACTGACTTCCTTTCTTCGTAGGCTGCAAAACGCAGAAGACAGGAGGGGTGGGAGTTGTAGTCTGAGGAACTCAGGCTGGGAAAGGCTACTTGTTGTTACCGTCTCAGTAACAATTAAAGCAGAGTCCACAGTAAGTCAGGTGTGGGCAGCTTGTGGTCTTCCAGATGTTGGGGTGTTGTTGTTTTTTTTAATAGCAGCTCCCACCATCCCTCACCTCATTTGATATGCTGCTAATGAGGGATGGTGAGAGTTCTATCCCCATCTGGAGGACCACAGCTTCTTCGAAATCTTTTAGGGCAGCGTCCTCTCTATGCCTCTCTATCATTCGTCGCTAGGCAACAACAAATGATAGAGAGAGAGATAGAGAGGACGCTTTGGTCCTTTCAGCGAGCGTCATTGGCTGGCGTGGGACACGTGCTCGGAAGCCGTGACAGGATGCCTTGAAGGCGACGCTGGAGAGGCCGGGACTTCCTGCGGTCGGTTATTATCATGGCGGGGGAACTGGAGCGCTGGGTCTCAGGGCAGCTACACGACCTGCTGGGGCTCAGCGAGCGCCATGTGGTCGCCTTCATGGTGGGCCTGGCCAGGCGCAGCCACACCTCGGAGGACCTGCTCGCCCGCCTGGAAGAGACCGAGACCCTGCGCGTGGCGGACCCTCCCGCTCGCGCTTTCGCTCAGCAGCTGTGGGAGCGGGTGAGCGGCCGGCGGGCGAGAGGAGGGAGGGGCGGGGCGGGGCCAGTGAGGGGCGGGGCTTATGGCTCAGGGGCGGGGCTTCCGCAGAGAAGGGGCGGGGAGTGGAGCCCCCCCCCCCCATCCCAGCTGTTGTGGTTGGGGTGCCATTATTCTCTCCCTTCCTCGCCATGGGTTGTCCCGGGCAGCTGCAATCCAGCCGTGTCTCTGGCGGGCTGCTCATCCCCCAGCCCTGCCCTGATGAGTTGGGGTTTTCCTGCGGAATCCCTGTAGATGTTTATGATTCTACAAACATGCATTTTTGTTGTTGTTTAGTCGTGTCCGACTCTTCGTGACCCCATGGACCAGAGCACGCCAGGCCCTCCTGTCTTCCACTGCCTCCCGGAGTTGGGTCAAATTCATGTTGGTAGCACAAACATGCATAGCGTCACCCTAAGTAGAAAGCGGCTTGATGGCAGAGAGCAGCCACCATCTCTAGGGAGACAGACATTGACTTGCCAGAAGCCTGCCTTAAGAAAAAAGAGCATTGCTTGCTTTCCCTGGATTTGAACTGGGCACTTCCTAGTTCAGAGCTCAGTCTTTTGGTCACCGTGTCTTACAGCAGGAGTGGGTTGCATGTGGTGACCGGGGAGCATTTCGTGACCTCTAAAGATCATTCCAGGGCTGGCCTCAAAAATTCCAAAAGAAGAGGGAGAAAACTCTTGGCCCCCAAAGGCCTATATCTGCTTTCCCCCTATGCCTCCAGAGTGACATTTTTCATCTCAGGGCTGGCTGATCCTTCCACTCCAGGAGCAATCCAGTGCCGCTTCTGGCGTTAATGAAGAAACAGCTCAGTGCCTTGTGGGGGGGAAGTCCCCCAAGATCCTCCTCTCCCCCCCCCCCCCCCGGCCACCCTCTCCCAAGAAACTGGCCTATATATGCATGTCCTGGTTTATTTGTTTCACTTTCTGGCTTTTTCCAAGCACGGTGAGGTCAGCAGTTGGGTCGGGGGGGGGGGGGGCGATCCCAAAGGCAGATTGCCTATCCCTGCCTTGTTGGATTACATTTATTTATTTTTATTTATTTAAAATATTTTTAACTCGCCTTTTGCTTTAAGCTTACAACAATTAAAAGACAGTACTTAAGATGAGTAACAATGAGCACACCATACTAAAAGGATCAATGAATACAATACCAAAAGACCTAAGCAACACCAAAACACATTCAATGCAGTAAAGTACAACAATCCATTAAAAAGGGGGGGAAAACGCTCCTCTCAGGCAGCCAGACACTGGGAAAGCTTGCCTGAAGAGAAAAGTTTTCACCTGCTTGCAGAAGGACATCAAAGATGGGGCCAGCCTGGCCTCTTGTGGGAGGGAGTTCCAGAGTCTGGGAGCAGCAACAGAGAAGGCCCTCTCCCACGTCCCCACCAAGTGCACCTGTGTAGAAGTGGAGTTAAGTGGGGAGAGCAGAGGAATGGGGAAGCTAAGAGAAGACAAGTTTTCATGGAATAGGACTGTGAAGGGAGGAATGGAGACAGATGTTCATAGGAATTGAACTGTGCCTGTGTGTGGAAGGCATAGGTTCTCTGATTTTTGAATCTGATGAGTTTCTGTTCCCCCCCCCCCCCCCCAACTGTTTGCAGGTTCCACACCAAGCACCACGGGAACGTCCAGCCAGGGTGGCTGAGCAGGAAGCCTTGGCTATGCAGCAGAAGAACCGTTCGTACACCCTGCTAGAGGACAGTGACGACGAAGAGGCGGGCCATGCCACGTCAGCCCGGAGCTCCAAGCGAGAGCGCCCCCCACGAGGCTCTGAAGGCAAGCAGCGGAAGAGGCACAAACACCTGCGACAGCGCAAGGAGGAGGAGGAGGAGGAGGAAGACTCTGATGCAAAGGGTGGTGGAGATGAGCGGGGACGGTGAGTCTCAGCCACCTGCAGAGAGCGGGACCGGGTGAGGAGGAGGGGGAGCGATGGTGCTCAGTATTGCCCTTCTTGGTGTAGGAAACGGGCTGCCTCCCCCACTGAGAAGGAGGACTCGGAGGATGAGTGGGATCGAAGTGAGCGAGAGCGACTGCAGGACCTGGAGGAGCGGGACGCCTTTGCAGAGCGCATCAAGCGCAAGGACAAGGAGAAGACCCGTAACATCCTGGAGCGTTCGGATAAGAAGGTGTAACCCTCAGCCTCTGTCTCTTCTTCCACAGCCAGGACCCCTTCTCCATGTTCTTCCCTGTTGGTGCTCTTTACTGTCCCCCGAATTCCTCACATCATTCCAGTGTTTTATCATTATTATACACACTTTTTGCTAGAGCCAGAAAATTTGCTGGAACATTTTATGCTGATACCGAATAATTTACTCTTTGTAAATAGGCCCATGGTTTTACTCAGATGCAGGGAAAATTGCAGAATGTGACAGTGGCTATAGAACCTGATGTTCTGTTTGAGCCACACCTTTTCTAACCTCTATGGCTGTAAAGATAAGCATGAAAATGTATGAACCATGTCTGGTAAAATCACAAAATTCTGGTATGTTCCTGAGGAAGCATTTCTGGAATCAAGCATTAGTTTCCTGTACGTCTCCTTCTCTTGAACAGCAGGAACAGAATAAATTACGCAGAAGAGCCTGTGACATAAAATAAAGTACCCAAATTAAGAGAAGCTGTGTACAATTGCTTAATGTAGTCATTTGCAAACATTCCAGGTCTCTGCCGAAGATATTGCTAGCACAAAATTGTGGCTTTTTTGCCTCGTTATTATTAAGTGTGGAATAGCCTTTGTTCAGCCCTTTACAACGTTGACAAGAAAACCTTTGCTGCTAGCTTGTAGAAAACCTTTGCATCTCTTCCTCTCTTGGTTCTTTGGAAGGCTTTCTTTCCCAAAGATGTATGTTCCGTCTAACTGGCCACCTTTCCATTTCAAACCCTTGTCTTAGCTACTCCAAAACGTCCTTCTTTAGGCCACCTGCTCTGATTTGGGTTGATCCAATTTTCCTTATGTGTTCATCTCATATTATATTTGCTGTCATTAGCATCTTTAGTAACAATTAGTTTCAGCAGCTGGAGAAAGAAAAGAGAAAAATCTAATCATTCATTGGGAAGGGACCCCCTTTTGTTGGCTTTCTTGCTGGTTTTGGGTCTGTGCTAATAGTTTGACTGAGATTTAAGCTTGGCATTCCTGACCCAACGGCAGCCAAAGTGGGAGAATAAGAACTCTGAGGGTTACCTGCCTTGGTGTCATCTCTGTGTTTATGCATTTTGTTTTATATTCCCACTGAGTTTAGGCCTATGAAGAAGCCCAGAAGCGCTTGAAGATGGTTGAAGAGGACAAGAAATTCATAGTAAGAACTTAAATTTTGTGGGGGGTTTTATCAGGTAAAATTTCTGGTTGATAATACATCTATAGTTGTAGCTCACCTAGCCATTTATCTCCCACTCCACCCCTTTGCCACCCCTGATCAACCCAATGCATTGATTTTATCCTGGTTCATTAAATGCTACATAGTGAATGAACCAGGGGATAAGGCGTATTCGATTATAGTATGTGACAGTTTTTTCAGAAAAATGCAGAAAAATTGTGCTCACAGCAGGGCTTTATTTGTATTATCTGTATCCAGAGGGCAGCTTATCTGGTGGGCTTGATAAACTGTTAATCCTACCAAAATATCACCACCTAGTTGGAGTTTGGTTTAAAAATTATTGATCAACAAAAGCAGAGATCAGCCTCGCAATCAGGATAGAAATCTGCAAAATCCTTGTTTGTTTGGGTTTTTTGGGCTCATCTGTATGGACCCCATATTTTCTTTTTCTGCCTGGCAGATTCCAGAGCTCCGGAAGAAGTCTCGCCGGGATTATTTGGCCAAACGGGAAAAGGACAAGATAGAAGACCTGGAGGCAGAGATAGCAGATGAGGAATACCTGTTCTCGGAGCAGGAGCTAACAGCCTTTGAGCAACAGGAGCTGGAATACAAGCGCAGAGTGCGGGACTTGGCAAAGCAGTACAAGCAAGCTGGAGAGCAGGAGAAGATGGAGAAGAGTAATCGGTACTATATGCCCGAGGAGAGTCGCAGCAAGGTAACAACTATGTGTGTGGCCACGCTCGGGGGACTCGTCCCCTTTTGGAAAGTGGCCTGTATAGTTAGTGTTCTTTTGCTGAAGAATCTTGGGTGGGGGCAAGGTTGGGAGTGACCTCGCCTTGGGACCCTGAGAAAACATTTTGGTCTGATCGTGGACAGTCGGTCCTTTGCGGGCATGTACACGTGTTTGTTTACATGCCTGGAGAGACAGAATATAAGCGCTCTGGTTAAAAATCTGGCTTTTATGTAAGAGAGGAGTGAAAGTGGCTAGGTAGAGCTTTCATGGAGTGGAAGATGATGGGGATTGTAGTTGAACACATCTGTGCAGTTTCATATCAGAGACAAAATGATCTTCAAGGTCCATGCCAGCCCCATGATTCTGTGTGGCTTAAAGGCCATACCGGAGGCATGTCACAAATGACCCCCCAACAGCCATGCATGAACACAGTACGTTTTGATCACGTGACAGCTAAGAATTTTCTAATATGGAACTGGACATGACCGTTCTTAGGACATTTCAGGGATAAATGTTAGTACATTGAAGTCCCAGAAAAATGTTCGCCGGTATATACACTCATTTGTAAATAAATAGCCTTTGTTCATTGGCTGTTTGTGATGTGATGTCGTTAGGAGAACCAATGTTCTGCCTGTTTATATTCTTCTTGCCCTCTTTAATGGCTGCAATGCTAGGAATGCTGTGCAGCTGACTGTAGCATCATCTTTCAGTCTTTTAACTCAGTGTGTAAAGAGGGGGACCACCCTAGCCCTGTTCCTCTATGTGATTGTTACCTATCCAGGACATTTTACACATGGAGGAGGGGTCAGATTCTGAAAGTGAGTGTCTCTGTTGCCTGCGGAGGCTCCCCATTTGAGTTGAGAGTTGAAGCCCCGATTTTCTATTGACACAAGAAAAACTCTGATTCAGAAAGTTGACATTTGCACATATGGGGTCATGGGAGAAAGACCACATTGAGGAAGATCCCCTTTCTTTCCTATGGGATAAACAAGCTGCTCCGGTCCCTATGTGAGGACATCTAATACTTCTTCGACATTATTTGTACATATGCTTAAAGTATAACCCATTAACTCCTTCAGGCTTACTTGTGTATAATCAGGCAGACTGGGCGATGAATGTATCTCTGCAGCACTGACAGCCACACAAGGCACTGAGCTGCAGGATATGCACATGATGCCTCCATTTGTTTTTGTCCTACAGAAGATCCCAGATCGCTATGAAGAACCCCAGACAGAGGATCACTTGGCCCCACGTGATGAGCAGCGGCGCTGGGAGGAAGACCACATTGGGGCAGCCTCCCTCCACTTCGGGGCTCGAGATGCCAGTAAGCGCCATCCTCACAAAGACTACGAATATGTGCTCGAAGAGGATGAGATGATCCAGTTTGTGAATGCCGTACAGATGCAGGGCACAACGCAGAACAAGGTCAGAAGCTGGAGGGCAAACTGGACGGTGGCATGTGGGGATTTGGGTTAGGGCTGAGGTAGTTCAGATCGGCCTCAGATTACCTGTGGAGTGGGATTTTTGATCAGGTGAGAAGTTTTTTTACAAGGCTCTGTGGATATCTCTCTCACTTTCCAAGAAGTGAGGGTAAAGGAGCAGCCAGGAAAGAACTGGCTGCTTGAAGTTGGAAAGGAGAGTCATGGAAATTAAAATAAACAAGAAAAAAACATTAAAAGCAAAGTGTGCTGCTTCTATACCACCCCATAGTGCTTAAGGCTCTCTCTGGGTGGTTTACAACTTAATTATGCAGGCTACACATTGTCACCCCACCCCACCCCTTTGCTCAATTTACCGGCCTCAGAAGGATGGAAGGTTGAGTCGGCCTCAAGCCAACTACCTGCACCTGGAATCAAACTTCAGTTGTGAGCAGAGTCTTCACGGCAGTGCTGCAGTTTATCCACTGCACCACAAGGCTCCTAAGTTGATTGAATTTTGATGGTTGATTCAGGGGTGTGGGCACTAGCCATGGGTTGTATCATTCAGAGCAGAGGCATGGGAGCAGCATGGAGATACAGAAGAACTTTAATTGCACTCTTGGCTGCAATTTCTGTTTTCTCTTCAAAGGCCCCTGTCTTGCTGCATATTTGACCTTGAGCTACATGTAAAGCATGCCAGTTTGCCCCATCAAACAGCATGTCATTTAGGGCACAGCTGAATAAAATGCAGCCTTTTAGGTGTTCATAAAATCAGCATGTCACGATACAGGAACATGGCTGGTCGGTCATAGTGTGTATCTCAGAGGTCGTCAACCTCCGGTCCACGGCCTGAGCCAGACCGGGCCGTGAAGACAGACCTCCCGCCCCCCCTGCACGCACTCCCCTCCCCACAGCTGCTTTGCGCATGTGTGCCAGCGCTGGCGTGAGCGCTCCCCCACCCCTTCATGCATGCGCCTGAGCGCCCGCGCAGGCGCTCCTGCGCATGCACAAAGGGGTGGGGGAGGCGTGCGTGCTCCCTCACCACTTCGCGCATGCGCCAGCACCGGGGGGGGGGGTGCCCCTGCCTTCCTCAGAGGCTCAGCCGGTCCGCGGTCCCATAAAGGTTGAGGACCGCTGGTGTATCTGATTAGCCCAGTGTTGTCTTTTGACTGACGGCAACTTCTCAAGGTCTCAGATTAACATATTTCCGAGCTTTTACCTAGAGATACCAACAAAGGGAACCTGGAGGCATCTAGAAAAGCCTGTTAGCCCTGGTGCCTTCCTTGTTCTGCTTGTGGAGCTGGCTGTTTTCAGGGGCAGGATCTCAGCACAGCACTCACCTTCTGCTGCTCTGTACCTCTTGATTTGCTAATGGTCTCCACCGTTGCTGTGTCTCTCTTGGATCCAGGAGGAGAAATCACAGCTGTCGGAGGCGGAGCGCAAGAAGCTGTCCATCCAGGAGGTCCGCCACAGCCTGCCTATCTACCCCTACCGTGCAGACCTGTTGGCTGCCATTGCAGAACATCAGACGCTCATCATCGAAGGGGAGACTGGCTCCGGCAAGACCACTCAGATCCCACAGTACTTGTTTGAAGAGGTAACTTGGCAGATATCAGAAAAACGAGAGATCGTAGACATTGAGAAAAATTGCTCTGAGATTTGCTGCCGCACTCGTTGTTGCCCCGGAAACACCCATGTGTTGCAGGAATGCCTTTTCCTCTTTCACTGTTGCTGTCTAGGTGCAGCTGCAGCATTTTCTGCTTCCGTTCTTGTTTCTCCCAAAGGCCTCCAGGTTGCTGAAAGTCCATGGAGGCTTCCCAGTTGGCCCTCTGAGTCTCCACCTCTGCTACTGCCTGGATGGCCTTCCTCGGCCGGTCACAGGGCCGCAGCACATAGTATATAATTTCATTTTTTTTAAAAATCAACCACAGTATGCATGCCATCTGTAGGAACAAGCTGAAAAGCTCTTCCGTTTTTAAAAGCATCTCTCAAAACAGACTGTTGGATTGTAGGTGTGTTGGGGATATTAATGAGTTTGTGAAATTATTATGCTGAAAGACTGGGGTTTTGAATAGCTGTTGCAGATGTTTCCAAGTGATGAGCCACACTATAATTGGGTCTGAATTTGTGTAACAGAACAGGTCCTTGTTTTTGTGTGTCATTCAAAGGTTAAGGTATACTCATCTGTTTGTTTGTTTGTTTAATAAATATTTTTATATTCCACGATTCTCCTGAAGGATCTAAGGTGGCTTACAGTACTTAAAAGAAACAAAGTTAAAAGCCAAGTAATAAATTATTGCAATATTAAGAAAGCAATATCCTATTAAAACTCATCATAAGAACAATCTACATTTTAGCAGGAGAATGTGAATGGATAGGCTTCTAGAAATCTTACTTGCAGAGCAAAGATTTTCATGACATCATGAAGTGTTACAGTTTCTCTCTCAAATGTAAGTCCCACTGATTTTATTTCAGTGGACTTTACTCTCAATTAAGACTGCTTAGGACTGCAGTGACATCCATTTTAACAGAGAATAACAGATTTTTTTGGCATGTCCTGTACGCGAAGATTCTCTCACTTCAGAGCAATGCTAGGGAGCTCACGCTTTCCCCTAAGGACCACCGCTTCATGAACTAGTGTTCCTGGTTGTCCCCAGAAAGCCTCAGCACATGCTCATGAAAATCTACGTTTGTATGGTAAACAGAATTCACATTACACTAAACTGTTTGCAGTTCTCCTTGCCGTGTTCCTGTTTAAAAGGGTTGAGGGGTTTTTTATGCGCAAGAAGAGGTGAAAACAGCGGGGGGGGGGGGCCTAAGAAAAGCATGAATATTAATAAAGCCAAGAATTTCAACTCAAGGAGGTAAATGGGCCGTGAAGCACCCTGGATTGAGCTGTCAAGTTCTGTACCCTTTTAACAATGAGAAGTACAACCAGTTGCTGAGCAATTCCTTGTTATAGTTTATTCTTTCTAACCATGAAAACTAGAAGCTTCCACTTAAAGAAGTAATTGAGAGGCAAATGTTCAGAATTCTGATTCCTGTTTACAGTTGCCTAAGATACTGTACCATAAAGCTGGTACAGTATCTTAGCTGGACCATAAAGAAGGCTGACCGCTGAAGAATTGATGCTTTTGAATTGTGGTGCTGGAGGAGACTCTTGAGAGTCCCCTGGACTGCAAGGAGAACAAACCTATCCATTCTGAAGGAAATCAACCCTGAGTGCTCACTGGAAGGACAGATCCTGAAGCTGAGGCTCCAATACTTTGGCCATCTCACGAGAAGAGAAGACTCCCTGGAAAAGACCCTGATGTTGGGAAAGTGTGAAGGCAAGAGGAGAAGGGGACGACAGAGGATGAGATGGTTGGACAGTGTCATCGAAGCTACCAACATGAATTTGACCCAACTGCGGGAAGCAGTGGAAGACAGGAGGGCCTGGTGTGCTCTGGTCCATGGGGTCACGAAGAGCCGGAAACGACTAAACAACAAGATACTCTAATTCCCCCGCCCCAGTTCCAGGTGTGAACTCCAGCATCTTACAGCCAATTGCTTCAGCTCAATAAAGGCTTTTTCCATTCTTTTTGTTCCTAAATAGAGCCATCTGTGTCTGCTTTCTTGAGCAGGATATCGGTGGCAGCCTGTGAGTACCTAGTCCTAGGGCTTGAGTCACATGGATTTTCTGTCTTCTTCTCAACAGGGCTATACAGAGAAGGGAATGAAGATTGGCTGCACCCAGCCTCGGCGAGTGGCGGCTATGAGTGTTGCTGCCCGTGTTTCCCAGGAAATGGATGTCAAGCTTGGAAATGAAGTATGTGTTGGGGAAGGTGTGGCTGTGGGATCCGTGCCAAGGGACTGAGAACAAAAGTAGCAACCCAGTGAGGAAACAGACAGATTTTTGGCCTGGGGTCTGTTTGCCATATGTGCCTTGTTACCCTACCGTCATCCTTGTGTGGGTGGCATATCAGTTTCATGCACGGTTGTATTCCTTGTCGATTTTTCAATTATTTTCCTTCATTGGATGTCTTCGTTTATTGTTTCTTTTGATGTAAATCAGGGAGAGCAGTACCCAGCACTGATTCCGGTGGTGTACAAGTTTTTGAACTACGTAAATAAATAGATGTCCTTCTTTGCTTACCATGGAGATTTGTCTCCAGCTTCCTATGATTCGTAGATGGAGCTGGTGGTTGCTGGCCGTGCCTTCCTCTTATTTTTGTCCCTTTGTGGAGCACCTTGGGGTGCAGCTAAAGGGGCTTTCCAGCCAAACGCTGCTTTGCATGTGTTGGAAAAGGCTTCGTGCACAGAGGTGTGTAAAATTCCCATTTTCATGCAGGTTGGCTATAGCATCCGTTTTGAGGACTGCACCTCAGAACGGACGGTGCTGAAGTACATGACCGATGGGATGCTGCTGAGAGAATTCCTCACGGAGCCTGACCTGAGCAGCTACAGGTGAGCGGGAATAATGGAGGTCTCCAGTAGCGGGCTGTCCAGAGCTCAGCTGGGAATGTTGGGTGGCAGCTCAAGAGGGGACTCTTTTCTGAAGAAGGATGGAGCTACTCTGGATGACATGCTTGAGAGGAAGGAACGTGCACATGTATCGTTGTAGGCATATGCATACAGTCGTACCTCAGTTTGCGAAAGGGATCCATTCTACGCGACGTTATGTAGCACGGAAATTTCGCAAACCGAAACGCCAATTGCGCTACAAAAGGGGCGGCGCTATAGGCGCAATGCGCCCTGGGAAAACCCTTTCATAGTGCGGGAAAAAGAAAACAACGTAAACTGGGGCTTTATTTCTTATGGATTTCGGTTTGTAAACCGAAAATTACGTAATCTGAGGCGTTCACAAACCGAGGTACTACTGTATATACATATTGCCCAAAGGGGGGGAAGGGGGAGAATTATATACGATGTGTCCCATAAACATGGAATGTAACTTCTGAAATTAATAGTATCAGGCTTACATGTAAACAGAAACACAAGAGCTGTTTTCTAGCCATCAGGGTTTTAGAATGAAACACAGAGGCAGTTTCTAGTAGGAACTAACAGAATAACTGAGCAGGCATTATCAGGGGCTGCTGTTTGGGAAGCCGTAGCTTAGTGCACTGCACCTTCCACCCAGCATCAGGTTTTCTCTGCTGCTCTCCTGTAGGTTCTGCCTTCTTATACAGATAGTGCTGTCAAATGAAATTGTTCCAAATTCCATGAAACAAAACAGTACCCTTAGCTTTACCGCCAGAGTAAATCCTGTATTCTGTAATTACCGTGTTTCCCCAAAAATAAGACAGGGTCTTATATTAATTTTTCCTCCAAAAAATGCATTAGGGCTTATTTTCAGGGGATGTTTTATTTTTCATGTACAACAATCTAGATTTATTCAAATACAGTCATGTCATCTTCTTCTGGTTGCTGCACAATGGTGGAGGGCGGGGTTTCACTTAACTAGGGCTTATTTTTGGAGTAGGGCTTATATTACGAGCATCCTGAAAAATCATACTAGGGCTTATTTTCAGGTTAGGTCTTATTTTCGGGGAAACGGTAGCGCTGAAGGAGTATCAACTCACTGATATTCTTTTTATGTTAAAGCTCCTTAGAATGGGCAGAGAAGCCTGTTTTCATGTTGTTCTCAAATAGCTGGCCAAGGCCGGATAAGCTGTCTTGTTAAGTCATAACATGCTAAGTTGTTGCATAGATTTAAGTTTAGTAAAAGTTTTGGCAAACTAAGGAAGACTTTGGAAAGAATAATTTAAAGCTGTGGTTCCCAACGATGGGTAACCCAGGTGTTCTTGAACTCTCAGAAACCTTCACTACTAGCTGTGCTGGCCAAAGTTTCTGGGAGTTGCAGTCCAGGAACATCTGAGTTACCCAAGGTGGGGAATCACTGCTTTAAAGAAAATTCCCTCCAGTTCCAGGAGCTGATTATGCTGTAACATGGCGCCAGCAGCTTGCCAGGAATTTGGAAGACCTAAATGCAAGGCCCATCCCTGTTCTAGACATACTGTTTGGCAAACCATGGTCTTTCTGACTCAATAAAATGGATTCAGCGCTGGCCTGACCTAGGACAGATTTATCAGAACTGCTACAGAAAATATAGCTAGCAGTTAAATACTACAGCTCCCATATTTCTTCTTCATAGTGTCATAATCATAGATGAGGCACATGAACGAACTCTGCACACAGACATCTTGTTTGGGCTGATCAAGGACATTGCTCGCTTCCGGCCTGAGCTGAAGGTGCTGATTGCCAGTGCGACGCTGGACACAGAGCGCTTCTCCACCTTCTTTGATGACGCGCCGATCTTCCGCATTCCAGGGCGCCGTTTCCCAGTTGACATCTTTTACACCAAGGTCAGCAGCACAGCTTTGAAGTAACTACTCAGAAGTAATTTTGTTACAACTAGTTACCTTTGGGGTGACTAAGTGACAGGTAGTTACGTGTCATTTTTAGGTGTGATGACGTTTAGGAGTCATTTTTAAGAGTGTTTCCCAGTTACTTTCAAAGAGGTATGGGAGCTTTGGATTTCTTGAACTTTAGCCCCTAGAATTTGCTAGGAATTCCCTCAGTCAGAATTCTGAGGGCTTTGGATAAGAAATCAAAGTCTTCTCAAGGAGGGGTTCCTGTGAAGAAGTCAGAGGGAAAGAGTGGTGGCTAAACTCAGTGTGAACTGCAAAGGAGCTGAGGATTGGTATCCCCTCCGCCCGTTACATTCTGCTAAGGGTCCCTCTCGAAAAAACTACCTTCAGTAGAGCAGGCAGCTTGCCCTTCCTTCCTTCCTTCCTTCCTTCCTTCCTTCCTTCCTTCCTTCCTTCCTTCCTTCCTTCCTTCCTTCCTTCCTTCCTTCCTTCCTTTTTCTTTTTCTTTTTCTTTTTCTTTTTCTTTTTCTTTTTCTTTCTTTCTTACAGATATATGGGCAATGTTGCCCTGAAGTAACTTTTTCCTGTAATTATTTTTAAAAATTTAAAACACTGTAATGTTTTGTGGAATCTTCGCCTGGAAAATCTGTGTGATGATATTTCAAATTTAAAAGCTGTTTCATGACTGCTGTTTCTGATTATTGTCAGCATCACAACAATAACAATAAGTTATATCTGTAACAAAATGTCTTGGTTTGCTTGTTGAATGTTTAGTTGGAGAGACGGGTTCATTCCTTTCCCCTTTCCAACCTCATCCCCCATTCTGCGCCACCCAAACAGACCGTTTTGTACTCATTCATCACTAGGCTGTTTGGGGGGCCTTTTCCATGCCACAAGGTTCCCCCTTGCACTAGACTATGAGCATTTCTTCAAACATTGAGGTTCTGGGTTTGCTGATACCCCCTCCCCTCTTGTGCTTGAGCTGTTAGGCCATCACTGTGTATCACCATTAGAGAGGGGCGCTTCGTATTTGTATCCCTGGGGATACAAATACGAAGCGGGTCTGTTCCCTCCCCCCAGAACCAGCACAGCTCCCTCACTGAGCTCTACACAGTGCGCACACCCGTCGGTGGCGACATTGTGCCAGTCGCAGAAGTAGCCCGACTGGCTTTGCCCGGATGACTATGAGAACCACTGAAGTGTGTTTCATCCACAAGCGAGATGTTTTGATTACCAGATCCCTGTATTTTGTTGTTGTTGTTAATTGGACTTCTGTCCCACCCATCTAGTGATGGACCAGTAATTTGGGTGGCTTATAAAGGAACATACTATATAAAGAACAAATAAAACAGCACTGAACACAAATAATGCATAAAACTAAAAGTAACAACAAAACAAAACAAACATAGCATAAACTACTATATAGCAAATCCCCCAAGGATGGCAAATCAGGTCAACTGAATTTTACACAGAATGAGTCAAGATGTCTCTCATGTGAGAAGGATGAACCTGAACGCCTGATTAAATATCAAGGTCTGTTATAGCAGGTACTCTGCTTTGGTGGAGTGGAAAGAATAGGAAGCCATCTTCACATCTTAGTAAACAGTGGGCAGAGGCAGAACACTTGGGGATGCTAGTTCTCCCAAAAAAAGACCTGACTTAGGATAAAAGGGAACCGTTGACTGTGGAGGAAACACTAGATATGTTGTTCAGAGTGGGCAAGCTGAATGAATATCCTGGGCAAATGATCACAGAAGTCATCAGGAGGCAGAGATGAGTTTTGGTTTTGCCTGAATAAGCCTATAGGAGGTGATGTGATTATTCTTCCTCTGACCCTTATCCCCTAGGCTCCAGAGGCTGATTACCTGGAGGCCTGCGTAGTATCTGTGTTGCAGATCCACGTCACTCAGCCCCAAGGAGACATCCTTGTATTCCTCACTGGCCAGGTGAGACTTTGTGTGTACTCTCCTGCCCTCCTTTAAGCTTTATTTGGGGTGCAGGCAGCAGCGCCTAACTCCCACTCTTACCGGCAGGAAGAAATCGAAGCATGTTGCGAGATGCTGCAGGACCGCTGCCGTCGGCTGGGCTCCAAAATTGCTGAGCTCCTCATCCTGCCCATCTATGCAAACCTGCCCTCTGACATGCAGGCCAAGATCTTTGAGCCAACACCTCCAGGGGCCAGGAAGGTAGGCTCTCGTTGTCTGTAGCACAGAAAGAAAGGGGAACGACCCTTCAGCTGCTTCTGGTACAAGTGTATTGTTCGTTGGGAACCCAGTTCTGGAGGATCAGCACTGGGGAATATTTTTTGGCCTGGGGCCACATTCCAATAGTGGGTTGTGGACCAGGGCACAAGGCTGGGCCAAAGCACAGTGACTGGAGCCAGAATACAGTTTTTAACCGATTTGGATACGCTCCCCAAAAGAATACAAAGGACAGCTCTGTTCTGTGCGAATCTGCTCAGCAGTAGGATACAATGCAGCCCCTTTAAGGCATGCTAAATATAGTGCAGCTCCATGCACCAGCTTTCCAGACTGTAATCCTCCATGTAGGAAAGAGTGCTTGGAGCATTTAGAGGAGTTGTAGTATGGGAATAAAGAGTGGGTTTTTGGAAATCGGTGCTGTGTTTTGGGATATATGGATGTAAATATCAGCAGTCAGTATTGCTTGAAAGGGTATTGTGTGAAGATGTGCTTTAGGTTCTAAGGAGAATGGTTGGCAAAGTGTGAACCCATCTGGCTCGATGAAGTGGTCTTGTGTGGAGTCAGGCCATTTGTCCATCTCAGAGTTTGGAAAAGTTACTTCTTTGGACTACCTTTAGATGACCTGGAGACAGGGATAAGCAGTGAGGTGGCCAAGTTTGCAGATGACACAAAACTTTTCCAGGTGGTGAAGACCAGAAGGGATTGTGAAGAGGTCCAGAAGGATCTCTCCAAACTGGGAGAATGGGCAGCAAAATGGCAAATATGTTTCAATATAAAAAAATGTAAATTAATGCCCATTGGGGCAAAAAATCAAAACTTTATGTATCAACTAATGGGTTCTGAGCTGTCCGTGATGGATCAGGAAAGAGATCTCGCTGTGCTGGTGGACAGCTTGATAAAAGTGTCAACCCAGTATTCAGCGGCAGTGAAGAAGGCCAATTCCATGCTAGATATCATTAAAAAGGGGATTGAAAATAAAACAGCCAACATTATAATGCCATTGTACAAAGCGATGGTAAGGCCACACCTGGAGTATTGCATACAGTTCTGATTGCTGCACCTCAGAAAAGGCATCATGGAACTGGAAAAGGTGCCGAAGAGAGGGACTAAAATGGTGACTGGGCTGGGGCACCTCCCTTACGATGAAAGGCTACAGCGTTTGGGGCTGTTTAGTCTAGAGAAAAGGCGGCTGAGGGGGGACATGATTGAGACGTCTAGAATTATGCAGGGGATGGATGAAGTGGATAGAGGGAAGCTCTATTCCCTTTCATGCAATCCCAGAACCAGGGGACATCCACCCAAATTGAGTGTTGGGAGAGTGAGAACAGACCCAAAGAAAATATTTCTTGACCCAGCGAGTTGTTAGTCTGTGGAACCCCTTGCCACAGGATGTGGTGATGGCATCTGGCCTAGATGCCTTTTAAAGGGAATTGGACAGATTTCTGGCAGAAAAGTCCATCGCGGGTTACAAGCCATGACGGGGATGTATAATCTCCAGGCTTAGAAGGAAGGGACCTCCAAATGCCAGATGCAGGGGAGGGTTATCAGGAGACAGGTCTCTAGTGGTCTCGTGTGCTCCCAGAGGCATCTGGTGGGGCCCCTGTGAGATACAGGGAGCTGGACTAGATGGGCCTTTGGCCTGATCCAGCAGGGCTCTTCTTATGTTCTTATGTACAACTTCCAGAGTCCTCCATGGTGCACAGCCACTGCGAGGTGTACTCAAAAACAGTAATTTTTCCAAGCTGTGATCCATCTTGCAGAGAGCAGCCGCCTCCGAACAGTAAGATTGCAGGCTAAGGTCTTTCCCATCCTCAGATCCCTTCCATCCACAGAGATTAGGTGTGAAACTGGAGCCATCTCCGTCAAAGCGCCAACTCTGTGCCTGGGCTCTGGGCTCTTCCTCTCATAGAGTGGCTTTGGCCACAGAGGAAGACAGACACATACGCGATCACGGATGTATCTCTCTTTCCATCTGCAGGTAGTTGTGGCCACAAACATTGCAGAGACATCTCTGACCATCGACGGCATCATCTACGTGATTGACCCTGGGTTTTGCAAGCAGAAGAGCTACAACGCTCGCACAGGCATGGAGTCCCTCATTGTCACTCCTTGTTCACGGGTATTCGGCTTCAGTACTTTGCTAACACATTTCCCTGCCCTGCAACCGGTTTGGTCGACCTCAGTGTTCAGATGCTGAGCTGAGTCTTCTTCAAGTATATGCTTGTATTTCTCCTTTTATTGGATTATTTTCTTATTTGTGTTGGTTGTGTATAATTAACAGGGAACAACATATTGGACTTAGAATGACGTCTAGTCTGCTAAGCATAAAATGTGGAGGGCAATGTGGCTGCATAAATTAGGGACTTGAACTCTTTAAAGCCGCCAGGTTGTAATCTGGTTTTTGTAGCTCAATGTCTCCAAGGTGCTTCTTCTGAAAAAATGGAGTTTGAACCATAAAAGCTTACACTAAAATAAAGCTGTTCGTCTTTCAAGGACCAAATTGTTTTGCCTTTCTCCCTCCCTCTCTTTTTCTTTTCCAATTTTAATTTTGCCAGACTTCTAAGATGGACCAATATGTCTATTTCTTTGGAAACAGAGTACAGTGTAGATCAAACACTAGTGAGGCAAGGAAAAAAAGTGCTGTTGATAACTCCTCTGATAAGCATGTTAGAAACATTTCATTTCATTTCTTTTTTATTGTTGTTTGTACCCTACCTTTTCCCTAAGAAGACCCAAGGCAACTTATAATAGTAAAACAGACAGTACTGAAAGCTAAATATATATATATTTATATAACTTATGTAATGTATCTATATATATATTTATATATATCATTATATATATTTATATAATGTATCTATTTAATTTTTCATTTGCTTCTTCAATAGTTTTAAACCATTTTATGTATTAGTCTTTATATGATACAATTTTTTAATATTGTACTGTACTGTATATATATATATATATATATATATATATATATATATATATATATATATATATATACACATACACACACACACACACACAGTACAATATTAAAAAATTGTATCATATAAAGACTAATACATAAAAATGGTTTAAAACTATTGAAGAAGCAAATGAAAAATTAAATAGATACAGCTTCAGTTTTAAAAGACCCTTGATAGGCAGCCCGTTACTGGGGGTGGGAGTCTGCCTGCAGAGAAAAGTCTTGGTCTGCTTGCAGAAGGACAGCAAAGGAAGGGGGGGCAGCCTGGCCTCCTGTGGGAGGGAGTTCCACAGCTTGGGAGCAGCAACAGAGAAGTCCCTCTTTCATGTCCTCACCGTAGGTACCTCTGAGGGTGGCAGGATGGAGAGAAAGGCCTCCCCTAATGTGGTGTAGTGTGATCGAGTAATGAACTAGAACTCAGGAGACTTGGGTTCAGTTCCCCCCCACTCAGCCTTGGACACTCCCTGGGGGAGTGGAACTGGTAAAACCACTCCTTAAATCCCTCACTTACCTGGAAAGCCCTAAGTAAGTTTTGATTCGACAGCACATAACGACAAAAACGGATTTTAAAATCCAGACAGGCTCATAGAGAAGGATGTAGTCTTTTAGATACATTTGAGTTTATGTGCACTGAAACACTAGAGAAAATTTGGATTGCCCAAGTGCTACACTTTGGATATGTGACTTTCCCCCCTTAAATACGTGTTTTGATTCCTCATGGATTTGGGGTTCTGTATAAAGACTTCCAGGTGTTTGTGGAGGTGATGTTTTTATAGTACGTTTTTGTATATTGTCTCCACAGTTTATGAGCCTTCAGTGTGCCTTGCTCAGGTTTTCAAGCCTGGTTTCTCCACTATTGCGAAAACTCATGTGTCACAAAGCCAAACCAGGCTTCCTGTCCATGGCATGCTAAAGAACAGTGTGGAATGTTGAGCTCTCTTGTTTCACTGACATGTTTGCTAGTGCTTCTCCTAATGCCTACACCCTCCCTAGAATCTCCAAATGTCACGTGCATTTTGTAATACCATTCTCTCCTCCCTTCCCCCCCAACCCTTCAGGCATCTGCCAACCAGCGAGCAGGACGGGCTGGCCGTGTGGCCGCAGGGAAGTGCTTCCGCCTCTACACCGCCTGGGCCTACAAGAATGAGATGGAAGAGACCACCGTGCCAGAGATTCAGAGGACCAATTTGGGCAACGTCGTGCTGCTTCTCAAAAGCTTAGGTGGGTGGCAGGGCAATCTAAGATGGGAAAGATGCACACCGTTCCCATACCTCATTCTAGAACACCTTATAAAGTCTTCCCTCAATAAGAACAGGAACACTTGCATATGGGGAGAATGCATTCTTTGCTGGTGGAAATCCTTAGGTCTTGAGATCTTACAGGGAAGCTGACTGGGAAAGGTGCTTCCTAACCTGCTGCTCTTCTGTTTCTCCTTCAGGCATCAATGATCTCATCCACTTTGACTTCATGGACCCCCCTCCCCATGAAACTCTCGTGCTGGCCCTGGAGCAGCTCTACGCCCTGGGGGCCCTCAACCATCTTGGCGAGCTCACCAAGGTATGGCTTCTTTAGGTTCCAAGCCATGTCTCCAGGCAAAGACACCTACCTGGGAGCTGGGCGTGATTCCCCAACCAGCCTTTCTCCTTCAGCGAGAATGGTGCTGGAAACAAAAAAAGGAAGGTCATCTTCAGGTCTACCAAGCACTGCCAGTTCCTCCCAGTTCAAGGCTGCATGGATGCCCAATGGCTTCCATAGTGGTCGTGATAGATCTTCTGGTCTTCCTGTTCCTTCAGAACAGATCAGTGGGGGGAATTCTTATTCCTTTGTATATAAGTGTTGGTCTTCAAGGGGGAAGATCCAGCACTTCACTTCACAGCTAAGCTACAAAGCTTGCCGGGTGGCCCACAAGTTACCCTTAGGGCAGTGGTTCCCAAACATTTTGGCCACATGGTTCCCTTGATTTACTGACCACTGGCTGTGGCTCCCCTTGCTCGGAGGGGCCATCAGGGGTCTCACTGCCACCAGGGGCAGGATCTTGACACACATACACCCAGCCATCCCATCTCCTCCTCCAAATATCCCAAAGGGCTTGCCTCCTTCCAGGTCCTGATGCAGGAAACCCAGGAAGCCACCTGGCAATCACTTCCACTGGAGACCATAAAGATGGGGAAAGGAGAGGCAGGCACACGGAGGCTTCCACTTCCGGTTCCTGTTGAGGCGATCCTATGAAGGCGATAGAGGAGCTGTTCCTATAAACAGCCTTCATCGCTCTATGTTCCATCCCTTTTCCCGCGGTGCTCCTGGCTGGGTTTCATGGTGCCCTATGGAGTTGCCGTGCATAGTTTGGGAACCCCCAGCATTAGGATAAAAATGGGGGGGGGGCACTTATGCTGCCCTTAGTGATTTTGAAAAGATGAAGTGTGAGATGCAAATATAATAAACAATGATGGATACTTTGAATGGGTTCATTCACCATGGACCTTTCTATCTTGTGCTCAGCAACAGTCAAAAACTGGCATCTTGAGACAGGAGGTGAAACACATGAATAGGTACCATGTATTAAATTGTGTCAGATATTCCTCAGGAAGATTTAGATATTCCTTTGTTTATCACCAATAACTTGTTATTTATTGTAAAATAAAACTATATAATATGAGTGACACAAATACAAATACATTAAAATAATTATTGAATATGCCTACAATGTTAACACAATTAAATTGAAAGGTTCTGCTTTCATCGTGAACATTGAAATGGCGTTCACTGGGACAGTTTGTCATTCTTAAACAGCACAAGGGAACAGTTATCTCCCGGTGAGGACAGAAGTGTCAGGATGTAATGGTGCCCCCACAAGAAGGATCTATAATACTTAGAACTGCAGAGCTGGAAGGGACCCTCTGGATCATTGAATCCAGCCTCTGTCAGTGAGGCACAGAGGAGAATTGAACTCAAAACCTCTGGCTCCACAGCCAAATAATCACTGAGCTATCCAGTAGTGACACATTATAACGGTGAAGTCACCTTTGGTAACCTTTGTTTGATCAAATCTGGCCTTCCTGTGCTCTGCATTTAGCTGGGCCGGAAGATGGCAGAACTCCCTGTGGATCCCATGCTGTCCAAGATGATCTTGGCTTCAGAACAGTGAGTCCTTCTTTGTTTTCCTTGGTCTTTTTTACCAAATTAATTATGTGCTTAGCCTCAGACACAGCCTTTGAGTAATCATGAGTGAAGCTTGTGACCTCCATTCCTCTTCTAGATCCTAATGTAGTCTTTTATTTCCTACTGCAGTCTTTCTAAGAAGTTTGGAAACTGAAAAACCTGAGGGCAATTATGCAAGTCATATAGATTTTATCAGATCTTTTTAAAATGTACACAGTATATGCTGTATTAAAATACAAATTGCATTCTATTCATTATATTATTAGAATTCAATTAAACATTCTAGGGTTTTTTTTGTTGCGAGAGCTGAGATTTATACCTTTCACAGAACATGCAGCCCTTGTAAATAATACCTTTTCTTAACTGGTGAATAAAACATATTGAGTAAAAAACTTGAAATGGTGGTCCGAATCCTGTTAATCTGGGTCTGCTGGTCTGAGTCTATTTTTGCATAGCATAATTGCATAGCATGTAACAGGAAATACAAAGGCTGACTTCTTAACTAGTAGCAATTTCACTGTTGAAATTTCCACCATTGGACTTAATTATTCAGGTGGATTCCAGTCATTAAAAAGGTAAATTGGAGTGGGTGGGTGCGTTAACTAAAATGTATATATATTGTGATGGTGTCTTCTAAACCAGGGGTCCCCAACCCCCGGTGTGCGGACCGGTCCCGGTTTGTGGCCTTGCCAGGGCCAGGCCATGGAGACAAATCGCCCCGCCCCGCATGCGCAGATGCATGCACGCCCCTCCCACACACGGCCCCTCCCACGGCCCATCCCACACATGCACAGACGACGACACCCCGCCCGCATGCTAAACTGGTCTGTGGAGGCAAAGAGATTGGGGACCACTGTTCTAAACCATAGATAAAATTACCATAATACCATATAACCTGTTTAGTTACGAATTAACTTTTTGTTTTTTTGTTTTTTTAGTTTGATTTAGGAAATCGATAACATACTAGTGGAAAACCTTGTTTAAATTGTCTCTTAACCCTTCAGCTTTCTAGAGACTAGCTGACCCCGTGTTCTTTTCCTTCTTTCTGTTTCTTCATTTCTCTGCTCTCCTGAGCTTGCCTTCCTGGGTTGCTTTCTAGTGTTAGTCCGTTGCCCTGGACTTAACTCTGTTCGCTTCTTCTGTTGACATTCTGCAGGTACAAGTGCTCAGAGCAGATCCTCACAATTGCTGCTATGCTTTCAGTCAACAATGCGATTTTTTACCGGCCCAAAGACAAAGTGGTCCATGCCGATAATGCTCGCATGAACTTCTTCCTTCCTGGTGGAGACCACCTGGTTCTTCTCAATGTTTATAATCAGGTACGGGAGGAACAGCTAGGTTGAGGGTAAGCAAAGTGTGGCCCTCCAGATGTTGCTAGACTGCAACTCCACTACTCCATTGCAACACCATTTATTACTGATGACTGGAGCTGCTGACTGGGGCTGCTGGGTGTTGTAGTCCCAACAGCCTCTGGAGGACTACACGTTGCCCATCCCTTCTCTAGATCTTGGAGGCTGGAGATGGGATCAGGGTGAAGAGGTACAGGGGTCCATCTGCCATCAGTTTCAGCTAAATCTCAGGCTGGGTTGAGAAAAGAATTTCACTTTCTAGATTTGAATGGGCTGCCATGTTTGTGGTGCATTCTGTACTAAGCTGCTTAAGAGCATGGTGACTTTTGCATTAGTAGAAGACTCTCAGGGCAGGATAGATGAGTGCATGGGTTCAGGCACCTGAGGAGTGAATTTAATCTTTGAGGCAGGATTCTCAGAATAGATGGCCTCTTGAGATCCTAATCAACCTCCATGTGTGTCTGGCACACGAGATGTGTGTACAAAACCCTATCAGAAAGCTTTTATACAGGATTCTTTTGGAATTATAGAGCCTTTCTAGACTTCTGGGAAAGGCTCACTGGCTCTTTGAAAGACAACAAGCCCTGCGAGGAAAGACTGAAAGAACTGGGCATATTTAGGTTTGGGGAAAAAAGACTGAGGGGGAGATATGATAGCACTTTTCAAATACTTGAAAGGTAGTCATACAGAGGAAGGGCAGGATCTGTTCACAGTCATCCCAGAAGTTACAGGAAGCCAGATTTGATTTAGGATAAATACAATAAAAAATTTCTTAACTGTTAGAGCAGTACAACAGTGGAACCAATTATATTGGGAGGTGGTGAGCACTGCAACACTGGAGCCCTTCAAGGGAAAATTGGACAACCATCTGTCAGATCGACTTTGATTTGGATTCTTGCATTGAGCAGGGGGTTGCTTTGATGGCCTTATAGGCCCATTCCAGCTCAATTATTCTATGATTCTAAGATGGTTGATATAAATACAGTGGTGCCTCGCTAGACGATGTTAATCCGTTCCACGAGGATCGCTGTCTAGCGAAAACATCGTCTAGCGAAGCACGTTTTCCCATTGGAATGCATTGAAATCGCTTCAATGCGTTCCAAGGGAAAACGCAGTCGTCTTGCGAAATTTCCCATAGGGAAACATCGTCTAGCGAGTGCGGGTCCCCATAGGAATGCACTGACAGCTGCACTGACAGCCTTTCACCACTAGTCGGCGCACTCCTATGGGGAAACCTCATTGTCTAGCGAAAATCGCCATAGAGAGACATCGTTTTGCGAAGCGCAGTAGCGCTCGCAAAAAGGCATCGTCTAGCGATTTCCTCGTCCTGCGAGGCAATCGTCTAGCGAGGCACCACTGTATTCCCTTCCGAGTAGGGCTGTAAATGTTCCCTAATTCAAGGATCTGTTTTTCATCCATTAGAGAGGTCTGCTTGTTCGTTATTACTACTAGTAATAGTACTAGAAAAGGTGTTCCAGTCTAGTGGTCTAGATTTTTCCATGCCCTCTTGCTTGAGATGGCAGCAGGTGATGGGGATGTTGCCAAGTGGTGATGTGGGAGTTTACTTTGAGGGTAAACTCCAGCATTTTGTCTTGACTTGAGGGTAATATTGGTATGGACAAGTAGATGGCACTCATGGTTGTGGCTGTGGTCGGGGGGGGGGGGGGTGGATCATGGGGGGCGGGGGGAAACTGGGGCTCGGTCTAAGCTTGTGCTGTTCTCCTCTCTCAGTGGGTGGAGAGCGGCTACTCTATGCAGTGGTGCTATGAGAACTTCATCCAGTTCCGTTCCATGAGACGAGCCCGGGATGTGCGAGAACAGCTGGAAGGGTTGATGGAGCGCATTGAAGTGGACATCACATCCAGTGAGGGGGACTATGTCCCTGTCCGCAAGGTACCACTGTCCCCTTCTTTTGTGGCTCTCTCTGAGTTCAGCTGTCAATCTGGTGGGAAGGTTTCTAGAGCCAAACCCGTGGAAGTTAGACAGAGTATGAAATCCATCACCCAGAGAATCTGTCTTTTGTAGGAGGGGGTGGGGGGAACCAGAATTTTGCCTTGGAGGCTGCAGGTTGTTGTGAACATTTATCTTTTTATTCCATCCTGCCTTTCGGCCATCAGAAGGGCCCCTAAGGCAGTTCCTGGATTAAACGCATGCAAAAAATACAAGGAAAATATAAGAAAACAGAGTATGGTGATTTAGTTCCAGCCCTGCGTAAATGTAGGCTGGGGCGGAGGGGCTGCACGCAGGGGTGTTTTTGTACACCTTCTCCACCCCCACCCCCCCGGGTCCTTTACTTGTTCACTCCCCCACCCCAAGGTTGCTACCAGAAAGCTCTTTCCTTCTCTCTACATGCATGGCGAGGGGAGGGATTTTGCAATGTTTTGAGGAATTCCCAGCCCCTGTGATTTTTTGCCAAATTATACTTATAACCATCAGAGGGTGCAAGCGGCTTTTTTTTCCACTTAAAAGCTCACCACTTTTTTTATAAATATATTTTCCATTTAATATAAATTGATTGTAGTGACCTTTACAATACATAACCAATACATGCTTTAAAAATGTTTTTAATTTTTTAAATTGATTTCATTAATGAATGCATACCATGTCTTTTTCCTAGCAGAGGAACCCAGTAGTCGTAACAGCAGTGAAAGTAATCATGATGCACAAATTAGCCCACTTTCTTGAGAGTGTGGCTTTTGGGCTGGTGGCACATCTGAAAAATGGCCCTTGGCCCCACTGCGATTGCCCCACCCTTGTTACAGACCTGTTGAAATGCCTGGGGCAAGTTAGCAATGGCTTGCTTAAGTCCCACTGATTTCAGTGAGTCATGCTTAGAGTAGCGTCATGGCTTAGCCACAGGAAGAAAGTAAATTCTTGCCATAATCCCACATACACCCAATAAAGCATTTTGATGAAATTAAAATGCCTGCAGTATGTAAATCGGTTTGTTAACACACTGAAGCCAGAGTCACCCCGCCCCACCCAGTTATATTGTTTCTGTTTGTTCTTGACTTTTTATGGCCCCTTCTATTCTCTGTCTACAGGCCATCACTGCTGGATTCTTTTATCACACGTCCCGCCTCACCCGCAGTGGCTATAAGACCGTCAAGCACCAGCAAACCGTATTCATCCACCCCAACAGTTCACTGTTTGAAGAACAACCACGCTGGCTTATCTATCATGAATTGGTCTTCACCACTAAAGAATTCATGAGACAGGTACATCTCATAGCTGGGTCTTTGTGCGGGGGAGGATGCTAGGAGGAGCATCATAAGGGTTCTGAGTTCAGCTTTTTCCTCTTGCCTCCTGTTCCACCAAAGAGATATAGTTCAGTCATAAAGCCTGTATTTGCCACACAGCAATTTCAAGTTCAATCCTCCCTTAATTAAAAAGGATTTCAGATGGCAGTGTTGGGAAGGATCTCTGCCTGAGAGCTGCTGCCAGTCAGTGCAGACATTTCTAAATCAGACAAAGGATTGGAAGCTGGACTGCAGAACACTTGATGTTCCTTCCAGGACTGCGATTCTATGATCAGGGTCTGTCTAAGGCAGTTTTATATATACAGCAACAACCTCTTCTTAGATCCTGCACAACACTCTCTTGAAGGTATCTTGGCAATACAGGGACATTAATGACTTGCCATTAACCTGTGCAAATATTTGATTTGCACAGGTTAATGCAAAGGCTGAGTCTGATTTAGACCTAAGTAGGGCTGTTAAGGACAAGACTGTTTGGAGGCCACTGATTCATAGAGTCACTGTAAGCTGGAAATGACGTGATGGCGCGAGGCAACAAATCCCGCTCCCAATCCACACTGCCCCCTGCCTCCTACTCTTCCTTTTTCACCTTAGCCTCAAATGTGTGTAGACTCTCTTATTTTACCTTCATGACCAAAGGAGAAGTCACCTCTTGTGCATTGAGGAAATAGTGATGATCAGGTAGAACATTTAAAGAAATGGGGACTCCGTCATGGGGCAAAATCACTCGGCCCTCTATGTTCCTACACATTCTCCTTAACTTAGTGCAGTGATGCCTGCTCCTTCCTCCTGGGGACACAAAATTACTGTATCCTTCGGAGCCACAAAGAACCGAGGATGAAATCTGAATGCAGCAATATTAGGCCTGTGGTTAACGTTCTTCTGTTTCCTGCAGGTCATCGAGATTGACAGCACATGGCTGCTGGAGGTGGCCCCTCACTATTACAAATCTAAAGAGCTAGAAGACGCCTCTACCAAGAAGCTACCCAAGAAGGTTGGGAAGACACGGGAGGAGCTGGGATAAGGCGAGGGCTACCCCTTCCCACTGGCCCTGTGCTACCAGGCCACCCTTGCCTCAGGACATTTTTTTTGGACAGCTGTATAGTCTTGATGCCACTTTGAAACAACAAATAAAACATTTTTATAAGCACACCTGGATAATCTACTTCCCCTTTATCCTAAACAAACATGACCTGCTTGGTAGGAAGAAGAAATGAGTTTTTAAAAAAACCCTTTGCCAGTCATGAGCTTTCTGGACTCCAGCATAGCAATTCTGTCTTGGGTACTTTATGTCACTCAACTACTACTTCTACCGTGTAACTCCAAACATTTTGTACATGTTACAAGAAAAACTACATGGACTGCTGACTGTGTAACATTCTGTGACACTGGAGATGAGTGCTCTCATCCTTGCTATGATGGGACCGTTATTAAATAAGAGCAAATAGCCGAACGCTCCTTCAGAGCCAACTGTGGCAGTTTGTACTTGGTTTTGCTTGCAGGTTTAAGTGACACTACTGTCTTTAACACAGCTTGATTTAGAAGAGTGCTTGTTGTCAGGCCTCAGAATTATTATTGAGCGATGGAAGACATAAATACATTAATAGTAACATTGGTAGTAAGGGCACGAAGAAAACTTGAGCTTAAACTCAAATACAGTGCTGTGTGCTGTTAAAAAATCAAGTCTGGATCAAGTTGAAACACCCGTACTCTCAGCCCAGTTAAGTGCCCATGAATTCTTCACAACCTAAGGTGCAGTTCTAAGGCCATAGGATTTTTCAGCTCTCCCTCTTGAAGGGAACAGAAAAGGGTTTAGCCTAATGGGAGAGTTGGCCCTGTAAGCCCCTTCCTATTGTGGACACTCTGCAGCTCATGTTTCTCTCACGTGAATTCACAGGATCCCAGTCCCTGCATGTTTCCAGAAACTGATAGCCGTCCTGGAGCTGAAGCAGTTTGTTTCTCTCCCACTAAGAACCAAATGAAAAGGGATTTTGCTTTTTAAAAAAATGGTTAATTCTTTATGACCTCTGCTTTCTAGGGCAAGGATGGTTCCTTACTTCCCTTCAGGATTACTCTAATTCTCATTTAGCTAACTATGGGGAAATAATCTTAATTATAGGATATCTGTGAAGATTCTCAGTCATCCAGGTGAGGTTATCTGGAAGCTGAGTCATGGCAAATGGACTTCTTTCTTATTAGGTTGAAACGTTTTGCTACAACCGGCTGGCTTTCTTGGACTGTGCAGTCATCATAGGATCCAACAGCAGCTTAGGAATAGAAATCTACAGAAAACCTACACACACGGATCAATACCTGCTGTTTGACTCTCATCACCCATTGCAACACAAACTAGGAGTCATCAGGACGTTAAACATCCCCACCTCCACAGAAGCCAAGAAGGAAGACAGACTTCTGAAGACAGCCTTTAAAGCAGGGGTCTCAAACTCAATTTACCTGGGGGCCGCTGGAGGCAGAGTCTGGGTGAGGCTGGGCCGCATCAGATTTTCCGCCAAGCGGAGCAAGAGCCCGAGGAAGCCGCCCAGGAGTTTCCTTAGCCCGACTGCGGCTCCGAGGAGGAGGAGGAGGGGCACACGAGCCCTCGTCGCCGGCCACGACCCCCTCCGGCTCCTTCTTCACTACCACCACCAGCACCAGCAGCAGGACGAAGAAGCGGAGAAGGGAGGGAGTGCCGGCGACCGCCTAGCAGGGGGGAGGGCACGACAATTTTTTTTTTAAAAACCTCACAGAATCACCTTGCCAAAGGAGAAAAGCCCCCATCGGTACCTGCGAAATTAAACAGAACGGGGCGGGGGCCCCCCACAGGTGCACGCGTGTGCACGCACACAAACACACACACGGAGGTCCGGCAACCTTCCTCTGAAGGCCCCCCTCAAAAAAAGGTGCACTCAGCAGCAGCAGCAGCTACCCCCACCATGACAGAGGAGCAAACTTTCCGAGGCGAGCCCAGGCAGCCTCCAGAGCTGAGGCGGCTGAAGCAGGACAAAGAGGAGGAGGAGGAGGAGGAAGCACTGCCGGGTGCTGAGGCGGCCGCTGGCCAGGCTGGTGCTGCCGAGAGAGAAAGAGAGCCAGAGAGCCGCTTCCCTGGAAGAGGCGGCAGCGGCAGCTGCTGCTGTTGGCGGCTTGGAGGCGCTCTTCGAGGACGGGATGGGAGCGAGCTCCACTCTCAGGCATCGCTCGGCGGCAGCTCAGGCGTTCAGGGAAAAGGGCTGGCAGCGCGTCTCGTTCGCCGGCTCTCCCCCAAGACAGCGCCTCTTGCACCCTCCATCTGGAACTGCAGCCTGCCAGCCGGCAGACAGGCGGGCTGGCTGGCAGGCTGCAGTTCCAGATGGAGGGTGCAAGAGGCGCTGTCTTGGGGGAGAACCGGCGAGCAAGGCGAGGCTTTTTTTGACTCTTGACAGCAGAGGCCGCGTGGGCGCTTCGGGGGGGGCAGGCAAGGCGGGGGCCACAAACTATTGTCCGGCGGGCCGCATGTTTGAGACCCCTGTTTTAAAGCCTGTGGATATCCAAAATGGCTCTTTCACAAGCCAATGTTCCAACCCAGCAGGACAGTGGAACAGTCTGAGACGCAGAGCCGACGGAAGAACCTGGTCATTCCTTACATGGTGTGTGTGTGTCTGAAAAGTTGTGTGTGTCTGAAAAGTGTGTGTGTCTGAAAAGCTCAAAAAGATTTTTGGTAAACACCACATACCCGTGTACTTCAAACCCACAAACACACTAAGGCAGAGACTCGTCCGCCCAAAAGACCGGACACCAAAACACAAAAGGAGCAATATTGTATATGCAGTCCAATGCAAAGAGTGTTCGGAGTTCTACATTAGAGAAAACAAACAGCCACTAAACAGGAGAATGGCCCAGCACAGGTGGGGCAATGGCTCAGGACCACAGTCAGCAGTGTTCCTTCATTTGAAGGACAAAGGACACTCATTTGATGACCAAGATGCTCATTTTGGACCGAGAAGATAGGTGTTTGAGAGAGGGGTCAGGGAGGCATATGAGCATATAGGAAATCCTTCACTCAACGGGTGGAACTTTAGATACACTCTGTCTCCTATTTACCATGCTGCCCTTTCATCCCTCCCCAGAAAGATCAGGACCACAACCACCAGAAAGACCACTGTTAACAACCCATGACAATGGGTAGAGAAGGACTGCAGAAGTGGGATTTTCACTCCCATCCCCCACCCTTTGTCCATCTAATGAGCTTATTCAGACCAGGGGGAAGGGAAACCAACGTGGAGGATACATCAGGGGTATCCGACCAACTCTCCACAGACTGAAGAAGCTACTTGGATGAGTAGCGAGACGTTTCAACTTAATTGTAGAACTACAGAGCTGGAAGGGAACCTCTGGATTGAGTCCCATCCCCCCCCCCCCCCGAGGCAGAGTGAGGAATCAAACTTCCAACCTCTGGCTCCGCAGCCGGATACCTAAACCACTGAGCTATCCAGCAGTTCAATGAAAGTGACTGTTCCTTTTCAAGCATCTCTGTAACCATTAAGGACAGAAGTAGTTAAAGGGAAGCTCAACAGTCTTGCATTGTGAAATATGTAACACCATAGCTACATAAGCTTTTCCATAGTTGGTAGGGAACTTATTTGTGCAATATCAACTCTATTAGACCCAGTGCCAGCTATATTAAGAAGATGGGGTTCCCTTGTTGCTTTTTCAGTTGCTTAGGTAGACACAGCGCTCTTAAGGTGGCAAGACGAAGCAGTTCCTTTTACAGATACTAGATTGTGGAATTAATTTTAATTGCATCCAAAAGGCTAATTTCTCAGACTCCTGGAAATCATCTTTTCTTTTAAAAATAATCTAACAAAGCTAAGAGGTCATTAACATCAGCTGGCAATTTAACTGCTTTTTAAAAAAAAACTGCAACACAATTCATAATCTAATAGATTGGCTGGTCCACCCAAATTATTTTCAGCATAAACCTTTTATTATGTACAGATTAAATTACAACCATCTTTACAGTGCTTGCTGGTGCAATTCACAGCAGCAACATGAGACAAGGCCCACACTATTTATACAGAGGCAGCACAGGTACACAATGAGCCACGAGTGGTATCCTCCCGGCCTCTTCCAACAAGGTGAGAAAGATACTAGCACAGGGACAAGAAGGCTGCCGGGCTTCCATTGTCTTGCTCCTCAGTCAGCTGAAAAGAAAAGCAGCAGCGATGGTTTGTGATCTGAGAGCTCCAGGCCCAGCAAGGAGGCCACGGCAAGCTTTTTCAGCTTGCTTGTCAGAGGCTGGGATGGCATGAGCTGAGAGGAAACAAAACGCAAAAGTCAGTGGGGCAGTCAGCAGAAAAGCACTCTTTTGCTTGTTGAGACCCAAGCAAAAGGTGGCCAAGGGTGAGGATTACACAGCCCCCTTCCCTCTACACGGGCGTGCATGCGCTGGCACTCACCTTGCTTACCCTGTGACACTTTATTAACCCTTGTGAGTTTAGGGAGAAAGTTGAATAGGCATCGTACATCCTGGAAGGGAATTTTTTAAAGAACAAAGTCAAACAAAGGTTCCATTAGGTGACTTTCGACAGCAAGCAGTTTCCCAACGTAAAAGAAGTGCGTTCTGATTATTTTTGTGATTGTATTCTAAAAGCCATGGGTGACATGAACTGACTGGAAATTATAGGCAAGTGAGCAGAATGTATTTCTTACTAGGATTAGCTATAGCTGCTTAACCTTAGCCCTGGCAAACCACTCCAAATAGATAAAAGTGGTTCCAGAAAACCAACCCTGGCCTAAGGGTTTACTTGCAGCCCCTTTCCTGCAAAGGAGGACTCACTGTTGGAAACAAGCAACCAGCCTAGTTCCATCCCTGTCGACAATGCAGGCAACAGAACTGTGTCCTGAGCAGGGTGCTCTCAGAGAGACAGAGAGAGAGAGACCGCTCTCCTCGGAGGCCTCACCTGTAAAGTTCACGTTTATCCTTGTAGAAGTGAAGGAGGACGATAGGGAAAGGCAACCCAACAAGCCGCCACCGGGCTTGGATGCTCCAGTTCTCTGGGTGCTGCGTCACATTCAGCACCTCCACCCGCATATCAACAAAGTAGATCCAGGCCAGAAACCGGCAGAGGGTCATTGCTATGCGATACATGGCTTGGCCACTGGCAGTGAAGGCGGGAAAGTAAAAACAGGAGAAGGATTAGATTAGGGTGGGGATTCAGTCTTGCATATCATTACTATGGAATAACTCCTTTCCCCTATCCATCTCATCCTGGATTTTCAGATCCTCTCTCTTACAGAAATCTATTCCTATGCTCGCATATTATTTTTCCCCCTCCCCTCAAATGGGGACCATTCTTCCACTCCAACCAAGGAGGAGCAGCTTGTACTGCCCTCTCGAGTAGAATGGCACATCTGGAATATCCTTTGCTGCCTCCCATTGGAAACTAGTCCAACAAACATAGTGTGTTTGCTCCCTTTGAGACAAGAACGATGCAGCTGTAACCATGATCATCTGCAAAACTATGACGGATGTTCCCTTCTCTCCTCTCCTTTTCCCTTAAACAACAGAGACTCATTCAGGGACAAATTTGTGTCTCATGTTGCAGTTCAAGCGCTGGAATGGACATAATGCCATATTCTTCACATATCAAATGTCATCAGGAAATAAATGTTCATTTCATCTCACATCCTTTATTGTCTGTCGGAAAAGAGGGCATGATTCACACATTCAGATGCAGGTCAGGGAGCGATTCACAAGCATGTGGGAACATTGGAAAAAACACATGTTGGTCCCAGGGAGGGCATCCTAGGAGCCAGAGAAAGTTTCTGATCTCAAGGGCGAAGAGGAAAAGCTGCCCTTGAGGAGAGAGTTCTCATCCAGGAAAGTGGAGAAACCTATATGAGAGAAACCTTGGCAGCCCTTGCCTCCTCCCCTGAACAGCAGTAAGGGCACAAAGGGATACATTCCATAGGTGACTCGGGGAAGGGTTGGAGCCACAGAACCCCAAGCGGTCACCTGTCATACCAACTCAACTGGCAAGCCATCCTGGAGTTGACCTATAATTTCCTCCCATTATAATTGGGGCAATGCAGGACATGAGAAAAAGTTAAAAACCAGCAAAATGATGCTCCACTTTCCATTGTGCCCTACTAGGTGCGAACCCAGAATAGCTTTGCGTGTGGTGTACCCTCCACTTTCTATGCTTCCATTCACACAAAGTTTGCTCTGCTTTCCAGTGTCTCCTGTTTTCTATGGTCCCCAAGTAACAGGTTACCTGAAAAGCAGCCACAAGAAGGAAAATGGATTTGCATCTGCAATTCACAAAAGAGGCTGAAGAGATTACTCTCTTGCTTCTACCCTAACAATGTCACAAGTCCTTTCAACTTCATCGGGAAGCTGAGAGAGCCAGTAGGTCTTTTCCCATTCCTTATTCCCAGGACTCACCGTGTTCTCAAATGAAGAATTTCATTGACAAACTCTACATCCTGGGAATAAATTCTATAATCATGACTCTTCAAGAGGAGGGCTGGTAACTGGACAGGGTAGAAAAGAGAACAGGGAGAATGATGAACCGTGAGGAATCCCCAACCTCATCACAGATTTCAAATTTTACCTTGTCAAAGCTTCCCTTTGTGAACTGTTTGGCCTGATTTTACCCAGAAGAATGGAAACGGTTTCCCTGTAAATTCTAATTTAAAACCTGATCAATTGATCGATCTATTGATCTATCTATTTATTGGTAACAACATGAAATAAGGGAACTGGTTGGGATTCAAAGAGACCCTGGCACCCCCCTCAAATACTTATGCACAAGAATGAGACTTTTACTAACTGTTGGATGCTGGAGTAAAGTGTCCTATTTCTCAAGACTGGCTTCTTGGCAAGCTGTTGTTGGGGAAGGGCTGGGGGAAGTCCACATACACATTACCACTTGGCCACCACATGGTTGCTGAGTTGTGTGTGTGTGTTTTTTAATGAAATGCTAAAGAACTTTGAAGATTAACAGGTTTGAGGGGCAATTATTGCTAGAATTTTGAAACCACTTTCATTAAAAACAACAACAAGGGAAGGAGCTTATGAACACAGACATTGTCTGTGCCAAGCTGGATTATTTGTTCATCAAGTGCCATTTTGTTCACAGTGACCAATCCTGTTGTTTAGTGTGGCAAGTCACATTAGAGTAGGCCCACCTAATCAATGGGATTTGGTGAGTCAACTCCTGGGCAGGTTCCATTGATGAAGAACATAGGAACATAAGAAGAGCCCCGCTGGATCAGGCCAAAGGCCCATCTAGTCCAGCTTCCTGTATCTCACAGTGGCCCCACCAGATGCCTCTGGGAGCACACGGGACCACTAGAGACCTGTCTTCTGATGCCCCTCCCCTGCATCTGGCATTTTGAGATACCTTCCTTTTAAGCCTGGAGATTGTACATCCCCATCATGGCTTGTAACCCACGATGGACTTTTCTGCCAGAAATCTGTTCAATTCCCTTTAAAAGGCATCTAGGCCAGATGCCATCACCACATCCTGTGGCAAGGAGTTCCACAGACTAACAACACACTGTGTAAAGAAATATTTTCTTTGGTCTGTTCTCACTCTCCCAACACTCAATTTAGGTGGATGTCCCCTGGTTCTCGGATTGCGTGAGAGGGAAAAGAGCTTCCCTCTATCCACTTCATCCATCCCCTGCATAATTTTAGATGTCTCAATCATGTCCCCCCTCAGGCGCCTTTTCTCTAGACTAAACAGCCCCAAACGCTGTAGCCTCTCCTCAAGGGAGGTGCCCCAGCCCAGTCACCATTTTAGTCCCTCTCTTCGGCACCTTTTCCAGTTCCACGATGCCTTTTTTGAGGTGCGGCGACCAGAACTGTACACAATACTCCAGGTGCGGCCTTACCAGCATTTTGTACAATGGCATTATAATTTATTTATTTATTTATTTTCAATCCTCTTTTTAATGTTACCTAGCATGGAATTGGCCTTCTTCACTGCCGCCACACACTGGGCTAACACTTTCATCGAGCTGTCCACCAGCACATCGAGATCTCTTTCCTGATCTGTCACGGACAGCTCAGAACCCAAATAGGCCTACTGCAGTTGTGACTTACTAGGTTAATGTAGGCTCATTACTTACTAGGTTAATGTAGGTTAAATTAATGTGACTTACTAGGTTAGGCTCAGTAGAATCGATGGAACGTACAGAGAAGTTGATTCAGCGAGTCCCACTGATTCAGTGGGCCTACTCTAGTGCAACTCTCTATTGTAAGCAACAGGATTTCAGCCAATGATTGGCAGACACTTTCCAGAGTTGGAGACATTTCCTGCTACCTGATCCTTTTAAAGGGAGAAGCCAAGAGCCAAATGTGACAATTTCAGTAAGTTATAGTCCATCCCCAAATATTCATAATAGCTATCTCAGTATAATACTGTGAATTATGTGAATTATGAAGACATTATAAAGAACTACATAATGAACAACTGTATTATAACGAACATCCTTCTATCCTGCGAGGAAGAAAGATAAGATAGGGACAAACAAAGATGTTCTATGAATGAGCTGAACTGCTTCATGCCAAAAAATTAAAATACTTCTGTACTGAAATTTCTAAAGGTGAAACAAATAATTCCAAGTCCTTGTTTCTCATCTGAGGTACAAAATACAATTAACTTACCTAACAGCATGTAGAGACACAAACACCTCTTCCTCCCACACATACCAAACAAAAACCCTCAAAAAAATCCAGGGGCAAAACCATTTTTTTTTTCTATTTCATTCCACTGACATTTTTTCAGTATTAAAACTGGAAATTTTGGGGAACACACAAAAACACTACAATTTTTTTTTTTTGATAGAGTGAATTCTTTTTAAGACAAAGTTTTGCTCTTTCAACATGCTAAGAACTGTGAATTATGAAGATACTGATCTTTATTATGTACAAATCTTCATAATGCTCCTATCAGGATCACGGCAGGGTACACTAGTGCAGTAATGCATCTTGGATCTGTGTGTTGTATATGGCTAAAATGCACATGAATTACTACTTTCAAACTCCTGCGTATTTTTTAGCCATATACAACATGAACATCCAAGATGTATTTGTGCCCTAGAGCAGAGGTTGTCAACCCCCGGTCGGCGGCCCTGTGCCGGTCCGTGGCCTGAGCCGGACCAGGCCGCGGAGACAGACCTCCCCCTCTCCCCCCGTACGCACTCCCCTCCCCACCGGTGTGAGTGCTCCCCCACCCCTTCACGCATGCGCCGCGCGAAGGGGTGGGCGCGTGCGCAAGGGCGTGCAGGCGCTCCTGCGCATGCGCAAAGGGGTGGGGGAGCACTCATGCTTGCGCTGACATGCACACACACTCCCCCACTTCGCGCATGCACCCGAGAGAGCACGCACATGCGCCCAAGAGCGCGTGTGAGCGCGCGGGGCGCCCCACCTTCCTCAGAGGCTCGGCCGATCTGCGGTCCCCAAAAGGTTGGGGACCGCTGCCGTAGAGCATTTTCCCATCATCATGATGGAAGCATGATCCCAGCATCATTGCTGGTGGGATGCAACACTTAAGGTGCAGCAGTTTGTAGCATTCTTTTTGTTTCCTGGTATAGTCAGATGTTCGCTCACATGAAGCTAAGGTTTTTATATTTCCACTTTTCACAAATATAACAAAGAGTAAACAATTCCCTTTGCTAAATAAATCATGAATGAATCATATTGCCAGATCAATGAATATGTTTAGGAATGATGCAAAAGTACTGCATGTATTTCTATTTTACCCAAAAAATATGCATCTCTCTCCCAAGAGAAAATATCCATTATCAACAAAATTTCTACAAACCTTTTATCACTACCTAAGCCCTTTTAAAGAGCGAACTGTTACACCTTCCCCTTTATTACCAAGAAAAGATAACTCGTTACGGGAAACTGCATTGCTTTTAAGTCATTACTTCTAAGCTGCATGCAAGTGCATGTGTGTAACAGGTAAAGTCAGGGAGATGGAGCACAGAATGCTTTTAAGACAAGGAAGTCTTTTAACTTGTATACAAGCTATCCAGGACGGAACCCAGCCTGCCAAGCTCCTGTCCTAACACTGAGTTCAGCCTAACTCTAGAAGACTTCCAGATCAACCATGCTAAAAAGCAAAAGTGCTAAGCTTCAAAGAATACAAGGTCTGACACGCATACCTCATCCCGCAATTTCTCATACAGGACTGCGAGATGCTCCTCCATGCTGGGATCACCTTTGCCTGGAGAACTGACTGGGGATTGGGTCCCGGAAGTGGCTTGGAAGGGGGCAAGTGGACCCAGGGCCACCTCCGAAGACTGGTACGGTGACAGATACTGCCAGCCATGAAAGAGGTTGAGAAGAGAGTCCAGGGAGGCCCCATCGAGCCCTTCGCTGTCTCGCACCTCAATGTCATCCTCTTGCCTCCCATTAACGACAGTGATGGCATCTCCCACGCCTTCAAGTGGGGAGAGTACAGCGGGACGGCAAAAGGCCCTGTTCTCTAGACCGTGCAATGGTGAGCAAAGGCTCGCCTTTGGTTCCGTATGGCCGACAACAGCAAAGTGGCTTCTGGAAGGCATGGACGGAGTCAGGAAAATGCCGGGAGCTTCCAGAGGTTTCTTGGAGACTGCTGATTGGAATCTTGGCCCGATGGAACCGGCAGGGAGAAGACCTGGAGGCAATTTATCCCAGGAGGCATCCAATTCCTGGAAGGAAAGGACAAGGAAGCCTTTGAGAACAATGAAACCCGCATTACCAAGTAGAGTCAAATCTGCCTTTCTTACTCTTGAGAGAGAAAAGCAGGTGGCTCTTCCATTGACCTCCTTCTCCCACATCACCCTGGATATAGAATGACCAAGACGAGAAGATGGGCATGAACTGCCGAACCAGCAGTTTGTGCTGGTTCGTACTTTGGCTGAACAGATGTTTGGTGCTTTTCCAGCCCTGCCTCCTCTGACCGGTGCTCACTGAGAGGCAACACCCAAAACAGGCAGGCTAAGGAAGCTGGAGCGCTGCCTCTGAATGGGCACCCGTCGGAGGAAGCGGGGCTGAGAAGCACCAAACATTTATTCGGCCAAAGAACAAACCAGCACAAACTTCCAGTTCAGTGGTTCGTGCCGATCTCTAACCAAGAACCTTTGGAGAAGCAAAGTTTCTTCCTCTGCTTCATGCATATGAACTATAGAATCCATTCTTTTATTGGGGGCAAATCTGGAGTTATTACATTATTTTAAAGCCGAGTTCCTGCTTTTCTGCCCACTTGTCTTTCAAATAAATACAATGAGAGAAATTATATAAAATCCTACAATCTAAGTAACAATTCAATTGTCAAAACTAGGCAGTAAACACAACCCTGACAAGAACACTTCTGCAAATTAGGACAGTGGAATATTACAGATCAGGAGAAAGGAGCACAGGGTTGATTTGATTTAAATTTTTTTAAAAATCAGGGTTGTGTTTTTTTTTACAATTTTAATCAATTTGATTTTTAAAAAATCACTGATTTTTATCCACCCTGGAAAAGAGAGACAGGGAGAGAAATCTCTTGATGGTTGCAAAGCAACCACTTGCATGATCTTCCTAAGGTGAGAAGAATATGGGTCTGAATCCCCTCTCCAGTAAAGAAAACTAAGGATGTTTGTGATAAGACTGATGCTGACGCGAATACAATAAAATGAAATGCGCTGTAAGGGTAGGGACAGGAGGAACTACCAATTGAAGATGAGGTCCTGGAATGCCTGCTGGAGCATCTGGTGACCAGGAGTGGCTACTGAAGGGCAATTGTACAAAGAAAAGTGCTTTTGTCAACTCAGCCATGGGTGGTGGGGCTTGTGAGCGAGCGGTTCTCTTTCACTAGTGTGCTCCTTTAAGAAGTAGGTGGTAGACCCAGATAGGCCAAGGCCCCAGTTTCCATCCCAAACTAGTCCACTAGGAAGCCTTGCAGCCTAGAGTTGCCGTCTGCCCTCTTTTGCAGGGGACAGGCATCTAAATGAAGAGCTACTGGAGGACTGCCTTCCTTCCAGCTGTAGGGTTGTCCAGCCCCAGTTGGTTTTAAAGATAAAAGAAGAGAGAGAGAGCAAGGACCTTGGAGTCACCCATCGACAGTTAGCACATGGCCAGGAGACTCAGCAGGCACACCCATCACCTGGACAGTCTTCCCCACTCAGGTGAGTTGTAATTCTGTATAAATCATAAAAATAATTTCTAATTTTGCATTCATATATAGAGAGAGCTCCATATATAATTTTATACAACACAGTGTTTTCATTCTGACTGTTAGTGAGCGCCCAGTTGTTGCATTTATCCCCAAGCATGTATTGTGCATATCGTATTCCTGCATTGTGTACACACATTTTATGTTATTGTACATTGCTTTGAAATTTCCAAAGCTATGCAGCCTATCAATACTCATCATCATCATCTTAGAACTGCAGAGCTGGAAGGGAACCTATGGATCATCAAGTCAAATCCTTACCAAGTAAGCACAGTGGGGAATGAAACTACTCCTAAATAAGTAAATCACTGTGCCCTCTTAGTGCTCCCCACTTGAACATACAACTCTTAATTGGGAAATCAGGAACCATCCCTCACAGGGCCAAATTTGGCTAAAGCCCAGTAGCTGCTAACTTACTCATCATACCACTCCAGAAATGGGTTGTCAGTACAAGATTCTAAACAAAGGTGTTGTTCCCCATTGGCATGACCTGCTATATAGCTCAGTGGTTAGGTCTCTGGCTACAAAGCCAGAGTTTGGGAGTTCAATTCCCCACTGGGCCTCCTTGACAGGGGCTGGATTTGATGATCCACAGGGTTCCTTCCAGCTGCCGTTCTAAGATTATTATTATTATTATTAATCTATTGGTCAAGTGGGAGGCCAACCAGTGTCCTTTTCTTTGGGTTTGGACCCTGATATATGTAAGCCACACCCACATTTCATTCCTGATTATTCTGGTACTCAGTAATATCCAATTCCCATTTCTGAAACTAGCTTGGTAACTGGCATCAATGAAGGGTTACCTATTGCATATATTCTACATACCCTTGCTGTTCTCATCAACTCTTACAAAATCACCGACTACTTTCTGATCCTGCAGTATAGAGGTTATCCCACTGATGATGCGAAACAGAAATCCTGTAATAATTTATGAGGTAGCATTTAGTACTATGAAGTCTGACAGCTTTCTATGTCTCAGAAATGTGGGGCAAACTTAAAAGATGTGTGGACACTATTTTAGTGACACTCTGAGAGTTACTTTTTGGGGGACAACTTGCAGAATATTCCAGTCAGTATAACTACATGGCCTGCAGGAGACAAAAGTAACTTTTTCTGTCTTTGGAGATGCAGCACCACCTAGGAAGGTGGTGAAAGAAAATTGAGGACAATTAACTGCTGGATACCTCAGTGATTTAGGTAGCTGATTGCAGAGCCAGAAGTTTGGAGTTTGACTCCCCACTGAGCCTCCTTGGCAGGGGCTGGACTTGATGATCCATAAGGTCCCTTCCAGCTCTGCCATTCTAAGATTATTATTAAAATGCAACAGTCCAGTTCTAATGATACCATTCTTTGCCTCTACTACTCATCTAATCCTTTCACTTAATCATCCTCTCCCTTTATGAGGTTTAAATCTAAAGAGGAAAATGTAATATGCAGAATAGACAAGCAAAAATATGCAATTACATAGTTTTGGGAGTCCTTGCTAGGCCAAAAATTTCTTATGGCATAGCTTTTTTGGATCTTGGGCAAACTTCAACACACACTCCTGTTCCTGGAAGCTTAGGTTGTAACAAAATCTGGTTAGCCTTTGTTGTTCTTCGCTGTCAAGTTGGAACCAACTTACAGAGACCTTTAGTAGGCTTTTCAGGGTGAGATGCTCAAGCAGTGGTTTTGCCAGTTCCCATTCCCCTAGTGAATCTGCATGGCTGAGAGAGGATTCGAACTCAGGCCTCCTCAGTCCTTGTCCATCACTCTTTATCCAGGACACCAGTCATTCTCAACGGGGGGACGTCCTAGCACATTTGAAGGGGGGGGGGACACAGGCTAGAAATAATTCTTGTAAGGTTTGTTAGGCGACATCCACAGTCCCGATTGGGCCCCTGTTTCTTTCATATTGCCTTTATGGCGCTGGCCAAAAAAAAACAAACCCAAAAAGGTTGAGAATGGCCGCATTGCACCACACTCGGCGCAACACCAGGTTAGCCTTCCAAGAGGTTTTAACCCCGCGGGGGGCGTCTGTCTCACAAGGCAGCCCACCTCCTGCTTTCCTTTGGACTACTACGGGCTGCGCACAGAGGCTGCTCCAGCTCATCCAGTGCCTTTCCCTTCTTGCTGCAACGTAGTTCCGCCTCTCTCTACTCGCTGTGCCTTTAAGGCACCATTCCCACGACACGCGTGCGCACGTGTCTCCCTGCCTCGTTTTCCTACCGACGTTCCCCCTTCTCCACAGACGGGGGGGGGGGAAGGGCACTTGGCCACGCCCCTACTTAGCCACGCCCCTTACTTGGCCACGCCCCTCGTGGCCGCCCTGTCCGTCGGGCGCCCTTCTCCCCCCCCGCTCTCTTTCTCCCTCTCCTTCTCTTACCCGCGGCCGCGCCCGGTGGCAGCACCACGCCGTGTCGCCCTGCCCCGGCCCGAGCCGCCTGCTGCTGCTGCGGCCTTCCCACCGCCAAGGGCACCGGGGCCCCAGGCGTCCGGCCACCGCCCGGCTCCGCTGATACATGAGGCGGACACGGCGGGCGGGCGGCTCGGCTCCTTCCTCTCCAGACCAGCCCCAACGCCTCTCCGCCTCAGAATCCGCCCGCTTCAGCCGGCTAACCCAAGGCGCCTGCGCCAGCGGGAGAGGCCGATTGCGCAAGCGCAGTGGTGCAGTCTCCTTGGCTGAAGGAGGAAGAGCGGCGCATGCGCTCTCTTCATAATGGCCCTTGTTTGGTGAGCAAGCGCGACCTTAGACTTTTTAGTATTTTCTAATATTGCGCATGCGCGGGGCGAAAATCGGCTCGTGGTCCGTACGGTCTTAAAGTTCTTTTTTAGTGAGACTTCCGGTTCTCGGATGCAGTTGTGGAGTCTTCGTGTGCTGGGTATGCACCACGGAGCCCGCCCGCTGGGTCAGGATTCTTGATCGTGAGCCATAGGCCGTTCCCCGGCATATTGCAATAACCCCCCTAACTCCTGGTTTCCCCTCCTTCGTGCACGCATCAGTATTTTTCCACGAAATACATGTTTTTCGTGAGCTTATAGGGAAAGCCACACGCTCACTGGCACGGCCCTTTTGTGCTTGTGTGGTGCCACTTTGCCTACCCTAACATTCCTCCCTGGGCAACAGAAATGGGCTAACGCACGGGTTACACTCAGAATCTGCAAGGTTTCCTTGCTGTGGTTCCTTTGGCAGAAAACAAGAAACAGCCACATACACACACGTGTAAACTGCCAATCCTGGAAGCCTGCAGGAAAGGCAGTTCCCCTTTTTTAATTGGGGTGCAGGGCCTTTTTACACTATTATGTACCACAATAATATCAATTATCTGGAAGTTGAATCATGGCAAGTGGACTGTTCAACAGTGCATTTCCAACCACTTATAATTTCTCCTCTCCTCCCCCCCTGCAGTCTATACAGCCCCCTTTTTCCCACTTGAAAAGGTGGAATAAGAGATGGACTGAATAAAGGAAACCATAGTCTTGGGTTTGTAGGAGTACAGCTGTTGATAGGACTTTTTGGAGATCACTAATTCATAGCCTCCCCACCTCGTAAGTCAGAAATGTTAACAACTAACAGTGACCAATAAAAAACTACAACAAATTAAACTAGAAGTGGCTGGAAGCACACTAGCTGTTGAAACTCTTTAAATTGTTAAGGACAGAAGGGAAGCAATAGAAAGATGAGATGGTAGTATGGTCAGTATCCCTAAACACCCTTTCAACGACTGTCGCATAGCAACAAAGAGAACGATTACAATCAGTGCAAAGAAATAGAAAAGAACAAGAAAAGGGGATGAGAAGACATCTGAGAAATTAAAGTGAAATTTAAAGCTAGATTAGAGATGCTGAAAGAACGGGAAACAATATCTTACAAAGTTAAAACAAAGAGAAGGTAGAAACAATCGCAATTTTAGAAAGTGAGGCGAAGCCACCTCCCAAAGTACCTGGAAGGAATAAATCATCAAAAATAGGTGGAATGCTGACAGAACTATTACAAGAGTAAGAGACTGGAATCCATCAAAATATTAAGGATACACCAACATAGAAAATAAAACAAATATTGATTTTATTTATTGTTTTTAATATACTTGTTTAATTATTTTTTTAATATTTGTATATTTACTGTTTTTAGCTTGTTAATATTGTCTTTTTAATTATGTAAGATGGGTGTCCATTTTAAGGAGAAAAACAGGATAAAAATATTTTAAATAAATCAATAAACCATAGCCCACAGACTGGAAACAGTCAATATACATTCCAGTCCCTGTGGACATGCCACACAGTCTTTGACTGCATAGATCATGAACAGCCATGGAACATTCTAAAAAGAACAAGGTGTGCCTTGCCATTTGATCGTCCTGACATGTAATTTATACTCTGGACAAGAAGCTCCTTCTGGGACAGAGTCCAGAGAAACAATGGTTTCCCATAAGCAAAGCTGTCAGACAAGGGTGTGTGTCATACCTCTGTTTGTTCAACCTGTATGCAGAACATAAAGAGGAGTGAAACTGGTGGAAGAAATATCAATAATTGTAAGATATGCAAATGATACCAGAATACGGGCAGAAAGCAGCAATGATGAAGGCAGAAGAAAATGCAAAGGCAGACTGCAGTTTTAACATCAAGAGAAAAACCACACCTCTACAGATAATTACCCCTCAAATTGTCTATGCCTATTCTAAACAAACAACCCATTCCTCTGCTTTCATATACAGTAGGACCCTCGTATCTGTGGAGCCAGTATCTGCAGTTTCAGGTGTCTACAGTTGCCACTGCTACAACCCAGCCTTCCATATGTCCAAATACAGAGGAATTACAAATGCACAGATGAAAAATCGTCCGTTTTAGGCTCCATTTTGTTTCAGAGGGTCACCTGTCTTGCTACTGAGGTTCAAAAATTGTGTGTGGGAACAACATTCCTATCCTAGAGGAAATCAGCAATGATTTTGTTCTAGTGTTTCAATTCAGTATTCAATGCCACTTTCAATGTTATTACATGTGCATAAAACTGACAATTACATTTAAAAAGATATAAACATGTAACAAAAGGCAATTCAATGTGAACTAAAGTGACCAGATGCCAGGAGGATTTGGCACAATCTAGCTTGTGACACAATAGAGTACAAGCCCAAAGTTCAAGTATTTTCATCAGGACATCTTAAAATCTCTTCAGAATCTCTTCACTCTAATTTTAGCCTGTATGCTACATATCATTAATGGTAACGCCTCTATGAAACTGGGAACATTCAGTCCTCCAGGTATTATTGGACTACAAATCTTATCAACCCAAGGCAACAGATCTGATGATGGGGGGTGATGGGAAATGCAGTATACCATTTGGAGAGCCAGATGTTCCTGATCTCTGTGTTAAAAAATACTAAAATTTAGTTAAACATCAATAAATTTGAGGCATTGTATTCATTGTTCGTAATTCTCCCCCTTTAAAAAGCCCTATGAGTACCAAGTGTGGAGAGTTGAACCCTTTCTGTATTTCAGAAAGAACTGACTGAGGGGTGGACTGTGTAGTATGTCATTTTATAAGATATTTTTGAAATTGTCATACTTTGCTCTATTTTTCACTTATTATTAAATCCCTCCTCGGAGAGTATCAGCCAGCAGAGGGAGCTGAACAGATATGCAGGAGGAAACAGGAAGTGGCAAATTAATAATTCACTCATGCACATAAGCATCAAGGCACGATCAGGACATGAAAAGATAAATACAAGACCCAAAGAACAGAAAAAGTGCACAGGCAATTTTGTATAGAGACCATGAAATTACATCTGTTCTTTGTGTGACTCCAAGTATAATTTCTGTGTTGGCTAACTGGAATTAAACTGTTGCAAGAGCTCCCTGATATGGATTAACTTAATTCAATTTGGAAAATAAAGTCGAGATTTATATTCAGATGCAGCAGTATGAGAATTGTTATCCATTTTCATTACACTGGGCAAAGTTGATTTATTGTACACGCTACTTATCTCTTTCAGTATTTCCTTTCTCCTAGCCTTCAGGAGAAAGGTGCAGAAGCTGACTGTTCTCTTCTGACCCCAAGTTTTGCTTTGAAAGTTCAGGGTATGTTCAACAAACCAGAGAATCCCCAATTTTGGAGTTTAAAAATCTTAATGCAGGATTTTCATATATCTCAAATTTCAGAGCCTACATGACAGTACATGCTGTATCCATATGAGTCACATTTGGCATAATTTAATTTGATTACAAAGTGTAAAAAAAAAGTCACAGCATCATAGGAACATTTAGCTAAGGCACGTCAGCATGACTATTGCAGGTTTGTAAAACTGAAGATTTTTTTAAAATCAAGTATTATTTCAAATACCAGAGAAGGGAATTAATGAACTTCCATTTCAGCAATAGCTCAGTAAGACAAATAGTTAGGATTTCAAACTAAAGGAAAGTGGTAGGAAGCTATTAGGCACTATACAGTATAGGGATAAAAACTCTTTGGCCCTCTAGTTAATGTGGACTGTAATTCCCACAATCTCTTGGTTCTGATGATGCTGTTGGGAATTCTGGGAGCTGAAATTCAAAACTTTTAAAGGGCCAAAAGAGTTCCCTTTCCTTATGCGGAAGATCAGTAAGAGGTAGAGTGAGCACCATGCCTCTCCTGGGCTGATCCAAGGGAAAGGAGAAAGGGTCATGTTGGCACTTCAGCCCAAGCTAACGCCAGGCAAGAGGGAGGAATTCCACATCAGATGGTTTGATCCAAGGCAATATTGTCAACAAGATGTACGAAGTGAAGCAGACTTGGTACTCCTTCATATTAGTAAGATCATGGCTGACTTGATATTTCATTCACCAAGGTCTAGTATTGCAATACATATACTTCTGGTGGATCCATCTGGCTTCGTAAGGTCCTCCTGCAACTGTCCAGAGTGGCTGCCATGGACTTCTGGCGAGAGGTTGCCACCCCTTGTTCTGTCGGAGAGGCAGGCTACCCGCGTCACCATCACTTTTGCAGGAGGAATGGCTGTTTGTGACAACTAAAGTGCCACAGTTCTTTGTCCTATCTTCAAGGGCTGAAGCAGCAAACATTTGTGAGTCCATGCTTTTGTGAACTGGAGATTCTTCAGCAGAACGGGCGATCTCCCCTATTGCTTTGCAGGGAGTTGGCACTGGATGGTCTGGACTGCCAATGGCAACACTGTCTGGCCTATTGGAGAAAGAGATGATGTTATGCTAACCAATCAGAGGTGGGAAAAGGCTACATGTCTACTGGCGGCAGGTATACCCTGTTTCCCCTAAAATAAGACCTCACTTGAAAATAAGCCCTAGTATGATTTTTCAGGATGCTCGTAATATATAAGTCCTACTTCAAAAATAATATAAGTCTTACTCCTAGTTAAGTGAAACCCCGCCCTCCACCATTGTGCAGCAACCAGAAGATGACATGACTGCATTTGAATAAATGTAGATGGTTGACAAAAATAAAACATCCCCTGAAAATAAGCCCTAATTTTTGGAGCAACAATTAATACCGTTTCCCCGAAAATAAGACCTAACCTGAAAATAAGCCCTAGTATGATTTTTCAGGATGCTCGTAATATAAGCCCTACCCCAAAAATAAGCCCTAGTTAAGTGAAACCCCGCCCTCCACCCTTGTACAGCAACCAGAAGATGACATGACTGTAAAATAAAGCATCCCCTGAAAATAAGCCCTAATGCGTTTTTTGGAGCAAAAATTAATGTAAGACCCTGTCTTATTTTCGGGGAAACACGGTATTTGGTTCCCATATGCTGTTTTTTTTTACAGTGCTCATCGTGTTTCAAATACATTCTTGGTACACCTATATATACATACACACACACACACCTACCTGGGAAGGCTTGAACTGGTGCCCCAAAGATAAACACATGATTGTTAGGGAAAGCTTTTCTAGGAAATGCATTCCATAAAGACCTTCCACCACTGTGGCAAACCACGCCCCCACCCCCTCTAGGAGCCACTCATATCACCGCATGTGGCTGAGGGAATCCAATGAAAGGTGTCGGAAAATGATTTTAGGATTGGGCTCAATTTGGAAAAGTTATTCTTTTTTTTAAAAAAAAAACTACTCTTGCTACTACCCAAATTGTGGCAGTGACAATGCTGGCTGAGTGGTGGTGGTGTCATTCTGGGAGTCACAATAAAGAAAAATGTTTCCAAATTCTGGTTAGGATTGATGGCAAAGACATTCTTTGGCAGCCCATGCAGGGAGGCTCGTCCTCCCTCCCCCTGCCTGGAGTTGGCTAGATGAGCAGAAGGAGAGCAGCGCTCGGGAGCGACTGGAAGGCTGACCGAAGCTGCCACTGCCACCGGACGTGTGAGTAGACAGTTCGGCCCCAGGGGCCGGACCCTCGTTAAGTCCAGCTATGCGGGGGTATTCGTATATGAATACAAATACTCCCATCTCTACTTCAGAGCATCGTTGCAGGGATAACAGACATTTATGATCAGTTATTATATTTTATACGCCATCTTTCCTGCAATGAGCCCAAGATGGGTCATGTGAGATAGGTCATGCTGAGAGCATGAAACTAAGTACAAGGTTACCCAGTGACTTTTATGAGTGGAGATTTGAACCCAAGTCTCCCGAGTCCTATTCCGGGATTGCACCACTACACCACACCGGCTCCTCCACCTGAGGTGAAAGAAAAGTCACTGACACTGATCTGAGCTGCTTGGAAGAAGGGCAGCCTGAACATGTATCGGCAACAGCTCACATCCAAGGACAGCAGGAACACTGAAAGATTTGTCCCATCTATTTTATTTATTTATTTAGCTAGTTAGTTAGTTAAAATATTTTTACCCCTCCTTTCTCCTTAAATGGACCCAAGGCAGCTTAAAACAATTAAAAGAGACTATATCTAGAGTGTTCGTAAGTCATCACAATCTCAAAATAATAATAATAAAAAATAAATATTGGTCCAAATCCTGTTGGGAAAAGCTATGTGCCATGGTAGCGCTGCAAGCCGTTTCCCCTTCCTTGCCACATAAACCGTTGTTTGCATGGTGACCATTAGGTGTGCAGCTTCTACCCATACAATTCTGTCCTTTGCATATACTGTGCATTAATTTTCCTTTTATTATCAGCCTCCTTGGAGGCCAGTTATATGGTAGAAACCTGGGATAACAATATTTTAAACCTATTAAAACATCATTTCATGAGAGGCACAGCTCAACACATGCATTTTACCTTTTAAAAAAAACCTTTCAAGTTTGTACTGGGGAGAGAGATTAGTCTTAGGGAAGCAGGCAGGACAGAGGAGCGCAAACGGGAGTGGAGGAGCAACAAAAGAAAAGGGGACTGGCTTCTAGCCACAGGCGAAGGAGTCAAAGTAAAGAGCAACCGGAAGAGTCTGTCCAGTGATAGGGGAGGTGAAGAGACCAAGCAGCCACTCTGCTTGATGGGTGACCAACAATCCCCTAGGCATGAAACTGCCTATGGCAGTGGTCCCCAAGCTTTTACAAACCGCGGACTGGTGGTGGTGGTGGGTCCATGTGCGGGGGGGGGGCACCCCTACGTTTGCGAGTGGTGTGTGTGTGCTCGTGGGTGGGTGGGGCGTACGCTTGCACATGCGCGGGTGGGCGGACTGTGCTCGTGCGCATGGGCGGGCTGCGCTCACGTGGGTGGGCGGGGCACTCATGCATGGGGTTGGGCAGCTGTGTGTGCATGTGGGCGAGAAATCTGTCTCCACGGCCCGGTCCTGTGAAGGCCACGGCCTGGTCCTGCGAAGGCCACGGCCCGGTACCGGGGCGCGGCCCGGGGGTTGGGGACCCCAGGACTATGAGATTATTCTCTTCTGCATCACCTTTGCAAGACGGTTTGCTTTTGTTCAAGTGGATGGTCCTGATGGTGGAATAGCTTCCTAGCTTTTGGAAGATTGGAATAGCTTCCCAGCTCTTGCAATTTAGGGAGAACTGGGGCAATCACAAGTCCTGGGGAAGAAATGGGAAGAGGGAGGTCTTACCGTCTCTCGGGTTCCTTAGGTTTTCTTGGTGATCTGGGGATGTCCTTTAAGTCACCTAGAGAAATAGGGTGAAAACCAGACACATACAGCATTTGACTTATACAGCGAGGGTAGTATTTTCCCAACACTCTCGTCTCCTTGGAGGCAGGAAGTTAGGCTAAAATTTAAAAAATGGAGAAAAGTCATTCAGCTCTTTGGCAGGAATTCCTGAGCCTTAAATGCTGGCAAGGAATGAGCCAAGTTTTTACTTCTACCAATTCAAGTTCCATCAATTAATCCATTGTAGATGGTGATGATTACTTCTTGGCAGAAGCACAGAGGTTGGTGCTGAGGGCACTCGCTATCCTGAGAACCACAGCTTTTTCTTTTCTTTTTTTATGCTTACTAAGCCGGTGTTTTACAGAGAGGAACACAGGGGGGGGGCTATTTGTTCTTCCATGTCAGTACTGTTTACTCAGTGATTAGCGCTTGTATTTTGTATGTATAAAGGTCCCAAGTTCAATCCCAGCCATCTCCAGTTAAAGGATTCAAGTAAGAGGGCTGGATAAGACCCCCATACCAGAAAATAATCCACCTACAGTCACAGCAAACAGTACTGAACTAGAGGTGGCAGAATAAGGTACATCCGTGTGTTTTTAATATATGTTTAATTTATTTGCTTAATGTATAAAATTGTTGTTGTTCTCTAACCGTCAAGTTGGAACCAACTTACAGCAACCCTAATAGGGCTTTCAGGGTAAGTGAGATATTTAAGGAGTGGTTCTACCATTTGCACGCCCCCAGTGAGTTTCCCTGGCCAAGTGGGGATTCAAACCCTGTTCTCCAAAGTACTAGTCCATCACTTTATCCATTACACCACACTAGGTTTCAATATATAATTAGATAAGCCAATAAAGATAAACTATAGAACACGCAAAGATGCACTACACAAAGATATACACACCAAGATTTGCTATAGAAAAAGTGATTACTAAATTAGTTCTTAAGGGCAGCAGGGGGCAGAAGACCGTGGTAAATCTACTGGAGGAGCTGCAGTAGACTGGCAAGTCTGATTCCTAATAATGGCATCAACCAAATGTTGTCCCCCTAAACTAGACTGCTTAAAACACACACTTGGGGGTGGGGGGCCAGAAATAGGTGTTTCTATGAAGGAACTTCTGAACTTGGGGCTAGTACTGGTCACAAATTGTTTCTTAATTCTTAACAAAATCTAATGGCCAGGCTCCTACTGGGGATTTACGCTGGCCTAAATGTAATTGTGATAGGGACGTGGTGGCGCTGCGGGTTAAACCGCAGAAGCCTCTGTGCTGCAAGGTCAGAAGACCAGCAATCATAAGATCAAATCCACGCGACGGAGCTCCCGTCGCTTGTCCCAGCTCCTGCCAACCTAGCAGTTCGAAAGCATGTAAAAATGCGAGTAGATAAATAGGTACCACCACGGTGGGAAGGTAACGGCGTTCCATGTCTAGTCGCGCTGGCCACGTGACCACGGAAACTGTCTTCAGACAAATGCTGGCTCTATGGCTTGGAAACGGGGATGAGCACCGCGCCCTAGAGTCGGACACGACTGGACTAAATGTCAAGGGGAACCTTTACCTTTACCTAAATGTAATTGCACAAACTGCAGCCACAAATTGCCAGTAATTAACAACTGGGCACTCACATCCCTGGTTGCATGCAACTTGCAGGGTTTGGCGTGCAACCAGGAATTTGAGCAGCAGCTCACTGATTATTGGCAATTAGCCATCTCAATTTATCCAACTACATTTATGCCAGCACAAAGCCCAAACAAGATTCTGGGCAATGTTCTTAAATGTTTTATGCCCCTTAATTCTTGGCATTTATCACTCAGCCTTTGTTTTGTGCACGGGGGGCCTAAATCCATTTAGTGAGAATGAGGGCAGGTGTACTGAATCAATCAAACTTATGAGTTAACCTGTCCTCTTCCCACTGATTCAATGGGTCTACTCTAGTTGTGCCTAAAACTGCATGTAGGTGCATGATTCCAGGCTTTATTAAGTTACATTTATTTCCATCAGTCCCTTAAGACAAACGTGGGTATGACTCTGGAGAAAGGAATATCCGCTCCTGATCCCCAGAACCAGTAAGGTTTCACTCACTTGTTTTTTTCCCAGAGTCTTCCAAAAGTTGGCCTGAGTTCTCAAAGCGGCTGTAAGAGCATTTCTGAGCCATTAGGATGTCCTTTGGAGGGGTCTTCCTGGAGGATGGGAGGGAGAAGACAAGCGGGAGGGTGGAGATGATGAGGCAGCAGGAAGCAATGGGTAGAGCGGGAGCACCAAGCAAGAATGCAATGAGACAAGGGATATGCTACACAGAAAAAAAAGATGGGGGGAATGATGTTGAAGCAGTGGGGCTCTGTTTTATTTCTTAGACAGAAGCATACTTATTTGTTCACAATACAATAAGTCTGCAATATCTGCAGGGTCAGTACCCACAGTTTCAATTATCTCTGCCTTAAAATATTAAATATCTCCCCCCCCCCCACCAACAAAATATGTGTTTCCAAGGTGTATTACCAGAACTGGCCACTAGAGGGAACTATATACCATGGTATAGATTGGGTTTGCATATCAGCTGGTTTGGGCATCCACAGGGGTGGCTCAGAGCTGATCCCCTGCAGATACTGTGGTCCTCCTGTATTTATATGACATCCATCCATAAAGCCCTCTCTGTGGTTTGCCAAAGTTATGAATGAATAAAACCGAAATATATAATAATCAAAACAAATATTAAAAGATATCAATACAATTGAAAATGACGGAAAAGCCAGCATAAAACCACCCTAAAATTAAATCTGAAAAAACTGCACAGGAAAAACGTGCTAACAACTAAAAACACATTGTGAACATGTTGAATATAGTGTCTAGGGAAATAAAGTCTTCAGCAGCAGCCAAAAAGATGGCAATGTAAGTGCTAGGCATGCCCCCCTGGAGAAGACATTTAACAACTAGGGTGCCACCATGCAAAAAGTCCCTCCCCATAATAGGTAACTAGACACCTCATCTCATTAGTGGAGAAAAGGCCTCAAGGACTGAGCAGGAGGCAGCAAGTCCTTCACATACCCTGGCCTCAAGCTGTTCAGGGTTCAAAAGTTAATACAAGGATTTTGAACTGAGCCCAGGAACAGGCTGGGAACTACTACCTGTAACAAAACCCTACAGTGCTGTGATTGTTTCTCCTGGATAGTGGAACAGGCTGATGCTGGAGAAGAGTGAGCAGCATTTGAGGAACTTTACCTTGTGCTTGGGGAAAGCTAGGCTATATCCTTCTCACAGTTTACTCTCCAGACCCTGGTATGGTAGATTTGTCCAAGACAGATGGGCGATGCAAGCCCATGGGTTGAAGCATCATTTCCCAGGTTCTGACATAAATTCTCCCTTGTCCACCACATGTTACTATGGCTCCTGCCATAGTAGGAAACTCTCTCAATCTACAGATCTCTTCCTCTGACCACCTGTACAACAGTTTGGGGTACTGGCACACCGTGCATGAGAACAGCTCTGCCAGAATCTGAGATGCCAGATAGCCTGCGATTCTTTTCAGATTGTTTCTATTAGACCAAAGGTCTCCTTTGCAGAATGTGCAGCCAACCCGGTCTTCCCAACAGACAGACTTTTGCTACTACAGTACGATGGCACAGTATGTCTTCTGGAAGACACCGATTCCTTCATTTTATTTTTACCTTTTGCTTCTACTGTTCAAGTTATGGCTGACTGCCACTATGCTAAAATATTTTCATACTGGAGTAGCCGATAGATTTTTGCTTGGGATTTTCTTGTTCCATGTTTTATGTTTGTAAACTGACACAATGTTGTTTCTATCTATCTATATACTTGTTTCTATCAACCCATGGCCCCTCCAATGAACAGGAGTAGGAAACAAGATGGCAAGGGCGGATAAGCGTTCCCCACTATGGCTCCCCCATTTGACAGCACATGATTACTATGATGGGGTGTATCATAACTCTCGCCACTTTTAGCTGGCTGAGGATGACTGAAGCAGTAATACCACCTCTGAAACGTGCTAGGCTGGGCAAAGCTGGACTTGAGAGACCAATGATGCTGGGCATACTCAGTGGCAGAGCCTACTCTTGGCTCTCTACTGAAACTTTCCAGCCATACTGGGCCAAGAAGAACCCAATGTACGGGCACACTGCAGCCCAAAATTTCAGATGATTCCCTCCAACAGCTTTTCTCAGTCCTGTGTGTTGTATGTCTTGTTCCTATCCAGAATGTTTGTCAGTCCCTCATTGGCTGAGGAGGGGAAACAAGACACCACAGTATCTAAAGAGACAGCTTAAGGTTGTCTCAAGGTTACCGAGTGGGGGAAGGGGCAGAATAAATAGCGTGGCTTATGTAAGAGTTAGGGGCCGAATGGACTTCTTATTCCTTGTCTCTATTCTCATTTTTTAAAAAAACTTTTGTACTATGGTTATTGAAATACTAGTGAATTACTAGAAAGGTAATATGTAAGTGTAACAAATAAAAGGCCGTAATACCTAACTTCAGCTTGAGTTCCCAGATTCTGTTTGCTCTCTCTGTTTGAGGGACATACACACATCCCATCATCCAGCAACTGGGGTCCACCACAGCTTTTAAGACTGCTCCTTCTGTGATCCTTTAGCTTGTTCTGCAACACAGATATGGTATATCCCTCTCTCTCTTTTGGACTACAATTCCCAGAATACCTCTGAGCATGGCCAGTGGCCAGGCTGGCTGGAAGCTGTAGTTCAAAAAGTCAATGTTTCCTATCTCTGCTTCACAAGTTCAGACCATTCTTCAAAAGCCCACCTCCAGTGGCTGAATTTCAAAAGAACAGGGGGGGGGGGGGGGAACAGTAAAACAGCTCCATGGAGTTCAAGGTGACAGAAAATGCTGAGTTGGCATTAGTAAAGAATCCCTGCTTTTTCTCAACTTTTACTGGACCACACCGGGACAAGTTAAAGGAAGGAAGACCTCACAATGTACAACTTACATAGAAAGTTCATACTTTTTCCAGAAGTTGTTGGATGAGGAACAAACCAAAGGCAAGACAACTTACTGAAACTTTTAAAAAAATTCCAAACTTTATTGAAATGTAAACAACAGTCCATATTTTTCCATGCCAGACACAACACAGGTGAAGTCAGTTCAGAGTCTTCGGTACTTTATAATAAGAAACAGAGCAGAACGGGCAAACCTCAAGGAGAGATGCGGTCAAACATAAGGGCACAAGAGAGGTTCTCCACAATGGAGCAGCTTTAAAGTCTATTGCATTCAACAAAATAATGATGTCCCTGTGAGAAAAGTTCATGTGCCCATGAAAAGGCCATTACTGTGCTTGTGTACTAATTTGGTCTCCAGGAGACTGTCATGCTTGGTTTCAATTTTTCCACCAGGAAACTGGAGACGGAAGAACGAGCAACTGAGGACATAAGAACTATCATGCGAGGTGAAACCCAGCATCTCTTACAGGCCTCAGCTGGAAAATCTGAGAAAGAGGGACAGAATGATTCCAACAGGTCTGATTAAAAGCTGGCCACCTTTTTTGTCCTTAGCATCTGGTGATCAGAGACATCACTATCTCTAATGATCCACATTTTCATGAATAAATCGGTCTTCTAGGTTAGAGGTGGGAAAGCTTTGACTTTCCAGATGTTTTAGATTTCAATTTCCAGAAGCTATATACCCAAGCATGACAATGTAAGCAACTTGACTCCAGTTGGCATGTGTGTTCTGTGCCATCAAGTCAGAACTGACTTATAGTGATCCTAATAGGGCTTTCAAGGTAAGTGAGATATTTAAAGAGTGGTTTTACCAGTTCCACTCTCCCAGTGAGTTTCCATGACTGAGCAGGGATTCAAACCCTGTCATCCAGAGTCCACGTCCATCACTTTATCCACTACACCACACTGGGAATTATCAGTTGGTAGATCTTGGGATTTATGTTAAAATAAAGTAAATTTTGCATGGTTGACATCTGTCTGCTTCCCTGTTTCTATAATGCTGGTGAAGTTCTGTGCCATTAAACAGTTGCCTGGTCTAAGAAATAGCTATTATGGATCAAAATGGAGAGTAGTGTATGTCAAACAATCAAGGAATCGGCCAGCTATTGGGAAGTCAGCTTTTTCAAAAGAAAAAAAAAACTTGGCACTGGACAAATTCATGAATGACAGGGCCATCATCAACTCTAGGAAAACGATCACTTCAAATACTGTCACTGAACACCAGATGCAGAGATCAAACAACAGCCCAAAATATTACTGTCCTCATAATCTGCTTGTGAATGCCCCAGCGGCAATTAGACAACCGCTATTCAAAACCAAGATTAAGTAAAGCAATCCAGCAAGGCAGGTCCTAAGCAGAGAAATGCCCGAACCAAGCGGTCACTGCTTCAGCTGTGCCTGTGCTCTCCACTTGGCAGAAGGAGGCACCAGGGGCACAGTGAGATACCCAGCCTGTGAGCAGTCCTGTCTCACAGAAGAACAGTCCACACTGCCAGATGATACAGCTGGCGCTTTATCAGTACGAGAAAGGATAGGAAAGATCACAGGATGGCACAATAAATGGAAAGTGCTTTATCAACTACCACCTCCAATATCTCACTCTCTCCTCCTTTGCTTCACTTTACAAGATTCTGTGAAGGGCACCAAATGAATTATGCACATCAGTAAGTTCTACACAATGACAGGTATTCCACCTTTTTGTGATTTCGCCACATAAGTGCGGAATGTGGTCCTGGGCCTTGAATGTAGCAGCCCAAGACTCTCAGCTTTCTTTTAAAGTATTTATAAGATGCGCAGAAGGTGGTGGCCATCATGTAAAAACAGTACAGAGCTGATACAGTAATTTTTTTGTAAATAGTTATGTTGTATGAGCCATCAGGTTGTGTCTGATGTACGACAATCCTAATAGAGTTTTCAAGGTATGTGAGATGTTCAAAGAGTGGTTCACCATTGCCACCAATAACAACCCCCTGATGAGTTTCCATTGCCAAGCACGGTCACCAGAGTGGATTAAAATCAAATTGATTTAAATTAAAATTTTGATTTTTAAAATTTAAATTGTAAAAACAATCCAATGTTTAAATTTAAATCATGATTTAAATCAGTTTGATTTACATCAAAACCACCCTTGTAGGCCATTGCAATACAGGGAGAAAGTACAATAAAAGATAACAATTTAAGCTAGACTCTAGTCAAATCCAATTTCTCTTCTTAGGCACCAGATCAGACTTTGCCTGGTGAAATCTCAAAAGTAGCTGGAGATGAGCCTACATAAGAATCAATACTCAAAATACAGGATTCAGTGCCCTGAATAAGCATGGATACAACGTTTTTATCCCATCCCTTTCTCAAAGCTATTCCATCAACTGTTCATGGTGGATGTCTTTCACCCCTATTTGAACCTCACAACAACCCTGTGAGGTAGGTTAGACTGAGAGAGACCGACCTCCACTGGCCATGTGGGGAAGCTAAAGGCCATGTATCCCCTCTCCAAATTCAACACTATAACACTGGTTCTGTAGTTCCTTTCTCCTCATTTTTAATCAGTAAACATCTACATGAAGAAAGCTAAGCAACTTTTAATGTGTGTATCATTAGACAAGTTACTGCTTTCCCTGGCACAGAATCTGGGCTATCTTGGCACACATTTAATTTTGTCTCCTGTAGCAAACACGGCCCTCAATGTGCAGTATTAACACTCACTTCTCTGGCCGAAACGTTTTCTGTCATACACAACACTTTTTTTTTTGCGCACTGTTCTCTTTCTCATAATCACAGACCTATGCCCTCTTCAAGGCGCACAAGTCCCGACTCCGGTTCTTCGCTGCCAGCTTCTACTTTCCTCATAACTACCCTTTGTAACTATCCATTTTCCATTTGGAATTTGAAAATAAAAGTTCAGAACTTCTGCTTCTCAAGCTGAGGTAACCGTTTATCAGAGGTTGGGAAATTGACCTTTTGGACTTCAACTCCCAGAATCCCCTAGCCAGGTTCAGTACTGGGCAGAGTGGCTAAGGGGTTTTAGTAGTGTTATCCCAAAAAGGTAATTTTTCTAAGCCCTGACATTTATGTAATCTTATAAAGGCATTGGGAGCATAGAAGCAACAGCGGTCGGCTTCTGAATCCACCAAATCCTGTCCTTCCAAGCTACAAAGCAAAACCGTGAGGCAGCCTTAAAAGAGGTACAACTGACCCATCTCAAGGGATAAAATATCCTCCGGACAGAACGACATCCAAAAACCCACAGCTCACACAACTGACACAGCACAGAGGAAGACCAACGAATGCAGAAGGGATGGAACTGCAGAGAAATGTCACATGTCTATAATCACAGACTGCCATTCATTCTCAGGGATTGAATTCATCTGGTTATCTCCCCCAGACGTTCAATCTGGACCTCAGAGGGAAGAACCTTGTCAGCAAGGCTTGCTTTTAACCGGAGTGGGGAGAAGGTGAAACGGCTGTTAGCACACACCGTGGCTGTTTGGAGAAAAGAATCTTCCCCGGCCAAAGAGACCCTATAGGCCGTGCACAGCCCACGTTTGCCTCCTCTCACTTTTCCACTGCAAGCACATCGGACAATGCTTCTGCAAGTTTTTTTTTCCTTTGCACACTTCACTAGGCCTTATTATGGGGAGGGGAGTGGGTCAAGTGCCCCAGATAATTTAAATCAAAAAGCAGATAGGACCATCACTGGACTGTTCCTGGGAGATAGATTTCCTTATGGCAAGGGTGGGCAGCTTCCCAGGTTCAGGGGTGTGGTGCATGTACCACTGACCTTAGTGGGCTGCCTCCATGTCACAAGCTCACATCATGTTTTGAGAAAGCCATCCCCTCAGACCTGAAACAGGTTGGGGAGACATGAAAATGGCTGATCATGCCTTCTGGAGGCTCCATGGGGACACAACTCATCATATTCTTCCAGTGCTGGTGGGGGTTGGCTGCAAAAACAGCCTGGGAGCTATGTATCGTCCATGGGCTGCACCCTTCCCCATCCTTGCTTTGTGGTAACCAAAATCCAATTTGTAGAGTGACTTAGTCTGAAAAGACAGTCTCTAGATGGGGTTTTGTTTCTTGGTTTCTTGGACTACAAGTCCCATAATTCTCCATTCTGGGAGTGCTATCTAATTTACAGACTCTTTACAAGCAGCCAGTGTGGCTCACTAGGGAGAAAAGCCTCATCTGGAAGGCTCTGATGCTTAGCTACCCCTAGCTCTACTTAGCCCCCAGCTAGCTAATGTACATGATTTATACATATGGGACAGGAGGAGAAAGCTTGGACACAGCCAGGCTTAGCTAAGCCTAAAAGCCTTCTATTGAGGCTCCCAGGTGAGCCACGTTTAGGTGTCTCTAAGGTGTCTCTCTGACAGGCAGAACTCCCAGAATGGAGAATTATGGGACTTGTAGTCCAAGAAATCCAAAAATTCCATCTCTAAAAAACACAGCATATATATATAGTCCTTGAACACATTTTTTTTTTTGCATGCAGGAGTTCCCAGGGCCAGGTGCAATCCTTTGCATCTCTGTCTAAAGCACCTCTGTTGGCAGAGCTAGGGAAGTCCTCTTTCCACCCAAGAGCTGGGAGAGCTGCCAGCAGAGAAGACAGCACCACGTAGACTGTTCTATGATGTAGTAGGAAGCAGCATCATTTCCCCCCAGTAATGTTTTACATGTTGTAGCCTTATCACATAGCTCAATCGCATACTCTAGTCTAAGACACTGGTTCCCAACCTTGGCTCCCCAGATGTTCTTGGGCTAAAACTCTCAGAAGCCTTCACCACTACCTGTGCTGGCCAGGATTTCTGGGAGTTGGAGTCCAAGAACGTCTGGGCCTACAAGGTTGCGAATCACTGCTCTAAGATAAAGGCAACAAGTGTCTAGAAAGTGATGGAGAAGTATTACTGGCAAAGGATGGGGGAAGGAATACTCTTTTAAGATCAAAGATTATGCTCAAGAGGGAAAACAAGAAGGCTACAGGGGGATTTCACTGAGCTTCTAGGTGCTTCTTGCTCAACCAGTGTTACAAAGAAGTCCAAAAACCTTGCTAGCCTACCTATATACTTGCAAATCGTTCTTCTAGCTTGACCCTATGTATAAATCATGTATGTTAGTCATTCATAGTAAACAGTCTGGAAGAAAACTGCCTGGAAGAGAACTGACCCCTTTCACAAAAGCTTTGCCTGATGGCCTAAAGATAATTATTGTGGACATTTTTACTGATAATATGTACAAAACTCAACAGAGAGTCTTGTGGCACTTTAAGGGCGACATAAACACAGTTAATACCACAAGCATTCATGGACCAGAGTTCGTATTGTCAGATAAATGATGGAAAGGGAGGGGATTTCTGCTGACTTAGCAAACTTTGAGGAGAAATGACACAGGTTCCTCTGAAAAAGAAGGCTACTGGATTCTCCTCTCACCTGGGCACTGATAAAGCAGCTGATTCCACATAAAAAACAAAAGTGCTTTTGAAGGCCTACAAGATCTATTTACTCAAGACAACAAGAAGACCTAAACAATCAGATGTACCGACACCTCATTCATACCACCTTCAACTCTCTGAAATAAAAACTACAATCTATCTCCAATCTAAGAGGACTTCCACAAGAGGAAGAAAAAAGTATGTAGTGCCTTCCTCAAGTAATGACAGAAGCAAAACCACATTTAAACAATCTGATCTTTTCCCATTAATGGCACTGTAAAATCAACCATCCTAAACTTGCCCAGCAGTAGATCTTGCCTCAATAGTAGGGTTTCAGTTTGCTTGATCAGACCAAAACCTTTTACAGAGGAACTCTTTATAACTAATGATAATGTTTAGGAAGCCTGTACTTTACATTCTCTTCTTTGTTGTTATTTCGACTTATCTACCACTGCATCATGCCAGAGGGCTCTCCAGGCAATTTACCACATACAGTGGTGCCTCACTAGACGATGTTAATCCGTTCCGCGAAGATCGCTGTCTTGCGAAAACATAGTCTAGCGAAGCACGTTTTCCCATTGGAATGCATTGAAATCTCTTCAATGCGTTCCAAGGGAAAACTCAGTCGTCTTGCGAAAATCTCCCATAGGGAAACATCGTCTAGCGAGCGCGGGTCCCCGTCGGAATGCACTGACAGCTGCACTGACAGCTTTTGACCACTAGTCGGCGCATTCCTATGGGGAAACCTCATCGTCTAGCGAAAATTCCCCATAGGAGACCATCGTTTTGCGAAGCGCAGTAGCGATCGCAAAAAGGCATCGTCTAGCGATTTCCTCGTCCTGCGAGGCAATCGTCTAGCGAGGCACCACTGTAATTACAAAAACAACAACTTGCCCCCCAATGAGCTCGGTTCTCATCTAATGACCTCAGAAGGATGGAAGGCTGAGTCAACCTTGACCTGGCCACCTGAACTCATCCGGATGGAACTCAGGTCATGATTCATGGTTGACAATCGCAAAAAATGAATGACTGAGGCGCCCAAAGAAAGTCTATTTGGCAACAGGCTGCAGTTCGTGGTGTTCTACAGGGTAGACCATTTTGTCACAAACACTTATAATTTCTCTGCTGTAAACTCTGTCCACTTTGGAACTGAAGCATAACTTAATAAATAATCTGAAATACATTTTTTTTTAAAAGCCAAGCAGGAGGATCTGCTTTTCTAAAATGCAGCTAGATTCCTCTTCTTAAGGGCCTTCGGGAACCATGGCATAAAAAAGTGAATTAAGACCAAAAAAACCCCCCCACACACTCCCCCACACTATATAAATAAACCCACAATCTTACAGGCTCTACCTATAAAGTTTATAAAAAGAAAAAAAGAAAGGGATGAGGAAATTGGATGTAAAACCAAATCTCGCTTCTAGAAAGAACTCAAGACACAAGTAGAGGCCCAGGAGTTGGGGGAGACACAGGAGAGGCTGGCGATCAATGGCTGTTGTCGGAGCGATTCAAGGAGCTGGTGGTGGACGGGAGTAGAGAAAGAAAAAAGGGAGAAGGGTGGGTATTGAAAACAGAAAAAGAAAGAAAGAGACGGGTTAGATTCCTGATGGACTGAGAGGAAACCATCAATCAAATGAAAGATACGGAAGACGACATTTCTTTTCCAAAAACCAAGATACGAATAGAGAAACAGAACTCTGGAAACTGTAGAACCCATTATACTTTTGGTAACAGTGGTAACAAATAGATCACATTCTTCAGTAATAGATCTAGGATGGAAAAGTCCAAGAGCAAAAGTAGACTAGAGGACTAGAACCCACACCATTAAAGCAACTGACAAGAGCTGGAATATGCTGCAATGCCTCCATGTGTTTGCTAAGTTTTAACCACCTTAAAGAGATTAAGGTGCAGAGAGGTTCCTCGATGGTTCACTTGCAACTTCTCACCCATTTGCTTTTGTTCCCCCCGCAACTCCCCAGCTTTGCATCAGGACTGGGAAGAACAGCCTAAGGGATGACATGTTGCAGGGAAAGTGCCTCTCTATTCAAAAGCCCCTGCCTTTGCACCTGTTGGCAGACATGGAGTTTGGGAACCTGAGACTGTCAGCATTCATGCTGGGTTCCAGTTGATAACCTGCCCAGATTCTTCAGAATTTCAACTGACCTCCAGGTGGTATTTCCTGGGTATCTGGATTGGTGTAAATTGGATGTACAGTAGTACCTCGGTTTGCGAATGCCTCAGTTTATGTAATTTTCGGTTTACGAACTGAAATCCATAAGAAATAAAGCCCTGGTTTACATTGTTTTCTTTTTTCTTTTCTTTTTTCCGCATGATGAAAGGGTTTTCCCAGGGCGCATTGTGCCTACAGTGCCACCCCTTTTGTAGCGCAACTGGCGTTTCAGTTTGCAAAATTTCCGCACTACGCAACGTCGCGTAGAACGGATCTGTTTCACAAATCGAGGTACTACTGTATTTTATAGATTCCAAATACTTAATCCTATAAGAGAAGATTCTCCTGATGGGGCTTATTTTGGAACAATTAGAATTTCTAGCTTTCTTCCATTATCATTTAGGTACAGAGCCATGTACATAGTGCTTTATACTAGCCCAGGCAAACAAGATCTGGCTATCTTCCCACAAATTCAACATTTATTTTATGACAATCACATTAACAAATGCTGGGTGAGAGCAGCTCTGGTGTACATAGGTGCTACAGGCTTTGCAGGAGAGGTGGCTTTTAAGTAGAGGTTTGAGGGGAAAAGAGGTAGAGCCACAGAAAAGTTGTGAGGGAGAAAGGAGATGCCACATGTCAGGAGACAGCAATATAGTCTCGAGAGTGTCATTCACTTTAAGGGAGCAGAGGCTGGAGAACTGAGGGAACAAAGTTCATGCTGCTGGAACGTGAGATTTATAATATAGACCTGCAAGAAGTTAGTTCACTAATCTAATGGCCAGCTGATTTTGCTGCTTAGGCTAAAGCATTGAACACCCTGTAACTTAACACCTTTGTCTCTACAAGGTCAACAATCAGCTGTTGCCAAGAGGTTTCTAAATCTGTTATTCAATTCTGGGTGGCACTACACTACACAGGGGCAACAGAATAGTGCTGTGTTCACATTCATGGGGCTTGAAACTTAGCAACCCTCTGTTAAGCTGAGCTGTCAACAGCTACCATCCAACCATGTACCATCTGGAACAGATGCTGCCTGGCAAGACTCCCAGAAACATCCTCAGAAAACACCATCTGGCATGAGGACTGGGTGAATGCCACCATTTTTCAGGGGTGCAGAGAAAGTTCAGAATATGATACTAAGCACAGAGGGTAGCTTCCTAAGATCTCTGCTAGGTAGCAAGCTTCCTCATCTTTTCCTTCCAAAGCAGGATTCTAGTTTTTGTGGGGTAATCATCATCACCTTAGAACTGCAGAGCTGGAAGGGACTCTTTGGATGATCGAGTCCAGCCCCTGTCATGCAGGCCCAGTGGGGAATTGAACTCCCGATCTCTGGCTCCGCAGCCAGATGCCTAAACCACTGAGCTATCCAGCTGTAAAAATAGGGTTGCATGTATGAGGTCAAAGCCTGGTAAAGTTTCAGAAGCTAAAGGGCTAAGTAGCTCTTTCACTGGTTTACAAAGATGGGGGAACTCAGTGATGTTACTCAGCTTTCCTAACTAGCCAAATCCAGAATATGTTATTTAATAAATATGATTTAAGAAACTATTCCATGTGGTTTGTATAGGGTGTAGAACTTAGCTTTTCTTCTGAAGAATCTGCATTGCCTTGATGCAGAATTTCAGACTGTGCTCTAGGTATGTGTAAGGAAACCAAATATCGGAACCTGAAATTCTTTGGAAAGCACACATTTGCTAGTGTTTCGATCCAATAACTTCTAAGGATTAGTTACTTTCCAAGGTTGACGCGCCCTCCTCCAAAACCATTCCATCTCGACTACAGGAGAGCTCCGAGATATTCTACATCTCCATCCATACCTGGTTCTTCGCCTCTGTGAAACTGGGTCACCAGGCTCGCCATTCATCAGATGCTGAGCAGTTGAGTGTGGGGGACAGAGGCGTAGGTTCTTCAGCAAATCCTGCTCATTGATAAAAGGCTTGAGGCAGCCCCGCACCGGGGAGTTCCCCACACTGCTAGAGCGGGTCAGTGAACGAGACTGGTTGAAGGGCCATGGTGGCTCAACCTCTTCCTTCAGGACTGTAAGAAGAGGGGGCAAAATCCAAAACAAAAAAGCATCAGTCTTTCAGTTCCTAGGGCAGCCTCCCTTAACCTGGTGCTCTTGAAATCTGATGGACTACCAATCCCATCATCCCCATCCATCATGGCCAAGATGCTATCTGAAGATGAAGGAACACATCTCAAAAGCCTCATGTTGGATCTCTTTCCAAGAGTGATTACTTATTTTTATTAAAATGCAACCATTCTAGGTCCCTTAAAATCTACAAAACTGTCTCCATTTTGACTTCTGATTCGCTTGCAGCCAGGCTAGGAATATAAGCAAATACTAGCCAGCAGATATGTTGGCAAGGCTTTGGGTCCAAGTCCCGAGTCCTTGGTACCAAGTCCTGAGTCCCAAGTCCGAGTCGCTATTAAAAACAAGCTTTCCCCCCCCCCAGAAAAAATGGAGGGTGGGTGGGTTCCAAGTTGCGAGTCAACTCCAAGTCACTGGGGGAAAAAAACCCAGTCAAGTCCGAGTCGAGTCAGTGTGACTGAAGTCTGACTTGACAGGGAGTCCCCATCCCTGCTACCCAGTAAACTACCTTACTTTTCTACGCCAATTCCAATAAAAAAACTCAAACCAATTGTAACTTTTCTTCCAGAAACCTAACGAGAAATAAGTTAGAGAAGATCTTTATACTACATTTCCCCCTACATCCTGGAAGCAATTTGGAACTGGCACATTCTAAAAGTAGTAGTGACATCTAGAACCCTCTTATTTCCTGCCCAGAGAATCCTTGTAATTTAGAATATGTCGACTCAGATCCTTCAAATTTGGAAGGACTGCTGAGTCAAAGATAATGAATTTTAGATTCTTCTTGACTGAAGGCAACCTCAGATTTTAGATCCAAGTTAGCACTTTAGATATTTGCCAGTCTCTCTTAAAACTGTTGCCCCACTGTAGATAGGTCCAAGCGACATAACTGAAATAAATACCAGAGAACCAGGAAAACACACTGCTCATGTTCCTTTCCCTTATAAAATCAGTTCATTCAAAAAGAACAGCGATGATTCCAATTAATTTGCCACCGCTTCTTGGGGAAAGAAAGGTATTCTCTGTCCACCTTTGTAAAAACATTGTCTCCTCAAACTGGAGACTAGTTAACCCAAGTTTCTTCTAAAAGGGAATTGTTCAAACCTATTTCCCAATCCAGAAAAAAAAACAACCACATAATTTATGATTATCTTACACTCTCGGTCTGACAGGGAATATGGTTTTATATCTCCCTCATGACGTTTCGGAGGCAACTTTCTCACTGGAGCTGTGGGGATAAAAAAGTAAGATGATTAAGTTCTTCAGGAAGAAGCAGAAATAAACAAATAACAGCATACGACTCCAAGGATATTAGCTGTTTTCAGGAGTAGACATTTTAAGAACTTCAGGTATTCTGCACAGCCAAAGGCCTAGCACTGAAAAACAGATGTTTAAAACTAAAATGAGAACACAACCAATCAGTGGCTACTATGAATTGACCTACAGGAGAAGAATGGAGTTTCACCAATGATAGATATACCATGCAATTGAAATAAGCTCTTTGATGTGGAATGATCACAACAAGAACAACCTTAGCCAGGCAATTTGTTGAGCCAATTCCAAAAGTAATACTGGAGATCTCTCACTAGACAGAGACCCCTCATTGATTGCCTGAATTAATTAACAGAATTGCAACATTACTGCAGCAGATGCCAAATCACGGCCAGTTGGATATGATTTACTCATTCTATAGTAACTTCCAATTTTTTTAAAAAATACTACGTAAGTAATATAAGCATACAAGTGTAGCAGGTAAACAATAATTCCTGCTATGTAGACGACGTATAACAATCATAAGACAAACGTGAAACAAAAGGAGGGGTTCAAGACCCAATGAGTAGTTTATATACAACTCCCTGTTTCTGAAAGTTCAACATTCACAGATATCAGGACATTTGCAAACTCATCTGTACAAAAACACATTTTAGGTTTTAAACCAAAAAAAAAGGGAGCAAGGGGCTGTTTTAATAGAAACTGGTCAAATTTTAACAACAACGGCCAAATTCCTCTTGTATAGTTATAGTAACATAATGCAAATGGTCTGTTATCTGTTGCATCCTGACTTGTGCAATTCAGTGCACAACACATGTCTACAGTAATTTCTTAACTTGAGGCCATTTGCCTTCCGACGATACATTGTTTGCATTACGCCTGCATTAACTACGCAAGAGGATTCTGGCAGTATTTCTTATTTGGTTAAACAGAAAATACAGAAATTGTTTGACTCCATATCAATTGCTGCTTTGAATAAGACTTTGTATTATTAAACTTTTCTGAAATATTAAATAAGATTCTTTTTTTCGAACTTGCTCTTCTGACTCAGTGGAAAACACAGAATGGAAAATCTGAATCTTTAGTCGCAGAGGGAGAAGACAATGGGTTTCACAAAGAAAATGAAAAATGCCTTTTAATCCAACCCCCAGAAATGTCTTCTAATCTGACTTCTGATGCATGGAAGAAATAACAGTCTACTGTTATTAGCCACCGGATGATGGCAAACAGGCAGAAATGCTGGTACAATAAGACACAGTTTTCATTAAGCTCAAATAAGGTCTTGCTGCAAGCAGCATAACTAATTCAATAAGAATTAGTTCATTCTTTAGCTTTCTTTCATCATTCCACTTTTCACAGTATGGTGCCCATGAAAAAGGCCAATGGACAGTTAAGGGCCTCTATTGTAAAGCCTTTATACAAATTTATGGTGGAATCCCACTTGGAAAGATGTGCAAGCAAGAAACCCTGTCGGGTGGGCGGGCAGGGGGAAAATGTAAAGGTTTGAAATTTTGAATGTATATAGAGTGTTCAAATAATTAAGGGTTTTGCAGAAAACACAATCCTGAAAATGGACATTGTGCTTTAAAAAGACTGGAACAGCTATATACCAAATGTCAAAAATCAGCTCTCTAAACAAGTCTGAAATAACCTGCTATTCCTGCAGGTGCAGGGACCCATTTAGTCAAAATAAATGCTGTTATCTGCCACAGTATCAACTTGCGTTCAGCCTGGAGGCAGGCGGTGCATCACGGCCTCTCCCAATTTGAAGAGGCCCTTGTCCAGCAGGCCGAGGCAAAGAGGCAGTCCCGAAACCAGCCAAATCAGGGAGCTGGACAGGGGACAGATTGTATTTGTCTTCAGTGTAGAAGGGATTGTCACTCTCGAATTGGCCTTCTCAGCCACACTAGACGCTGTTCCAAGTCCTCTATTCAGCGCACGTTACCATAGTCCCTCGAGACTGAAGGATGCCTACTACTATCAACTTGCAAGCCCCGTGATTTATGAGAGCTATATTTTGCCACTCTGGTAAAAGCAATAGAGATTTCTATTAAAAAAAAATTCTGACCATTTATGAAGATTGGTAACTTACTACACTGGCAAAATTCAACTGTTTACAGTTGAAGGGAAATGTAAACAAGTGAGGGAAATATCAATATAAGGATGCAAAAGACACCCAACATGCCATGATTCCACATTCACATACACCAGATACCAACAGCACAGATACTGGGCACCTGTCAGCAGCAGGCGTGTGGCAGTACAGCAGCAGGCTTTATTTCCAGAAGCCAGCAACACAACCAACATGAATGTCTCTCCATAGATCCAAATACTGTAAGACACCTTGGATCTTTCAGGAGAAAGGTGAAGAAGACTGGGGCCATCTGTCCTGGCCTTAACTTATTAATCAACAGATAAACAGAAAACCCCAAGCAAACAACCTGGCCAATGCCTGGCTTGGCTGGGTGGGAACACAGGGGTCTGATGTTTTCCTAGAGGTCTATAAAGGTCTATTGGGTTCTTAGGAAGTTGTTCAGGTATCAGACTTTCCGACCTGACAGACTCACCATGCTGGTGGCTGAAAAACCCCTGGAAAACCACAAAGTTGTTCACCTGAAACAAAAATATGTCAAAAAAAGTTTTAATGTGCATTAATTAATTAATTACTAGCTGTCAGTTTATTGCTCACTGAAAGACATACACATTAAAAAGCAAGCAAACAAACCCCTTCCCTCCTCATGGGGTTTTTTTAAAGTCTCCATAAGGAGAAAAAACCCAGCACTTTGCTTTTGTCACAGGTTGTCCGCAGACTTGTTTCTGCCTTAGCCCTGGGCAAAACCCCAGGAAAGATGCTGCAGTTTAGTACTGGGTCGCAAGCTAAGGCTCTGGGTTAAATCCTTGGCATTTACAGTCAAGAGATCCAAAGGAAGGCTAGGTATCTCAACAAGAAAGCTCTTGGCTATCTAGACTGGCTGTTAAAAAGCTCTTTTGGCTTATCAGATGGAAATCAGATGAAGTTTCATTAGAAACTATCTTTTGTTGTGTTTGCTTGCCCATATTATTGTCCTTTCTTGACACACACTCCTTCCCAACAATTTTAAACTCCTCCCAAAGAGCAGCCACTCCATTCATCTGAAGAAGTGCTCATGGACACACAAAAACTTGTTTTTTTTTAAAAAAAGTTAGTCTCAAAGGTGTGACAAGGCCTCTGATTTCTCTTGCACCACAACAGACTAACACAGCTCCCGGCTAGATTAGTTTTCTTCAAATGGGAATGGAAATGGAGAACTCTTCACTGAAATTCACTTGCCTTCTGCCTCCTGATCATTTCAGTCAAGTCACTTCTCCATGCAATATCAACTGAGGCTGCTATAGCAATACTTGAGGCAATATATTATTGTTTAGAATTGCTCTGCATGGGTTACTACTATATTATCATGACTGTTGATGCTGCATATTGCTATTGCTGAAAGGCTGCCTGGATGTTAGCAACGTTTTTGTCATTGTTATTTTAATAATAATAACAAATACATTTTTATTTTAATAATTACTGCAAAACAGTGTGGCCATAAGTGACAGATAGCATGCACTAACCTGATGGTGAAGATTTTCCCCATTTGGATCATGTCCTTCTGTTTCTATTATGGTTTGTAACATAAACTGTGTTCTTTCCACAAAATATTACTGTTCTCTCTCAAGTAAACCATCAGATAAACAAATCTAACGCTACATCTTGACCCATAGCATTTGTATAACAAGAAGTGGAAAAATTCCAACAGGGTTTTTAAAGATTTATGATTCTTCATGTATTTTTTACCACAAACTCTTCTTCAACAAACAAACTCTCTAATGTCCTCTGATATATTTAAGAAAGATTACTAGAACCTACCTGCATACAAGTTTATTTATTTATTTTATTTATTTATTCGATATACTGATACCATCTGGCTGCCAAGGACACTCTGGGTGGTCCAAAGCATATGATCTCATACATTTAATTTAAAGCACCACTACCTGCATCATGACTTGCAGAACTAGTCAGTATCATTCCATACTATGTCTTTTCAGAACCCATATGTATCCAGAAACCCAGTGAATAGTCACGACACAATAAATCTCTGCTGCTGAAATGAATTAGACTTGGTGTTGTAAAACAGTGCAAATAGAAGGCCACTGGGAAGTATGTGCAAGTTGCCCTGAGGATTTTGGAGAAAGCGTAGGATTTTTTTTTAAAAAGGGAGAAGAAAAAAATTCTGATCTTCCCTCATTTAATCCTATGCTGCTGTCCAGCATTCATTAAGGCTGTTTTGCAGCAATTTCCATCTCCTCTAGAGGCATCCATATAGAGTCATAGAGTTGGAAGAGACCATTGAGGCCATCCAGTCCAACCCCCTGCCATGCGGAATATCTCATGGCAAAAGATCTTAACAACCAACAATGTAGAGATTATAGACTTTGATTCAAGTGTTTCATTCATTTTCAAAAAGTAGAATCATTGTCAGGGTTTCCGCTGCCCTAGTTAAACAATTCTGTGTAATCCAGGGGTAGGCAAGGGGTGGCCCTCCAGATGTTACACTCTGCCTCTCCCAGCATTCCTCACAACTAGCTACAGAGGCTAGGGCTGGCAGAGGTTGTCATCTAAAAACACTGGAACACCCCCTGTACTCACCTACAGGCTATTTCAGAACAGTAGAGTGAACAGAAGGACTCACCTGGGGGATCGTGTCACTCAAGCTGTAATGTTTCCGGAGAAAGCACAGGAGCTTCTCTGAGGGTCGGTCCACGGCCAGCTGATAAGGTTGTACTCGCTCCCGCTTTATGGGGGGGAAAGACAGGGAGAAAAATATGTAGATGAGCCTGGGAGTGGAGTGAAGGGTGAGATATAGAAGCTGTCTCTAAACTCGCTATAGGGCCTGCCAATGATTCCTGTGAGTCTTGAAGAAAGCAAAGGTACTTTAACTAAAGGAATTAGCTACCTGCTCTGCCAGCATATTCTTAGTCTGAGGAAACCACACTCTTGCCAATGAGCAAATCTATCAGACAGAAGGGAATATGGTGCTTGATAGTGAGTTAGTTAAGTATCTGGTTGCAGAGCCAGAGGTTGGGAGTTCAGTGTACCCCCACTGTACCTCCTGAGACAAGAGTCACCTACGTAGCTTTGGGCAAGCCGCACAGTCCCAGGGCTCCCCCAGAAGAAGGGAACAGTAAACCACTTCTGAGTACTTCTCCCCTAGGAAACTGTGAAAAGAGTCACCGTAAGTCAGAATTGACTTGATGGCATGCAACTATTATTATTATTAATTATGGCATTTGCTTAGCAATTGACTAACAAACTCCTGAGCCTGGAAGGAACTAAAGAGCTCTGATGAGGCTATAGCCACTTCTCAAGCTCTTCTTCTCTTAAACAATGAAGCTCTGGTAGCTAAATGTCCTTTATTTATTGAAATATTTATGCCATCTCTTCCCCTCCAACCTCAGGGGCGCTCCATTTCAGAAATAAAACAAAATCATTAGAACAAAAACAGCAGCAGCTATTAATAACAAAACAGTGGAGACACAATCCATGTGAATTTGTCAGGCCACGAAACCATTGTTGTTGTTTAGTCGTTCAGTCGTGTCCGACTCTTCGTGACCCCATGGACCAGAGCACGCCAGGCCCTCCTGTCTTCCACTGCCCCCCGAAGCTGGGTCAAACCCATGTTGGTAGCTTCGGTGACACTGTCCAACCATCTCGTCCTCTGTCGTCCCCTTCTCCTCTTGCCTTCACACTTTCCCAACATCAGGGTCTTTTCCAGGGAGTCTTCTCTTCTCATGAGATGGCCAAAGTATTGGAGCCTCAGCTTCAGGATCTGTCCTTCCAGTGAGCACTCAGGGTTTTTTAAATGGATTGTTTTGAAGGAAATCAACCCTGAGTACCCACGAAACCATACAGAGCACAAAAGTGCTAATAAACAGATGGTTCCTCAGCTGTACTAGAGTTTCTGCTCATTCTACCTACACCACAGGAAGTGAATGAATGAGTGCTTACTGAATTGAGCCATACTGGTTCTATAAATCTTGACTACCCCATAAATGATTAGAGTAGCCCTGGGGCTATGGCAACTACAACAAGAGGTTGCCCCTTTATAAGACAGGTGGTATAGTGCAGGGCTTGGAATGTTAGCTTAGGACTTGCAAGATCCTGGTTCTAGTCCCTGGTGAGGCCTAAAATGTACCTTTTGCCACTCATTCTCTGTTGGCCTGACCCCACCCCACAGGGGTGTACTAACAATACAGTGAGGAGTAAGAGAGAGATGCAGATCACCTCAGACTCACTGCAGGAATAGCAAAATATAAATTTTAGTAGTTAATAAACAAAAATGACTAAACTGAAGCTACTGCACTTGGGTATATAATGAAAAGCCCCCCCTTGAAGAAACAAAAATGCTAGAAAAAGCAGAAGGCAGTACAAAAAGTGGAAGACTGGATGTGAGAAAAGGTTGACACACCAAAGCAAGCCATGACCTTGGGTTTGCAAGACCAGCGCAGGGGGTTAACAGCAGAACCTTTGGAAGGTCATTAATTCATAGGCTTGTTGTAAGTCAGAAGTGATTCAACAGCAGATAACAAGAACTAACAAATGGTAACAGATTCTCACAGAGATAGATGTTTCTAATGGAAAAGACTCCCTGGAGAGGCTTTACCTCCTGCCCATTGTCTAACTGATCCCCCAACTGATAATCAGGAAATCTCCTGATTCTATATGAATGCTGAAGGGTGTTGGCTTTTCATCATGGCAAGGCTCAAAAACAGTCACTTGGCTCACTAAGAATATCAAAATAGAAAGACTGTTCCTGGATTCTATACTCCAGAAGGAAAAAGAACAGAACCACACCTGTAACATGTAATGGAACAGTTCCTTGCCATAGCCATGTCTCTGGAGGGACTCGTGTATATAGAAGTCCAGGACACACAGTGGTTCTACTTCATTGTGAGCTCCATGGCGGTCCTGAAAGAAAAGAAGGAGGCTTGAAAGATGCATTAGCTCTATTCAAAACCCACTGGGTCATGCATGTGGCACCAAAATGAACAAAACTCACATCTCCAGCCACCTTCAAGTTTTCATGTTAACCTCTACTTCCCCTTGTGAAAAGCCCCGATACCCTAGATCCAACATGAGTCTTATTTAGAGTAGACCTGTTGAGGAGCCTTGTGGTTAAACAGCAGTACTGCAGCCAAACTGTGCTCAAAACCCGGGGTTCAATCTCAGGCAGCGGGCTCAAGGTTGACTCAGCCTTCTATCCTTCCGAGGTTGGTAAAATGAGTACCCAGCTCACTGGTGGGGCAATGTGTAGCCTGCATAATTAACTTGCAAACCGCCCAGAGAGTGCTTGAAGCACTATGGGGCCGTATATAAGCAGCATTGTTTGCTCTTTTTTTTTTTGCTTTGTTGAAACTGAGAGCAAAAACTTAGTACAAAAAGGCATTTAATTGCTTAGAGATGCTGGGTTCAGTAACAATTAAACTGCTAACCCATTTCTATCAGCTTTTCTGTTTCTGAAAATGGTACAATTAACGTAAGTTCTTTTGCTTTCAATGAGCCTACTCTAAGTAGGATCAGGAATTTGTACACTTATTGCCAACATTGCTTTAGAGACATTTGTGCCACTTCTATTCAAAGCATGCAATTTTGTTAAAAATTTTGTTAAATAAAAAAACAGCTTTTTTATTCCCCAGCAGTAAAGATCTGCTTTCCACACGCCCACTTTTCAGCTACCTTCTGGGTTACCATGGAGAAAGGAAGGAGTTGTTTCAACCAACATGTTCCTATCACTCAAGCCTCCCATATATTTGGAAGTTTTTTTTTTAAACCCTTAGCATACTAAGCACTCAGTTCTGGGAAGTTACTGCCTGGACCAACTTGTTCAACCTGGTGCCTGCCAGATATTTTGGCTGGAGAGGTGACGAAAGTTGAAGTCCAACACACCTGGAGGCCACTAGAGGAAGGCCAATCTGGAATATTCTTGTTCAAGAAAAATAATTTGGTCAGAAGGGTACTGCTACAGGTAGCTTTTTCAAAACACTGATGATAATCCTCACAGACATTTCATACAGAAAGCTTTGATCTTGTTCAGGAAACTAGAACCTTTTTGCACTGGAGGCAAAGTTCAAAGGGAATGTTCTTGTAAAGCTTACCAGCACGAAGAGTTTTTTGTATCCAACCTTGAGGAAGCCAATGATAACTCCCTTCCCAGCCCTAAAGAAGCAGTGAAAGAAAAGAAAAATATGACACGTTAGTAACAGATGAATAGGCATTGGCTCACTGAGACAAGAGTGGCCTAGGTGAACCCATTCTCTCTCTCTCTCTCCAAAAGAACTATGTATCTGCAGAGCTGGTAGTCTGAGAGCACATGTTGTTGGCCAGCAGCTCCTGACTGCCAGAACCAACATAGCCAACGGTAAGGGATTATGGAAGTCACATTCCCCAAACATCTGGAGGGCCACAATTACCGACCTCTGTTTTCAAAAGATTTATAAAAACTAGTGCACTGAACCAAAATGAAGGGCCCACAAGAAAATGCCACATATACGCTGTCAACTAATGGAGGTTGACATCCATTAATCCAGCTGCTGTCAGATGGCACGTCCCACCCCTCCTAGCCAGCGCAGCTGATGAGAGCTGCAGTCCAGAGATGCTGAGGGGCACAAGCTTCCCATTTCTAAAATAAAAACTATGAGAGTATTTGTGGCAAAAGAAAACAAAGACCACATTCAGATATGCAATGAGAAATTAGAATTAATAATTGCAGTTTACTGTTTATAAGCAGTATGATTAGGCACTCTTCCTTATGGCCTCCCCTTGGCTCCTCCCACCCATGGGAGGGGTTAAACTGACCAAGAAACAAAAGGTCCAGATTTGGTATTAGGACTGTTGCTCCTCTACTAAAACAAGAAAAACAGGACAGCAACATCAATCTTGGCTTCAGATCAACGTGGATTTGATTTAAATCAAACTGATGATTTAAATCACTAATAGTCAGTAAACATGTTATTAAAATAATTTGATTTAAATTTCAAAAATTGGATTTTTTTTTAATTTTAAATTTTAAATTGAATTTTTTAAAACAAAAGGCTTACTGACTAGTGACTAGTGATTTAAATTATGATTTAAACTGATTTGATTTAAATCAAATCCACTCTGGTTCAAATTCTGCTTGGTTGGGGGAGCAATAAATAAGAATTCTGGGTTCAGAAGCTGTGAGGAGCTTTTGCTTCCTTATGAATTTTTCTGGTTAGCCTAGCTGCTTCCACTTGCTTGCAGAGCTAGGAGATAGGGGCCATCTAGCTCGTGAACAATGTCAGAATTTCCAGGAACAAACAGGAATTTATTTTAATAGACATTAGAGTTACTAAGATTTGTTTGTATGTTAGCAGATTCCATAAAAAAATATTTTGGCCAAACAGAGAGTCTAGAGACCTTCTGTTAATGGGAGCCAAGGCAGCAAAGCCTTCTGCATGCTGCATTCCAAGATATTTCCCACAGAAATAATTTAGGCAGAAATACCGTACACCTATTCACCTAAGGGGAAATCCCAGTGAACTCAATGAGACCTATTTCTGAACGGACGAACATGCACTGTGAAGAACCCATCCTCTTGCAGTCACACTCACGTTTTGGCTTCACTGTCTTTCAGGATGTAGAGAACATGGCGGTTGGTTTGCATCCGCGAGGCACTGGTGATTGGAGTTGGCAGATTCTGGGCCTGAAACCAAGAAAAGTCAACTTCCAATCAACTGAAGGACAGAAAGAAACACTTAGAAGGCCAGCGAGATAAAGTGATATTTGAACTGCAGCATATAACCCTTGGGAAGTAACAGTGATACTTTCTTGCAGTGATTACTTTCTTGCAGCCTTTATCAAAAACTGCTACTTCTCAAAAAAGTCCCAGGCCTACACAACTTGTGACCCACAAACACAACCCTCTTCTTGTGGGCTCAGAAAGATTTTGGTTTATGCTGGCTTGCCTGGGACCTTAAACATAACAGAGGTGCCAAGTAAACAGCATTCACTTTCATTGTTGTCATGTGCTGTCAAGTTGCCTCCAACTTAGAGCGAACCTACAAATGAGTGACGTCCGAAATGCCCTATCATTAACAGCCTTGTTTAGCTCTCATAAAATCAAGACTGTGGCATCCAATTTAGTAGGCTACAAATTATGCACCTCAAATAGGAAGGCCAAGGCTATCTCATTTAGCCTCCGGTTTATGTTTTTTCATACAGTCCAAGCTATTTGTAATACAGTATTTCCCAACCTGGTGGTCGTGACATGTTTTCTGGGGGGTTGCGGGCCACTTTATATGTGTTGAAGCACTTGTTAAATAATTTCTTCCTTGACCTTTCAGAGCAGGATATTAAAGTTAGCATGTACAGTATGTGTATGTATGAGAAATAGGCCTTTGAGGGAAGAAAGAAGCCTCTACTTTCTGAGAAGGGATGACTTTACCCTATGAAAAATGCCTTTTTATGCAAACGTGGAGGGGGGAGTGTCACACGTTACTTAGCTATGATAAAAGGGGGGTGCGACTCAAAAATAGGTTGGGAACCACTGCTCTAAAGCTTAGGCTGTAAAAACAACTTCCTCCATTTCACCAAGAAGACGGAGCAATGGGTCAACACTGTCTTATTTTCAAGCTTTGATCCCTCTGCTGGGGGAAGGATACAGTTTGTGGCCCAACACATCCTACAGGACACCACGTTGGGGAAAGCTAGTCTAACACTTTTCAGCACCACCACCACCATCTTCTTTTCCCCACTTTCCCCAGAATCTATACCCTATTCCTCGGCCTTCCAAACATAAACCCTTGCCTACCTTGGCAGAGGCTTTGCCCATCTCATCTATGATCGTCATCAGCTGCTGTTGCAAGTCTACCCTGGCAATAAAGAAAATTAACTGTGTTATGATGGTTCTTTTATAAAAAATTACTTTATAATTTCACCATTCCCCCATCTGTGCTCAAAGCAGCTAATAATATCATTAAAAATACATTAAACAATAAGCTGTTCAAATTGTCAGTGAAACCAAACTGAACAATAACACCATTAAAATCAATATTCAACACAAACTAAAACAGTTCAACGGGACATGTAAATATATATACCTTCAGACTAATAATAGCAAGACTAGGAACTGATTTTGGATCTCTGAGGGAGGGCATCCTATAAAGTGGGAAAAACAAAGGAGAAAGCTTTCTGTGTGTCCACCAAGTGAAAGTCTGCAGGTATTACTATTTTCAAAAGGAATTTTCTTGGAGATCTTAACACCTGGACACATTCATCATCAGACAGGCAGTTCCTTTGATAGCTAAATCCCAAGCTGTTTACCCTTTTAAAGGTAAAAAGAAACACCATGGCAATCGGCTTGGGACATACTTGGCAACTATTGCTGATCTTTCAGTACTAGCATAATACAATCTCAATACCATGCACAAGTGAGCAGCTCAGTTACTACGTTCTGCAGCTAGTGAAGTTCAGCAGTTTAGGTATCTGGCTGCCATGCCAGAGGCTGGGAGTTTGATCCCCCACTGTGCCTGCTTTGACAGGGGCTGGACTCAGTGATCCATAGAGTCCCAGTTCTGCAATCCTAAATTTAAGCTCCCTGGCTCATAAGGTATTGGGATAGTTAACATGGCTGGTTGTTGCCAACTCAGGTTGATTCATAAAAGGTAATTTCTGCCACTATTGTCATCTGAAGGTTCAGACAAAGCAAAGAGTCAAGAAGAACTGCCAGAGTAGAAATCTGACCTTTTAGAGGGACAGCAACCACTTCCAGAAAAGACTGGATCCCAATCCTTGAGCTCTCTACTGTACCTCTATCTAATGAGGATTTAATTTAAGTCTGTTCATCTTCCTGCAGTCCACTATCACACCCCAAGGAGTATTCAAGGGTATCATATGCTTCCTTGATAGTTGGTGACAAAGAGGAACATTCCTAGGTGTCATCAGTATATGGACAACTTACTCAAAGATCTAACCATGATATAAATCTACTACATAATTGTCTGACTTCTGAAAAATAACAAGTTTTACATACTGGAGGCATAATAAGGAAGAAAAAAGAGCCAGCAAATTATCTGAAACTCACCTCTACGCATGCTTGTCACAAACTCAGTTCCCTGATTTCAATGGGACTTTTCCCCACATACGTGTGCACAGCACCTCAGCTTTAAAGCTCTTGCCTCAAGACCACTGATCCAACTATCAGACTTCCCATTTCTCCAAGAAGTGGAAAACTGATAGGGGAACACTCGGTATGTGTAGGTGTTTAGGGCATGCACGTGTGTCTAGTCTGTCACTCTAACCACTACACCACTCTGTGTATCCAGTGTACATACTACAGTACATAAGACCATTTCACTGAAAAGGATCCCAGGTGACAGACCGAAAGACACACATACCATATGACAGTCTGACATAGCAGTATTAGACTAGAAGATAGGATTATGCCCAGTGAGTTCAACTGCTCATCTATGCTTGCATAAGGAAACTGCTAAAGTCTTGGCAGCAAACTACCACTCATTAATGAGGTGCTGGTTGCATTCCTGAGCACACACCCAGGAATGCAACCAGCACCTCATTAATGAGTGACACTTTGCTATCAAGATATGCAATTTCCCTTACACAGGCATGAATCAGCAATAGGATTTTGGCCAATATAATGGAACTACACACCTCCAACTAAGCAGACCCATAAACTGCAATCATTTGGCCTGCAAAGGCTATAGTTTACGAGGCTTATTCAGGCCAGAGATGGGTAGCAATGTTTTCCAGGTATGTGAGATGTTCAAAGAGTGGCTTAACACTGCCACCCCCAGGAATTTCCATAACTGAGTTGGGATTTGAACCCCAGGCTCCTGAGTCCAATACTCTATGTCAGTGGCGGCAAACCTTTTTGGGCCCGAGTGCCCAAACTGAAAAAAAACAACAACCCAGCGGGCGGTGGCGGAACCGGAAGCGATGCTGGCAGAACTGGAAGTGGTGGTGGAAGGGGGAATCCCAGGCACAGAGGTGCCTCAAGACCCCACTCCGGATCCGCCGCCAGCGCCAGCTGCTCCAGATCCTGGCCCGCCACCTGTCAAAGCACCAGCTGCATCCGCCTCCTAAGGTTTGGCTGCGGGGGGTGGGGCGAGTAGCGATCCGGCGACTTATGGCTCGCATGCCCACAGAAAGGGCTCTGCGTGCCAGCTGTGGCACAAGTGCCATAGGTTTGCCATCGCTGCTCTATGTACTATACCACACTCTACTAGATTTGTGTGTGTGTTGAATCACAAGACAAGAAAATAAATAATGTATGTCCACATATCACATACAGTGGCAAGGATCAGTGTGCAAAAACAATGCCTTTAAGATAAACCAGCCAACAAGCCCAGAACAACACCTACAGCCTATTTTAATCACAGATTTGGCATGTGTGTGCAAAACACTTATCTGAACCTGCTGTGGCCAAACAGAGAAGAAATCAGTGGCTCTGACTAATTTTGACTAAACGTTTTGTTTCAATAAATATACACTTTACCATGGAGAACTTCAACACACCCTTGAGATGAGAAGTGAATCTAGAACGGTGAGTGTGTTTAATGTTCCAAAACAAACCCACAATTTATTTTAATTTTCTTTCATCTGCTTAGATGTGCATCTACGGTTTAATGACTCTAAATAGGGGCAGATACTACTATATACATATACTGCAACCAATTTAAGCATGACTCTTCATAAATCTGTGTCCCATCAACCCCCCAGGAGTCCAATGTAGTGCATGCAAGGGGGAGGGCACTTCATAGAACAACAACCTTGTGATGTGGGTTAGCAGCCGATTGTGGCTGGTGAAAAATGAGAAAACAGTAAGTAAGTTGCTTGACTAAATCGAGAACCTCCTCACTCCTGGATAGCTCAGTAGTTTAGGTGTTTGGCTGTAGAGCCAGAGGTTGGGAGTTCAGTTCCCCACTGTGCCTTCTCGACAGGGGCTGGACTCCATGATCCATAGGGTCCCTTATAGCTCTGCAGTTCTGAGATGATGGTGATTTATTATTATAAAACCCAAACACCTGAGCTTTAACTCTGCACCCATCATGTTCTGGGAGAACCAACCACAGAACAACAACCACGCAACATTCCGGTGCTTGGAGCCCTTGCCCTGAGACAATGGGTGGGCGTGTAAAGCCCTGATTGCTCAGGTCTTCAGACAATGGATAGAAGTGAACCGGGAACGCGCTCCCAGCAGGGAAGTGGGTGGGAAAGTATGAGTCCCAAAAATAATATGATTTCCCACAATGCCTTGGGACAATGGACAAGGAAACCGTTGTTCTCCACCCTTGCACTGCTTTGGAGCAGCTCAAACAATGCTCCAGGCTAGACCAACAGGGGGGAAGGTGGGGGGGGGGGGGAAATCATGCCGTTCTCCTAGTTACCTGTGGGTCGTGGCGAACCCGGCTCCCCGGCGGCCCGGCGGCTGCAAGCGCTGATCCACCGTGGTGATCCGCTCCCCCAAAAGCAAGTCCACGTCGAAAGGGAACTCCATAGTGCCCGCATCCGGGTCCCTTTCCTTTCCCTGCTGGATCGCGGGGACTTCCGCCTCAGCAACGCCGCGCGACGCTCGGCTCCGCCCTTAGCGCCCGGGCCTGCTCGCGGCGCTTCGTTGCTAGGGTCGCCCTAGCAACAGAACGAGCCTCTCTCTCTCTCTCTCTTCCCTCCCCCTAGCAACATGCGCCTCCGCACCCATCTCTCCCAGCCTCTCTCTCTAGACTCGAAGGCGCGTCCCCAGGCGGGCACCACAGCGTGGCTGAGCAGGTAATAGGAGCTCCGCTGTGGAAAAAAAGAATGTAGAATGGGAGACGACTGGGTCAATTAAGGATGCGTTGCTATTTCATGCCCTTGGCTGAAATCCTGTTCTTCAGTGTAAGCCCATTGAATCAGTAAGGCTTTGGTGGGTCAGCTCCTTCTGAAGGTCCATTGATTGAAACAGGCTTACTCTTGTAGTGGCTTGCTTTCACATAGTGAGTCGCAACTAGAATAGACTCTAATCAATGAGTAGAATTTATGGAAGAGCTAAATCCCAATTTATTTAGTGCAATTTACTACCCTAAGCAAAAGGATTTAAGCCCACAGGAATAAGCTCTGTCCAGTGTGTGCCATGACTCTGAAGAATTGTTGTTGTTTAGTCATGTCCGATTCTTCATGACCCCATGGACCAGAGCACGCCAGGCCCTCCTGTCTTCCACTGCCTCCCGGAGTTGGGTCAAAGTCACGTTGGTAGCTTCGATGACACTGTCCAACCATCTCGTCCTCTGTCGTCCCCTTCTCCTCTTGCCTTCACACTTCCCCAGCATCAGGGTCTTTTCCAGGAAGACTTCTCTTCTCATGAGATGGCCAAAGTATTGGAGCCTCAGCTTCAGGATCTGTCCTTCCAGTGAGCACTCAGGGTTGAATTCCTTCAAAATGGATAGGTTTGTTCTCCTTGCAGTCCAGGGGACTCTCAAGAGTCTCCTCCAGCACCACAATTCAAAAGCATCAATTCTTCGGCGGTCAGCCTTCTTTATGGTCCAGCTCTCACTTCCATACATCGCTACTGGAAAAACCATAGCTTTGACTATGCAGACCTTTGTCGGCAAGGTGAGGTCTCTGCTTCCCCCCCCCCTGCTTTTTGAAGAATACTGAAGCATATTTACTGGAATATGCATGATTTACAGTGTAAATCAGTGGTTCCCAATCTTTGGTAACTCGAGTGTTCTTGGACTGCAATTCCCAGAAACCCCGGACAGCACAGCTGGCGGTGAAGGCTTGTGGGAATTGCAGTCCAAGAACACCTGGGTTACCCAATGTTGGGAACCACTGATGTAATCCACCTGGGCAGCAGAACCCTGTTCAGTAGCAGTTGGACAGCTCCTCTTACTCCCCCATCTGTGTACAGCTCTGGAGTCATAAGAGTGCAACCCTATGGTGGCCTAATCAAATGTACTTCCCACTGAGATTCATGGTGGGCATAGCACGACAGCCTTAGTTGGCTATAATGTTAAACCAAATGTGCATTGAACCCTCACTTGAAAAGTATTTATTATATGGGCCAGCATATGAGTTCTCCACTTTCCATTTGAAATTATGCCAGGTTTTGTTTTCTAGAAAGGGTCTTCCAAAGTTGGAATGGATTAGTCAATGCATTATTATTATTTCTAATGCCTCAGAACTCTTCCACCTTATTGGCACTTGATTCTGCTGCAGGTATAGCCCATTTCTAGGAGTTTTCTTATTGTATTATGCTGTTTTAAATTCCCTGCTTAGCACGTTTTTAGAAAGTGAAGTATTTCCTGACTGAACTTTCTGTCCTGGAACTTGACAGTTAAGATATAGAACAATTTTTTTCTTTGCATGTCCATTGGGAAGAAAAAAAGTTTGGTTCCTATTAGGCTGACTCTCAGGAAAACGGTATTGCAGCCTACAGGTCTGGCTTCATTTTAATCACTTCTGTACTATTTTTATATTAAAAAGGGCACAGAACTGTATATAATAATAAAGCAACAAACAATATTTGATACTGATATGAGATATTTCTCAGAGAAAGAGGAAAATAATTAGCTTCAGGTACTACTCTGTGTTGCATAATCACCTCATAAGTAATAATTAGGTGAAAGGCCTGCAGGGAAAGGCAGTTTCAGAAAGGTAAGCACATACTGAGAAATGAATGTAATTTTCATGACTAATTGAGCTCTGCTGTTGGCAGACATGTTAATACTGTATTATTCTACACTATCATTATGCATAACACCACTTGTCATCAGAAATTAATTGCTTTATAGATTGCATTTAGCTTGTACATGCATCTTAGGTATGCTTGCAATTCCGCCTTCCCACAGTAAATTCAGAACATTACGTTAGTCTCGTAACGTACGAGGTTCAGGACAGGAGCCTGCCAAATAATACCCTGCTACCTTCACAGCTGGGAAGAGATTTATATTCATTTCTCAACTGCTGGATAGCAGTCGTGTCCAACTCTTTAGGTCTCTAGCTGTGGAGCCAGAAGTTGGGAGTTCAATTCCCCACTGTGCCTCCTTGACAGGCTGAACTTGATGGTCCATAGGGTCCGTTCCAGCTCTGCAGTTCTAAGATGATGATGCACCACAACAGCTTCCAGTACAAACTGAATCCAGGTACAAAACATGGGGAAATCACAGTTGGGAGGAACTTCTCAACATGCATGTTCAATGTTTTAATTAATTACATGGCATCAAGTCAATTCTTATTTAATGGTAACCATTTCATGGGTTTTCTAGGTATAACCAGAAGTGGTTTGCCATTCCCTTCTTTTGGAGGGCACTGGACTGTACAGCTTGCCCAAAGCTATACAGGTTAGTGCTTTTACCACAGTGGTTCCCAACCTAGGGTAACCCAGGTGTTCCTGGACTGCAGCTCCCAGAAACCTCAGCCTGCACAGCTGGTGGTGAAGGCTTCTGGGAACAACAGTCCAAGAACACCTGGATTATTCAAGGTTGGGAACCACTGATTTACCACAATGGGAAATCAGACTCACAACCATTGCCTGCTCAAACACCGAAGTCACGGAGCTATCCAACAAGCATCTGCATGTCAAAATGTATGCATTGAATTCTGTGTGCAACTGTCTAAAACTGAACACATTATGTGAAGAGGAAAAACCCAACAAATGAAGTACTCCAGGACACTGAAAAGTTTTGAGAACAGAATTTAAAGAATTGAGAGCTGAGAAAATGCCTCTTTATTTGTTTTATTTGTTCTGATATTTTTGTAATCAAGCACAACTGTTTCGAATAGAAACACATACTGTATTAGAAAAACTATTTTAACCTGGGGCTAGCCAATGCCTAGATAGGAGTATTCTCTGAAACCTCACGCTGCCCCTGTAGGAAAAGATACAAGGTATTATCAATGTATCACTTTTTCTCACATTGTTTTCAGAACACTTATTGATGAAATCTATGAACATTAACAATAAGGTAAAGATGTATGTGTCTGAGATTTAAAAAAAAAGTGGTGCAGAAAAATAGCTTCAAAATGTCATATTACTTTACATTATCTTAGGAGAGTAACATTTTTTTCTCCTAACAAGATCCAGTTACTAAAAGTGTCGACAGGATGATTGTTTTTGATTATATATTGTGCTTGATGATGTGTTAGACAAATGTGACTAGATTCAAATAATTGACAATAGAAATCCAGTAATTACATGCTATCTTGAGTCCAAAATACTTTTTGCCACATCTGGCATTACACTGTAAAAAAATAATTCCAGGGAAGAAATGTGATGCAGTCCTACCTGACCACATAATCATTTTTAAATTCACAGGTATTCCTGCACTGAGCAGGGGGTTGCACTCAATGGCCTTGTAGGCCCCTTCCAAATTTGTTATTATATGATTCTAAGATCCTCACCAATAACAAAAAGCTGTGCTTGAGTGAATTTACTTATTTTTAACCCTTTCAAATCATATTCTCAGATGTGACCAAGTTCCCACAATGAAAACCAGAAACAACTTTATTGCAGCCCACTGGAATCTCATTGCACAGCAAACATCACCATTTCCTATTGGTATGCCAAAATCTGGTATACAGAACTTCTGGAAGAGGCAACTGCTGAAGTCCAGAATCCATGAAGAAGTGGTAATAGCACCCAAAACTGTTACCCAGACTTTGTAAAGTCAAATAAAGTGGTCACTTCCTTCTTCTGCATCATGTGCTGATATAGGGAAATCCTTCCTCACAATCCTTTGATCTCATCCTGAGGGTTTGTCATTTTATGATCTGGATGTCATGTATTTCAGTAGCAACAATAATGTTTTTTTTAATATATAAAAAGTCTGACTTCTAAAAATGAAAGATTAATAAAGTATACAAACTCCACAAAAATGGCAGGCAGACATTGCAATGTACAGCTGATTGGATCTCATGACTCTTAAAATAATAAAATGACAGATACTGATTTACAGTAGACAGAACATTTTCCTTTCTTAGGAATTTATATCACAGACCTAGCTTTTCTGAGGTTCAAGCATACAGCCACTGAGCTGACTTATTAAAATGTTTGAGACAGTGGATCTTGACTCAGCTGTTGTTCAAATTTATAAATGTTTTCAACTATCCAATTAGATAATCTAGCAACAGTGACTAGCTGGCAGTGGATTGTACTCAGTCTAGTTCGATTTTAGAGTCACGAAATCTAGAGAGCCATACATTTCAATGTCTACCTGTTTCACACTCCTTGGCTTAGAAGCCATCTTTTCAAAAAGAGTGATAACACAATATATTTTGATACATTACAATATCACCAGGTGTGTTCTCCCCAATAACTGTACAATTCAGTCTGAAGTTTACACTTCGGACTGGGCCAGCCACCCCCATAATTTGTTAATCTGATGCTGTTTTTCACAAGTCATCTGCCTTTTGATTTTTGTATTTTATGGTTTCATTCAATGGGTTGATCAGTAAGTAGAATGGAAATGGAGGGATGGCCCTTCTGTATTTTACCAGTTTCCAAAGTAAGTGTACGATGTAACACAAATCTCTTTGGTTTTTCTCAATATCTTCATGTGGTATATCTGGTATCAACAGGAAGCTTTTCTTCCTTTCCTTCAACTTCCTCAATTTTCACATCACTGCCTTTTATACTTCCATAGTTTCAACAATGTGCCATGTAACAGCAATTCTCTCTCTAGGGCAGTAAGCACTGTTGTTGAATCTTACCTTGAAGACTTTTTTCCCATCATTATGCTTCTAACTAATGAGGGCTGCTTTGCACTGTTTTAAGTGCTCTATTTTTATTTTCATGAGTAGTATTTTTCACCATATGATGAATTTTGTACTTTAGACATCACAGCTTAGAGTTAGAAGCTACCCTGAGAAGGCTTATGCTGATAACTGACACACATGCATCAAAACTGATCAAAGAAATTAAGTTTTACATTTTAGATAATAATTTACACATACATGGTAGAGAGGTTTTATAATGCTGTGCATCTCTATTAAGATGAAAATGGTGGCAGAGGGAGAATAAAGTTTTTATGTGTGGGGATTAACTGCGCATAGCTGTTTAATGTAACAAGAAAACAGGTTTTTGATATCTGTTTCAATATGGCACTATTTTGATTGTCCTGTGTCTGAAACCTCCACCCACTCATGGATATACACATTTATCACGTCAAATGTTTGCCGAAAAAGTTGAATCGCAAGATCCATGGGTAAGCTTTGATTTTATTGATACTAGAACCTAAGGGAATGAGAAAAAAGAAGACAACTAGGGTCACAGCCAAGTTGCCCTTTGGAAAATGTTTAAATATAAATTTGGCAACCATCAGGAACCATTTAATTCTGTCCCTCGTCACCTACTAGACGATGGAAGAGGAGGAGAAGGACCACACTCCTCCTTCAAGAAGTCCTTGTAAATCTTCCTGAGGACCTTAATTTCCTTTTCCGGGGGCTGCTGCCACTCATACCAGTCATACCATGCAGATGTGCTCTGCAGAGCTGGAGCTGAAGGGGTCTTGGAGACAGCTGGATGCTGGTTGCTGAAATCCTCATCTTTGAAACTGGTGAAGGGGATGGTAAAGAATAAAAGACCTGAAAGAAGGAAAACGAGTAAAAGTGTCAGATGTGTGTAACACTAAAAGTGTTAGGATCTCTAAAAGGGTAAAATACCACACATAAATACCTTTCTATGGTTGGGCCCTAGTTCAATTTCATACCACAGTCTTGGTGATAGAGATGGGACTGTCATATTTTAAGGACTTCCAATCCTCTGTGTTGCCCCCCACCGCAAAGCTGAATTATGGGAGTGAAATCCCCCAACTGGCAAGAGACAGAGCAGCCTCTCGCCTCTCCGCCATTGCCATGTCACCTTCTTCTATGATCAGTTAAAAAAAAAAAAAACTGCTGCAATATAGGAGTTACAAGGATCCCCAGCAACTTCCAAAGGTGCAAAGGAGCATGAGTTTGGATGGAAGCTGCATGTGTGGATAAAGCTGGGTGTAGATAAAGATGGGAAGGCCTGGGGGGGGGGAAATGGAAAAATTGGGGTGGGCGGGGTGGGTTTTTCCCCAGTTTTTTCAAAAGCCATTTTTTGTTTTTATCCTGGAAAAACTGAAACAAAATGGAGTGTGGAACATATTATTTACAATGATAAATAATATGTCTATCACATGGCATTCAAACTATATAACATGAAGACCTTAATGAAAGACTTCTGAGACTTTATGTATTTTAAGTATTTCAGTTCTCTTAATTCTCTCTCCCATCCACCTCTACAAGTCAGAGGGAAGCCTCGCGATTCCCACCCTGCAGGGGGGGTGCTTTTCCTCCTGCTCGAGGGAGAAATGGCAGGGGAATAGCAGAGAGGCTGGGGTGCTCTACTTCTTGATGGCTGGAGGGCTTTCACACCCATAATTTGGCCTAGGGATTTCTTGCCTATTTATGGGAGCAAAAGTCCTTAAAATGCTAAAGTTCCATCCCTAGTTGGCAATAATGGACAGGGCTGCGTTATCTTACAGCCCTGCAAGCAGTCTGCAGAAAAGACCACTGTGCAGCTCTCTGTTTTCCACCAACCAAGCTGGTGTAGTTTCAAGTTTATTGTGGGAGATCTACTGACTATAATGGAATACTTAAAATTTCCAGCTTTCCCATTCAGTGGCCAAAATTCTACTGCTGATTTACACTTGCATAAGGGAAATTACCCAAGTCTTGGCAGCAAATCACAACTAATTAATGACTGTGTTCTTCAGTACATATAAAGGCACATGCTCCGGAATGCAACCAGCACTTTGTTAATGAGTGGCAATCTGCCACCGATACTTTCCCTTAAACAAAGATAAACAGGCAACAGGATTCTAGCCAGTGAGTTGAGTCCACAGCCTATCCTGGGTAAAATTTATCACCCCTGGGATGAGACCCATTTCCTTGCCTGCAGCACCCCTTCTCCATTACATTCTGAAACCACAGGCAAACAAGGACTAAAACTCAGCCTCCTTTACCTTCCCCGAGCTACTTTTAACAGCTAACGTCATGAGGAGTATATTGTCAAAAGCACTTTTGTGTGCATCTGCACTCCTTTTTTCGTACCTTTTAGTCATCTACAAAGGTTCACTTCCATATGGAATGTGTAATTACTTCTGTGTCAGCACAGTTATCACTGCTTCTGCTTGTGCAGAAAAAGGTAACCAAAATGATAAAATGGAACACAGAAACAGCTAAAAGGAAACAATCACATACAGATCAAAAGATTCATGAAAAGGAGACTGAAATAGTAAATCCTGCTTTGGGCTAACACATAAGAAACACACTGAAGAGCGAGCCAAAAAAGGTTTTTCTAGATCATGTGTGACCTCAGCCTTGCCTGGTCATCTCTAGGCAAGAACTCAGCCCTGGATAGATCTTTCTCTGCAGAAGCAGAACACATAAACAGAAAAGCCACATCATTCATGGATGTTTAGCTCATATGAGTGGAGAGCAGGAGTGAGGGATGATAGAAGTACATAAATTTACACTTGCAGTGAAGGAAACTGGATATGGAGATGTTTTCCTGTCTCACTCCCTTATAAAACACTAAAATCCAGGATCAGCCAATGAAGGAAAACAATGGAAAACTCAGGACAGACAAAAAGGAGTACTTCACATGGCAAGAGTTAAAACTATGGAAACTGTCACCACACGATGCACTGAAAGTCATCAACTCAGGATGTTTTTAAAAAGGGATTAAACAAATTTATAGAGGACAAAACAATCAGAGACTATTTATTAGGTCAAGAGTCAGATGCATTACGCTTCATTAATAAGCAGCTGGGGAATATGGCCAGGATAGTGCTGTTGCAATTAAGTTGTACTGTGGGCTTCTCAAAGAGATCTACTTGGCCACAGTGGGGGCAGCATGTTCAGGCCCCCTTCACCAAACTCTTCTCCTCTCTGAGAGCCAATTGTAACGCTGCTCACCATTGTTTCGAGCCTCCTCAATAGCTTGGGTCAGTTGTTTGTATTTCTTCATGCAGATGCCTGAAACAGAAAGAACAAGCTTTGAAGTATAACACAGACACTGCCGAAAGACCTTGATCGTAATGAGGGATCGGGGAAAGAAGGGGAAGGAGGAGAAAGGATCAAAATCCATCCTTGGTCCATGAATCTTTGGATTTTGGATACACCCAATAGTAGATTCGCCAATGTGTCCATTTCTTAAGATTCCTAGAAGTCCTGTTCCAAGTATTGTGTAGGTTACCTGGATTTCTGCTGCAACTTTTTCTGTCACAGATTACACTTCACCAGTAGAATACATTATCCAGGCACATTCACCAGGCACTCTTACGGTCCAGGTTAAAAGCCATTTAATTCCATCAAATCCTTAGGGCCTGTTTTGAAGTTCTGGAGTAGGAGTTGGTGTTTAGCTGATCTCTTCCAGAGTTTTAAATATTTTATATAAACCACCTTAGATATTAAATAGAAAAGCTTAAGAGATATTTAAAACAAAAGTGAAGAAATGTGCTCCATTCCAGAAAATGTAGTAGCTGTTGAATAATGTACACATAGTAGAGTACAGAAAGCTGCCTAAGATCAAGTCACACTGTTCAAGTCACCCAGCTATGTAGCTCTGCTGATTGAGTCCTAACTGGGAGCAGTTCCCCTGAGTCACAGGCAGAAAAAGGTCATTCCCACAACGTGCTGCCCTATCCTCTTAAATGGAGATGTTAGGGATTACGCTTCAGCTGTTCACACGCAATGCATGTGCTCTGCTACTGAGTTCTGGTGGCTTCTCCATGCCAGCAGCACAGATGAGTGGTTCAACTCAGTTATGCAACACAACCCCTTCTCAAGGAGGTACTCTTTGTGTGGCAAATTCTCCTTCTGGCCTACAAACCATTCTCAGGAAGGGACCCTAAACACACACATGTAAACATAAACACAATTCTACAGAATCAGATTAAAGGGTTGTTTAGTCGAGCATTCTGTTTCTAGGGTAAGAGGTGAACCACTTTCATGGTGTCTTATGTGCACAGTATGGAGAACTCCCAAGCAACTGGTATCCAGTGACCTACTGCCTTGAACGTGGAGGCTCTGGTTAGCAAGTCATAGTGAGACAGAAGCCCTCCGGGCATCCTGAAGCCACACAGAATAAATGTGTGAGGAGGCAGAGCAGAGAGAGGTCCTCCACTTCTAGCAGGAGCCCCATGGCACAGTGGTTAAAACTGCAGTATGGTAGTTTTACTCTGCTTAAAACCTGAGTTCAATCCCAACAGGCTCAGGCTTGAGGCTGACTCAGCCTTCCACCCGTCAGAGGCTGGTAAACTGATTACCCAGCTTGCAGAACTGGGGGGGGGGGGGGATGTGTAGCCTGCATAATTAAATTGTAAACCACCCAGAGAGTGCTTTAAGTGCTATATGGGGCAGCATATAAGCAGCACACTTTGCTTTGCATTTTGCTTTGATAAGGAGGCATTCCCCTTCACATGTAGAGTATGGCTGAAAAGGCCAAAAGAGAAGGAGATGAGATTAGCACTTTCAAACTTGTTTATTATACTGTTTCAGAATGCCTAAAAAGGTACTTCAGCCTCACCAGTAGCAATAACAATGGAAGCTACTGAGGAAAACCTGAAAGTACAGCAAAAACAGAGCCCTTCTTACAGTGGCTGGAGCAAAGACCAGACTTCCATCAACTTGGGACTCGAACACTCAAGGTTCGAGTTTTTCTCATGGGGAAAAAAAATACTATTCTTGTACTATGCCAATAATAATAATAGTAGTAATTATGTGCTGTCAAGTGAGGTCTGACTCATGACAACCCTTTTCAGTGTTTTTTTAAGTATAGAGTACTCAGAAATGGTTTACCATTCCCTTCTTCTGGAGGTGCTCTAGGACTCTGCAGCTTGCCCAAGGCTTCAGAGACTGGCTCTTCTTCTGAGACACACAGAAGGGACTCAGACTTCCAACCTCTGGCTCTGTAGTCAGATACCTAAGTCACTGAGCTACCCATCCAGCCGTATTATGCCAAGGCAGGAGAAACTGTGGCTCTCTCAATCAGATCCCAAAAAGTCTGAGCCAGCATGGCCACCGTTAAGCAGGTACCTGACTTCTAATCCAAAACATATGGAGGTTTCTAGTTTGGCACTGTGCAGACTGCCCTGGTCATCCTTGTTGTCTTCTGAACTTGCTCTGGTTTGTTGGCATCCTTCTTAAAAGTGTGGTGTCCAGAACCGTTATTAACAGTGACAAGAACACTGGATATAGATCACAATGATACAGGTTCAAATCTCCTAAAGTCCTGTGCTGCATGAATTTGCCTTAGTCCTTTAATTGTTATTACAGGTTCTCTCATTTCACCCATTCAGTTCATTTAACAGTTAAATGGTGTTTGTGTTCCACCTCTGATTTCAGAGCTGTACAAGAACATTTAGCAATACCTATCCAAACAGTTTCACTATAACTCTGGAGAGATGAGCAGTTTTTGGAACTTGCTCTATATATTACCTATTTCCACAAGGGGGCCACCCATATGCGTGCCAGCATTTTGCAACCTTTGGTTCCCAAATGATGCTGGGCTGGAACTCCCAACACACCAGGTCACACTGGCTGGGAATGGCAGATGTCATGTAAAGACATAAATGTCAGTGAAAAGAATGCAGACTGGGAGTTGGAAGGAAATATGGCAAGCAACCATCCAGTTGAGGCAAAACCAGATGGCCCCACAGGGTAATTATCATGGCAACTGCAGCCATCTGACCAATTACACCGAGGAGTGAGAAAGTGAAACAGGTCCAGAGTTATCTCATTTTCCTGCAAAGCTGGCTGGAAATTTCAAAAGAAAGACATCCATAAATGAATTAGATAGAATGGGGAAGGGGCAAAAGTTAGCCTACCTGTGTGCGTTGGATGGTAGATGATACCACTATTGGGAGAAATAAACTGTTCAAGAAGTTTCACATTCTGTGGGATGAAAGGAATAGAAAATGTTTTTTTTAAAAAAAATGTTTTCTGGAGAACATTTTAAAACTGCTTTTAAGTTTTTAAAACATGTTTTCCAATATTAACCTGCTTTTGACCTGGGTCTGATTATTTTAAAGGTAAAGGTTCCCCTTGACATTTAGTCCAGTCGTGTCCGACTCTAGAGCGCGGTGCTCATCCCCGTCTCCAAGCCGTAGAGCCAGCGTTTGTCCGTAGACAGTTTCCGTGGTCACGTGGCCAGCGCGACTAGACACGGAACGCCGTTACCTTCCCACCGTGGTGGTACCTATTTATCTCCTCGCATTTACATGCTTTTGAACTGCTAGGCTGGCAGGAGCTGGGACAAGCAATGGGAGCTCACTCTGTCGCGTGGATTTGATCTTACAACTGCTGGTCTTCTGACCTTGCAGCACAGAGGCTTCTGCGGTTTAACCCGCAGCGCTACCACGTCCCATAATTATTTTACTCTCATTTAAATCACCCTGGGAAAGAAAAGCACATGATTTAAATAACAGAAAGACAAACACATGTTTTAAATAAATAACAGGCTCTACATGCAAAAAATCAAGAATCAAATTACATCACAGACACCAGAGATGTTCTAACAACCGTATATTATGTTGACTAAAACACTAATGGCAAAGCAGGCTAAAGCCTTCTCTGCAGTAGTAACAGAGCACGATGCTTCTTTTCCAGAGAAGGTTGCCTTATGCTTTACCAGTCCGCCTGCAAATGTCAGGGCAGCCATCTTCCAAAGGCCTTCAGGTTTCCTGACTCCCTTCATTCTTTTTAATTCCCAGGACACCTGCTTTGATTAACATGGCTAGTGGTTAGTTTACATCCAGCACTTCCAATATCTGATGGGTTTTCATATTATTCTGGTTATGTTTTATTATTAATGTTTGAAGATTCTCAGTCAAAAATACATTATATATTTGAATACCAATGTAATGAAAGAATTGTTCTTCTTACCCTATAATCCAGGAAAAGATTATGGTCTCTACAGATAGGGCAGGGGTTGCTGCACATCTTAGGTCCTCTCTGCAGAAAGAAAAACAAAGCTGGAGATTCATTAATTGCATATTATTCAGCATAACAAAGATTTACTCAGGTAATATGCACTCATATACTGGCTCTGAAAAAGGGGCTCTTTTGCCATCACAGGATCTAGTGAGGCTGTAGCCCTCCAGTTCTCCTGAAACCACACAAATAAATGCTCGCCCAGCTTGTTATATGTTCCACCCACTGTCTGTATATGGAGGATCACCTCCATTTCTGTCTGTAGTTGTTTCCCACACTATCTGGATCCCTAGTTTTCCAGAGATCCAAACTACATAGGAGAACTTCTATGGACTGAGGAGGCCCTCCACTACATTTGGCACTGTTGCCAGGACTGCATGCAGACTTAGTGATACACCAAACAGAATCACTGAACTCAAATGTGCGACTTCTACATATGACTTAGTCTGGATACACTGCTCCCTTAGCAGAGGTGTTTTTGTCTGTGCTGTGTTAGTGAATTTCCATTTTAGTGCAAAGCATCCACCTAGAGCTCAGCTCTCCCGGCTCACGTCCCAGAAATGGAACAGAAAGGACTCACAATGCAAGTTTTCCGGGTCTTCTGTGGTGGAAACTGACCCTTGTGATTACGCCTGTAGGAAAACCAGACAGGATTGCTGCCATATCGTTCTATGTATTCTAATGGGGCAAAAGGGAGACAGAACAAAAGCCAGTAATTCACAGAGGTGTTTTACCAAATATTTCTTAATAAAATACACCAGAAAGCTTCAGTGCCCTAAAACTAATTATTCTCACACAATTAATCATCCCTTTCACACAAACATGACAAGTACTGCTGGGCATATGATGAAACAAGAAATTTACAATCTCAGAAAGGAAAATGTTTGAGAAAATTTATAGTGTAATCCTGGCCACGCTTAGTTTTCTTTTCTTTTCTTTTAAGCAAGCAAAATAACTTTATTGCATGGCACACAGGCCATTGCAACATACATCAGATAAAACAATATAAAACAATATAGTCCATTACAATATAGTCCATTAAAATATTAAAAGCCATTTGGAATCAAATCAAGTTGATTTCTATTACGGCACAAAGTTTTAACATCTAAGGAGAGGACAAAGGCAGATGGAAGACATTAACCAATGCCAGCAGCAAGCACTTATCGCGAGGGAAATAACCCCAAAAATACAGTTACTTAAGTACTGACTTAATTGGTAGAAGCGAGGGATACAGATTTCATTTTTAACAATGTAGAGACAAACCGTGCCATTCGGAAAGTGACAAATTTGTCTTTGTCGGAAAGTAGAATCTTAAGCTTTTCTTGTTCAGAATTACTAGAAAGTTTTTGTAAAATAGGGTTGAGAAGTCTTTCGCGATAGGTCTCTAATAGTGGACAATAGAGCACTACATGTGCCAAATTCTCCACTGATTTTTGATCACAAGAGCAAACTCTCTTGTGATATGGAATTTGTGTATAGCGTCCTAATAAACTGGCGAGTAGTAACATATCAAAATGTGCCCAAGTATAAGCTTTTCTATAATCAAAACTCATTAAATCAGCAAAATAAGATGGAAGACTTAAAGGCCAGGGTAAAATGTTCTTATATAAAGGGGCTGTTTTTCGAGTGCCTAACAAACCTAAATCCGTTTGAACCCAGTGGTCGGACAATCTCTGTTTCAGTAAATGTTTTGCAGCGGGTAGGCCAAGGTGTCTCACATACTCTTCGGAGAATACAAGTTTAGCAACTAGTTGCAGTACGTTTAGTTATATGTAAGTCCAAATGAACCCAGTGGAAATTATTCCAAGTAAACATGCTTAAAATTTGCACTGTTTGTGCAGGCATATTTAGAACAGATTATGGTTAATTAACACAGTTCTGGATAATATGCAGTGAACCAGCAGGAGTTTCTGGATTTGCAACTGTTTTCAGAAGCTACAACAAAATGCTTTTTCCTGCATAGATTAGGCTGCTAAAATAAAGAAACCCAAGGGTAATAAGGAGCAGACTTTTTTCTTAAGCTGTTCTGAAACTGCATTCCTAAACTCAGAATCTGCTCAGAGACAAATTGTTCTCCAATCAGGATTTAAGCATGTCTTTTGCATCTGGTGGATCTTAAGATTTAAGTACAAGAAACAGTAGATTCAACAGCCCTGACATTTGCCCACCCTTTGTTTAATACGTGAGATGAGGTTTGCAAAATCACTTTTGGCACTCATCTGAAACAGAACATGGGCACTGTATTCAAACCTAGGAACATGCTGTGTCTCAAATTCTTTATCCTTCAGTAAAATCCTATTCCTTCTTACTCAGATATGAGACACACTGTGTCAGCAGGATTTATTCTGACACATGAGTGCACAAGATGACAGCCCTTATTTTTAATGGTCTGTGGCTTTGTCTCCCCACTTCATCCCCACCATTAATTATCATCAACATCCTGCCTACAGCTTCTACTTCTCCAAATTAAGAACACCCAGCTTTCCTAAAGTCTCCTTCTGCCTTGGCACTACACATGTCATGATCATTCAACTTCACTGGCTTTCCCCACAGAAGTTCTCATTACAACCTTGTGAGGGTATGGGTATGGCCTCCTCTGGTTTTAACAAAGACTCGGGAGTCGTTTCTTGTAGAAAATCAAAACTATGTTTTATTTGAACACAGGACAACAGGTCCCTTTCTTCAACATCAACGTCCATTCCTTCTCTCGCCGCCAACGGGTCCCACGAGGGCATCCAAACATCCTTATCAAAGGGGTTATAATCCAAATTGTCCCAAGGACCCTTCAAAAATGGGTTACTGTTCTCCAGGTCTGCTGGGTCCGTCTCCGGGTCTAGTAACGGGGTGGTCTCCTCATCTCCCCCCCTCTGCTCCCCGGAGATTCTCCTCTCCCCGGAAAGGTATCCACGGTCCATTAGGCATCCCCTCCTCTGGGCCTCCTCCAGATGCCATAATCGGCGTTCTCTTTCTTCTCTCTCCACTGTCTCTTTTTCTTCCCGGAGTCGTCTACGCCACTCCCGGGCTTCCGACTCACCCCAGTAGGACGGCCTCGGAGGTAAACCTCTTCTCCTCCGGTAATCCGCCTCCTCTCTAGGGACTCGTACCCTCTCACACCGTCCAGTCCATGGGTCCTCTACCCATATCATTTCCCAACCCCCCGGTATTGTATCATCCGGCCTTTTTATATCCCCTATTCCCGCCTCCACCAGGGACCTTCCCCTTTTCTCCTTTCCTGCCAATTCTACCCCGGTCTGAGTGGCTACTGACACCTTTGCCAGTTTCCTTTCTAACTCCCGGGTATCCACTCCCCGTTGTACAGTCTCGACGGGTGGCATAGGTGGATTTGTCTGCACCTCCTGTTCTTTCTTGAGGGAGGACGACACTCCGGCAAGAGCTTCTACCCTCTCGCCTCGACTCTCACAAACCTACATTTACTGCAAAGGTTTGATTTAGCAATTTAACTCTCAAAGTCCAACTGAACTGGATTACATAATTCCAAATGCTCATCTTTATCCCACATTGCCCATGCTTCACCTTGTGTCCAGTATTATCACTACTTAAACTGAGATACTAAACCCTCCCAAAGGTACGGACCCATCTCTTCTACTCTTTTACACGTGTGAAATTCTATTAATTAGCAAGTATAACTGGATTCCTCAACCAGCCCACCTCCAGAAATGATGAACCTTAATAGTACAGATTTCACTATGGTGTATACCCTATTCTACACTCGATGTCAGCCAGCCTGAGCAGTATCTGTGTAAGCACCATAAGAGTAGGACACATGTTTCTGTACAGAGAAGTAAAACTCACTTCTCTCATACGCTGCCCTCAAGTCTATGGATAAAGATTGGGTTACAGTGTTTTGTTTTGTTTTTGTATGCAGAAAGGAGACCAGTGGCTGAAATCCTGTTCCTCAGCATAGCTAAGTCACACTAGAATTGAATTGGTGCAGATTTGGTGAGTCAACTTCTCTGTAAATGATTCAAATAGACCTAATTTAGCTGTGACAAGTAATTTAGAGTAGCAAGTCACAACTAGAGTATGTCCATTTGAATCAATAAAACCTATCAGGAGCTGACTCACCGAATCTCCACTAATCCATTAAGTTTACTCTAGTGTGACTTACTTTGCTAAGCAACAGGATTCCACCCAATGTAAACAAAGACCTCAAAACCTCTTGTTCCACTGAGGCTCTGCAGTCTGAGGAAGTCAGTCTGCTCATGAAGACAATGGCCAATGAACACTGGCCACCCTTTTTCACTCTTTGTCTTCCTCCATTCTCTATATTTTGTATCACCCAGTCTGAAGAAAAGTTCTGGAGAATCTGAATGCTCACTTTGTTTCCAATATTGTAGTGATTTTAGGAAAAACTACTACAGAACTGTACAATTTGTTGTATTTATGTGTTCCAGCTACCTTCACTCTGCAAATATTCCCATGGCTTCTCTTTAAAACGTGATTCTCTGGCAGAAGTATCTGGCTCTGTAGGTTCCTCTTCGCTGGCCCTTGTGCTGCAAAAACGGAAAGGTACTTGCTCTGGCTGCCGGACAAAAGGGCTGATTGACTTCAAAGAGAAAGCAAAGCAAGACAAACGTTAAATGCAGCTATCAACACAACTAGCAGGGGTAGTCAAAACTACCCAAAATACAAATCAATTGTATTGTCATTTCTCGATTTTACTGACAACCAAAAAGTGTCATAATTTTGCCATCCCTTAACAGTACTTAAAACAATAGGAGGGTGGCTTGCTTTGCATAATCCTGCTCATGCCCCCATCATCGTTTTTTCAGAGTTACAGCACAATGTAGAATGAAATCTGCAAGAACACAACACTACTTGGCTATCTTTCAAACCAGAGTCTGAAATGTTTGGTTATTGAAAAAAATGTCAAGCCAGTATAGTATGCAGGCTAGGAAGACAAAATCAGAGATCCAAGTTCACAAAATTCAATGTGTGATTTTTGGCTAAGTCATGCCCTCTCTGCTTGATCTATCTCATGGGGTGCTGTGAGGATGAGGGACAAGAAAAAACAACAACTATGTACGCTTGAAGTTGCTGAAAGAACAGTGGGATGTACACATAACAAACAAAATGTGGGCTAATGTTCATGCAGACCTAATGCTTCTCCATGGTTACCACAGACATGACAAACAGAATGCACTGAACCCCAAAGCTCTCTCATTTTAATGATCTGACCACACATCCAGAAGACACCTTCTTGCAAAAATAGAGCTTATATTTTTTAAAAAGATAAGCTTAAATAGTAGGTGTTTTTATCTACACATCACATTGGAGGTCAGTCATTCAGCATGCTGCAGCAAAAAGAATAAAGTCCTGTGGCACACTGTTGACTAACAGATTTTACTTGTCATAATCTGTCACAGATTACAGTCTACATCTGACTGCAGTCCACAATCACTTGCATGAAACACAGCTTCAGAGTCAATAGGGTGACTCTTTGGTGATTCTTCATTTGTGTTATACCTATTCAAAGTAAATTCCTGTAATTTAAGCATTTTTATCTCAATCTTCATTCAAAAACTTTCAAGGACACTTTAGGCATACTGTCAAGAAAAACAAAGTTATTTAAGGATTGTGTATTATGTGCCATCATGCCAGAACTGACTTATAGTTACCCTACTAGGACTTCCAAAGGTAAGTGAGATACTTAAGTAATATTTTTACCAGTTCCACTTTCACAGTGAGTTTCTATGGTTGGGCAAGGGTTTGAACCCTGGTCTTGAGTTCTAGTCTATCTATCCATCCACTACACCACATTGAGTATCAATATAAAAAAGTAACTATATGACCAGAACACAGACAGAGTTCTAACTCCTGTCATCTGAAGATGCCAGCCACAGAGACTGGCGAAACATTAGGAAGAAAAACCTCCAGAACACAAACAGCCCGAAAAACCTACAACAACCATCGGATCCCGGCTGTGAAAGCCTTCGAGAATACATTTAACTATATTTTATTTATTTAACTTATATGCCGCCCACACTACCCAAAGGTCTCTGACCACTTTGCTCTTTCCTACCCTCGAGTTCACAAGGGTTGGATTTCTAACAACAGCTAGGGCTCAGGCAGCGTAGGAGCAGGAGATGAAGCTGATGGTAGATGCTGACCTCACTGGTTTCTTTTTCCTTCTGCCCACAACAGACTTCTAGGCTCACAGGACTAGAGATGCTATAGGCCCCCAGATGATACTGGGCTCCAGTTCCCATCAGCTCTAGTTAGCCTGGTGAAAAGTGAAGGATGACAGGTATCTGATAGCTGTAACACCAGGAGTGCTACAGGTTTCCCACCCTGATTTTAAGGTTTAGAAGTTACTTAGGCCTCATCCACGATGAAATAATGACATCAGTACAACACACCGTAGTTTTTCTAAGCAGGGTGCACTACACCCTGTAGTGTCCGACTCTTCGTGACCCCATGGACCAGAGCACGCCAGGCCCTCCTGTCTTCCACTGCCTCCTGGAGTTGGGTCAAATTCATGTTGGTAGCTTCAGTAATACTGTCCAACCATCTCGTCCTCTGTCGTCCCCTTCTCCTCTTGCCTTCACACTTTCCCAACATCAGGGTCTTTTCCAGGGAGTCTTCTCTTCTCATGAGATGGCCAAAGTATTGGAGCCTCAGCTTCAGGATCTGTCCTTCCAGTGAGCACTCAGGGTTGAATTTGGTTGTACCAGCTTCTAAAAAAAATAGCTAGTAGATGCCTGCTCTATGTAATCAAGTGGCATCTTAGATCTCTTTGATAGTCTGCATCTTCAGGATCTGCATGAATTTCTCCCTGGCATAAGTGGATAACACAACTAGCTCTAGTACTCCCCAAACAGAGTTTCAAACTCAAATCTATTCCTAGTATACTTCCTGAAACACTTGGCCCACAATCCCTCAATATGGATTATGGCTCCCAGAGCATAGCAGGGCTTTGCTAAGTATCCTGACAATTACAATTTTAATTTCCAAAGGGGCAGCTATACTATTTAAGCTGCTGCAACAATATATATAAAAAAATCCTGTGGCACCTTCAAAGCTAACAAACTTCTCACACCAGCAGCTCCTGCGCACTACTGTACTTGAAGAGATGCATCTAATGAACTGGGTTCTGTGAATGCTCACAGTCTCAGACATTTGTTACTCTTCAAGATACCATAGGACTCTGTTGCCTTTATTTTGTGGGGCAGCTATTCTACTATGGCTACTGATGATAGTAACAGCTTATTGACTGATTTTCTAGGTAAGAATTTTTTTTAAAGGGATTTAATACACTCACAACTCCTGACATATTTACCCATAGCAGCTATGAAACAGGTAGGGCTTAAAATCACTGAGATTCTACTGAGACTCCGGAGGGCCCTCTAAGGACTGTTGGACAACCCCCCCCCCCAGCACACCCAACCATCACAATCACAGTCCATAAAGTCTGGAGAGCAAACATTTCCTGACTCACATCTAAGAAGACATAAGTGAAAAATTTTCTGTCTCAGAGATAAAACCAAGACACACCAATTTGACTCACAAGTAGATACTTGTATTATTTATTTGGTCATACAGCACCATGGCAGCCAGCTTAATGCAAAAACCTACAGTCCAAAAAATGAGAATCAGTACAACAAACAGCAAAAAAAATTGGATTCAAAATTTTGGGGGAGGGAGCAATCAACCATATAGGCATCTCAAAGCCTATGTTGTCCATTTAATAGAGACCTGGCAGTTTCAAAAAGCATCACAGCAACGATGATCCATAAAAGTAAAACAAACTCCAAAATTCAGATGAGCAATACTTCTATTAGGCTGTATTATAAAAGATACAAGGTTTCCAGCTCTACAGAGGTTTTCCTTAGGCGAGATCAGTGAGTGATTCCCAACCTTGGATAACCCATGTGTTCTTGGACTGCATTTCCCTGAAATCTTCACCACCAGCCATGCTGGCTGGGGTTTCTGGGAATTGCAGTCCAAGAACACCTGGGTTATTCAAGGTTGAGAACCACGAGGTTAGATGATAAAAAAATTGCAGAGGGGAAAATAGACATGCAAATACATACAGTTAGGTGTTACAAGTTATGAAGAACTGCAAAAAAAAAAAAAAAAGACCCAGGTTGAATGGAAAATATGGCTTGATGAGTGAGACACTTATGAAATAGCGTTTCCTTCCACTACACAAACGAAATCCTAAACTCCTAATGTGGTGTAGCGGATAGTGTGTTGCCCAAGGATTCAGGAAACCCAGATTCAAACCCCCAGTCGGCCACAGGGGGATGGTAATTTTTTGAACATTCCCCATACCTCGGAAACCTTAAGCCGGAAGGTTTTGAAAGCACAGAGCTACCTTAACGAATCTGTAACGTATTTATAATACGGACACCGGCCATGCGGTTTCCCAACATATAAACAAACCTCGCACGCTTAACATCAAAAAGTATTTTACCTCTGCAAAGAAAAAAAAAGGATCCCTGAGTGCAATATAGAAAGAAAACGGTGGGGGCTGAAGTTGTTCACTGCAATTAATCACTGTACAGCTGCCATTCACGTGCACATCCTTCGAGGCTGCAATCTGAAGAGCGTGTAGAAGACACAGAAGCTTGACATACGAACAGAACAGCTTAAGGCCGAGGTGTAAACATTGTGATCCACGTCAGACCTAAACCTTCAACTAATTTAATTTTAGTCTCACAAGATGCAGCAAATACTATGTTATTCTCATAGAAACCTCTCATCTTTCGTAATAAAGGGAACACACCTTGCCACCTGTTACAGTCAGCGATTGATAAAACAAGCAATAGTTCCTTACCTGGGACCATAAAGGCCTTCTAATTACCGCACGGATCACTAATTGGGCCGCAGCCCTGCCCAGCAGCATGGCACCCCAGGCGGCCGCCATTTTAGAAGACCTCAAGGGGGGGGAAAAGAAAACGCACCACACGCATGCGCCGTAACTGCAAATTCACGGTCACCTTGAAAGCAGGTGGCTTCTCTATACGTTCTTTCACTATACCCATAGCTTATATTTAGGTCCAGGTTTACACAAGTAGCTATTAGAAATCTGCACCCAAAAACGAACATTAGCTTGTTTAAATGCATACATATTCGGTTTGTGGTTGGCTGACCCGCCTGCTTGGTTGTGTGTTTTTTTTAATTACTGGAATTGGCGCATGCGCACAAGACCTCATAAACACCCCCCCCATATCGCAAGCCGCCGAAGCAAACATTTCTGCGCATGAGCAGGACGACGGCCATTGTGTAAAAAACGGCCTGCCTCGCGCATGCCCTGTTTGGGGGCACCATTTCGCCCCTCTCCTTTCCTTGTCCTCCCCATGAAATGTAGGGCGGAGGCTGCGCGCGTGCACGTCGCCGCTCTGGCAACCGTGGGCGCATGCGCACTGGTAACCCACTAACTGCGTCAGAAACGTTAATGAAAATAAAATTTATTTTTGCGCAAACCATTAGATTGGAGATCAAAAGTAGGTTTGAAAATCGTCCGTGGATTTAAATTTTGAGTCAGATTTCGCCTGCCGGGATGACGGCGCGGGCCGAAGACACGCCTCCTAGGCTTTGTTCTACAGCCGCAGCGAGCGACGGTGGGAGGGGGGATTGGGAAGAGGGAGTGGCCTGGTATAAATAGTGCCGCGCGCGCCCACATCGGCCATTCTGGGGTCTGTTTAAAGGTGAGTACGGTGTGCTTGTGAACGTTATTGTGGGGAATGGTTGGGGAGGGGGACCAAAAAGGATTACGTTATGATTATTTTGCCCCCTTTCCCCAGAAAGCGTCATAATGGCCATTTTGAAGTAGTAATTGTTTTCCTAAATCCATCCCTTCGGAGGCTGTTTATCAGTTCAGTTGAGATTTTATTTTTAACTCCTATAATCCAGGATGACCTGAAATCATTTTTATATACATTTTTTTAAAAAGAAATCCCCTTTAAAAGTGTAGTTTTTTTTCTTAAAGAAATGTTTTGGTTTCGGACAACCTTATCGTGACTATTGTACTTTATCGCTTACATAATGTGTTAGATTTAATTTTTGGAAGAAATTTAACCTTGTCCTCCTTTTTTCCTCCATCCGTAGGTTTGCTTGGGTCTTGAGACACCGTTGAACTTGCATCGAGAAACAAAGAACAGTCCCCCCACAGTTGAGCCTCTGAGACGACACACAAAAAAGCCAGCTATATTTCTGATCGTCTGTATTGGGAAGCTGTTAAATTCTTTGTGATCCGAAGGAGAACAACTGCCACTAAAAACATAAAAAAAACCAAAATTAATATTTAGCAACAACTTACCCTGATTTTTTTTTGTCAAGTAACTTTTTGTTACTTACAACCAAAAAGTTGCTAATTTTTTTTTCAGAAAATGAGCAAAACCAAATTCATTTTTTTCTTTAAAAACACAGCTTAATCCAAAAGTAAACCTTGAGGCGCTGTCGACGAGAAAATTAATTGGATAGTAAGTGTCGCATTTTCAACCAACTGACAAAAAAAATTCAGCTGTGTCGAAGTGAGCTAATGGCACGAAGAAAAGACCAAAAAAATGGAGGGGAAGGGTTTTATTTTTGGTGTTAACCCTTAAGACGCAGGCATTTTGCCACCAAAAATTCATATTTATAAGGAGTTTGATGGTCTCTAGAAAATCCATCAGCTCCAGGACTGTCAAGGGTTAATGAGCTCCCACATAACAGATGGTGGTGACTGAGCTATAAAGTGCTGCTTCTTTGTGTGGGAGACGTGGAAGTTGAGCTAAATAAGCAATCTGTACATAAAGATTGCAGGGTAAGATTTAAACGGACCAAAAAAAGCGATGACTGGATACTAGCCAGCAATGAGTCAGTTTAAAATAAGGGATGAACTGTCATTATCGTCTAAATTGTCAATGTTAAAAGGGTTTTTTTTTAAAGTAAGGTTTTATAATATGTATCTAGATGTGTAATTTTTAAAAATGGCAATCTAGAAATAAAGATTGCAAAACAACTTGGGAAAATCGATTGAACCAGTCCAATATCTTTAAAAAACCCTTTTTAATAGAGGAGAGATCTGTTGGACTCAAAAGAGATCTAGTGTGTTTTTAAAAATGTGCCGTACTTATATATTTTTCACCCACTACAATATGGCGGTGTTATTTTATCTGCTGTCCCTGAAAAGTGACATTGTATCATTCCTTTGTAGAATGTTTCCATTTTTTTTCTCCTGCCTCCCCCATGTGTGGAGGGGGGGAAGGGGGGTATTAGTCCAACAACGATAAATAATGAGAAGTGGTGTGAGTCTTTGGCACTCCCCAACAAGTACTCCCCCTCTATGTTAAATAGGTTGTAGTTTATAGAACTGACATAAAATGGTACAAATTGTGTATATGATGAGGTTGTATTGCTGTAGTTTTCTTTTAATAGAGTCTGAAGTGTCTTTGGTTTTTTCCTCCCCTAACCGTCTGTATTTCTAAAATGGCGTCAGTGCTTCTTTCTTCCTTCTGCACAAGAACCCACAAGGCTTTCTGGGCAGGGAGCTGATGTAAGCAGCTTGTAGAAAACTCCTCCCCTTGAATAGCTTGTGCTTGGTGCCCAGAGTAAGCAGTCATGGAATAGAGGGAAGGAGAGCCGATGGGGGAGGGGACTACTGGCTTCTCCCTCGTCACCTTCTCCAAAACAATTAACAAAATTCCACTTCCATTTCATCTATAGGAAATATCTACAGCTTGAGAAGTGCAAAGTGTGATCATAAACTATAAAGTTTGTTTTTTAGGTTGCAACATCACCAAGAGCTTTGGATTTCATTGACCTCTCAAATGTTTGTTCTATCTTTGTAGACAAATTTGTTAAGTGCCTTTGATAGTATCAGGCAAGCAGATAGATGCCTTTATGTCCTCTCCTTTTCTTTTCCCTTCTCCTTTTTGTTTTTAAAATCTAGGTCTCTTTGGAGGTGGGACGAGTCGGGGGAGTGTGTTGCCTAGTTGAATTAAACCTAACTGTTAATAGATGAAATGCTACCACTGGACCCATGTTATTTAAGCAGGTGTCAGTAACACCTGCTGAAATTAACAAGATGAGGTCCAGGATGAGGAAATCTGAATTTTCTCTAGCCACATGTACACAAAATGGGCTGAGGGGGAGGGCTTAAGATTTGTATTAATTTGCCACATTCCACAGTTCCTGTACAATGTACTAGGAAAGAAGTGATCATTAGGAAAAAAGGGAGTCCAGCACTTGTATTACTTCATCAAAGGGAGGGGAACAGCCACAATTCCACCTGGTAAGCAAAATCTTTCTGGTATTAATTACATTTCACAACCTTCATTTTTGTTCCAAATCACTTTGTTTAGTTTTTAAAACTTTTATTTATTTTTTGCTGTTTTTCTCTGCCATTGTCAACGCCATGAAGTGACACCTATTGATGCATGCAGGCTTTTTAGGGTGTTCAGTGTTTGCCAATCTGCTGAGGACACTAGTTACATGTTTTTCAACTCTGTTAATTCCTTAAAATGAGGAATTTGATTTCTTCAATGGGTCTGCATGAACATCAGATACAATTTAAGTGATACTGCCCTTGAGACTTCATTGAGTGCTGGTTCTTGTACGGGGGGGGTGTAGCATTTTGCGGAGCAGAACTTAATGGCTTTATCTACATATCCAGTGGTAGCATTTCATATTATAGTTCCTCTTTCCCCCTATGAATTAGCGATGCTGTGCTTGCTATAAAACTTGGCAGCACTAATTGGCACATCTCATTTCACACAAGAACATCTCAAGGTGCTGTTTTCAGGGCAGTGTCCCTGTCAGTTTAGTTTCTCTGAAGTTTGAAAATAAAATGGAGATCTGAAGTTGGCAAAAGATCCATTAACTCTCATATGCAGTATCTAGTTGCTGCACAAATACCGATACCTGTTGTGGTCAAGTTTGCTTTTAGATTTTGAAAGAGGCAAAATTTATTATGATAACATTGGGCTACATCAGACTGTTGCAACAAATTATTTGATACTTGGCAACACTAATTCAGCAAGACTGCACAGCTTAAAAGGCATTTTAAATTGAAGGAAGAAGGGTTCACTTAGCTTAATCAAATGCCCATTAGACAAATCAGTGAAGACAAAGATTAAAAGAATGGATAGTAATCAGTGGATCTAAACTGTTAAATAAATTGCTGTTTTTGTAGTTAAATGATCTTTTTAAAACAAGTATTGTGAGTTGAAATGCAGTGGCCTAGTCACCACTTACAGCTATTAAATGTAAGACTTGACAGGCCTATGTAAAGGGTCCCTTAAAAACTCTGAACAATTCCTTCCTTTTAAGGAAAAACAATGCCTTTAGAATTTTGGTTTACTTAGACTTCTAATTATTTTTGGAAACATAATAAAAGTACTGCTCTACTGTTAAACAGTTTTAATAAGCTTATGCAACTACTTCCCCATCCATCTTTCCAAATGGTTTGGTTCCTGTGCCAGATATAGCGGTTACATTATTATGTCAGCCAGTAATTTGGCAAGGTGATGAAATATCACAAGATTTGGGGTGGTTTGTTAAGGTCTCGTATGTTATGTAAAAACACGGTTGGAAAGCCAGGCCTGCTCCCTTGGCAGAATGCCTTTCTCACAGTCAGTCACTGGCTGTTCTTTGTCCAGTAGCTACAGAAGGAAATGAGGATTGAGCTAGACCGTTGTGCTAAATAGGATGGATAATATCTGTCTGATTCCCTGTTTTACAACACACTGCAAGGGGAATGGGAATAGTCCCTTCAACAATATAATCAGCCCTTAGTCTTTACTGACAAAGAGTAGATCCTGCATTCCTGAACATACTTAGCAGGAAATTTTATTGGGCTGAATTTCCATGTAAGTGTGACTAAAGTTTTGTTAGAAACTGGAAACCTGAGCTGGACACCATTTTAAGAATCGAATCCTCGGATGAGCAGTAACTTACTATGGAGTGGCCAAGGTAGCAAACATGATATAGACACAATGTACAGGTATTGGCACAGCTACATGTCTGGATTACTTTCAGCCCAGAGTGATTATGCTAGTTTTTTTCCTTAACTATAGCCAAAAAAGAAGCTCTGGTAATTTACCTAGTTTAGTTCAGGAAGTGGGATTTGAGACAGCATACTGGCATAAATCCGTCTGGATTTCAGGATGCAGCTTCTACAGCCAGTCACAGCTTTGCTTCTGACAAGATCAGCTTTGAAATCAATGCTTTTTATTTAAGTGGTGTTTATTTCCAGGTTTATCTGTAGCTTAATATCTGCTCTTGAACTTTGGTACTGTGATGAAAAAAAATTGTATTTAAAGAAAAAGATCTTCAAAAAACTTAAAAAGACATGTAAATTTGAATTAGCATAAGAGACATGTAAATTTGAATTAGCATAAGAGACTTGAATTTGTATTTTGTGATTCCCCAGTACTTAAAAACACTCACTATGAGAGTCCAGGGGAAAAGTTTGTTAGTAAATCTTTGCATTATGGTTTAAAAGATCTGAAAATCGCCAGACTTGTTCCTGAAATGCTGACCTCAGTCTAAATTGTAACCTGCTACAATTCAGTTTTCCATACTTGCTAGAATGGAAGAACTACCTGAAGGCCTCCAGCACATCACAAGAATGAATGGGATGAAATGTATTGCCGGGGGGGAGTGTCTTTGAAGCTTTGCAGTAGTAACTGACATTCCCTAGTAATTTCCTTGGAGGCACATTTTAAAGATTGCTAATGTATATTAATAGAATCGTAGGATGTGAAGATGTCTGACTTAATTGGATTAAAAATCTGATTCCATTCTCTGAACTGTAAGTACCAAATGACTCTCTCCATGGAGCCCAATTCTGGAGAATTCACTTTCAGATGAATTGGAGCACTTGAGGGAGATATTAATAATAGTTCAATAGATTTGCTTAGCTTGTGGTTTCAGTATCATTGTGTATCTTCTCTCTGTTTGTCTCAGTTCCTCAGCCATCCCTGAGACTGATAAAGCCTGCATGTTACTTCTGGCCTAGCAAGTACAAATTATCAGATCTAAAGTACTCATTGCATAGTAAGGAAAGCATTGTAATGAGATCAAGCAGGTACAGTTGACCAACTTGTATCTAAAACAATCCAGGCTGCAATTTGATAACAATTAACATACAAGTGTTCTGATGGGAGTGTCCGTTGGAAGTTCCTTGCATCACAAGCCTCCCAACCCAAACTTGCTTTTGCTTTAAAACAGGATCAAAGTTTAATTATTTTTAGCATTTTACGGTATACATTACCTATCTTACAGCGTTAACTCACAAGTGCCCAATTAAAAGTTTCTGTTCTTGCCATCAGCAGTATATAGTAACGATTGCAGGTTGGGATTCATTGAACTTCTAGTTTCCAAAGAAGTAGCTGCCTTAGTGTGTCTCCAGCATGTTGGCAAAAGGAAAAAAAAGTCAAAATATTGTAGCACTTTAAAGAATTTGTTTCAGTGTGTGCTTTCAAGAATCAAAGACGAAAGAGTGTAAACACTTTTTTATCCCCCGTAACCAAGAGAGAATACACTTCATTTTATTGTCTGTATCCTCATCTGGTCATAGAGATAACGTAAATACAGAGGGCATAGTGTACACAGTTTTTGCGTTTTTTGATCCACGGAAGCTCACACTGGAATAAAATTTAATTTTCAGAGAGCTACAATATTTTGCTTCCCACCCCTTTTTCTCTTGAACTTTTGTGTTTCTGTACAGTTGGCTGGCACTTCTCCTGTGGAGTTGCCAGTCCTTGTTAAGTTGCCCTTGTCCTGTTTAGACACTTAAATGAAAATGGCTTGTATGTTTAATTATGTAAATTAATTTCTTGCAGCTCTAAATCTGTTCCAGCAGCATGCATTTGTTAATTCTGCATCTGAATGCATTTCTGAACATCAGAAAATTACTGATTTTGATTAACGCTAAGGCTTAATGATGGCCATCTAGCTACTTCTATCTTAAATAGTTGTGGAACAGAGGTAAAAAAAGAAAATAGTTTTAAGAGCACAGAGGTATTTAGAATTTGGTGTGAGCACACTGTTCCAAGACAGAACTGCAGAGTTAGAAGCAGTATGGCTTAAATGGCTGTTCTGCTTTTTAAAAATTGATCCATAGGAGACATTGAAAAGGAGAAGATAAATCAGAATGTATTGGCAGACCTCTGAAAGATTTGCTGTAGATCAAGGCTTTGTAACTCCCAGTTGTGCCAATAGTAATATTTGAAAAACTGGGATTTTGTGAAAGAACAGTTGAGATAGAAATCAGTAGTGCTGTTTATTTGTGTGAGGGGTGTGTGATTTAGGGTTAATTCTGGTACCAGTTAAACATTCTAGGACTGGGTGTTTGCTCTGACCTTGTTATTCATGTATGCTTGATCCTCAAGTTTTCCATGGGATTCCAACTGGTGAATCTCAGGGACTTAATAAGTAGATTGAATGTTAAGTTTTTTGTTGACTGACTGGAAAATAATCTATTTGGAATAGAATGTTCTTTATGAACAAGTATATTTTATGCTAGATTCCTTGACCCAGTTGCATGTAGTCGTTGTGTCGGTTAAAATAGGAAAAGTAGGTTTCTATACAAGATATAGATTTATATCTGTAGTTATCTATAGCAATGCCAGTCTTGCCTTGTATTTTTCTGGCATGTTCTCATTTTTATAAATTTCTTGAATGTCTGTGTTTACTGTGGCATTGTGCAGCCAGGAGGGCTCATAGGACCAAGCAGGAAGACCCCCCCCAAAAAAATTTTTTAGGGGTGCACCACATTCTCTGGTCATATGTATTATGTAGCCTATTCTGTACGTATTGTCATAAACTAATGTATAACAATTATACCATATGAGATGTAGCCATACTGGAAGGATGTATTTGAAGTTCATCTTGACATTCTTGGTAGATAAAGGAATAATCTGTGATGCAGCTAGAATGAGTCAGGAACTGTTGTTTCAAGTTGAATTTAGTCAGAATTGGTACTTTTGAGCAAAGAGGGTTATAGTGTTATGGAAATACAGAGAAGGTATAGGATTTGAGTTATAGAAGAAAATCAGTTGCAGTTTTAGATTGAACAGTATGAGCTTGACTGTGTGTGATGGAAATTGTAGTGTAACACTACAGTATGGTTGAGGGGGGACTGAGATAATATAGTTAACAATTATGCATACAATGCCATTTTCATAGCTTTATTTTTTACAGGATGACTAATTTCTGGGCACATTTAATAGGTTGAACTTTAAAAAATCTAAAATGTTGCCAAGTGGCCTATTAAGGTTTTTTGTGTTTAAAATTCTTAGTCTCCATCTGGGATCAGTGATACTTTTGTTTTGTTTTGTTTTTAACTAAAAACTTCAATCCTGAATACTCACAGTAGGAAGTCTGTAAATGTCAGGAATTAACATGGATAGAAAAAGATGGTAAGAATGAGTATCTTCATGGTTGTTGTAGGTTTTTCGGGCTGTTTGGCCATGTACTGGAGGTTTTTCTTCCTAACGTTTCGCCAGTCTCTGTGGCTGGCATCTTCATAGGACAGGAGTTAGTGTTCCTGTCCTCTGAAGATGCTGGCCACAGAGACTGGCGAAACGTTAGGAAGATAAACCTCCAGAACACGGCCAAACTGCCCGAAAAACCTACAACAACCATCGGATCCCGGCCATGAAAGCCTTTGAGAATACAGTGAGTATCTTCGCTTCATTGTATCTGTTTTATCTGGTTGCTCATCTTCTTATTTGGTACACTAGAAAAATGCTAGAACTGTGTATGTAGAAGCTGTTCTTGACTGTAAGTTAAGACTGAATTTGAAATCTTAAGATTTCACCTGTTCCTTGTGGCGAAACTAAATTTTTGCCACAGTCTTGTCTCATAAAAAGGGCCTTGAATTTAGCAAGTAGATGTACAATAATTCCTCCAAGACACTATAGGGATGGAGGTGAGGGTGATTTTAAAAAGCCTTATAAAAACCTTCCAATCTGCCTAAATTTCATTTTTCAGAGACTTGGCTATCAGTAGTGTTTTGAGGGTAAAACCTTTATGACAACTAATTGTGCAGTATTTGCAAGCCAGATATGGCAGCTTTGTGCAAATGTAAGAAAGTGAAGATCATAACCAAATACTTTGATTAGAGACAAAAACTGCATCAAAAATATTTATAAAAAATAAGTTGATGTTACCTCATAGGCCCTTAACTTAAAATCTTTATGGGGGCCCTAAATTCATATTAATGTTTTTCATAAACTAGCAAAAAGCCCAGTGTGGAATACTGTGAATTTTCAAAGCATATAGATACATGATAAATTTAAATAGAGATTCTACTTTGGCAGGTTTAACTAGTGGCTTGAGGAAACTTGTTACAATATGTGGTTTAGCTTATACAAGTGCTATAGAACTTCATCATCTTAAAAACAGTTCTATTCAGAATCCTATAAGCCTTAACCAAACTTAACATTGATTGCCTTATTTACTTATATCAGACTTAAGGGTGTTTATGTTGCTTTTTTAAGACTTTGATCCTAATGTACAGTTTTGCCAAAGTATAGTATAAAGCAGGGTGTCTTACTAATATGTTTAATTTCATGCAGATCAAGAATTCTTACATGTGTTCCATATATTAAAATTGTAGTCTGAAAGCTAGCCATAGAGGATGAAAGCAGCTAATTTATGTAAACAATTCTAGGGTCACAAGATACCTGATGCATTAAAAGTGACCTGGTTTTACTGTGCGTTATTTCGGAGTTGCAGTTTTATGTCCAGTTGCTATGCCAGTAAATGGGAGTAGAGAAGATAGTATGGATCTGAAAATTGCCTTGATAATTATTTCAGAATCTAAACTTCTAGATACAGAATATGTGAATAGATCAGGTTAGATCTCTTTGAGACTGGCCTGAACATGGGATTTATTTTACTTAGAAATTAAGCTGATTTCCACAGATCAACCACCTTTTTTGAGGGCTGTATAAACTAAATACACTATATTTTCATAGATAGGGGGGAGGGTCCTCTGAGTGGAACAAACACAATGTATTGAGAAGGAGGGGGGCTGAGATTAAACAGATTATACGAAAGTTAATACTTGTATTTTTTTTTAACTCTCTCTCGGGAATATAGTGCTGGAAAATGCCAGATTGACAGCTCTGGAGACTGAAGTCCTCTCTTCACCACCAAAACAGGCTAAGCCAAAGCATCATCAGTGCAAGTCTTCCTCACCAGTATAATGTTGCGTTGAAAGTGGAAAAGGCCATATTGTGGGGTGAAAGGGGAGTTTCAGTCTCCAAAGCCCACTTGGTCATTTGGCCTTTCCACCACAGGGTGAATTCATTAACATGGATCTCCAGCACAAATGCTTCACAACTGGACAGAAGCCGTGCACAGATCTCTTCAAGCAACTGCAAGCTGGTAATACCATTCCCAATTCCCATGTGGCTCCCAATTGTTCTTGGATATTAGTTCCATGCATCTGAATGCATAATAGTACGTTGATTTCTTCCAGCAATGGACTCATTTGCTTTTTAAAATAACCAGCTCAAGAATTTAGAAAGATGCAGTTGTGCACCTGGATTCAGCCCCTGCTGTTTCAAAGGAAAATGGTTTCTATACCAGAAGAATGAGTTCCCATTCAAGAGTCCAATTTACTATAGCAAAAGAACTGAAAACATGATTGGTGTGAGGTAGTTGCTGCCATAGACAGCAACCAAGTGGTTGAATTCTACACCACTGATACATATGTACCTAGAATCCCTGGTGTTCAAAGTCATGCAGCACATGGGATTGACAGGTGGGCAAGAGGTGTGTTGTGTTAGTGTTTCCAACTCAGTATCACTCCTTGCCAAGGCAACACAAATATTACTCTTCCACGTAGCCACATCTGCAATATCCACTTACTTGAATTCAAAACCATAACCACAAGGGGATGTTCCAAAATCAGTGCATATTTAACTTCAATGGGTAGTTCTTGTTGCATCAGGGTTCCAAGACAGTTACCTTAAGGAAATGGGCACTTGGAAGTACATACATTATGGAGAGGTAACGGTGGTCCTTTACATGAGTGGAAACCTAGCATTGAATGGTGTCAGCTTAATCCAGTAGCACCAGGGAGATCATTTTAAGGTGGTTCCAGACTAAGAATAATCTCAACATAAAGTACAATTCCCACATTGAGACTGGGTGTGTTTCTGAGAAGAGAACAGAAGAAGGACAACCCATACTGTATCATGAAGCCCACAGACAGCTGTTGGAAACAAGAATAATGCAGGTCAAAGATACATAGGCATTCATTCACAACCTGATGAAGGGTGTGATGGAGCTGTAGCAAGCTGCATGGTTTAGCCCTGTAAGGGCATGTGTATGCTGTTCCAGCAGTTAATTGTGAGGAGGAGAAAGGTTGCCTTTGTTTTAATTACAGGGGCCACAGGTGCTGCCTGACACTGAACCAGCTGTTGGGTATATAGTATGTGACAAGCTTGCACTGGAGCAGGTGGATAGTGTTAATTGCAGTGGAATATGTATATGTATCTCATCAAATGATACATTCGTGTTCCTTCAAAGACAGCAGTGATTAAGCTGCAACAACTACAGTAAAAGTTGTGAAATTCTAGAAGCAGAATAAATAGTGAAAGGATCAGTGCTGAAATTAGCCAATAGGGTCTGTGAATATGGGGTTGTCTACAAATAGTTTAAGCTAGCATGCCCATCCACAGTCAAGTTGTGGCAAGCCAAAACTAGATCATCTACAACTGGATATTTGTCCTATGAAACACAGTGCATATAGGGGTCGTGGATAATTAGTTGGTCTGTTTATAATGAACACAAATGTTGTGAGTCCTTTAAAGAAAAAGTATGGTAGCAACCACTGTCCAGCAGACCTCTGGAAGTTTGGGAGTCCAGTGGGTTTTGTACCATGGTGTTTCAGCCGTGGAAGTACCTGCTTGAGGCATCCACCTGATGAAAGTGGGTCCTGGAAGATTAAGCAAGGTGCTTTCAATGGAAAACTCATAATCAAGGGAAAGATAATAACAGCAGCAGAAGAACAGGTGACTGTGCCTTTGTTGATTTAGCATCGTTTGTAGACCACTTCCAATTAAGAGAACTCAACGGTGGCTCACAATGTTAAAACAAGTTCTTGGCAGCAATACCTCCTACATGGCAACAGGAGGTGAGCTGGCAGGGCCACAACGCCCTGTTTGATATCCAATGTGACGATTGCATCCGAGAATTAACTTGTCAAATGTTAGTGCCTATGTGAAACAGATACATGTTCACATATGCGTTTATGCTGCATTTCTGTAAAACTGCCTTGAGTTGTTCAGTGTTGTGGTTGAAGTATTGCCCCCAAGAAAAACTGGATTTGACTTTAATACAGTATTGTAGTGTAGTCTGCTGCACTCTGCCAGTTTAGTAGGTATGCTGCAGAACTGGGCACTCTTCAGTACTTGTGGTAACTGAACCTTGATGGGAAAGGGTTTTAAAGGCTGATGTTCAAACCTGACTAGGAATCAGCTCCACTGTGCTCAGTGGAGCTGATATCTTGAGTAAACTTGCATGGGGTAGTTCTGTAAAGAATACAAGCTGAACAGATACTTGAAAAGCAATAGGGCTGGAAAAACACCAGTATGAGTCCATCCGATTCAAAATGCTAGAGATGTATTCATCTCTGCTGTTCTGTTCAATCTCTTGACAGTTTCTCCCCCCCTTAACAATTCTGTCTTCCAATGTGTACGATTGCAGCACACATCTCTGTCTGAAGTTAACGAATCGAACTGCTTTTGCAGAAGTAACAAACTAATAAAAGTTGTGATTTTTTTTTTACGTATATTAACAATTGCAGAGTTTCTGATTTTGAAGGGTGTATGATCACATTTTGCACTTGTAAAGGACTGTAATCTCAAACCAGTACTCACCACATCTACAACAGGAGATCTTTGATAATTTTGGAGAGTTTGTAATTTAGTGACCACCACCTTCCCCTGCTTTTTAACAGGCTTTTCCACCATGGGCTCCAGGCCAATAGATCCAAAGGAGCTTCTGAAAGGACTGGACTGTTTCCTTGGCAAAGATGGAGAAGTCAAAAGTCATGAAGGCATCACTAAAATTTTCAAGTATGTGTTTCATGTAAGAATACAGCAGAAATGCTTGTGGCTGAAAAGCATTGGAATAGTAAAATTTTGGTTTCCTTTTGGATGTGGCATAAGATCAGTTTTACTTTACTGTGTTTTACTGGTTCTTTCAAGGCACTTTACCCTTTGGGGAAAGGGCCCTTAAAGAACCACTATTAGTTTCTGAATTTAAGACCTCAGATGTTGTATAACAACTCCCAGATGCCCTGACTATCGGTTTGCTGTGGCACCTGGGTGTTGGGAGAATGTTTGGGGAACCAAGATGGATTTACTGCAAGACCGGATTGCATAAAATATTTTCTTATTTTACACCTAATCTTTAATCAATGTAAACAGTGCATCATATAGAGACTTGCCTGTATTACTTTTACCTAGCAAACAAACACCTAAAGTTCAGTCAAAATATTGTTCTGAATTGACTCCCAACTGCACACATTGGCTGTTATTTTGTAACTTGAATTTTGGAAGCCAGATCACCTTAGTGGGTCAGCTGAAGCCTGACAGAAGTTGAACTGCTGTTTCTTTACAGCAGTTTGAGACAGAAGCTTGTTCATCGTGCGTGTTCCATGCTTCACCCCCATCTCTCATTAATGTGTTAATTGGCAACTACCTGTGTTCTCTTGGGAGCCCTTTGCTATGAAATAATAGTTTTTAAAATATTCTTGTCTCTTCCCTTCCCCCTCCCCATTAGCTTAATGAAAGAGGCACAGAAGATGGTTAGTCGCTGCGTATATCTGAACATACTGCTGCAGACGCGAGCACAAGACATACTCTCAAAGTAAGAGCTGTTCATTGTTTTTAGGGAATGAAATTGAGCATTTTAAAGACTGAAGAAATTCCATAAGAAACAGGAGGTGGGGAAGTCTAGCCCTTTTGTGCTGTTCAACTTGCTCTGTTTCTAGTCATATTACTGAGATTATTAGGAACTTGTTAATAATGTCTCAGGAGAGTTATGGGATTCCGAGATGCCAGTATAGGTTGGGGATGGAGTAGGGACCAGATGTGAAAGCTAAGGAATGGGACCCGACACTGAAGATGGCCTGATCACTGGAAATGTTCTAGATATACTTACTTATGTAGCGTAATCTAATTTAGCATCATCCAATTTATGTTCTGTTTTTCTACACCAACGTGGGTGCAAGGTTCTTTAAATTGGACATATTCCAGATCAAGAAGAAGAAGAAAAAAACCCACCGATGACTTGATTTCAGTAATTGTATGCATCTGCTTCTTTTACAGATTCATCAAGGTTGGTGGCTACAAGCTTCTTAACACATGGTTAACCAGCTCAAAAGCATCCAATAATGTGCCACTTCTCCAGCAGATTTTGCTCACGCTGCAGCACCTGCCTCTTACAGTAGATCATCTCAAACAAGTTAGTCAATAGGGCAGCCCTGGATGCTGTCCTTTCTACTTGCCAGTTGCGAAAGTGGGTGGGAGAACTGGTTTGCTGCAAGGCGGGTGGGTCAGTAAAAGGGGAATTCTTTTCGGGACCACTTATTTTGCCCAAATCCCTGGGTGCAGCATTACTCCTGTTGTTCAAGCGTCTGTTCTCCATTTCACAGTCGACAATGTCTTTCTTTCAGAACAACACGGCCAAGTTGGTGAAACAGCTCAGCAAGTCAAGCGAAGATGAAGGTAATAACTTGATCTTTTGACATGTGTAGAATTTTTATAGGCAAAGCAACAGGGATACATGTACATAGTGTGTTGGAAATGAGAATATTCCAAATAAGTTGTATATATTTTCTTCCTTTCTAGAGCTTCGCAGATTGGCGTCTGTACTGGTCAGCGATTGGATGGGTGTCATCCGCTCCCAGAGTAGCTCCCAACCCACAGGTAATTGACTTCGTGTTTTGCCAAAGACACTTTCACCGCATAAGAGTTGTAGCCAAATCTAGCTATTACTGGCCTCATAGGGGAATGTGTAGGTGTATCACCTGCTCGGTGTTTATTTGTCATTTTTGCCATGCTGGCTGACGAATTACAGCAAATGTCATTTTAAAAAAACTCCAGTCATTCCAGTCCATCAGATTGAAGTACCATATGTTTCAGTAATAATGTTTTTTTTAAAAAAAATAAACAGACTGGTTATAGCCATCTTCCATAGCAAGTGACTATCTCCTTTTCAGTGTCTTGTTTATGTTCTTTGAAGGATTTCAAGTTTGATAGGATCATTTGGTTTTGTTAGGCTGAATTGTGGCTGGATATTTATGTGTAGAAGTAATTGCACTTTCTTCTCTGTCCTGGAAATACATCTTAAACCCTCTGAGCTTCTCATCTTGGTCATTTTTTTTTTCTAGAGCGAGACAAGAAAAAACGCAAGGAGGAAAGTAAAAGTAAAATGCCTGCTCAAGAGAAGCCTCAGGAAGCCAAATCAGAAGTCAAACCTGAGGAGACACCAGAGAAGAAAAAAGAAAAGCCAAAATCTCTCCGTACTACAGCACCTAGCCATGCCAAGTTCCGTTCTACTGGTAAGCAACTGGGCATGTAAGCGTTGTTGCTGGGTACAGCAATGGCTGTGATTGTCTATAACAGTTAGGCAGGATTTGGACCGATCTTGGCCTTTCCAGAATGAGTTATATGCAGATGTGTCTAGCCCATGTAGAAACAATTTGCTTAGCATTGCTTTTGAATGTGAATTATGGTTTGTTGTCCTCAAAGAAGTCAGAAGCTGGCTCTGTAATAATTACAAGTGAGAGTATGTAGCGGCAGAAGTGAAGAAGATTAAAGGGCCATTCTGTGCAAAGTAGCTGAAACTACTTCAACTAAAGATAGCCAAGCAATAGAATTGCCTTCTTTCTTTGTTGTCTTGTTGTTGTGCTGTATGGTTCCCCCCCCCCCCCCCGCCCCGCCAAGCTTGGAAAGGCTTGTCTGGAATGTAAGGCAGGAGAGAGACACGCTGATAACTGACCAGTCTTACAATGCAAAGTGAAGCTTTGTTCTTCACATATTAAGTGAGAACTCCTGGCTTATCATTAGGGGTAAATGCAGATAACATTCACTGAATTTGGAGCAAAGTCATGGCCCGTGTTTTCAGTGTTTCTGCTGTGGAAGCAGCTGTGCTGTGCAGGTCTTGGATTCTGAGATTCTCGACAATACAAAACATTCTGACCGTTATCGTTGATGCTAATTTGCAGGTTTGGAAATGGAGACTCCATCGCTTCTCCCAGTAAAGAAGAACAGCAACGCTGCAACCAACTCTGACAAATACAACCTGAAGCCAATACCACTGAAGCGACAGAAGTAAGTTTTTGTGTTTTAAAGATGGTCTCAGCAGAAAAATGGTTTCATCTTTCATCCTTCGTTAATTTATCCTCAGATGCAGGAAGTAAAGTGTTCTCTGGGAAGAGAACTGGGATGGGTCTTGAGCCTCTTATTGGCTGGCACCTCATTTATTTTATTGGGGGGGCGCGGTTTCCAAGAGGCCTCCTTCTCTACTTCCCATCCCCCATTTTGCCAGAAGTGTGAGGCTAGAACTTTGGCGAGTGCTAATTTGCAAGGGAGAGATTACTACACTTTCATATTCATATTTTGGACTATGGAAGTTAGGAATGCTGAGATAAAGCCATACAAAAATGGCTTGCATTGCATGGATGATTTTTCTTCAGTGTTTATGTCTGTGTCGTGAAAAGGGCTTCACATTCTGAAACGGAGATCAGTCTCTCCTGGGAGGGATGGGCACTCCTGTGGCTTCCTTGGTGCCCCTTCCCATTTTCACCAAGTGTCTGTTCCTTTGTCCCAGTTCGTCAGCCCCAGTTGGGGAGAACCCGCCAGCCGAGAAGAAATACAAGCCTCTTAACACCACCCCCAATGCTACCAAAGAAATTAAAGTGAAGATAATTCCTGCACAGCGTAAGTTTCTTTCAGTGTATTTTCACATGGCTTTCTGCCTGATCTTCTTGGGAGGTCTTGTAGAGCTGGAAGATGGGGTATAGAGTAACATGGAATGGCGGGAGCAACGGCAACTAGAACTCCAGTGTTCATGCCCGTCTCTGACTTCCAATTCATTTTGCCAATCTTCCCTGCACAGCTATGGAAGGCTTGGGCTTCTTGGATGCCCTAAATTCAGCTCCTGTCCCAGGAATCAAGATCAAAAAGAAAAAGAAAGTGCTCTCTCCAACTGCAGCAAAGGTGAGAGAACTGGATTTTTATTGAGCCACAAATTGGGTCTTTTCACTGGGGAAGTAGATCATAGCGGTAGGGATCCTGTATTAAGGAATGACCTGAATCATGATCTGGTGTGTATTTTGTGATCTCAGCCAAGCCCATTTGAAGGAAAGCCAGCCCCAGAAACCAGCGCTGCCAAGCCGTCTTCCCCAGAGCTTCCCACAACCTCGGAACCAATAGATGTGGATAGACCTGGGACCCCTGTCCCAGCGGTGGAGGTGCCCGAGCCGATGGAGACAAGTAAGTGACAAGGGGAAAAACAACAACCCCGTATGCTGCAACAGGAAGGTTGGGTGGAGTTAGTTGCCCATCACATCTCTTCTGCTGCCTCCCCTGGCAGCAAACCGTCTTGATGTTTCAGGCTACCTTACCCACATTTTGTAGAGTATTCTTGACATGAGGAATGACAGGGCAGCTCGACATGCTCTGAAATGGAGAAGTATCTCCTTGTGGGATTCATCGGGGTCAGAAAAGCGGGTCATTTCTCTAAGGCATTTTACTGAGTGTGGGTCCCTGTGCTTTGTGCAGGCTCTTCCGAACAGGGTGGGCTGCTGGAACCCAAGCCGGCTGAGAGCCCAGTGGATTCCACACAGTTGACCAAGAAGGGCAAGAAGAAGAAGTCTGTCCGCTGGCCGGAGGACAGCAAACTGCGAGAGTATTTCTACTTTGAACTGGACGAGACTGAGCGAGGTAGGTTTAGTTTCTAAGGAGAATCCGTACAGTAGAGGGGGGTACACTAGAAGATATTCCCTAGCCCATAAATAGAATCCGTTATGTTCTTAGGGTAACTGTTCCATGGGTACCCAAGAAATGGGTAAAGCTGGCAGGAAGAATACTTGTGTGCCAATACTTGGTATACCCGCTGCTGTGGTAACATGTAGCTATGTTTTAATGTGATATTTTGCAGTAAGAAAATACCACAAGGCAACTTAAATCTGTTTTATGTTGCGAGCCACTTTTGGTCTGGGAAGAATCAATATAATTAAAGTGAAATGATGGCATAATGGCTGATGTCCTGTTACTTGGCATGGTAAGTGGCAACCAGAGTAGGCCTACTGAATCAGTGAGGATTTGGTGACTGAACTCTACTATTCTGGTTGCCACTTACTACATTAAGCAACAGGATTTATGCCGGTTAGTATGAGGAAGGATTCCTGAGAGAGTAAACCATTTTGAAAGAGAATATTCTTTTTTTCTTTTTCTTTTTAATCTGCAATAATAGTCAAGAGTTGAAGATAATCAAAGTATAACAAATTGCTTTAGAGAGATTTCAGAGCCTTTCTGCTGCCATCTTCCAGAAAGGCAGGAAGGCTGGGCTTGGCCAAAGGAAAGGAGAACAGAATTGATTTTTCTTTAAATCAGTCATAATAGGACAACTGTTAGGGAGGAGAACGGAAGGCAGGCCTGTGAGGAGGCTGAGACCAGTGTTGTGAAAGGAGTTAACTGCCAGCTCCTATATTGGGTTCATCGGTCATCCTTTTATTTCATTTCCACAGTGAACGTAAACAAAATCAAGGACTTCGGTGAGGCTGCAAAGCGAGAAATGCTGAAGGATCGCAAAGCTTTTGAGACAGCCCGCCGGCTCAGTCATGATGCCATGGAAGAGATGATCCCCTGGATCTATCCGAAACCCATTGACTTACCTACTCCACTGGTGCAGCCAGGAAGTGGCAGCCAGGAGAAATTCACCCAGGCCGAACGTGAGAAGGGCATTTTACAGGAAATCTTTCTCTCGAAAGAGAGGTAAGTGAATTGATTTATAGACATGGAAGTGAGTGTTTTGCCCATGGTCTGGAGAGTTCTTTTTTAAAAAAAATCTTTTAATTTCTTGTGCCACATTTTTAAGGGTCCATATAGTTCCAACCATGCCTATTCTCTATGGAGGAGAAGGGCAAGACCTTTTTATTCCCCAACTAGCCAGTGTTCTCAAGTCTCTTGACTTTTTGAAGTCCAGGCTTAATAATTTTTAGCTTAAACAAATCACTAGACTTTTCTTATATTACATCCAGACCAATGTTCCCCCTCAACCCCCTTTTTTTTCTCTCTCTCTCTCTCCCAGTGTGCCTGACAGCCCTCATGAGCCTGATCCAGAATCCTATGAGCCAGTTCCACCCAAGCTCATTCCTCTGGATGAGGTAAGTGGATCATAATCCTTTTATAGTCTCTACTTTATGCAGAAAGAAATGACTTAAGTGGGTTGTAATAAGAACAGGGATGAGAATCAGGGCTCACTTTGAAACTGGGGAATGGAGAAAGTCTTGTTTAGAGCAGGCTGTTCCTGATAAGACTAGGCTGCTAGGTTTTCCTTCTCTAGGTAGGCATTGTTTAGTGAAGGCTACTAGAAATCCTGCACTGGGTGTCCTTTCCCCTGCATCTTGGTTCTCCTTGAGTACCAGGGAGAAGCAAGCTGGAGATAGGGAACACCTTGGACCAAAAGCGTAGCTGGTCCCCCCCGGGGGTAGAGCGGCCAGCCCTTCCCAGTCCATCCCAGCTCCTTGTTGCTAGTCCCCCTCCCTGCTGGGTTTGAGCAGCCAGCTCCCCAGCAGCCAGCCCCTCCTGACTACTTGTGTCTCCTCTGTCACCTCTCTCAGGAATGCTCCATGGATGAGGCCACCTACGAGGAAAGACTCAACCCGGCCACCGCCTCGCAGTCTCCGGACGGAGCTGGGGGCTCCAAGCTGCCCCCGGTCCTGGCCAACCTCATGGGCAGCATGGGGGCAGGCAAGAACCCGCAGGGCCCCAACCCCAACTCCTCTCTCAACGTGCAAGAGATCCTCACCTCCATCATGGTAACTAGAGCCGCCACAGTCCAGACTTTTAAATAGCGGGTGTACAAAGGGCAGCTGACTTAGAAAGAGAGAACACAGGCTCTCTTAGTATCGTCTTGTCACCTGCCTTGAATGCAGTTCAGAACCCTGAGTCTCCTGTTCAGCTTAAGCTAGCCAGTTGATCCCGTTTTACTTAAAGCACCTTCAGATAGGTGGATGATCCAGAATTTTCTTCTGCTCTGCATGAAGAATGGGAGCATTTTCCAGTAGAGTACCCAGTAGTGCTGCAGAGGCACGAGAGACTTTCCTAGAAACCTGTGTTCTGATCCAGAACAAAGCCTGGTGCCTTGATGGTCACCAGGCTGAACTGCCCTTCTCTCCAAGCTAGCAGTGCTAAGCAGGGTTGCCTACAGGACCAGCATAGCAAAGTGGGGGGAGAGGGCAGCGCAAGACGACAAGCCTTGTTTTAACCCACTGTGTGGTTGTTGTTATTTCCTGTTCTGTGCAGGGTGGCTCTAACAATCATAAAGCAGAAGAGCTGATGAAGCAGCCAGATTATTCAGACAAGATCAAGCATTTGCTGGGCAACTTGCAGGGCCAGCCTGGACCAAGTCCTTCAGGAGGTAAGAGGGACCTGGATGGTCACCTTTGAAGGCATCGGGGCCTTCACCCCGCTCCACTTGCCCTCTTTCTAGACCCTGTTCTCCAATGTACAGTGCCTCCTATGTGAGTAGGTAGGATTGTTGCCTCTGAAGGACAGGTGTGGAAACGGAGGCTTGCATAGATACCAGACTTGTCCAAGAACATCAAATGGCCAGTGTTCCACAGCTGAGTCTTTGGATTGTAAGCTACCAGAAACTGGCGTTAGCTTGATGAATTTCTGCCAGTTACACTTAGTAATGCTTGAAACCTAGTTGTGTTCTCTTAGGGTGGGCTTTAACCAATGTCCTTGCTTTCATTTCAGTTCCACATGGACTACTTGGACCAGGACCTGGGCCAGTCCCTAATGGATTCCCACCAGGTCCCAAAAATATGCAACACTTCCCTCCTGGAGGGCCAGGACCCATGCCTGGTGAGTAGAAAAAACAGCAGCTGCCCATGGGTAGATGCGTTCACATAGGATCTAGGGTGGCTTTTCTGGTTGTGACTCAATTCAGATGGCTTACATTTCTCCTTTGTCTTCCCCAGGACCCCATGGAGGCCCAGGTGGTCCCAATATGCCCCCAGGCCCTGGTGTGCCCGGTGGACCTCGGATGATGGGCCCACCTCCACCTCAGTGTAACGATGGCTACTGGGACCCTCCTGATGGTGGCATGCGTGGTGGCCCCCATGGAGGCATGAGAGGCGGCAGTCCTGGCCCAGGCCCAGGCCCTTTCCACCGTGGACGGGGTGGCCGAGGTGGAGAACCCCCTTTCCGTGGACGAGGCAGCGGCGGACGGAGTGGTGGCCCCCCCAATGGTAGGGGTGGCCCTCCCAACAACAGCATGGGCGGTGGCCATGGTGGGGGACATGGCGGCGGCCACGGAGGTCATGGAGGAGGAGGTCACCCAGGGGACCACGGCCGGGGACATCCAGGCGGTCATCCGGGGGACCACGGCCGGGGACATCCAGGCGGTCATCCGGGGGACCACGGCCGGGGATATCCAGGGGACCACGGCAGGGGACATCCTGGCGACCACGGCAGAGGTCACCCGGGGGACCACGGCAGAGGTCACCCAGGGGACCATGGCTGGGGGCATGGAGGCGGCCATGGCGGAGGTAAATATTGGAATTGGTAATTACTGTGTCCCTGATGTGTGGGGTAGGATTTATGACAGGGGAGAGGCTGGTTTAGCATTTGGAGTTTCATGAGGAAGCAAATAGCTGTAGAAGCAAAGGGGGAGTGGCCTTTTCAAATAGCAGCTGTTGCCAGATGCTTATCTGACATCAAAAAGCATATTCAGGTAGGGCTGGGTTGGATGAAAGTAGACAAAAAGCTAGTCTGCCTTATGGTAGTTTTGCAGCCCGTTTACCATGAGTTTTGCCATCTGAAGGCTGGATGTGGTCTTCACGGTGCTTGAAGGTTCTCGGGCGCATCTGTTACAGCCAGGGTTTATTTTGCGTACTAAGGCAAAGTTGTGTATGTGTGGAGTCTTAAGACCTTTCTGCTGGGGTGGCTCACTGCCCTCTCTCTCTCTCCTCCTCTCAGATCGGTCAAAACGTCCCGTATGTCGTCACTTCACGATGAAAGGCAGCTGCAGGTACGAGAACAACTGTGCCTTCTACCACCCTGGCGTGAATGGGCCGCCCTTGCCCTAGTACTAGGGTGTCAGCCCCCTCTCCCCATCTTCTGTGGTATTGACGCACATTCCTCTCGCGTGGACTCTGGGGCTTCAGACTCCGGGCTGCATCCACTTTTTTTATGGCTTCTGTGAGGCTCTTGAAATGCTTGGGGGCGGGGAGAGGACTCCTGAGGCATCTGCTGCTACTGATGAATTGCCACATCCCACCCCCACCCCCACCCCCACCCCCGGAAGGAACCACTTCTCCCTTCTCCGGTGGGGCAGCGAGGACACCGTGGACTTGAAGCACAAGAACTTGTTTGTAAATACACTTGTGAAGCCAGCAAAGGCACCAGGGGCGCAGAGGCTCTGGCTCCCTACCCTGCCTGGACTCTCCCGTTGGAGATTTTGAGGAACCAGGCCTGCACTGGAGATTTTTTTTGTTTTACTTTGCCCTGGATGAACAGATAGCACGGGCAGGTCTGTCCTTTTTAGAAACATGGGTGTGAGGTGGGGTGAAGCAGCTGCCTGTGGCTCGTTCTGTGGCACCTGAGATCAAGGAACTGCTCCTGTCTGAAAGCAAACGCCCCTGCCCCTAAGCTGGAGAAGGGAGACTTCTACTTGCACAGTCTTGACCCACAGTGTCCCATTTTCCCCTCTGTAAAATACTCCCTGCAGTGTTCCCACTGACTGCAGAGATGTGATATCTCTCGGTGCTAAGCCCGTCATTGGGAGAAAACCTCCAAACTGTTTTCTATGAAAACTCAAGCTTGACTCTAATGATTTAGGGGGTAATTTTTGTTTTTCCTGAGTACACTGTCGGTCGTGGGTTTTTAAAACTGTCTCGCATGATGGAGACTATTCACTACATCTCCTGTCTCCCTCTCTCCTTGAAGTAGGTGCAGCTATCCCCTCTCCTGAGAGAGAAAAAACCTGTCTCCTATGTTTTGTATATTTTGTACATTAGTAATAAACATGGTGGAAAACAATGAAATATCTAATTTAACCCTTGCTGTTGGGGCTGTTTGTTCATGCTGAAAAGAAATGGGTATTTGTAAATGAGGGTTAGCAAAAGGGTGTTGGGTTTTGTAGGCTTTCTTGTATGCGAAGAAGTGACACAGCGCTGAATGATCCAAGAGTCTAGTTCTCTGGCAGATCAAAAGGTCTCGATGGCCTTATAGGCTCCTTCCAACTTCACTATTCTATGAAAGGGAACTGCAGAGTCGACCTGGGAGTGCTAGTTCGGCGCAGTGAGTGGGGCTCCCACCAAGAGAGAAGCGGAGAGAGCTCAGCTCTAGAGTATTCTGAGAAGTGGCTTTCGTGCAAGTGCAGACCCAGTTGTGTGACCCACAAAGACCACAATGAAGAATAAACCATCTATATTACCCTCTATCTATGGCCCAATATTTGGTAATTCGTTAAAGTACAGTGAATACACATAATGCTCTCAAATTCAGGAGTTTTTGGGTCTGTCTGTAAAATGTTGCAACTGCCAGCTTTTCTCTGTGGGCAGTTGCACATCAAGGGCAGCTTAATAGGGAGTGAAGAAAAAAAAAATTAAAGGATAAGAAATGCTTCTAATTGAATCATTAAAAAGCATAAGCAGTCAAGCTTTTGAGTTGCAGAACTTCAAATCGGAGCATGGAAGAGCTTAGGTTAAGTGGAACAGGAGCCAAAAAAAAAAAAAAAAAAGAAATAGAAGAAGAAAAGGAAAAGAAACTAAGAAAAACATGCAGTCCTTGAACAGTGTTGACCACTTCTTGCTCTTTGTAGATCTTGCTCTGGGTAGCTGTTCAAGATATTTTCCATTGTTGATCAAACAAAAGCTGTATTCCAGCTGCAAAATCCAAAGTTTTGAGTCCATTATACTTTTATTGGAGCACCAGAGGATCGTTTTTGAGTCCTCCAGACTCTTCCTTGAACAATTTTTTTGCTCATGTGTGCATGTATGCACACACATGTGGGGGTGGAATTGTTGAGATCTGAGGTGTGTTTTTTTCCACATGGCCCACCCTCCCGTCCCATGGGAAATATTGCTGTCAAGCTCTGCAGAGTCCCATGTGAGGAAAAGTCCTGCAACTTGCCTTGTTATTTTGGTGGTCTCAATATTACCCACCCTTGTTTGGGAATTCTTCATTCAGTAAGTAGGCTGTCTCGTGTGAAAGAGGGAAATGCTACACATGGGGATCAGTTGAACTGCTCAGGCCAGAGAAATTCTAGCACAGACAGCAAAGTACAAGAGAAAATGACTTCTCAAGAGAATGTATCAAAGCACTTGTTTTTTCTTGCTGCTGTGACCATTTGTGTGCAATATATGTCACCAAATCGGAGCCCTACTTACAGGGGCCCTAACAGAGCTTTCAAGATAAAAGAGATATTTGAAGAGTGGTTTTACCAATGTGGCCCTGCCCCTTGTGGGCTTCCATGGCCAAACAGGGATTGAAACCCAAGTCTCCTCAGTCCTAGTCCATCACACTATCCTCTGTACCACCCTGGCAGCAACAAAACTGCTGGATAGCTCAGGGGTTTAGGTCTCTGGCTGCAGAGCCAGAGCCTGGGAGTTCGATTCCCTACTGGGCCTCCTTGACAGGAGCCGAACGTGATGATACATAGGAGTCACTTCCGGCTCTGCAGTTCTATGATGATGATGAAAGCAGGAGCAGCAGGCCCAGGGTTACACTGGAATGCTGTCCCTGAGGAGATCCGGCTGGTCACCTCCTTTTTATGCTTCCTCAGACAGCTTGAAGACCCATCTCTTCAGACAGGCTTTTAAGAGTTTAAGGTAGTTTTTAATGTTCACTTGCTTTTAATTATTCAGTTGTATTTTAAATAGCATGCAGACTTTTTTAATGCTGTTCCTTTTAATATTGTGAGTCCCCTTTATTGGAAAAAAAGTGATTGATAAATAAATAAATAAATAAGGTGGAGGCCTTGGCAAGTGCTTTGTCATGCATGGCCAAAGACCCCCTTTTAAAGACACCAGCCATGAAAGAATTATTCAAAGGAATCAACCGATGTTTTGCAGCCAGGTGCTGACTACCAAGCTTGTAGCAAGCACAAGGCAAGTTTTCCCATTGCTTCAGCAAAGAATAGTGGCCACAAAATCCTATTGGGTCTTGGGATGTTAAGTGAAGTCAGGTAAGTCATGGTGACAAGTGGCAGCTAATCAACAAGTTGGTTGCGTGCCTGATCACGTAGCCACTATGCTGTTTGCCATTGTGAGTTGTGTGCAGTTTTGCTTGCTCCAGTGGAACAATAGAATTATTAGCTCAAAATGAGAATACAGCTGGCCACTGCGTCTTTACTCCTTGTCCACTCAGCAGTTTTCTTGAGGGAGCAAATCGTGTTGAACTGAAGAGTGGAGGACCAGTTTGGCATGTTCTTCCATGGTCCCTAAGCGTCATACACATGGGTGTGTGACAACAGTGAGGCAGACATTCCTGTCCCGCGAGTGAGCCACGGCGCCTCTTGGCATCCCAGAAGTTTCCCATGGCTAGCTCTCCTATAGATTGTAGGAGGAGCAACTTCAGAGACGGAAGAGGAGGAGAGAGAGAGAGAGAGGCAAGGAAGGACAAAAGATGGACCACTCCACACCCCGCTGTGAGGAATTTGTATGACACTTTGCAGATAAAGTTGCTCGGATCTGCTCTGACTTGGATGCTGTAATTGATACAGACCCAGTGGATGTAACTTTGGCCCCGGCTTGTCCTGTTTTAATGGATACTTTTCAGTTGGTGCAGCCTGATGATGTGGACAGGATTCTTGGAGAGGTGAATGCCACCACATGTGTGCTGGACCCTTGCCCTTCCTGGCTCATAAAAGCAGCCAGAGGAGGAATGGCCGATTGGGTATGGGGAGTGGAAAATGCCTCCTTGCAGCAGGGTAGGATCCCTGCTTGCTTAAAAGAGGCAGTAATAAGTGCTACTGAAGAAGCCCTCCCTGGATCCCAGTGTACTGGATAACTACCGGCCAGTCTCAAACACCCCATACCTGGGCAAGGTACTGGACCATGTGGTGGTTTCTCAGCTCCAGGGGTTCCTGGAGGAAGCGGATTATCTAGACCCATTTCAATCTAGTTTCAGGCCTGGCTATGGGACAGAGACAGCTTTGGTCGCCTTGGTGGATGGCCTACGCTGGGAACTGGACAGGGGGAGTGTGTCCCTGTTGATTTGCTGGACCTCTCAGCGGCTTTCAATACCATCGACCATGGTATCCTTCTGGGCTGTCTCTCTGGGATGGGACTCGGAGGCACTGTTTTACAGTGGCTCCTGTCCTTCCTGGAGGGGAGAACTCAGAAGGTGGTGCTGGGTGACTCCTGCTCAACGCCCTGGCCATTGGCCTGTGGCATTCCTCAGGGTTCTGCTTTGTCACCCATGCTTTTTAACATCTACATGAAACCGCTGGGAGAGGTTGTCTGAAGTTTTGGGGTTCGGTGTCACCAGTATGTGGATGACACCCAACTCTATCCTTTCCACTTAATTCCAGGGAAGCTGTCTTCACTCTAAACCAGTGCTTGGCATCAGTAATGGGCTGGATGAGGGCAAACAAACTGAAACTTAATCCAAACAAGACAGAGGTGCTCCTGGTTAGTTGGAAGGCAGATGAGGGAATAGGGATACTACTGTACCTGTGCTGGATGGGTTTACACGCCCCCTAAAAACTCAGGTCCACAGCTTGGGTGTACTCCTGGATTCACCCCTAAGCTTGGATGCCCAGGTCTTGGTGGTGGCCAGGAGTGCATTTGCACAGCTAAACCTGGTGCACCAGCTGTGCCCGTTCCTTGAGATGTCTTATCTGGCTACAGTGACACATGCCTTAGTTACATCCCGTTTGGATCACTGTAACACGCTCTACGTATGTGGGGCTGCCTTTGAAGACGGTTCGGAAACCTCAGCTGGTGCAAAACTCTGCAGCCAGACTACTGACGGGCCAGCTGCAGGGAGCATATAATGCACCTGTTCCAAGAACTGCACTGGCTACCAGTCCGTTTCTGGGCCCAATTCAAAGTGCTGGTCATTACCTATAAAGCCCTATATATACAGCTTGGGTCCAGGCTACCTGAAGGACCGTATCTCTCTATAGGCGCCTTCTTGGTGATTAAGATCAGCAGAGGAGGCCCTCCTCTCGGTCCCATTGCCAGCACAAGCACAGCGGATGGGGACACGGGAGAGGGCCTTCTCTGTGGCAGCTCCCAGGCTATGGAACGCTCTCCCTCGGGAGATCAGGATGGCCCCTTCCCTCTTATCCTTCTGAAAAAAGCTAAAGACCCATCTCTTCAGGCAGGCTTTTAACAATTACAACTGAGTCCCTGAACCCCGTTTGAGTAGATAATTTTAATCTTTTTCATGTTTTCATCTTTTAATTGTATTTTAAATCAGATATTGTTTAATTTATGTTTTAATATTTAACTTATTGTGTTTTTAAATTGTGTAAATTTTAACGTTGTGAGCCGCTTTGGGTCCCTTGCTGGGAGAAATGCGGCATATAAATAAAACTTTTAAAAGAGAAAATAAAGAAGGGAGACCTCTAGAGGAGGGAGAAGTGGTGGAGGATAAATGTGGGGAAGGAGGAAGAGTAGAGGGAGAGGTGAAGGAGAAGGTTGCTAAGGAGGAACTGGAGCAAGAGTCTTGCCACACCGAGTCAGGAGAAGGGATAGCAGTCACCACGACGGAAGATCTGTCTGTAGGTAAAGGACTTTCTGACAGGCAAGCCACAGTCAGTAAGGATGGGATGTTATCATTCTTCTACCTTGATACTCAATACAGAAGCTCCCCAGGGTTGTGTGTTAAGCGCCTTTCTCTATTCTCTGTACACACATGACTGCACCCCATTGTATAACACCAACGCAATTATTAGATTTGCAGTTGATACGACAGTGGTGGGGCTTATAAATAAGAACAATGAGTCTGCTTATAGAAAAGAAGTACAAGGGCCGACACTATGGTGTAAAGAAAACAATCTTATACTTAACACCAAAAAAACTAAAGAACTTATAATTGACTTTAGGAGGAGGAGAGATGTATATTTACCACTGTACATAAACGGTGAAGAGGGTTAGTAGTTTTAAATTTTTGGGTATCTACATTTCAGAGGACCTCTCATGGTCTATAAATGCTAATATGCTGGTGAAGAAGGCACAGAAGAGGCTGTACTTCCTGAGAGTGTTCAGGAAGATAAATCTATCTCAGCATTTACTTCTGTCCTACTATCGTAGTACCATAGAGCGTGTCCTAACATATGGCATCCTCTCATGGTATGGGAGTTGCTTTGAAATGGATAAAGAAGTTTTACAAATTATTATTAAAATTGCCCAAAATATTATTGGACTTCAGCTTCCAACCTTGGACAACATATTTGCATCTCACTGCTTGAGGAAGTCATTTAATATTTCCAGAGACTCTTCCCACCCTGCTTATAACTTCTTTGAACTGTTGCCTTCCGGCAGAAGATACAGAGCGATTAAAACTCGGACGACACGCTTTTTGAACATTTTTTATCCTAGAGCTATAATTCCACTTAATAAAGAACTTAAGAATCAGCAGTGAGCTGTTGGACTGTATTACTATTACTTGGTCTGTTGTGTGGATACTATAAGCTCTTGGGTGGGGTTTTGGGACTTAGGGATTGTTACGAGGGTGTGTGTGTGTTTTGGTCTGGTCTTTGTGAATTTTGTTGTATGTGTATACGGTGTATATACCATATTTTTCAGTGCATAAGACACCCTCCACTTTTCTAACCCAAAATTTATTTCTTTGCAAGAAATAAATTTTCAAGAAATTTGCAAGAAATCGCTTTCCCCCTCCATTTTCTTTGCAAAATGTGGAGGGGGAAAGCAGGGATCAAAGCGCTTTGATCCCTCCGCCCCCTCCTTACTTTTGAGTATAAAACGACACTCAATTTTTCCTTTAATTATTTTAGGGAAAAGTGTCGTTTTATACACGGAAAAATATGGTACATTCAATGACAATAAATTGAAATTGAAATTGAGTGGGAAGTGGTTGAGAGGAAGGACCCCTGAACAGGGGAGCTCATACAGCTATGGGTGCCAAATCTGGAGGCGGAAAGAGTATGCTAGGCTAAAACCCCTTGGAAGCCCTCCTTTTGGGGAGAGAAGAATTAGGAGGAGGAGAGCTCTAGAGTGAGGGGGGAAAGAAGGCTGGACATCATCTACCCCACGATCCCCAAGCAAACATCCTTCACCCTCCAACTCAGCGAGAAGACCACAGAGGATGCAGAGGCTACCACCAAAGGACATATGACCTTGCTGTGGGACTCCCTTGTTTGGCTTACTTCCAGGGTGTCTTCCATGTTCTAGAAGAACAAGGAGTGACCCTGCCCAAAGAGACATAGGAGTGAACTGAGTCTCCCAGTATTTAAAAGACTGTTTGATGTTTAACCTGTTGTTAATGTTGTTACACCCCATCCCAGTTGAATAAACCTCATTGTTTACAGCACTTTATGTTCCACGTATGGAACTCATAAGAGAGGAGGGTTTAGTGGGGCCACACTGGAGCAGCTGGGGCCATTCACAGTGCTCCACATAGAATTTGGAGAAGTTACTTTTTTTGGAGGGCAACTGTGCCCATGCTGGTTTGGATGATCCTGAGAGCTCTTATCCGAAAAAGTAATTTTCCCAGGCTCTGGAGCTGACATTTACAACACTGTATGGCTGCCTAGGCTCGTAATGGGAAGGCCCACTTTTCCTTGGCCTGAATTAAGAGTCCTTCAGCTCACGGGAGCAGCTAAAAGGTATCGTCTGGCTCTTATGACTTGGTCCCACCACTGCCTTACAACCAGGTTCTTGTTCTCCAGACAAAACAGAACAATGACAGTCAGTCCACCAACGTGTCCTTCACATTTTAATTTAATAAGTTTACATGACTCTGCTCCAACTATTCTCAAAAAGAGAAGCCAGTGCAGGGAGAGCTATGCAAAACGAGAAAGTCCAGTCAAAAATTATTTGCCTTGTGGAAAATCAGCCCTTCTCAATCATTCCCACACTCGACCAACCACCTCAACATTTTCACTTTCTTGCTGGTAGGTGTAGAGGGGGGAAACAGGCATCTTGTACATGGTCAGTCTCTCTCTCCCACCCGGCTATCAGATAAAGAGGAGTCTTTCTTCACGAGAGGGGGAAGAGCTTCCACTCAGAAAACAGGAAGAGGCTGGGCCTGTTCTCCAGAGGCTCCGCCTCTTTCTGCCTTACTCCCGGGGTCGATTGACGAGGACTTCGCCCAAGGCTTCCAGCACTTCACGTTTGTAGTCTTCAAAGTCGCCGTCGATCTGATTGACCGTCTGGTCCTCCACCACCCAGAGCTGGCAGTTGGTCTCTGTGATAAGCCGGGCATCATGGCTGACATTGATCACAGCTGGAAAGAAAGAGAGCAGTCAGCCACAGTGGTGTCTGGCTGCCAGAAATTCCTTCCCCACTCCTCTCCCCTGGAGACTGTGTCTCCCAGCATCCCCCCAAAGCACAGGCATATGGTGCCAAGTTCCTTCGAGGAAGACCGCTTGCTGGGAAGCATGACTAGGAGACAGCTATCAGGTCTACCTCCTGATGGTTCTCAGAAGCACACAGATGGCCACTGTGGGAACAGAAGGCTACACTAAACTGCCTTTCATTCTAGTACAGAAGGCTCTTCTTAAGTTCTTGTGAATGATAGGATATGCACGTGCAAAATAATGAATCTCACTTCAGGCATTCAACAGCTTCGCTATGGCTGATCTTCTAGGTCTTAGCTCAAGTTCCCACATCCAAACACCTTGATATTCCAGGAATAAAAACAAAATAAAGCAAATGTAGCACTGCTTTTTCGAGACAACACAATGGTTGTGCTCCAGAAAGTTCTAGTAGGACCTGAATGTTTGGGACGGGGACGGGTGGTGGGAAGACGAGGCAGCAACATGCACTGTAATAATAGTCTGGTGCTGAGAGCACTGTAAGAACGATCAGAGAGCGACAGCAGGTCTGGCTACGTGAAGGGACTTTGCTATCTCTAATGAAATTACAGGTGGCCTAACTGCAGCCTAAAGAAGAAATAGGCTCCTGCATCAAGGGGAAAAAGCCAAGATTAAAATAAAATAAAATAAAATAAATCTGATTTCTCGCTCCTACCAAGAGGCTTCCACTTACCCCCTTTATACTCGTTGATGGCATCTCCCAAAGCATCGATTGACTCAATATCCAGATTATTAGTAGGTTCATCCTGAGGGTGGGAGAAAGATGGAAAAGGGCTTACCATCACTTAAAGGGGGAAAGGACTTTTAGCTTCTCTCTAGAAGCTCTGCACTTCTACAGGGGGAGAGGGTGCAGCCAGCTCACAGATCCTGCAATAGCAGGAAACCATGCAACATATATAGATAGCTGTGGATACAAATACTAGCATACAGGCACAAATGATCGCTTTAAGAAAAGTGCTCGGCTCCACAAGGCTGGTCCAGTATGAATCAGATGATAGCTAAATACAATTGTAGAGAAAATGCTAAGATGAAGCTGCCTTAAGGATTATCACTGTTTGGTTCTGGTTTTTGTTTTGTTTTTTCTTAATGGGTTGAGCAGAATGGAGACAGAGGAGGAAAGGAGATTTTTTTTTAAATGGGTCTCTGCTTAACAGATATAGAGGATGATGAAAGTGGCTATGATAACTGTGGTGGGAAATCCTTATCCTTCCATCCAAGAGATTATCACCTGATTTTGGAGCACAACAGAAGAGAGGTCGTTCAAAGACTATCCAAACACACCCCACCCCATTTAACCGGTTCAAGCTGAGCAGTTCAAGATGGTGGCATGAAGAGGCTTGGGTGGGGAAAATATCCAGTGTCTATACTGGACTGGAATCTGATTTTGGCATGCACGGATATCAGGACCCACCAAAATGAGGACATCAGGCTCTCTGCAAGCCAGTTCAGCAAATACCACACGAGCTTTCTGTCCACCTGGAAAAGAAAAAAAAAAGAGACAAACGGAGTATGAAGAGAGATTTGTTCTCTTGCCCGGCATCTTGCCTCTCCCATGCTGGGGGTTGGAACAGAAAGAAAAAGGTACGAGGTGGTGAGTTCAGAGCTTTTCAACCCTGCATACACTCAAGCTCCTTTGGGCAGAATGGCCGTCATTCTCCTTGGTCTGCCTTCCCAAAAGCTTGGTCCAACTAAAACCCTAGCAGGCCCTTTCTCCCTTGTAACCCTTTTACCAGAATTGGCCCCACCATCCTTCCTCTTTCTTTGTTTGTGTCAGAAGCACCAGCATAGATGTTTTGAGTCCTTCACTATTAGCTGCTACCTTTCTCCATACGTCACTGGGTGCAACGTCTGCTAGGCTTCACGTACCCAGCAATGATTCTACAGCTTTCACTGAGTGCTCCATCTAATTGTTTTGCATGGGCTGAATCACACTGCACCAGGCTAATGTGTCAAGGTTCAAAATTTGTGTGTATAGAGTGTTAAAACAATTAAGGAGGGATAAGGAAGGAGCAGCCCTGAAAATGAAAGTGCTTTTAAAAACTGAGGCTTGAATAATAATTTACTATAGTCCTTCCTAAACAATTAGCCAGCTCTCTAGCCCAGCAAGAGCACTAAATACAGTGGTGCCTCGCTAGACGATTGCCTCGCAGGACGAGGAAATCGCTAGACGATGCCTTTTTGCGAGCGCTACTGCGCTTCGCAAAACGATGTCTCTCTATGGCGATTTTCGCTAGACGATGAGGTTTCCCCATAGGAGTGCGCCGACTAGTGGTCAAAAGCTGTCAGTGCAGCTGTCAGTGCATTCCTATGGGGACCCTCACTCGCTAGACGAGGTTTCCCTATGGGAAATTTCGCAAGACGACTGCGTTTTCCCTTGGAACGCATTGAAGCGATTTCAATGCATTCCAATGGGAAAACGTGCTTCGCTAGACGATGTTTTCGCTAGACAGCGATCCTCGTGGAACGGATTAACATCGTCTAGCGAGGCACCACTGTAATAACACTCCTGACAACTGAACTTGTGTGTATGTTACAATACGTAAACATGAAGTGATGTTTGCACGTGGTGATTATAATTTTCTGAGTTCACAATAGTCTAGCATTTCTGGATTTTAGGGCGACAGTATCCTAACACATCAAATGCTTAATAGTACAGAGTCTTATTCCTCTAAGGCAATGGTTTCCAACCTTGGGTCCCCAGATCTTCTTGGACTGCAATTCCCAGAAATCCTGGCCAGCAGAGCAAGTGGTGAAGGCTTCTGGGAGTTGTAGTCCAAGAACATCTGGGGACCCAAGGCTGGGAACCACTGATCTATGGTCTGCAGAATTTTAGTCATAACAATACCATTATTGTAATAGTGGCAGCCTACCAGATTTCAGGTTACAGATTTCTGGAGTTACAAGAGCTCCAGGAACAATACAATATCCTATTGAAAAATTATTTTTGGACCTCAAGACCCCTGGATCTCCCTGCTGCTGGAAAAAGAGATGGTTTACAAATTGAAGTGAGGTGTGGACTACTGAAAGAATTACCAACATTGGGAGGTAAGACTCTCACACATAGAGAGAGATGATTTCAACTCATCAACATAACTTCATGCTATTCTCCCCAGACACCGGATAGCAACAAAAATCATCACGGCTTTTCCTCCATACATACAAACTGGACAAGGCTGGCTCACCTGGGTGAAAACATTATTTAGAATTTTTCTGTGTGTGTTCTTAGTATGCTTCAAGGATAAGAAAGGTATCTTCTTTAATATATTTTTATTCTTCAGAACTTTGGTATTTTACAGATGTTTTTAAATTTGCCTCTTTTAGGCTATAAGCACCTTTATTTATGGATTCAAATATGATTCAAGTTCTTGTCTGTAATTAAAAGCTTATAATTGGAACATATTTTCTGATTTAATTATTTGCCTACAACTTAAAGACTTATTTTCATATTTTTTAAGCCTTTGGGCTTACAGTTTTAACATAGCTATAAGACTTTTGTATTATTACAACTTCACAGTATTTTGTGTGTATGAAACATAGAAACAATGGAGCTTATAGAATTAGACATGCTGGTGTTGCCTAGAATTACTACAATACTGAGAAAATGTATACTTTGATATGATTGTCAAGTATTGTTTGATTTCATTCTGGAGTTAACCCTCAATTAGGAAAAATGCCAGCTGTGACAAACACAGACTTCTGATTTTTCCCTGGAGGGCGATAAAGTCTTGCAGGATTCTCAAGGAAGGTTCATGCATTAATTTATCTAATCTGATGGGTGTATTCACTTGCTGAGTAGCATAAGGCCAATGCTGTAGTTCTTTGTGTTTGTGGTTGTGTGCCCCAGATGGTTTCTAATAGCTTTTGAAGGACACTGTTCCTTGCAGAGAAAGGAACAACGTTTCGTATAGGTCAGCATACAATCCAGAGTAGCACCTAGGCATTGGGAGGGAAAACAATGATCTAGATTACCGTGTTTCCCCGAAAATAAGACAGGGTCTTATATTAATTTTTGCTCCAAAAATCGCATTAGGGCTTATTTTCAGGGGATGTTTTATTTTTTTTCATGTACAACAATCTACATTTATTCAAATACAGTCAGGTCATCTTCTTCTGGTTGCTGCACAAGGGTGGAGGGCAGGGTTTCACTTAACTGGGGCTTATTTTGGGGGTAGGGCTTATATTACAAGCATCCTGAAAAATCATACTAAGGCTTATTTTAAGGTTTGGTCTTATTTTCGGGGAAACAGGGTAGTGGTTCCCAAATCTTGGGTTTCCAAATGTTCTTGAACTACAACTCCCAGAAATCCTGGCCAGCACGGCTAGTGGTGAAGGCTTATGGGAATTGTAGTCCAGGAACATCTAGGGACTCAAGGTTGGGAATTACTCATCTAATTGGATGCCCCGCAGGTACCTGAAGTTTCCAATATGCTGGCTCTACCATTATGCAGAATGGGACTGGAGATGGGCACGAACCAGTTCGTACAGGCGGCAGCATCGGCGCTGCTGCTCCCCTCCCGTGCCTCCTCTGGCTCCATCAGCCCCTCACCAGGTCCAGCATGCTAGCTTCCTGCACTTCCTCCACTGATCTTCTAGTCCTGGCAACAGCTCAGATTTCTCTGCCCTGCAGAGAGCGGAGCACAGAAGTCTGTGCTCTTGCTTCTGACTGGGAGATGAGCCGAGGAGGTGGAAAAAGCAAGCAAGCTGGGCCTGGTGAGTGGGAGGGGAGCAGCAGCTCCATGTAGCTGTGAGGCTGGAAGGATCCCACACTACATACCAGAAAGCCTGCTTGGCACTCCCTATGCAGGCCTGCTGCTCTGTGGTAAAGGCAGAAGACCTCGAATGGTGACCAGTGGCAGTGTAAAAAACTCTTGGTCCTGTTGATATTTATAGAAAAACTCTTTTGCTCTCCTTGTGGCCCCCCCATCCTTCCCCCCCCCCCTCAATTATTCACACAATTTTACCTGGTCATGATATTTTACCATCATATTTGATCTCTCTCAGGACCATTAAAATAGGCATAGTATTTACTCCTGCCCGCAGCTGTCTGTCAGAGCAGATTTTCAGCACAGACTGTGGCCATGTAGGTAAGAAGAGCCCCTGAATTTCTGACCCACCTACTTTTGCATTATGACAATCTGCATTATGATCAGAGATGTTGTCTTTCTCGTCATTTTCTGGTCCGCTTGCCAGACATGCCGATGAAAGACTAGTCATGCATGGTTTATCAGACAAGGCTCCTTATGTCACTGGTCGAGTGGGCTTTTTTTTTCCCCCTTCCAAAATTGCATAGGAAAGCTGAAGTGTATTAACTGAGTCAATGAATCAGTTTTATTCTTTTCCCCTCTGATATTCGGTTTTTGTTTGTTAAGGAATATAAGCTGTTGCTGATTGATTTCTGTAAGCAGAAAAAGGGGAAAGGTTCTCTTGTCCTTGACCTCAGTCAGCAAAACACCTGGAGGCCAGCCGTGTCCTTCAGCCCAACCTCCACCAACGGTCCTCCCTCTTTCCCTGCCCATGGTACCAGAAAGCTTGCAGATCTGGATGGTGTGGGCATGGCTCTCCAGGCCGAAGCGCCCCAGGCATTTGCGGGCATCCTGGTAAGGCAGGTTGAAGTTGCGCTGTAGGTACTCTGTCGCCGTCTCCTGCATATTCAGCTGGTCAGCATACTGCTGGTTGAAGAACCCGATTTTCTACCAGACAAAAGGAGGAAAGAGGAAGAGATTTGACACACTTCCAGTGCCACAACCTAAAATCACATCCCTAACACAGTGCTGAGAGGTTCATGGGTTCAGAGCCATAATCTTGGGCAGTGGCATTCCACCTTTGGCTCTCCAGGTGTTCTGGACTTCAGCTTCCAGAAACCCTGATCACTGGCCAAGCGGACTCAGGCTTCCGGGAGTTGAAGTCCAGAACCCCTTGAGGGCCAAAGGGGAAGAACCTCAGATCATTGCAAGTCTGTCTCCCAAAGAATGGACTGATTCCAGACACTGTCATGCTTACTGTTAGTCCTGCTGAGTTCATCAGGACAGACTAGTCCAGACTATGTCGGATCCTCTTGGCTTCAATGGATCAACTCCGAGCAATACTAACTCTCGAATGAAGACTAACCCTAGATGAAATTATTTCACTCGTGTCTCGTCCAATTTGTTCCAGTTGCCCTGAAATCGCCTTGTCTCAGGCATCAAACTAAGGTTTTGTTATAATATCACTCTGGATTTTTGTTGGGAGTAAAAACAAGTACCCTGCATAATGATTCCCTAAAACAGAAGAGGGCTACAAACAGATGAGAGAAGATACACGGAAATCTTCCTTCTTAAAAAACAGGCCACAGGCACCATCCTACAACCAACAGGACCAAAGGCTATGACTGGCCCTTAATCTCATCTGATGAGTGAACACGGGCAGCCAATATGCACCATGTAGGCACTAAACCTCTCCCTCTAGAACGGGTTATGCCATGCCAAAGAGACACGTTCCTCCACTTTTCAGCAGGGGCAACTCTCTGTTCAATTTCTGAGGCTCCCCTGGCACCTACATGGGGTCTTCCTGGTGTCAGGTGGAGATCTGATTGGATTGGATTTTTAAAATTTCTCTTGAAGTAACAATTTCAGACTTTTGCACTCTTCTCTTTTGCTGGTGGTGTTTCTTTCACAGGCTGCCGGGTGTTCAGCCTTTGCTGCTGTTTGTATGTATGGGTTCACCTTCTATTTTTAACATAATGCCCAATACCCAGAGAGCTCTGGTCACTCGGCAAGCTAAAAAAGGTAGGGAAAACGATTGTGGATTACAACTCCTCCAAGATTTCATCAGCTGTGCTTGCTGAGGTATTTGGGGAGCTGCCTAAAAAGACTTCTTAGCAGATCACAGAAATGGCCCTGAAATGTAGGCAAAGCTGAAGGACAGAAACATAAGTATCCCACCCAGTACACTTCACGCCAAGGGTGGACTCCAACATCTGATCCAAAAGCTTTCTCCATCATACTAACTTGCCAAGATAACAGGCAAGCTAGTGTGATTATAATGCAGTTACTTTTACTGTCTTGGAAGAAACCAAATCCTAACAGGATCTGAATCCTTCCATGCTGACTTAAGGTCCTTCCTTTCTACCCCTTTCTACCCCAAATAATTCACTCCAAGATATAGCCTGAATACTTACTAGCCTGTGGTTTTTCCTCATTTCTCCTCTTGTCTGGAAATGCAAGAAAAAGAGAAAAAAAGAAGTTAGCAAAGACTTCTACAGTCTAATGATCTTCTTCCTGATTTTAACAGGTTAGAGTGGAAGTGCTACTAGAAATGGATCCAGCATTTGAGAGAATTTAAGGGCAAAATACCAAAGTACAGTCAGTCATTTGGACAGAAAGGGGGAAAAAGAACTCCGTGGCAGTTAAAGAACAAGGGAAACTGTTCAGATTTGGCCTGATTTAAGCCACCAGTTCATACTCTCCTAAAGAGAGCTTCAGACTGTGAAGCTGGAAATCTTCACCAGCCTATGGAATATGAAAAGGCGCAGGGACCGTATGACCAAACTTTCTTCTATTTAACTTTCAGCTCTAGTTGGATACTGAAATGCTGCTCTGCTAGGGGAGCAACTCCACCTGCCTCTCCCTCTCCCTCAACTCCTTTTCCATTCAAGCTGGTCATGGTAAGAGCTGTTATTAAAGAGTTGGCATCTGAGTTTGCTTTGATACCTCTTCTCTCCCCACCTCTTTTTTTCTTTTGTGATCAAAGGGAGTTTATTCTCCTTTGTTTCTAAACTGATCACATATAAGCCTCTCTGGAATTCTATTATGCTAAAGATACAGTTAAAATATTTTAAATAATAATAAAAAAATTAAAATACTATTAAAGTGTTGTTGTTATGTGCTGTTAAGTTGGAACTGACTTACCATGACCCTAATAGGGCTTTCAAGGTCAGTGAGATATTATAAGGAGTGTTTTTACCAGTTCCACTTCCCCAGTGGGTTTCCACGGCTGAGTGGAAATTCGAACCCTGGTCTCCAGAGTCCTAGTCCATCACTCTATCCACTACACCACACTGGGTATCTTTGTCAAAGTGTAAATGTAATCAAATGCAATTGATAAAATATTACTACATTTTTAATGTAATTTGTACACTTTTTATATGCTTTAAATTTTAATTTCTAATTTTCTTTCTGCTTTACTTAATTTTTAAATATAATTTTAAATCATGCTTTTGGGAGAGTTCCAACAACGTCCACAGTTTAAAACACAATTTCTCTTCCACACCCATCACATGAAAAAGGGGCTAAAACTCTGAGGCCCATTTGGAAAAACACTTTTATGAGTGCCTCTTAGAAATGTAACGCTCTCTCCACACTGTGGAGGCAGAAACAAACAAAGAGAAATTGAGGCACGCCTCAGGACCAGAGCAGGATGATTAAAACAATCAAGAAAACCAAGTTGGCCACTTACTGGGGTGAGCTTTCCCGTTAACAGCAAGAGCAGCGTACTCTTCCCCACACCATTGGGGCCAACGATACAGACTGAAGGAGAAAAAAACAAGATTAGGACTGAATTTCTGGCAGGCAGGCCAGGCTTCCTGAAGGTTTGACTTACACACACACACACACACACACACTCCATCCCCACCATCCTTTGACACACAGAATTCAGGAAGCCTGCCTTTATGGGCTGCCAGGAAGCCTATTTCTAAGCAGAACACACAGTTGTTAGAAGAACGTTCATCAGTTGGCAGTGTGGGGAAGATTTCCCCTTTAGCAAATCAACAATATGCAGACACAGAATGTATTTATTTCGAGAAGGACGCCCTGTCTTTCTTTTCAAGCAACTTACTTCGAGACTCCATGTCAATCCCGAAATCCAGATTTCTGAAAAGAGGCTTTTGCCCTTCATATCCGAAGTCTACCCCTAGAGGGGGGGGGGGGGGGAAGAAACCGAGAGGAAGACATTGAACTCTGGGGGGCCATGTTCCTGCCCACAGTCACTGCACAGTCATTAGAGACAATCACAGGCACAGAGGCTCCCTGGCTCTTTCAGGAAGGTGTGAGACAGGTACTAAGAGAACATTGGTGTGTGTGTGTGTGTGTGTGTGTGTGTGTGTACAGCATGCATGTATGAGTGTCTGTAAATCGGAAAGAAAGGCAAAATGTGTGAGTGTTAACAGACAGATTGACATATATGTATGAGAGGGAGAGAGAACAAACACAATGTATGTGTATAGGTGGTACAAGAAATGCCTGGGGATGAGTCTGTCGAAGAGAGAGAGAATGAAAAAATGAATGGGTGTGTGAGAGAGAAACAACCTGCACGTGGATCAGTGTGTCCCAAGTGCTAAACCTTGTTCTGAGTTGGAGCTGCTGGTTGAAACCTCTGGAGTGGAGTGGAGGCAACAGTTCGCTCACAACACCAGGGGTAGCTAATCAGCATCCACCAGCAAACCACACACAATATGCTGTCTGCCCACACTATATAACCAATGGGTTCCTTAAAATTACGGTAGATTAGACAGAAGAGGCAAGAATTACACAGGCTAAAAAAAAAGAAGAAGTGGTGACAAAACAGTTCTGCTACAACATGAAGAGCCCTTGTCTGACCTATTTTCAACGGCAGCACGCACAGCGCTGTGAGTTGTCACCACCCCATCCCCGCCATGGTCCAAGTGAGCTGGGGGTTCCCAGGCCAAGCGCAGCCTTTGAGAACCTCATCCATGCCCGATTCCCTCTCCCGGCAAAGATCGGCCCATACCATGCAGGCCCAGAATGGGGGGGCTGAGAGGCGGTGGGTCTGGAAAGGTGAACTTCACAGTATACTCTTTAGGCCGCTTCAGGAGTTCAGGAGCCTCGCTGGCCTCTTCATCCGGGTTCTTCTTGCGACACTTCTGTTGCTTGCGGGTCAAGGCCTCCTTGGTCTGTTTTTCCTAGAGAGGGTCACAGAAAGGCAGATGGATACAGGTTATTTTAGCTACAGAGTCATAGAATAATTCAGTTGGAAGGGGCTATAAGGCCATCAACTCCAACTCCCTGCTCAGTGCAGGAATTCCAAACCAAGATCTGACAGAGGGTTGCCCCATTTTCTCTTGAATGCCTCCAGTACTGGAGCACTCGCCACCTCTCAAGGTCGTTGGTTCCACTGCCTTACTGCTCTAACAGTTAGGAAGTTTTTCCTGATATTCTGCCAAAATCTGGCTTCCTCTAGCTTAAGCCCATTATTGTGTATCCTGCACTTACCTATTTAAGGTAAACTTCCTTGACAGGCTCTGTGAAGGCAAATCTCATCCAAGAGAAACATTTAGAAGTCCATTCTTCGATATATTCATTTGGAAGCAACCGCCACTGCACTCAGAAGAATTTATTCTCGTGTTAACTATGTGCAGGATTACAGCCTTCAAGCAGGGGCTGCCAAACATGGATCCACAGAAGCTGATGGACTTGAACTCTCAGAAACCCCCCTACCCTAATTCTGGAAACTGTAGTCCAGCAAGTGGTGTGGCCGTATTAGACCCAGTCTTGCAAAGAACGCTCCCATCTGGCACAGAAGTCTTATCTCAAACTGAGGCCACACAGAAGGATAAAGATCAAGGCCTGCCTCTCTCCAACTCTATGGTTAGGTATTTCCCAGGAAAAAAGAACACAAAAAATACTGCAGGATATAGCTGTGTAAATTAACCAAATATGATACAGTTCTGCCTACTGGGTCCACCCTGCTACCAGAAGGTACACAGCACCGAATTTAATCATGCAACACTTTTCTTCTTCAGATGGTGAGGGTCCTGTAACACAGGGGTCCCCAACCCCCGGTCCGCGGCCCGCTGCCGATCCGTGGCCTTCGCAGGACCGGGCCGCGGAGACAGATCTCCCGGCCCCTCGCACGCACTCCCCCCACGCATGCCCACCTGCACGCACGGCCCGCCCACCTGCACGCACGGGTGCCCCGCACACCCACACGTGCGCGTAAGCATGCCACGCCCCGCACATGCACGCAAGCGCGCCATGCCCCCCCGCGGATGCGCCCCACTCACCCGCGAGTGTACCACGCCCATCTGTGTGAGCGCGCCACCCCCGCGAGCATCCCCCGCTCAGCCGCGCATGCACATGAGCATGCCACGCTCCCCCGCGAGTGCACCACATCCACCTGCGAGTGGGGGTGCCCTGCCCCCCGCGCACGGACCCCACCCCCCCATCCGGTCGACGGTTCAGAAACGTTTGGGGACCACTGCTGTAACAGACCATAAGCTGAAGACATACTGCCTGTTTTGTGGACTTCCCTCCAGCCTTCAGTTCCTTCAGCTTCTTTTCCTGCTTCTCATACTGTTTAAGCAGCTCCTTCTGTTTCTGTTGATACATCTTCTTGAAAGTCACTGACAAGAGAGGAGGGGGAAAGAGACTGATCTCGAGAGCCCAGGAAGGACCTCGCCGATTCAATCGCTCTGTTTAATCTAGCACTCTGCCCCTGCTTGTGGCCAGACAGACACAATAGGGCAGGAGTGAGAAGATTCCTTGCAGGGTTGTTTCTTGTGCTTCGTACTACTCAAATCCCAATATCAAGCAGACGCGAAGCACACACAAGTGCACAAAACAGATACCTAGAATTAAAAAACCTTTTGAGCCCATTCTGAACCTAGGAGATTCATTTCAGAGTCAAAATGCAGCTGACAATAATTTTGTATTAAAGGCCAGTGCTGGGTGATGTAAGGCTTCCTTTAGGCTAATTTCAAGTGAGAAAGGGAAGCTTCAAGCCATTTCTGATGAGAGAAACTACAAATGCAGGTGGGATATAACACAAGAAAGCTCATCCTATAATAATATTACTTGTCCTTAAGGGGCCCACAGCGCTCTCTGTTGTTTTGCCACAAAACACAAACACAAGGATCCATTTAGAGAACAGTCACAAATCATACAGTTGGGAGAGCAGGACAGGGCTGGGGGGGGGGGGCGGGGGCGGGAAAGTCTCAAGAGGAGTGCCTCTGCCCACATTTATGTCATCTGCCACAGTTCAGACACTTGCCACAGTTATGCCAGCGTCCAAATAAAAGGTTGTTTCCCCGTCAGCACTCACAGAGTCTCGGTTTCTTAGAAGAAGAGCCAGATGGGGAAGGCAGAGAATGGGGCAAAGAGGGGATTTTCTCACCGAGAAGGAAATGCTCACGTATTTGTTAAGCCAGTCACAAGGCTCTCTTGCTTACTAAATACATTGAGATTGAGATTGAGAGAGAGAGAGAGAGAGAGAGAGAGACAGCAAAGGGGAAGAACAGGATTTTAGGCACCACTGTCTCCAGTGCAAATGCTGATTTATCCTTCACAGTAAGGTGGTGTGGGAGAGTGATACAGTCCTTCCATCTCTCCTGTCCCAGCAATGATTTCTCTCTCTCTCTCTCTCTCTCTCTCTCACACACACACACACAGAGACAAAGCAAACCACAAAACACATATTCTTTCTCCCGTCAGAACAAAGAAAGCAACTGATGTCATATCTACAATGGAAGGAGGTGCCCGGAAAGGTGACTCGAGGGCATGGCCATTGCGCCGTCTAGTAGCATTCCAGATGGAAAAGAGGATTTTTGGGAGGCCTCTCAACATGACTTCATCCCAAACACTGCCTGGGCTTGTATTTAGAAAAGGAACTGAAGCATCGCCAAGGCTTGCTTCTTCTTTGGGAAAAGGTTCTCACTTGCGCTCGCCCTCTCTCGGTTTATCCCAGCACACAAACGGTTGCGAGAATGAAAGCAAAAATTAGAATCGGCTTTAAGCAATTTTGCTTAAGTAGGAAGACAGCGGATGCTTTAATTTCCAAATCTGTAAAGGGAGATTGGGTATCATTCAAGAGAACACTCACTATAGTTTCCCCGGTAGTAGAAGAGTTTCTGCATATCCAGATGCACAATGTCTGTGCAAACGTCATCCAGGAAGCCCTGGTCGTGGGAAACAATCAGGAGAGTTTTCTTCCATGTCTGAAGGTAGCTATAACGAGAAGAGGGAGCATTTCAAGGCCTTCCTTTAAAATTACACAACTGGCAAAGCAAACGTTTCAGGATAGAAACAGTGTGAATAAGTGCAGCATCTCTACCAATTAAAAACGAAGCATCTGCTATCCTGTTGAACGATGACATCAAATTTAAAAGAGACTTACTGTATTTTTCCGTGTATAAGATGCCCCATGTATAAGACACCCCCCCACACACACTTTTCTAACCCAAAATTAAGAAATCTAAGCGGGGCTTAGCAAGTGGAGGGGGAAAGGGATCAAAGTCCTGCAGGATCGCTTTGATCCCTTTCCCCCTCCACTTGTTTTTGTTCTCTCCTCAGCTTACTTCCGTGTATAAGACGACCCTCAATTTTTAGTATAAAGATTTTAGACAAAAGTATCGTCTTATACACGGAAAAATACAGTAATGCATGCACCGTCTCTCTCTCGCTCTCTCTCCCTCTCTGTGTGTGTAGAGAGAGAGAGAATAAGAACACTCTGGGAATTTTGTTCAGATGTGATCATTCACACACACATACAAATACACCTGCCCTTCAACTACCTGTTTAACCCTTGGATTTTGTCCTTCCCACACCACCCTGCCTTCCATGGAGCTGCTTTTATTACAGGACTTAAGGAGGCACGCAGCCACACCAGCTAACCCACTCCTGCCCAAAGACAGCTCAGCTAGCAGCTTACTTGTTCAGCCAGATGACAGCGTTGAGATCCAGGTGGTTGGTGGGCTCATCCAGCATCAGTAATGTGGGCTCCATAAAGAGTGCTCTGAAAAGGGAAAATCATTAGCAAGGCCACTCTCTTGACAGCCATACACCTCCTGAACATGAGGGAAGGGACTGAACTGACAGCAAACAGGGAGCTTATGTGATCAAATACCTGGTGCAGAGTCTCTCAAGAAAAACATAATATATAAAATTACATATATATAAAATTCAATTCTACTTAGGGTGCCTTTAAGACAAGGCCCATATATTCCTAATCTGAGCATCTCTCCCATCTTTCAGTTTAGAGGGTTATGCCCTTTCATCTGGTGTTCTTCTTTGACAGGAGAGGTCCACCCTAAATGGTTGTAAATATGTATGTTTCATAACCTTAAATTCCAGTACAGTATTGCCCTGCGTCCTGTGTATATATGGCACATTTTATGGCTGGCTTCTTTTCTGTGTGGACGGCACCTTCAGGTCAAAAAGCCACTGCTTATTACTCATTGGCTGAATCCTGCCAGCCCCTCTCCCACTGAGGGGTGACCAGTCAATTTCTTCTGAAAGGTCCTAAAATAAACTCTCCCAAGTGAGTGTCTTCTAGAGAGCTCCCAGTTCAGCAATTTAGATCTCTGACACTTATGGGATGAGAGACTCTTAACTGAAGGCTAATGAGTGAAGGCTGCTCTGTGTCAAAAGCACAGGAAAGGGAGAAAAGGCTGTTTTAGACATTTACAAGGCTTGCTGTGATCCTCAGGGCTCCGTGGGACAGTTCCCTGATCTCACTGGTGAAGCAAAAGGCAGACAACTCTGTGGCATCCTCCAGGTCTACCGGGGAAGGCAAGGTGAGCTGTGAACTAGGAATCCGGCCTGTCACACCAAGCCAAATCCCCCACCCCCACCCCTGGATGTATGACTTCCCGCCTCTCTAGAGGCCACATCCTTTCAGCATAATTGTTTCTCTCTACTCTCGTCATTACCTGGCCAGGGACACCCTCATGCGCCATCCCCCAGAGAACTTCTTGGTTTGCCGGTTCTGCATCTCAGGGTTGAAGCCCAAACCTGCCAGGATTCGCCGGGCTTTGGCCTCTGCGGCTGCCGCTCCCGTAGCCCGCAATTCCTCATAGATCTGGCAGTGGAAAGGGGAGACAGAGGGGAGAGAAACGAGCATGGTGACGTGAAAACAATTTCAGATATGCTCACAATAGGGTAAATGGCAGCATCCTCTTGTTGAGTGCTGTCAAGTCCCTTCTAACATATGGCAACCCTATGCATCGGGGCCCCTGAAAATGTCCTATTATTAACAGCCCTGCCCAAGCCTTACAGGCTTAAGGACCATGGCTGCCTTTAGTAAGTCAATTCATCTCATGCTCAGTCTCTCTCTTTTCCCACTACTTTTAATTTCTTTTTAACATTGTTTTCAGTGAGCCTTATCTTTTTAGAATGTACCCACAGTATAATAGACCCAGTTCAATCATTTCAGCTCACATTAAGGGTTCAGGCTTGACTTGAGCTTGAACATACTTTTCCATTTTTTTCAGTGGTCCGCAAGATCCAGAAAACAATGCTCCAACACCAAATTTCAAATTAATCAATTACTTCCTGTCAGCTTTTTTCACTGTCGAGCGTTCACATTGGCGCACAGTAACTGGAATGGTCTTAAACTTACTTTCCAGAAACAGAACCCTTACTCTTATGGGGTTTTTCCTAGTTCCTTCATGGCTGTTTTTCCAAGTCTCCTTTCAATTTTTTGGCTACAGTTTCTGATTCGGTTACAATCTCTAAACCAAGATATAGAAGATCTTTTAACGATTTCTTCAATATTCTTATTAAAGATATGCAGTTCTTCTGTAGTCATTCCTTACTTAGCATTTTAAAAAATGAAAATACCTACCGGCAACTTTGTATTCATAGATACTGAAGGAAAATGGCCAACAAATTCACTCTCTAACATTTGACACTACTATGATGAGATACCAAACCTCAGGCTCTTTTACCTTCAGCTCATATGACAGTGGTTTCCAACCTTGGGTAACCCTGGTATTCTTGGACTACAACTCCCAGAAACCTGCACCAGCACAGCTGGTGTGAAGGATTCTGGGAACTGCAGTCCAAGAACACCTGGGTTATACAAGGTTGGGAACCACTGCCATATGACAAAGTACGCAACCACTTCACGTCCTTCTGAGGAGTTTCTCCTCTTGCAACCTCATTAGCATACTTAGTATCAACTCAATAGAGAAAATGTAGAGCTAATGTATTATTGAAACCATGTAAGCTCTATGAATGTTGAGAAATGAAACTATGAAAAACAGAACTGTACCACCTATGTACAGTCTCTATGTCTGCATTTTCTCTGCTGTAAGCTAATAAAGTAATTAACACAATCGTGTTACTTTCTGTTGTGGGCCAAGGACATTCCTGGATCTGGGAACAGACAAGATAAAGCTCATCACCATCTGAGGTAAACTCCAAATGCTTCAGAAATGTAGCACAAAAAGTTACATCCTGACCTATGCTTACTTGGAAAGAATCTCATCTTTATACCTTGTTTATTGGTCTTTGCTTTATTTTTTATTAAAAGCCTATCTATAATTTACTCATGGGATTCCATATAGAGATGGGCATGAACCGTGGTTCGGACCAGTTCAACGCTGCACGCACACAGTTGTTATGTGGGCACCACACATTCCCCTCTTCCTCCTCCTTTGCACGCTCACCCATTCCCGAGGCGATATACGCTTCTCTCCCTGCCTCCCCAGCATGACTGCCAACTCACGGATCACAGCGCACCCTTCTCTCCCCCACCTCCTCTGTTGGCTGCCCCTTCAAAGGCAGTGTTGGGGGCTTCCCTGCCCTGCCTCCTCGACTGAGCGGGTGGCCCCTGGAAGAGGCGGAGCAGAGAAGAACGTGCTGCAATCCATGAGTGGGCAGTTGTTGTGTTGGGGAGGTGGGGAGAGAAGCATGCATCGGCCAATGGAATGGGCAAGTGCACAGAGGAGGAGGGAGAGGGAGGTGTGCAGCACCCACATAAAACCTGTGTGGGCGTGGCACCGAACTAGGCTGAACTGCCAAACTGAGGTTCGTGCCCATCTCTAATTCCATACCTGCATGCTCACATGTGGGTCACGTTTGCTAGTGGAATAGACGGCCTTTCCTCTACTTTCTTGCTTCTCAGGTTATTTTTTAAGATAAAGGGGTTCCGACACTTCCATCATCTTCTCTTCTTCAGAATACATTTCGCCACAATATTCTATAGATCCCTACAATTTAAGATGGTTCATAGGAACTCAACTGAACACATTCATACCCTCAGCAATCCTTTTAACCTCCATGAGAAAGCAGGGAGGCAATTCAAATGGTTCAGCCACAGAAAAAGGCATATTCACAGTGATTTCTGCACCAGGCCAGACCGAAGGAGGGCCAAACGTAAGCAAACAGGAAATAAAATGATTGTCTAAAAGGTAACCTAACAGAAGAAAGAAAGAAAGAAAGAAAGAAAGAAAGAAAGAAAGAAAGAAAGAAAGAAAGAAAGAAAGAAAGAAAGAAAGAAAGAAAGAAAGAAAGAAAGAAAGAAAGGTAAAAGAAAAATCAGTGAGATTGGGGGGGGGGCACTCCTTGATACCTGCCTACCTACCATACAGGACCAGCCGCTCTTATGTTTTTGAGTCAGTGGGACTTATTTAAAATAGAGAGAATGAAGAACTAAGGATTCACTGTGTGTTCATTTTCCTTCTGTTGTTATTTGTGCTACTTTCCCCGGAGATGTTGTTCCGGTTTAGTAAATAATGAGTTTCAATGAAGCAACCAGGCTGAGATCTATAAACTCTACAAATGATCTCCCTGGAATAAGGGAGATTCATCACAACAGAAAAGCTACCCATCCAGGGGTGATTATCAAGGGGCTTCTGTCACTTCGTGTTCTGGGAGAGTTAGACAGGGTTGCCCGGCTGAAAGGAGCTCTGCTGAGAGGTCCCTTTATGCCATGACCCTTCTCTCACCTCACATGTTGAGTATTCCTTTCCCCTGCTCACCTGGCAGGGGAAAGTCACCTAGCCCAACCCATCCATTCCCTTGTCTCTGTACACAAAGGACGCGTCTTCCTTCTTCTTCCCTGAAACGGATATTCAAGCCATTGAAACCCAAGCCACAAGAGCCTTTCCCTGAACTGTTTTCTAGTAGTAACTCTCTCTCTCCCCCCCCCCCCCGGCCCCCAACGCAACATGGCAGGGTGAGGAGAGAAGGGGAAGGCAGCCCATGGCATCAGCCAGGCAGCTGCCCTTTGGCTCCTTTCTCTGACAGACCTCACTCCGTCACTGGCCTTTCCCCTCTGGAGGGCAACTTGAGAAAGGATCTCTCTCTCTCTCGGCCTGTTTCTCTTCTCCCTCCCCCATTCCTTTTATTTCCGCAAGGCTGCTAGAAAAACAGCATGCTGCATTTTAAAATGTATGCAGCATCGAGAAAATGTTGCACGGATGACAGAGAGAAAACAGGAGGCAGGAGGAAGAGGCAAACGAAAGGAGAGGAGAGAATGAGCCTGATTCATATGACACCTGCCATGTCCTCCAGATTACACATGACAGCATTATTAGGCGACTGGCCTGCAGTGTCCCCTCTGGGTTCTGTTTTGTCTCCTGTTATTTAACATCTACATGAAACTGCTGGGAGAAATCATCTAGCATTTTGGGGTTGTGTCACCAGTATGCAGATGACTCTACCCGACTCTACCTCTCCTTGCCATCTAAATATGGGGAAGCTGTTTCAGCTCTAGATCAGGACCTGGTGTCAGTCATGGACTGGAGGAGGGTGAAGAAACGGAAACTTAATCCAGGCAAGACAGAGGTGCTCCTGGTGAGTCAAAGAGCAGATCAGACAATAGGGATGCAGCCTGTGCTGGATGGGGTTACACTGCATCTGAAAACAAAAGTTGGACAGCTTGGGGGTGCTCCTGGATTAGTCTGTGAGCCTGGACACCCAGCTTTTGGCGGTGGCCAGGAGTGCATTTGCACAATTAAAACTTGTGCACTAGCTGCACCCATTCCTGGAAAGGTCTGATCTGGCCATGGTGACACATGCCTTAGTTACATCCAGACTGGATTACAGTAATGCACTCTACGTGTGGAAGATGTCAGAAAACATCAGTGGGTCCAAAAAGCAGCAGCCAGACTGCCGATTGGGGCTGTTCACAGGGATCACATAACCCCCCTGGTTACAGCAGCTCCACTGGCTGCCAATCCATTTTCAGGCTGAATTCAAGGTGTTGGTTTGAACCTTTAAAGCCCTAAATGGCTTGGACCGAAGCTATTGCAAGGACTGCATCTCCCTTTGTGAGCCTGCTCGAGGGTTAAGATCATCAGGAAAGGCCTTTCCCTCAGTCCTGCCACCTTCTCAAGCACATTTGGTGGGTACACAGGAGAGGGTCTTCTTTGTTGCTGGTCCCAGACTCTGGAACTCCCTCCCACAGGAGGCCAGGCTGGCCCCGTCTTTGCTGTCCTGCCACAAGCGGACAAAGACTGCCTTTCTCTTCAGGCAAGCTTCCCCTGAGTGACTGGCTGCCTGAGAGGGGTTTTTAATATGGGTTGCTGCACCTTACGGCTTTGAATGTGTTTTGGTGTTGCTTATGATTTTTAATATGGTAATTGGTTGATGCTTTTTAGTATTGTCAGTGTTGTTAGTTTTAACATTTTTTTTATGATGTAAGCTGCCTTGGGTCCTTTTAAGGAGAAAGGCAGAGTAAAAATATTTTACGTCAGTCAGTCAGTCCGACCAACCAAAGTGGTCTACTAGTTCTAGTTAGGCACTAATTTCCATCAGCCCCAGCTGACCTGACCAATGGTAAGGGATAATGAGAGGGATCATTCATCAAGATCTGGAGCACCACAGCCTTACCCAACCCTGGGCTAGAGAAATAAGTACACATCTCAACATATACCTGTTACCTCTTACAGTGTTTTACCAACCCTGCCACACTCACAGCGAAGATGAGGCCTTTAACAGCACATGTTTTCACACTCTTCCATAGGAGAGGTGATTGGGATCAGAAGGGAGGAAAGCCACATGGTCCTGGGTCCTGTCCCAGGTAAAACAACCTCCAATAAAACAAGGGCAGGATCCTGTAGATGTACTTGCAACTATCGGGACCTGGTCTACAGACGTGTTTTGACGAGTCAGTCATTCCAGTCTGGTAACAACTGGATAGCTCAAGAGTTTAGATATTTGGCTGCAGAGCCAGTGGTTGGGAGTTTGATTCCCCACTGGGCCTCCTGCAAGTAGAGCCAGCCTACGTGGCCTTGGGCAAGCTGCACAGTCCCAGGGCAACCCCGGAAGAAGGGAGTGGTAGACCACTTCTGAGTACTCTCTGCCTCGAAAACCCTGGAAAAGGCCGCCACAAGTCAGAATCGACTTGACGGCACATGATTATTATTCAAAATACCCCCTTATGCCAGGGCTGAGGCATCTATGACCCTCCAGCTGATGCTGAACTACCACAGCCATCATCTCTCACCATTTGACAGCCTAGCTGAGGCTGATGGAAACCAGCTTCCAACATCATCTAGAGCAGTGGTTCTTAACCTTGAGTTACTCAGGTGTTTTTGGACTGCAACTCCCAGAAGCCTTCACCACCAGCTGTGCTGGCTGGGGTTTCTGGGAGTTGCAGTTCAAAAACACCTGAGTAACAAAGGTTAAGAACCACTGAGGGCCGCATGCTCTTCAACCTTGCCTTACGCAAAAAAGGAAATGCAGCATAATGCGATCCCACGCAACCTTTTGCAGCACGCCTCACGAGGGCAATGGTTCCCAAGTACCTTTTCCAGCCGTTCGGAAGCGGTGTCGTCCCCTTTCTCCAGCAGCGCCTGCAGACGCTTCTCCTCCTCCAGCAGCTTCAGCCGTTTGGTGTCAGCCTTGAGCACAGCTTGCACCGCCGGGGTCTCATCTGCAACCACCTCTGTGGGGATGAGAAAGGGCTACGTGAAGGGAGCAGCCTTTCAAGCATTGCAGGAGGGTTTTTATGACATTCTGATTGGTATGACACTGAAAACTTGCAGATACTTAAAAAAACTCAAGGAAATGGACAGGGCGTGCAGAAAGTCTGCAAAGAAATGGGTAATATGGCTCATATTCACACACTGTAATAAAACAATAAATAAAAAATTATGGAATGTCTTGCTATGGGAGGTAGCAGGAAGTCTCTGGTCCAGTTCTTGCTTTGGGCCTCATACCAAGTTGTCTTAGGAATGCTACTCTTTCTCTGCCTCATCTCACCACATCTCCACCATCTGGGATACAAGGGACAGTAAGACACGTCTTACTGCCTTTTAACATGCAGGCTTGTTAGAAGGATTGGTCAGTTGGTTTCACTTGCATGACACTTTTCTCTCTGTGTAGGATGACAACTAGATAATACCTGCGAAACCATCTTGAATGCACTGTGCAAGAATGATCTATGATTACTTTTAATGTTATCTGCAGCAGTACTGTATGGTGTTGGCCACAAGCTTAAATGGCATTAGGAGGAATCAGACAGATTTACGGAGTGAGTCAAGAGCTACTGGCTATAATAGCCCAGAAGAACTTCCATATCCGCATTACCACAGAGTACCAGTTGCCGCTTTGAGGCCGCTGGAGGAAAGGTGGGGTGGATATACACTTCTCCCTTGAATTGCAAGGATCTGAGCAGGATAGTTTCGGTTATACATGGTTTTTCCCCAAATGAATGAATGAATGAATGAATGAATGAATGAATGAATGAATGAATGAATGAATGAATACTGTGCTGCTATTGGTCTCCAGGAAGTGGCCTGAAAAAGGTGGGTCTTGGGCTTACCTAGGGCCCTGTTGTTGGCAGTGAGGCATTCCCTGGTCTGATGGCAGCAGCCCGATTGGGGCCCTCACCTGTCACGGCAGCTCCACAGGGCAGCCAGGGAGGGTACTGGGGCATGCCGGGATGCTGACGAAAGTCAGGGGAGATGTATATGCATGTGTGTGAATCAACCATTCATACTTTGTAGCTATGTTTTGGGGGGCATAAGAGCTATTGAAGGATTTTGAACTACACAGGGGTCTAGTGCCCCTAACCCCAGCCTTAATGAAGGAAGAAGTGTAAATGCAATTACATAGTAGGCATCCTTCAGTCTCGAGAGACTATGGTAACGTGCTCTGAATAGAGTTCTTGGAACAGCGTCTAGTGTGGCTGAGGAGGCCAATTCAAGAGTGACAACCCCTTCCACACTGAAGACAAATACAATCTGTCCCCTGTCCAGCTCCCTGATTTTGCTGGTTTCGGGACTGTCTCGAAGGGATACAATTTATTTATTTATTTTATTATTTATACAACAAAGTTCCAAATAGAAAATGCAATTAATTAATAAACAAACATCATTGCTGCAAGCACATGGTTGAGGGCAACCTGGATGCAGATATTAATGTATCATCCTGAGACTCTGAAGATTTGTCCGCAGCAGCTGCTAAGACGCTGCTTCTCAGCATCTTAAAACTGCTCCCCTATGTATTTACCAGACTTTCTTCCAAGAGGTTTCCACCTTTGAGCTCCCAAACACATCTATCTGCATTGCAGACAGAAAGAGAGAATACTTATTTATTTATTTATTTATTTAACTTATATGCCGCCCACACTACCCAAAGGTCTCTATTTTACCTCCACACAAATGGCAAATCACACACTTCCTATGCATGGCTACACTAGCTCAGAAATTCAGGGAGCTGTAATCCAATTAAAAGGAAAAAAAAATCCCCAAAGCTCTGATATGACCTAAAACAGGAAGGGATAAGATTTATTTATTTATTTATTTTATTATTATTTATACAACAGACTTCTGTCCCGGATCCCAGAGAAGCAAGAGAAAGCAATGTTGGCTGTGGGGGTGGGGGAGAGGACTGACTCAGCAGAAAGCCAAACTCCCCTTTTCTTTTCTTACCTTGCTCACAGAGAAGTACGTCGATATTGGGAGGGATGCTCAAGGCTCGGTTGGCAATGTGCTTTAGCAAGGTGGTTTTGCCTTTCCTGGAAAGAGAGGGGAAGGTTTTTAAAATCATGGCACACATAAGGGGGGCTGGAGCCCTCACAACTGTCCCACCCTCACATAATCAAGAGAATGAGATCTGATGTTAATATGGACACTGGGGGGGGGGGGGAGGAGGGGAACCACATTTAGCCCACTCTCCAAAAATCTCGCTGCAGCACCATGTCTTTCGAGCATGAAGCAGGAGTCAATGCAGATAACACAGAACAAGTATTCTGTTATCTGGTGAAAAAAGCAAATAAAATGATCCGGTGTCAAGTCACACAATATAGGTACTTACCCGTTAGGCCCCACTAGACCGTACCGCCGCCCAGCCACAATATATAGGTCCGCGTTGACAAACAATTCTTTGCCATGAGCCGAGATGCTAAACTTTTCTAGCTGCAATAGAAGATGTAGATATTAGCCACCTTTCCATGTTTTTAAAGCTGCTCCTGACTCTGTTCTTCACAGTTCCACGACCATTTTGATTCTGTATTTACCACTTTCGCCCTGCCCCTAAAAAAAAATTGTTTTTAAAAAATGTTGCTACAGGTCAGGTAGATAGAAAACAAACCCTGGTTTAAGATGAAGCACATTGAGTGCCTACACTTCTTGAAATTTCCATAACCCCGTTAAAAAAAAAAACCCTCTGAAATTCAAAGTTGTTTTCTATGTGAAAGAAGGATGATGAGGGAAAAGAAACTGAGGGAGGATCTGACTTTTGATGTCAAGCATCAGAAATATGCTACAATGCAAAACCTGCTATATTTATGTTTACTGCGAATTATAAACCTTTGTCATGACCAACCAAACAGTAATAATAATAATTGTGAGCCATCAAGTCAATTCTTCTGGGAGACACAGTGGGGAATTGAACTCCCAGCCTCTGGCTTCACAGCCAGAGACTTAATTCACAGAGCTATCCAGTCAGCTAACCAAACAGTACATATACATCTCTTCTAAGACAGTGATTTGCAAACTGGGGGATGTTTACCCCCAGGGGTACAACCAGGACATTTAGGTGTACTTAAAAAAAATAAACGAATAATGGTTGGAAAAGGCACATACGTCAACAGTGTAAGTCACTTATTTATACCCTGGGCGGTGAAAACCCCCATGGCTTCCTCCTTCTCTCCCCCACCCACGATGTGAGAGCCCAGCCAACTGGCTTTTCACTCCAAGGCTCTTGTTTTCGTTCCGCAACTAAGTTGGGTGCCTGGGCCACCTGCTCCTTTCCTATCCATGGCAGTTTGTATGGGACAAAATTCCTTACGGATTTTAACCCCGTTGCTGTTGTGCTCCTACATGCCACCAGAGGCAATGAGGAAGCGGCCCAAAGACGAGAGGGTGGAGAGTCCCGTCCCCCCCCCCCCAGCCCCGTCCCCTAACATGAGGGGCACAGTTTATGGAAATGGGCTGCCATGGTGTATGCAAGTGAAAAAAGTTTGGGAACCACATGTAAGAAAACTGTGTTGCCCATTATTTTATTGCTTCTAATCCTCAGTCCAGCACATGTAAGTACACTGGACTGTGGCCCAGTGCCAAAAAGCATTAATTGCACCCACTCTAAAAACCGATTAATCTCCCTCCTACGTAAACAAATCCCCAAGTGACCTGCAGTTTCCAACACACTGGGACTCTGAAGTCAGCACTGTGAAGACTGAGCTCCCTTTGGGCTACTTCATGCAACAAGCAGAACTAAGCAGTACAGCTTTTCCTGAGCGGTATCATTTTAGACCACGAGGCAGGATTGTGGGATTGAATACTCTTCCAGAAAAGTAATGATAAGAATGATCTTAGAACTGCAGAGCTGGAAGGAACCCTATGGATCATCAAGTCCAACCCCTGTCAAGGAGGCACAGTGGGGAATTGAACTCCCAACCTCTGACTCTGCAACCAGAGGCCTAAACCACTGAGCTATCCAGATGTTCAGCTCCTTTTATAGGGGAAACTAAGACATAAAGAAAAAGGATGCAGAGGGGAAAGTAGATCCATCAATTGGGAAATTATTCCACTAGGTTGGTGGTTCCCAACCTTGGGTCCTCAGATGTTCTTCGACTACAACTCCCAGAAGCCTTCACCACTAGCTGTGCTGGCCAAGATTTCCGGGAGTTGTAGTCCAAGAACATCTGGAGACCTAAGGTTGGAAACCACTGCATTAGGTAATCCCACAACCTGTAGACAGAAAGAGGACAGAGCAGAAATGGCTTATCCTTTGATCCTGCTAATCAGAGAGCCTTCAGTCCCAAGATGTGGATGAGAAATTAGGGGACAGGGAAATATAACTACACCATTAAGGAAGTCGTCCCCAGACTGAGGCCTTATAGATGTTTGCAGTTACAACTCCCATAACCCCCAGACAGCTTGGGCAAGGACACTGGGAGCTGTGACTCAAGACTCTCCGGAGATATACAATTGGTTTCTGGTTTAATATAAACAGCACATTCTGTTTTAATGTATACAACATATATTGTGTTTAATGAGTTTCAAACTATTTCAAACTGTTTTAAAATGTTTTAACTGTTCTAAACTGCTATTTTAAATTGCTTAGTGGTGTTTTATTGCCTGTATGGCACCCTACGATCCTTGGATATAAGGTAAGATATAAATATTTTGATGAATAAATAAAGTAATGCATGCATAATTCCTTTTAATTCCACCTTCATTCAGTTTCCTACATTGTTCAGGAATCACACCTAAACCACCCGGGAGCTGTAAATGGCACATAACTCACTGCTGATCACTGCCGAACATATTAAGCCTTAACTCATCCTGCTCTTAATAGCCTCTAAAGCCCAATGGTCTCTTGCCAACTGTTTCAGAGAAACAGAGGGGAGAGGAGTTCCAGTCAACACTGGCCTTGACAAACCATCAAACATTTTACATTATATTTCATAATGCCTTTGCATTAATTTTTATTGCATTATACAATATAATTATATGTATAGCATTGTACAACATTTACAGGAATAATGCCTGCATTATGACTTTGCTTTTAAAAAGCCCTAACATGGAAGTGTTGGCTGGATAGCTCAGTGAGTTAGGTTTCTGGCTGCGTGAACCAAGAAGTTGAGGCTTCAGTTCCCCCCTGTGCCTCCCAGAAGAGCCAGCCTGTGTGGCCTTGGGCCAGCTGCACGGTTCCAAGGAGCCTCCAGAAAACGGGAACAGTAAACCACTCCTGAGTACTCTCTACCTAAAACACCCTGAAAAGGGTTGCTGTCAATCTGAATTGACTCAATGGCACACAATTATTTTATTATTAACACTGAAGTAGTTTAGATTAAAAAAAATGCCTGAAACAAGTTTACGGGGTAATGAAACATCGGCACTCAACAAATTAGCTACCATCACAAGCCGGTTTGCTCTCCAAGCGCTTTCAACGGAGAGGTCTGCAACCGGACCAAAGCCGATCGACCTGCAACCTGCTTGCTTTGTTACTAAGCTGCAAACCCAACCCCCAACCCCTTCCAAGGGACAAGGCGGGGAAGGTGGGTGGAATGAGATACCTTGATGTCGGAGGCGTTTTCCAGCATGGCCTGCCGAGAGGACAGCTCTGCCTGTGACACAGAGAAGTCATTCTCTGCTGCGTTGGCTGCTTTCAGGCTTGCCACCTGCCGCTCAAAGTCCATCTGTGGGAACCAAGAGAGCTCTGACCACAAGGCACCAGCAAAACACCTCAATTTCTTTCACCCGTTCTCCCCGGCCAGCTGCAACTAGGGAAATACTCGCCAAATATGGATTCTGCCACTTTGGAGACCTTTGAGTGAAGCATGACTTGGCCTCCCACCTCTTTCTCTCCCCACCATCTCTTTCCCAGCTCTTAGCCTTACAGTCTTGGGAAAGGCTCAGGCTCAGGTATGAATCCTCTGCTCCATATCTCCTCCTCAGCTCTAGCCCCATTCCCTCACCATGGCTACCTCCTGCCTAGAAAGATCATGGCTTAGCTAGGAAGATCTTTCTCTTCCAACCTCAACACATTCATGGGATGTTCTAATGAAACTAAGAAGCCTTGCATCCCACAAAGTGCATTTAAGACTGAGGTCAGACACACACATCATTTACTTACCCCATACTCATCAACAGAGGCTTATATTCAGAGATAATTTGAAGCAAAATAAATTCCAATAAACACACCATAATAAAAATAAAACTAAAATTGCGGTGCAAGATATATAAAGATTTAAAATGGTTGCACTTGTCTGTGCCAGAAGCAACAATTGGTACAAGACTTCTATTTAAGCACCAGTGAGTTGTAATTTAATGGACTATTACAAGCGGTTTTGAGTCCACATTTTTCCTGATGCAGGAAAAAATAGCTCCTGCCTGAAGAAACAGTGCAAAACGTCCACTGCCTAACACCAGTTCTAAGATGTGACTGTACAAGGCAGTGCAGTATTTCTAAACAAAGACTGCCAGAGCTAGTCAAAGTTAGACTGCTTCTCTGATGATCCTGACCATCTCCCCAGCTTCAGAGGCTGGGGTCTGGCTGTGTTTAACCAGTGATAAGGGGAAAGCGTTACATACAAGTTGGAGGTGCGCTCGCTTCTATCAGGAGTGCAACGTCCAACAGGCCTACAGACTGGCCACAGGAGCAGTCGATTGCAGGTTAGAAATGGAGAACCTCTGGGTCACCAGATGTAATCTGGACCACAGCTCCCACCATTACTTACTACTGGTCACACTGGCTGAAGCTTCTGGGAGACAAAGTTAAAACACTCGGAAAGCCAAAGGTTCTCTACTCCTCTAGCATTTGGGTTCTTCAATACACCTACATACTTCCCAGGGTAGGACACTGGCAACAGAGCTTATTCAGTGTCCCCATTGAACAAACTCCTCCCTAAAGTCTTTCACGGAGATAGCAAAAAGATAGGAAGTCAAAGGATGATGAGAAAACAAAAAGTTACCAATAGGATGGCTGCTGTTGAGATGAGATGGAGAAAACCACAAGTCCTTTCTTCTAGAGAGAAGAATTTTTAGAAGTAACCAGAGCAAGGGCAATTTCTGATAGAGATCTAACCTGTTTCTTGAGTTTCTTCTTCTCCTTTTTGCTAAGGTGTGCGTAGGGATCATCTTCCTTCTTCTCTCCTTCCTCGTCCTCTTCCTCCGACTGCTACAGAATTCATGGGAAGCCCGTTTATGTTAGTAAATGGTGACAGGCAAGAAAACCAAGAATGACGACTATGGAATGCTTGCAGTGGAAAACTTTCCCCTCAGAAGCATACAGCTTATATCTTTTTTTACTTATAGTAGGGTTCCAAGGGACTTAAGATTACTCCTGCAACGAATAACCACTAGGAGAGAAGTCTCCATGTCGTCTCCTCAGGCAGCAAAGTTGCTGATGGGTCCAAGAGCATGGATAGGTCATAACCTGAGAAACCATCTATTCACCTCTATCCTCCTTCTCCGTTACCTGGTTCACACCACACACTACACAAGAGTGTACAGCAGAAGGGAGGTAAGAAAATGGGTGGAGAATAAAAACGCCGTGCTGCAGCTCAGTTTCAGGGTTTTGGCAATCTTCTTATAGCCTAGGCCATCTTTATGTAGAGCAACAATTCGTTTTTTCAGATCCTCAGATAGTTCATTACCATGAGGTGCCATGTGGAACTTCCAGGGACCAGTCTGAGAGAGTGAGAGCGACAACACCTGCTCCCCCTTCACACCTGAGACTTGTGACACTAACGTGTCTCATGACACCAGGGAGGGAAAACGGCTACTTGGGCCCAGTTTGGACACTGTCACTTAGGGGTGGACTCACTTTTGTTGCCAGCGGTTTAGACATTAATGGCTGTGTGGTTGTGTTATTTTGAGCACATTTACACTGTTATACAAGCTGTAAACTCACTGCTTTACATTGTAGCCAAGTGTCATTTCTTCGTGTTGTCACATGAAAAGATACACAGTGATGCCTCGCAAGACGAAAGTAATTCGTTCCGCGAGTAGCGTCGTATTGCGAAATTTTTGTCCTTGCGAAAGCGCGGTTTTCCCATAGGAATGCATTGCAATGCATTCCTATGGGAAACCCTCGCAAGACGAACGAATTATTTTCGTCTTGCGAGGCATCGCTCTTGCGGAAAAAAAAAATCATCTTGCGAAGCACGGCCATAGAAAAAGTCGTCTTGCGAGTCACCAAAACAATCGCAAAACGCTTTCGTCTTGCGAGTTTTTCGTCGGGCGAGGCATTCATCTTGCAAGGCACCACTGTACTAAAATATTTGTGAAATGTGAGGGGGTGTACTCACTTCTGTGATATACTGTACATACATGTACTGATACATACAAAACATTCTATGCAGGTTGAGGGAAAGAAGGCAATGTATGAGGTTAGCTCCTTCACGGTTCTCACAGACAGCAGGCCAATGCAAATAATTCATACAGCACACAGTGTCCCTGGACAGAAGGCGGGGATCCCTTACCGGCTGGCTGTTCTGCTTGGATTTTTCTTTGCCCTTGGCAGGGTCCTTCCTCGTAATCATCCTCATCCCCCTCCTCTTCATCCTCCTCCTCCTCGTTCTCTAGAGCAGCAAACATGTTCTGAAAAAGCCAGCATAGCCTCAAGTAAGCACATAGGATGCACCAGGTTTTGAACCCCTGAAAGCTCTTTAGATATGATGGGATTGTTGGGGAAAACTTTCCCTGTTCATTGGCTAGGAGTCGCAAAACAGAATAGAGTGGATCTTAAAAATAAAACCATAAAACGTTATGGTTCATGAAAGCAGGAAAACTACAAGGATGGTCATAATATATGCCTGTATAAGTTGGGAGATGGAGGGATTTAGAACTTAGTTACTTTTAGCAAAAATTCATCTTTAGCATATTAAAAAAAAATCAGTGCCTACATAGCATAGCCCTTTGTTTGATTAATGCAGTGGACTGGAAAATTGTGTTCATTATAATATTAATTTTTTATATTCAAGCCACTTCATATCTTCAACAGATAATGGCAATGAACTGATAAAATTAGGATTTCAATAACAGCACAATGTGACTACAGTGGTGCCTCGACTTACGAACGTCCCTACTTACGACCATTTCGAGTCACGACCAGCTCTGGCCGCAAAATTTTGCTTCTACTTGCGACCAGAGCTTCCACTTACGAACAGAAAACGGCAGGGGGGAAAAGGCGGGGAATTCAAATTTCTAACTGTAGGTGGAGACGAGGCTGCTTCTTTGTAGCTCTTTCGCCCCAGCAGTTAGAGAGTGTGGGATCCGAGGAGGCTGCCTGGTAAGGTAAGGTGCTGTTTTCTGCTTTTTTAAAAACTGTTCTGGGTGTTTTTGCAGCGTGGTTTTGGGCTGGGGGGGGGTTATGTTTCTGTGCTGTGATGGGTCTTGGGGTTTTTTGTTTTGTTTTGTTTGTTTTTTCCCCCCCCATTTCCGATGGGTCTTGGGGGGTTTGGTTGCTTTTTGGAGTGTTTTTCCCCATTTCCGATGGGTCTTGGGGGGGTTTGTTTGTTTTTTGGTTCCCCCCCATTTCCAATGGGTCTTGGGGGGTTTGGTTGCTTTTTGGGGGGTTTCCCCCCATTTCTGATGGGTCTTGCATGCTTCCCTTGCTTTTTCCTTTGTTCCTCTGTGCATTTTGAAACTGCCCCCCTTTGTTCTCTGTGCATTTCCGAACTGCTCCGTTTGTTTTCTGTGCATTTCCAACCTGGTCCCTTTGTTCTCTTTGCATTTCCGAACTGCTCCGTTTGTTTTCTGTGCATTTCCGATGGGTCTTGCATGCTTGATTGCTTTTCTCCCCCCCCCCCCCCCTTTGGCCAGAAGGGATTAATCGCGTTTCCAATGAGTCTTGCAGTGATTTATTATTATATTTTTTGTGATTTTTTTTCTTCGGCCGGAATGGATTAATTGCATTTCAATGGGAAATGGTGCTTCGACTTATGACCATTTCGACTTACGCCCATCTTCCAGAACCAATTAAGTTCGTAAGTCGAGGCACCACTGTATAGGAAAAAGTTGGGATCTCATCTCTCCTCCATTCAGCCACTATAGTCTCCATCACAGCACACACTAAATGTCTGGTTAGTTGTTGTTGTTACGTGCTGTCAAGTTGCCCCTTGACTTATGGTCATCTCATGAATGAGCGATCTCCAGAATGTGCTGCCCTCAACAGCTCTGCTCAGCTCTTGCAAGTTCAAGCCTGTGGTTCTTTTAGGAAGTCAATCCATCTTCTATTTGGTCTTCCTCTTTTCCTGCTGCCTTCCACATTTCCCCAGCATTACTGTCTTTTCCAGAAAAACCTCTCTTCTCATGATGTGCCCAAAGTACAACAGCTTCGGTGTCATTATTTTTGCCTCCAGAGATACATAGTTGATTTGATCTAGGACCCACTTGTTTCTCTTTCTAGCAGTCCAGGGCATCCGCAGAGCTCTCCTCCAGCACCACATTTCCAAGGAATCAATTTTTTTTCCTCTCAACTTTCTTCAATGTCTGCTTACATCTGAGAACTAAAAGTAACACGGAACAATTGCAGGCTCTCCCTTACCTTGTTTGGCAGAGTCTTCTTCCCTTTGGCTTTTTTCGCAGCTTCATCAGGCTGAGCAGCCCTGTTTGGTTGCAGACTGGAAGAAGAACCCAAAGTTTTAAGGGGGTGTGAGGGAGAGAAACCACAGGCTGCCATTACAAGAGAAACTTTCCCATCCACATATATAGAAATTTTTCCTTTGGTTTGGGAAGGGGTGAGCAACGTAGGGCATTCCAGACATTTGGAGCTGAAACATCCATCCATCAAGTCAGCATAGCCATTGGGAAGGGATCACACAGGCTACAGCCCAGGAAGTGCTGGGGGCCAGATGCTCACCACCCTTGGTGCAAGATGAGTTAAGTCCAGCCTTGCAAAGAACTACCTTGTTATAAGAAAGCAGCATCCTGGGTTTCCATGCAAGCCATGGAAAAAAAGGAAGCCCCCTTTTCTGTGTCAAGTATGGAAAGCAATATTCCAAGCATGTTGGCGGGAGAGAGACATTGCTAAAGGGTTCCCTTCCTTGTCAGCCTGCATGGAAGCCATGAGGTGGAGGATATACAGAGAAATCTGTCCCTCTGCCACCAGCCTGCACAGATTCCTTAGGACCCCTATGGCTACCAGGTCAGTTGACTAAGTTAACAAATTGAATGTTTTCTGGATGCTACAAAGCCTTCGTCCTTGCTGATACAAGGCTCCTTCCCTGTATCACTAGATGTCGTGCTCCATAGAAATCACCCAAGTGCCAGGGCACGGCCAATCTAAGGTTTGCAATTTCCAATTTAATTTCATTTTTTTTAAAGCTCTCCCCTTTAAAAGGGGCTCTTTCATTTACACACATTGCAAAGAAGTAGAACAGGCAGTGAAGGAAAGTGGAAGGCAGGCATGCTGCTCAACCAGATGGAAAATAAGTAATGTCACTGGAGGAGGACTTATTCATTGGACTGGGGTTTGAGAAGAGTTGTGGCTGAAAAGGCCAGCCTGCCAAATAAGCCCATGGGGACAGAAGCAGGCTAAAACTCTGCCTGTTCAAGTGCTGTCTTTCCAGAGGTAGGAGGTTTCAGCCCTGAGAAAACATGTGGATACACAGCTTTCCCGCCCCAGCCATGCAGGCACTCTTCTCGGAAAAGTGACATCCAGAGGTCTAGGAACCATACGTCCCCCACCCCTGGAGAGCTGTAAATCCTCCCACACTAATCATGCCTAAAATATTCATTCATTCATTCATTCATTCATTCATTCATTCATTCTCTCTCTTTCTCTCTCTCTCTCTCTTTCTTTCTAATTCAAAAGGCCTTCTCATACTTTCTAGTGCAATGGTTCCCAACCCAATTTTTTTAAAAAATTTAAAGGTTATATTGGAAATGGGGAGTTGGGGAGGATCAACTTTGCCCACCCCTGCTGTAACCCCTGCTGTTTTTGAATTTGTAACTAAGGGGCTGCTGATTCCTTCTTACGCTAGGATACCAAAGGACAGAGTTCTATGCTGTAGAAGAATGTCTTAACAGGCACCCAGGAGCTGCTGTCTTGGAGAAACTGAGGAAGGGCTTGGCAGTGGCTCAAGAGCAGACCACACACTATTCAGATCAGTGCTCAGCCCCAAGGCTGGGGGAGTGAAGTTAGGACAGCATAACTGTGGCTAATTAGCTCCGTTAAGATATTTTAACCATCAGGCATAGAAACCCCAAAGCCTGGGCTTCTCCTGCCTGTCTACCCCGTGCCACTTTGTTAGATGTCCTCCATGGCCCTGGAAGTCCATTTCTCAGGTTCTCCTTTTCCCCCACCTTCAATTTGTCCTTGGGTTTCTTCACATCTTCTATGGCTTCTTCCTCATCACTCTGATCCAAGATGGCAAAATGTTGAGCCTCCTTTCTGAGACGGCAGGAGAACAAACAGAAAATAAATGTGTGGGACAGGCCCACTGAGGCCATGGGGACTGGTCAACAGCAGAAGAGGGGCACAGACTGGGAGTGTCCTATCCATTCTCTCCCCCACGCCCTGTCCGGAGCAGAAATTCCACATACATTCAAACTTCAGCGAATTTATCAGAAATTTGAAGCAGAATTCAAATTCTGAAAATTTCACCCAGAATTCTCTGGATTCTGGTTCCCATTGCCCTGGGAATTGAATCTTTCCTCATCTCCTAAAGTTTTTGATTAGGAGAAGAAGAAAAGCAATATTTTGCTATCACAGCTCCCTACTGATTATCTATGACTCTTGGCTCTCTCCAAATTTGCCAGCCACTGTACAACCCAGAACCCTTTTGGACTTCAATTAAAATGAGATAAATGATGTATTCTAATGCGATCTGCACAGGTATTGAAGAACAAATATCTGCACAGAAGAGCTAAGATTGACCAAGGTTACCTTATGGTATAGAAAGCCTAGTTACAGAAACACGGGACCACCAAAGCCTCAACCTCAACTGTTCATCTGTAAAATGGGAGCAAGATCAATCTGACCTGCACAAAAATGGCACTGGAAGACACTCAACAGAAGGATCAGAAAGCAATCTGAACAGCTTAGGTAACCATGGGGTAGCCTGGGGCTGTTTCATTGTTGAAAGACAGGAAATAAAATTGCTAGATAAAAATTAAAAAATTAAAAACTGAGTATCTGCTCATGAGAACACTGAACCACCGAACCTGCTGTTTTCCTTTGTTCTTCTCATTTTTTCTGCTCTTTTGCTTGCTCTCTTCCTCCTCCTCCTCCTCCTGAAAAACAAAGGCCAAAAATTCTAGCTCAAATTCTATCATTCCTACCATAAGTAGCATAAATATACGCTTAGGCACCTTGCAACTCTTTAGAGAGATTCAACAAGGAACTGTGAAAGCCCCTTCTTCTTGAGCTTTCCAAGAAAGGTGGGAACAGATACCAGTCTGTATCTGAAGGGTGCCTCTCGTGTTGCTTCATTATTACAAAGGCCACAATACAGGGCTGAGCTTGTATCAGGTCAACGGTTTTTAAAAGTCTGCCTAACAATGCAGGCAAAGGGTTCCCCCCCCCCCCCCCCATGGGGCACTCCGACTGTGGAAGAGACTCATTTCCCCAAGACTGCTATCGTTTCCACTCTGACTGCGTTTAAGAAGGAGGCAAAAACATATCTTTCTCAATGTGCAGGAAGGAGCCACCCAGGAATGGGTGAATTCCTTTCTCAGTCCAGTCCAGGCAGGAGAAGTGAACGAAAAAAAGAGTTTAACCCTCAGAATCCACAAGCTCCTCCCGATTTGTCTTCTCGTGGATTTGCTTAATTGTAATGACTTTTCATAGTGGGTCTGGTTTATAGAGGAGGTTTTTTTTTAAGCTACATGTGACTTTATCTGTTTTTACCCTTTTGAAAGCCACTTTGAGGGTTTTTAGTGAAAAGGTGAGTTAAAATGTAATAACTAAAATAATAAATGAGAAATAAATCTGTTTTACTAATCGTAAGATTCATTTCCCAACGTGATGCTCTGCAGATGAGTTGGGCTACAGCAGAGACGGTCAACTTTAATTGGGACAAGGGGCTAAATGTTGATGCCTAGCATTCCACCAAGGGCTACACCAAGTAGAGGAAAGGCTGTCTCCTGGAGCAATCCCCTCCCCTCCCCTCCCCTATTTTATGGGAACATTTGCGGGGTCTCAGGAATAGCCTTGAAGCCATACACAACCCACAACCCACATTTTCCCCACCCTAGATAACAGTATTCCTCAACTCTAGCATGAGGAATGACAGAACTGGTACCCATACACATCTGGATGGCACAGACAACCTAGAACAGCAGCCTCTGGTCCTCCAGGTATTTTGGATTTCAGTTCCCAGGAGCTGCAGGCAACACACCAAATAGGCAGGCCTTCTCGGAGTTGAGGTTCAAAACACCTAGTGGACCCAGAAGTTGCCAACTACTACCCTACCCTGTTTTTAATAGGCCATAAAAACAGAAATGCCCCTGAGCTGCTGCAGAATGCATTTTCTCTGTATATCAACCCAGCGACTATTTGCGTATTTGGTCTTGAGAGAAGGAACTTCCATGTCAGAGGAGGATTTGACCCAGCAAAGGTGAGCAAATTGGTGCCTGCCCAGCATTCTTGACTCACAATCATACTAAAAGAGCTTTGTGCAGAACGGCACAGACTAACCTTCTGTTTGGCTTTGGAAGCTTTTTTGCTGGGTTTCTTGTCTTCTTCATCATCGGAACCTGCCTGGAGAAGCGCAGATGGGTGTTAGTGATTTTTGTTTTCACTAGAAAAATGCAAACTGGGGTCCCAGGCTAGACCTCTCTACACTGCCAGCTCGTACAACACAGCTGCAGGACAAAGACCTGGCTAAACGACAGAAAAACCCTAGGAGTGTAACCTCCTGGATATATTCAAGTCTTCAGTTCCTACTTAAGGAACTGAAGTATTTTTCAGTATTGGGGAAAACCTGGTGACAAAACAGTCTGGTGTCAGAACTTAAGAACACTTCAATTATGTGTTCTAGCCCTGCTGTCAGTTATTCCCTAATGATTCCCGTGAGGGAAATCTCCACTGTTCAGGACAAACAAATTCATACAGGCAACCACCTCAAGTGGTGAACACTGTGAGGTAGTAGTCCCACCACTTCGCATCTTGAGATACCCTGGACATTTCCTTCCCTTTAAAGGCACAAGTGTGCATATGCCGTACAGCGGTCTAAGGTTGTCTGAGCTAACCTGCCTCCTTCAGGTGCAGGGAAGGATACAGTCCTGTCATCAGTGTGCAAGTAAAATTCAAATATCAGTCCAATTTGCTTCTGTTTGTGGAACAGGGGGAGATATTTTCACCTCAGGCAGAAAAATGTTCTGCCAGCCCTGATCATGCCTTCCATCAGTGACTCTTTGGCTTCTTTAGCAGATAAGGAAGGTATCATACAAAAATGTTACTTTAATCACTAAAAGGCCGGTGCAATCCCTCCATTTCATCCTTCTGTTATTTTACCAGGCCTTGCCCAAGCCTTTTGAACCTTCTGCCTGCAGGACTAGAATTACACTTTTGGAAAAATGGAAGCAGAAGTTCCACACCAGGCTCAAGCAGGTCTCGGGTAATGTTTTTACTATTAATATTTTCAAGTATGTCTTTGTTTTAACAGGGTTTTATTTCACACCTTTCAATAATTAATATGTTTAAATTTTTAATAATGTGATTTTTAAAGTTTGCAATTGTTTTTAAATTATTTGTATGCTGCCTTGAGTCTCTCAACACAGAGAAAGGTGGGGTTGAAATTAAATAAATACATACACGTAGTATCTTTAGTTCTGAAGCCTTAGAGACACGTGCTAAATTCTTTCGGTGGTATCACCTCCTGCCTCACCAAACCCTGTACTCACTAACCTTGCCCCAGATCACATGCCACCAGATTCCATCGTGCAGCTAACCTTGTTAATCTTATTCTTATCAGCTCTGACGGGTTTCTGATCTTCTTCTTCTTCCTCCTCCTCCTCCTCCTCACTCTGCTCCTGATTCAGGGCAGCAAACACGTTTCCGCCCTCATGATGACAAAGAGAGAAAATGCCAATAACAGTCCCGCAGGATGGTGCCCCACTGCCTACCCACCCAAGGCTAAAGTAGAGTCAGGATCGGTCCCTCCCAACATAATAGAATTCCCACTGTTTTACATTGCATGATTTACACGGCACAAATATACCTAAATGGATTTTGATTTTCTGATATTTGTATGGACTCATAAGCTATCGACACAGCAACAGAAAGCACGGCGAGTACGCCCGGGTGTCCCCTGGCCAACGGCATGGCAGCCGGCCAACCCTTCACTTCCAGAAGTGTTGCATTGCAGACTTGCTGATGGGCAAAATGACCCCACAGTCCTTTTTGATGACCAAAAATGACAATAATTTCTATTACGTTTTAATTTGTTTTAAATGTTTTCCAATATTTCATATACATCCATAAGTTTTAATGGTGCAATGCTTTGATACAGATAAAAAAAGTCACAGCATTTTACAAGATTTTATAGCAAAGGACTAAACATATATATTTTTAGTTATAAAAATGTATTTTGCATAGCTATAAAAATATTTTAAATTTAGCCGTTATATATATATTATATATATATATATATGTGTGTGAGGAAAAAATTAAACAGTAGGGGGAAAAAAGATTCCAATAAAAGGATGGAACAAAGAGCTCTAGGAATATAGCAAAATAAATAAGGAGATAGGAAACAGCTCCTTTTGCCAGCCTAACAATGTGAACATTTCTGTTGCTGGGTTAATTGTGTCCGTTCCCTCCCACTCTGAAGGATGTTCTCAAGCACTTTGCAAAACTGCTCTTCCCCAACAAAAGAAAATTCAAAATGTCCAGGAACTCACCTTCTTTTTCTTACTCGATTGGCTGATGGAGATAGGCACTGGAAAGGAAATTTAAAAGTTGTGACGGCTTGTGCCAGGACTGACAAAAGGTGAAATCAAAGCTCGGGAAGAAAAAAGACACAGTGGTATGTAGGCATCTTTCCGCACAAGACTAGGGCTACTGAATGTGTGTATGTGTGTCATTGTGGTTACAATTTTAGGCTGGAAATGGGAGGCCCGGGTTCAAATATCCAACTGGCTATTAATCTCACTTAGTGACTCTAAGCCTCTCTCTCTCTCTCAGCTTAAACCTACCTCACAGAGTTAGTGAAAGAATCAAAATGGGGAGCAGGACCACATTCACCACCTCGAGTTTTTTTTGAGGCAAGACAGAATATAAATGAAAGAAATGGATAAATGCAGACATAACATGTGTAGGGCACATGTTATGGGCTTGAATGTAAACCAGAAGTGGGCAACTTCCAGAGATCTAAGGACTGCATATGCCCAGTGCCATACTTTGGATGGCTGCTTCCCTCCCCCCCCCCCCAACTCCTCATGCCCCATATTTTAAAGAAACCACTCTTCATATACTTCAGAGGGCATAAAGGGGCACTTTGGTCACAATTTTGGATCCCTCTCCCCTTCAACTGAGCCATCCAGGAGAAACCATTTGGTTTCAAAAGCAGAAGTGAACAAAACTCACTACCAGTTGTTGTTGTTTTTTTTGGGGGGGGGGGGAAGGCCACTCCCCACCTTAGAACAGCTTGAGAAGGGATGTGGGGAAATGTCTCCCAGCCTTCTAAGTGGAAAAAGTAAGCCAACTTTTAGAAAGGGGGCAAAAAGATTCTGGAGAGGCAAATACACCAGGGGCCGAAATGTCCGCAGGTGACTGGCGGATTCCATTTCGCCCATCTCTGCCATAGATCCTACTCCCACAATCCCTGCACTCCAGCCTACCATTGAGATTTTTTGCATACTCAGCGTAAAGGTCCAAAAACAGTGTGGTGAGTGTGTCCCCCCCCCCGAGGCATTTACCGATCTCTTTCCTGATTGTTGCACTGAGTGAACAAATTCCAAAAGCAGCTGGGCCCATATATATATATGTACAGTATATGTATACGGCTGCTGTGGAATCACTGGTTTCTGCAGAACTTTTCGCATGATCAGAGATGCTGCATACATCAAGAGTCTCTAGACAGATGCTGAGGGAGGCTCACAGACAGGGCATGAGACACACCAGCCATGCACCCAGGTGGCTCCCAGGATCCAACAGAACCTGGCTTCTGATCACAGAGGCAACCCTGGCATGACCCTTCTGATGGGCATCTACCTAAGATCTTGCTCTCCTTAACACATAGAACATCCACACCCCAGCCACGAACCTTCCTCTTCCTCATCGCTGGCTTGGGCTGACAGTTTCTTCAGCCTGTCTATCAGCTGGTTCTCTTCATCGTCTTCGTCCGCATCTTTTTTCTTGCGATCTTTTTTCTTATCTCGCCTCTTCTTTTGCTGGGGCAACCGGGGGGGGGGGGGGAAATGGGAGGGAAGTACCGTACGTCAAAAAACCCAGTTCTCAGCGAAATGCAGGGCACCACAGGAACACAACCGGAGCCGCGCTCGGCTCAATCAGATGGCCCTCTGGTGACACTTGCCTGCATTAACACCCGTAGGTCCTTCCAGTCCCAAAGAGACTGACCTGTTGCTGTTGCTGCTGCTGTAGCTCTTTTTCTTTCTCAGCTGCTTGCTCCTCGCTGGCATGCTTCTCTTCCACAGCCAGCTCTTCAAAGAACTTAAGAAGCACAAAGAGGTTTAGGATACTGGTCAAAGGGGGACAAGGAAGCAACAAAACAGAGGCAAGAAATTTCAGGACTTGGAAACTGCCTCCTGGCCCTTGATCTCAGAGGGACCCCCACACCCACTATCCCCCCTTCTGGGCCCACCTCTCAAGAAAAAAAGATTTTGGTCCCCAAATGGACAACTGAAGAACCCCTCCTGCCTGGCTGGTAAAATTGCCCATTGTCACACCAAGCCGTTTTTCAGGCTGGTGGGCGTAAGGGGGAGAAAAAAGGGCAAAACATTATGAAGTAAATAAATACATAAATCAGTGAAAGGAAAGGAATTCTTCAGATTCATGAAATTCAAGTTGCTCACAGTTCAAATAGCTGCTGTGAAGCCACCAACAGATAGATGCCCCAGGATCATTCTCTGATCAGCATTTTGAACAAAATGCTACTGGGTTTTCTATCAGTGAGGTGAGGAGTTTGGCTACTGTGACAACAACTGAGTTTGAGAACCAAATTGTCATCTGGCAAAGGAAAATGTGGTTTGGCAAATCAGTTCTCTAATGAAATAAACAAAGTTAGAGCAGCCCCATGTAAAACTAAAAGCTTACCGATTTTTTAGTCTTTTTATCCTTCTTCCCCTTCTTCACCGATTTGTCTGAAAAAAAGAATCAGGGGCTGCTTGAGGTTATTTGCCTTCCCAAAGACAAGCCACAAACTCCCAAACTGTTCATCTCCTTGGCCAGGCCCACACTCTGAGACAGAGTCAATCTCAACTCCCCCTTGCAAAGAATAACAATCAGGAACCCAAGAGACCGTATCAAAAGCACAATAAAAAGCACAGCCCATTCCACACTTAAACCTGTTAACTACACACTTAAATCTGTTATTAACTATTGAGCATCAGTGTGACACAGTGAGTAGATCGATATTCAAAACTCCACTCAGCCATGAATCTTGATGACCCTTGAGGTTCCTTCCAGTTTTACAATTCCATGATTCTATCATTCTACTGGGGAATATAAAGAAAGTACAAAAATGGGATTACAGTTGAACACTGAGATGACAAAATTAGTAACAAAAACTTACTTAACTTCAATGTTAACAATAAAGGAATCTAAATTATGAAAAAATTTCTATACCTCAGTTCAATTAACAATTAACAACCCAAAAGAGCAGGGCAGCTATGAAGGAAAGGTCTTTAAATGCAAGGATTTGTCACTGGAGACCAAGGCCAAGAATATCTAGATCCCAGTATTCCCAGTTATTATACACAGATGCGAAAGTTGGACAGTGAAGAAAGCTGACAGACAAATATGAGATATTCAAAATGGAGAACAGCTTTACTGATACCACGGACCAGCAGAAAGCTCTAAAACCAAATAAATAGGTTTTAGAGCAAATCAAGCCAGAATTTTAAAACTCCAAGTTTTTAAGAAGCTATTTAAAACAGAGCTGTTCAAAGCTGCCTTTAATTAATTCTTACTTATGTCCAACCGTGGTTTAAATCTGTTTATTTAAATCAGATCTGGCAAGTTATGTGATTTCATTTTATTGTTTATTGTTTGTTGATGTTTACAATTGGTATGGCATTATTTGTAGTCTACATGGGTTGATTGTTAACCGCTCAAAAAGTGCGTACCACACTATTGCCAAGGTGTATAAGCTGAATAAACAAATAAATTTTCATTAGAAACAAAAATGACCATTCTGAGACTACCATACTTCAGATATATCATTAGAAAACTAGACTCAAAAGAAGCAATAATGCTAGAAAATGTAGAAGATAGTAAGAAAAGAGGAAGCCCTCACATGAGAGGTATTGACTTAATAAAGGAAGCCATGGCCTTTAATAGACAAGACCTGAGCACGCCTATAAAGGATAGGATCTTTTGGAAGTAATTAATTTATACAGTTGTCATAAGACATAAGCAACAGTGCATAAGACAACAACAACAAACTGCTTACACAATTTCCCTTACACGTGTCATATCCCACAACAGGATTCTGGCCAATTTCAATTCACTTTCCAAATGCCCAGTAGAACAGAGTTGAGTCTATTTCCAAGAAGAAGCCAAGGAAAGAAGACCAATGGCTTTCCCCAGGAGGCACACTACAACTACATTTTCCCTGCACTATTCAGCCCACAGGATTCCTTCAATTGTTAAGAATAAAACTATAAGGCACACACACATGCAAAAATCAAAACAAAAAAAAAAGTTTTCTATTTGTAGGCCAAAAGATTCCTGAAAGAGAGACATTCAGCAAAACCTTACAAATAAAACCAGAGTGGTTTAGTTTAGTGCTTAGTAATCAGGCTAGAGGTGAGGTAACTCAAGGTCAACCAAGATGTAGAGGTGATGCTGACTGGGCATCTCTGAGCCAGTGGAGGTTGTGCTCTCTCTTATGAAATGGTTGTGAAGACAAAATGGTACCAGGAAGAATTAAGCATCCTTGGAGAACGGATAAGATACGGATAAAGAAACTTCACAAAAGTAACTAGCTCACAGAATGTTTGACTAGTCCACCTGCCAATGCCCACTACACATCCTCCTGAAAAGAGGAAGAGAAAGGAGGAAAAGGGTCGAGTCTCATGCCCTGAGCCATAAAATCCATTTTAAACCTATGCAATTCTAAACAGGCCGTGGAGGGTTAAAAAGCTAATTAGATAAGAGATTATTTAACGTTAAGTTGTTGCCATCATCATCACTTACTAGAGTGAAATACTGGCCAAAATCCTGTTGCTTAGCATAGTAAATCGCACTAAAGTAGGCCCACTGAATCAAAGGGGGTTTCAACTGCTCCCTAAGTTGTACTGATTCAAATGGGCCTACTCTAACCATGACTTACACTGAAACACTAAACTCCCATTCATTCAGTGGGCCTGCTCTGGAGCAATTTGCTGTGCTAAGCATAAGAATTTGGGCCATGCTATTAAAATCACTTCCGAGTGACCAAAGAAGGTCATGGTGAAGAACAGATATTTCTCTCACTTTTCAGGTCATCTATGTTTATTTTATGAATTAGTGGCACACGAACGGCTAGTAACTTTGGAGGGCTTATTTGTTATTTGCTGTGATAGCCTTCTTCAAATACATGAAGGGTTCTTACATGGAAGACAGAAAAAGCTTGTTTTCTGGCACTCCAGAGGGTAGGACCTAAATCACTAGATTCAAATTATAAGAAAGGAGATTATAACTAAACATTAGGAAGAGTTGGCTGATGGTAGGAAGTTTCTGACAGAGGAACAAAGTACTTCAGGAAGCTGTAAACCTTTTTTAGGTTTGGAGGTTTTAAAGCAGACATTGGATGACTGTTTTCCAGAGTTGCTTCAACTGTGGAATGGCAGAAGAGTACACGAACCGAACCAACTCTACGACACTATGAATCTATATTGGTGGATTAGATTTGTAAATACAGTAGAGGACAAAAATAGATTCTTTCAGATCTAGCTGTATACTTGTAGAGGGAAAGAGAGAGGCCCACCAGTGCCAACAGACAAGGAAAACATGTCAGCTTGCCATCTCTTTTACTCATAGTAAAGTTGTTGTATCTTCAACAACTGAGTGGCAGGCAGAAATTCAACAGTTAGTGCTTCCCCACTCATCAAAATGGCAGGAAAAATCACATCATCTGGTTCAGGGCTACTGCTAGTTTTGAGGGATTCTTGACAATACATCCACTAGTGGCTTCCCTGCTCTGTCACAGGAAGTCTTGAATACCTGGCATTAGCAGCATCACTAAGAGAAAAGATGATAGCAGCAGGAAAAGAGGAAAACTGAGTAAGAGACGGATTGGCTCTATAAAGGATTCCACAGATTTGAATTTACAAGACCTTAGAAGCGTTGTAAATGACAGGATCTTTTGGAGGTCACTAATTCAGAGGATCGCCATAAACCAGAACATCTTGATGGCACATAGCAGCAGCAGCAACAATAAAGTAGCACCATGGCTACTACAAGCAGGTCTATACTGTAGAATCTGATATTCCAGCAGCACTCCCCACATTGCCCAACATGCTATCACTCCATAGTGTTTTATGAAAGCAAAGGAACCCAGATCCAAGAAGCCACCATTTTAATTTCCCACAGTGCTTCCTACTGCAATCAAAAGAACAAAGACCTCAGTGGGGAAATATATGATGTCAATCTTACAAAAATGTATTCCAAGATGCTAACAGCTGGAATAGCTATATCTTCTCAATTATGAGCATCTAATTGCCCCTCTGACTAAGCTTGCAGCTCCCCTTCCAACTCCAGCATCCTCTCCCCTCCCAACCCAATTAACCTACCTTGCTTTAACCCAATATCTTGTGTTTTGTTTCACTCAGTCCATACCTTAATTCAGCCCTGTCTCATCTCTGCCCCTCTGCTCTTCATTAGAATCAGTTTCATCCCATCTCTGTCGAAATGGATGCTTCTCCCTCAAGGTCATAGATCACTGCTGCTTGTTGGCTACAACAACTACTGGGCTTTTAACAGCTACATTCACACAGAGTGTGAATGTAGCTTTAACCTTTTATGAATGTAGCCTTTAACCTTTTATTCGCATGAAAAGCCAGAAAGAGGCAGAAGGTCCACCTGCTAAATTTTGGCCTCTGAACCAGGTGAAAAGGTTCAGCAGTGTGTGAACGCATGCATACACACACACACACACATATAAAAGTGGGCTAGTTCATTCCCTTTCCAGCCCAATGTCCTTTTAATTATTTGTTTGCTTAATTATTGAACTCCCAGGCCACCATTTGCCCACAAAGGGATGTTCTAGTCATCTTCTCAAAAATGCTCTGTTGCTTATGATTTTTGAGTGACTAGTTCATAAGAGACAGCTTGAGAGACTGTACTGGGAATAATAGGCTACTACCAACAGGAATGTAGGACAATACAGCTGAGGGCTCTCCAAGAACGCTTACTCTCTCTCAGTAATTATCTGGTCTAGTTTAACAGCTAAGAGACTGAACTGCACACCAGGTACTTCCTGGCTTCCATCTCACCTCTGCCATGAGCTCCCTGAATATGCTTAGGCAAGTCAATCCTCCCTCCCACCATCTGAAACACTGAGAAGAATAATGCTGACATATGACACCATGGTTAGAGATGTGTAGCCCTCCAGATGCAGCTGGACAGATAATGGTAAGGAGTGACTAAACTTAGGATCCCAACATCTGGAAGGCCACATTTTCCCCCATCCTCACATATACATGGTTACAGTAAGTAGATCATCCATGGAAAGCATGTTGAGCCCATGAAGTGCCATGGTTTGTACGTAAACACATACAAATCCTTGGTTTGGGTTAACTTGTCAGTAGGGAAGTGGGAACTGAAGTTCATTAGTATGGGCTGGGTTTATTAGTTCAACCTAGACTAGTTCAACATTATTTTCACATCCTTGATTTGTTTTGCTTAGATGAAAAAGTGACATAAACTCTCATTAAACTATATTAACAATGACACATCTGAAAGGTCATGTGCTACACACTCACTATTCAAGAAGCTCCTTAGCCACGTCATGGTTCTCTGTCCCTGACTTTTCTCTTTCATTAGGTGCATCTCTTTCTATATCACTTAAAAGAAACTCTTCATCCTCAAACCCCTTCATATATCATTTTAAGGTACATACGGAATAGCAAAGGAATGGATTTATTCTTATTAATAATCTGTTGTTGGTACACCTGACACTTCATGGAACCTATTGAGAAATCTAAAAATATATAGGCCTTTACCCAGAAGAATTTACATTTAGACAAAGGACGAGGAGAAAGACAAACAGGGGGTTAAATATAAATAAATACATTCACCCACACCTGGACTTCGTTACTAACTTAACTTCCATTCCCAGTGGCTCTCTATACGGGGGACTCTATTCCACATTAAACACAGTAGCCATAATCCTATCTACATATGCCAGAAAATAAATCACACTGACCACCACAGGAACAGAACTCTAAATTTCTAATTTAAGACCAGAAGGAGAACGTCATCCATCCCAGTTTCTTTTCGCGACTCTTTCGGGCAGGCAGAAAGAAACTTTTGCCCTCCCAGCTTCTGCACCCCACAACTCCCCTCCGTGTCGCCTGGCATGGCCCGGGGCTGTGAGACCTACAGCCCCCAATATCTGGGGGCAAAAAGAGTTTTTTCCCTTCCCTAATTTAAAGGGAGACCCGTGTATAGACACCGGGGAAGAGGGGGGGGGCAGTTCCTACCCCCAGTCCTTCCACCCTCTCCTTCTCGCCCACCTTTTTCTACTCTTGCTCTTTATTTAAAGGGTCTTCCCTTCCTACCTCCAGCCCCCTCTACGGAGCCGTTCTTCTTCTCCTCCTCGTCCCCGATCCATTCCTCTTGGGCCTGGTGGTGCTTCCCTCCCTTCGGCATGGCTGATCACTCGGTCCCAACTGGGCAGCCGCCCTTTAATTCCTCTGCCTCTTCTCACCGGAACCTTGGGTTCACACATGCACCGCTTCGTCGCCTAATACGCCTGCGCAGAAGATGACGCCAAGACAGCGCCTCTCCTCGGACCATAGAGACAGAAAAGGCACTTCCCTTAGTCAACGACAGCCTTCCGAGTGCAGGCCGGAACGTGTCATAGAGATCAAGAGTTATGCTCTGCAAGAAGGCCGAACAAAAGTAGAAACCATAGAGGTTTCTATAGATTGTCCGAAGGCAAATACAGTCAGCCGGTAGTGCGGACTTAATCTGTACATTCCCTTTATCTGATTTTAGTCAAGAATAGATGTGGGGAGGAGGGAGGGAATCTCGATTTACCTTTAGTAGTTATGAGTACTAATGATAGTTTAGTATTGTACACCTGATAATTAAGCATTATACTCCTGGATGCATCTCTTGAGTCTGGATGCTCAGGTTTTGGTGGTGGCCCTTTTGCACAATTAAAACTAGTGCGCCAGCTGAGCCTGTTCCTGGAGAGAGATGATCTGGTCACAGTGACACAGGCCTTTCTTGCTTTTACACACTCTTATGTGGGGCTGCCTCTGGAAAGTGTCCGGAAACTTCAGTGGGTCCAAAAGCCGGCAGCCAGATTGCTCACGGATTGATCACAGGAATCGCGTAACCCCATTACAGCAGCTCCACTACCTGGGTGTTAAGATCATCAGGAGAGTCCTTTCTCTTGGTCCCGCCACCTTCATGGGTGCATTTGGTAGGGACACGGGTGAGGGCCTTCTCTGTCGCTGCTCCCAGACTCTGGAACCCCCTCCCACAGGAGGCCAGGCTGGTCCCATCCTTGCTGTCCTTCCGCAAGCAGGTCAAGACCTTTTTCTTCAGGCAAGCTTTTGCTGAGTGACTGGCTGCCTGAGTTGGGTTTTTTAATGGACTGTTGTACCTAATTGCTTGGAATATATTTCTGGTGTTGTTTATACTTTTTATGGTATTTATTTGATCGTTTTTAGTATTTGTATACTCATTGTTAGCTTTAAAATACTGCCTTTTAATGATGTTCTCAGCCACACTGGACGTTGTTCCAAGACCTCTATTCAGAGCACATTATCATAGTCTCTCGAGACTGAAGGATGCCTACTAATGATGTAAGCTGCCTTGGGTCCTTTTTAAGGAGAATAAATCCTTAAAAAGGTATTGATCCTAATAAAATCAAAAGTACACTGGACAAAAGTTTTGATGTTATAAAATGAAGCATAAAAGTTAAGAATAAAATTGTTGTTGTTCTTGTTAGTGCACTGGTCATTATGCAAAAAATATAACTTGCCAGCCTCCAAAAACCTGTGGGAACATCAGGTAGAGAAGGTGTCAGAAAATGAGGAAGTCAAGATCTTGTGGGATTTCTGGATCCAAACGGACAGACACCTTGAACATAACACACCAGACATAGTGGTAATAGAACGAAGAAATGTCCAGATCATTGACATTACAATTCCAGGGGATGCCAGAGTTGAAAATAAAGAATTGGAAAAACTAACAAAGCACAGAGACCTGGGAATCAAAACATCTCATCTCTGGAAGAAACACACTTCAGTGGTTCCCGTAGTCATTGGGGCTTTGGGAACAAAATAAAGAAACTTCACACAGTACTATAAGCAGTTGCAGATCTCAGAAATCAGAGCTACACAATCAGAGCTACAAAAAATGGCAATATTAGGAACAGCATACATATTGTGCTGATATTTAACAGATACTTAGGTTTTTGGTTAAAAGTTATATCTGTTATATAATACCAATGTTTTTATAATGTTGACTGTGTCTGGTGTTAATAATAATAATAATAATAATAATAATAATAATAATAATAGTAAATACCACCAGTCAATGTTTTTATAATTTTGACTGTGCTGGGAGTTTTTTAATAATCTATAAAATATAAATAATTTTTATTATTATACAGTCAATTGCATAAGTGTCAAGTTTTGCATATCACTTTTTAGCTGATATTTTTGATGCAACACAGTCAAAACGAGAAACAAATCTGTCCTTGTTGATCCCCCAGGACGGAACCCAAATTTCCCCTGAAATTGGACATATTTATCCTTTATTTTCATGGTCTTACAGTGCTTACACACTGTAAGAGCATGCTTACACACTGTAAGAGGGATCACAGATGCCTGTGGGAAGCCCAAAATCAAAGCATGGCAACACAAATACAACAATGTGTACCCAATCATTCTCAAATAACTGGTGGTAAAGTGCACAATAGCTCGCTATAACACTTAAGGGAATTATGTAGCCTTCATGTCTAGCCAAACTAGATTCAAAACCCGGAATGTCCTGGTTCTTGATTAATCTCAGTCATTATGTTACACCAGCACTTCTGGTTGTTAAACACAGTTTAAGTTCATTCCACCTTGGTTTATTAAATACGTACATTGAAAGTATATGTCAATTGTGCCCTGACCGAGCCACTGAGCCAGACCTCCAGCCCCCCCCGCACGTACTCACCCCCGCGCCGCCAGTTTGCGCCTGCGCTCCAGCACGCCCGTGCAAGCGCCGCGCCTCCATTTGCGCATGTGCACCGGCGGGCGGGTGCCCCGCCTTCCCCAGCCAGTCCGCAGACCGAAAAAGGTTGGGGAACGTTGACTTAGAGGGTTCATACAACTTGTTTGTTACAACAACTTCACTGGCTGGCTGTCCATTTCTGGGCCAAATTCAGAGTATTGGTCATGATTTATGAGGCCCTGGATGGCTTGGATCCATGCTATATGAATTACTTTATCACCCCAAAGAAGTGTTTCTGGCTTTTGAGATCTTCCGGGGAGGCCCTTCTCTTTGTCCCACTCCCCCTACAAGCTCTTTTGGTGAACACACAGAAGACGGCCTTTTCGGTGGCTGCTTCCGGGCTCTGAAATTCCATTCCACAGCAACCCACGTTGCCCCCCCCTTCCCTCTTGTCCTTCTGCCAACAAGCAAATACCTTCCTTTTCAGGCAGGCTTGTAACTGACATGGATAAGTCGGGGGCCATTGCAGGATGATGTATTTACAAAGTTAAAGTGGCATGTTTTTAAATTGCTGGTTTAAAATATTTTGTTTATTTTAATAATTGTTTTCAGTATTATTGTTTTTAATTTTTATTATTTTGTTTCAGTTGACTGTGAGCTGGATTACTGTAACGCGCTTTAGTAGGACTGCCTCTGGAAAGTGTCAGGAAACCTCAGCTGGTCCTAAACGCAGCGGCCAGATTGCAGACTGGAGCTGGCCATAGGAATCGCATACCCGCCCCCTCCCAGCCCCCCCATTCAGGCAACCACGCTGCTTTGTTTCTGGGCACAATTTAAAGTGCTGGTTTTAACCTATAAAGCCCTAAATGTTTTGAGTCCAAGCTATCTCCCTGAGCCTGCCTGGGTGTTAAAGATCGTCAGGGGAGGCCTTTCTCTCTATCCCACCAACCTCACAAATGCACTTGGTGGGGACACAGGAGAGAGCTTTTTCTGTTGCTGCTCCCCGACTTTGGAACTCCTTCCCACAAGAACTTGCTGTCCTTCCGCAAGCAGGCAAAGACCTTTCTCTTGAGGCAGGCTTTTCCTTAGTAACTGGCTGTTTAAGAGGGGCTTTTCAAATTGGATCGTTGTGCCTTAATGCTTTGAATGTGTTTTTAGTATTGCTTTTGTTTGCCATTTCTCAGAGGGGTATTTGTTTGATCTGTTGACCTCAACAGAGGGGAAACCTTGACATCTGAGGATTCAGCCTGGAGGCAAGCGGTGCATCACGGCCTCTCCCAATTTGAAGAGACCCTTGTCCAGCAGGCCGAGGCAAAGAGGCAGTCCCGAAACCAGCCAAACCAGGGAGCTGGACAGGGGACAGATTGTATTTGTCTTCAGTGTGGAAGGGATTGTCACTCTCGAATTGGCCTTCTCAGCCACACTAGACGCTGTTCCAAGACCTCCATACAGAGCATGTTACCATAGTCTCTCGAGACTGAAGGATGCCTACACACATTTGTTTGATCCGCTTTAGTATTTGTATACTTGTTTTTAGCTTTAATTATTGCCTTTTAATGAAGTAAGCCACCTTGGGTCCTTTTTAAGGAGAAAGGCAGGGTAAAATATTTAAATAAATAAAACTGAATGGTGAGAAAGGCAGTATATAATATAAACAAACAAATAAATACTCCCATATTGTGTCATAGGAGTACAAGTACCTGGTACAATCTGGATTGTACTGAATCAATGGCTGTGTTAATTTTCATGTCCACTACTGAAACAAGTGAAGTAGCCATTGTATTCTTTTTAAAGGTGGTCAGTCTTTCATTATTTTAAGGTACGTTTCCCAAAGCGCAACTTCAAAATCGGTGTTATAATTTAGTTTAATCACCTCCCCCCTCCGACTGGAATGGTACATCCTGCACATCCCTGCAGAGCAACAGCAGAACACCGCAGTCGGCTATCTTTCCCCACTCCAGTGGTACAGTCCATAAGTGCCTCTCACATTCTCTTTCCGCCCCCTTTTTTATTAGGCCCGAATGGTTTGCCCTGGCACCCCTCTTTTGATGTTCAGTGTTTTGTTCCCTCGACGTCACGATCCCTCATTCTTCAGTTTGAGCCGGCCCCGCCCCTTACCGTGACCCCACCCCTTGCTTCGCTCTCATTGGCTCCTCCTCTCTTCACGGAGGAGTATTTTCCCTTCGGGCTCCTCCCCGCATCTTTGCTCCGGTGGCTGCGAGTCCGGGTGCTGTGGAAGGAACCGAGAAGGCGGAGTGGGGGCGACGGCAGCCGCGATAGGACATGCCCCGCAAGAAGCCGTTTAGCGTCAAGCAGAAGAAAAAACAGCTGCAGGACAAACGGGAGCGAAAGCGGCAGGGTGAGAAGGAACGAGGGAGGGGGAGGAGTTTTTTTGTGGGGGGGGAAACAGTGCCCCTCCCCCGCCGTGAAACATCTGGAAGGATGTCTCTGCTAGCGAGCATGTGGAGGAGTTACTCTCTTTGCACTCGGCATCATTATTTTTTTCTACCGCCCCTTTGAACGTTTTCATGAAAATACTTCAATGCTTATCAGTTGCAACATCTGGATCTCATTATCATTACCCACCCACCCCAAAATTAGTGGGTAGTGTAGGTCAGTCCTTTTCCTCGAAACATGTGGACGGGGGTGTGTGTGTAGAAGGAGCAGATGCATGGCCTTTTATTCCCCCGCCCCCTTCTCTTTTTGCTGTTAAAATATAAAATAATTTGGCTGGGGATTAAAGTGAAGTTGGCCTTTGCAGATTAAAAAAAAAAGGTTTTCCCAGCAGCAGATTATTTCTTGAAATACCTAGAAGGCACCTGCCCTTCTCTCCCTCCCATCCTGTCCTTGGGAACATCTGGAGGAATGGGTGGGTGAGTTAGGCCCTTTCACATGTTCGGTGCAGCCGGACACTCCCCTCCTTGAAATCCTAAATCTGAATGGTTGCTTCATTTCTAAATTTCTTAAGAAGGATGAGTGGGACTTTCTGACTGTTGGGGGTGGTGCTTCTGTGTGCAGAGTGGCATGCCCCTTATCTCCCCCTCTGCATACACTCAACATAATTCTACCCTCCTCCCAGAAACAGCCTGCTCCTCTCCTTTTAGGCTCCATTCCTTCTTGAGCTTGTTAGAAATAGCAGTCGCCTCTCCCTTCTGAATGCTGTTTAAAAGAATTTTGAGGCCTCCTCACTTGAAAGTTTGCATAATGACTTTTTAACATGTGAAAGATGATCCTCTTTTGGGAAAGTGTTGGAGTCCTGACTGGATTTCTTTATACACCCAACATCTGCACTGCAGTTATATCACCCTCTCTTCCTCTCACCTGCTTCAAGGAATAATTGCTTCTCTAATATATCTGGAGTGGTGCATCCACACTTAGCAGTGGTTGAAAGAAGCACAACTGCTTTATGGAGAAATGTTATTTTCTTCTAATATATTTATTGTTTTTCATACTGGTTTCGTTCCTCCTCAGAAATGTGTGGCCAGATCTAATTAATGTTTAACCAGAACATTGCCCGTTCATTAATTGGGGCGTACTTCCAGGTAGTTGGGTTTAAGTCAGCTGCTTTAGCAGAGGTGGGCTTTATGTAAGAGAGAACCTATGTGGTGCTGTTTCATGTTATTAACTGAGAGTTGTCAAATGCTGTGTTCAAATCCCATTTTGCTACAAACCTGTCTGGCTGACCTTGAGCCTTCTTTCCCCTGTTCTGGGTCTCCATGAGTCCTCGGTCTCCTTCCTCACAGGGTTATTGTGAGATAAAAGTGTGTGTTGGGTAGAAGGAGGGTAAAATGAACACTATCTCAGTTCTTAGGTGGATAAGTGAAGTATAATTGTAATGAATAATAATTAAATGATCATGAGAGCGTCATGAGGACTGGAAGGATTGTCACAAATCTGATATCTTTTAGGCATAATTTGTGATTTAGCTGTGTGTCTTCATTGGATTGTTAGCCACCCTGAGCTTTTAGGTGAAACAGCAGAGTATAAATTGACATTATAAGTAGTATGATTATTAGTATTTACTACTTATTTCTCAGCATTGCATGTGCATGTAGGTGAACAAAAGGGTCAAGCCCCAAGTTCTAAGAATTAACAGGTGACATTGCATGTTTGCAAAATCACTGGATAGAAATTATGAGCTTCCCTAACTTTTGAAGAAGTAGCTGTCTGTGTTTGTCTCTCCAAGCAATGGTTGTTGATGACAATGATCTGTTAAAGCTCTCAGGCTGTAAAAAATGTCAGACTAACATTGTTGATGCAAATGGCAAACTGTGGGGATCAATGTAGGATTTCACACTAGGTAATAACTTAAGAACCCTGTAGACACACAACAGACTACACAGCACCAATACAGGTATTCAAACTAAACCCTACTACAAAGGATGTCATCTGTGTCCCCACATCTACTCTGGCAACACAATTATGGCACCAACAATGTCACACACAACACCAGGGGTGTGCTCACTTGTCCTTCTGCTATTATGATCAGTGCCAGTCTTTCCCATCAATGCTCTTCTGCATTCTACACAAGACGATCTCCACACACAAACAGTAATGGAGATAAATCAGACTTCAGAAATGGCAGCAGACAAAAAACGATTTCCAAACATTTCAGTCTACCTGAGCACTCTTTGATTGATCTGAAAGTAATTGGCTTTTGGGGGTTGAGCAGGGAGAATGATAGAATTAGACTTGAAAAAGAAACAGCTGAGATAATATTTATATGGATGCTGGAGACCTGCTCAAAAGGATTAAATATCAATCAAGGGTTCTTAAATCATTATCAAGTGTAAAATCCCACATTGATCCTCACAGTTTGCCATTTGTGTCAACAATGCTCATAATTGAAATTATTCACAGCCTGATGGTTCTATTCCTTTCCTAACAAACCATTGTTTGTCCATTATCTGTATCCCCACCAGGTCACAAGGCCATGTATAAATATGACAATCACATAGTCTCGCTCTGATGTCCAAGGAAGTGGACTTGAGCCATGAAAACTCAAATTAAAATACTGTATGGCAGTGAGGTGCTGCAATGTTGTTTTCTCTCTCTCTTGGTCTGAGTTTTCGCTAAAAGCAGACATGGGGAAAGTTCTGCATGTTGTTGGACTGCATCTCCCCTTGTTTCTCACTGTTGCCTGGCTGGCTCTGAGTAATGGGAACTGTAGTCTAATAACCTCTGAATGGGCACCTAGTCCTTGCTACTGCCTTGAAGTCAATTTAATTGAAGTTGGTGGGACATACTTAAATACATGTTTGCATTAAGCGGTGCATGCGGAGCAATCTTTAAAGATTCCACATCAAGCCCATATCCTCTGTGGCCCACCTGCAAGATGGCAGACAACTTTTTTACTACTGTACTCCTGAGCAAGGACTGCAACCTCAGGATTATCACATTCCACATGTGAAGGGTATGCTCTGCTTGGTGGTTCATACAGTACTCTTGCTTGTTCCTGGAGTGAGCTTAAGATATTTTGCTGCCTGATAGAGAGTAGCAAATGGCACCTGCTGCTCCTGAAGTCAAGGTTCAGAGTGCCTTTGACTGGTCCAGTGATATTGGCTACCTGAGGCAGAAAGTGTCACATCTCTCCCTTTAACAGGCAGTACAAATACATGTTGTTGTTGTTGTTTAGTCGTTAAGTCGTGTCCGACTCTTCGTGACCCCATGGACCAATAAATTAAATAGCTTACAGCCTTTCATCACACACCCAAAATTTATTTTCAGAAGTGGGCTCCTCCCATCTGCAAGCAGTGGTTTTTCTATTCCATATCCCGACCCATTTAATTTTATTTACGAACACCTCAGTTACGTAGTTTTCGGTTTAAGAACGGAAATCCATTGAAAATAAAGCCTCGGTTTACATTCCCCCCCCCCCCCGGGGGGTTTCGGTTTACGAAGCAAGTTCCCCCAGGATGCATTGTGCCTGGAGGTTTATAGTGCCACCCCTGTTCCTATGGCAATCCACGTTCTGGTTTACGAATTTTTCGCTTTACGCAACGTCCCGGAAAACACATTGATTTTGTAAACCGAGGTACTATTGTATTTTTGCTATTTATTTATTTAAATAGCCCCCTCCTTTCTCCTTAAGATGGACCCATGGTGGTTTACATCATTTTAAGGCATAGTTTGCTTGATTTTAGCACAAAGATGCATCCATCTTTCTTTCTTTGGGTGAATTCTTCGTAGTAGTGATTTCTGTCAAACAAAGTATGGGACATTTGAAATATTAATAGATGTATGCAGTATAAATGAAAAAAAATTACTTTAAAAACAAAGTCTGTGACAAAGTCTGTTGGCAGAGTATATGACATTATTGTGAGATCTCCACTTAAGCCATTCATACCAGCCTAGTGCAATCAGTTTCAATGCAGTCATATTTAAAAATAGCCACTGTGGTCCAGGGTATCAAACTGTTCTCTTGCTCTCCTGGAGGTTTTTGTTGACAGTAGCATCTTTGGCGGACGGAAAGGAAAGGCGATGGTCTTTATTTTGAGCCTGGATGTGTGCAGTTAACTGGGGAAATTCATAGGAAGCAAATTTGGGAGAAACACGTTTGTGACGAGGAGAGGAAAAAGGAGCCATGCTCAAAAGGACTGCTATGCTAACTGAGCTGGAAGCATTTTGAAAGAAAAGTGCTGAGCGTCAGTGACAGACAGGAGGATAGGAAAAAACCTTTGCCAGGGTTCTGAATTGTGTGCTAAGAGTACTGAAATAACACTGCAGAGAGCTAAATGGGCAGCTGGCTTTGAGCAAAAAACTATATACGCCAGCCTGCAGTAGCAGAGTATTACTTGATAGAAAACGAAAGTGGGTGTGTGCTTTTGTGTCATCTTTAATGTGGAGGTGGTAATACTTTGCTTTTTTATATGCTGCCTCTGGTCTGCAAAGTGTCTTGCATGCATTGTTTTTGTACTTACTCATTTTAAACATTGGGTAAAATCCTGTCAGAGATTTATGTGTGCACAAATAGAATTGAGTAACTCACAGTGGCAAAGCTGCTCTTTAACAAGATGGGAGTTGAATTCCTGGTTGCATGCACCTTGTTAATTAGCAGCAGTTCCCTTAGGCAACTTAATGCGATTTAATTTACCCATGCATAGATCGCAAATTGGTTTCTGGCCATTAAAGAAAAAACGATGCCGTGTTTCAAGATAAGCCCTCTCAAGTCACCATGGGGGGAAAAAAAACCCCAAAGAAGAACAACAAAAGCTGTCATGGACCATAAAGTCACTGTTTCAAAATACTGTAATATATAATTGAAATGGTATAATTTTTGCCCAAAGCCAGCTGCCTATTTTGCTCTCTTATAAAGCCCCATATAAAATAATATAACACAGTTTAAAACTGTGTCAGGGAAAAAAGAATGCAAAGGTACCCAAAATTATCAAAAACACATCAAATTTAGCCATTAATAATTCAAAAACCAATCCTCCCCCTCAAAACCAGCAGCTTAGTTAAGATCACTGAAACAAGTAGGTTTTTTGAACTTTAAAAAAAAACACAACACCTGGGACTGACCATGTACCCCTTGAGAAGATGCAATGGAGATTTGGGGCCTGTGTAGAAAATAGGCCATAGTGCCTGCCAGTCTAACTTATTCTTAAGTGAAGACTGGTGAGCAGGACCTGAAATGGCGGTGGACATGTTCAGACGGATGTAGACATCCTTCCCACAATCCTGTAAGTTTAGTCTGTAATAATGTTCCCTCTAATTTTTCACCAGCGCTGGGAGACACATACCCCCCCCCAGTGGGGTTCTGGACTCAACTGGAACCAAATGGGTGGCAACACTGGCTGCGGGTGCGTGGCACCGACACAGCACTGTACGACTGTGCACCTGCACGGCTTAGAGGGAACGTTGGTCTGTAGCTTTTAGGGCTTCATGATGCAGTGGTTAAATTGCAGTAGTGCAGCAAAACTCTGCTCATGACCTGAGTTCAATCCTAGGTAGCTAGGTAGGTTCAGTTAGCCTTCCATCCTTCCAAGATCAGTAAATTGAGTACCCAGCTTGCTGGGGCCATAATGTGTAGCCTCCATAATTACATAGTAAATTGCCCAGAGAGTGGTTGAAGCGCTATGGGGCGGTATATAAACAGCACACTTTGCTTTATTCTTCCAGTTTTGCAGTGGAGGGACTAAGGACTGACAGTTTGCCATTTATAGCCATTTATTCTACTTTGCAGGGGTTGGGGGTTAAGCAGGTGGATCTTCTGTTTAAAAGCAAGGGCAGGATATTGTATGAAGAATTAGTCACTGACACATTTTACCCTTTTAAAATACTTGGCATAAGCAAACAAACCAGCAAAAACCCATAAAACCTGAGTCTGGTTAGGTAAGTATCTTTCACCATCCATCTTGTATTCATGTAATAAAGTTTTCCAAGCTTGTCTTGAACACTCATTGCATCCATCAAAATGTGCAACCTGAGAGTGGTAAAGTAGATAACTGAACACTGTTTGAAGTGTTAGGTAAGGCAGACATCTACTATAGGGGCCTTTAATGATATCTGTAAGTATTATCCTCCCTTTTTGTCCTTTCTGACAAAAGGGGTTTGTTGATGGTCTTCTGCCTACAGGCAAAAAACCAAAACTTTTTTGTTTTAAACAGGAGTTCAGCCTATAGAACTGATTCGTTTTACTCTGCAGCTCTTGTTTTTAACCTTTTCCTTCATTGATGTTTTAACCAGCTATTTATTTACATGCTTTCTATTTGATTATTGATAGTTTAAAGAATATTGTATGCTATTTGATTTCTCTGTTGTCGATTTTCATGTTGCTTGCCATCTTGGGCTTTGTCTCTGGAAACTTCTGGATAGCTTAGTGGTTTAGGTTGACAGGAGCTGGACTTGATGATCCATAGGGTCCCTTCCAGCCCTGCATTTCTAAGATTATTGCTATTAACACAGAGGACAAAACAGTATGTAACTAAAACAGTCACCACTGGTGTTGCCAGAATAGGTACAGGCTGATGATCTTTTCTGCTTCCCTTACTCCTGCACATCTACATTATGATCCTGGTAATTTAACCAAGGTGCTCCTATGGAAAGGAGAAACAAGATTTCTTTTTACATCTGTGCTGCCCATATACATTTAAGACTGGGCTCGATAGCTTTGTATTTCCCTCACCTAAGAGTGACTGTATTTAGTGAAAGCATGGGAGAGTTTTATATTTGAAATGGGGTTTTCACTCTGTGGTGGAGTCCACACTGCATGGAGAAAGTCCTAAGGCTCAATCCAGGTGCCTCCATGGGGAGGTGGGAAAAACTTTGGTTTGAAACTGGGAAGACCTGTGGTTAGGTTCAGCATTAAGGAAGCTACCCACTATACAGGTTGCAGAAAGAGGAAGCCCATATATAAAGCAGAGAGTGTAGAAAAGTTACCTTTATGGACTACAGCCCCCAGAATTCCCACCTCCAGAATGGCCCTATTGGCAAGAACAACATCAGAAATAAGCAATCAAGAAAACTGCTTTTCTGACCTCTGTGTTTAATCCTTTAATGGCCCAACAAACAAACAGCATGCTGGCTTTAGGTTTATTTCTTGGTCTAACTCTAACCACTGGTAATGACCAATTCCATGGTTTGGAACCAGGATATCTCAAGAACTGCTGTCTTCTCCCATTTCGACCTCTAGTAGCTAGAATTAGCAGATAGCCAATATAGAAGCCAAATAGATTACATAATTGGGAGCAGGAGATGGAGAAGCTGTATTCTCTCAGCCAAAACAAGACCAGGGGTAGTTTGGTCATGAACTGTTAATATCCAATATTAAAGCTGAAAAGAAACACTAAAAGAATTGTAGTGCCAAAATACAATTCAAACAACATTCATGATGAACCTAAGGAACAGATTTGCAATAGCAGGCTACCAACTGAGACACACCAGACTCCTTTCCTCCTGATGTTCAGTAAATTGGTGACAACAGAATTATACAAAGTTGCCTTCAATAACTGATCCTTTGGATACTGTTAATATTAATTTTTAATTTCTTTTCTTTCTTGTTCTTGTCCTTTATACCGTATATGAATTTTAGAGCTATGCCTGTGAATCGCCATAGTGTTGAACGTATTCCCTTGTGGGGTCTTGTGGGATTTTAAGGTTTAATCTGTAAACGGTCTAGAGACCGTTACACTAAAGGGGTGGTATATCAATCAATCGATCAATAAGTTGCAGACAAGGGACAGCAGTCTTCTCATTATTTCTGGCTGTATCTTGTAATTCCGTCCCTCGCTGAAAGCCAATCAAGAAAAATAGGAAGGTGATAAAAGAATCAAACACTTTAGTGACGATGGACAGAATAAAATTTGAATGAAAGGTTTCCTATCTCATATTAACTTCCAAGATAAGCTGGGGAAGTAAAATATGTCAGAATGAAGCAAGGGTGTGATGTTAGAAGTTTGCTTTATTGGCAGAATACTATGGAAAATCTTTTTAAAATCCCAGTTAATATTGGCTGTGGAAAAAAGCAGGCCAATGTAAAAAATCAGTAGATATCTTACAGTGTTTTTATTTGTGTGTGTGTGTCTGTCTGTCTGTCTGGAGCTGTTGTAAATTCGGCAGCAAAAAGTGCATGGAGAGGAATAGCATCTTAAACCCCCAGGGTCAAAATATTACGATTACGAAAAGTCCGTCACAGTCACTGGCTGGTTATGGTTGCCATAAGGAAGAAAATGCTATACAAGCCTGAAGCGTTGGAAATAGGCCCGTCTGAACTCTAGGGATGTTGTCCTTCAGAGTTTCAAAAAGGTACTCTTTCAGAGAATAATGCCCAGAATAGGTGTTGCAGATCAAAAAGAGCCACAGCTTTAACCGTGCAGAATATAGTGTGATGGTAGAGGCACACTCCCATAGTTGCATTTAAAGGCAAGTGTTTAACATTTGTGACCTGGGGTCTCCATTGTCTGAAAAACCAGCCTCTCTCCGTGTGTGTGTGTGTGTGTGGTCTCTGCACTCATCTCTCACAAACACCCCTCGGTCCTGCTGGCCAGGCTAATGAGATGGAGGCTGGGAGCAGCTGATAGTAAGCTGGCCTCACCCTTTCCGTGAGTCATCCAGTCCTGCTGTGGAGCCCCTTCTCTCCCTTCTGTTGTGTCAAAATCCCCTCCAAACAACATCACTAAATTCCTGTTGCAACTCTTTCCTCTCACTGTTGGGGGGACTTCTTTCCAAGGTCAAACAGCAGAACTGTTGCAAAGACTAGATCCAATCTGTGACGTCCGGGCAGCCCTCCTCTCCCTTCTTTACTCAAGATTTCGACCTTCCTTTTTCTCTTTCAGACTAAATTTGCCCCTCTAAGAGGCCCCACTCTCTGCAAAGCATTGAATTCTGGAACAGCTTTTGCTCGGTTTCCCCCTCTTTCTCTCTCTTGCTTTCATGCCCCTCCCGGCTTTGAATGGTCACACTCCACACCGCAGCCAGAAATGTGGGCAGCATCTAAGACTTTCCGGATGCCAGTTTTTGCTCCGCTTTAAACCGTGAGGCCCCGTTATGTTCTTACTGGCCTGCCCCGCAGCTTCATATAAAATGTTTCCCCTTTCCTTCATATAAAAGTGCCCTCAGTTCCACCCAGAATTTGAACAGGGATCTTATAGTTCTGAACAGCATTGCTGCTGCTTCCAGCTCTGGAGACACACAGAGTGCAGATAACTCACTTCTGATTTCTCAAAGCGTTGTCCGATGTCATGCTAAACCAGGAGTGTGTGAAAAAGCAGGCCACATGTTGTGCCCACCCCACGCCACCCAGTGATCTTCAGGGCTGACTCCAAATATGGCGACTCCAGCCCTCTCAAGAACTGCCTCCTCTTTTAATGGTGGCTTCTGGGCTTCTCTGGCCATGGTGGCCATGCTCCGCACAAAACTGGATAGCTGGACCTAGCTACAGTTTAATTTTCTCACATTGCTTCAAAGTGACAATAGGATGGATATTGTGGAGAATTGAAAGAGGTGTCCAGCTGCCTGTGGCTTGGAGCTCCTGGTTGGGAGTGTTTTAAGGACAGGCAGTGGTTGTGATCCTGGCCTCTGCCAAGGTGCTGAGGCCCTCACATCTACTCAAAGGATGTCAAATGCTGTCATGAATTCTGGTGTTCAGTGAATGAGAGTTGAAAAAGTGAGCCCCATGGCACAATGGTTAAACTGCAGTACTGTAGTCAAGCGTCTGCTCACGACTTGAATTAGATCTTGATGGATTCAGGTAGCCGACTCAAGGTTGACTCAGCTTTCCATCTTTCTGAAATGGGTAAAATGAGTCTCTGATTGTTTCCCCTCTGCTTGGCCCCTCAGGCTTCCAAGATGGTGTGAGGTCAAGTTCAAACAGCCGAAGTGGCAGCCATGACAGGCGTGAGGAACACACGGACACGTCGGACAGTGAATCGTTCTCCCTACAGGTCCGCAAGCTCAACCAACAGCCTCAGGTCCGCAAGCCGGGAGAACAGGGTTATGATCCCAACAGGTAATGAAAGAAACCTCTCTGTACTGGAGACTGGAAACTATCTAAGATAAGGTTTGCGAGTTAAATTGAGCAGATTCCTCTTCACATACACACTTCATTTCTCCATGTGCCAGGAAGCATCAGGGGACGTAGCCATGTCTCTGCCTGAAGCACTGAGTGGCATTTTTAAATCCTTCTTTCTTTCTGCGAATCTGAGTAAACTTCTTATTTGTCTATGCAGGAAATAATGTTTTCTGAATTTCCTACCTCCTAGCTTTTAGGTCAAGAAATTTATAAAATGGTAACTTTTTAAATTTATAATTTATAAATTTTTCCATACATGAGCTTTTGGAGTGGTGTGCCATGAATTAAAACAAATTATCATTTATTGTTTCATTGTCTGTTAACTGCCCAGGGTAGTGCAGCACACCAATGGGGTGGTATATAAATTAATGAAAAAAATAAATATCAAGTGAATGGTCAAAGTTGCAGTAAACACAGATCGTTCAGTAAAACGACGATACTTATTTTTTGGGAAATGCTTGCTGGAAAAGAGAGATCTTCAGCAGAGGTTCAAAGCAGACAAGTATAATCTCAATGGAAGGGTATTTTGCCAGCTGAAGGACATTTCTAACCTCAGGTTGGAGGAGCATTTCATAGGGTGGGAGTTGGTGCTGCTAAAGTTTCCTTTCCTGGTGGTTTCAGATAGGGTATACTTCTGGATCCTGGTCCTGAATATGGTTTTGTACATTAGTACCAAAGCTGTAAATATGGCCCAGTAGCAAATAGGTAGCCAGCATAGAGCAGCCACGGAGCCATGCTCTATAATAGCTGCAACTTCTAAATCAGTACCTAGAGCACGTTAAAGTAATCCCGCCTTGAAGGAACCAGCCCCTGCACCACTGTGGGTAGGCTATTCCTGACCAGGTGCTACCATGGTTGGTGTACTGCATGAAGTTAGCAAAAGACACTCTGAACTGCTGAGGATCTCCAGCAACAAGTTTGGATGCAAGAGTGCCCTCAAATTACTTGTTCTTTTGGGAGAAGTCCAACCTCATTGAGAATTAGCAACAACAAGACTTCTCCCAGAATTGAGAACCATTTACCGGCAAAAACTCCCTCGTGCTGGGTTTGGTCCCTCGTCCAGCCTGGTAGCATGTCTAGGTGCCAGCCAGAGAAGGGACAGAAGAGTCTCTTATGATGATTGGAAGGGTTTATTAAGCTATAATATCTTGCTCAAGGTTCTGAATAAAGAGACATGGAGTTCCAATGTAATTTCAAGGAACCCTAAAATGACTTGGTCAGATGACGGTTTTGAAAATCGCTGTAAGACAGGCTCATTAAAGATGCATGTGTTTGCACTTTGTTTGCTTGTTTATGAGTTACAGAGGAATGAATAGACCAAAGTGTGGACTTCCACGGGTTATGTGAAAATTCCCCATATTTACCCTCTGGGACGTGTGTGCATTCAAACAGGCCTGATGGTGGCAGGCATTATTCTTAGGCAGAAGCTGAATGCTTGGAGTGCAGACTGGACTCTGATTAAAGATGTGCCATGAGCCTTAGGAGATGAGGACTACTCAGAAGCCCCTTCTGCCAGCAGATATCCTGAGCTGCCATCCAAACCCTCCTCTGACGATCACTGTCTAACAGTGTGATCCACTTGTGATCTGCTGACAGAAAGCTAAAAGTAGAGAGAGAAAGAGGAGAAGCCTCCTTTAGTCCAGGGGGCACAGCCAGAATGATAGCACCAAGTTAGGTAAAGGTAAAGGTTCCCCTTGACATTTAGTCCAGTTGTGTCCGACTCTAGGGGGCGGTGCTCATCCCCGTTTCCAAGCCGTAGAGCCAGCGTTTGTCCAAAGACAATCTTCAGTGGTCACGTGGCCAGCGCGACAAGACACGGAATGCCGTTTACCTTCCCACCGAGGTGGTGCCTATTTATCTACTCGCATTTGCATGCTTTCGAACTGCTAGGTTGGCAAGGAGCTGGGACAAAGCAACGGGAGCTCACTCCGTCGCGTGGATTCGATCTTACGACTGCTGGTCTTCTGACCCTGCAGCACAGAGGCTTCTGCGGTTTAACCCGCAGCGCCACCACGTCCCCACCAAGTTAGGCCAGAGCAAAGGTACCCCTAAGTATTTAACACCCGTAGACCGGGAGAGATTTGGATTCAGTACGGCTTCTGCCCACCTAATGTTGAATATCTGGGCTAGTAAGAATTGAATCTGCTGTCCTGTTTTCATCCCTGCTTTCAGTGGATGCTGGCCACAGCTTCGAATATGGAAAACGAACTGAAGCAAATTCTCCATTTATAGGGGCCAAATGCAAAAGGCAGAGTTGTTCTCAGCCTGTAGATGATTATGCTGTGCCTTTCGGCTGAACAGATATAAAAAATGAGGAGCCTCTGGGGGCGGGGGAGATGACGGACTAGTTTAGCAGTTGAATACACAAAGATTTAAACCTTGTGGCACCTTAAAGACTGTTATATTTTAATGTGAGCTTTGGTGGACAAGTCCACTTTTTCAGACATACGAGGTAAAATACAGAGTTCACACAGTAAAATATCCATGCCCATCTTTAAGACTCAGTGGTGTATGGTTACATTGCAATAATTATATAATAACCTTTAAGTTTAAATTGATGAGATTTAAACTCAGACTTTCAAAAGCTAAGGACTCTGTAATGCTCAGTTTCAATCATTTTTAAAGAAACATATTGACTTCTTTTTATTCCAAATATGAAGAATTTTGTTAAAATCTTATGAAGAAAGAATTGAAACAAAATTCTCAACCATCCCTGGATGAAGGCTTCCTCAAACTTGGAGCAAGAGCCGGGAAGAGCCATAGGATTATTCAGATCTTCTTGTCACTGTTTATTGCCAGAGTATAATGCACAAAGTTAGCTTGTCTTGATAAGACTGAACATCCATAATCAACTGATCTGTAATTATTTGACTTTGTTTTCCCCCCCATTCATTTATTTATTATTTGGCATCTCTTTCTCTCTCACACACATATGTTCCTATTCTCTCTCTCTCTCTCCTTTCTTTCTATCTTCCTTCCTTCCCTCCCTCCCTCCCTCCTTCAGTGATGAGCCACTGTAACTTGGGTGAGATAACTGATTTGTGAAACAGTCATTGTCACTCTTCCTTGTCCTTTCCTCCATCTGGATGGATTGCCCTTATAGACTCCATTTTATGCTAGAACTACAGACTTAACTTTGGGATGGTGATTGGTATGGTCTGGCTTCTACGCAGTGTTGTGTGATCGCAGAAATATTTTTATACAGAGGATAATTACTTTTAAAAGCCCTTAGTGCTTTGATTCTCCTGTGATCCATAATAAAAGGGGATATAAACCAAGAATGCATGGAAATACACATCCGTATGTATGTATGTATGTATGTATGTATGTATGTATGTATGTATGTATGTATGTATGTATGTATGTATGTATGTATGTATGTATGTATGTATGACATTTGTAGCCCTACCTGTATTGCAAGATCTCAGGGCGGGTTACAGAGCCAGATAAAGCAATTTAAAAACATAAAATCTAAAACAGCTTAAAATTTAAACAGTTTAAAACAAATAACATTAATTTATTACCATTAAAATCATGGCCTTAAAACCTATATTCATCTTGTGACTGTTACTTCAGTAATACTTACTATAGCACTCCCCATGGTCCCTTTGTCTGCAGAAAAGGATGATTAATGGCCACACATAAATCATCCTTCTATGGGGCTAACACCCTTGTGTGTAGAGCATGTATGATGAGTATGCCAGTATCACCCTGCTGGGAATATGTAACACCATTTAGCTTTTGTTGATTTGAACACCTGGATTACCTTGTAGCTGAGAACGGAAAGTCTCTGCTCTGAGAATTTTGCTTATTGTTTCTTGACCTGACCATTTCTCTTGCCGCTGGCGTTCCATAGGAATAAAATCCAGGTGTTAATCCTACTGCTTCCACTCTCTAACTGCTAGGTTCCACTTCCCTTGTACAGCTGGGAAAAACAAGTGTAAGTCTTGAGTCATTGGCCTGACCTGACAGTCTAGGGCAGGGGTGTTCTTGTTGACAGCAAGTGAAGCAGGAGTTTGGAAGCTGGAATCACATCCAATTTGTCTTTGTTCCTTTGACTCACTGCGGCAGAGTATTGTAAGGACCTGGAAGATCCAAGCCTCTGTGTGTCTTGGACCAGTCTAAACTAGATTGACAGCTGAAAGGGTAAAGGTCCTTTTTAAAAATCCTGCCCATCAAGTAGAGATCTGTTGCAATGCAAGAGTATATCTGGGTCTTAATGACATGCTCTGGGTCCGAGAGGCTTTACCCTGTTTGCCAGGGTGGATGGATCATCAGGGGTCTGTGTAGATAAGGGATGATGCCCTGAAGGAGGCTAAAACCTGTCTGGCCGTTTTGTGGCCAATTCCTTCTAGTCTTTGGCTGGAGTTTCATGGAATGCTTTATTCCAAGCTACGTACGTTCCATTCATTCCAGGATCCTGGCACATGACTTGTGTGAATACATATGGTGACAGCGGCTTCACATACACCCCTTCCCCCCATTAATACCACCAGGTATTAACAGGTTTTGAGGGTGGGTGGGGGACTAAATTTGGTCTGGATTTCCACCTGAGACATCCTCAACATTCTTCTCAGTTTATAGCAAGGCTGACATAGGTGAATTCCTACCTACCAAAACCTAGCAGTTGTGTGAAGAGGCCTCACAGTTTCCCAGATATATTGTGTGCTTAGATGTTTAAGTGTTCCTGGATATTTTTTGGGTGGTGATGGTGGAAGTGTTAAAACACCATTTCCATTCAAAGTAGACTGGTTACAAAAAGTAAGAACTGTCTTTTCTGCGGCTTGTTGTTTTTATGCAGACATACCATGACTCATACAGAGCTTGTATAAAAAAAGACTCGTATGTTCACGTATAGCAACCCTTCAACCCGGGCTGTACTCTTATCACCCATTCTCTGAACATCTTGTTTAATGTAATACAACACACTCAAGGACAGGAGTAATGTTCTGTTTCCACTGGGATTCAAATATCAGCTCAACCCACAGTTGTCTGGAAAATAAGCCGGGTTTATCTGGCTCTAGAACTGAAATGGCGGGCCAGATTACAGGTTTCAGTCAACAACAGTTCCTCTCTTGTTGCCTCGGTCTGATCTGCCTTGCGGCCATTTCTTTTTCCACCTGGCAGATACCGACTGCACTTCGGGCGGGAGAGCAAAGAGGAGATTGAGCGGAGGAAGAAGATTGCCCGTGAGAAAATCTTGGAGCCAGTGCCAGAAGCGGAGACCGAGGTGGACATAGATGATGTTTATAAGCCTGGCTCAGGTGAGTAAAGGTGGTTTAGGGGAAATGAGCTCTGTTTCCTTGTGATGCTGATGAGTTCTTCCCACTGTTTCAGTTTCCCGTCATTCCTTGCCATGAACGTGGCACCACCTTCAGGGCTTTGGAGGTACCATCTTGTCTTGTTCAACTGGAGGCACTGTTTGAATTGAGGACTTATAGGGATGGAACTTCTGGATTTCTAGGACGTCCACTCCCAGAATTCACCTAGGCAGAATTCTCCATGCAGGAGAGCAAAAGAGATTTATCCCTACTTCCATTATTAGCTTTATTTATTTATTTAAAATAATTTTTTACCCCACCTTTCTCCTAAAAAAGGACCCAAGGCATCTTCCTCATAAGGAGGCAGCAGTGCACCATTGGCTGGCCCTTTAAGAGGGGGCTCAATCCCGCAGTTATGGCAAAGCTGGCTCTTCAAACAATGGCCAGCCATGTCCGGCTTCTCTTGTCCCACAAAGCAAAGGTGAGGGAAAGGAGTGAAGTCATGGAAATTCCCTGACTCTGTCCCATCTCTTCTTCTGAGGGAAATGAGAAAACCAGGAGAGGGGAATGAAGAGTCGGCAGCTCTCAAAAGGTGCCTAGGGAACAGGATGAGTCCTAACTTCAAGACTCAATCAGCCCTCAAAGCATTAGCTAGGTTCATCCAGCTTCAATCCCCACTTGACCTTTGCCATGTGAGGAGAAGAAGGAAGGAGTGGAGGCAGCTCCTGGTCTAAAATTCCACCTGAAAACACTCCGGCTGTCACTACAGTCAGGGTTTAGGTGTTGACTGAGTGGCTACACTCTTGACATCAGGATATCACTGTGCCCCTTTGTGGTATTCTACCAGAGGGAGAGGATCATTGGGGTAGAGACCTGGTTCACATCAAGCTAGCTTCTCACCATGATCAGTAGAAATATCCAGGGAACGTCTTAATGCACACAGCATTGTCCTAGGTTTCCCTTGTACTTGAGTCAGGATGTTGTCTGTATTCCTCATTTTGTCTTTTATCTTTCTCTTGTTAAATCAGTATTGGATTTTCCTAAACGTCCTCCTTGGAGCTATGAGATGACCAAGGACCAGCTGTTGGCACGAGAGGAGAAGTGTTTCCGGGAGTACTTAGAGAACATCTACAGTACTTTCCAGCCAAGTCAGCTGAGTTACTTTGAGCATAATCTGGAGGTGAGCCTATCAATGCTTTAAGGGAAAGTTTGGAATCCAGGCAGGGTGGTACTCTTTACATCTGTGAAATTTTAATCCACCTTCATAAATCTAGTCTCAAGTGTAAAAATAAGCTCGAATAACGGATATAACGGATTGCTTCTCTCAACATGTTTTGCTTTTTCAGTGGTTTAGGTATCTGGCTGTGGAGCCAGAAGATGGGAGTTTAATTCCCCACTGTGCCTCCCTGACAGGGGCTGGACTCGATGGTCCGTAGGGTCCCTTCTAGCTCTGTAGTTCTATTACACTATGATGGTGATGGTGATGATGATGATGATTTGAGGACTTAGCTATTTGGGGAGCAAGCACTGGGTGCCAGTGGGGAAGGCAAGGGGAGATAAACAGTAACTTCTCTTCTTGTAACATAACTTTTAAGGCTGGTTGAGAATTTATCTTCTGTTTCCTCTGTGATTTATGTTACACATTATGCCAGCTTTCACCTACCTGATTCCTGCCAGATGTGCTATACTTCAGATCCCCAGACATTGTGTAATGTCGTGCCAGCTGGGGTGATGAGAGTTGTAGCCCAACCCATCTAAGCAGTAGTAAGTTGGAAAAGCTGCTTTGCACCTTTTCTACTTAGTAAACTCAACTTTAAACTCACTGGAAGGACAGATCCTGAGGCTCCAATACTTTGGCCATCTCATGAGAAGAGAAGACTCCCTGGAAAAGACCCTGATGTTGGGAAAGTGTGAAGGCAAGAGGAGAAAGGGACGACAGAGGACGAGATGGTTGGACAGTGTCATCAAAGAGGCAGTGGAAGACAGGAGGGCCTGGCGTGCTCTGGTCCATGGGGTCACGAAGAGTCGGACACGACTTAACGACTAAACAACAACAACAAAACTCAACTTTATAGAAGAGTGTGAAACTGTGGTAATTTGTGCAAGTATGGATTGGAGAGGATGACACGAACTGGAAAGACATGATTGACTCCAACTTCCTTTAATGTTACATCCATATTTAAAATGTTCGCACTCATTGACTAGCATGCCATTTTTATATTACTTCCTGTGCCCTCTAGTTTTGATCAGTGCTGATCTGAGTTTTTAGTACAGAGTAAGCATGATTTTGTGGTACCCTGTATGGTGTAGTGGAGAGAGTGACAGACTAGGACTCTGGAGAACCAGGGTTTGAATCTCCACTTGGCCATGGAAGCTCACTGGGAGAGTGGAACTGTTGAAACCACTCCTTAGAACGCCCTAATAGGGTTGCTATAAGTCGGTTCCAGCTTGACGGCACAGAATACCCAAACAAGCATGATTTTTTAGAATCTTCTCCGAAGAAGCTCCAAATTACTTGGAAATTGAAATTGATGGGACACCAGAGCTGACTCTGAATTTGATCTCAGCCAGCTTGTGGCTGGCAACCAAAAAAACCCCAGCTCAGGTTCAAAGAGATATTAAACCAAGAGTGTGGAAACAAATACTTTTTGGATTATATCACTCAGAGGTCCTCAGCCACTGTCCATGTTTGCTAGGGGATTTAAAAAAAACTTCTCCAACATCTAACCGTATGTGGTGGGATCTAGTGCCTGATGGATTCAGTGGGAGACGAAAAATTGCACACAGAGTTTTTTCAACGTCTTGTTTTTCTTACAGACCTGGAGGCAGCTGTGGCGTGTGCTGGAGATGTCAGACATTGTGCTACTCATTACAGACGTCCGGCATCCGGTAAAGACAGCTTCCTGTGCTCTGGATTTGTGGTTCCCAACCTTGGGTAACTCTGATGCTCTTGGACTACAATTCCCAGAAACCCTGGCCACCACAGCTAGTGGTGAAGGCTTCTGGAAGTTGTAGTCCAAGAACATATGGGACCCACTGCTAGATTATTGGCCTTCTGATTATTACCTTCTGGACTGTGTTCTCTCTCTCTCTCTCTCTCTCTCTCTCTCTCTCTCTCTCTCTCTCTCTCTCTCTCTCTCTCACACACACACACACACACACACTCACTCACTCACTCACTCACTCACTCACTCACTCACTCACTCACTCACTCACTCACTCACTCACTCACGTTTTAGCATCACAGATCCTTTAATTTGCTTTGACTTGCCAGGCAGGGAGCCAGTCTGTATTCTTTCTAAGAATTCAATACCTCATCCTATGTACAGAATGTATTTTATGACAGTTTCCTATTGCTTCACAGACTATGTTTCTTGCATTAACTGTGCAGTAGTAATATCTGAGGCCAAATAAACCCCTCTTTGTACTGAACTGCTGGATCACTCAGTGGTTTAAGTACTTGGCTGCGAAGCCAGAAGTTGGGAGTTAGATTCACCACTGGGGCTCCTTGACAGGAGCTGGACTCAATGATCTATAGGGTCCCTTCCAGCTCTGCAGTGCTATGTTGATGACAACAGTTGTCTTTGGCTAGCAGTTGTATGCTAATTCCTAGCCAAAAGTTGCAAGAAGAATATTGGATGATGCCTCGGTAGACTTTTCCCCTTTCTGTGAACAAGTTGTAGGAGACGGAGGGGAGCAACATTTCCTATGACAGCATGGAATCTTCTTTTCTTGTTCCTTCCATATTGTCTTCCTTCTTTAGTGTGAGGTTTTTTGTTGTTGTATATCCTCTAAGGTTTGACCCAGCCCTCCCATATTCAGTGCACAGAAGAGCAGCCATTCTGCATAAACTGAAGTCTTTATTGAACAATAAACTCTTGATTGGCAGCAATGAACAACATTATAGGGACAACTGGAGATAAGACACAGTATTACAACTCATTATTAAAACCCCTAACAGAAGCAGGGATAGTTAGCTTCTGGCCTTCTGGATGTTGGATTATGAGTCCCATCAACCTGAGCCAGCATGAGCTTGGGTCAAGAATGCTGGGGGTTGTAGTCCAAAATGTTGAGGGCCACAGGTTGCTCCTATGCAGAGAGAAGAAAGAGGAGGCTACCACTTCCATGCTTCATCCTGTTCTAATCATGTTTTCACCCAGAGGAGATGTTCTTTGTTCTTATCATTAGAGATTGCTTGTACAACTTGACTGTCTTCTCCCTTTTCTGACCCTTCCTGCCCAGGTCATACATTTCTCTCCTGCCCTCTATGACTTTGTGACCAAGGACATGAAGAGAAACCTCATCCTGGTATTGAACAAGATTGACTTGGCACCGCCGGCCCTGGTGGTGGCCTGGAAGCACTATTTCAAGAATCGATTCCCTGAGGTCCATGTGGTTTGTTTCACCTCCTACCCACAACAAAACCAAGATCCCAGTGCAGGTAGTGTTCGAAAACAGACTGTGCAATATGACCACCAGTCAGCACTGTGCTGGGGTACAGTTGTTTTTCTGATTTGCTGTTATCTCAGGCCTGTACCTAATACAGGCCTGTATTAGGCTTCATAGACTAAGTGAGATAATAAATATAATGTTTAACTTGTTCATTATGTGCTTAAGCTAGTGTTGGCTGTGTCCATACTATCCTGACCAAGCTTCTTTCCAGCCAGCCATCATGTTATGTTAGCTTTCTCTTTTTAAGAAGCGGTAAATCAACACAGAGGGACGTGGTGGCGCTGTGGGTTAAACCGCAGAAGCCTCTGTGCTGCAGGGTCAGAAGACCAGCAGTCGTAAGATCAAATCCACGCGACGGAGTGAGCTCCCGTCGCTTGTCCCAGCTCCTGCCAACCTAGCAGTTCGAAAGCATGTAAATGCAAGTAGATAAATAGGTACCACCTCGGTGGGAAGGTAATGGCGTTCCGTGTCTAGTCGCGCTGGCCATGTGACCACGGAAACTGTCTTTGGACAAACGCTGGCTCTATGGCTTGGAAACGGGGATGAGCACCGTGCCCTAGAGTCGGACACGACTGGACTAAATGTCAAGGGGAACCTTTACCTTACCTAAATCAACACAGTTGGAAACATCCAGGCTGTTACCTCCAGCTTGCATGATTCCTGAGCTGAGTTCACAGATCCACAGTGGCCCGCAAATGGCTCACCTTAGTCCGCAATGCAGCCTGGTGGTCTACTGTCTTGTAGTCGTGGATTGTTATCTGAATGTGATAGAGTAATCTCTGAATTTTGAATCTGTGAACAAACCTTGGGTTAAGTACAGCAAAAATGTCTATTTCCCCAGATGTTTTGATAGCTTATATACTTTACATATTTTTAAATATCCTGCATTCTGCTGTTAAGTATGTAGTATTTGTCTTTTGTGCTGTATCGCAATTTACATTTTAATACAATGGCCGAAATCCTGTTGCATAGCTAGGCAAATAGTGTAAATTTTGGAGGCAAGTTGCCACAAGTTGAGAAGTCGTCATAGTCAAACAACTCAGTATGCAACAGGTAATGTCTATAGTGATTTGTCAACTTAAGGCAATTTGCCTCCAGAAGATGGGATGTTTGTGTTATGCCAGCGTTACTAGGGAATAAGATTTGGGCCATTATAAGCTGTTCTCAGATCGACAAGTAAAGATTGCTATACAGCAACGTAGGCAATATGTGGCCCTGCAGACCACGTGCAGCCCCTGGTCCACTTTTGCATACTCCCAGCCCACTCACATTGCCAAAAAAAATATATTAAAAAATGTTGCTCAAAAAGTTACCTCGTACCCTCTATGGGGTGTAGGGGTCCCATTTTTGCCACGTGTATAAGGGCCCAGGCACCCCACCCCATACACTCACAAGTTGGCCATTAAAGGACACAACATGGCCTTTTTCTTTTTGGTAAAACCAAAAGCAGTTTTTCGTAGAACTCCTTTTTCAGTTAGCAAAAACTAATTGTAACAAACGTTATAGTCCATAACCACTGCACATATATGCAGCTCAGCCTGTTTAGCCATACCCCTCCCCTCTAGCCCTCCCCTCTTGGGAGTGTTGGCAAATTAAAACAAAGAAAGAAAGAAAAAAAGAGAATACTCTTGGCCCCACTGAAATCTCTCACAACAGGTATACAATTTTCAAAAACAAGCCGTTTTCACCACGACGGCCGCCGCCAACTGATTCAGGGCTTGCCCAAGTCATTTTGCCGATGGTGGCAGCAAGCGTCCCCTAACCCTAACCCCCTCTCCCCCCCCCCCCCGTCAAGATGCATAACATTCAAAGCCAGGCAGTTAATTTGGCACATGGGGAGGAGAATCCCATTACACACATCTCTCCATACTGCAATAAAACGCACTTTCAGTAAAACACACATACAAAGAGAGAGAGAGAGACAAGGTAGGTCACATTTCCTGCTCTTTCACGACACTGCCCTGTACTCAGGTACACCATTGGTCCATCTTGCTGAATAATCAAGAGTAGCTGGCACCTGTTTTCTAGGGATCCAGGCCAGATTTTTTTTTTTCTTAGCCCGGTTTGGAGATGCTGGGAACTGGGCCCTTTTGCTGGAAAGCCTGCTCCCAGAGGCCTCTGGTGGGGCCCCTGTGAGATACCGGAAGCTGGACTAGGTGGGCCCTTGGCCTGATCCAGCAGGGCTCTTCTGAGGTTCCACTACATTCCACTGACCCTTTCACTTGAAGGTAAACCCGGTCCAGATCTGCTCCTTCTTCTTCTTTCACAGGACTAAGAACAGAGACTAATGTGGCTCGGGAACATCTCCTCCACAAAACAAGCCTTCTTAGGGTGCATGTGATGGCAATGAAGCAGCTGGTTTAATTTCATGCCTCCCCCCCCCCCCCTTTTAAAACCCCATGAAATCTTAGTATCCTTTAGGAACCACGTGTCCTCATTAGCCTTGGCTCCGAGTCTTGATTTTCAGGGGTTTCTCTCCTTTCCTCCAGTGTTTAAGAAACGCAGGAAGCGTCGAAAGGGATGGAGTACCGCCGTGGGGCCCGATCAGTTGCTGAGTGCTTGCGAGAGCATCACGGCCGGCAGAGGTGAGGCAACTGTTGCTGGCATCGTTCTGTGATTTTGGGCTCTGTCAGCATTTGGAAACAGGACTTCTTCAATGTAAATGTCCAGAAGCCACAGCCGGTGCGGCCAGTGTTCACACCAGCTGGATATCCTGGAAGCTGTAGCCAAAAAAAAAAAAAAAAAAAAAAAAGTAACTTTCCCAAGCTCTCTGTACTCTGTAGTATTTGTTTTAAGTGGGGACTAAAATCCTGCTGCTGGTAAGCCTGAGTAGGGCTCAGCCGTAAATCCAGAGGCTAAGGGTACGACTAGACAGCCAGACTGGTTCCAGCTGGATAAGGGTTCTTTAGTCCATCCCCCCCCCCCCCTTTAAAGGGAAACAGAAGAAGAAGGAATCAAAAAGGATCCTGTTCAGGTGCTCCAGTCCCTTGATGTGGGGTGGAGAACAGGCCACAGAGTGGTGGTGGCGCCAGTTGGCTTGTAAGCCAGAGAAAAAAGGAGGTGGGATGGGCATCTGCGTTGCTGTTGGAGCCACATCACTCCACTCTCCCTTCCAGCCTTAATAGAGCCCTGTGTGCTGTGGCATCTCATAACCTGGTGGTGGAAGAGGAGGAGGAGGAGGAGGAGGAGGAGGCTCCTACAGATTCTGAAGGCAGAAGGATGGTGATGCTAGCCAGATGGGGTGTGTGTGTGTGGGGAGATGCACCTGTTGCAACTGTGACCCAGAGCTGGCCTCACATCTCGCTGTCTCCTTTCCCCCTACTGTCTCCCCTTCCATGGGGTAGCAGGAGGAAGTGTTCAGTTTTTTTAAAAACATATATTAAAGAGATATAGCACTGAGTTGGCTTGCTGAGCATCCAATTTAGCACTGGATTCAAAGGGCTTTTTATTAAAAACAGCCTTTGCATCCTCTTCTGTTTTCCTCCCCAGGGGCTTGGGGAGCAGGCTGCAGCTTTCCATTTCCTCATCAAGGATCAGATTCTGATGTGGCTTAAGGAAAGCGACAGCTTAAGCTACCCCATTTTGGTTCAGTCCTGGTGATTGCCAGAACTGAACCAAAATGGAACAGCCCTACCCTCACCAGAAAAGCAAGAGTCCCTTACAGAGACCCCAAAAAAGTGCAGGTGAGCGAGGAAAAGGGACAGGGTGACATGCGATGACCCGTACGTCATGTGGTCGCTGGAAAAAAGAGAGAGAGCCAGCCCGTCCCTAAAGTAGACCAGATGGCAGGAGAAAGCCCTGTCTGATTGTGCCCTGATTTCGGGTCCTGACCAATTGTGTCCTGTTTGTGTTGTTGCTGGTTGTTTCTTTGGCATTCCCCCGCCCCCTTTCCATCGCCAGTGGACTTGAGCAGCTGGAAGGAAAAAATTGAGCGGGATACAACCATTGCTCAGCACACCCTTGAGGACTCAGAGGATTCAGAGGATGAAGACGAGGTCCCAGCAGTCCTGGTTGAGCACCAGACAGATGTGGCCATGGAGGCTGGGGGATTCACCCAGGAGATCTACAAGGACGGGATCTTGACAATAGGCTGTGTAGGTGAGCACAAAGTCATCCAAGAAGAGCTGGTACGGGAGGGAGAGATGCAGAGCTGGGAAAGAAGGAGGGAGTTGAATGCATTCTGTAACAGCTTGCTCCTTGCTCCGGGAGGAGGTTAACAAACAAGCAGCAAAGCACTTTAGCTACTGTTGTTATATGCTGTGAAGTCACTTCTAACTTACTGCATCCCTAATAGAGTTTTCAGGGTTTGTGAGTGGTGTTCAAGGAGTAGCTTATACCATTGCCACTGCCAGGGAGTTTTTGTGGCTGAATGGAGATTTGAACCCAGGTCTCTTCAGTCCCAGTGGGATTTTCTATCTGCTATAGTAGCTCTCAACAATAGAAGCAAAGTTCTCATATTGGTATACCAAATAAGCCTTCTAGTTACTGGATGAAGTTATTGTTAAAGGAGATTTAAAACAATTTTAGAGGCATCTTGATAGGAATGTTTCACATTCTACGACGTTCTGTTATAAGACCAAAGGTTGGTGTGGTTTTTTTAAAAGGAAGGATCAACACAATGAGCTACTCCTTCTTTAAAATGCTATAATGAGGAATACCGATGAATTAGTTTCTAACCACTGGTAAAGAGGAAAAACTTGTTTTTAAAAAAAATAACTTTGCCAGTTCTAGAGATGAGTATTTGTAGTATTTTCTTTTAAGACTAAGGGTTTTCAGCTTGTTTCACCCACACTGGCCAAACGTCCAGACCATTTTGGGAACCAATGAAGAAAATCTTTGCATTCTACAAGTAGCACAATACATTTACTGAGAGGTAAGTCCCAGTGATCTCTGTGGTGCTTACTTCTGGATAATTGCATGTACATAAGATTAAAGTGTTATAGTGGCTGGCTGGCTGGCTAGATAGCTCATTGGTTTAGGTACCTGGCTGCGGAGCCATAGGTTGGGAGTTTGATTCCTCGCTGTGCCTCCTGCACATAGATCCAGCCTGTGTGGCCTTGGGCAAGCTGCACAGTCCCAGACCTACCTTCAGAAGAAGGGAAATGGTCAACCACTTCTGAGTACAGTATTCTCTACCTAGAAAATCCTGGAAAAGGGTAGCCATAAGTCAGAATTGACTTGACAACACATGATGATGATGATTTGTATTGATTAAAGTGTTGGGAAGATATGGATATGAAATTCTCCTAGAAGGTTTATTTGGCATACCATGAAGCTCAGGAGGTAGACTTGGGCCAGTTAGTCTCTCAGATGTCTTCACAGAGGTTTGTGAAGATGAAATGGGCATGGGTGGGAGAACTGCATAGACCCTGCTATGTTCCTTAGATTAAAACTGTGATGGATAATAATTAAGCGGGTGGGAAGTGATATAGTGCCATCTGCAGGTTAGAGGTGGATTATGAGGTTGCCTCATGACCTCTCCGGATGATGAGTTTTTAAAAAGAGCCGTGGTCACTATTTGTTTGTAGTAGATGGAAACTGCTCTTTTAAAACGTTTGCTCCTGTCGGCAGTGAACATTTAAAACAAATTCCACACATTCTGTTGGATTTGGGGCTTTTAGCCTCTCCCTCTTTAACAATATCAACTTAGTAACACATACACACACACCCCTTTTGTTGTGCATCTTAATTTGGCTGGATAGCTCAGTGGCTCATACATACCTGGCTGTGGAGCCATAGGTTGAGAGTTCGATTCCCCGCTGTGCCTCCTGCACGTAGATCCAGCCTGTGTGGCCTTGGGCAAGCTGCACAGTCCCAGACCTACCTTCAGAAGAAGGGAAATGGTCAACCACTTCTGAATATTCTCTATCTAGAATACCCTAAAAAAGGGTAGCCATAGGTCAGAATAGACTTGACAGGACATGTTTTTATTATTATTACTATTTGATTTGAGGAAAGCAGCAAAACACACTTTGTTTTATAATTTCAGGCCAAAGGGGCATGATCCCATGCCTTGTCCATATAGTATAGAAGATGCCCATGTAGCAGCTCTGCTTGAAGAAGTAGGGAGGGCTGTCAAAGGAGGACCAGTGGGGAGGGGAAGGAAATCAGTAGAGCAGTATGGCAGGCTTTTTTTTTTTACCAGAGCCGGGTTTCAGCCTGATGGTCATTTTGAGAAGGCAGGAATGTTCTTGTTCGATGCCATTAAGTCACGTGCAACGTGTGGGTGACCCTCTGAATTAGTAACCTCCGAAAGCTTCCTATCGTTAACAGCTCTACTCAGCTCAATTCCTCTCGTGTCTGCCTTCAGCTTTCCCCAGAGTTGTTGCCTTTTCTAGTGGATCTTCTCTCCTCGAGGAAGGACTATCTGGTCTTCAGTCTTGGCAGCTTTTCTCTTTCTCGTTTGTCTCACAATGTCAGCTGCCCTGCAGAGTTGGTTCGAGGGAGTCATAAGTGTCAATAACCATAACATCCCAAGCTCTGCTCTCCACAGTGGTCTTTCTCTCCTGTTGTCCCAGTCATAGGTCTTCCATGGATCCCTTCATTGCTGGCCTGTTCTCTCCCATATCCAGCCCGTCCTTCTGATTTATTTCTTTTTTAACTTTCAAACCAATCTGAATTTTAAGTGTTGGTCTGGGAACCACTAAGTCAGTGCAGACACGTCAGGCTGGTTCAGGAGGGTTGAAAAGCTTGCTCCACCTCTGCATGGAGCAAACCAGAGCTCAGCGCCGGCCCCCACTCACCCAGCATAGAACTGTGGCTCTCTATTGAAGGAGCGGTAAAGCTCCCCATTCCTCTTTTTCTCAGCTCCCAGCCAGATGATGAACTATTTTTACAGCTGACCTCCTCTGCAGGCCTGTTTGCAAGGCTGCTTCAAATGGCTATCCACCAAGTGGGGCATCAGCCTTATTTTTCAGGCTTTGTTTCTTCATACAGCTCCATTGCAGCCTTGTGGTTTATTATGCTTAATTTGGACTCTGGAGATTTTCATTCTAGTCCCTGCTGAGCCAGGAAGCCTGCAGGAAGAATCTGTCAGCATGATCTGCCTCACAGGGTTGTATAGATGAAGGGGAGGGGAGCTGTATGTGCTGCTTTGAGGTTTCTTAGGGCAGCGGTCCCCAACCTTTTTGGAACCGCGGACCGGTTGGGGGGCGTGCTCCATGCGCGGGGGGGCGTGTTGCGCTTGCAGGGGACGTGTCGTGCTCACGGGGGCGTGTCGCGCTCACGCGCCCCCTGAGAGCGCAACACGCCCCCTGCGAGCGCGACACCCCCCCCGCGAGCGCAACACGCCCGCCATGCGGGCAGGGGGGGGGCGGAGATCCGTCTCCGCGGCCCAGTCCTGGGAAGCCCACGGACTGGCACCAGGCTGCGGACTTGGGATTGGGGACCCCTACCTTAGGGGAAGGTGGACATAAGTGTAACCAATAAATAAAGGAATTTATAAAGAAATAGATTCATGCCCATAACATTTACTCAGTTTTCGACAAGCTAAAGATCTCCTGCTTCCTTGACTTGACTCTTTTATCTCCTTCATCAACCCCTATTATTGCAAGTAGATTTCTCCTCTTAATCCTTCTCTGCCGCTGGAACCAAATTTCAGCATATATCACAGCATGTCCTGTCCCCCCCCCCCCCCCACTTCTCTCCCTCGACTCCATGTTCAGCTCCTTGGAGTGAGTGGAGACCAGCTTCCCCTCTTTTAACATTGTGAAGCACCATCTCCACCAAACGGGGCTGCAAAAGTAAATAGAGAACTCTGGGCCTTGAAAGGGTTGAATAAAGAGGAATTCCCGTCCCAGCGAATGGCTTGGAGCTATCAAACTACAGAATCACCCTCTGATCCTGATCTCCCCCTTCTGGTCTTCTTCTCCGCAGGCTTTCCCAACGTGGGCAAGTCCTCCCTCATAAATGGGTTGGTGGGCCACAAGGTGGTGAGTGTCTCTCCCACTCCAGGTCATACCAAGTATTTCCAGACGTACTTCCTGACACCGACAGTCAAGCTGTGTGACTGTCCCGGGCTCATCTTTCCCTCTCTTGTTGACAGGAAACAACAGGTAAAAAGTTATGGTGGGTGAAGGCATGTCTTACCAAGGGGATGGGGGCAAAGGTTCAGAGGAGATGGGCGGCCACATTGCTTGTTTTATTTTATTAATTACCGTAATTCGTATACCGCTCCCAATTAGTGCCGAAGCACTACTCTGGGCGGTTTGCAATAAAATACGCATAATCAGGATGGAGCAATATAGTAAAAACAATATAGCCATCTAACCACATAAACAATGGAACAGAGAGCACCAGAGCAATGATGGAACTAAAATAAAAATACAATGAAAATAAAAATAATGGTGACCGGACAGAGATGTACAATGAACTCAACTCAGCTAGGGTCGGAGTGGAAAGCCTCCTTGGAAAGCCATGCCTTCAATTGCCTCTTAAATATCAGCAGGGAGGAGGCCAGGCGAAACTCCTCTGGGAGCTGGTTCCACATGGTGGGAGCCACTGCAAAGAAGGCCCTGCCACTTGTAGATGATTTATGGGCCTCCCTCGGGGTGGCCATCCGAAGGAACCTCACCATTCCTGGCTTCTCTTTGGCAATGGGATACTTTATATTTCTCCACCTACTCCTTGCCTCTCAGGAATGTTGCAAGAATGCCAAGGGACAACAAATAGGCTTCTCTGAATTTGTCCGAGATGGATGGAAGAACACAGCCAGAGAACAAATGAATGAAGTGGTATTAGATCTGATTTAAGTCTGATCTGATTCTTTGCGGTTGAAGGACAAAGATGTACGTTTGAATGAGCTTGAGGGGGGCTGTACTGATAAGCATTTTATAGAGCCCAAGTTCAATGTCAGATAGTTCATAGATCTTGAGCAGCTGAGTCATTTGTGCTCCCCTTCTCTGTGCATGTGTATAAGAGTGACTAATAAACAGAAGTACGTTAGCAAAATGATTTGGCTTTCGTCTTCCTCGGTTGCTCTAGTAAAAGTATGTGGTTTCCAAGAATAACATTCTGAGTATCTTATCACTTAGAGAGAGAGAGAAAACAGCAAAGTGTGCCGCTCATATACAGCCCCATCGCGCTTAAAGAGTTATCTCGGTGGTTTAAGCATGCAGGCTACACATTGTCTCTCCCCAGCTCCTTCCTAACAAGCTGAGTACTCAACTTACTGACCTCAGAGGATGGAAGGCTGAGTGAACCTTGCGTTGGCTATGTGGGATTGAACCCATGTTGTGAGCAGAGTTTTAGCTGCTGTGTGTAACCTCTGCACCATGAGGCTCACAGAAAGATAGCTACTGTGTCACCCAAGGAGCTGCAAGTGGCTGCAGGGGTTCCTTTGTTAAAAACCCAGTTCCTTACCCATAGGCCATGCTACAGATGAACGGAATGTTTCATTGCTGTGTGAAAGACAGAAGAGTGTAGTGGTTAGCGTTGGATGTGGGAAATCCGGGTATTAATTCCCATTCATGAAGTTCACCTGGGTGACCTTAGGCCAGCCACTGTTTCTCAGCCTTTTCTCCTTCACCGAGCAGTTGCAAGAATAAAGTGGGTGTTGGTGGGGACATGTACTCTGCCTTGAGCTCAGAGAAGGAAAGGATCTATAGATATAAGAAATAAACGAAACGATAAATCAGATGGGACTCCTGCCTGCTCTTCTCTGCTCAGGCAGATGTGAGAACTCGGTGAGAGGCCAGTGAACTTCTGTTTTGAACAAAGATTTCTGGGGGGGGGGGGAATTTCCACAGGGGAACAATGTCCCTCTTTTACTCTGGCTTCTTGGGCAGATGTATAGGAAATGGAATTTTGCAGGCTTAGGTGTTGACAAGTCCTTCCTCTGCTTTTTAGATCCTGTCTGGGATCTACCCAGTTTCGCAGATCCAGGAGCCCTACACTTCTGTAGGATACCTTGCCAACCGAATTCCCGTCCAGGCCTTGCTCAAGCTGCAGCATCCGGACGCTGAACATGGCAAACCCGAGCCCCCGTGGTGCGCCTGGGATGTTTGTGAAGGTAAAATGGCTGCAGGTTGTCCTATGAAGGTGCCATACTCAAACTTAGCAGAAAGCCTGGGGTGGAAAGGATGAATCACTTTTCATGCTTTTGCTGAAGTTCTGGCATCATGAAAAAGAGTTGATATTGCTTGACCTGGAAATCAGGAGGAATTTCCTGACGGTGAGAACCCTTAAGCGGTGGAACAGCTTGCCTCCCGATGTTGTGGGTGCCCCATCGCTGGAGATTTTCAAGAAAAGATTGGACAGCCATCTGTCCGAGATGGTATGAGGTCTCCTGCCTTGGGCAGGGGGTTGGACTAGAAGTCCTCCAAGGTCCCTTCCAACCCTCCGACGATTCTATGATTCTAACTTGGACACTCTTTCCTCTTCCCCTTAGCCTGGGCTGAGAAACGAGGTTACAAGACGAGCAAGGGAGCCCGCAACGATGTCTACCGAGCCGCAAACAGCCTCCTCCGCCTAGCCGTGGATGGGCGCCTCTGTGCCTGCCTGCGGCCACCAGGCTACACTGCAAACAAAGGTACCCAGACTGCGTCGCGTTCCCCCAGTGTTCCCAGAGTGGGGAGTTGTGGAAAAGGGACGTTATCAAGTGGAGCTGTGGGGAAGGGCAGGTCTTAATAGGAAATACTTGGCCCACATTCAGAGAACAGGTTTTCACTGTTAAAAGCCCAAATTACTTCGGGCTTAAAGGATCCTTGCCTTCTGTGTGACCTTGTTCATGTGGCTAGATCAGTAGAAGAGAAATCCTCTGGGGTGTCACACCCCCATTTCAGTTCTGAGTCGATGCAAGTGTAAGGAAAGGGCTTACTTCAGCATTCCCCAGCATGTCCGTTTCCAGATGTGCTGGGTTCCATTTTTCATTATTCCCCAGCAAAGTTGTTGCGTTAAAAGGATGCGCTGTTGGGAGTCAGAGGAAAGTTTCTTACTTGGACTACAGTTCTTAGAATTCACCAGCCAGCTGGGGAATTACAGGAAGCAGCTTCTCGGAGTTCGCCCCTCCCCTGTTGGACAGGAGAATGGATTCTGAAAGCTAGGGCTGGTACTGTTTTTTCACTCGCATTCCCACTGGCATCTCCAACCTAGGTTAGAACTGACCCCCCCCCCCACACACCACCCCCGAGCAATGCAGTGGTATTGACCGCCCCGTCTCCTTCCCTGCAGCCATGTGGGAGCATCACCCAGAGGCTGCTGAGATTGCTGCATTGCAAGAGGCTCACCAGCGTGACAAGCGTAGCTCCGGCGAGGAAGACGAGGCAGAAGACGACGAAGACGACGAAATCTCCAGCTCGGGGGAGGAGGAGGATGAAGAGAAAGATCGGGATGCGGACGAAGAAGGCGAGGAGGAAGAGGACCCGCTCTCTGCCCCCAAAGTGGGGCCCAGCCAGCCTGCCCCTTCCAGGAAGGGGAAGCAGCTGGCAGGACGGAACTTGTTTGCTTTGCTTGGAGAGGATGAATGTTAGCAGCTTCTGCTGCTGGATAGACTGAGAGGGTGACTCTGCCCTGTCCCATCCCCACCCCGAGCTCATGTGAATCCCCAGGCTCCAGAGCTTCTGTATATCAATAAAGGTAATGTTTATTTCTCGGCCTGTTTTCGTCACTGTAGGGAGGATGCGAGATGCATGAGAACAGAACACAAAATTGACCCCTCTGCCTCAGCATGCTATCCATTAACAGTAGCCACACACCTAGGACGGGAAACTGTTTGGCCACCTCTGTGTTTTGACCCCAGCATTTGAGCTGTCCAGTGTGCCAAGGGAAGGAAATCTGGGGCTTTTTAGATATTTTGGGCTGCAGATGCTACGTATCTGTCGGTTTTGCGGTCTAGCCAAGAACATATGGAGATAACGCCTTCAAACTGGGACTGGAACTTTGAAAATTGCTGCAGTCAGGCTAGCTGGGGGATTCAGGGAAAGTTAGTCCAAGACAGTCACTTTTCTAATCTCAGCTTAGAATCATAAAGTTGGAAGTGATTTTACACTCATTCTGTTCCAGCACCCCCCCTCCCCCTATGATGCAGGCTGTGCCATGCAGAATGCAGCTGCAGCAGCTCTTAAAAAGACAACCATCTGGGCTCTGCTTGAATACCTCCAGCAAAGAAGAACCCAGCAACCTCTGAGATACCTTTTATCAGGTGTATAAATTTGGGCAAGGATGGAAGTAGCACCTTGCAGCGCAAACAACAGAACCCACAGCACAGATACCAAATACGGGTGGTTCCTGCTCAGCACAATAATGAAAAAAGAGCAACAACGGGCATGTCTTTTTTTCTACATCAGGGCTTCCCAGCCTTGGGTAGCCCAGGTGTTCTTGGACTGCAACTCCCAGAAACCCCGGCCAGCAAAGCTAGTGGTGAAGCCTTCTGGGAATTCCAGTCCAAGAACACCCGAGTTACCCAAGGTTGGGAACCACTGCCCAAGATGAACCCACTGTGGTCATTACATAAGGCCTTGATTGCTCTCTCACCACTTACTGGTTAATTATAATGTTGAACAGGGTTTTCTCAGTGATAGTGCTCAGATTGTAAAAACTGACTCCCCCCCCCCCCCCCCAAATGGCACAACAGTAAGCCATTGTCAGCTACCTTACTGCAGATATTTTGAAACAAAGAGCACTGCTGTCTAGGTTTTAAACTTTGAGGAAGCCTCTCTCAGTTGCATATTTTAACCTTAAGGCAGTATTTCTTATGGATTTAACACACGGTGAGGAAATTTCTGGCCCTTCCCATTAGTGCCAACTAGCCTTGTGTGACATGATGGAAGTAGGAGTTCACCACCAACAAGAGGGCCCAAGGTTCCCTACGCATTTTAGCAGAACCTCTAGGGTTTGCAGCTCCCAAAAGGTTGTGGAGCTGAACAGGCAATGTTCTGGTTTGAAATAAAGGAGCTTTGTGTGGGCTTAGGGCGCCATGAGCATGCATCTCAGATCCAAGAGACCAAACTCAGGTCAACCAGTTGCATAAGTATCTTTATGAAAGGCTCTTGCAGGTGTACATAGGTGTAGTCAGAGCTTGGGAAGACTATTTTTCTTGAACTCTAGTGGTTCCCAACCTTGGATCCCCAGATGTTCTTGGACTACAGCTCCAGAAATCCTGGCCAACACAGCTAGTGGTGAAGGCTTCTGGCACTTTTAGTCCGAGAACACTCAAGGACTCAAGGTTGGGAACCACTTCTCTAAAGAGTGTGGTCGATGCTGGGTGTATATGTAGGGAATTCTGGGAGTTGTACCTGAGCAAGGTAATTTTTCCAGGCTCCTAAATGCAGAAATATCATTAACAACTTTACTTGGATAGTTGTGTAGAGACTCTCCTGATGGATAAGACTGGCAAGACGAAATGTCAATTGCCTTTAAAAAAAGAGAGATGTGCTTTATAATGGGTACAGACTCTGTTTTTCCTACTGAAGGATGCATTCTTGGGTGGGTGCTGTTAATTTGGGGGGGGGGGGGGCGCACTAAATTCTGCCAGAGGGTAGGGCTGGGCAGACTGGACTCGCACCAGCATTTGAACAGTTTGCTTGTAAAGGGTTTTTAATGTTCAGGTGGCTGCTAGGCATTGTTGAATTGCAACTTTTATCTCCCCTCACCATTAGCTATGGTGCCAAAGATGGATGGGAACTATGGTCCATAGATACCAAAGAGGAGGGAAACAAGGACATTGCTCAGTCTTGGCAGTGTGGTGTGTAAAATCAAGCACACTCACTGGCTATGATGAGTTTTAGCTCCAGGAGTTAGAAGGAGATTGGTCCAGAATCCTTCACTGCACTCCTCTCTACTTCCATCAGCATGTCCTCTTCAGCTGGGTCCAGTCTGCACCTCTGCCCACATGGACAGGACAATGCAAACAGTGATGGTGGTGCATCATCTTGTCAGTGCTCATAGGTTCACAGGGGGCAAATTACAAGTAGAAGCATAGAGGAGGAAGACCAAGGTTCTGGAAATCAGCAGTGGTCCCCATGCTTGGATGGAAACCCTCTCCAGATGCCTGTCACTGTCAGCCTACAGCACCAATCCATTATTACAACTTCTGCGGAGGCCAGTTATCCATCTAGGGTATATTTAGAAGTTACAAGGGCTAGGTGGAGACCTGACGTAATGCCAGCCGAAAACCCCCAAACACACCTAATTTTCTGAAAATATGTTATCTCAACACAGCTAAAATCTGTGTCCAGGTGAAGGAATATCTTATCATGTAAGATTTAGGCTGAATATCAGGAAAAAAACAACTGTTAGAGCAGTATAACAATGGAACCAATTACCTCGGGAGATGGTGAGCATTCCAACACTGGAGGCATTCAAGATGAAATTGGACAACTGTCAGTCAGATCTGCTTTGATTTGGATTCCTGCCTTGAGCAGCGGGTTAGACTCAGCCTTATCTGTTCCTTCCGACTCAGTTCTTCTGATTCTATTCTATTAACTTGCTTCTCTCCTCCATACTAAGAACACATAATTCTGTCTTCTTTACCCTTGCTCTATTTTCCTAAATGTTTAAATGTAGAGACTGCTTGATTAAAAGTTTCTTATCTCCCCATTTTAGGTTCCAAGGCTTCCTTGGGATGGGGGGGGGGGGGGGAGAGACCTTTTAATTGCCAAAAATCACCATTGCATCACCAGCCTTGGGGCAAAAGGGAGCCTCAGAACCTAAAATGGGACAATAGGATATTTTTTAATTAATTTAAATTACATTTTACCATCAAAGCTAATGATATCACCAGCTTCTGCTACTCCCGTCTGGTCATTGTTATTTTTATACCAACAGGATTTTGGCCAATGATCGAAATCCTGTTGCAAGTTACACAAAAGGTGTAATTGGTACGGGTGAGTTGCCCCAAGTTAAGATATCTCCATAGGCATTCTCTCTCTCAGGACGCAATAATGCCTGTGGAAACTTCTTAACGTGTGGTAATATACCTCTAAAAGTTTCACTTTTAGGAGATGAAAATGGTTGCATCATAAAAGGAGTGAAGTTATCCCTCCTGTTGTAATCCTGATGTGACTTAGTTATGCCCTGGTAACAGTGGAAAGAGAAAGATAACTTGTGTGATTTGCCACCAGCTAACTTCCGGGTGCCAAAGGAATCCTCCTCCTTCTAGAGCAGTAGTTCATAATCTTTGGCTTTCCAGACGATTTGGAGTTCAACTCCCATAATCCCAGAATACTGCCCAGGGCTTCTGGGAATCGAAGTTCAAAATAATCTACTGGGCCAAAGGATGAGAAACACTAGCCTAGAGCAGGGGTCGTCAACCCCCGGTCCCGGTCCGTGGGCTTGCCGGAACTGGGCCGCGGAGATGGATCTCCGCCTCCCCGCATGCATGTGTGGTGGGCGTGTCGCACCCGCGCGGTGGGCGTCGCACTTTGAAAAGGCCCATCACGCAAGCGTGACATGCCCCCCCCCCCCCCCGCACATGGAGCTCGCTCCCCCCAGCCGGTCCGCAGCCCCAAAAAGGTTAGGGACCGCTGGCCTAGAGAGTAATTTCAGGATAGGAGCCAACACATGATAGCCTCTGTCCTCCATGAGCACAATGAACAAGAAATTAAGTTCCAGGACAGAGTCAGTGCTTTCTAGATGCCCAAGCCTTCACAGTTATGGGTTGCATCTGTTCAGGAATGGCCGAGGCACATCTTACTAAATCCAACAGAAGAGCTTGATTTCTTCACATTTGTTTTTCAGGCAAATGATTCGGAAGGTGTCAGGAGAAACACATATTTGGCTTCTAGGAGCAGTTGGCCACTCCTTGTTTTGAGAGATGAGAACAAAGCCCCAAAGATTTAGAACACTATGGGGTGAAGCTGTGCCCCCTGCCAGGTTGCTGGACTACAAACCCCATCATCCCTGACAACTGGCCCTGCTGACTGGGACGCAGCCAGTGACATCTGGAGATTCCCAGGTCCCACATTCCTGATTTGAACCTAACTTTTGGTAGACAACAAAAGCAATCAGAAGAGAAACATTAAGATTTTTAAAAAGTTACTTTACCAAACATTCTTTTCTCACAGCGGCAATTTCCATTTTGCTAAATAAAAGAGCTTTGTTAGCATTGGCATACAGATTTTTTTTAAAAATATTTTTTCAATAAAAGCATGGCTGCATTTAAAGTGAAATACTGGTAAATGTGCAAGGCATTAGATTATAAATTAAGGCTAAAATCTTCCTGGATCAGGTACAGCCCAGCAAGACCTATAATTCTCAGCATCCTGTCCTACTGAGGATTTTGGATCCAGATTTGGAGAGATCTTTCCCATCTAAGTAGTATTGGAAGAAACAAGGCTTGTTTGAGGATCTGGACTTATTAGTGCACCCCTGCATTTATTTTTAGTTATATAAATCTAAACATGATGAATTCCCATCTTCCTAACTGTAAGCTGGGGTATATACTTTCCCAATACACAGTAACTGTTTATGAACCCCACGACAAGAAGCTGACAGAAGCTGTTGTCCGACCAAATTTTTTGTACTACAACTCCCATGAACAATTGCCAACATGGACATTAATCAGGGCATGATGAGAAATGGTGCCCAAGAACATCTGGAGGACCACAGCATCCTTATCCTTGTCTCAAAGGAGAAAATGTTTCCAGGGTGTCAAGATTTATACTCCCAGTCTCAGAGAATAAAATGTAGGAACCCTAATTTAAAACATGGCACATAAACATTAATTAAACCTAGTCAAGATTTTTTTAAAAAAATATGCTTTTAAAAAATTATTCAGCAAGTTGCATGTAAACCAACACAATCTCCCTCCCTTTTTCAGCAGATGAGAATAACCCTATCAAGTCTAATATTAGGGCAGTGGGATATGTTTGGCTGAACTCACATCTGTCCTAGATGATGCTGAACTCACATCTGTCCTAGATGATGCTGAACTCACATCTGTCCTAGATGATGCTGAACTCACATCTGTCCTAGCTAGTCTGGACCATGCTGAGGGTTGGCCAACCACATCTGGAGGGTTACACCTTCCCCTTCCCTACACTAGTTTTTAAAGGGCCATTGACGTATTGCATGGCTAGCATTTTGACATAAATTGTTTCTAATGCATTTTCTTTGTTGACCCAAACAGGCCTCTGCCTCTTAGTGAAAGGAGAATGGCTTAATAATTAAGTGACTCTTGGATGGAAGAACAAGCAAGAGAATAAGGGATTAATTCTGCATAATTGCTGAGTGGAATGCCTTGGAGCCACTGTTCCAGAGGCAACAGATCTATAGAATTTTTTTTTTCTAATCTTCCTAACACATTGCACATGATCTCTAGCATGCTTGTTAGTGAAACAAAAAGCCTTTGCTTAAAAAAATTCATGTTGGCAAAATCTTTGCAGTAAAAATGTTGATAAAAGTTTATTAAAACATAAAAAGATGCTGCAGAAAGAGAAAAAAAGATAAAAGACAAAGCCATGTTCTCTGTGGCCAAAGCATATTACAGCATTGAGAAGTCCAGCTCCGCCTCTTTCTTTCTTACACCAGCAAGGTTGTTCTGCCTTCCCCTGCAAAAACACTGCCTGTTGGACTGCCTGCCTGCCTTGTGGCTATTAAAAAAGACACAGAAAAGCCTTCCGGAGGTGAGGGTGGGGATGATCACTTGGATTCCAACTACCAGGGACTCTTGCTGCTCTTCCTTAAAGAACTTGTCAAAATCTGGAGGGGGGTGGAGTCCCCAATATTTACCTTTAACTCATTACAGAACTCTGGTGTCCTGAGTTTCCACTTCTCCTGACAGGATTCAAACCTGTTGGGCTGGTTTGAATCCAGCCCAACAGGATGGTTTAACCTGGGAATTAAGAGCTAGAGCTCCACACACATATTCTGAGGGAGTCAACAGAGAGTGGGAACGCTGGAAGCCAGGGCTCCTGGGTTGTTTTGGTAGGCCACTAAACCCTGAGTGCATTAAAGCAAAAGACGTTAAGACACAGTGCATCCATCAGTGTTCAGCATGGGAGGAACTCAGCCTGTCTGGTCCTGAGAAGCCAGACTTGAGATGATCTCATTCAGTTCGCCTTGTAGGCTGAGGGGCCATTCTGAGCCAACAGGTCACCATAGGCTGCCTCTTCCCGAGAGAAAACTTGGAATTTCTTGTCCAGCTGGGCTCGGAGGTAGAGGTAGTCTTGCTGGTCGAGGCTGTGGGCACAAGTCAAGTAGGCCGTGAAGAGCAAGGCGAGCAGCAGGCGGTCCAGGGAGAGGCACGGAACAGCCCAGAGGATGAGGAGAAACTCCAGATACACAGGGTGGCGCAGGTGGGAGAAGAGGCGGACGGCCTGCGAGGACTTCACCGCCAAGGGGTCTCCCATGCCGAGGCAATGGTAATAAACCTGGGAAACAAGAACAGATAAGAGAAGAAACACCAGCATTGTGAGGAGAGGGTTTGCAGTGGTAGACCACACTGTGGCGGTCACTTTCTTGCAGCCTGGCCTACCCCACAGGGCTGTTACAGTGAGAAAGTGGTGAGGAGGAGTCACATGATCTCTCTTTATTTTAATCATAATAACAAAGAATGAATCAAACCTGGCTTGTGATGTGCAAACCTGCCTCTGCTGACAAGCCACACTTTGTTAACCAGTCACTTATCACTACCTGAACTCAAAGCTTGTTGTCGGCGCATAACCACTTGCATAGTTAAAACATGGCTTGTAGTGACACCTGGACCTATAACCACTATCTTGTTTTCTCAGCTATCTACAGGGGAAAAGCAGCTGCCAAGAGAGGCAGAAGAGAAACAAACCAGAAATAAGAAAGACAAATCATGATTAACACAAATCACAGCTTCTAGAGCCGTATGACTCAACCAGATTTCCTGCAAAAGTAATAGTCCTGGTTTTTTCCCACATGGCTCCGCTCATTTTCTCTTCATGAGGTATGTCACTGAAGTGTGAATGATTTGGGAACTGCAGTCTCTCTAGATGGCAGGGAAGGGGAAACTACTTGGTACCTGTTTGACCCCCATCAGCTCTGCATAGTCGAAGATGAGGATGATGCTAAAGATGACCAGCCAGGCAATGAAGTGGAGGATGAAACAGATGAGGGGCACCCAAGTCACCCAAGGCTCAGTGCTTGTATTCCAGAGCATTGGACCATCCCGTACTGGCTGCCAGTACCTCAGCAGCAGCTACAGGGGAGGAAAAACACATGCATGAGTTACGCCTATTTGCTTGCGCACCTAACAGCAGCTGGGGATCAGGGGACTCCATGACTGCAATCATATCACGGGATGTGTGATATCTGTGCCATGCAGAATCTGGAGACATTAGCCAAATGAACACGAGGAATTTTTAAAAGGTAAGGCTCTACCCTCATTACTGCTCACAAATATATGTAAATATATATATATATATTTCTCCAAGGTAATTTTCCCTTCAGTATACTAAAGGCTATCCTGAGCTGATTAAACTCACAAGTGTGGCTTGGAAGACCCATCCCCAGGACAGACCTGTAGCAAGGAGAAGAGACGAAGCCGGAACTGCAGAGCTGGCTTGGGCAATCCTACCACACGGCTTTGAACATGCTTGTGTTTTATGTACTGACTTATAGTGACCCTAACAGGGCTTTTAAGGTGAATAAGATATTTAAGGAGTAGTTTTATCAGTTCCGCCTCACTAACCATGGTAGAGTCGGAATCTGAATCCAGGTCTTCTGTCTCTTGATTAGCACACTGGGTATCTTGGAGAAGTTACAGCTGACCAAATCAAAACAGCACTGTGTCAGGAGAGTGTATTCTGCACTTAAAACTCAATTTATCTGATTCATAAGCTTCTGTGCTACTTTATGGATGGAGCAACATTTCTGTCCTGACTTCTGGCCTTCAGAGTCTCCTGCTTTGTTCTCCCAAAGGGAGGTGCCTACCTGAATGGCCAATGCTGTGCAAAAGACATAGAAAGATCTCTGCAGGACCCCAAAGCAGCCACCGGTCCAACGTTTGACGCTGTCAGTGGCCATAAGGCTGTGCTGAAGGATAAAGAGAACGATCAAGCCCATATCCACCATGAGGGGATGGAGAACCTTGGGATCCATCAGGGCAGGTCCCCATTGAGGACGAGAGGCAGCATCTGCAAAAAAGAGGAGGCTGGGATAAGAGATCAGCTGCATCTTATTGAATGTAACAGTTGTCAAGTGCACTTTTGAGCCTAAAGAAAGAGACATTTGCTTTTCTTTCCAGCTTTCCTCTCTCTCTGTTATCTTAATACAAGGGTCAACGAACTGCAGTCTATGGGCCACATGCACTGTTGCATCTGCTTTCTGCTGCTCTCAGCGTATCCTCACTTGTGCAGAATATAAAATAACCATTACCACCCATGCTACCAAAATCATAATGACGCTTCCCTCGCCCCCTTTCCCATTCTATTGCTTTCTTCAGAGACAGAAAGGCCCTCCCTCTTGGTCTCATTGCCATCAAAGGTATGGTCGATGGGGATACCAGGGAGGGCCTTTCTTTGTTCCAATGCATTCCCAGTCCCCAGGAAGTGACTGGGCAACTATGGGCAAGCTTCTAACCTTAGATTTCCACTTATTCCATTAATTTGGGATAAAATACTATTGGCTGTGTCCTTTAAGCTTTGCATACCAGACTGACTAGGTAGGCCACCCAAAGAACAAAAATAGCCAACCTAACCCTGTGGCTAAGGCACTTTCTTTAAACGCTCAAACTCTTGTTCCTCCAAGGATGAGAGAGACACATCGTACTGTTAAAGTGCCAAGCCTCTAAGGTTTAGATGAGTTTCTGAAAGCAATTGCCCAATAAAACAATAAAAATCAAGCTAACTAGAGATAATGGATTCACCATGCTATTCTACATTACCATTGCTAAGTCTCCTAATCAATCGACAAAGGCTGTAAAACTTATCACTCCCTTCTCCTCCAACTCACACCCACTTAGCCCCCCTTTCTATTACTTAAATTAAAGTCTCTGCATCGTGATGGTATCCAGTGTTTATCACTCCTGGTCTGCAACTTTGAAATAGTTCTGGCAGGACAAAACAATAAGCTGCTTCTCAGGCCACGCCATGACACCTGTGAAACTCTGAAAAGCAAGTACTACAAAACCCATCTCCTCACAAGCCTCATTGAACAACTGTAACTACAGCTATGTATTGGGCAGTGTTTGTGTGGTGAAACTCTGACACGGCAACACCGGGTGCACGCCAACACCGGCACTGGAGTACAAAACATTTGTGAGCCGTTCAGATTGCGAGGGAACCAAGAACACCAGCAGTCCATATTCTTTGACGGAACGGAGCGTTGTCAGTTTGTTGTTGTTTAGTCGTGTCCGACTCTTCGTGACCCCATGGACCAGAGCACGCCAGGCCCTCCTGTTTTCCACTGCCTCCCGGAGTTTGGTCAAATTCAGTTTAGCTAGATTAAAACTTCGCACAGGCCTTCAGGGCAAGAAATAGCCTGAAGGGGCAGGCTGAGGCCTCAAAATAAGGCTGGTCACCTTGGCATGGCTGCTGTGCCACTGCACAATGGGGGATTTGTTAACCTCAACTGCCACTGTGTTGGAATGACCCGGCAACCGCCCGGCTGCAACAGCAGCCCATTTTGACAGGACAGGCGTATAGCTATACTACAGCCTAAGTGCCACCGACAACAATGGGTTTTTAAGAGATATTTGGTGGCGGTAATAAGTGCAGCCATTTTTGGGAGCCTTTTGCTGAGAAGCCAAGGAGAGAAGATGTCTGATGCAAAAGTCATGCAAAAACGGGGAGATGGCTAACGGGCACGTGGCTGCCAGCAAACTGGGAGGGGGAACCGTAGCTCGCCACCTGAACCACAACATTTCCCCTTCGTTGACACTGCTGATCTGGTGCCTTGAACCACCGCACCACCACCAGGTTTTAGGGGCAAATGGATTTATCTTTAATTCTTTCCGCCCGCCCGCTTGTCCCGTTTGCAAAGCCCTCAAGGCGAGGAGCCAACTTGCAGGCGAAGGACTGCCCTGGAAAGCACACAACGTGTTACAACATGGAAATAATATTTTTTTTTCCTCAGAGTTTGCAAACGTTACTTCTTCGGACTAGCGCTGGAAGATTCTGGGATTGAGAGTTCCCCCCAAAACAGTAACGTTTCCAAAACTCTGTTCTTTCTCGGATTCAAGTTTTATCCCTCCCGCCCTTTTCTTTTCTTTTAACAATTTAACCGTTTCAGACAACACTTTTGAGCGATCGCAACGTGCCTGGCGTCTTCAAGACCGGGCAGGCTAAGAATACGTACGTAAAATAAAATCTATATATATACTAGTGTTAAAGTCTCAAGAGGACAGCCAGCACTGCACCCCTCTGGGGGCCCCCAAAATCCCATCTCCCTTCCCAAGCCCCCCCCCCTCCCGCTCTTTGGACCGCTCCCGCACAAGGACTCGCACCTGCTCGGGCTTGGGACGGCCCGAGGACAGCCCGGAGAGAGACGAAGCGGATCAACTCCACGCCGGTCCCGAAGGTGAAAAGGAAGCTGCCCAGGGCTGGGACCATAAGCAGAAACTGCAGGCCAGCAGCCATGGCGGGGCCAAGCGCTTCTCCCGCTGCCTGGAGGTGCCGCCCCGCTCGGGGAGGGGCTTCCCCCGGAATCCCCACGCCCAGACGTGACGTCACAAAAGCCTAACTCTAGGAGAGGGTATTCCTGGTCCAGGAAAGGCGCGGGGCTTTCCTCGAATTCCCAGACTCGAATGACGTCACACAGACACAAACAACGCGCCCTGCTCTAGGGCTCCCAGCTAGCCCTGTGACGTCACAGAATGCAGGCCTCGGAGTTTGGGAACTGTCTGAGCCTTTGATGTCATACCAGGATATTCCCAGGGAAGATTGAGGAAGTTCTTTCTGCTTTCCCCAGGGAAAGATTACTATGGGGCAGTGTGATCAGCCCAACCTAGGTAATCACATTTAACCTTTCCTTTCCCAGGGCTTGCCTTAAACCCAAATCATAAGAGCCAAGCAGCTTTTAACTTGAAACATAAAATTAAGTATTTAAAAAACATAAAGATTGTATTATACCACTCCCTGGAAAACCCAAACTCCTGCCCTTAGATACTATCTAACTCCTTGCCCTCTCTGGGCATCTTGCCTTCTTTTTCTAGCACCCCCTGGCATCTCTTGATTGGCTCTCCGTTCTGATGTCTTCCAGCCAATCACTTTCTTCCTATTGTTGCTAGGTAGAATATTTGAGGGTTATGTCACGGGCAGAATGAAAAAAGAAACGACCCGTGTGGTCCCAAATATTACACAAAAGTGAGAGTAGGTGGTACCTTTTGTTGGACCACTAAAAATAAAACAAATAGCAAGCTTTTGAGGATGAAATCCACCTCCGCAGGCTCTAAGCACACTCCTTTCATGTTTGATACAGAAAAAAAATGTCCAGAAATTAACGTTACCAATCTGACAGAGATGATCCGTTCTTCTTGTGAGGCTAGGCCTCTTCCTGTCTTTGTCGTGAGGTTCTGAATTTTTACATCCTGGCTTTTGAGACTGAAAGCCTGTGAATTACCCCGTGATCACCCTGCTCTCTCACACACACTCACATGGCTTGCTTGAAACAAGGTCTTCTTTAGCTGTGAGGGTAGGGACAGGCCACACAAAGGAAGACACAGTTACTTTCAGCAAAAGCCAGGACCTACAATTTGGTTCATTCACCAGGAAGGAATAGCCAATTGTGCCAAGCTGAAAATCAGATTAATGTTTTTACCCAGTGGACCTAAGTTCATACTCTGATTATCTCTGGTGGTTGTGAAGAATTCACGTGGCAGTTGTTGAGATGCCATGATGGTTTGTAGGTCACAATGCTCTGGCAGTCTGGAAAACAACCTATGGGGACTATGCTAAAACAAAAGAAGAGATTTCGAGGCTCAGAAAAGGAGACCACGTGAGGGTTTCTGAAATGAAGGGGGTGTTTGATAAGGGATATGAACAGAACTTCACCACTGAGATATTTATAGTGGATCAGGTTATCAAAAGAGCAAAGAGATCTGCATACCTGTTAACAGATTATGAAGGGGATGCCATTGTGGGGACTTTCTATCCCCAAAAAGTACAGGGAATTAATGCCAGAGAAGACAGGGTGTGCAGGATTGAAAAGATTCTGTACACAAAAGGTAGGGGCACAATAAAAATCCACTTAGTTAAGTGGTTGGGCTGGCCTAGTAAGTTCAACAGCTGGGTGCCCGCTTCTCAAGTCTGTGATCCTGTACAGAAGAACAGAGAGGAATGTGAGTGATGGTGGCTTTTACATCATGCTCCCCAGCAACACATGTCAGGACATCTTCCCCCAAAATACAAGTGCAAACTTTACAACGATGCTACCCCAACCCTTAGATTTGAATGGTGTTTGGAAAGCTGGCTTACTCGAGATGAAGTATCCTCACAGCTGGTACATGATCGCTAAAAATGCCAGGTTCTACATTTTTCATGCTGTAAATAAATGGGGTTTCAGTGGCACAAGTTATATTACAAGGTCATTCAACATGTTCTGGACAACATGAATGATATAATAAAAACAGCCACAGATCCTCCAGAAAATGGAAAAAGTTAAATTCACAGGCCCTGAAATTTACCATTTTTTTGGCCAGTGGTGACTTAGCCCACATCTTGGAAGTACGTCCAGATCAACCCATCAAAAACAAACAAACAAACAAACAAAAAACCACACACACACACACAAAACAGCTCATGCTGCAGACATTACTGGAGGTTTCAGCTCTTTCTACATATATACGGATATCATAGAATACCAGATTGTGGGAGACTATTCCGTTCCCCTGCTACGATGTATACTTGTCGGGGGAAACCTATGAATGTATTACGGTTACCTATGATGAACCACACTATATGTTGATAAGCAAGAATCACATCAACACAATCACCATAGAAATAAAGATGGATCAGAACAAATACATGCCATTCAACTTTGGGAAAGTTGTCATGAGGTTGCATATTCGCCCCAGGAAAGGCAGTGCCTAGAGAGAAGAAGTAAAATGGCTGTATTAAAAGCCTATGGAGATGTCAATGTTGATAGGAATTCCTACAATGCACAAGCATGCCATGGCCTCCTGGGCTTCCATGGAGCCGCAAATATGTACAGGGCAGGATTGGGAGGAATTTTTCGTGGTCTCTTTCGAAGGGCCATCCCTCTTTTGAGGAGAAGTTTTGAGTTTATTAAACCTCATGTTAAGCAATAAAATCGTTGGAGATGTCATAGGGCATGTTATGAAAAAATGAACCCACAAGAGGGATCGGGTCTCATGTTCCTGAAAAGAAGGGGAGGAGTTAAGCGAAAAGCATCTCATCAATGCGTAGGACACCCCCCCCCCCACAAGCCTTAAAAAACAACAGGTGGGAGACACAGGAAACCTCAGAAGCTAGGGAAACGGAAGAAGAAAGGAGGATGAGAGTTAAAGATCGTGAAACCTGCCGGGAGAGACATATTTTAAAACGGCATTCATTCACTGCACTTCTGAAGAATGTACCAAATCGGAACTGGACTTTTTTCAATTATCACCTACACAAACCAGCGTTGAAAGCAACATTACATCGAAGTACCACCTTTGGCAGCCCTAACGTCAAATGTACCTATCGAATTTTACATAATAGGTAACAGTGAGGATTATATTGATTTAAACAACACGCTGCTCTATGTGGGATGTAAGATCACAAAAGCAGACGGATCAGACATTGCTGATGGTGCTAGAGCTCCCTTAGTAAACAACCCTGTTGCATCTCTATTTAGCCACCTTGATGTTACCCTTGGGCCAAAGCAATAATTGTTACCCATGCAGGGCCATGATAGAGCCGATTCTGAACTACGGTGCTGAAACTTTGAGTATGCAGTTTACAGCTGGTGGGTTTCAGAAAGATGCCTCCCAAATGATGGAACACACCATCTTAACAGCTGGTGGAAAACCAGGCTTTAAAACCAGATGCCAACAAACTGCGAGTAGCCAAAAATGGGATCTGATGGGACCGCTGCACAGTGAGCTGTTCTTTCAGGAGAAAATGCTACTGAATGGGGTACATGTGAAAATTAAACTTGTCTGCAGCAGGACGCATTCTATTTGATGAGTGGGAATGCCAACGAGAATTATGTGGCAAATATTTTAAATGCACCTCTGTTTGTGAAGAAGTTGAAAGTATCTCCTGGTGTTCGGCTAGGACACTCAGAGGCTCTTTTGACCTCTAATACCAAACACCCCATTGAGCATGTGGAGATTAAAGTGTTCAGCACACCTGCTGGCAGCCTAGTGTGCAATCAAGAAAACTAGTTTCTGGGACAGCTGCCTAAACAATTAGTCATAGGATTTGTTGACAATGCAGCTTTCAGCGGAGAATACACCGGAAACCCTTTCAACTTCAAGCACTTTCATGTTAATTTTGTAGCATGATACGTTGACGGGGTTCAAGTCCCATCTAAACCCCTACAAACTGATTCTACAAATGGGAATTGTGTGCGAGAGTACATGCAATTGGTACAAATGACCAGGAAAGAGATGAAGGACCGGCCCCTTTTAATCAACCATAACAAATTTATCCAAGGGTATACCCTGTATGCCTTTGGCTTATCTCTGGACCATGGCTGATCTGACCACTATTATCTGATCAAAACAGGAAGTCTCAGGGCAGAGATCTGTTTTGCCCAGCCGCTGCCCTCCAGTATTAATATGATAATATATGAGTTTTTTGACAATGTGATCAAGATTAATCACAGCAGAAACATCCTCTTTGATTACATGTGAAGATGAACACCCTGCAGATATTAAATTTATTATATCAAAACAAGAACTTTCTAGGTGTTTATCCCTCAGACCTGCTACCAAAGAGCCTTATTACCAAAAAGACCTGTGGGACTAGGGGTGAACACCTCCACCCCCACCCCCACACTATGCCAGGGGAACACTGGCTGGCCATCTATTTGCAAACTAATGAACCTGGAGAGTTTGGCATCTTTCAACATGTTCAGGCATGTCTTCTATGGTTTGAAACACATCTGTAATTCTGAGCATAAAATAAAATAAAGACACATTTGTTTGATCCATCTGCCTCATTTTTATTGTATTTTAGAAAGTGAGCCATTCTGGTTCCTTGACTAATTCTCTCACAGGGGTTATAGGAAGCTCTTTCACATGCAGCCATTCTGTTCTCTTGAATTGTTTCTTGAGACGGGCAACAGTCTTAGGTAAAGGTGGAAATGATTTCAGGTTTTCTCATTGCTCTCTAGCAGCTGAATTCCCCACAATAGATGTGGGCATATTTAGTTCAGCCATAGCTTTCAGAAAAACATCCCAGCCTTTGGGTTTTCTCCTAGCAGAAATAATATTAGATTGGGTGACCGCTCTGACCAGATCTAGAACATTAGAGCCAGGTAAGACCTCTCCCTGATACAGGAATGTACCTTTGTCATCCCATGAAGAGATATCTTTATGTTGTCTTAGCTTACTTAGCAGAATCTCTGAATTTTTCTTATACCTGTTGTGGAGGCTGTCTAAAACTTCTTGAACAACCGCATCTCTTTCATCATGAGAGGGTGATGGAGGAGCAAGCAGGGTCAGTGAGGATGGCCATGGAGGAGGAGGAATTGCTTTTTCCACATCATCCTATCTATATTTAGGTCAATGCTAAAAATCTCTGTAGAACACCAGTGTAAAGTTTGACCTTTTCGTACTCAGACAAGTCTGATCTTAAGAGAATTTCTCTCATCTCAAAGTCCAGACGTCTCACTGTAGTGGTTCTGATATTTTCTGGTATATCCCGCAGTTCTTCTAGCTGTCTGCCAGGAACCAAATACAGCTTTTGAACATGTTCCATTACTTATTAGTTAAAAGTCTGGTTATTAGAGGGACGGCAATACTCAACAAGGGGCCCAGGAAGCCTGTTGGGGAGTCAGAGCAATATTTCCTTTAGAAGTATTCAGAGCTATTTCTGAAAGGGCTATGACCAGATCATCTGAAGCAGCACATAAAATGACTTTTCTCTGGCGCAGGAGTGCCTTAATAAGGAGTTTTAAAAGAGGTAGGTTTCGCCTTATACATTCAGACATGCTGCTTTGCAGAGGAACCTGACTCAATAAGGAAAAAGGTTCCAAAGTAGACACCTTTTGTTGCTGGAAACCCCCTCCTTCATTGTATACACAACAGGAGGGAAAAGCCCTGCTCTCAGTCTGTAAGATTCGGGGGTATTGGTATTTAAATCCACCAATAGTTAACCGTGGGGGTTTCTTGTAGCATCCACAAAAGCCTCCATGAAGAAATGGACATTTTGTGGGTACATCTGGCAGGCTAAAGTAGCAATTTGCAATTTATCCCTGGGATTTTTAAACAGCACCATATATTTTGCATTTAGACTAATGCTCCGGTTGCTTTTCCCCTTGTGGAAAATATTCTGAGTAATTAAAAAAAACACTCACATTTCTGTGATGCACGTATTGTGTGAAAAGCTTTCCCACTTCCTTATAATCAGAGGCACACAACATCAAATCGTCTATAACCAAGAAATTTATTTTATTGCAGGGTAATAAGTCATCGTCATCAAATTTATCAGGCAATCCTTCTACAAAGTGAATAAAGGGGTATATTTACACAGGAGTTCTTTATACAGAGGTTGCCAACAGCTAGAACACCAAATAATATTTTCAGGCATGTCTGAAAATACACTGTGAGCATTGTCCAGCATGTTTTTTAAATAAAAAAAGTTTTTACACACCCACTAGGCCCTGCTAGGATGTCTGAAAAACAGACATACCCACCATGTATTCATTTCAGTAGCCATAAGGGAGTGTTTTAAACCTTTCTGTAATCACCCCTTTGTCATAAACAACCTTCTGGATTTTTCTTAAAGTTTTCGTGTGGATGAGCCACTGCCCCTTATCTCTGACAATTCCTTGCTGCTCTACAACTATTTCATGGGGTTGTGACTGTTGTGAGGCCTCTTGAGAGGTTGAGAAATGTCCTTACCTGCAACTTCAGGACTCTGGGGTTCTGTAGGTTGTAGGGGCTCCTGTGTGGGTGCAGAAGGAGCTTGCATGAGTGACCTTTTCTGGTGTGAAAGTAACTTTTTAGCCCTCCAGACTAAGTCCATAGCTCTTTTTCTCCAGAACTGCCTCCCTGTGATATGCTCTTTTTTCTTTTTTCCCATTTTCATTTTTCCTCTTTTCTGGGGGTGTAAGCAGGGATTTCCCCTCCCGATTGCTATATACTTCCGAGACAGATTTGCACAAGAAGAATGTTCAAAATGTTTAAGCATGTCACAGAACTTTTGCAATTCAGGCAGGTTTCGTAACATATGTACCAAACATTTTTCCCATTTTTTGGCCATCTTTATGATGTTCATGACTGCTTCAAGTGTTGTAAATAAATCATCAGTCTGGATGGCATTCATGTTATATTGCCCCACAGATGTGTTCAAATCTGAAGAACCCCCATCTTTTGGCATTGCACATTGTTTTTCCCCATTCATGCTATATTGTCCTGATGGGGTGTCAGAACCTGAGCAGCCAACCCTTTTTGCCTCTGCATGTTGTGCTTTCCACGGTCTTTTGAGAAGTGGTTCCATAAGCTGGTCTAAAACAGAAAAGACAATTCCATGCTGTTTAAAATCATCCTTTACTACCCAAATTAGAAAACAACCAACACCCATGATTTAGCATTGGCAGCTGGTTTCAATTCTACATGCTTGGTTTCCCCAGAAGTTTTCTTTGCTGTTTTTATTTCAGAGTTAGCTGGCACATTGGGCTTGTTACCTAAAACAGAGAAGCTTCCTGGGCCAGCTTCCCTGTCTAAAGGATTGAAGCAGGTGGTTGGGGCTGAGGTGGCTGTTGTGCAAAAGAGCTTATTTACCTGGCTGCTCAGGACAGCTTGTAGATGCTGCTTTGGACACTTTTCCAAATATGAGGCTAGATTCCCTGAATTCTTCCTCAAAGACTTTATCTATTTTTTTAAAAGTGCATACATCTTTGCTTTAGAATCAGCACTTATAAGCTCAAGTATAGCTGCTTCAAAAAGCTATAATTTACTTTCATTTAAAAATATGTTTCTCCTTTAAAAGGACCCAGATGGCTTACATCATTGCGAGACAATATTTAAAGCTAAAAACAATGAGTATACAACAATGATTTACATCATTAAAAGACAATAAGTATACATATATTAGAAAGGAACAAACAAATATCAGTCTGAGAAATGGTAGACATAAGTAGTACTAGACACCAAATCAAAGCAGAAATGTAACCAATCCATATCTTTTTCAGGGGCATGTGTAGTGGCTCCCTTTATTTTCATCTTCAGAAAAAAATGAGAGAGAGGGGTGGTCCTGTGAAGCTGAAGACAAGAAAAGCACATTTTAGGGCTTGCCTCACATTTCCTTCAACCTTTTTAGCAGTATACTGTAAGAATATGGAGCCCCTGGAGAACATAGAGAAGCAAACATATACCATTGTATGTACATATCTAGCCCTTGTGAGAAAATTGTAAATGAAATGCCAAATCCAAGAATGTTCACCCTTTAAAAATATATAGTTTCTTTGATTCAAAATGAATTTGAAGACAACTTTACTTCTCATCTAAGACATCTCCAGATCACTAACTCAGCTGAAGCGTGTAATACCTTCCTGTTCGTGATGCAATATGAATTTGCAGATGGAAAAACCAACTGGGGAATATTTCTAACCATGCTAATATTTGGAGAATGCCTTGCTAAGAAGCTGCAGACTTCCTACAGGATCTTGTCAAGCAGAAATGTGGACCATCTGGCACAATGTATGGCCTCCTACATCATGGACTACAAAGCCCCCTGGCTTCTTGAAAATTGTGGCTGGGTAATCAGCTAATATGCAGAAACCTTCCTGTGCCCATTTACAGAAGTACAGAGTTTAACTTTTACATGGGGCTGGTCTAGATGTTACTGTGAGGCTTCTCTAAACCACCCATTGATATGAATCTGCAAAGAAACAAACCCTTCTTTTCCCTCTCTCTGTTTCATGAAAATAGAAATTTAACTATCTTGGACAGAGAGGGCATGGCAGTCAACCTTCAGAAAAGAATCTCAGCACTCTGGAAATGGATAATTGGTCTTGTGTTACCCAAACCCTTTTTCTGTGCCTTGCAATGAAATGAAATATATACAGAGCCTCTGTCTTGGTAACTCTGAAATATTTTAAAACATAACAACAAACTTTCTAACAATATGAATCTACAAAGAAGCAAGCCTTGTTTCTCTCTCTCTTTTATTGCACAAAGATCACCCCTAAGACCCTAGCATTAAGCAAGCCCCATGGTTAAATTTCCTAGCATTAGGCAACTCCATGGTTTGTCTGAACATAATAGAGGAAAACATTTTAATTTTTTTTAAAAAAAAGATGTATACATGCAGAGCCTCTGAAATATTTTAAAACATAACAACAAACTTTCTAATGATAAGAATCTACAAAAAAACAAGTCCTCGTTTTCTCTCTCTCTTTTACTGCATAAAGATCACCCCTAAGACCCTAGCATTAAGCAACTCCATGGTTTGTCTGAACATAACAGAGGAAAACATTTTAAATTTTAAAAAAAAGATCCATACATGCTTGATTAGAATCTGCAGGTCTATAGATCTGTGCTTTTATCACAGTTTTTTTCCTATAAAAAAGTAAGAGATATCACACTTAAAACAGATAGCCCAATGCTGCACTAAAATAAAATCTTACATTTGAAACAGCTAGGAAGGCAAGAAGGGAAAGGACTTTCATGAGCCATTTTTCTCAGCATCAGAGTTGAAAGCAGAAAGATGATATGTTTTAGAAGACGTATCATCTTGCAAACATTTGGAAACTTTTCATGATGCATAGTCATAGTATTAAATCTGCTGACTAAGGTGGGTTGTTTTTCATACCTGGGAAGCAGCTTGAGACAAAATACACTGTGTGTATTGTATTCCTTTGTCGTTTACAGAGCCCTGGGGAGAGCCCGCTCAGCGATAGGCCAGCAATAGCAGACCATGATTATGTATGAGGGTCCTCTGAAACTGGTTATTTTGTCCTGTGAAGGAAGTAGCAACAGGAAGGATATATGTTCTCTCTCAGCTTTTATGAATATCAGGAAAAGGAATAAGCAGCTGATGAGCCAAGGTCTCTTTTCATAAGAAGCAGCATGGAAAATAATGATGCAAAAACAATAGCTTTATTATTGACCAGCTCCTGTTTTCTTATCTATAACATTTGAGCACCCCTCCATTGGAAGCATCAGGGACATTAATAAAGTGAAAAGAAGAGGCATTTGTTGACCAGAGCCTGTTTTTCCTGCCCATAACATTTGAGCACACCCTGCCATAGGAAGCATCTGGGACAAGGATAAAGCGAAAACAACCGCTTTAAGAAGAACTTTTATTGATACTTTTATACTGGATGGTAAAAGGAATGTAGTGTAAGGTCTGTTATTGATGACCTTTGAAACATGTTTTTAAAAGGGTTTATCTGACTTCCTTAGCAATTTTTTCAGCAGTTTATACGCCCTGTGAGATCTGCCTATTTTGGTGATTGTTATTAAGGTCTGATCAATATATCTCTCTGTGTCAGAAAAAGCATATTACAGCTACAACCGATCAGAATAACAAGGTGAAGCATGTCTTTAAAACAGATTTTTCCACATAGTGTTCGCAGCATTCTTGAAAGGCTATGCTAATCCCAGGACAAGCAGGTATCTACTTCTTGGCCTCGGGCTTGTATGTGGCAACCCTCACACTCATCTTTCAGATATTCAGCCAGACAGTGCTTCAGGACTCCATAAATGGCAGCCGTTACAACGCAGCCCATAGCTTTGTGTTTTCTCAGAGGGGTGTGTGAGACATGAGGCGAGAGGGTGGAAGCTCTTGCTGGAGTGTCGTCCTCCCTCAGAAAAGAACAAGAGGCGCAGACAAACCCGCCTACACCACCCGTTGAGACTATACAACGGGGAGTTGATACTCAGGAACTAGAGCGGGAACTGTCAAAGATGACAGTAGCCACTCAGACTGGAGGAGAGTTGGCGGGAAGAGGAGAAAAGGGGAGGTCTGTCATGGAGGCGGGAATGGGGGATATAAAAAGAGAGGTGGATGTAATACCGGGAGGTTGGGAGATGATCTGGGTAGAAGACCCATGGACTGGCAATTGGGAAAAGGTACGAGTCCCTAGGGAAGAAGCGGATTATCGGAGGAGAAGGGGTTTACCTCCGAGACCCTCCTATTGGGGAGAGTCAGAAGCCCGGGAGTGGCGTAGACGACTCCGGGAGGAAAAGGAGGCGGTGGAAAGGGAAGAAAGGGAACGTCGATTATGGCGTCTGGAGGAGGCGCAGAGGAGGGGATTCCTACTGGACCGTGGATCCCTTTTTGAGGAGAGGAGATCCCCCATGAGCCAGAGGGGGGAGATGAAGAGACCACCCCGTTACTAGACCAGGAGACTGAGCCACTCGATCTGGAGAATAGCAATCCCTTTTTGAAAGGACCTTGGAATAACTTAGACTACAACCCTTTTGATAAAGATGTTTGGATGCCCTCGTGGGACCCGTTGGCTGCGAGAGACAATACCGAAGTTGAATTTGATTGTACGGACCTGTTGTCCCATGTTCCAATAAAACCTAACTTTGATTTCCTAAGAAAGACGTCTCCAGACTCTCTGTTAAAACCTGAGGAGGCAATACTCAAACCCTCACAGGGTGTCTCTTACTTCTAGTTGAAGAATATTGCTTAAAGATCTGTGTAGTGATTCCTGAAAAATCAAAATGGGTTTTAACAAACACCATTATCAAATATGGCATGCTGCTGGCAGCACCACCCTTCCACAAATAATTACATGCCTGTGTTTCAGAATTTCCTGCTGAGACCATCTTCCACAAAGTTGATTCTAATGGCCTCCTGTCTTTTGGGACAGATGGATTTTCAGTATCTCTGCTACACATCTCTGTCTCCTGTAACGGTATAATGTATTCCATATCATTTTGCAATCTTTGAAACCATGCTATTTCGGCAAGACACGGCCATGCCACACACCCATATCAAAACAACATTATATGGGCAAATAACATTTCAAAGGCTTTTCTTACCGGTGTTACAGGATTCTCTGTATCAAAGGGCTTTCCCATATTTTGCCAACTTGCAGAGCTTTCAGGCTGTTCCAGAAGTTGTAATGATATTGGTGGAATATTCTCAGTGTCAGAATCTGTGGTCATATAACGCTTTCTAGGCTTAGCGTTGGCTCGGGTGGTTAATTCTATGGGCCACTGCAGGCTGAAAGGAATGTCCATCTTCTCCCCTCAGAGGGTGTCTGGCACTGCAACTCCACCTAGATCTACTTGAATCACTCAATATAGCCAGGAAAGGCGGCTGAGGGGCCTAACACCGAGGGAGGCCTGGAAAGAAAGAAGAAACCGGGCCTTCTCGGCAGTGGCCCCTCGACTTTGGAATAAACTTCCATCGGAAGTTCGCCTGGCACCCTCGCTGGGTGTTTTTAAGAGCCAACTTAAGACCTGGCTCTTTAGGCAGGCCTTCCCTCCGGTCACTACTTGATTTTCTTTTTAATCTTAACCTCCATTTTGCTTTTCCATCTTGAATGCCACTAATATTATTGATTTGAATTGTTGTTTTAATTGTTTATATGTTGTTTTCCATGTTTTTACTGTAAGCCGCCCAGAGTAGACATAGTCTAGATGGGCGGGATACAAATCTAATAAATAAATAAATAAATAAATAAATAAATAAATAAATAAATAAATAAATAAATAAATAAATAAAAAGCTTTCCAGCCACCCCACATGCCCCGGCAAGCCCCAATGACCGCCTATTTCAGAGCAGGGCGTCCCACCTCCTCTTCTGGTCCCACAAACCATTTCAGCTGCCCACACTCTCCCAGGGGTTTGCCCGGGCAAGCCCCAATGACTGCCTATGAGCCACAGGTGCTATGACCGCCATTTTGACAGGTACTATGCTACCCTACTACTCAATACACTATTTAAAAGCTAAAAACAGGAAGTACACAAATATTAAAAAAGGAATTAAATAAGTAAATGTATGCCATTGACACCTCACTCTCCTGTGGAATCTGCAAAACTCTGTGTGACCTTGGTGGCAACCTGGTTGCAAGAGCCTTGGCCATTCCATCTGGCCCAATTTTGGGACTGTTCAGCTTCATTTCAAATGTTCTAACATTAGTGCCTGTCAAAGAGTGCTGCCAAACTTGAAAGCTTGTTGTATTTATAAGGTTTGAGTGATCTAAGGAAAGTCACTATAATGTGGTAGATATTGGCTGAAATCCTGTTGCTTAAGTCCTAAGTCACACTAGAGTGGGCCCACTGAAACAGTGGGGACTTGATGAGTCAACTCCTCTGTAAGTCCCATTGATTCAAATGGGCCTACTCTAGTGGTGACTTTCTTTAGGATACTAAGCATAGTCTCACAGACACACACACCTGTGTTCCCATCCTGCTGTGTAAATGCTTGCTTGCTGGTGGTTCTGCCTGTCAGCCATGGCTTGACTCATCTGTGTGACACTTCAGCTAAAATGGGCAGCACCTGCCACCTGGCTTTAGTACACAGGCTTTGCTCTTGATCTGGCATAAAGGTGACCAATGGTTAGAGGCAGACCAAGAGGTGGCTTTCAAACTAAATTCAGAATTCAGCACTGGACCAGTTGGCAACACAGAAGAGAATAACAGTGCAACCCTTCGCCTCTCTACGCAGGAAGAGTGAGGCTTGTTGGGTACTCTGCGATTTACTCCTAAATATGGGTCCATAATTTGCAATACTACACCTATTTACCCGAGAGCAAGCTTCCTTGAACACAATGGGTCTTGCTTCTGAGTACTCATACAGACCATTGAATTGTGAAACAGATTTTTCGCTTTCTTGTTCCACTATTCTACATGTCTTTGTGCCATTTCTGTTCCTGCTGTTTCATCATAATGAAATCCAGAGGGTGCAGTTTCCAGAAAATTTTTTTTTCATACATTGTAGGTGATCACGGAACAAAGGGAAGGCAATTAGCCTTAGAGAAAATACAAAGAACGAGTTGACCACAGATGTCCGAGCCAGCGGAGCCTCAGGCAACGCCTTGAGAACTCTTTTTATTAACTTAGCAAGAGTTACATCGTATGTTGTGAGAATTCAGATAGGATACTAGTTACCTAATTGCCACTAGGATTGGCTAAAGAAACGCTTTGATCCTATGCTCTAACTCTAAGCAAAAGGGCAGAATGAGAGGTTACCCCGCCCGCCGGGAGCCGCTGCTCTCTGCCAGGAGTGTGTGCACGTCACTGAAACAGATAACAGCTAACAGCCTTGGGCAGGATTTTCCCACAATACATAGAGAAAGCAAAGGAACAAAATGCCAGCGAAAGGCACATTAAACACACACAAAACACACAGTTTTTCCATCATCTACACCTTAAAAATTCAGTAGCTGCAGTTAAGCATCACAACCAGTTTTATTGCTTAAAAAAATGGAAGTGAACGTAACTGTGTTGGCCTGCTGCCTACAAATCAGAAGGGACATGCTTAGCAAGCGTCTCTGAACAGGGTACTCTTTAAAGAGGGGAGAGATATTTTTTTAAAATCCAAACAGTAAAAAGACTATGCTTTCTACTGTAGAAGTTTTTACTTGTGGCGGGGGGGGGGGGAGGAGGTGGATCTCTGAGAAGTGCCCCCATACAACACTTTGGGGTTTACTCTCCGATTCAGAGGGGGGAGAGAGATCTGAGGGGGCCGCGGAGGAGGTGTAAGATGTTTGCCATCCAGGAAACACAAGCATTGAAAACTCTCTCAGACATTCATAGGTCACTCCTCAGTTCTTTAGCTTTCAAGTGGAGTATTTTACCAGTGAGCAGCATTTTGAACCACCACTGGCTGACCACGGATCACTCTTCCATAATCTGATCACCTCCCAACATGTGACGCCACAGTTGCCATCACCCCACCACCATCACGCCAACAGCTGTACTAGTTGCACATTACAGGAGTAGTTCAGCACACCCAAAGGGTACCTGAGCATGCACCTGCCAACCAGCAGGGGGCTTGAACCACCACAAACTACCTGAAAAATGAACTGGTTCATGGTGGTTCGAGCCCATCTGTGCCCCACCCCCGCCGCTCTTGCCTGGCCTACCTGCCGCGAACCGCAAACCCATTACAAACTGCCATTTGTTCTGGTTTGTGCCCATCTCTGCTCCTGGTATAGTAAACCTGTTAGCCATAAAGGTGCCACATGACTCTGTTTTCCTACAACAGACTAATGCTGATACTCTTGTGAGAATTATTCCATGAGAGGCTAAACCAGATGGATTGATCAGGTCACAATGGCCTCTCCAGCTATTATCATAGCAAGAGAGTGACGGCAGCAGTAATGCTCCAGGATTGGAACTTTGTACAGGTGCTTCCTGTTCCACTTCCGAATCTGACAGTGCTTTAAAAATGGTTCATTGTTGCTTATTGGAGGCAGTCGTTTGATTCCTCCAATCCCTGATGCTTGAATCATCTCATGAACCTATGGAGGCTTGCACCACAAAGGAAGAGTTAGTACAGGCAAGTTATGAAAGGTGACATTAGTATATCTGTTTGTCTTTTTACTGCTTTGTGGGTCAAGATGTTGCAACTAAAATCAAAGGGGAACAAACAGGCCTTGCTTGTTGGACTGAGAGATGCCAACGTGCTTAGATGCCCCAGCCCTGTTCTCTCCTGAATCCCACAGATACTGAGCTGTTTGTGGTTTCGAAGAGAATGAGGGTGAGGGTGAGGTGCTGTTAAAAAGAAGAGCAAACAAGGAGAACAATGCAGGGCATGATCTGTGCAGTGAGCACCCCACAAATTGACAGAAAGAACTGTCAAAAAAGAACGTTTGGTTCATATTATAAACCAAAATTTCATTATGAGCGAATTTTTAAAAAACCAGGTTACCTCCATGAGGACTAGTGTCCTCTGCCACCCAGCAAATTTAGAAATATTGACTTTGGAATACATTTTATATACTATGTAGACCAAAAGCATGCATATTTAAGCATAAGATTTATGTACAATGTTAATGGCTACTTAAAATTTTAATCTCCTTATAATAAAACATCTGGAGATTGAATAAATAAATAAAATTAAAATGAATAATTAATTCAGGAGTCTGAAACATTCCTCCACAATGCAATCAGATTCTTTTGTTTAAGTTAGAGGTAACCACAAGTTATCCTTGAAAAATAATCACCAATAATTTAAATCAATTCAGTGCATACAGCATGATGTATATATAGTGAAACGATGACATTTTTTAAAATACCAAATTCATTTCCTGTGTAAGATCACCCCGTTACATTTATTTTGAAATAAAAAGGCAAACGCGTTTTGACACCATCCAGGATCACTCCAGGAAATAGGTAAGATAATTCTTTCTTTCATTTATGTTTATAATCATCATCTTGGAAATGAGTGCTATGGATCAAGTCCATCCCCTGGTCAAGGATGTACAGTAAGGAGCTGAACCCCAGAACTTCTGGCTCTATAGCCAGATCCCTAAACACCTGAACCAGCCAATGGTCTCTGTTCTTCATAAGCAGATTTCATGGTGGTCCCACAGCATTCCTCCAGTCCAGACTCAGGTTGCAGTGCAAGTAAGTGCAATGATAAGACCAAACAAAAGCACTACGGTCAGTCTTAAAATCAGTCAGTTAAACAAATGCATTTTAAGAGGCACCAGAACATGGTCAGGGTGTTGTTAGTTCTATGGCAAGAAAAAGGTGCTTCCTGAGGTGAGGTGCCATCGTTAAAAAGAAACCCTTTGTTTGCCTTCAGTGATTCATGTAGAAGAAATGGAGCCACTGATCTGTCGTAAGTCATCAGGCTGATTTGAGAGAAAGGATTATTTCAAGTAATCTAGTCCCAACTTGTTTATGGGCCTTAAATGTCAATTATATTTGTTTATTGATTACTTTTTATTATGCTTGCACACCACTTGAAATAATAAAACACCTCTGCTGTTTACATTACAATCCACTATCCTAAATATGGCCTGACTAGTGTGTTATATGCTACACTGTAGCAGCTCATACTGTTACGGGCCAAAGCCCGTTTCTTAATTTGGTCTCCGGCAAGGGATCAGGCAAGGCACAACCAGCTGAACCAAAGTCCAATTTTATTGAAAGTAAGCAATACAGAGTCAGCTGGGGACTTTTCTTAAAAGCAGAGAAGACCCCGAAAATACAGTGTACAGATATTTGATAACATAACAAAGAGCCATAAAGTTCTACAATACTATTGGTCAGCATTATCCTAAAGTTTGGATCCTAAACCTAATTAGGCGATGATGCCAAGGTTACAACATTATTGGTCCCCTATGGATATACGTAAATGGGACGTGGTGGCGCTGCAGGTTAAACGGCAGAAGCCTCTGTGCTGCAAGGTCAGAAGACCAGCAGTCGTAAGATCGAATCCACGCGGTGGAGTGAGCTCCCGTCGCTTGTCCCAGCTCCTGCCAACCTAGCAGTTCGAAAGCATGTAAATGCGAGTAGATAAAGAGGTACCACCTTGGTGGGAAGGTAAGGGCGTTCTGTGTCTGGTCACGCTGGCCACGTGACCACGGAAACTGTCTACGGACAAACGCTGGCTCTACGGCTTGGAAATGGGGATGAGCACCGTGCCCTAGAGTCGGACATGACTGGACTAAACGTCAAGGGGAACCTTTACCTTATGGATATATGTAAGATGCCCGAATTCCCCCTTTGACCTGCCCCAGGGATGCGCCTCACTGTCTGGAGGAATGTGTAATCCATCTTCCTTATCTACTGATAGGATTATGTTGCCTTCCTGGGCCTAAATGTCAATCTCCGGCTCCCTCCTGGTTTTATGTTTGACTATCTTCACATTGTGTTCCGGTGCCATTCCTAAGCCTGGCCATCTGGTGGTTCAAAGGTGAGTGGGCGGAAGGTGAGAGACAAGGAAAACCTTAGACTAATACAGGTTACATTCTTCTAGTTAATTCTAAAAGTCTTTCTGCTTCTAAAACTGTGTTTGTGCATATCCAGGTATCAATACCTTGTGCGTTAGGGTGAGATTAGATCTGGTTTCTTTGATGTACTACTCTTATGTCTAGAACTCCAACTCCTATCAGCCCCAGCCAGTAGCCCAATAGTCAAAGTGATGGGGACTGTGGTCTGAAATATTTTGAGGGTGCGTTTTTTTTAGGTTCATGGTACTCAGAAGAAGTTTGTAAGTCCCTTTTTCTGAGCACTCTCTGGAACTATGCAGCTTGCCCAAAAACTACACAGGCTAACTTTTGAAATATACAAATTTTGTACTACAACTCCCAGAATTCTCCAGGCAGCTATTAATGGAAAGTGACCTCTGATGAGCTCTGCATAGCTCTAGGTTACTCTTCTTCCAGGAGGCACAATGAGGATTCAAACTCACGACCCCGAACAGAGCTATCCAGCCAGCTGGCAATGTTATAGATCTAGAACTTAACCTCTTTTTCAGGAGACATGTCTACAATTTACACAATAAAGCATTTTTCTAGTCATGTGTTTCTGACTCATAGAATTCAAAGTGAGAAATCATGGGTGGTTAGATTGTGTTGTGAGTTTTTATGTACTGCTTTGAGAGCATCAAGAAACTAAAGCAAGATATAAATATTCTAATGAAAGGAAATAATTAACGTTCTCCCTAATGGAGAAGGATATGAGGCCAGGGTAATTTGGAAAGGGAAGTTTGAATAACTGACAGCTGATGGAGATTTGGAAGTCAAGAAGGACGTGAAAGAAAAATCTGGAAGCTACATGTGTTACAGAGTTTCTTTTTATTCTATTTATTGAAGTAATTTCTATCCTGTCTTTCTCTTCTGGGGACCTACGGCAATGTACAACATTTTGGCAACCCTTCCTTTGTTAAGTTACAATATTACTGCTAGATTGCATACACACTGATCTTTTGGCTTGGGCTTGGGCATGTCATGAGAATGGCTGACGGTCAGATTCCAAAAGATCTCCTATATGGAGAATTAGTGCAGGGAAAGCGCCCCAGAGGGAGACCACAGCTGCGATACAAGGATATCTGCAAGCGGGATCTGAAGGCCTTAGGAATGGATCTCAACAGATGGGAAACCTTGACATCTGAGAGTTCAGCCTGGAGGCAGGCAGTGCATCATGGCCTCTCCCATTTTGAAGAGACACTTGTCCTGCAGGCCGAGGCAAAGAGGCAGTCCCGAAACCAGCAAAATCAGGGAGCTGGACAGGGGACAGATTGTATTTGTCTTCAGTGTGGAAGGGACTGTCACTCTCAAATTGGCCTTCTCAGCCACACTAGACGCTATTCCAAGTCCTCTTTTCAGAGCACGTTACCATAGTCTCATGAGACTGAAGGATGCCTACTGATCTTTTGAGATTCCACAAACTTACCTCCTCCCCTGCTGGCTGGATAGCTCAATGGTTTAGGTATCTGGCTACAGAGTTTGATTCCCTGCTGTGCCTCCTGCAATAAGAGCCAGCCTGTGTGGTCCTCCTGGGCAAGCTACACAGTCCCAGGGCGCCCTCAGAAGAAGGCAATGGTACTCCTGAGTACTCCCTACCTGGAAAATCCAGGAAAAGGTTCACCATAAGTCAGAACTGACTTGACAGCACATGATTGTTATACAGTATTATTACCCCCACCCCCACTCCCATCAAGGCAAACAGGCCATTTTAATACTCCAGAAGTAACATTCTGTGGGAGTATTCACACAGAACTTAACCTACAACATAGGCATTTTAGAACATCATTAAGGCAGAGAAGACAGAGATCCTTTGGAGAAAAGGAGGACCTGCCGAAGCGCCACCACAAAAAAGGCCCTGGATCAGACCCAGTTCATATGGAACAGCTCTTCTACTTCTGAATCCCATTGGAAGCTGTTCCTGGTGAAAAGAAAAGAAAAGAAAAAAGAAAATGGGAAGAGAGGGTGTCTTCCAAGAGAGGAAGGAGATTCCAGTGTCAAGAACCTTGCCATTATGGGAAGAATCCAGATTTGTTCATTCGTAGAGCGGGCCCACTGGAAACAGGTAAGTGAGTTATGTCTAACTCAAGGAATCCCATTGGTTCCAGTGAATCTTTGCTCCGCTTGTTCCATGGATTTCAGTGACTCTGCTCTAAGCGTGACTGGTCCCAACACACTAACTCTAATGGAAGGAGGTAGATGGGTATCATGCACAGACCTTTCCTTATAACATCCCTATAGGCCAGCAATGGGGAACTGAGGGCCTTTCATCTGTTTTGGAGTCATTCTCAAATATTAGGTTTGATGACACCGATGGGAATCAGAGTCCAGCAGCGTTAACTACACCGGAGGTTCTCCATCCATAATGTGCACAACCTGGTGTTGGAGGGTTTGCATTCCTTTGGGATGAAGGATGTCCTTCCTTATCCATCAAACAGATACAGTCTACCTGATTAATATCGCACATGTCTATATACTGAATATGTTTGACTAATTGTCAACATGTATTTATCTAAGGCTGACACAGCTAACTGTTCTAATATGGAGCACTTTAAAATTAAGTTTAAAACAACAACAACACATGTAGATTGAGTGGGCATTGCAGGAACCAAGTTTCCCTTAAAAATGCTTTTTAAAATACTGCATTTAGCATATGAGGGCAGAATCTAAAGAAAGATTTTCTGCCACTTGTAAAGGATTGAATTGAGATTCCTCTCCTTGAGCCACTAGGTAATTCACACAATTTAACCTCAGCTACTGCTTTATGTAACGTATCACCTAAAATTTAATCTCCACCTTTGCTTATATAAGATTGTCATGTTCTTCTGTAATACTGATCTCCTGCTTTATATACTGTCCCACAAAGCTTGTGGGACAGTATGTAAAGCTCCATGGCCCTGGAGGAAGAATCACTGCCAGTACTGGGGTTTTCACAAGAGGAACCAGCCAGAGTTTTGTGACTCAGGAAGCACTGTATTACTGGGTTAACATGATGCGCTGGCTGTGCAGCAATTAATGACTCATTCAGTCTATCTCTATCTTGGGATGCACATCTCTTAGCAACAACAGCTGACCTAACTGTGTAGATTTCCTGTTTTCTCTTCTAGCCCTTGTATTTTCCTACAATTTACAGTTGTGAAGAACTCGAAAGAAGTTAGCAGCTTGCACACCTCTCTAGCATTTTGATTGGTCCAAAAAGAAAGAAACAAAGAAAAGGCTGGCCTCGAATGCCAGAGGTGGGGAATGAACTTTACCAATCAAGTTAGTGGATATGTGTTAATAATATATGTATTTTGCTTTGTATTGTGAAAAAAAGTTAATGGCAAAGACCAATCATATTAGGCTGTAAAGCCCTCTCCTCCTGACACCTAGTGTTAGTGCATGCAAGATTGCTATTATCTCAACATGTTCTTTGTTACATCTTTGTCCCCCAACCTGCCCCGGTTTAAAAAACAGCACATTAACTTCTGCACAACCTTGAGGGAAGCTATGACTTGCCCCAACCCTTCCTTCACAGCCTCATAACTTTGCAGGGGGTTCAATCTAGATTTCTGACATTTTATCACAACACGGAATCTGCCTCTTGTTTTGTCTGAAATAGTAGGTGGAGACAGAGTTGGCCCTAGCCTGAGGCAGAATCACAGGTCCTCCGGCAGCATGTTTTAAGCATTGCAAAGGACAGCAAAGTCAGTGATTTAATTTGTTGTTCTAATATGTTCACTGCCAATGCTGGGAAGAACTGTTTGCGAATTTCTCTTCCTTATGAACTGAAATAATGGGCTGTCTTTCAGTTTTAAGCACCCTGAGGAGGGAGAATGCCATTTGCTGCACTTCAGGCAGCAAAATGTGTTGGGTCAGCCTTGGGCAGAGATGTAGGGGTATGGAGCTGAATACTGAGGTTAGATTTTCTTTCTTCCTTATAGCCAGGAGTTCTTTCAGCAGTGTAACAGGCAGGCTGCCAACCTCAAGTGCTGTTTATGTTTTAAAGCTATAAAACAGGGCCTCTTCTAATGAAGCTGGAATACTTGCCTTGATCATAGAGTCACAACTGAGGATCAAAATAATGGAAGGATAACCAGGTATTAAGTAGTCACTCTGATCTTGTTGTTAGCAAAGATTAACCAAGTCATTTTGTTGCTCTTTTTAAAATCTCAGCAACTCAAAACACATTGCTGAATCTCAGGCCAATTAAAATCATCCTTAATTAGGATTCATGAGTTAAAAGGAAGTAATTTAAAGTGGCAAAACCAGGAAGCTAGATTCCCAGGCAAATGTTTTGGGGCCTCGCCTGGAAAAGGTACTTTTTTTTTTTTTTTGGACAGTAGATGAAATTCTAAGGTAAGTGTTGGAAACTGTTGTTCATCGTGTTCCTCAGTCACTAAAACTTCCAGACACCAAAAGAGAGAACCCATAGGCTTGGATCAGAGATGGGAAACGTGGCCTTCAAGATGCTGTTGGATTACAAATCCCATAAACCCTAGTTTGCATAGGCAGTAGTGAGGAATGCTGGGAGTGGCATATTGTCTGCATTTTGCCAACCTGTAGCCGCCACATACGGTGCCTACATTTTAAAGTCTATCCTAAAAAGTTTGGTCTCTGAGATTATAACGTTTTAAATCCAATACATCCTGGATCTGTAAATAGTCTGGCAATTGTTCCAATAAAAATAGTTCCAATCGCCAAGGCGGTAAAATGGAACTGAAGGCTGAGGGGGTGGAGCATGCGCGATAGGGGCAACTCTAAACTTGTTACTTTTTACAAAAGCTCTAGAAGATTCCGAGAAGACCAGCGCAGGCGCTGTCTAAACCCTATTGTGTGCATTCACAGAGGCCACGAAAAAGAAGAATTGTTTTTGAAACTGGTGCTTCTGGTGAACCAGGCAGCAGATCTTAAAGAAAACCATCCCATTGTTTTAGGAACTAGGGTGTCTTGCTTGCAGACGTGCTTGAATCAAAATGGGAATGGGGCAGTAGGGTGAGAGTATAGGATCGGCTCCCTAGCGCCAATAAACACAGCCTATCTCTGTGAGAAAATACTGGAGGCAAGAATTGCCCCCCCTTCGCCAACCTCCCATTGCCAAACAGCAGCCCTCCAGGGGTTCTGCGCACATGCAGGCTTCCAACAACGTCTGGAAGGTCACATGATCCCAACTACAGCTGTGTCTCTTTCCTGCAGCCTGCTCACCCAGAATGATGTGCGTGGGTGCCATTCTAGCCTTACCAAAAGCCCAGCTGGGTGGCAAGCCAGTCTCTTGACCCAGCAACAAAACGAGTAGCCTGCTTGGCATTGGTTGTCACCTCACCTGTAACTTTCCCAGAAAAGAGTCTGGAACTCTTGAGGTCATGAACGTTCAAGGAATACAGCAAGGAATCAAGTAATCAAGTAAACCTGGAAGGGCAGCTAGTGATTGTGACCATCCCCATAAGGAGGATTAAAACGTGCAAACAGACTGCTGGGATGAGGCATATCAACAATTGAGAAGTAGGTCTTTTGTACAGCAAATGGCTCTTCATGGTTCATTCAAGATCAGGCCCCCATCCAGTATTTTTCATTAATACACTGTTCCTGGGAAAATTCGCTTCTCTCCTAGCTGCTGAGAAGAACACACCTTAGCTCAGAGGGACAAAGCAGTATGAGTGGGGTGATAGATTATGATATAGTCCGTGCTACTCAGAGAGTCTCTGGGCTTTGTCTCTGTGAATCCCGGCTTCGCTACACCATTGCACCGGGCCTCATCCTTTTCCTCAGCAAAGAGGGAATGGATAGAATTCAAAAGTCAATGTAAAATTCTCACCGCACCGATAGCAATCTTCTCCTGCATACTAGAAAGGCATCTCAGCTCACTGCCTCCCACTTTTCCATATTTCCATGGTGCATTTAAATACTTTCCCTGTCCTACTGGAGTTATGAAACAGAAACTAATTCCTGGCTGTCTCTGCCAGGTTTCTGCAGGTGGACTCCCTGGGTAAATTCTTGTTTAAGAAACAAAGGTGTGGGAGTGAACGACTGTAAGGCCAAGCTGAGCTTGTAATGCTGACACCATCTCTTGCCTTGACTGCAGTGTGAGCAGATATTGAGAAACTCTGCATAAATGCTGCATAGCTGGATGAGATCCATGTCTCATCCCAGTCAGCATTCTCTCAACTGACCATAAATAGCTATGCTGATGACGACCATCTATTTATACAGTACTTGCTTGTGCAGGATAAACAAACAAACATGGTCTCCTTTTTTTAAATAAAAAAAGTATTAGCTATTGCCCTGTAATACCTACAGTCAACATTTTGACTGTAGGTCAGATATTACTACTACTACTACTACTACTACTACTACTACTACTACTACAACAACAAAAAGATGAAACTGTGTCATCCCTCATATGTGAATGTACAAAGATTACACAAACAGATTACAAAATTAGACATGATAGAGTGGCAAAATTAGTGCACTGGTCATTATGCAAAAAATATAACTTGCCAGCCTCCAAAAACCCGTGGGAACAACAGGTAGAGAAGGTGTCAAGATCTTGTGGGATTTCCGGATCCAAACGGACAGACACCTTGAACATAATCCACCAGACATAGTGGTAATAGAACGAAGAAATGTCCAGATCATTGACATTGCCATCCCAGGGGATGCCAGAGTTGAAAATAAAGAATTGGAAAAACTAACAAAGTACAGAGACCTGGCAATCGAAACATCTTGCTTGTGGAAGAAACACACTTCAGTCGTCCCCGTAGTCATTGGAGCTTTGGGAACAATATCAAGAAATTTCACACAGTATTATAAGCTTCTGCAGATCTCGGAAATAACACCATCAGAGTTACAAAAAATAGCAGTATTAGGAACAGCATAGATACTGCGCCAATAGTTAACAGATACTTAGTTTTTTGGTTAAAAAACCCTGTATCTGTTACATAATGCCAGTCAGTGTTTTTATAATTTTGATTGACTATGCCTGGTGTTTTTCAGTCATCATCATCATCATCATCATTTAGGCTTCTTTTTTCTTCCTCTACTACCTACTGTATTTGCAGTAATCCACAGCCTCCGGTTTTTCATGCTTCTAATTTGTTAATAACAACAACAACAACAACAACCATCATCATCTTAGAACTGCAGAGCTGGAAGGATAGCCTTGGGCAGATCATTCTCCCTCAGCCACAATTTCTCATCTGTGAAATGGCTATAATAGAGATTAACTTTTTTAAAAAAAGATTTCTAATGGGCCATGAACTAAAAAATTTACCACAGAAATCAGATTGGTATAATACCTAATAATAGCAGGGATGCTATTCAACACAAACTATATTTCAGTAGTGCCATGAACTTGATGAAGATGACAACAATGATGTATACCTGCCTCCTGGGGAATCGTGGGGAACAGAGCTTGGAAAAGCTAACTGCTTGAACGGCACTAGGCAACATGGCCATGTTTAGTGAAAAACAAAGAATGGAGGCTAGTGAACCCACCTATTAACCTATGTTCAGACTTAGATTAGCTGTGATGAGTGTGTAAAGGAATCATCAGGAACCAGAGGAACCAAGATCACCTTGTGAGTGTTTCTGCTCTAGTGCCAATTCTTTCCCTTTCTAATGGCTAAGAAAGTATCCATCCTTTTCCATCTGCTCTACCTTCTCCGCCTAACGTCTCTAAAACCCAGCCTGATTCCTGACGCCAGTCAGAATCTGGTCTTTATTACACCACCAGCTTCTCTACCAAAGAAAGCATCACCACCCACCTTAAAGCACCCTTGTCCTACCCCACGATCCATGGCAGGACTTCTGGGCGTGGCACCTACAAGGGCAAAGTACATGTCAGGCAGTACCCCAGTCCCATCTTGGCATCTCCTGCTTCCGTCTCAGGGCAGGGCTGGGCTCCGATGACATATAAATTCCAGAGTAAGGAGGAGGCAGTCACTTCTCTCCTTCCCAAAGCAGAGCTGGTGGAGGAAAGCAGAGCGGCTGCTCCTCCTCCTCCTCAGCCTCCAGGATGAACTCGGATCGCTGTGGGCGTTGGGCCTTTCTAGGCATGAGGCCAATGGTCCCCCTCCTGCTCCTCTGTCTCCATCTGCAAGGTATGCTGTTGGGATAGGAGAGGGATGGAGGGTTTCGTCCTTTATGGACATTTATTTCGGAACAGGGAAAGATGGAGAGCTCAGTGCTTTAAACACCTGGCTGTGGAGCTGTGGAGCCAGAGGTTGGGAATCCGATTCCCCGCTGGGCCTCCTTTATGGTCTGGACTCCATGATCCATAGGGTCCCTTCCAGCTCTGCAGTTCTAAGACGATGATGAAGATGATGGTTACTACTGTTTTGAGCTACAGCTCCCAGAAACCCTCTGGCAACATGGCCACTGCCCTGGGTGGCTAGGAGATTCTGGGGCTTGTAGTTCAAGAAATGTAAACTTTCTAAACTCTAGCTTGCTTACTCATAAAATCATTTTAATCTTAGTCTTTGCATCTGAGAAGAGCCTTCGAGGCAATTCACAATTTAAACTTGAGCATGATACGGACTTATCTCATTTTTTGTTCCTTAGAAGTATCCTGCTTCTCCTCCAGTGACCTCAGGGCAATATATATTACTCTCTCTCTCTCTCTCTTTCTCTCTCTCTCTTTTTCTCTTTCTTCCTCTCCCCATCTTTATCCTCAGAGCAAGCCTCTGGTAAATGCTGTAGCAAAAGCAATAAATTATCAAGAACAAAAGTCTTGATGACCAGATGTATTGTTGATGACTGTGATGCCACGGTTGAGTGTGAATGTCACAACACAACATATTATAAATGCTTCATGGCACATGCAATGACTTTGCTTTTTTAAAATAACTTGGCTGGTTCTGGTGCTTTTGACATTTGTGATGTAAAGTTGCTGAGTCGGAACTGGGAGTTTGTTTCTTTGCATTTAAGAATGTGTAAACAGAAGATATTGCTTCAGTCAATCAATCAATCAATTAAAATTTGATCCCAGCCTTTCTCCCCACACCATGGGATTCAAGGCAGATAGCAATGAAATGGACTTGACACAGAGAGGTTAAATACCTAAAAGACATTAGTTAAGGCATCATACAAATTTAAAAGCAATTAAAAACAAAACAGTTTAAGAAAGAAAGAAAGAAAGAAAGAAAGAAAGAAAGAAAGAAAGAAAGAAAGAAAGAAAGAAAGAAAGAAAGAAAGAAAGAGGTGGAATGATTTCTTCCTTCCCGAGTCTGATGTCACTCTCTCTCTTTCCCCATGTACTGAATTGAACATTCAATTTTGTACCATAGCAACAGATGGAAAAGGAGGAAGAACAATAGTGATTCATAATAATGCACCTTGGAAGAAACATTTTTCCTACTCCTTATGCATGCTTAGTGGTAAGGCATCCAGAATGCAGGCTGGCAAGCCAGTAATGGTACGCTGGTGACACAGAGACTAAAAGGTGGGTGGCAGGTGAGTCTAGTGGCTAGTGTTGCTGCACAGGGGTGTGCAGTTCAAGTCCCACTTGGGTATAATAGCAGCAAAATTGGATAAAGAGAAGACAGTAAGGCACCTCACACAGCTGAAGTGTTCTACGTATGAATAATTATCAATAATTAAAAGGGGGAAAGCAAACATGATTCTTTGAAATACACAAGTTACTTCCTTGGTAAGTCTAATGTGATGCAGGTACTCAGTTCTTAGATTCTGTACATACAGTAGTGAAAAGTGGTGAACTTCACTCTGAGACCAAAAGGCTTGTAAAGAGGCTATCATTTGAACAATGGAGGGTAGAGTACAGCTTCCTGGCTGTGAAGGTATGTTCAAAATGAGCCTAGAGTGGGAGAGGTGAGATGCAGAAATAAGTGCTAGGGAATAAGAGCCTGGAGAGGTAAAGCAGCAGTGTCTGATAACAGAATTTGGAAAGTTACTTTTTAAAAATTCCCTTATTTGTCATAGTGTTTGGAAAAAGTATTTAATTGCATTATTTGTTGCTTTTCTATTACTTTTCATAACTCAAAAAACAAAAACGTTAGACTTCATAACAGAATGGTGTAAACCTGGAAATTCTCATCAAAATGCCTCTTAAAGTGTTCAAAGTAACTTTTAAGACCAACCAGTAAACATTATTTGTTATGCTGATTAAATACTGTTGTTCACACTCATTATGTCACCTTTGAAATGAAGCTTCATTACATCCTCATTATAATACAAGGTAACTAAATACAGGTGACTACTTGTAATTCGTTATTTCCAAACTCTGACTGAGAGATAGAAGTCGATCTAGGTCAGGAGTGGGAAGTCATTGGCTTTCCAAGTGCTTTAAACTACAATGCCCATAATGCTTTATCATGGCTATATTGAGTGGGATTGATGGGAGTTGTAATAATCATGTGCTGTCAAGTCAATTCTGACTTATGGTGACCCTTTCTAGGGTTTTCTGGGTAAAGAGTAGAGATGGACATGAGCCACTGGTTTGGCGGTCCATGCCATTTCTTTTGGCCAAAAAGCTGTTCACTATTTCCCAGCCTCGCCGTCCTCAGCAGACCCACTCAGAGGCAGCGCCTTAGCTCCCCTGTCCCGCCTCCTCTGGGTACTGACCTCTGAATGGCTGCCCAGAGGAGGCGTGGCTGGGAAGCGCCAAACACGTGTTCGGCTGAAAAATGAACTGGCATGAACCGTCAAATCATCTCTACTTCTCTACCCAGAAAACCCTGGCCGTGCCCATCTCTAGTAGGGAGTACTCAGAAGTGATTTACCATTCCCGTCTTCTGGGGGGCACCCTGGGACTGTGCAGCTTGCCCAAGGCCACACAGGCTGGCTCTGCTTACAGGAGACACAGTGAGAAATTAAATCCCCACTTCTGGCTCTGCAGCCAGATACCTAAACCACAGAGCTATGGGAGATGTAGGCTAAAGTATCTGGAAGACCAAAGGTCTCTGAACCTTGTTCTGGATTAAGAAACACAGCACAAAGGATGCAGACCTGGAGTAGGGGTAGGAGATTAAATGATCCAGTATTTGCTTGTGTGCAGAACTAACAGCTCCTTGTGTGGTTTACAAAGGAGTTTAATAATAATCAAACAAGCCATAATCCTCTTCTGCACTAGTCTAGTACAGACAGGGGAAGGGAAGGAAGAAGAGGAGGGAAGAAGTAGATGGGATCAAAAGGTGGAGAGAACTAGCAACTTGAGAGCTAATGCAAAGGACGATGAGTAAATTGCTGATACAGCTAGATCTTTTCTTCCTTCCCAATTCTCTGGTTCTTTCCATTCTCCCCCATTTGCTCCTACAGCTGTTGCTGCCACTGCCAAGCATCTGGGACCTGATACTTCTTACCTGTCCGTTGCCTTGGGCAAATGGTGCAGAAGAGGCAGGACCTGGCGATGGGAGCCTGCTTTGTTTTGTTATTTGCCGGTTGGAAAATATTTTATTGCCGAGAGTCAGAATTCCTGGGTCCTGTTCCAAACCTACTCAGAGCTTGGGAATGAGAAGTAGTATCGAGTATTGAGCTCAGTATCGGGTGTGGCTGAAGCAGGACAACAAAGGGGATTATTAGCGATTGTGACACTGCGGGATGGGAGTGTTTGAGGTTCAGACTGATGCTGCTCTTGTACTGCTGTTAGTATTACTCCTGTTACTTAGTACTCAGTAGACTACAACTGTCCGTTTGCAAAAGACCTTGCCATCTCAGTACCCCACTCAGTACTGGAGGCATGATCAATGTTTGGCATCACAGCTAAAGTTAATCCATAGGTTTCAGATGGCACTTCATAAGAAGCTGAAATCTCGTGTCCCTGAGATGAGATTCAGGGTGGCATCTGTGCTTGAGCAACACTACTTGCAAATAATTCTTGTGCCTACCTCCCAGTGAGCAATCAAAAACAAAGCAAGCTTTATTTGCTAACCCCAGCAGCTGTGAACCTCTTGTGCTGTTTACAATGAATGCCTATTCATCTTCTCCGAGTTTAGAAACTTTGCTTGTTTTGAATGGTAGCTCCTAGCATCCCTTGGGGAGAAACAGTCCAAAACCACAAGTTCTTTCATCTCTGCCTCATCTAATGGCATGCCATCTGTAATGCATAATTTGTAATGTGTAGTTTAACCCTCAGCGGCAGGGTGTAGCCTAGCTTCAGTCCTCGGCATCTCCAGGAAATATCTCAGGTTGTTCTAGTTTTTTCCTCCCCTGGGTTCACTTTACTTTTGCAAATGGTCAAGAGAATGCAGGGTGGCATTTGTTTCTTACTTCAGTTAGAGCAGGGTGAACGCAGTCGGAGGTGGTGCCTCAGTTCGAAATCTTGAGGCGAAATACCCTTTCCGCTCTCCTTACAAATTAGCAATGGGTGAGAGGCAGCAAGAATCCCACTCTTGGCAGGGCTTGGAAAACTCTCTTTTTGGGACTAATTTTCCAGAATCCTTCAGCCAACATGATGGTGGGATTCTGGGAACTATGTCCCCTGCAAAAGACTTTTCTGAAGCGTTTCACTTCACATGGCGACTGTGGTACCATGAGGGTTTTCCCCCTTTGTTATTTAGCCAACTTCAGCACTGTTCTCAGTGGGACTGCAGAGTCTCCAATATTTCATTTGCTGATATAAAAATGACATAAGAGCCGACAGGGGAAGGGGGCTAGGAGAATGGGCTCCTCCTTCAACTCAGAGACTTGCTTAGGTCCATCTCCCCCCCCCAGTAGGGTCCTTTCTTTCACATTTTGAGCTGGGGGTCCGCTTGCACATTGGCCAAAAAGAGGACAAATGCGATCAGTGAGCTTATATTAATTTAAGTGTTTAGGCGCAAACTGAGAAAGAATTACAATAATTTAAATTAAATAATAACGACTGCAATGTCCTTTTAAAGGAGAAAAGTGGGATAAAAATATTTAAAATTAAATTAACAAAATAATGGAAGTCAATAGAAATACAGTGCCTCTCACCATGGCATGGGAAGGCCATTGGCAGCCAGCAGTCTTAAGTCTGCTGTGCCAGTGCTGGTGGCGACAGTCATTGTCTCTAAACTAGACTTGGACTGGGTGAGTCCTTCAGAGGACATCTTCAGAGACAGACCTGTCCTCTGGACGCCCTTCAGACGGAGGACTGTTCTCTCTCAAGTGGGACACCCCTCACATTTATTTCTCAGAGTTGCTTCCATCAGCCAATGGAAGAAACCCCTGGAATATCCTCATGGGGCTTCACTGAATGTGGTTCTTCTTGTGATAGAATAAGCGAGATGTCCGTCCTGTCGCACCACCTGTGTGAACAAAAGTGGATGACCTGCATACTCTCTGCAGTTTGCTTCAGTTACTGTGATTGCGTTTGGTTCATGTTCTCCACACCTGTTGGCTTCTGGCATGCAGTCTGCTCCACCCAGCCTCTCCTTTCCTCTCAGCAAACAGCCCTTATGTGCAGAATTTGGAAATAAGTGGTTACAAACAGTAACCTATTCCTATTTGGTAACAGGTAATGTAACAAATAGTGATAAAGTTACAGTAAAAGTAATGTGGCAAGCCGTTACAAAATCAGGTGTAGTAATTAACATTCTCTAGTTACTTTCAACAGATACTTTTAAGGAATTTTGATAGGAATTTTCAGAACATCCACTAAAAAGACTCTTCAGTTTTTATGCAATTCTCCTATCCATCCTAAGTGGCAAGTGAAATACCTTTCCCTTTAGCCTTTTAAAAAAATATTTGCAAAATATATATTTATTTAGATATTGGAAAGTGCAGCGGGCATGGACATGGAGTGTATGTATCTTTTGATGCTACTAGACCTCTCCGTGATTTTCAGTAATATCAACTCTGTCTCTTTCCGGGTTGTCTCTCTGGGATGGAACTTGGAGATCCTGTTGTGGAGTCGGTCTCGTCCAAAGTCGCAACTGGCAACTTTGGCACTGAGGGCAATTGACACTGTCTACTGTCCACTTCTCCTGATGAACTGGTGTGAGAAAAAGCAGAAAGAGAGTGTGGCTTCCCACAAAAAGAAAGTTTCTGCTTTTTTTTTTTTAAGGAAAAGAGAAGAATAGCAAGTGAATAGGCCAAGAAGCTTTTTCTCTCTTCCTACCATTCATAGGAGGGACGTGGTGGCACTGCGGGTTAAACCGCAGAAGCTTCTGTGCTGCAAGGTCAGAAGACCAGCCGTCGTAAGATCGAATCCATGTGATGGAGTGAGCTCCCGTCGCTTGTCCCAGCTCCTGCCAACCCAGCAGTTTGAAAGCATGTAAAAATGCGAGTAGATAAATAGGTACCACCTCGGTGGGAAGGTAACGGCGTTCCGTGTCTAGTTGCACCGGCCACGTGACCATGGAAACTGTCTTCGGACAAACGCTGGCTCTATGGCTTGGAAACGGGGATGAGCACCGCGCATGGGCTAAATGTCAAGGGGAACCTTTACCTTTACCTAACATTCATCAGTAGGTCCAACTCTAGATTTCAGTGCCCTCTAACGTTTGGTGCCCTGGGGTGAAATCCCAGTTGCTCCATCCCAGTTACACCCCTGCTCTAATCGCACAGTTAAAGCTAGTGCAGCAGCTATGCCTGTTCCTTGAAGTACCTGATCTGGCTACATGGACACCTGCTTTAGTTTGATCCCATCTAGACTACTGTAAAGCACTCTACATGGGTCTGCCTTTGAAGAATGTCCAGAAATTTCGGCAGCTTCAAAATGTTTTAGCCTGACTGCTGACTGGAGCAGGTTAAGGGAGCACGTAACTCCCCTGTTACAATGACTTTGTAGGCTGCTGTTCTTTTTAGAAGCCCAATTCAAAGTGCTGGCGATGATTGTACAATCCTATATGGCTTGGGTCCAAGCTATTTCAAGAAGCATAACTCTCTACATGACTTGCCCAAGTTTTAAGATCTTTGAGGGGAGTCTTTTCTCAGTCCCATTTCCTTCACAAATATGTTGGTTTGGACATGAGACAGTGGGTGATTTCTGCTTAAGGAATACCCTCCCTTGAGAGACCAAGTTGGCCCCTTTCCTTGAGTCCTTCAGGTAGCAGGAAAAGACCTCTCTTTTTAAACAGGCTTTTAGTAACTGTGAACACCACAGACTTTTGTTTCAGGATGCTGTATGCTTCTTGCTTCTCACATGAGCCTCGATTTTTCCAAGTATTTTACAATTGTTTTTATTAGCCTTGAAATGTTGCTTCATATAAGGCCAACATTCAAAGCCCAAATCTTTTTGTGAGTTTAACCAGTGCAATCCAAATGATGTAACTTTTGTGCTCTGTTGCTTTTAAATGTGTTTTTAGTATTGATTTTATTTACCATTTTTCATATAACGTTTAATTCTTTTTAAAATATTTGTGTACTTACTTCTTTTAGCTTTCAAATTTTGTCTTTTAAACATTGTAAGCCGTCTTGGGTACCTTTAAAGAGAAAGGCGGGGTAAAAATATTTTAAATAAATAAATTTTGGAGGTAAATTGCCTCAACTTTAGAAATCACTGCAGACATTACCTGTTGCATACTGTGCAACTCAGTCTATAACGATTTCTTAATTTGAGGCAATGTGTCTCCAAAAGGTACACTATTTGCATAGGAACACAAGATGATTTTGGCCTAAATGCTCTATCTTACTGGCCAAAATCCTGTTGCACAGCTTTATGTTGGTGATGAGACTGGGACCCACAATGGCAATTTCCAGGCATTAAAGAACTCCCTCTCCTGTTCTGTGGGTCCCAAAGGCTTCACCTGGACAGGAAGAATCTCTGTAACTTGGAGAAGGGGTGGGATATGCAATGTTTCATTTCCTCAGCCATGGCTGATGACATCATCACAGCTATGCATAAAGTTGTGCAATAGGATTCTGGCCACTATGTTTTTCATTGTACATATTCTTATTATGTTTGAGCCACCTTGGTTCCCTATACCAGGAGAAAAGTGGCATAGAAATAAAATAAATAAAACTGTAAGTTGCAAGGTATAATATCAAAATTGACCACAAAGGGAGAGCCAAGAGTATTTCACTGTATTTTTCTGTCTTGTTGACAATGACAGTGCAGCATTTATTTTATTTATTCACTTATTTCTTTAATTTATATATGGCTCCATTGTGCAATGCACTATTCTGAGTGGTTTACAACATGATAAAACAAGCAGATAACAGTAAACTTCTAAATAAGCAATGGAAGAAATAAAACTTTCAAAGAAATAAAAACAAATGGCACCAAAGGCATATTTCCCCCCTGTAATATTACTGCATACTAATGAGGTGCAAAACAACCAATGCTATACTGATCAGAGCAATTATAGTGAAAAAGGCTAACAGTTAATGAGTAACATGAGTTTTTGGAAAGCTGTATATATTCCAGGCTCTGCTTATATGCCCGTCACGTTCTTTCACTTTGGAACAGTTCATCACTCACAGGAAGACAAATACAGAACACAAATTCAAATTGATTCCGATAGCTTTCTTGACTTACCAGGGAAGGAAATATCCTCCTAATGATAGGGAATAATGAATATTCATTATGTCATTCCTGGCAGTAGGAAACTCCACTCCAAAGAACAAAGTTAAGGCTGTCACTCAGTTACCCAGATCTTAGTTTTAAGTCAGTTTTTAAATACATGTTCTGATAGTTCGACCCAAAGGCAAACAGCCTTTTAATAACTAAATAAATATCCACTCAATCTGTATACATTTCCACCCAAGGAACAACAATTACTCTAGAGTGGAAAATAAAAGTATATTCTTTCGTTCCCCAGAACATAATTCTCGGGTGACAGTAAATGTTTTCTTAGCACAGGCATGTCTTCTCTTCCTAGAGAAGAATTTTGGAGGGTTTTGGTATGGAATTAGGGGGAGAGAATTTTGGCCACTCCTGATATATTATGGATCAGTCATTTGCTCCAGGTGTCAGGCAGGATCCTTCCTCACTTGTGTTCCCAGATGGATCATAGTCAGAATCATAATACCATATATGGGATACTTCCCACCTCCATTTAGAACCTTCTGCAAACCGGGTATATCTGTCATTGCAATCTGTTGCAAGATATTTGGGGAGTCCTATCATCAAAAAGCCGGACAAAGTTCCTTTAGTTAAATAAAATAATGAAAGCAGATGTTAAAGCCAGAGAATAGGCATGGCGGATTTTAGGAGGTTTAATCCTAAGTAACAAAAACCATCATGGTCTGCTTCTTCAGACACGGTCCATACCATTTGTTTCCTCAGACCTGAAAACTCACATTGAAATACAGGACATTAATTCATTGTCAAGATGCCACAGTAGTTTCCTTCTGGTTTTGTTTTGCTGAAACAGACTAACACTCACTGAAAAGTTGACTAGGGCTGGTTACAGAGATCATGTGCCTCCCTGTTACAGCAGCTCCACTGGCTGTGGATCCATATCCAGGCACAATTCAAAGTGCTGGTTTTAACCTACAAAGCCCTAAATGGCTTGAGTCCAAGCTGTCTCAAAGACCGTATCTCCCATTAAGAGCCTGCCCAGGCATTAAGATCATATGGGGAGGCCTTTCTCTCAGTCCCACAACCCTCACAGGTGTGCTTGTTGGGGATATGGGAGAGGACCTTCTCTGTCACTGCACCCAGACTCTGGAACTCCCTCCCACAGGAAGCAAGACTGGCCCCATCTTTGCTGTCCTTCCACAAGCAGGCAAAGACCTTTCTCTTCAGGCAGGCTTTTCCTTAACAACTGGCTGCCTGAGTGGGGTTTTAAATGGACTGTTGTGCTTTGTTGTTTTAAATGTGTTTTAATATTGATCTTACTTACCATTTTAATATATTACTTAATTCTTTTTAAAATATTTATATACTTACTGTTTTCAGCTTTTAAACATTGTCTTCTTAATAATGTAAGCTGCCTTGGTTTTTTTTTTTTTTTTAAGGAGAAAGATGGGATAAAAAAATATTTTAAAGAAAGAAAGAAAGTTGTCCAAAATATAACCTCCAAGCGCTGGAGATTCTACGACAGGTCTTGGTTCACGGCCAGCCCCAGAACCGCTGTACCTTGTGGTTTTCTCAAACTTGGTTTCTGTTCCTCTTTCTAGGATCATCTTCCAGATGCATCGATGTGGCCCTTGGACAAGACCTGCAGCCTCTGCCTCCTGGTGCCCAGCGGTGTTCTTTGCCCAGAGGGCTGCTCCAGCCTGATGTCTCCCCACCTGGGCAGGGAGAAGACTCCGTCGACGGGGGGGACAGCCGCATTGTGGGGGGCAGTCCCGCAACTTCTGGAGGCAGTTCTCCGACAGGCCGCCCCACTTCACAAGGGGACAGTGCATTCCAGTATGGAAAACCAGGCAGGCCAGGACAACCTGGCAGACCAGAGGAGGCTGTATATGGGGGGCGTCCTGCTCAGTATGGAAGACCCAGAGACCCTGGCCCATATGGGAGCAGACCTCAGTATGGTCCTGGTCCCGTACAATATGGCAGACCAGGAAGTTCTGTTCCGTATGGGGGTGACCAATATGGTGGTGGCCCCTACGAGGGGTCAAATACTGGTTACGGCATCAGGTATAACCACCCTCGGGTAGAATGGAAGAACCCTGGTGTCCCCTATATCCCATCTCCTCAGGAGCTGGGTGGTGGCTACATCCCATTACCAAAGAGGTCGCCTCAGTATAATCCCAATGGACCATATGCAGTTCCGTACGGAGGCGGTGGTGGTGAAGCAGGTCGTCAGTACCCTTCAGCCTATGGTGGGGAGTCTGCGGAATCAGGCCCCAGAGGCAGATATGATGGCAGCTACGGTCCCATCCCAGAAAGCTTGCAACCTGGCGGTGGACAACGTGGCAGATACAGCAATGATCAAGGTCCCCCTTGCATTCCAAACTGTTAAGGGGGGGACAGATTGGCCTAGATCAGGGTAAGCAGGCTGGGATAAAAAGGAACTTTTATGATCCCTGGCTGGGAGCAATGGGAATTTTAGTCTAAAACATCTGGAAGGGTTAGACATCCCATATTGTCTATTATGGGCACTCAAGGTGGATAGGATACCTATGCCTGTTTTCATCTCCCAGGAAGGAACTATGAGAAAGCAGGACAGAGTGGATGGGGGATCAAGAGGTGACTATATTGCCCTTTTGCAGAATGTAACCTAGATCAATGTTCCCCCGAAATTAGGAAATCAGTCTATTAGAGCTGCTGGATAGCTCAGTGGTTTAGGTCTCTGGATGTAGAGCCAGAGGTCGGGAGTTCAATTCCCCACTGGGCCTCCTTGAGAGAAGCTGCACATGATGATCCAAAGTGTCCCTTCCAGCTCTGCAGTTCAAAGGTTATTATTATTATTCACACCACTTTTTAAAATATGCTGGATCTAGTACAGTAGGACTCCTTAACTGTGGGGTTAGTATCCGCTGATTCACTTATCCACAGTCTGAAAAATATTAAAAATATTAAAAGTAAAATCCCCCCCAAATATATATTTTTAATGATGAAGTTACTAGAACTGGTCACTAGAGGGAGCCAGAGACCATGCCATGTATAGCATTTGCCATACAGTACATGTCTCACTGTGCCGAGGTGGGGAGACATCAAGTTGTTCACTAGAATTTGCATTTTTCAGCATCGGGGGGCGGCAGGGGGCAGCTTGGAACTGATCCCTTGTGGATACAGGATTCCTACTGTATTACAAAATAAAATGGGTTCAAAGTTTACTGTTATGATTCCCAAACAAGTTATTTTGCGAATCTTAGCAGTCTGGAAGAACAAACAAAGAATGTCTAGTAAAAACACACAACACCATCACCTATGATTCCTGGATTCCTTTCGGCAACAGCCATGGCCGTTCCATTTTCAGGGATCCAGTGTGACTGTATCCTCTGAACCAGTGTCCTGCCCTAAATTCAGGACTTGGATAGATGGCCATATTGGATCAGGGTGGATTGGGCTAAATAGGCTTGCTTAAAGTTGCGTAGAGGTCTGGTATGCCATTTGGTGTAATCCATGCAAGGACTGGGTGGTTTTGGGTCAGGTCACCACACCGTACCTCAAGCAACCCTATTTGGCCCACCTCCCTTTAAAGGGAAAGAAAAAAAGAAAGAAAACAAGCAGGCAAACACAGACCTCCATCCTTGTCCCCTCCTGCTTCTGGGAGGAAGCTCTGAATTTAAAAGAAAAGATCCTGAAAGGCATCGCACACCCGCACTGCCCTTCTGGGCTTAAAAAAATAAACACCATCCCCACCACCTTTGCTTCCTCTCTCTCTCCCCCCTCCATGGAAGGGATGCTTTCAATTTCCCAGTATCATTAAGTGGCTTAAGCAGATAGCTCAGGCCACTTAACGATAGTGGGAAACTGAAAACGTGAACCATCTGCTTTGGTTCGATCCCAGTGATCACACATACTGGAACTGACCCAAAATGGAGCAATTTTACACGCACCTTAAAAAAAGAGAGTAGCCCCTGATAGGGAGCCAGAAAGGTGCTGCAACCAATTCATCGGGGATGGGCTGGTTCGTGCTGACACTTAGGTCATGTGGTCACTTGTCCCCAGAGTGGACGGAATAGCAGGGCAAATTCTCATCTAGTTACACCCTCATTTGGTTCACAACCTAGATCTCCATCACCTATGGAATTTCCAGTACCACCACCTCTTTATTATAACACTTTTGCCATGCCCCTTTATATTGCACGATGATAGCGACTGCTAGCAACTATTGCTGGAAAATTCCACTTTCATTATCACCTTGCAAATAAACAAAAGGGACTGGTGCTTCGGCTCTCAGCAAGCCCTGGTTCTATTACCGCAATGTAGTTCCAGTGATGGGAGCAATTCTGAGGCCAATCCCTGCAGTGTTTCTGCTTTGGAGGCCTCTTGTCCCATCCCCCTTTAATTCAGGAATAAGCCATTTCCAGGGGCTCAAAGGCCACACACACCTGTCCCTTGACCTCAGAGGGCTGCACTCTTTCATGTGTCCATTCTACCCCAAATGGAGAGAGAAAAACGTTTCTTTTTCCCCACATTGAAAAAGATCCCTCATGTCTTCTAGAGAGAAATGGTTTTCCTTATCCCCAGAAGGGATGTGGGGGTTTGGGGACCAATTATCTTGATTAAAAAAAACAACAAACATCAGATTGAGGGACGGGCTTTGGGCACATCTGGATGGAACCCACAGCCTGCACATTGTCTACTCTCACCTGGGCAAGAAAAAACAAATACACATGCATTCTCTCAATGGCTTCTGGCTGGCTACCTATTGTGTAAAAAGAAGAACTGTGTAAACATTCTTTACGTTGTTGTAATCCTTTCCATTCCAACCTCCCAGCTTCCTGGTGTTTATTCTGTAATTGCAATTTTCTATCATGCCAACCTGACTGCTTTGTGTAGGTCTCTTTTGGAAGATGAATGTATTTGGAATAAATCTCAGCCATCTCCTCTTTTCAATCAACCATATTTTTGTAACATATGCCTGGAAGCAAAGCCTTTTGTATTCTTGTTCTGTCAAGGCCACCATGTTTGTATTAAAATCCTTCATATTTTAACACCATTTATTTTACTCTTCTTCTTCTTTTTAATTTTTTTGCTAACCTTGGAATCAGATTTTTATATTCAATTATTCAAAAAAACAACAACCCCAACAACTTTGGTTTATGAATATTGGTTTATGAATACAATATTGTACTTTTTGTATCCATAATTTAAAATGCTAGGAAATGGCCTGATATTTCTGCACAACATGATTCCCGCATTGCCAGCAGGAAAAAGGATGGCAAGCTTTACATAGCAAAGGGCAACCTGAATATTGACCATACCCATGGCAGCAGTCAAGATGGTCTACAGCAGGGGTCGTCAACCCCCGGCCCGCGGCCCGGTGCCGGTCTGTGGGCTTGCCGGAACTGGGCCGTGGAGACGGATCTCTGCCACCCCCACACGCATGTGCAGTGGGCGTGTCGCGCTCACGCGGGGGGCGTGTCGCATGTGCGTGAGCGCGACACGCCCCCTGCACATGGAGCTCACTCCCCCCAGCCGGTCCACGGCCCCAAAAAGGTTGGGGACCCTTGGTCTACAGGATACCAGTCACAAAATGACACTACACAAAGGAAAATCCCAGAAACCAACTCCTTTTTCCAATCAATTAAACAATTCTCTCTCAAACAAAGCAATTGTCAGGGCTGTTTTTCAGCAAGTATGAATGTGAGTGAGCACAATTTTATTTGTTTCTATATTGAGCTTTCAGACTTAGTGAAACACTACTTGGAGTGGTTTTACATACTTAAGAAAACATACAACTAAAATAATAATAATAATAATAATAATAATAATAATAATAATAATAATAATAATAAAAAACATGATACCACAAACTAAGACAAAACAAAAACAAAAGTGACACAAGAGGGTACCCTGTAGACCATCTTGACTGCTGCCATGGGTGTTGTCAACATTCAGGCTGCCCTTTCCTATGTGAAGAGAGCATTGGGCAAGGGTGGAAGGCCCACCAGGGGTGTCAGGAGTGACCCCTGTTACAGTAGCTTACAGTATCTTGCCAATGGTCTTAAAACAACGTTTCTAGTGCCACTTAAGTGAAATAGCTTTTTTCACAGAAAACATTCCTTTGCTTCTAAGGACTGGGTTTTTGCTGTCCTTACTTATCTCTGCTCAGAGATCAAGGTTAAAAACATTACATGTGCCTTAATCAACAAATCCACTTCTAGCTCGCAAAGGAAACCATTTCTGAATCTTAGCAGGATTTTTACACAGCTGAGAAGCAAACCACACATTTCCATGTCACTTACTGCAAGAGGAAGCTGGCAAAACTAGTGGCCTGTTTTGATTAATTGAAACGGTAAGAAACAATCAGGAAGTGAGTAACAGCAAATTATTCACTTCATAATTGGTGGCCTCTGAGGAAGACAGGATACTGAAGTATCCTGTCTTCATGGACTGCATGGTTGACTCAGTGCATAGGCTTGTGTGCTAGTCTTTAAGGTCCTCTAAAGCCCAGGCACTAGTGTCCCCAAAACAGCTTTCCTTGGTAGATTAACAATGGTATCTTGTCAATCTTGTGGCCTGTAGTTCAACCATTTTTTTCCATAAATGATATGCTACAACTGCAACTTGGAATGCCTTTTTTGGATCTATGACTTCCAGAAGTCGACCAGTCTAGCCATGCTTATATAGGGTATGGGAGAGTCCAAGATGGTAACTTGTCCAAGTTTTGGTTCATCTCCAGCTATCACTGAGAAGAAAAGCACGTTCTAACGGCTGGAAGAAGAAACTTTACCCAGTTTCAATGTTTGCTCACACTTCTCAATAGATATCGGGGGGCACAGTTTCCATTTGCACCTACTAAATAGTTTTATCTTGTTCAAACTGATTGATCACTATTTCCTATCCATCCATCTAATCATAATGGAGCCCAAGCCATAGATCACAGGAGCAAGCTATGTTAAGGTAACCCAATACCATCTATAAATCTGAAAAAGATACAACCTGAACTAGGATGGTTACTAGCAAAAATCTGAAAACAGAATACTAGTACATTAATATAACTCTATTTTTGGAACATGATATGACATGTATTATTTTCATGCTATTTCCACACTAGCTGTGGTACATTTCGACTCCTTGGCCGAAAAAGCTGCTTGAGTGTGGAAATGATCTGATGGGTGGCAATGGTAAATCACTCCTTGGACACCTCACAGGCCTTGAAAATCCTGCTAAGGGTCACCCCTGCATCACCTAGTGATGTGACAGCCTGTGACAACCACACTTTACTAGAACAGTCTGACAATGATTTTTTTTTTTTAACCCTCATGCATTTTAGTCTCACAGATGCATTTTTTTTTCAACACAGAAGCAGGTCTACCGTGGAGGCCATTGTACTGCATGATCATCTGTACAGCAATAAACAATTTCGGACACTTGCTAGGTTCTGTTTTTCCTTATAAAGAAACTTGATAACTGGGACAAGCAATGATTTTTTTTTTTTTTGGCCATTGTCCCCCCCCCCCCCCCCCCCCCAGTATAATGTGTCGGACAGGAAAAAAAGCATTCTGTGTCATTTTTCAGCAAACCGTGATGTGGCACACACTTTGGCTGCCAGATTGGTCGATGAAGTGTTGCTTTTGCAGCATAAGCTGGAAGCGGAATTTAAGTGTATCCATTGCTACAAAAGCCTTTGGATTTTTCATTTCCCGGTATGGCTCTGGTGCCCTCGTGTGGTTTCTTTTAACCCTTCAGTGCCACTTGCTCAGGAGTTGACTCTTATAATGGGACTGAGAAATAACATATGGATCTATTGCCTGTCTTGCAGTATTGAGAGAAACTTGGAATGACACCAGTCAGTCCATGATGATGTCTTCAGGGCATTTTCGGTATGAACTGCGGAACTGATTCAGGCAGCAGTTCTGCTCCAGTTCTTTTTCTGAGGCTAAGCTTTAAAAAAAAAAAGAGAGAGAGAGAGAGCGCACAGACCCACAAAGCCCTGAAAAAGATTTGGAATGCGGAGATTCAGTCTTACTTTATTTAATCGTCAAAGATCTCACTTGGGAGAAACCACAGAAATGCACAGCATCTGGAAAGAGCTTCACCAAGAGCAGTGGCCTGTTTTGACAGGCAAGGGCAGACGGAGAGGTGAAATCACGCAAGCTAAATGGAATGTGAAAAGAGCTACCGTACTAGCGGAAACCTTATTAAATGACAGAGGAGTAACTGTTTAGTTCTAATGTATGGAAAGTGCTAATGTTTAAGTTCAAAAAACCTTATTTTCTGTATCTTTGTAATTTAGCTAGGGGCCTCTTTTTAATTGTTTTGTTTGGGAACTTTTGTTTTCGTTTCTCCTCACAGACTCGGTAAGTTTGAGGAGGGGGCTTTGTGTCATCTAAATGGAACTCAGTTCCCCTCAGGGGGTGACGGGTTGGGAAAAAATACACTTTCGGCAGGATGGCATTCTGTTGCAGGAGAACCTGAGTCAGATAACTGGTCTGGCCTCTCCGCTCACCAGCAAGAGCCAGCTCTCCTGGTCCTTCGATCTGACCCTCCTGCTGATTAATGCCAGATCGACACTCAACAAATCTCACCTTACTCGAGGTCTTATTAGGGAGGAGAGAGCCAACCTGGCTTGTATCACGAAGACCTGGGTTGGCACAGAGGGGGGAGTTGCCCTCTCTCAGATGTGGCCACCCGGGTACTCGGTCCAGCACCAGGGCAGGTTGGAGAGGTTGGGACGGGGAGTCATGGGGACCCAAAGGGATTCCATCATTGTCAGTAGGACCTCTGTGCTGTCTGGGTCTGGTCTGGAGTGGTTTAGGGATAAGTTTGGGATAGTGTTGGTTTACCGCTTTCCCAGTGATCCAGCATGATTATCTTTCAGGATGGCATTTTGATGAGAGTGCAGAAGTTCCCATTTTGTTTCAGTTCATTCTTTTATGCATTTTACCACTGCTCCACGGAAGGAAAACACCTTTATCATGCACTCAATAGACAAGGCAGTCCAAGACAATGTTGCCCAGCTCCCCATGAAAACTTTCCTGGGTTGGTCCATTAGAATAAGTCACAATCAAATTAAATAAAATGGTATACTTGGATCGACAATGAAATCTCATCACATCTTCAGGTATTCTTTAAATCTGGTAGTAATATTGTGCTAGATTCCAGGAAACACGTCATCAGAGCTATGAAAATGGCAATATTAGGGACAGCATATATATACTACATTGATATTTAACAGATACTTAGGTTTTTGGTTAAAACTTATATCTGTTATGTAATACCAGTCAATGTTTTTATAATTTTGATTGACTGTGCCTGGTATTTTTGAAGAATAATAATAATAATAATAATAATAATAATAATAATAATAATAATAATAATAATAATGTGCCACCAAGTCAGTTCTGACTTATGGTGACCTTTTTTTAGGGTTTCCCAGATACAGAATACTCAGAAGTGGTTTACCATTCCCTTCTTCTGGGGGCGCTATGCGTCTGTAGAGCTTGCTCAGGGACTACCAAGGAAACTGTATGTGTACATTGTTGGATCAATCGGCATAGTTTGGTGAATTTGCATGAGAACAAATCACAAAAGAATGTGAGTTGAACAATAGGTATTTTAGGGGGAAAATGGCTTGGAAGACCTTTAACCCTGTCACATGATCACCATATTATGGCCGTGTCCATCACTTCCCCATCTGACCAAGAGTGGCGCTGCCCCAAGTTCACTGTAGATGAAATTGATCTACTGTTACAAAATTTTCAAACAGGCGTTATATTGAAGAGCAGAAATATTTTCGGCTATTTAATAAAGAGCAAGAAAGGCTGCAAATCTAAGTTGCTGGATTCGGAGGTTACAAACTGGTTGCTAAATTAATAAATAAAAGAGATTGCTTTTATCTCTGAATGGGAGCTCGGATCCATTCAGCCCAACCAGCAACAAGCCCAGATGTTGGTGGTGGTCACTCATTGGTCCATCGAACTGGCCACCACACCTTGACCTGTGGTGGGGGCAGGAGCTGCTGGTTTTTGCTCAGAGGCCGTTCATCTTGGAGACAATTTTCCTTTTTCACTCCTTACTTGCTGCCCTAGAGAAGTGAAGTGTGGGGATTTATGAGACACTAGGCTTTGTTGCTATCTTGCAATAAAATCCCACATTTATTAACATAGGAAGCTGACTTATAGGAGGTCAGGCTATCTATCAAATCTAATATATTTTATTCTGACAGCAGCTTGCTGGGGTTCAGGCTGGGGATTTGGCACTTTTAACTGGAGATACCAGGGATTGATCCTAGGGTTTCCAGCACTGGAAAAATATGCTCTAAGGTAAAGGTAAAGGTTCCCCTTGACATTTAGTCCAGTCGTGTCTGACTCTAGGGTGTGGTGCTCATCCCCGTCTCCAAGCCGTAGAGCCAGTGTTTTGTCCGAAGACAGTTTCCCTGGTCACGTGGCCAGCGTGACTAGACATGGAACGCCGTTACCTTCCCACCGTGGTGGTACCTATTTATCTACTCGCATTTACATGCTTTCGAACGGCTAGGTTGGCAGGAGCTGGGACAAGCGATGGGAGCTCACTCCGTCGCGTGGATTCGATCTTATGACTGCTGGTCTTCTGACTTTGCAGCACAGAGGCTTCTGCGGTTTAACCCGCAGCGCCACCATGTCTCCTGCACTAAACTCCCCTTCTTAAATAATTCTATCTCTTGATCCATTTCTATAGGTACAGGCTCTATGCACTGTGATTCTGCACAAGGGTAGAATTTGATATTGGACATCAATCCATCAAGCTAACGTTCCAACTAAATATTGCAAGCAGCACATCGCAAGACGCTGAAGTTGCACTGGTGTTCCAGCCAAAGAAACAATACCGGCGGACTTTTGTGATCAAGCTATCATACTTGCAAACATAGCCCATGTTTACCTCCCAACAACCAATCACAAAATGAAGCAAGCTAATCTGCAACCTACAGGATGCATGAAAAGCCTGTGCAGTGACAATCAGACATCTTACCTGTACCTGACGGACGGACCCTACAGGTCCCAGTTTCCAAAAAATCTCATCTGTCATTTTGACAAAAAGGTTCCTAATCATCCTAGTCTCCAGCAGAATGGGAATGAGAATAGGTTGGAAAGTATATCAGCCAAAATCAATGAAATCTCAACAATGAGAGTAGAGAGCTGAGTAGGACTTCCAGGGAGCAAGCTGCAACAGGACTTCAGTGCTGTGCCTGCTTTTTGGCCTGTTCCATTGGCTGAGCCAGATGTGCATTATACAAAACAGGCAAATCAATTTACTCATATACTTTATACAGGTCAAATCATACAGGGAATTCTAGGTCTTTTCCTAATTCTGTCCATTGCCTGAGCCTAGTTCTAGTATTGCACCTGTAAAATGAGACCCACATTCAGTACCTACTCTGGCTCACAGTGTGGGAACCTCCTGTTCCTTGAAGCTCTTGGATGATCTCCTGGAGGAGGTCAAATCTGTGGAGGCAGGAAGAAAAAACTTGTAGTTAGTATAGTTTTACACTGTATTTTAAGGTGCTAATTAGGAAGTACAAGGGAACTAAAGAATGTGAAGTAGAGATGGGCACAAACTGCCAATTCAGAGTTTCATGCCAGTTTGTTTATTGGCTGAACAGGTGTGTTTGGCATTTCGAAGCCCCGCCTCCTCTGGCAGACGCCCACTCAGAGGCAGTGCCTGGTGGAGGTGGGGCACAGAAGCCAGGCTGCTGCCTCTGAGTGGGCACTCGCCAGAGGAGGTGGGGCTTTGAAGTGCCGAACACACCTGTTCAGCCAATAAACAAACTGGTGGTTCGTGCCCATCTTTAATGTGAAGATTTAGTTTGTAAACCAAGGAAGAATGATTAACAAATCAAACTAAGAAAAAGTAGTTCTGCAGGGGATCTTCTGCTAACTGGTAGATGAATTGAACAACAGAGTTTGGGAAATTTGTCACTAAGTATTTTGAAGAAGGTGCATTGTATTATCAACTTGGGATGGTTTCAAGATTGGGAACTTCACCTCCCATGGTCTCTTTCAAAACATATGACCTGAAAACCCTGTTTTATTCCGCCTGAAAATGTCATTGGGAAATCTGCTACATACGTCTGTGCACAGCAAAAAGGCCCATCTGTAGAGCTTTCCCGCTTTTGGAAAATCTTTGTTGGTCCAAGATTCTGCTGTGGACACAAAGATGGTTAACATTAGCAACACACAACAAGAAGGCATAGCTGAAGGCTTCCTCATTAGAAAAAAAAAATATTACCCGGTGCTTTTCTCTTGCTTTGGTTGATAAATCAATTAGGTTCTGAAGGTAACAACTTTGACTGGATTTCTCGTACTTTTCTGTAGGTGATGGAAAAGACACAGACATTCACCATCAGCATGATCATCAGGACAGGCCTCCTTTGGTTCGACCACCATCGCAAGTGTGTTCGCTAGGTACACAGCAGAAGGCCTTCTCTGTAGCTGCTCCCAGACTTTGAATTTGCTCCCACTGGAGCCAGACTTCCACAGGCAAGCAAAGACCTTTCTCTTCAGGCAAGCTTTCCCTGAGTGTCTGGCTGCCTGAGTGGGTTTTTTAAAACGGATTGTTGTATCTTAATTGTTGTATCAGTAATGTATACATTACTGAAACAGCGAAGTCTACGTTGGCTTGGGCATGTCGTGAGAATGGCTGATGGTCGGATTCCAAAAGATCTCCTGTATGGAGAATTAGTGCAGGGAAATCGCCCCAGAGGGAGACCACAGCTGCGATACAAGGACATCTGCAAGTGGGATCTGAAGGCCTTAGGAATGGACCTCAACAGATGGGAAACCCTGACATCTGAGCGTTCAGCCTGGAGGCAGGCGTTGCATCACGGCCTCTCCCATTTTGAAGAGACCCTTGTCCAGCAGACCGAGGCAAAGAGGCAGTCACGGAAGCAGCAAAATCAGGGAGCTGGACAGGGGACAGATTGTATTTGTCTTCAGTGTGGAAGGGATTGTCACTCTCGAATTGGCCTTCTCAGCCACACTAGACGCTGTTCCAAGTCCTCCATACAGAGCACGTTACCATAGTCTTTCGAGACTGAAGGATGCCTAATACTAAATGTATCTTACTGCATTGAATGTGTTTTGGTATTGCTTATGTTTTCTGGTGTTGTATTCATTGTTCCTTTTAGTATTGTATACTCATTGTTACTAACTTAAATACTGTCTTTTAAAGATGTAAGCTGCTCTTTGGGTCCTTTTAAGGAGAAAGGGGGATAAAAAGCATTTTAAGTAAGTAAGTACGTACGTAAGTAAGTAAGTACGTAAGTAAGTAAATAGTCATGATGGAAATGATGCCAGCAAAGAAGCTAGAAGCTTTTATCTCTTGAAATAGCAAGGCACTTGGCTACCTAGTGCAATGGTTCCCAATTTTTTTGGGTTATGGAACCCTAAATGATCGACCTTCTTTTGGTGGAACCCCAACTCCTATAAAGAAAGTTAATTGGCAATTGTGAACATACAAACCAAATTTATTTTATTTATATCTTATTGTTAAGACCCCTGATACCTAATTGTTTGCATATTGTCATGTTTGACTTGAAAAGAAAGACTATAATTTGAAATTAAAATTCTTTCTTGCACGTTGATATTATTGGTACATAATTACTTAAGTATATTTATGTAAGTACTCCTATATTTAATGTGAAGAATGAATTTTTTTCATTGTTTTACTTATAATAGCCCTAAAATTAGGTTTAATGTACGACAGTTGAATTCGCAGATCTGGAGCGGCATCCAGTCTAGTTCTGAATTTGTTTTTGGTGTAAGGGTAAGCTGAAAAGCCAGTTTCACATCGATAATTTGACACAAATGGAAGCAGAGTCATGATAGCCTTTGCAGCGACTGCAGGGTATTCATCCTTAAGTCAAATCCAAAAGTCATTCAATGGTACTGATTCAAACTTGTGTTTTAGAGAGGATGAACTCTTAATATCGATCAAATTCTCATACTCCAACACAGTTAGCATTGATGGTTTGGTCTGGTTTGCGAATGGATTCTGTACCCAGTCAATGTCCTGTAACTCCTCTGGGAAGTATTCTTTCAAGTTTTTTTTGAGATCAAATAAATGTTCGCTTACGTTTTTTTCCACATCTGAGATTAATTGCAACTCATTTTCTCTGAGAAATCCATTTAAGAGAGGAAAACTTGGACACAAAAATAGATACTTCTCAACATACCTCAAAGTTTCCCCCCCCCTAAGAATCTAGATTTAGAGGAATCATCTGCTGCTATGAGGCACTAGCAGAGCGGGACGGGGTGGCGGAATTGCCTTTTTGGACTATAACTCCCAGAATATCTCACCCTGCATAGTCAATGGAAAACCCAGGAGTTGCGGTCCAAAAAAGTAACATTTCTGGGCATTAGGACTTTCTCACATTAAATGCTGTCACTCACCTAACACAGCCTGCTTGGGCAAGGGTCCACCGCTGTGGCTGCTTCGCCCTTGTGCCCTTTGCTGACTGACAAACGACTCTAACATGTGGATGCTGGAGGCAAACCGCTTCTCAAGGTCTTCTAACGAGACTTGAACCTTTGCTAAGAGGCAGGTGGAATCCTGCAGACTGTTCACAAACGGGGCCTCTGGGAGGGCAGGGGTGGCGTCTCCCTGGAGGAGATACAGAACGGTGAGGAGAGAGGTAAGGTTGGAGAGGGAATGGAAAGTTAGGACTGGGGCACTCGGGCTGGAAAACAGCCCACGGATGTAAACCCATGGGTCATGCAAGGGAGGTTGTGAAAAGAGAAGCCGGGGTATGTTCCTTGTGCACACAGGAGAGGGACAACACGGACTTGAGACACCCAGGTTCTCTTGGTCACCGAAGCTCCTCAGGCGAGACCCTGGGCCAGCTATTCTCTCTGCCTGACGTACTCCACCGGTTGTTATGAAGCTACAGAGGGGAAGAAGTAACTGTGTATGCCACCTTGATCTCACTCGAAGGAAGGAAGGAGAGATATAATTTGTGGAAATGGAATTAATCTGTAAAACATTATGCATAAGAAAGCAGCCCATGACTGTAAAAGTAGGGAAGCAAAGCCATGCATGACTCACGGGCAGAGCTGTCTGTGAAGGGAGACTGAGGCTCATGGAATAGCAACAGGTTTGCTTGTTGAGGGAAGGGGAAAGGGAGGTAGCAAAAACTGAAAACAATTAAAGCAATTAAAACAACTGGGGGGGACATATGAGCAGGGCATGTCCTGCAGTTTGGATTTGGGGGTTGTGGCTTGTGGTCTTGAGTCCTTTCGAGGAGAAAGGTGAGGTAAAAATATTTAAAATGAAATTAACAAATCATACCAAGGCTACAGATTCAAGACTCCTGTGGTGAGAGGTAGCCGGCTCTTCCTCACTGCACCCTGGTTCACATGTGCTGTCAGAATTTGATCTCTGATGCTGCTCCAGAGAGGATCTGTGAGGGCTACAGATTTGTTGATTGCCTTCGTTCTAGAGGAAAGAACATTTGTGGAACCCCACGTCCCCTTTAGTGGATAGACTCAGAAGGTAATGTCGCAACTCCCACTTGGTTCACAACTAGGATGATGCAAACAAACACTAACTAAAGTCCCTATCTGTGGGAAACAGTCCCAAATCTATAGTTACTGCAAATCAAAAATAATAATTACAAAAAGCAAATGCAAATGCAGCCCTCTGTCTTACGAGGTCACTGCAGAAGCACAAGAGCTGAAGATGCACTGGTGTTTGGGTGTCTTTAGCGTCAGAACACGCAGGGCAAACGATACAGGCTTTGCACAGCAAGTGGCTGCACAGTACACAGACACTTGTGCAAGAGCTGCCCAGCCTCTTGTGAAAGAGCACAGTTGAGCACTACTGTGTTAGCAGGGATTTCAGTCCACCAGGGTTATGTTGGATTTAGGTCAAAAGAAGCGCTGAAAACCACTTAAAATGAAACAGCCTACATCATGCCTTGTGGCTGCCATTGGCAGGCCTGAGGGCATGGCACGGGGCCACTCTCATCCCTACTATGAGCTACAAATGGAAGTGAATTTGCACAGTCCTACCGATGGAGCACATGGCAGTTGTGTTCCTCCACTGAAGTAAGAAAGGAATCGGCACCCAGTACTGTAACACCATCCTGGCCATCTGTTACCTGAGTCTGGGTGGTTGTCTGGCTGTCAGGCTGTACGCTGGGTGTGCTTTGTGCTGCACTTCGTCCACTGGACTCAACTTCAAAATAGGGTAGCTCTGGAAGACAGGAATATACAGCAGAAAGGAGAATGCAAGTCTTCGTATGCTTTCCAGCTTTTCCTCCTATCTCCATTCATTCTCTTTGCTGGGCACCAAAACGATGCTGTACAGCCTTATAGTACCTTGCCCATTTCCCATTCTCCTGCCAAGAAGTAGTCAGTGTGAACCTTCTGATGCACATTTTCCTCTTTTTCCATTTATTATCACAATTAATCATTATTACGAAAATACTTATACAAAGTGCTTTTTGCAATATCTTTCATGAGCATCGCTGATCTGCTCAACAGAGCAGTGGGGTCAAACTAGAGGATATCTTTAGCTGTATTCATCAGAGGTGCTCACTGAGTGGTGAAAAATGTCTGTTTGTCAAAGCATGTGATTCTTCCCACCTTCTCATCTAAGGGATCCAATCACATTTTTAAGGGAAAGGCCATTACAAGACTTCCTCTCCAGGCACGTAATTCCTCCAAAGTTCCATGCTTCAGCCATCAGACTTTCAAATAAAGTCCATATTTGCCTCCTGATGATGAATCACAAATCAAAAGCAAGTTCAGGCAAGCTTGTGTTTGAGTAAACAGACTTTCTGAATCTCTTTAGGGAGCTCTCTTATAAAGACATGCTAACTGTACCTATTTTGGGCCGATACAACTTGTATTTGGTTGCTTTTTTGGAGATTGGTCATTGAAGGCAAACACAGGCTTCATGTGCAAGTCTGAAAGCTGAGACATATCTCTGAGGAAATCTTGTAAGAGGGGAAACAGGCTGATTATAGGGAGTAAGCACCCTCCTTAACATCTAACATCTTACTTCTTCACAAAGAAGTAAGTATTTGAAGCTGAATTCCCAATATCAATGTTCTATCCACTTATTCTTAAATATGAACATTTCCTAAATCCATTTTTTAAAATGATGAAGGAATGCTCTTTTGCATCTCGTTCCTACCATTGGTATCAGACGGACCTTCAGGAATGACTGAGTGGGATGATTCCTCAGACTCGGTCTGTCCTGCCCATATATACAGCTTCTTGGATGACGAGGCCACTGAGGAAAGCAATGGAGAGCCCGCTGTGCCACCCTGGAACAGCAAAATAATATATTGTATGCTTCTTGTCCTCATAATTAAGAGGAAAGACAAGGTCTAATATCAGCTGGCTGAGAAAACCTTGAGAAAACCTTCAGATACTGTTAATACGAGAAGGCTTCTGCAAGCCAACTGTAACTTGAACTCAGCACAGGCTGGTTCCCTATTTTCCTGGAGATGAGAATGGGGCCTTTTACATTTAAGGTCACAGAGGGGATTTGTTTGAAGTTCCACCCAGCTGAACTCCTCACCTGCTGGGCGGTCCGCAATACATAACGTATGCTGGTGAAAGTACCCCTCCGGTCACGTTCTTTCAAGGCGATGCCATCTTTGACTACCTCATAAAAAGGCTGTGGGACACGGGCATCGGCCAAGAGAGACTCCCCTGCCTTCATTTTCTCCCTCACAGTGCAGCCATCCAGTCCACCCCAAGGGACTTTACCTGGAAAACACACATTATTTATCATGTAGTCAGGTAGAGTCACAAATCAACTTTCCTGAATGTAGCATAATTTCTACTCTGCTGCCCAACATATCTTTTTGGTCCCAGGGTTATTAGACATCTAGAACTCACGGCTATAACCACATCATGTAGCATCAAATTCCATTAACTAATGACCTGTTGTGTGAATAAATATTTCTTGAGATGGACATTTTTCACTGAAGAAAAACATCTCTCTATCCAGTACTCATCCCCTCCATCTTATAAGTAGTGTTAGAAACATTTATTAGTCCTGACTAGAAGAAATACAGTGAATGAGTGAGACCTGTTTAGTCCACACATATGTAAGTTCTATTAAGTTTAAAGGTTAAGATCCTGTTGCTTAGTTACACTGGCAAAAGGGAAACCGCATAACTTGCAAAGGTTTCTTGCTGCTAATTAATGAGTCTCCCTTGAATTTTTGGGCATCTGCCAATCACCAGACCAGCATGCACCCGAAATTCTAAGTTGAGATTTTATGATTGTTAGTGAGCATCTGCTATAAATTACATTGTTTGCCTTCAGTAGGTGTAACTATGTGACAGGAATTTGGCCATTGTGCCTGCTCTAGTTGGAAATAATAAGTGTATTTAGACCATAAATTATAATTATCATATTCCCCACCAATTATCTTTTCTGGAAGCTACATAGAGAAGAAACTTCCCTTGGCAAGGTTGAGATTTGAATCCTTCCACCATCTTGATTATCCATTTCTGTACTTTCCAGAATACGACCTGCACTTTTTCTCTGTGAGCAGATACCTTGGTTTTACTGATAACTCTCTCCAAGGACAAATCTACCTTGCTGTTGAATGCAGTACTCCATTTCAAGACAGAGTACATTCTTAAAATGTAACCTGTATCTCCTGTCTTTTCTACTTTTTCACAACGCACTAGGAAAAGACAGTCTAATGCTTTCTTTTGCCACTTAATCATCTATTATCAAATCATCAGTTCCATCTTCTAAAAAAAATGACAACTTTCTCTGCATTCTTTTACCTTCAAGATGCCCTTGTAACTTATTCTCTGCATTGAAAAAATGACAGCGTTAGAACTAAATGCTAAAATCTAACCATGAAAGACTGGATTCAAACCTGAGTCATACTTTGAGTAGTTCCACAGAAATAAATGAGACTTGCATTAATAACGGCTGCCTTAAATTCCATTTTAAGTAGAGTTCTCTCTGACTTAGGGCTTGGCTAGATGGCCAGTTGAAGGGGGGCAGGATCAGGCTAAATAGGGTTACTTAAGGTTGGACGGAGGTGTGTGGTGTGACCTTTGCATCCATATGCAGGGATTGGGTGGTTCCAGGTGTGGAAACCACATTGCTTCTCAAGTGACCCTGTTTAGCATGATCAAGATCTTCTTTCTTTTTAAAGGGAAAGGTTTCTCAAGATCATCAAGGCTGTCCTTTTGAATAAGCTACTTAGCTGGAAACTTCTACTTCCTCTCCTTTGGAGGATAGGACAGGGGACAAGTTTTGCATTTCTTATTAATTGTTGCTAATGTATCAGTGATGCTTTGAAAGTTTTTTTTAAAGAAAGCCTGCTAAAGGATGTAGATTTTAGCAACCATTAAAAAGAAATGCAAAGCCCTCCCTTCTGCTTCAAAGGTGAGTTGTAAAGAGGATTCAAAGGGAAATTTTCCCATTTCTCAAGATCCAAAGGACACCTGGCAAATGTTTTGAATTAAGAAGCTTCTCTAAAGGGAGCCGCTTTGGTGTGATCCCAGTAATCACACAAACTGGAATCAAACCAAAGCAGAGCGATTCTACCTGCACCTAAAAAACAGCAGCCCCTCACAGGGAGCCAAAAAGGTGTGGGAAGGAACATTCTAGGGCTAGGCTTACATCATTTGGTCACTGGCAAAAGGAGCAACCCAGCCTGTCCTCAGAGTGGACCAAACAGCAAGACAAATGGTCATGTAGTTGGGCCCCATGTCTGGCTCCAACAAGATATTTCCAAAAACTAAGTTATTATGAAATGATTACTCGCTTCTCTATTGCTAACATGTTTACAGGCCACGGCACCCCTCCACCCACCAACCTGTGAAGATCTCCTGCATCACCGTGCAAAAGCTGTAGAGATCAGAGTTCACCGAGGCCGGACTCCCTTTAACGACTTCCCTCGCCAGCCAATTGTAGAGCTTTGAGGACGGTGGGATAGCCCACGTTCTGCCAACTTCCTCAGTCCTGAAACAACATCCAAGCAGTCAAGCTTCCTTCAAGCGTCTCTGAGTCTCCCCCACAAACCTGTACTTGCTTCCACCAACCTCTTCTGCATGTACTCAAGGTTGCTGAGCTTGGCCAGTCCAGGTCTCACCAGCTGAATTGCATGGGAGCTCACAGCCCGGTGGATGTACCCCGAAGAGTGAAGAAACAAGAGGGCTTCAGAGATCTGCAGCAGCAGACTCAGAATTGACGAGAGTGCTGGGCAGCTGGAATTCTATAGAGAAGGGAAGAGGGAGAGGTGGTGAGCGGAAGAGCTGGGGAGTGAGGAAAGGCACCCAGCATTCCTGACACCCCAACTTACCTCGCAGTGCAAGGCATAGTAGAGGGAACACATCTCGACCCTCTCAAAGACCAGCTGCAGATTTTGTAGGTCTAAGGATGGACTCACAGCCAAAAGAAGCAGTAGATGGGGATGATGGAGGCGGCTGCAGGAAACATGGGAGGACATGCTGAACATCAGCTGTGAGTCCTCACTAGAAGCAAACGGGGCCCTAGATCCTGCCCGACTGGCCTCACCTGCAGTTTTCTTGTTCAGCTAGGAGCACATCCAGGACGCCATGCCTTCTCTGGCCGATGGGATGCATTCCTGGCTTTAAGCTTCGCACGGTGACCAACTGCCCTTTCCAAAGCAAGCTGGAAGCAGAGGGCCATCGTGTTAGAGCCGGCCTTTAGATCCCAGCTGCTATTCCACCACTCAATTGTCAAAAAGAAGAGTTAGAAACATAATGGAGCCTTGACATCGGTTCACTTTGGACTTATCAAGACAGAGTACTTGTACTCTGGGCTCCGTATTATCTCATTATTTTTCAAGCTTTTTTTTCACTTAGTTCAATGGTTACTTCTGAAAACAGTGTTTATTTTTGTTTTAACTTCATTCTAGGGGAAGAGTTTAGCGCTACGGTGCTTCTCGCTGTTTGAAGTCTGAGGTCCATTCGAGCCGTCTGGTTAGGCACTTTCAATTTAACACCAAAACGTTCTCGCTGTAAGCACTGCTTTTGTCACCCGCCCGCGGCAGCACCCCCGGCCCCCTTTTAAAACGAGTCAGCGCAGCCTCAGATACGACACCAGCACTGAAAAGCACCTCCAAGGTATCTAGAATGGTGCTCTGTGAGTTAGGGAAGCTCTTTTTTTTTTTTAAGTTAGAGAAGACCAAAATTGAGGAAGGGTTTTCTCTGCCATCCCTTTTAATGTCACAACAACCCACTACCTGCGTCACAAGGTTGTCACCACAGAGGGCGCTGTTCACAGCTCTGCTTGGGAGAGGATTAACCAACGGTATAGACTGCAGGATTGGGATGATCAGGAGAGCTTCCAGTCATACCAAATACACTGCAGCCCTAGCGCTGTTCCAGAAAGGAGCAGGACAGCTCGCAAACGGGGATGGGATGGATCAACATTACTGAAAACGCATGTGGTCGCTGGGAAAACAGGATGAACCAAACCACACCAAAAGCGACCCAAAAGCGAGCTATACATACATATGCCTGTCTGATCACCTAGCTCATTCCATTCTGTCTAGAATCCGTGGAAGGAAAAGTTAAACATAAAGAAAATGTCCTCATTCTTGACAAAGAAGCAGCCCACTGGAACAGACAGTTCCCTTGCCTCTGCTCCTTCTGCTCTGCCTGTACCACCTTTCTTCCAGAGTTCAGTGGTCTTTCTCTCTCTGTGTGGATGGACAAAACAGTCAGCACTACTGGGTGAATGATGTGTCATCATAAAGCAAGGGGAGGGAGGGCGGGCGGGCAACCATCTATGGTGCCCTTAATTCTTTGGAGGAAAAGTGGGCTAAAAATAGAATGATGGCTGACAAATCATAGGTTTGGGGTAGGATCTAATCTGTTTGGGCAAAAGAATAACAAATCCACTGGCTCGCAACTGGAAATGAGAGGGTATAACATTGGGTGTGAAATAGATATAACGAGTAGAAAAAAAACAGATGATGACAAATTATGTCATTGCTTTAGGATTAAATTTGATCACTAGATAGGGTGCAGGATGACAAAAGACCTCCCTTGTACCAGCTGTTTCCTTAGAACTGGGTTCTAAGGAAACAGCTGTAGGTTGTTCTGAACAACAGTCTGTCATTATTTCTACATCACAGGCAGGGGGTGGAAGGTGACAAGCTATACAGTGGGACCAACTCAGACCATGCTTAGATTTTTTTTACTTTCTCATGAGTGTATATGGTCCATTCTCGTAGCTCCATTCTGGCTCTCCGTGACCTCTGATCAGGTCATCGCGATCGGCAATGAACGTGAAGGCAGCCACTCCCGGATGCTGGTACCTGCTTGGGCAGAGCTGGAAAAAAAAAAAGAAATGATTTAAATAAAATAAAATAAAAACACATATGAGCCCAAAAACTGTGATCTCAGTCACACAGAATTGTTGTTGTTACACGCGGTCAAGTCAGAACTGACTTATAGCGACCCTAACAGGGCTTTCAAGGTAAGTGAGGTATTGAAGGAGTGGTTCTACCAGTGTTGCTCCCTCACTCAGTTTCCATGGTTGAGCAGGGGATTTGAACTCTGTTTTCCAGAGTCCTAATCTGTCACTTTATCCACTGTACCACACAGAACGATACCCTTTCATAATGCTGTCTTACTTGTCCATATCCTATAGCTGGCTTCCTCATGCTTCCAGGCATTTCAGGGTTATCCAAAGACCTGTAACAAGAAGAATAGGAAAACCCACACTAAGGTGCCTTTTTTGAGCCAGGGAGAGAGAACGAGAGAGAAAGAGAGAGAAAGAAGAGCCCAATTTCTCTTTGGGCTTCTCTTTGGTAGCAAGCGGCTTCTTTTTCAGTATCAATCACTTTGCTGAAATTAAATGCTTCCTCTCCAGTCCCACAGCTTTCCTCATGATGAAAGAGATGTCGTGGGAGATTCAGGACCCTTTGGGGACAGAATTGGACATTTCTAATTTCCTAAAAATTGCCATGGCTGATGATGTCATCAGCCTTACATGGCGTTACGTTACAAAACAGTATTTTGCCGTTATATATAAAAAGCTCATTTGACCCAGAACAGTATACTGTGATTCCGGATCCCTGCAGAAGACAGGCAGTCAGTGGTTTCTTACCAGGAGGATGTAGACAAGCGTGATGAGAAAGAGGAATGCAGGCTGTGTGAAGATGCTGCTAGAGTTTTTGAATAAAGAGGCCGGTCCCCATGCTGTACCACCAGAGCCATTTGGCCACAGCACTGCTGTATGAAGTCGATGACCTGGAGTCAACAGGAACAGAAAAGAGCGACATGATAACACATTACTCTACAGCCGCCTTGTATGTATCAACTCTCCTGGTCAGCACAGGTGACAAGGAAAGACATGCACATGAATAAGCAGATTGTTGGGGGAAAACATACTTGGCAGAGCACCTTCTTCCACCTAGTTATGCCCGTATCACCCGTTCCAGCCAGGCTGGGTGGTTGAGGGGCCTAACTCCAAGGGAGGCCCGAAGGGAAAAAACCTAAAAACCGGGCTTTCTTGGCAGTGGCCCCTCGTCTCAGGAACAACTTACCATTAGAGATATGCCTGGCCCCCTCGCTGAGGGCAAACTAAAGACCTGGCTCTACAGGCAGGCCTTCCCAACAGCCATCACTTAGCTTTATTTATTTATTTTCCCTTTTTCTTTTTCCCCATCTTGGACTCTTATAGTAAAATTGGGCTCCATCTTTTAATGTATTTATGTTTTCATTTATTATATCTGTATTTTTTGTGTGTGTGTGTGAACCACCCAGAGTAATGTTCTAGATGGGCGGTATATAAGTCTAATAAATAAATAAATAAATAAAAATAAAAACAGACAGAGCACTCTGAGCCTCTTTTGTGCTCAGCCTAGTTGCCAAGACAGCTGTTAAGGAAAGCTGCCATTTTACTTTATACCCAGGATGGAAATATGGCCAGGTGTAGAGCGTGGATTCAGCTGACTAGGTAGGTCAGTGAGTTAAGTATCTGGTGGCAGAGCCAGAGGTTGGGAGTTCGATTCCCCACTGTGCTTCTTGGGAGAAGAGCCAGCCTGTGTGGCTTTGGGCAAACCGCACAGTCCCAGAGGTGCCCCCAGAAGAAGGGAATGAGAAACCAGTTCCGAGTATCCTTATACCTAAAAAATACTGCAAAAGATCGCCACAAGTCAGAATCAATTGCATATCATGTTGTTGTTGTTGTTGGGGTTAAGGTCAGAGTTGTTGTTGTTAATTTAACAACAACAACAACAACAAGGCAGTTTTTGGAGAAAACCAGTCCGCATCAACCTGAAGAAGTTGGTACCTTGGCATTTTCCTCACTCCCAGCTTGCTGGGCCCAGTCTTGAGGGGTCCGTCCCTTCTGATCGTGACATCTGAGATCACCCCCAGCTTGTACAATGCTGCTGAGAAGTCTTCGATGGCCAGAGAAAGCAGCTGCATGGACTGGGGTGCTGCCATCGTTACAGCGGCTTTGAGAGTAGAACGGAAGAAAGAAGAGGTGTTAGGAAGCAGACTGCAGAGAACAACAAAGGTCCAGACAGCTCTGTTTTGGGGGAGCAACCAGTGTTGTGTTTGCTGAGGGGCTCAGTGCGCAAAGGTCCCTGTTGATCCACCAAAGATCTGCATAAGAATAGTTTGGGCTCGGTATCTTCCAAAAATTTATTTATTTTTATTTATTTATTTATGCGATTTCTATCCCGCCCTTTTAGACAAAGTCACTACAATAATGTGATATTTCCTCTTCAAATGAAGTCATTTTCAAATATTTGACAGACACTTTTTGCCTAGGCAATATGATTTAAGGCCTTTTTTGACCCTTAAGGGCATCAGTTTTATTCCAAAGGGTACTGCTGTGAAATGACCTACTGTACCTTTGGGATAATTACATGAGACTTCACTTTTGGAAAGATGCTGGTGCACTCGTTACGTTTTAGTAAAACCACTCCTTAAAAATCTCAGAGGCTGACGACATAGGCATTTAGCCCACTTGTTTCATCCACTGCAGGGATGGGCTGGTTCGTCCCTAAAGACTGTGATCACACAATGTTTTTGCTCGATAGCCCACCCCCACAGCAATTCCATCCACACCTTTCTGAGTCTGTCAGGGGCCTCTCTCTTTTTTTGATTCAGGTAGGATTGCTCTGGTTGAGTCCGCTTCCTATGTGTGTGATCACTGGAAATGGACAAAAACCTGAGCCTTCCAGGTGTCTATGCTCCTTCCTGTTGGAATTTCAAATATCATGAACCGCCTTAATAAGAGAGCCACTTCAGGATAGCCACTTCAGTGAGCCACTGCTCCTCATTTGAGGGGCAAGAGAAGTGAAACATGTTTTAAAACTCTTGTAGAGCGTTGCTGATGCGCTGCATTACTCATAAAAATAATTTTAAAAATTTCTTTGTCTTACCCGCAGGGCAAGCCAATTCAGAAATTCCAACTGGAAAGAACCCAGGTCAAACAGGTCAGATCTCAGGTGCTTTGGTCACACAGCCCAAATACCTGGGATTTGACCTGTGTTAAAAACAGTGCTGAGTTTCACGTTCACACAATGAATTTCAAAGTGCGTATTTATTTTCCGCTGAATGGTTTTCTTTTCTTAGGAAGCTAGTTAAAATAAACAGCCGCCAGAGAGCCACTTATTTTTAGCATGCTGTTTTCTTAACCCACTTAAGCCCATTTTGAACCTTGCAGCCGCATTTAAAAGGGAGCCTCTCCCTGCGCACCCAATTTAAGACCACAAGCCGAAACTATGGGTACATTAAGAGAAGAGAAGAAAATACACATTTCAATTACTCAGTAGGAACACAGGAAACAACTCAAAAACCACGTGACTTGAGTCGGCTAAAATTAAAAGGCTACCTATTGTGGGTTTTTTGAGACATGTAGACAGGCCTGAAGAGTTGCTTGAGCTTCAATATGCCATCTGGATGTGAGGGTCACAGCAAATGGCAGGCTGCACCTCTAACCGACCCCAAGCAACCCTATTTAGCCTGCACCAGCCCGCTCCAAAAGAAAAGGTGTAGACAAGCCCTCACCTACCTTGAAAGCCCTAGCAGAGTCACTATAAGTTAGTTCTGACTTGGACAGCACATAACATGAGCACACACACACAGCCACAATCTCTAGGAATTCTATATAACTTACTGGTTTGGATTGGCACCAAAGCACAGAAATAGCTGGACGGTAGAGGTACGTCCCAACAGAGCAGCAAGATACAAACTTGCCTGTCCGGCTGTATTGTGACAATCCACATGCACACCTGAAAAAAGAAACCACCCATATGATCCATGGCAAAATGTTTGTTGAAAGCATTTGAGAGAAAACTAAATGTCTGCAATGAATGTCTCGCTTCCAGCAATGTCTCATTTTCAACCAAGACCCAACTTTCTTCCCCTATCAGAGCAGAATATACAGAATGATACAAGTCTACATTTTGCACTGACTTGTCCACGTATTGTAACACAACTAGCTCCGTGGAATGTTCTAATTGTGTTAAGAAGGGCATCTGCACTGCAGTGGAGCCCACAGGATAGAAGTTGTCCATAATGAGTTGAAAATACTTTGGCCTTACCTCTTTTCAGTAGTATCTTGGCTTTTTTATTGTTTCCCTCTATAGCATGTGTGAGTAACTGCCCCTCCAGAGATTCAGGTTCAGTTACATAGCCCAGGGTTACAGGGCAACTTGGTGGGAGTCCTGGGACTTTTGGCATCTCACTAGAAAGGAAGAATTGTTTAACCAAAAAAAGGGGAGAAAAGAAAAAAGAAGAAGAAAAAAAGTAGAGAGAAATGAAGACAATATAATAATAATCTTAGCATGATGACGAACCATATTGAAAAAGATAGAACTTTTTAACTCTGTCACTCAGTTCAATAAATCTTAGCTAATTAATTTTACTAATACTGAAACATTATACAACACCAAAACGATTCTATAGGAAATACTTATTTTCTTTGTTTAGTTGCAAGTCTATTAGCAGACCATTATAATCTTTACAAATCCTGGAGCAGCCCAGTACAATCTTTAGAAATAAAAGGAATATTGTTCATATTTGCAGAGCCAAGGATCTTTGTCTTATGATTGTTACATACTGTCTAGTCCCTTCTGATTTTTGATAACCCTGCAAATTAATGACTTCCACCAAGTGTTATTATTAACAGCCCTGTTTTTTTTTTTTTGCAAACTCAAGCCTGTGGCTTCCTTTATTGAGTCAATCCATCTTACATTTAGCCTTCCTCTTTTGCTATTGCCTTCAACTTTTCCAAGCATTATTGAATTTATCAGTACGCCCCGCCTTCTCATGATGTGCTCAAAATACAAAAGTATCAGTTTATACAAATACTTGGATGGTGGTGGTGGATAATGTAAGACAACCCTGATGTGTAGATACGATGTGTATTCAAATTCCCCACCACTTGCTTTTCCTAAACTTCTTTGGAGCATCTTACACCAAGAGGGTGTAAGAAGAACAAGAATATGCCAACAAGACCTTTACAGATGCCACGAAACACTAGAAGGGCAAGAAATTCGTGTTCTATATTGAGACAAGCCTGAATTCTAGAAGCTAAAATGGCAAAATTGAAGTTGTAATCCTTTGGGCCTATCCTGAGGAGACAAGATTCAGTGGAAAAGACAATAATGCTGTCAGACTTTTAAGGCAGTAGAAGAGAAAGACCAAACATGAGATGGAGTGATTTGGTAAAGGAAGCCATGACTTTGAATTCAAAAGATCTGAACAGGCTTCTTTACAACATGAGTTTTCACAGGTAAATAATTCATACGTAGCGTCTCTTCAAGTTGGTGTGCCTTAACAGCACATAACAACACCAAGATGATTTTTATTATTATTTGAGGATGAAAGATAGTTCCATTAACTGTGATCTTTAGAGTACAATCCTATTCATGTCTGCCTAGAAGCTGATGTCTATGAAGCTTATTCCCAGGTAAGCACCGATAAAACCTGCAGTTCTACGAAAACTTGCATGCAGTATATTGTACTGAACATAACAGGATTTACTTTTAACATATAGGAGTGTACTCTAAGGTTCTTGCTGCAAAAGGTCTCCCCATGATGCAACAATTCCCTTAAACTGCACAGGAATATAATACACAAGCTACTACTTCTTTCAGTCACGTTAAATGAACCATGCTTAATTACTACCTGGGTGTGCTGCCAGGTGCTGTCAGGAATGTTTAAAAGCTGCCAATCACACCGTATTAACTACTAATTAGGCCTCCTTTTTCTCTGCCTCATTTAGAGATAGGAATGAGTTTTATGTTACTAGTCCTTAGTTTGTAATGCAAACGGAAGCCTACCTGGATCTTCTGCCTGTAAATATTCATAGATAGGAGCCAGTACTCTCTCTGTTTAGAAGTTCAACTAATTTTTATTTTACAGGTCCTAAGGGGCTGTGGTCTGGTTGTAATTAAGTTTCCTATACGCTGCAGCTATTCGAGTAGCAGAAGGTTTGTAAAATTCCGACTGCTTTCAGAATAAGCCAAAACGATAATGTGGAGGGGGGAAAAAGTATTACAGCTCCAACATGAGAAACGGTGTCATTCCTTTTTCTGGAACAATGGATCTCCAGTTGTGACTTAAATGAAATCTCTTAATGAATCCATAAACGTAGCCCTTAATTCGATCAATCCAACCCTCGTTATCAACTTCGCCTTTAAAATAGAAAGAGGGAAAACAGAGAATATTCCCTTGAGAATAACCTCTACCCTCAAAGTTCGTGAAATCCCCTTTTCATTTCAAGACCCGTTTATGTTTTGGAAAGAAGAAAACGGGCAGAGGACAGAACCGCATCCCTGACTGTGATGCGAGAAGACGCAAGAACCTTCAAAGGCGGAACCCTTTAAAGACACTTTCAAACGGCTTTTGTTTCTTTGCTCTGGATGTGATTGGCTGGGCAAGGCGGGTGGAGGCGGAGTTTTTCAACGGCTGTAGCACGGAGCGAGGGCACACGAAAGGAACTCGGAGAAGGCATGAATGGACATCATGAGGGGGTTCTGCGCAGGCGCGGACGGCCCTCGGAGTGGGGTGGTGGGTTGTTACAGCGTATTTGTAGAGTTTGCGGTTGTAGTAGAAGAAGCGGGAGCTGTTCCCCTGTGGAGGCATTCTAAGTAAAAACGAAATAAAAATAAAAAGAAGAAATAAAACTAGTCTTTAAAGGGCTACCACGTGTTTGTCTATTTTATTTTGACATTTTTTTTAACCTATAATGGTTGGAGGTTTTAGGGAAGTACCGTTACTTCTGTAGAAACATCAGTAGCAGTATAGTTCCGTGCAAAAAAGGAGGTGCCTCAGCCTTTTGCCTCTTCTGCTCGTTTTCTGCTTGCAGGGAAATATATTCAACGTAGGAGAAGCGTGAGAAATGTACTTTCAGCCCCAACTCCCCATTTTACAAAACAGTGACGTCCCTTTTTCATTATCCTGCTACGTATAAACTACATTCATCATTTAAAATGGCCTTTCAGCTACCCTGCTTTATTTCTGTGCAGGCTAAACTAAGGCGAGACTTCTGAAGATTTCTTTTCTGTGACTTGACATAAAACAGAGTTTAGTGCCAGCATCCATTTTCTTTATTAATATTGTCCAGCCCAGTAACATATGGGTGAATATTATTATTAAGTGGGGTTTCTGAACATAGGCGCAGAAAGAGAGACTATTTCCCAGTCGAAAATGTTCTTAAGCATACTTGTCATTTCTAGGTAGACTAATTCTCATATATTGTATGTTTCTTCACTGCTGTGCTGCGTTTGTTCAAGGAATAACTATCTCAAGGATGAGTCTCCCTTTATGAACCTGCCTGGGTATTAAAATCACCAGGAGAGACCTTTTTCTTGGTCCCGCCACCCTCACAGGAGTTTTTGGTGCGTACATGGGACAGAGCCTTCTCTGTTGCTGCTCCCAGATTTTGGAACTCCTTGCCACAGGAGACTAGACCGACCCCATCTTTACTGTCCTTCCACAAGCAGGCGAAGATCTTTCTCTTCAGGCAAGCCTTCCCTCAGTGACTGGCTGCCTGAGAGGGCTTTTTAAAATCACTTGTTGTACCTTACTGCACTAAGTGTATTTTGGTGTTTTTCTGTTTTGTTTTGTTTTTGTATTGTATTCATTGATCCTTTTAGTATTGTACACTCCCTGTTAGTAGCTTAAATACTGTTTTTTTAAAAATTATTGTAAGCCATCTTGAGTGCTATTTAAGGAGAAAGGCGGGTTAAAATAGTTTAAATAAAATAAATGGGGTCAGAGCTTTGAAATGTTGTTTTATACTACAGCACCCAGAATCCCCTGCAGCATAGCCATAATCTGGGGATTCAGGGAATTGTCCAGAAAATAATATTTTCAACTTCTAGGTTGTATGGCTTCTTATAGCATACTTATTAAATATTCCTGTTTAGCCAGTTAGAATACTGAGAACGACTTTGCTAAGAGCTGATCGGATTTTTCAAAATCTTAATGTTTTTGTTAATTTCCTTTTCCCATCTCCTTCCTATCCTCAAATACAGATTGGTCCTTCTTTTGCCTTCCCACACTCATAGTCCATGGCAGTGAGTTAACCCCGAGTCAGTTACTAGAGATATTAGTAGTTCTGTGGAGTTTTAACACAGTTTTTGCTGATATAGATACAGTGCAGAGATGCAAAAACTGGACAGGTTGTCTTTTTGTTCTGTTGTCCTAAGTCTATTGTTTCAGTCTGAAGATCAACAATAACTGCTAAAGTGAAATCAGCTTTCTGCATTATTTTATCTCAAAGAAATGTCACATGGACAGGCTATGATGTTGCTCCTGGTGGGATTCAAGGATGTTATTTGGGCGTGAGACTGTGACTTCCTGAGTCAAGAAACAGAAGAGGCACTAGGCAACAATTTCAAACCTTTGCTGAAGATACATATTCCCAGGAGGAGAGTTTGACTTCATTGCCACCAGTTGGTCCAAGGACAGATTTATGTAGAGATGCTATGCGGCTTTATAAAGAGCTACTGAGTTGGATACTCAAGGCAGCAGAAGACAATACAGTGGTTTCTGGATAACAAGGAACGGTGAATAATGGAGAACACTCCTTTGCAGAACACCTTTGTGATGACACACTTCTAGTATAATACCTTCTATCCCTCCCCATTACAACACCTTCAGGTGATAGCAGACAGGATGGAGAAATGAGGAAGCCTCAATATATGAGATACGTATGTCTTAATACTGTATCCTGATCCACTGCTTTTGTGTTATATACCAAAATCCATTTTAGATCACCATCTTGGCACTAGCTTCTCTAGAAATTGGTTCATAATTGGTTTTGTGCTCTGTCTACAAGGACTGTACCATGGTTACTTGCGTTCAAGGCTTCTCCTTAGAGATGGGCAAGAATCAATTTGCCCTGGTTCATAGCAATTTGGCAGTGCAGCACCACAGATGCCGCGTGTTCCCTCCCCCCACCCTGAGTTCTTGCCTGGACTGTAGCTGCAATCCGAAATGAGCTTTCAGCTTCACCCTGTGGTGGGACCAGCATCAGGTTGAGGAAAATATGCTATCCATCCTTTAAGAGCCTGTGGCTGCAGCCACTCATTTCTCTCCTAAAATCGGAAGCTTGAAATTTAAATTGATGGCTCCTTCACTGTGAACTGGCAGGTAATCCCTTTTCTTTTCTTTTTTCTTTTAATTTCTTTACAGTGGAACCTCTACTTACGAACTTAATCCGTCCCAGAAGATGTTCTTAAGTTGAAACATTCATAAGTTGAAGCAAAATTTCCCATAGGAATGCATTGAAAACCGATTAATCCGTTCCGGCTGTTTTTTGTTCTTATGTAGAGGCGCCGTTTGTACGTCGAAGCATTCGTTCCCATAGGAACTAATGCAAAACCGGTTAATCCGTCCTCTACCACTAGGGGGAGAATTTTTTCTTTTTTTTTCTTTTAACCTAAGATGACTTAGGTTTTAAAAAAAGGCAGGAAAGGAGGGAGGGAGGGAGGAAACACCTTTTAAACAGAACACCCTTTTTTTTAGTTCGTAAGTTGAAGCTCCGATCGCAAGTAGAAGCAAAATTTTGCGGACGGAGCTGTTCGTAAGTTGAAATGTTCGTAGGTAGGGACGTTCGTAAGTAGAGGTTCCACTGTATATGCACAATATGCAAGGTACAGGAGCCTGAGAAGCAGTGAGATTATTTATTTATTTATTTATTTATTACATTTATAGCCTGCCCATCTAGTCATATAGACTACTCACTGAAGGTTTTTTATTACATCGTTTGGACAGGGACAGGAATGTGGGGAAGTGCAGAGGAGGAGGTTTGTGCGTGTTTGTTAGAGAGAGCTGGTGCACAAACTCAGAGACTATAACATGTCATTGCTCTTTAGAGCTGGAATATCTGTCTGTCAAATGCAGGCCTTTCTATCTTCCACGGGAATTCAGTGTTGTTATTATTCTTGTGGTTTACATTCCGCCGGATGCAAATACGGATTTGGCGCTGGGTCATCTGGGCGATGAAATTGGCAACCTGCAAAGTAAATTTCCGGATGCTGTATATATTATTGCAGGAGACTTTAATCATGTAGACCTACGTGCGATCCTCCCTAAATTCCATCAACATGTAAAGTGTGCTACTAGGGGGTCGAATACCTTAGATAAGGTCTACACGAATATTGCAAATGGATACAGGACATTACAATTGCCACACTTGGGCCAGTCTGATCACATGTCCCTGTTTCTTGCTCCGGAGTATATTCCTCTGAGAAAACAGTCAGGGCCAGTAGTTAAGACAGTGAAAAGCTGGCCGGAGGGAGCAATGGAGCAGTTAAAGGACTGTTTTGAACAGACGAACTGGGAAGTTTTTGACCATCCTGATTTGGAAGAACATACAGCTGCAGTGTTAGGGTATATGGCACACTGCATTGACACTGTTACAGTGGATAAACGTATCCGGGTTTATCCCAATCAAAAACCTTGGATGACCGGGAAGGTTAGACGCCTGTTGTATGCCAGAAACAAGGCTTTTAAGTCTGGGGATGATCTAGAATATAGTGCAGCAAGAACGAATCTGAGGAGAGGCATTAAGCAAGCTAAGGCCGAATATAAGAGGAGAATTGAAGACTGCTTCCACAGCAATAACATGAGGCAAGTTTGGCAGGGGGTTCAACAACTAACAAACTACAAAGCAAAAAAGGTTTCCTCGGGTGGAGGAGTGGAGGTGGCTGAGGAGTTGAGCAACTTTTTTGCTCGATTTGAGATCGACCAAACTGAAACTGTTCGTTTGCCATCATTTACTCAGCAGAGTCCTTCCTTCATTGTGAACGAGCAGGATGTGAGACAGACTATGAAGGTGGTTAACTCCAGAAAAGCAGCTGGACCTGATTCAATTCCCGGTCGGGTGGTAAAAGGCTGTGCTGATCAGCTAGCCGGGATATGGACTGTAATTTTTAACCGATCCCTGACACTATGTGCAGTTCCTGTCTGTCTCAAGGCCTCTATCATCATTCCACTGCCTAAAAAGTTGCCTACAAACAGTCCAAATGATTATAGACCGGTGGCACTAACTTCAATTTTAATGAAGTGCTTTGAACAGTTAGTTCGGAAATATATTATCTCCTGCCTTCCGGATTCCTTTGATGGGCTTCAGTTTGCTTATAAAGAAAATAGATCTACTGAGGATGCGATTAATACAGTGCTTTATATGGTTTTATCCCACTTGGAAACACAAGGGAATTATGTAAGATTGCTGTTTGCGGATTTTAGCTCTGCTTTCAATACCATCATACCTCCCAGATTAATAGCCAAACTTAAAGATCTAGACTTTCCAGATTCTATCTGTCTGTGGATTTTGGACTTTCTAACAAACCGTCCACAAAGGGTTAAACTGAATGACTACATCTCTACTGACAAGATACTCAGCACTGGCACTCCACAAGGCTGTGTCCTTAGTCCACTACTGTTCTCTATTTATTCATCGGATTGCACCAATAACCATCCCAGTAATAGGATTATCAAATTTGCAGACGATACAACACTAGTAGGACTTATTTCCGGGGAGGATGAGTCTGCGTATCGGGATGAGGTATTACAACTATCCTGTTGGTGTAAAAAAAACAATCTTCTATTTAACATCCAAAAAACCAAGGAAATTATAGTGGACTATAGGAAAAAAAGGGCAGACATTCGGCCACTGTATATAGATGGAGTCCGTGTGGAACAGGTGGTTGAATGTAAGTTTCTTGGGACCATCTTAACAAATGACCTGACTTGGAGTGCAAATACTGCTGCGTTAATCAAGAAGGCGCAACAACGGTTGTATTTTCTAAGGACTCTTAGAAAACAACAATTGACTGAGAGTTTGTTAACCACCTTCTATCGGAGTTCGATTGAGAGCATATTATCCTACTGTCTCTGTGTATGGTTCGCGAGCTGCACAGTGGCAGAAAAAAAGGCAATTCAGAGGGTGATTAAGACGGCCCAGAACATCATTGGCTGTTCACTCCCCTCTTTGGAAGAATTGTATAAGAACAGATGTAAGAGGAAGATATCTAACATACTGAGTGACTCCTCTCATCCGGGATATCAACTCTTTAAACTATTACCATCGAGAAGGAGATTCAGGGTATTGAAAGCAAGGACAAGCAGATTCAAGAACAGCTTTTACCCAAGTGCAGTACTGAGTTTAAATGCAGGGTCATAAGTGTCTGGTGGAAATTTAAATTGCGGAGAGTAACGGGGTATTTATATCTGTATGGAGAGTGTGGTGTATATTTTAATTTTTTTTTTTTTTTTTTTTTTTTTTTTTTTTTTTTGTAGTGGTGTTGTCCAGTTTTTACCTTGGGAAGAGCACCTCATTTCGTTGCACCCACTTGTGAGTGTAATGACAAATAAATTTCTTATGTCTTATGTCTTATGTCTTACTCTGGGCGGGTAACAACATATGATGTAACAATTTAACAATTTAAAATCATAACAATATATTACTAAATAAACAATGATCCAAGATGGGAGAAAACACAAAATAACAAAAATTCAAACGGTGGGTGGAGGGAAGGCTTGCTTAAACAGCCAGGTTTTCAGTTGGCATTTAAAGATGCCCAGCGACGGGGCCATGCGAATCTCAGGAGGGAGGCTGTTCCAAAGACGAGGAGCCACTGCTGAGAAGGCCCGGTTTCTTGTTTTTTCCTTCCGGGCCTCCCTTGGAGTTAGGCTCCTCAGCCTCACCTCCTGGCTAGATCGGGTGATACGGGTAGATCTAGGTGGGAGAAGGCGTTCCGTCAGGTAGTGAGGCCCTAAACCGTTTAGGGCTTTATACGTAAGCATTAAAACTTTGAAATCTACGCGGAACCGAACGGGCAGCCAATGCAAGGCGGCCAGAGTGGGAGTAATATGTTGATGTTTCCTTACCCCACTGAGAAGTCTGGCTGCCGCATTCTGCACCATCTGGAGTTTCCGCATAGATCTCAAAGGCAGCCCCATGTAGAGAGCATTACAGTAGTCTAATCTCGAGATTACGAGCGCATGGACCAAAGTGGTGAGCGACCCAACATCTAGATAGGGACGCAGCTGGGCTATCCGCCAGAGATGGAAATAAGCGGTGCGGACCACTACCTGGGATTCCATGGCAAGCGCCTGGTCCAGATAGACCCCCAAGCTGCGCACCTCACTCTTTGCGGTGAGAGTCACCCCCCCAAAAGAGAGGGAGTTTCCCAAACCGCTGATGGTAGGCCCCCCGATCCTCAGGACCTCCGTCTTGTCCGGGTTCAGCCTCAGCCCATTTTCCTGCATCCATTGCAATACAGACCCCAGGCAGCGCTGCAGGGACAGAACGGCATCCACTGTAGTTGGCAAAAAGGAGATGTAGAGCTGCGTGTCATCGGCATATTGATGGCACGATGCTCCACACCCCCTGATAACCTCGCCCAGCGGTCTCATATAGATGTTAAACAGCATTGGAGAGATGGTCGAACCCTGCGGAACCCCACAATTGAGGCTCCACGGGGCCAATTCATGCTCCCCAAGCTGAACTCTCTGAGGACGGTCCCCCAGGAAGGACCGGAGCGAGGCCAACCCCTGAGCACCGATTCCCAACTCGGAGACCCTCCTCAGGAGGATACCGTGGTCGACGGTATCAAAGGCGGCTGAGATATCGAGGAGGACCAACAGAGAAGTTTTTCCCCTGTCGGCCTCCCTCAAGAGGTCATCTAACAGGGCGACCAATGCCGTTTCTGTACCATGGCGCGGCCTGAAGCCTGACTGGAACGGATCCACGGCATTTGTTTCATCCAAGTGTGCCTGAAGCTGATCGGCCACCACCCTCTCAACCACTTTACTCATGAAAGAAACATTGGCGACGGGCGTATAATTGCCAATATCGTCCGTCGCCAAATTAAGTTTCTTTCAAATGGGCCCAATGAGTGTCTCCTTGAGGGCAGGGGGAAACCTGCCCTCCTGGAGAGACCCATTAATTATCACTGTAGCCCATTCGGTTGTTATAGGCCTGGCTGCTTTGATTAGCCAGGCCGGGCAAGGGTCAAGGGAGGAGGTGGTGGCCCGACAGCGAACTAGCGCCTTGTCCACAATGTCAGGCGTCACAGGTTGAAAGTGGTCAAAACTCACCGGGCAAGGCAGAGCGCTGGACATCTCTGCTCGATCCACTGTAACCAAAAAAGGAGAAAGCTCCTGGTGGATGGCCTCCACTTTAGTTTTAAAAAATGCTGCAAATTGGTCAGGGGAGATGCTAGGGGGAGGCCCTTCGCCCCGACCAATTCCGGATAGGTCGCGAACTATACGGAAAATTTCCGCCTGCTGATTTGAAGCCTCGCTTATCCGGTTAGCGAGGTGAGCTCGACTAGCAGCCCTTATCTTAGCTAGATAAAGGTTAGTCGCGGCCCTAACAGCTTCTTTATTATACTCCGTCGGTTTCCTTCTCCATTTGCTCTCTAGCCTTCTCCTAGTTTGCTTCATTGCTCGTAGCTCCTGGTTATACCAGGGCGCTGGACGAGCTCTGCATTGGAGAGGGCATTTAGGAGCGATCGTGTCTACAGCTCTAGTGGCGGCCATAGCCCAACCATCCACCAGAGCCTCGACAGGAGCGCCAACCAGATCTGCCGGTATCCCTCTCATGGTATCCTGGAATCCTATAGGATCCAGTAACCTTCGAGGGCGGACCATTAAAATAGGTCCTTGCTCCCTGTGAGGTGGGAGGGCCATTAAGAGGTTACATTTTATTAGGTGGTGATCCGACCATGACAAGGGAACCGACACAAGGTCGGTCACCATCAGATCACGCTCGCTCCAGTTGGTGGAAAAGACCAGGTCTAGCATATGGCCACCCACGTGGGTGGGGCTGTTAACATGTTGGGACATGTTCAAGGAAGCCATGGTTTCCAGGAAGTCAAGAGCTGGACCAGATACCTCAGCCTCCGCATGGATGTTGAAATCCCCCAAGACTAAAAGCCTCGGGGATTCCAACAGAGCCGCGGAGACGAAGCTCTCATTATAGCTCCCAGGAAATCCTGAGACTTCTAAGAAATACTGGGGCACCTTCCTTTCTTAAGACTTGAGCTAGGCCCTTTTCCAGGTGAGTAAAATGTAGGTATGTCTGAAGGAGACTGCAAGTATGGGTTGTTGGATTGAAACTCCCAGAATTCTGCCTGGGGAATATGCAGAGAATTCAGGGAATTGGAGTCCAAAAAGCCAAATGGCTCATCCCCAATACCCAACGTAGTAGATACGGGGAAGGATAGGACTCAGGATATATAGGTTAAAATCTCCACTCAGTCATGGAGACTCATGGTAGGAGTGAAACTAATAAAATAACTGTTAAAATAACTCACTTCTTGAAAACCCTCCTAGAGTAGTTATAAGTCAGTTTCAACTTGATGGCTAATACACAGGCAGAAAGGCAGATAGACAGGAATCTGCCTTATACTGAGCCAATTGCTAGTGTATTTATTATTTATTTAAAATATTTTTACCCCATCTTTCTCCTTGAAATACCCAGTATCAGATTAATACTCAGGAGACCTGGGTTCAAATCATCACACATTCATGAAACTCACTGAGTGACCTTGGAGCATCACATTCTCGTAGTCTGGTTTATGTAACAGAGTTGTTTTGATGATAAACTGTGGATGAAGAAAGCCATGTGAGTCACCTTGAGCTCATGGCAAGAGAGTCAAGATAGAAATGTGACAAATAAATACAGGAACAATCCGTTGGTCCATGTCTGGAGCACATCTCTAGGGTCTCATGCAGACGTTCTTAGCCCTACTTGGAAATCCCAGGTACTGCCTGATGGCATCCCATCCAAGCACTAATCTCGTCCAGTCTTACTTAGCTTCCAAAATCAGAAAAGATTGGGTGTCTCTGGGACGCCACAGGGGTAGACATATAACAGTAGCAAATAATAGTAACCCAATAGCTTGTTATTGTTGTCATGTGCCATCAAGGCAGAACTGACTTATAGCAACCCTAATAAGGCTTTCAAAGTAAGCGAGATATTTAAGGAGTGGTTTTACCAATTCCACCACAACCTCTAGTGACTTTCCCCAGCCGAGTGGGGATTCATATTCAAGTCTCCTGTGTCCTAATCCATCACTCTAGCCATTACACCACACTGAATATCCCATACTAGGGTAAAATAAGACAACCAAAGAGAGGAACTGAGGGCCACTATGTTTTATTTTAAAGGTCTCTTTAAATTCATTTGTTTAAATATCCAGCCGGGTGAATTCTGTAATTCGAGAGCCTCCACATCAAATTGTGAATACTAAAAAAGTATTATTTTACTGTCCCTGATGGCATAAGTGACTGTATGAGTCCATCATACATACAGTCCATTCCACATCATGCAGATTCCATTCCACATCATGGAATCTGTGACTGGAGCAGCAGGAGTGTGGGTGGGTTATAATCTCAGCTTATAAAGGACATCCCTCTTGCTTAGCTTTTCTGCACTTCTCCCAAAACCAGGAGAACCAGTAGAGTCAGTTACTTCAGGACCTTTTGACAACTTATATAGCACCTGAGCTTTTGTTTCATGCTGTGTAATATGTTTGTTGAGAAAAATAGTGAGGAGTGGTTAAAAACTGAACCCATGTTAGAGCCTTCACGCTCTGGGGTGCATAAACCAGACAGAGCGATTGTTCTGCATTAATGTGTGCTCTCTGCACTGCATAATCACAGATCATGGTTGTACAATTTACCTGCCTTTAAAAAGAACGACAACACACAGGACGGTGTATCTCAACTCTTTACATAGTTAATGGTGATATTCTAGCTTTCCTCACCCTTACCTGTCATCTTCCTCTGCCAATATGACACTCTTGTCTATCCTGCCTTCTCATGATGTGGCCAAAATAGGACAGCTTCAGTTTCAACAATTTTTTGGACATAAACTACAGTTTTTGTAGACAAGGATTTGCCAAAATATTTCTTTGTGCATATTTATCATGTTGCATGTAGCTAATGATCCACTTAGCATATAGCTAACTCCCAGAAACCCTGGCCAGGACAGCTGATGGTGAAGGCTTCTGGGAGTTGCAGTCCAAGAACACCTGGGTTACCCAAGGTTGGGAACCAGTGTCTTACTGTCTTCCTCATTTAGCAGATATTTGTACTCTTGTCACATCTCAGAGACCTTTGGGTAGTGTGGGCGGCATATAAGTTAAATAGATAAATAAATCTCTCCCCCCCCCCCGCTGCCATTCAGAGCACTGTCTATTGGCATTCCCCAAACTTTTTATTTTTTAAAAATACATATACAATACTTTCCAAAAAGGTAGCTTGTTTAGTCAGTTTCAGTACATTGGCAAAATTAAAGGGAGAAAAAACAGAAGCAAGAAGAAAACGAAACAAAATACTGTGGCACCATAGACACTAACAGATAGGATTCAGTGTGAGCCTCTTCTATGTCTGTGGAAGAGGATTCTGATCCATTAAACTTCACACCAAAATTAATCTGTTAGACTTTATGTTGCTACAATATTTTGTCCTTTGGTGTTTTTCCACGGTTTCCTTTAAATCCCGCCAACCCATGCACCCCTGTAAGAGCCAGGATCACTCCAAAGGTCATAGTTGAATCTTTAAATAGAGAATTGGTGTTTTGGAGATTTAAGGACAGTTAACACATTCTAAGTGTTGACAAGTTCAGGAGGCAAATTAATTAAAGTGGCTTCCTGCTGAGAACCAGAAGCAGGAAAGTTCTCTCACCTAACCTGGATTCAGGCTTTTATTATGCAACTCCACTGCCCTATTAATGCGGCTTTATCAGGCTGAGGTCCAAATACCTTGTTCAGTTTTTAACCTTGCCTTGTTTTCCCACTGCTTCTTTCATCTCATTTCTTACTACAGCAAATTCATTCAAGAATGATTCCAAACCAGGCTTTGATCGCACAATCTTTGTGTCTCATTCACAGAAATTAATTGGTTACATTAATTTGTAAATGGTTTTATATTGTTCACTTCACAATGCCTTTGGCATTAGAAATATGACATCAAAGAAACGGTATCAATAAAAATAACAAATTTTGCAGTAAAATGAACCAGCCAGCCAGTGTTTAAAATGTTAAGGTGTTAAAAGCCAGCAGCAAAACTGCAGATAGACTTCCAAGGTGATATACCTGCCAGAAGGTTCTACCTGGGCATTTGAATGCTACCGATAAAGATGCTGGGCACATCTTCCTGGCGAGGGCATGCCATAGATTTGAAGGTTCTACTGACAAGGGTTCTTCTTTAGTGGATCCTGTCACTCTATTGTGGGTGGTACCAACCCAGAGAAGACTCCAGGATGTTGACCTTAGCAATTAGGCAAGAACATACAGGACCAGCAGCCCTTCAGTTAAGCTGGTTTTAAGACATTCAGGCTTAAAGATTGGCTCATGGACACCTGGAACAGGATTAGAAATTAACTGGTGACTTGTGCAGCTGAACACCGGGGTGACCTTTTCAAAACCAGCAGCCTTGCTCCTGGACTAAGCTTCCTGACTTCCTTCAGAGCTGAGCTTGGAACATTACATTTTCAAAGGAAATCCTTGGATGATTTATTGCTTTTTGGCAGTCTTTATTGTTATATTTTGCAGTCTGCAAGTGATTTGTTGTGCTGTGGGTTGTTAATTTGTTGCATTGTCCTAACCAACCAACCCGGAAAATACAGAGAAATACTCTCTGATCCCCCCTAGGGACCAGTTTTAATACTGTACCTTGGAAATATAAAAACACGAAATACAACACTAAAGAATACTTTCTGTGTCACTTTAGGATTGGTAAGAGACTTGCATTAAACCTGTAGAATTCCTGTCAAAACGCTTTTTAAAATGCCTTTTAAAAGTAATGTTAAAAAGCAAATGGGTTTACTCATTACATTGAAGACTCTTTAGTGTTCATTGCATCTGAAAAGTAACCTTGCAACTATAAACTACATTGCTCATTATATAAAATGTAGCTAATGATGGGATAGAAGTTACTTCCAAGATCCCTTTGGGAGGTCATCTGACAAACAATGCATTGTGAAAATTCAAAAGGAAGTTACCAGTTAATTACCAGTTAGCCTGCTAATTTTGCAAGGGTTTCACATTATGTGGCCTTATATGCATAACTGCCCTTTGTTCCTTCTGCTTCTGTCTTGTTCCTCAATACAGAAAAATCAATGATGGGGGGGGGGGAGAAACAGAAGAGCAGCATAATGCTTTCTAATTACTAGCAGAAGAAGTTCTCTGTCAGATAAACACTCTAAGGAGGGAAAGACGCAATAGCTGCACAATATCTTTTGATTGGCAGCATGAGGAGTTGTCCATCTGGAAGAAAAAAAGATGGAGGCAACAATGTGAAAACAGGGGAGACTATTCTTCTATACATGCATACCGTGATGGAGAAATAAGGTTATGAGCAGGAATTGACGAGAATGTTTTGTAGTTAAATAATAAGCATTTACTCGTCACTTTGCATAATAAGATGCGGATGCAACTGACAGGTCTTCAAGGAAGAATAAATGAAATGGGTATGTGTCCCCATCATCTTCCTGGCTCTACATTCAGCTGTGTAATCTCACTTTAGTCACGCCATGGTACATTTACATAATATTAAGGAACAGCATAATTAATTATGAAATAAATACCCAAGAGGGGACAATCTCTGTGCAACAAACCAGAAAAGAGAGAACACATGGAAATGATTGTTCACATCAGGGCTGGAGCTAGTTGTTTATTTATTTAAACTAGTTTGATCCTGTCTTTCTCCTTAAGAAGGACCCAAGGTGGCTTACATTGTTAAAAGACAATATTTAAAGCTAAAAACAGTAAGTATACGAATACTAAAAATGGAACAAACTAAAAGACAGTAAACAAAAGCAGTACCAAAAACACATTCAAAATAGAGATGGGCACGAAACAATGGTTTGGCATTTCGTGCCAGTTCGTTTTTCAGCCAAACAGACATTTGGCACCTCCCAGCCCCAGTGTCTGCCCACTCAGAGGCAGTGCCCCGGCTTCCCTGCCCCGCCACCTCTGAGTGGGGATACGCTGCAGGAGGTGGGGCTGGGAAATGGCAAACTCAGCTGAGAAACGAACTGGCACAAATCACCGAACTGGCGGTTCATGCTCATCTCTGATTCAAAGCCTCCTGTGATAAGAGCCAGCCTGTGTTGTCATGGGCAAGCTGCGCTGTCTCAGGGCACCCCCAGAAGAAGGAAATGGTAAACCACTTCTGAGTACTCTCTACCTAAAAAACCCTGAAAAGGATCATCGTAAGTCAGAATTGACCTGATGGCCCACAAAACATACATCTAGACAGTACAGACAATGTGTATTTTGAATAAATGGTTTTAGGCTTGTGAATATAACTCTCCCGCTCATGTGCTAGACATTGTAAAAATAAAACACTCATGTCCTTAGAGTATTTAAATTCACGGTCTATTGCAACTGGAATGAAAGTCAATGTTGCTCAATTCTGACATGAGTTGTCAAATCTGAGAGCAGAATTTGTACTCAGAATATGAGAGGCCATGTTTGTCCTCAAGGCTGGCCTTGCCAGTAAATACAGTGAGGTATCTGCCTTAGGCAGCAAACGCTGGGAGGGGCAGGAGTTACAATGTGGTGTTGGAGGACAGAGTTGTGTTTGCCACATAGCCTGGCAAACACCAGCCGCTTCTTCCATTGCCAGTTTTGAAGTTGGATTCAGTTTCCAGTCCAGTCAGCTTCGGAGCAAAGAACGTATGTACTTTGTCCTTTGCTTTAGCTGGTAAAGTGTCTTCGTCAAGCCCTGCTTATCCTGTTCTTATGGATCAATCCCACAAGACCACCCACACCTGAGAAGGACACAGGAACCCTTTTCTACATTGGATTTCTGTCTCACTTGCTGTGTGTCTCCAATAACCGTGGTATCACTGATTGTGGCAATTTGTGAGGCGCTTAGTTCAGTGCATGAAAGAGTCACTTGCTGTTGTGGAGTGTGTGTGTGAAGAGGAAAAGGGAGCTCCTGCTCTTAATCTGGGGGGCTAGAAGCCATGGGGCTGTTGACCAGGGATGTCAGCAAGTCTTTGGGTCTGCATCTCAAGTCCGAGTGTGAGTCTTTGGCACTAAGTCCAAGTCGCTGAATCTTTGCCCCACATAGGTTTGGGACTCAGGACTCAGACTGTTCATGCACTGCCCAGCTGATAGGCTGGCACATGCAGAGAGCCAGCAGGCTAAGTTCCCTTCTCGGTTCTTGGAAGGGAAGCTGGGCCTGCTGCCTGTGAAGATGGTGGCAGGCGGCAGCAGCAGGCAAGGACCATAGGGACTTGACAACAGAACTTGGGTCTAAGTCTCAAGTCAAGTCACCAGCGTGACTTGAGTCAGACTCGAGAGCAAGTCGTGACTTGTGAGCCCCCATCCCTGGTGTTGACCAGATAGTCACATCTACTGATATCAGCAGCCTGTGCCATGGTGACTTCCTAGTCAGCAATCAGGTACTTGCTTGGCACTGACTGTGCCACTGTGGTGGCCATCTTAAAAGATCCTGGGATTTGTAGTTTAGTGAGGCACTTAGAATTCTCTGCTTTACTTCAAAGGAGTGCACTAAACTTCTCCAGTGGAGAATTCCAAACTACAAATTCCATTATCCTTTATAGGATGAAACCATAGCAGTTTAAGAGTTGTTAGATCCTTGTAATTGGGAAGTGGAGGTATGCTCACAGTCTCCCTTTAGTCTCACACAGTGTAAGACAGCTGTACGGCTTACCCAGAAGTAGGTGGATAACCCTTACCCTTTATGCTTGTCTAGAGTTGCTGTCGTATACGTATGGTGTGAGCAGCACGTGACAAGGGATAACAATTGTAACAACTGAGAAACAGTGTAAGGCATTTGTGAGTCAGATCTTGCTTTTCTTGTCTTCCCCAAAGCTGCCAGTTTCCCCCTTGACTCACTTTCATTTTGATCTCTATAGTATCACTTTTAGTACCACTTTCCCAAGAGGTAGATGTAGAGAATCTTCTTGCCTTTTCAAGGGTCTGTGAGCAGCCTTGGGGTGGAAGTTAATTGCCAGTATTTACTCACACTATGTCTGCTAAGGAGGACAAGGATGCAGAATGGGCCTGAAATAGCTGGCATGCTGGAACACATCCTGGCCCTCCCACTTGTTCTACATTCCTCTTGTTAGATGTTCTGGTTATACCATGTGGGCTGCAAAGCTGGAGTGAGAAGTTCTGTCATTAGCTTGAGCCTGAGATCCTCTTTGACACACTCCACAATTATTGATCTAGACAAATGAAGAAGCAGTCTTCACGAAAAGGATTGCCAAAGGAGCCAGTAGTATACACCCAGCTGCCAATACAGGAATGTCCTGGGTCACAGAGGTGGCTTTCTTGACAATACATGCAGGAAATGGATCTGTGGCAGTCATAATTGATATTTTCTGAGTTAATTTCTCCTTTGGTGACCCCCCTCAGCTGGAAGTCAGTTGAATCATGTTGTGTTCTATGAAAATATGTGCTCTTAAGGCTATAGTCCTACTCATATGTATTTGATTTTATCAAATCTATGGATGAATCAACATTTACATTTACTCTTATAGAGCCTAAAGGGCAGTGGAACTCCAACTCCCAGAAAGCACTGCAGCAGCTTCCATTTTTGTACTTCAATAACACAGGGGCATGGAGGCTCCAAGATGGGCCCTGTTCCAGGTGAGTGAAATATCGGTGCCTGAATGCATGGGTCTCTGAACTGGAACTCCCAGAATTCTGCCTGGGGAATCATTAGACAAATATGTGGATTGCGGTCCAAAAAATCTGAATGGTACATCAGCATCTCTTCACAGTGAAAGCAGAAGATATGTATAGTTTAGAAAAGTGACTTTTTGGGGGTAACAACTTCTAGACATTCCTGTCAAGCATGGTTGTATTGTCTGGAAGATTCTGGGTGCTGTAGTCCAAAGAAGTAACTTTTCCAAACTCTGATCACGTCTTTATGGAGGGATCCTAAGCATTCACTTAAGTATGCATGAAAAGCCTTGGGACGGACCATCAACCACTACAGGTTCCCTGCAAGAACTCTGGCTACTAACAGGGGTTCAGTAGTCCATCAAAGCCTTGTTGGTGTTCTACAGTGTACCTTCTCCTCATTCCTACCTTAGATCTACAATCCTTTAGTCACACCCCCAGTACAGACCATTACCGTGGCTGGGGCTAGCTTTAATGTGACTTTGGAAGCCATCTTTAAGCAGAGATGTCAGGGATTGAGTTTGGGACCTTCCATATGCTGAAACATAACTACTATATGGCTCCTCCTCAGTAAGGTATAGTTTTGTGAGTTGGTACATTTATGACTTAGAAACAAAGGCACACTTTGATCTGCAGTGATGAGAACCACATGATAGTATCTGCTGGAAGTTCAATTAGCTTTTTGGCCCAGCACCAGAGTCAGAAAAAAGGTTAACTCTCTGTTAGGTTGACCAAGTGTCCTGCTTATAGATGACATGTCTTGTGTTCAGAGGCATTAGTTGTTTGAAGATCTATCCAGTCCATAAGAAGCATGAAGAATAGAGAGCAGGGTTCTTGAATTTGCCCATGGGCCTTTGGGCACAACAGTCACCTGCTTCTCCTCATCTTGGTGGAGGGAACTGCATTGCTGTTTAGTTTCAACTGGTTGTTTTCATGTTTACATCTCCAGCAAAAACTAACAAATGCAGAGTTTAGTCAAATCCTGTGCCTCTCCCCTTTTTGGTAATGACCATATCGGTAATACGTAAATCACCATAGTAAAGAATTTCTTTAGGAATGATAATGAAAAGCAAAACTGCCAATATTGTAAAGCTGGTTATGGGGATTCTGGGATCTGTAGTCCAAAAAAATTAACTTTTCCAAGCTTGGGAAGCCATTGTCACGTCAGCAGAAAAACTGATACATGGTGTTGAGAAACTCACCATGTCCTGCAGTGCTGATGTCTACTGTTAAAGACTCAGATGCAGGAGCTGATGGTAACAATGTGGGCACCAAAGTACTGCCCTCAAGCTGAACAGAGAACTTCTATTTGTTTGCCTTGCCCACTGTTATACAACAAATTCATTCTTTGCTTGTCATGGAACAAGTGCCTCCATATCCATTTCCCCACCATTCAACTTTCCTTGCACCCACGATACTGGTATTTGCCAAGTATCTGAAATAAAGTAGGTCATTTCCATTGATTGAAAGAACACAGCCCTACCTGGAAGCTTACAGTCTAATTATTATATCAGTAATTAGGCTGTGATAGTAGAGGGTGTGAACCCAAAGTCAGATTATCACTTCCCAGGCGTGTTCCATCCACCCTTAGCCATATCTAATTCACTTCATTCTACGTACGTATTACAAGAAAACAGCAGTGATGAAATAGCTGAAGACAACCACAAGAAGGTCTTCTGGCCCTTTAAGGACCAACAAATTTATCTAGCATGATCTTCTGTAGACTCCATCCCACTTAAGCAAATACATGAACACTTATGCCAAAATAAAACTTTCCACTATCACTTATTGTTAGGTTGTGAGAATCAGGCTGAGAAGATCAGGATTCAGCTTCTAGAAGCTAAGATCCCTGTTTGCCCCCTAAGAACATTGCATTCTTGGGTTCATCTGCTTAAGGAAGATGTTTGTGCAGCTATATTATTTTTTCCCTGGTGTGTCTGTGAGGATCCAATTAGGCAAACTATAAGTGCAATCACATGGCCTGTGGTGCAACCTGGTGCAAATTATTTCTTCACAATTACCTGTATATGATGTACAGGTAATTGTGCTCCAACTTAGACCCAATCCGTGCCCAAGCTGGACTTTTTAGTCCAACAGTAGGGCTACTACCTTTTGGGTCTGGGCTGGCGTGATTCCCTGACCCACGGAAGGGTTGCTTTAAGGGAGATAACCCCCAGTGAATTGACCAGGAAAGATGCCTGTGTGTAATCGCACATGTTCCTTTCCTGTTGTCTGATCGCACCTTTTGTTGGGCATGTCAGGAGTCATGGCTGCCCCTTTCAGCTCTAGAGGACAAAGGGAAGATGGAGGAAGAAGCAAAGGACCACGAGAAAGAAGGAAGTGGCACCAGAATTTCCAAGAATAACTATTTAAGAGCTCCTTCACAGCCTTGAGTTTCGTTCAACTTTCCTTGCACCCATGCTGGTACTGCATCCCAGCATTCATACAACACAAGGCTAAAACTTTTCAACCGTGTCAAAACAGGAGCAAAACAAAAACAAACAAACAAACAAAAATGCTTTCTAGCCTTTTTTACACCACTGCCAAGTGTTAACATATTTTTCTTTTGCTTTGCACCAATTGGCTCCAGTTCAGGATCTGCTTATTTGGACCCTAGCCCTGCAGTGTTCTGTGCTGACCCACACATTTTGTAGGTGTGTTTCAACGGCTTATGTTTCCTTGTAGGTGTTTTTCTGCTAGCCACTCTCCACCTCTTCATACCTTTGGACAGGTAAAACAAGGAAGGAAAGGAGGAAAAAGTGAAGTAGATGGAGAGACGACCGAGAAGACAGGCAAATTGGGAGGGCAGTCTGTGTTGTGAGTGAGCCATCAGGGAGCAATTCCAGATGTGGGTTGACAGGTGAGACTGAGACAACTCAGTGCATCCCACTACATCCATCAATGAATACTCTCCCCATTGGTGGATGGAAAGACCAGAATGATGTATTCAGATCTGCAATTAAAAAACAAAAAACTCAGAATGGCCTAGAACACTGGTTCCCAAACTTTGATAACTGATGTGTTCTTAGACTGCAGTTCCCAGAAGCCTTAACCACCAGCTGTACTGGCTGAAGTTTCTGGGTATTGCAGACAAAAACACCTGGGCTAGCCAAGTTTGGGAACCACTAGCCTAGAAAAACTCCAGGCTGTGGAGACAACATCACCGTGAGGATGAGCTCTAAGGCCAATGGAAGGACAGACAGATCCAAGCAAATAAAGGATGGTCAAGGAAGTCATCTCTCTTTCTCTCTTCTTAACCATGGAAAGACATGGATCTTTTTGAGATGAACTGAGTTACACCCCATCACTTCCAACAGTGTTGAGGCTTAACCACTGCATACTCTTTCCCTCACCTGTCCTCCCCTGCAAGTGGAACTGTGTGTTACGGACCGCTGTGGAAAAGCTGGACTACATAGGCTTTTGATCTGGTCCATTAAGGCTCTTCTTACAAGAGATGGGCATGAACTGCTGGCTTGGTGGTTCGTGCCGGTTTGGTGGATGGCCGAATGGGTGTTCCATGGTTTGGCACCCTGCCCCCTCTGCTGGGTGCCCACTCAGAGCCAGCACCCTGAGGAGGTAGGGCAGGGAAGCCAGGACACTGCTTCTGAGTGGGTGCGAACTGGAAGGGGCAGGGTACTGAATCATGGAACATGCGTTTGGCCATCTGCCAGACCATCACAAACCACCGAACCAGCAGTTTGTGCCCATCGCTACCTCTTAACACCTGCTGCTTCAGTTTCCATGGCTACAGCAAAATCCACAAAGCAATGTAATATTGTTCTTGTCTGCTTACAGGCGAAGGTGACGGGAAATTGGATATAAAGTCTGGTTGGTCATTTGAAGGTGACCCACTTGTAGGAATATGCTCTCTCAAAAATCTTTAAATGAAAACTGTTTACAGTCCAACATGAAATAATTTAATATGCTATTTTAAGAACCCAATATAAAATGAGTCAGGCTATAATCTCTAGCATGAGAGAAGAGATGAGGGAGAGGTGTGGTGGTTGTAGGGTTGGAACAATTGTGTCCTGTTATACCTTTCCCTCAACTGGGAAGGAAAATCTATTGGCCACAGCCCCTTTCATCATTCCAACTGCCTCTTGGGAAATTGTTCCCAGTGGGAGGGTGCCCTCCAAGCATTGCGTCTGCTCTGTTGAAATATCCAGAAAGACACTCCCATTTAGGTGAGAGCAAAGCACCACACCCTGGGAATCTGGGAAACCCAACCCTTTATCTCAAGTCAAGGATATAAACTGCCCCCTTCAGAGCATCTGGAACAGTTTGGTTCTGTGTGGAGCCAGTCCTCCTGAAACAGAGGAAGTGGGATCCAGAAACCAAAAGGATGAAACTCAGCTCAGGCAGAATGCCCCTGAGGGTGAAATTTGCCATGATCTTCGCTATGAGTCTCCTTTCAGGTAGGAAAAAGACAGTGTAATTCAGAGAAGAGTGTGTAAATTAAGAATGAGCCGCCAGCCTGGACAAAAGATGCATTTATTAGGACAGCTGGAGCTAATCTAGTAGCAGGCCTGTGAGATGTCACTGGTAACATCTAAGAACAGCTCTGTCGTGTAAATAAAAAACCCTGTTCAGCCCAGTCTCCTGTTCCTGAAGGGGCCTGGTATGGATGTTTGAAGGAATGCTGAATAACACAGAATCCTAATAACTAGTATCACCACTCTGAATGGCTCACAGCCTGAGGTTTCGAGTCGTCTTCCCTAAGCTGATGCCAGCTAGGTGATTCTGGGAGTTGTAGTCCAACAAACAAGGTACCTGGTTGATAAAAGGCTGGTTTAGGCATGCCTGATCAGCATCCTTCAGCATCACATTGAAGGATATCTGGCATTAGATAGCTCCCAAAACTAGAAGATGTTTCACTGGGCCAGAGAAGTGATAAAAATTGTTTATTCTTAGAGAAATGTGTTTTTCCATCCCAAGTAATAATCATTTGCCAAATAGCTTAAGCTGACAGATGCGGATGTGTTTAAAGGTATCCAGCGAGTTTCATGGCTGAACCAGGAGGAGTAGGACATGCTTTTAAACTCTTTGGTAGGAATCACTCCACTTGGGCTGAATCATGCTGTTGCTCTTGTATGATTTCAGTAAAAACTATGGGGCTACAAAATAACATGTTTTATTTTGGGCAAGCATTCACGGATGGTAGCATGTATCTGAAGAAGCAAGCTACAGTCCATGAAAGCTTGTGTCAGATAAAATATAATCATGCCACAGAGCTCTGTTGTTTTTGTTCTAACAGCCAACATGCCAAGGCAGGGGCTCCTATGATTGTTTATTTCAACAGTGCTTCTTCACACAGCAAGATCCTTACTGGTGCTTGTCTGTGTGGGTTGTGCAATGGACTGTTGGTTTGTGTTCTCAAAGGCTTTCATGGCTGGGATCCGATGGTTGTTGTGGATTTTTTGGGCTGTTTGGCCATGTTCTGGAGGTTTTTCTTCCTAATGTTTCGCCAGTATCTGTGGCTGGTATTTTTAAACACCCTGATCACAGAAGACACCCAATCTCCTGAAAACAACAACAACACCTGATCCCACAGCTACAAATACTCAACAATCCCACACACTACACCAGAACACAGACAGAGTTCTAGCTCCTGTCCTCTGAAGATGCCGGCCACAGAGATTGGCGAAACGTTAGAAAGAAAAACCTCCAGAACACGGCGAAACAGCCCCAAACCCCCACAACAACTGACTGTTGGTTTGATTGGGACATGGAATGGGGGACAGCTAAAATCTTATTAGAAATCTTGTAGGAAGAAGACATTAGAGTTGTAAATAGGACTTGGGTCTAGTCAACATCCTTTGGCACCTGTCAGGTCCTAAATGTTTGCAAAGGACCCATTGCAGCCCTTTTGAGACTACAGATTCTGCCACTACTCCTTGCTGTCGCTGCCTGTTCACCTGCCCTTCCTAACATGGCAGGAGTGGCACAAGCGATGACATGGGGCAACACTCTCCAGTTCCCTCGTACTTGTCTTTTGAGCAGATGTACTGAGGGTAGAGCCTAGAAGGAGGATGACCTTCAGAAGGCAAAAGCAGACCACCTGCTGCTCTTCAGATGTAGATGGACTCCATCCATCTCCACCAGCATGGCCAATGATCAGAGATACAGGAACTGTAGTTCAGTGATATTCGGAAGGGGGCGGTATAGGTTCCCACTCCTGAGGTTGACCTTGGTGGTGTGAAAGTAGCAAAAGGGTGGGCTCATTGAGGGCACCTTACCTCACAGCTAAACGTATCGATTGTAGAGTATTTTTTAAATTCCAAAAAGCTGGCTGCTGTTGCCAGATCCAGTTGGCCTGCTCTTTTTTTAAAACTAGAAATCTCAAGGTGGCCACTGGCCATACTGGTTAGTGAATTCTGGGATTTCTAGTCCAAGAAGATAACTTTCCAAAGCTGTTTTGGGAGAGATCCCATGCAGTCTTCCACCAATGCACAGATTAGTTAGTTTAGGAACACAGGAAGCTGTACTACAAGGACTGCTACTACTAATTTTAATCTTAGAACTGCAGAGCTGGAAGGGACCCTATGGGTCATTGAATTCAGCCCCTGCCAGGGAGGCACAGAGGGCATCGGACCCCTGACCTCTGACTCCACAACTAGATACCTATACTGAGCTATCCAGTGCTGGGCTATCCAGCAGTTCTGGATAAACACTGTCAGACTAGTGGTCCATGCAGCCCAGAGGTATCAGTTCTGATGGGCAGCAGTTCTCCATGGTTGCAAGTAGAATCCTTGCCTAGCCCCACCTGGAGATTCCTGGTGTTCCTTCATGGTCTCTCATCCAAGGGAAAAGCAGACCCAACCCTGCTTAGCTTCCCAAATCAGACAAGATGATTTGTGTTCAGGTTGGTATGGTATGGCTTCTGAAATGTTGTTGCATTGCATAACCTGCAACAATGCCCTCGGTTTCCCATTCTCCTTTAGATCCCTAGGTTTTGTTGTCAGGCTAGTGAGGCTAATGCTGCTCTTCCCCCACAGAGGAGGAGGGTGGTGCTTGTCAAGTCTGTCAGTCTGGTAAAACTGGATTATATCTGGAATAGATCCAAACCATCACCCCTCCCTTTCTTAGAACGGCTGAAATGGCTAGTGGTTTGCCAAGCTTAGTTTTTAGCCCAGTTTTTACTTGCCCTGGTTTGGTTGTAGCCCCTTAATTTAGGCTCAAATACCAGTGGTGGTGAGGGGAAAGTTATCCCACTTCACCAAGATGACAGGCTAGTCCGTCCGTCCATCCATCTGTCTGTCCGTCCATCTGTCTGTCTGTCTGTCTCTCTTCCTGTTCCTTCTGTTTTGCAGCAGCATCTGTGGGCTATAATCTGGGATAGTATGACAATTTCTAGACATCTGGATTATATTATATTATATTTATTATATTATATTATATTATATTTGTCACTGGATAATAAGTAAACACTTAATTCTTCTCAAACCAGTGGTTCAGATGAGGAAGAGTGTCTCACACAAAGAGCGTTGATCTTATACAAAGTATACTCCATATTACAATATAATTTCTGATTCTTCCACTTCATGACAGTAGAACAGTCACTTTCTCTTAATTAATTTCATAAATATCATCTTGTTTTCCTGGTTTGAGGAGAAGCTTCAGAATAAATATTCTTGAGAAGTTTCAGTTTCTTATTAGGAACTTGTCTCACTGTGGAGAAGATGTCTGAATGTGTGACCTCAACAACCCTGCTCAGCTCTTATACACTCCACGATGCGACTTCCTTTATGGAGTCAATCCATTTTATACTCTTTTCCTGTTGCTTTCAACTTTCTCCAGCATTAGCCATCCCCCCAAACGCCAACACTTGGCAAGTGGGACCTTCAACATTCCACTGGAAACTGGCCAGTTTCCATCTTGGGTTCATCGACCATAGCTGATAAGGCTAACCTGATTAGCCTTATCAGCTAATCAGGTTCCTACTGATATCTCAAGAACTTCATGCAACAAAGCAATTATGAAATTCACTTCACTTAAGAATAAACTAGAAAAACAAGATGTCACTAAATTTGAACTTAGATAAGTTATTTCTTGGACTAGAATTCCCAGTATGTATGCATACTGGGAGAAGTAACTTTTGAAATCTCTGCGTCAATGAATAATAAATAGGACGTAACATCACAAACAGAAGAAAAGTGCTAGTGGAGATGGTATGGACTGTGGTCCACCTACTCTTACATCCCATTTCCCACAGTGATTACCAATTGCTTCTGAACCCTGACCCAAGGTTTGCTCTCCATCAACTGGTACTTGAGGGTATGACTACACAGCAAGAAAAATGCATATTCGCTCACTGTGAAGTCACACTGGGGAGTTCGAGTTTCCCTGGGTATGTTTGAATTAACTGGCAACACACAGAGAGGAAGAAATTGGCTAAAAGAGCCTGGTTTGCAACTTTTAAACATAGCTGTCTTAAACGTAGCTGTAGGAGGCTCAGCTATAGGAGAGCTACTAATAAGCTGTGAACAAGGAAAAGCTACTGATTTCCTCCTTTCACTTCCTTTTCTTTTTCTCTATGTCTTCTTTATCTATCTATGTGCCTTATCACAACAGTACTGGCACTGAATTGAAAAAAAAGGAAAGCATATTGTGTGCAGGAAACAATGGAGAGGGAGAGATTGTTTTCTGCATCATTTTCTGTATGATGCAAAATTAGTCTTCTAAATCATAAACTGAGAGTCTTCCAGATGAGGCTTCTTGTCTTACCTTGTTCCACGCTTTGGAACCTCTGGATTTACCAGAGTTTACAAACTGTCATCGACTGGACTGGAGGTGATATGTTGCCAACCTGCAAATCTGTAATATTTCCTCATAGACCTTCCATTTAGCTGGAGCTAGCCTGAAAATGTAGCCTATGTTTATCAGCTGACAAAGAAATCACAAAACAAAGAAAGGTTATATGCAAGGTAATTGGAAGTGAGATGTATTTCAGCACTTAGAGATTTCCCACTTTTAAGGATGTGTTAATCCAGATCCATCTGCCACTCTAGTTACCTTCTGTTCAGGAAATAAGAGAGGGTGCCATCTTGTCTGTTGCTCCAAGCCGCAAAAGGTATTTGGCTGGCCTGGGCAATCAGCCCTTTGTATTCTGAACCATATGATTTGACACTGGACAGTAGTTATTATCTAAGGTAATATTAATATTAATCCCTCAGTTCTGAATTCTTACACTCCAGCAAAGATGTGCGAAAGGTGGCAAACAATTTAATTGGCTTCAAGGTGGAGTCTGCGGGTTTCATAAGTGAAACTTATAATTAAAATTGTTTCCAGAGAAGGTCATTGCCGATATTTGATATGGAGCTGAAATGTGGGGGCGTGAGGTGGTGTTACCAGAGTTTCCTTGACATAAGAAGAAACTGTCAGGCTGGAGAAGAGGAAATGGGTCCGCCATCAGTCCTTGTGAAAACCTGCTCCATCAGGTTTTGCCTTTCCTTCTGTGGTCATTTAGGAGTCCTTCCATCTAGCTGCAATAGTGGGAGAGAAAGGAAGCAGAGCCCCCCCCCCCCATTCATCCAAGAGATGAGCAGCTCTTGGCTTCTGCTCTCTTTGAGGGCCGCACCATCCATTATAGAGAGCATATCGTTAGAAAAGGGGATTTCTTAACTGTTGAAGCATATGATTGTCACAGCAGGAAATTTTCAAACCACTTACGTTTTCGCATATCTGTTTGCTTTATTTTGTGATTGGTCTTCTGGACGTAAACATGGATTTGTCTGCACATCAGATTTCTCAGACATGAAATGTCTTCTAGAATGGCAACGACGAGATTTCAGTTAAAATGTAACAAGATTTCCATTAAAATTACATGGCATCTCTAACATCTATTTGAGCCCTGAGTGTGTTTCTATCCCATTTTGTTACAGCAAGAAGAACAACAAGGTCTGGCTACAGTAACAGCCACAGGAGTATTACATTTTTAATACAGCTGTTGATTATAAGAACTCTTTTAAGATTACAATGCCAGTGTGATATAGGGTATCATGACTTGAGCAGGGCAGGCAGCTGTGACCCTCCAGATGTTTTTGACCTAAACATACAAGTAGCTCAAGGTAACATGGTCAAAGAAACAAATGAACGGCTGGAGTGCCACAGTTGACCATCCTTGGATTAAAAAGATGGACTAGCATTTGGCAGACCTACTTGGTTGTGAAATTCACTGTGTGATGTTGGTCTGGCTTGTGCCTCACTACTTGACCTCTCAGGGCTTTTGTTGGGATGATGTCAGAAGAAGGAGTGCCATGCACATTGTTTTGTGCTCACTGCAGGAAAAGTGAGATAGAAATGTTACTGATAAAGAAATAAAACTAATTGACACATAAGTTCGGAATTGGTGTCTCTCCCCCCAGCCCCTTGTTTTCCTTTTCCTTCCTCAGCACTTTCCCCTTTGCTGTCATGTCTTTTAAGTTTGTAAGCATGAGAGCAAGGACTGCTGTGTCTTCCTTGACAAGTCAGTACTCAGCCTTCTCAGCTGAAGAGAGGGTAATGCCCTTCTTTAATAAATAATAAAACAGAAATGATAAATAGACTACATTAACAAAAAGTCCTGTGTTTTTCCCCCCTTCAGGGCACATCAGCTGCAATATTATGATTCAAAGCTAGCTTTCCTTCTAATAAAGCTTGAGTAAATAAGGCACTGCTTATACACCACCTAAAAGATAAATCAGATGCTTGGCACCTGTCTCTCCACCCGTCATGTTTGCTTCAATTGTCTGCTTCATCTAGTTGGCATAATCAGCATAGGGTTTTGTTTTCATATTACCATTTGTCAGTGAAATCCCTTAATGCAACTGAACACGGAGGACAAAATATGCTAACTAAAGATAATAGATTTATGTATATAAAAAGTTAGACCTGTTGATCCATGAGAATAAAAGAAAATCCATAGGATTTTGACATTTTGTAAAGGCTCTCAAGACTCCAGGGACTGGCTCTGGAAACTCACTCAGGGATGACAATAGTAAAGCACTTCTTAAATTTCTTACTCACCTTGAAAACCCTATCAGGGTTGCTATGAGATGGATGTGAATTAACAGCACATCACAAACTCCCAGATGGAAGATAAGAATTTCTTTTTAACTCAGTTTAACCCTTTGTTCACCAAGCATTATTTGCAAGACCTTGCTCAGCAACCCTCTTCTCCCAAATCGGCATCCTTATATGTTGGGACTACAATTCCCATAAGAAAGCCATGGCCTTGTGTTTTCAAGAGCAGAGCAGGGCTGTTAATAATAGGGCATTTTGGAGGTCACTGAGTCTTAGGATCACTAGGGGCTGGAGACAACTTGATGGCACATAACAATTCCTATAATCTCCAGCCACAGTTACAACAAAGAGCATATTGTGGCCAGGAGAATATTTAGAACAATCTGATTTATTTTTCCACTACATAGAGCCTCTCCCCTTCACGGATTTCTGCCTTGTCGTGGCGAAGGGGCTTGAGAAATTGAGACAAGCTATGGGCTATGCCGTGCAGGGACACCCAAGACAGACAGGTCATAGTGGAGAGTTCTGACTAAACGCGATCCACCTGGAGCAGGAACTGGCAAGCCACTCCAGTATCTTTGCCAAGAAAACCCCATGGACAGAAACAAAAGGCTAAAAGATATGACGCCGGAAGATGAGCCCCTCAGGTCGGAAGGCCTTGGGCAAGTTGCCCAGTCCCAGGATAAACCCAGAAGAAGAGAATGATAAACCACTACTGAGTACTCTTGCCCTAGAAAGCCCTGAAAATGGTCGCCAGAAGTCAGAATCGACTTAACAGCACACAACTGTTAGCTGGCTGGATAGCTCTGTGCCTCCTGGGGGAAGGGCCAGCCTGTGTAGCCTTAGGTGAGCTGCACAGTCCCAGACCTACCTTCAGAAGAAGGCAAGGGTAAACCACTTCTGAATAGTTGTTGTTTGGTTGTTGTAGGTTTTTCGGGCTGTTTGGCCGTGTTCCAAAGGTTTTTCTTCCTAACGTTTCGCCAGTCTCTGTGGCTGGCATCTTCAGAGGACAGGAGTTAGAACTCTGTCTGTGTTCTGGTGTAGTGTATTTGTAGCTGTGGGATCAGCTTTCTGTCCTTTTTAGGAGATTGGGTGATTATGGTGATCAGGGTGTTTTTTGTTATGGGTGCATTGTTGTGATAAGGGGGGGAGATGGTCTGTCACTGTGATTGATGGGTGTCGTTAGCTAGTCTTTTGTGTGCAGTGATCACTGGTCCTTGTGGCTGGGTAGAGTTCGTTGACCTTTTGCAGGCTGTATTTTTCAGTGCTGGGAATACAGTGCTTCTGAATACTCTTTACCTAGAAAACCTTGAAAAGGGTGGCCATATGTCAGAACTGACTTGATGGCACACAATTAAAATGATGATGATGATGATGATTTTGGTCAACTGCATAAAGTGCTGCCTATGTAACATCTTATTATCTTCAGCAAGAGTACAAAAGGAAACACAAACAACATCACTGTAAAGCAGTTGTAAACTTAAAACTCCATTTCTGATTTTTTATTCCTATTTTACGGGAATGTCTCCAAATTAACTTGTTCAGGTTGTTTTGAAGATCTGCGTGCATGGATGGCATTGATACATTATTCTGCATCCCAGTCTATAATCATAATCACTCCCTATGCATTTTTGTGCAATCAGCTTTCTGGTCACGGCTTTATTGTTTTAAACTGGAGTGGCAACTTTGGTCCTGAAGATGCTGGCCATGTGGCTCTGCAGGCTGAGGCTGATGGGAACTGGAGTCCAACAAAATATTGAAGGCCACAGTTTCCCCCTAACCTATTTAAAGGGGGGGGAAGTGAAACAATTACATTGAGATTTAGGGGCACTACCTTGCTTTTCTAGACTAGCATTTTAATGTTTTTGTGGCAGGCAGAAATTCAACAAGTGGGGCATTAGCTGCACCACAGAGATACTGATGGGCAAGTTTATAGCTGATGGATGTTCCCATTTTTCACGTAATCATCCTTTGTCTTTAATGTCAAGACATTGAGCACTGATAGGCAGACATTGAACAAATGTAACTTTTCTAGAAGGGAGGTGCAGTGATGCAAAACGTTGTCCCTTTTCCATCAATGCTATCCAATTTCTTTTGCTACCAATGCTATCCATTTCTCTACCAGAAAAAAATGACAGCAAAGGTGCCACGCAGAGTAAGCAGCGTAGATGCTAGGATTTATATAAATCTGCCAGTCAAAGTAAGCAATGTGGGTAGGTGACAGCTCAATTTGGACAACCAGGAAATTCTTTTTAATCTCATCTCATTTCCTTAACTGACAGAAGGAGTTACTGAAAGTAGAAATCTTCAAAAAAAACTTTAAGGAAATGTATATGAGAATTTGACTTAAGAGATAATAACCTAGTTGAAATCTACCTGGCTAAACATCCACTGATTAGTGGCTGTGGTGTAAGGACTGTGGCCTTGTTGTGTTCTTAGGGGCAAAAATAAATGTTAAATATAACCCATTATTAGTCATGGAAATTCCTTAATTGATGAAAACATCTGATTGTCAAGTTTAGCAAGAATCTTTCTTATCTTCTGTAGTGGCAAATTAACTTTCTTTGTTTTATAATTGGCCATTAGGAAGTAAACATGGGCTTCACTTGGATGTCTGATTGCTCAGACTTAAAGATCTGCTAGACTCTTATCTCTGGAACTCTACTGGGATTCCAGCTCTAATGGCAGATTTTCTGTAACATGTAGTTTGGCCCCAGCTCTTAGTAAGTAGCAGGAACTATAACATTACTTGCCATTCTCCCTCCTGAACTTTGGCTTATAGGTAGAGTTATGAAACACACAATCACTTGTGTGGGAAAGAGTGGGTTGCCACAGGAACTGTATATTGTTGCTATCATGGTTTTAACACAAAGTATTGAAGTACCGTTTGGTCTTGAATGGGCAATCAAAAACCATTCCCTTTACAAAAGACATGCTCCTTATTTTGTTGATATGGTTTGATCCAGCTGCCTGCATTGTGTACTTTCCTTGGGGGAGAGCTGACTATGGGAATTATCATGAGCCCCTGTACTTCCAAATATACACCCTTTCATTGCTGGTTAAATGTGAATAATGAGGACAGGTAGCTAACAAATACTGTCCCCTGTCCTGTGACTTTAGAGTGATGAAACTCATCATCATTTGGGTGGAGTGGGATGGATGGAGCATGGGCTGCTGCCAGTGATGTCAACCGGAACAACAGCGTAGGTGGAGCACAAGAGAGCCAGCCAGCACACTGGCGAACACATTTCCCGGCTGGGACTATACCACTTGTTTGCTGTTTGCTCAGCAGTGTTCTTATCATGAGCATTTCTCTAAAATGCCATGCCTGAAACCATTTGCAGAGGAGTATCTGTTTTGGACCATTCCTTGAAATGCAATGAAGAGTCTTGTGATTCCTTAAAGAGTTTCATATTTATTATGGCGTCAGTTTTCCTGGACTGAGTCCAATGCATTAAGTGCAGAGAGTCTGAGAGTCTGAATCATTGTGACAGGAATGCAGGAAGAAGAGAGGAAACATTAGCATTAAGCTCAGAGGGGAATAAAGGCAAGGGATAAAACAGTCAGAGGTACTCAGCTGCATAGAGACATATCTGTTCTCCACCAGGGATGGCAAATACGTTGTCTTCCAGATGTTGGTGGCCTACATTTCCCATCACCCCTCACAAGTGGCTATGCTGATTGGAGGCTGATGGGCCCTGCAGTCCAACAACATATCAAAGACCACACACTCCTTTCTTATGTCTTACGCAGATCTGCTGGTGGTTCTGCCTGCATTAGCCTTGCCCTCTGTGTAAAATAGACAGGTCAGCAAAATGATAAAACAGATACGAAGCTGACTTCAGGTAACATTCAGAAACCAGTAGAGTAATTCACCAAGAAAGTGGCTTCTCAGGAAAAATCTAAAATGCAACTGGTAAAAACAACAACAACACACTGTTGAAAAAATCGTTTGTACCACCTATGGCCTGAACTGAGATAAAGGTTTTTAAACATCATTGTATAGGAGTCAATTAACTTACCAGTGCCAGGGTGTTTATTATCCGAGTTACTTTGTAAACAGTCACTCTGATTATCTGACATACACCTAAGCTTTAGCATAATAATCTCTGTGTTTCTGGTGTTCTATTCCCCAATGAGCTTCCTGCTCATATTTCCTCCTTTCCCCTTCTTGCTACACCCATGTATGTGTCAACCAGGTAGATGGCATTCCATGCATCTGCATCTCCAGACTATTAAGGCTTGAATCACAATGGCTTTGTTAGTCTTCCAGGTGCCACAAGACTCTTGGATGTATGAGATAGTCTTTGGACTTGAACTTGATATATTGAATTCTGGGTATCACTACGGGTTCATCATTTCATAATCTTTGTCCTGTGTTTTCCTTCCCAGGTGTGATACCCATGAGTATTCACAGGCCTGAGGAGACAATTGCTGCAACATCGGCCACTGTGGCGACTGCATCCGAGGCAGGCGGCTTGGAGAAGGAGGTCACCCCAGATAAATATGAGTTTGATGACAACGAGGTTGAACGAGATTACGGTGAAGTAGGCTTGACTCCACTTGACGATTCTCCAGAATTTGATGAAGCCACTTCACCTGGTGCAGCGACTGCGTCTCCTCAGGATTTCACAACAGGTGGAACAAGGGTGGCCAAAGAAAACAACTTGGAAGAGCCTCCAAAGAACAATGACAAACCAGAAGACAACACCGATGGAGCTGACAACCCAATTGGTCTTGACGAACATGATGAAACCGAGGAGGATGCTCTTAACCTTATCAGACTCATGGTCAAGAGAGCTATTGAGGATGATGACGAGGATGACGAAGCACAGCCAGAGACCATTGATGAAGATGATTTTTCATTTTCTGACTTGTCCAAAATCTTTGAACCTCTGATAGAAGCTTTCTCCCAGGCAGAGTCTGGGGCCCCTGCTCCAGATGATGTTTTCTCATGGTTACCTGCCCTGAAGGAACTTCTGCAGCCCAAGGAAGAGCCCAGTGCAAGCCAACCAACCGAACTGCCACCTGATACTGCAGAGAGAAGGTCTGATTTCCCAACTTCCCTTGAACCGTCTCTGCAAATAACTCCAGCTGCCTCCCCTGAACAACCAGCTGAATCAGAGATCCTTCCCTCCCCGTCTCTACTGGAAGAGTTGGTCACTCCTTTTCAACCAACCTTCCCTGCACCTATTCAAAGTAGCCCACCTTCACCTTCGTCTTCAAATGCCCCAGACTCTGAAGACAGGTCTTACTAAGCATCTCTAAGCTGAACCAGTGTGGTGTAGTGGTTAGCCTATTAGCCTGGAAATGAGCACAAGTCCTGACTGAGTCATGAGGCTGATGATCACGGGCAAGTCATTCTTAGTTAGCCTGACTTTCCTCACAGGTCGTAAAGGTGAAGTGGGGAATCGAAGAGCCACATAGGCCACTTTGAGCTCACTGGAGAAAAATCAGGATATAAATGTAACTAGTAATCAATAAAATAAATATGCTCTCTTCATCTTTTGGAGAATGAAGAAGCAAGGGTTAAGGTTAAGGAAGACATGTCAACCTTCTCTTCCTCATATTTATTGTCAAGATCACTTTTGTTATTCAAACAATATATAAATTCAAATTAACATATGCTTCTAATATAAACTGTTGTTTTTTTTTTGTGGGATGGGGCAGTGTAATCTTCTAGATAGGACTCCTACTGAAAGCTGAAGTGCTATCCCAGTGAGGGAAAAAATCTGGTGTGTTTTCTTCAGGTTGAGTAAAGTGATTGTGCATTGCCCCCTTATGTACACCCTCTAGAGTCCCACTGCTTTCCTTTCATTGAGCTAGGAGAAAAAAAATTGCTTCAGGCTTGTATGAATACTCCGGCCCAAGAGCTGTATATCACTTTGTTCAATAAACCTGCTTAGCTGCCAGCACCTGTGTAGAGCCTGAATCTGTAATCAAGTTTCAACAAGACTTAGAATTTCTTTCCCAGCAAATGGATTTAACAAGTTAGTGGTAGAGTTTGGAAGTAACAACTTACAAGTAAGGCAACTACTGATAACTAGTTACTTTTGGTTACAACTAGGCAACTAATAGTTATAAGGTTATTTTTTTTAGATATAATGTGGAATATTTTCTAGTTACTTTCAGATGTCACTTTTAAAGGGCATTTTAAGGCATTTTTCAGATTTTATACCATTCTCTTATCAAATCTAGGTGGAAAGGGAAATATTCTTTGGTTCTGTCTTTTGTATTTCTATACATGTTTGAAAGAATGCAATATCGGAATGAGCCACTAAAGGGAACCAGAGAGTACAGGATTACTCTGCTTAGTGTTTATGATACATTCCAAGAAATTGGAGTGCTAACGGAATCAGCACTAAAAAGGGTCTTTCGTCCTTCATCCTATGTGGCTGGGTTTGCTCTCCAGCTGCCACCCCTCCCCAGGTTGGACATTCAGGAGGGCCTCAGCAAGCTAATTCTAGGCATGGAAAAGCAGAAACTACAAAAAATGGTGGAGGGAGAAAGACCCACATGCACCTCTGTCACCTAGTCCACTTGTCTGCTCCTCAGGCAGCAACCATGATTGCATATTATAGACAGCTACTATGGTGGCCCACAGGAGACATTCTTAAGCCACCCAGTCCAGGTAGGCATTTCTGAGTTGCAGAACGCCAAGGGATCACAGCAGGCATTTCTGAGGACTTCAAAATGGTCGCCTGAGCTATAACAAATCAGTGCTAAATGGGGCAATGCTGTGCAGAATACTACTTGCATTTTCTTGGCCTATTTGTTAAGGCAGCTGGGCATGTTAACAATGCAGAATGCAATGGATTACTTGCCTGATCATGGCAACAATCGTGATTGCAATTTGGTTGCTGAAAAATAATGAGCAGCCAGACAAGTTCCTTTGAAATAGACTAGCCAGAACGCTATTGATGTTTGTATATTTTCCAGCTAACGCTACAGCAAGTCTGTGTCAAGATGTGACTCACAGATGAGTTTTGGTCCCTTGCCTGGTCATGTGCCCAAGTGCACAATCCATATGTGCCCTATCACTTCATCAACAACAAGCCACAATACAAACAAGAGCAGGATTCTAGCCAATGTTCACAGCACTGGCTAGTGGTAGGGAAGATAAGAGATAGACTCTGAAGGACTCCTTTGTTACTTGGGCTGCGTGGAGTGAAAAGCTTAGAACTTCATTGACTTCACTCACAAGATCATTCATGTGGCTTTCATTCACAAATTGCTCCACAGGCAACTCTCAGTGACTCTCTCCAATACTTGTTCCATTGCTACTGCAACTGCCTGCCTTTGTTTCACCCTCCATTCCTGAATTTAGTTAGCAGTGATGGTGATAGCTGGCCCAGCTGTTAATCAGAATGAGTGGTCATCTCAGGCAGTAGATGTTGGGGAATACGGAGTAGTGGCAAGATCTGGAGGACAGATCTTTGTGTGTGAAACACATCCTGCTCTGAACCCCGAAAGCTGACCTTTGCCCTTAGGTACAATGCAGTTCCTATGGTGAAAATAAGATTCAACTGCCAGTTAGCTCAGCTTCTGCATGAGCCACCATCTTATCTTTTGCCTCAGGCAGCAAACTATATTGGACTACTTACAGGAGGTGCCAATGGCATGGCCACTTTACTTTCCAGAGTCATGAAAAAATTATTTCCCAAGCTCTGCTTGTCCAGCAGCAGTGAAGGCACTGTAATGGTCCAGGGTGTCAAGTGGATAGTCAATTCCTCGGTCCTTTACACCAGCCCTACAGTTGGATAAGCCTGCACAATGGAAAGAGGGAGAGTTTAGTAGCTATTAGCAGTACAAATGTTGCTGGAGCTCCAAATTGTGTCAGGTGCTAGGAGTGGGAGTCTGTAAATCCCAGCCTCAGAGTTCCCTAACTGGATTTGTGATCTCTGTCAAATGTCCCAAAATTCTGGGTTCTCACACAAGGCCTTGATAAGGATCAGACAAAAAGATAAATTTATCACATTCTGGGCAAAGATGTTCCCCAAAGTAGTGGAAGATTCCTGTTTTTCATAGCAGGTAATTTTCTTTACCTATCTATCTTGCACTTAGTGTGCTTTGTTTTATGATTGGTCAATGAAAGGTAAACGTGGACTTTATTTGCAAGCCTGGCTCCTGAGTCATATAACTTGGAGGAAATATCATTTTAGGAAGGAAAATGTATTCTTTTAAGTTCTGATGGTCAAACTTTTTTGTTTAATGTCTGGGAGACAAACCTTTTTGCTTGATCAAGGTCATTTGTCCTACAGCCAACATGGCTGCCTCTGCTTTTTGTATACAATAGAAAGTCACAACCAATAAAGTTAAAATATATAAGAATGTTTCCATTTATTGGTGTGAGTGAGAGTCCAAATGGTTACAACCCCTTACAATGTCATATAGAATAAAAATGATACCTTCATGTTCTGTTATGTGAAAAATTTTATGTCATGATCAGAGTGGCCATGGTGACCCCTGCCCACCGCCAAAAGCGCCTACAATGGGAACATGAGTGTCAGAACTGGACCAGGGAGCAATAGAGGAAGGTTGCTTGGTCTGATGAATCACGTTTTCTTTTAGATCAGGTGGATGGCCGGGTGCATATATGTCATTTCCCTGGGGTAGAGATGGCAGCAGGATGTACTATGGGAGGAAGACAGACTGGTGGAGGCAGTGTTATGCTCTGGGAAATGTTCTTCTGGGAAACCTTGGGTTCTGGTATTCATTTGGATGTTACTTTGACACATACCAACTACCTAGAGATTGTTGCAGACCACGTACACCCCTTCATGGCAATGGTGTTCCCTGACAGCAGTGGCCTCCTTCAGCAGGATAATGCACCCTGCCACATTGCAAAATTTGTTCCAGAATGGTTTGAGGATCATGACAAAGACTTCAAGGTGTTGCCTTGGCCTCCAAATTCCCATGATCTCAATCCAATTGAGCATCTATGGGATGTGCTGGAACACCAAATCCAATTCATGGAGACCCCAGCTCACAACTTGCAGAACTTAAAGGATCTATTGCTAATGTCTTGGTGCCAGATACCACAAGACACATTCAGAGGTCATGTGGAGTCTATCCTTGATGCATCAGAGCTGTTTTGGCAGCATGAGGGGGTACCTACTCAATATTAAGCAGATGGTTTTAATGCTGAGTCTGATCAGTGTACACCTGTTTATCACCACATTTAGCAGGTTTCTTTCCCCTCTGTCCCATCATTATATAGTCTGAATTACCTTATGAACACTCCAAACTCAATTCATCTCACCTCTTTAAATTATTTATTTTAAATGCCTTTAGTAATTTTTTTTAATGATGATTTTAAAAATTACTAAAGACATTTAAAAGCTTTAATGAAAGGAAGCCTGAAAAATCAGAAAAAAAATAAGGATGAAGGGCAGCTATAGAGAAGCAAAGAAAGCATGCTGCTTAGATCATGCTCCATAGTGCTTAAAGCACTCTCTGGGCGGTTTACAATTTTTAATTATGCAGATACACATTGCCCACCCTCCAGCAAGCTAGGTACTCAATTTACCGACCTCAGAAGGATGTATGGCTGAGTGAACCTTGAGTCCTTAGGATGGTAAGATTACTCTTATCCTTCATAACTATAGATGTGGGAAAGTTTACAATAGAACTTAACATCAAACATAGACCATAAATCACTGCAGGTGAGATGTAACCACACACCCAATGAATGTTTTGAGTGTTTTACTTGTGATATCTGCATTTCATTTTTTTCATATGTCTGAAGAGCAGACATGATCCACGAAAGCTCACATTAAACTATAAAAGTTAATCTTTTAAGCTGCTACTAGTTTTTGCTTTCGTTCTGTTTTGTTCCTTTGGATTTTGCTTGATATGCTTCCCAGTGTTGCTGCATGTTACTTAGGGACTGGGAGCCCTCTTAAGGCACAGAAGGGCAATTACACTTAGAGGGAAAGAAGAGCAAATCGATCCAGTCTGAAACAGAGTCTGTGCCTGAGAAGTGAGGTGGGTAGAGATAGTCTTTGTGGAGGGGAAGTGTCTGTCCCCTTTACCCTGAACGATGAGCCTGTACTTATAAGAAATAACCTGAAAGTAGGAAAGTACTTTTAGCAAACATTCTGATCTACAACGCTCCCAGTCCGATCGATAACTTCTCTTTTCCCCTTTCTGCAAAGTTTATTTTCGTTGTGGCCTCCGGACATGGTTGGATGGCAACTCTCAGAATTGTTTGACATTGGCTTCTCTATTTTCATGAGAAGTTGGGAAATCTTGCTGATGCAGGGGAGGTCTTAGGAAGGACTCTCAGTGTAGGGAAACTTGGGAAATTGCCAAGGATGAGAAGGACTCATCACATCCCTTCTGGTCTAATATTGGTTCCAGACCCCAAAGCGTGGCCTGAACCACAGTTTGTTAGTCGGATATTTGGAATGGGTGTGTGAAGAGGCAATAGCCGGAATCATATTCATGTTCATGAAAGATTTATGTAAATTGCTCTGGATAATTGCAGGTAATTGACAAGATGCCATTGTACAGCTGAGATGAGCCTTGTCAGCCACAATCAGCAGTGGCAAGTTACAGAAACTTTATGTGGACACCACTAGGATTCTGGCCAACTTTCCTTGAGATTCTCTTGACAGTCTGGGAGACCTTCGTCCAGAGGGTCTCAAGATCTTCAGAGCTTTTTGTTTTTGTACAGAATGGGAATCAACAGAGTGTAAGGTTTCAGACCAGAGGATTAGCCCTTTAAAGCTCTCTGGACCTTCAGCAAGGGAGCCAATCCTTGGGCCTAGAAGAGGAGGAACTTTCTAGCTAGAAAGGGCTTAAAAGGCCTCAGGTCCTCTGGCTCTGTCTGCTCTTGAATGAGCCATCCTTAAGGGTTTATTATAGTCTATGAGCTCATGATCAGACAAGCATAACTGAAGTTGCATCACCTGTAGAGCCAGTGTGGTTTTGCCATTAGAGTGTTGGACTAAAACTCAGGAGATCTGGGTTCAAATCTCTACTTGACCTAATGACCTTGGGTCAGTTAATGCACTCAGTCCAACTCAGCCACCTCACAAGATTGTTGTGATGGTAAATTAAGGAGAAGGACAGCAGTGCACAATGCTTTGAGTTCACTAGAGGAACTGTAAAATGATAGTAAACAAATGAATGGTCATATTAGTATGAAAGGAGTGGGTTGCACACCTGTAATTATTTAGCACTGTGTGTGGTAGCTTTCCCTCCCCTTCTCTTTTCTGGGGTTTACTGTTGCTGTATTCTCAGAAGTAATACAGACTACTTCCTTCATAACATTTCCTTTAGCTCACCCTTGTCTGGGAAATGAGATGTCCTCTAGGATTTGCAAAATTGCAGGTGCACTTTTAAATATCTACAGGGCTCAAGTGTGAAAAAAGATGGCACAGATTCTTGAAAAACAGGTAAAATGTCCAGACTAAAGGACCGTGAGTTACAAGAATCCAGCTACAAGAACACTTATTTTATGCTAATTTTGCAATATATAGTGTCACATTCCTAGGGGTTCCAGAAGGCAAAAGTCCAACAAGCCAGTCCAATATCAGAAGTCCAGAAGATACAAACAGATGCCAAATTGCCAAAGCCAAAAACACAAACCATAGTCAGAAGCCAGAGTCCAAAGCCAAGGGTCAAGAAAGCAAGGTCCAAGATAAGCAGGAGCGTGGATGCGAGCCAGAGTATTGACTTGTTGCTTCCACAAGATTCCAAGCCTTCTGGGTGCAGATTATACAGCAGGAGCAGTCATCAAACTCCTAGAAGCCTTTCATCCTGTTAAAACTCAGGACTGGTTGACCTGATGTTCCTGTGGGAAGCATTCATGCGAGCCTCAGACCTTCGTGTCATGAGTCCTTGCTGAAGCTTATCCCTCACTCTGGCTACTGGGGAAGGAGAATCTGGTGGTGATTCAGCTGTCTGCGATTCTGATTGCCCAGCATTTTCCTCAGCTGTAATTAACCCCTCAGATTCCAGATCTTCTTCGGCTGAACTCATGACATATAGTTACATATGGACATACAATGTTCATATGAGAATTAGAGGTGGGCACAAACCTTGGTTTGGAGGTTCATGCTGGTTTGTACGTGCGGCACCACAGATGCCGCATGTTCACTTCCCCCGCCTTCCTGGCCAATGACCCACTCACCAGTCAGAGTGGGCTCCTCTCCTCCTCTTTGGGTGTTCAATCAATCCCTGGCAGGAACGCAGGGTTGCCTGCCGTGCCTCCTTGTCTGAGTGGGCGATGAGCCAAGGAGGCGAGGTTGGGAAGCGAGTGCTCCTGCTGGAGGCTGGTTGGACAGGAGGAGGAAAGGAGTATGCTCCAGCTGGTGAGTGGAGGATCCAGCCAGAGAGGTGGTGGAAGGACACTGAGGTTCCAGCCCATCTCTAATGAGAATCATTTAAGGCAGTGCTGTGCTGGCCAGGATTTCTGGGAGTTGTAGTCCAAGAACATCTGGGGGCCCAAGATGGGGAAACACTGATTTAAGGCATAAGCAGCAAATATGAGGAAAAGAAACCAAAAATGATGCCATCTAAAAACAATCCTAGCAAAAGAAGGAAAAAGAGAGATTTGTTAAGGACTGAGGGTTATTAGCATTATTCCATATGTATCTCTGTTATGCCTTTATACAAATTATGGTATTCCAGTTGATGGTTGTTTTTATTCCCTCTGCCACTTTTCTTTACCTTTATAATTAAAATTACTTTTGCAATTGTAAGTGGTGATTCTGTTGTCAAGAAAGACAGAATAGGTTCCATTATCCTCCCATTGTAAATGCTGGAGTCCTAGTGGATATTATCTTTGAAATATTATGTTTTGGTAGCAAGTCTCAGAATCCTTGAGACAGTAAACCTAAAAGCCATCCTGTTCTGAGGAATTTGGGGCATTGTGATGTCAGAAAGTAACATTTACAACCACTAACATTTCAAGCTTGACCAGAGACCGTGTAGGTACAAAACACAGGGAACTCTGCTTAAATATTGAAATGAATACTTGTAATGTAGGAGACACTACATGTGCCTTGTATATTCATTCCAGAACTTAGAAATGTTAATATTTCTGGACAACAGCTCCCAGAATCCCCCACATTCCAGGGACTCTAGAAGCTGCAGCATTTCCATGCAGTTGTAATCTAATAAATTATATTTTCAAGTAATTTCTAATAGGATAAATTATCTCTAAAGGCCTATTCTTCTTACTCTTTCCTATTCTTCTTACTATTCTTCTAACTCTGACCAGGCAGTAGAAAAACACAAGCAGGAGACATATTCTTCCACCAGAGGGCAGTAGTTCTCTATATAAATACAGCCACAACGTTTCTTTCGGGAAGGTGTAGTTTGATTTATTTCAATTTATTAACTTTTAATTTATTTTTCTGCTAGTTGTATCTTGTTTCAAAAAAAAGTTTTAAAAATTCATGATATAATTTATAGTAAGCAAACTGGCTGTGTAATCCATTCACTGAAATAAAGACTGAAGTTGGGGAATGTCCTTATTGGTTAACTAAATAGTTGCAGGTAAGCCAAGCAGGTAAGAAAAGGTAGGATCTCTAGAACTTTTCCTCAGATAAAGATGGTATAAAATTTGGATTCTGCCTCAGAGAAATTCTGCTGCCACAAGCCGAGGCTTTTCTATGGGACTCAACCTCTTATTTCATCTCCCTCTAATTTCTACAAATTAGCTGTATAGTCTTTTTAACCTATTGTGATATCAAGGTTCATTCTCTTGTTTTGCTGATATAATGACTGAGATCTTGCTTTACACTTTTATGTTCCAAGTCTGTAAAAGAGATCTATGTTCACCCAAAGGCAATTGGCAGATTGGGGAAGCCACAATTTTGTCTGCAGTTTATTCACCTGTGCCTTATGCAGAACCTAAAACTCCATTTTGCTTCATCGGCAGTCTGGCTTCATGAAACACGGTATCACATCTGGACCAATTTTTGGAATATTTGCTTTTATTCAGGGTTCTACACCATCTTTACCTTGGAAAGAACTCCAAAGAACTCAAAGACTTATTTGCAATCAATCAAGATAGCAATAGCCCATAATATTCTGCATGCTGTAGCTCAGTGCTGGCTGGGGATTCTGACAGGTGCAATCCAAAGAATATCTTTCCCCATTTCTGTTTCCTGTGTCTTAAGTAAAGCTCTCCCATGACTGACAGGAAGTTCCAGGCACAACTGCTCTATGTCCTTGTGAGGGGAGAGTGCTGGAGGCTTATGTGGCTATTATGATGCTTCCTGTTTATTAATATTCAAAGTCAGGTCAGCTCGTGGATCAGGATGAGGAGGGCCCCTCACTGCACAACCTGGGCGGTTACCCTTGCACCTTGATCACAATCCAATCTAAGCAGGCAGACTTTCAGAATGGTGGTACTAAATAGCAAAGCCTTATCAGCTCCCTGCTGCCAATCTGGTTTACGAGAGCCCCAAAGACTCTCTCTTTCCAGCTTGGTCCCAAACGTAGGGCAACACCAAACAAAATGTTTACTAATTTATTTTCAGGGAAAGGTCATGACAGGGTGCTGCTCCTGGAGGTCTTCTGGAGTGGAAACAGGCCTTTAAAAAAAAAGGATTTTTTTTTTTTAAATGGGGGCCCTGGGGTGGCCTTGGGCATGTCAAAACGTCTGTGTAAAGTTATATGTGGTCCATGGGCTGCATTTTGTTGATCCCTACTATAAAGTAAGAAATTAATTTTCAACCAGTTTTTCTTGAGGTTTACCTTCTGAACTGTTCTTTGATGGCCAGGTCAGAAATATTGGGACCGGGGAGGAAAGCAAAGCACCTTTATAACAATTATGTTCTTCTGAGCATGAAAAGATTACTGTTTCCCCCTATCATGGTGTAAACTCTCCCCGTCATAGAAGAGACAACGGGAAGAAGAGCTTTTTAAATTCAGAGGCCATGATTCTGATAGGAGATAGGTCTTTCGTTATTATTATAATCTGAAAATACTGCAATCGGTAGAATTTAAACAGCAGCAGCAGCAACAAAAATAAACTATTTGGTTCCATCTAGCAAGACATATTTTAAAATCAAATGCTAAGAAACTACTGAATAAATCCAACACTAGCAAGTCCCAGATAGGGTCATTGAATTCAGTAAGACATTGAATTCAGCCCTAAGCCTTAACTTGTACAAGGCAAATACTTGTTGTGTTTATCTTTGTGTTGTGAATCACCCGGAGTGGCTGCTGGCCAGATAGGCGATATATAAGTTGAACAAATAAACTCATCATAAATAAATAATAATAAATACTCTCGTCTCAAAGATCTTCATCCCCTGTTATACACCTGGCTTGTCGTTCTCCAAGGGTTGTAGATATTTTGTGTAAGCATGCAGTTGTACCAGAGACCGCTGACTCCCAGCATGCACATGGTCATGGCAGCCTAACACAGTAACTCAGCATCTCCATAGCAACCAGCCAGAGGCAGATGAAAAGGCCCATCCAGGTAGGGTTGCCAGAGGGATGCTTAGAGTCCCAGGGAATTGCTCTGATGTTCCTGGGAGGAAGATGAATCTCATGACTAGCAACTGGGCTGATTGCAGAAAAATACTAATTTATGTGTGAGAGAGCCTGGTGTGCTATCTTCATTGTTTCTCAGCTGCCTATCTGACCATCAAAAATTGATTTTTTTTTCCTTGACCTAGGTCACCATGCTAGCTGGTTAGCCTAGCTGTGCTGAGATTTTAACGTCGTCGTTTACTCAGATTTCACTCAAGTTATTTTGCACAACCAGTGGGTTTGGAAGTAATTCTGCCCCCTCCTTGGCCTGTCCTGGGTCTTTTGATTCCATTGATTGCAGTGTTCGGCCTTGAAAGCTGAGAAAATCAGATACTGCTGGCTCGGGAATCCTACACCCAGACCATTGGGCCAGTAATACGTAGAAGCTGTTGCCTAGCCTACAACTTTGTCATCACCAATGCTGGAACTGTACTAATTCCTGGATGGCTGAGGTGAAACAGAGACGTGAATCCTTTTGCTCTCGAAGAGAACCTTAGGGCAGGAAAAATTATTTTCTACTTGAAGCAGTGTTTTAACTCTTCCCCCCCCCCCCATGAAAAACGTTTGCTGTTTCCAGGTTTCACTTTTGTGGTCATTTTTCCCCCCTGAAAGAAATGCTAGGCTGCACAAGATTATTACAACTGCTGCACAGAACGACATCTTTCCTGCATAACAAAAGATTCTGAACTGCTTTGAAAGTATATAAACAAATACAGAAGAAAGACTCGCTTGGAAAGGGCAGAAGGAACACCAGTTATCTTTCACATATAGCAGTGATTCCCAACCTTGGGTAATCGGGGTGTTCTTGGACTGCAGTCTCCAGAAACATTCACCACCATTGTTTTGACCAGGGTTTCTGGGAACCGTGGTACAAAAAAAACCCCTGGGTTACCCAAGATTGAGAAGCATTGATATATCGGATTCATCTGGAAAGAGCCGAAGGACACCAGGCTGCATAGGGCTGTTACAGTTCTGTGTTGAAAGGCATCAGGCCCACACAGGATTCACCAGAAAGGGCAGTGCATTGCATAGATTTTGTCTGTTTCCTGCTCAGGATAGTGGGGAGGGGGAAAAGGGAAAAGGTTGTAGGGGAAGTCTCAGATAATCTCAGCATGGTGAAATGGGGACATTTCTGAGAGTGAGAAATGTTGTGAGCACTCACCACACCTTTAAGAAAGGGTGCCCACTCCCTATAATATAAAAAAGTCACGCAACTCTCATTTTTAAAATTTACTTTATGCCGGCTGCTCAGTGACATTACTTTCTGGGTAGCTTACACAATAAGATGATAAAAATACAGTTTATTTTTGTTTACTTATTACGGTATTTTCTTTATTTATTAAACATAGATCTTGTCTTTCTCCAAAGAATGTCATTCAAGGCAAATGAGGTACTGCATCTGTGCCTCCTTGACATTGGTTGGACTCGATGATCTATAGGGCCGCTTCCAACTCTGCAGTCATTATTATTATTATTATTATTATTATTATCATCATCATCATCATCATCATCATCATCATCATCATCATCATCATCCTCAAAGAACAAATCACAGGGTTTTGTTTTGGTGAATAAGAGAATAAAAAAAAGAGAGACAAGGAAAAGAAGCAGTAGAAAAATAATGTCTTGTTAACACTATGTCCCCATCACTTCTTGGGCCTTTTAGAGGCCAAAGATACAGGTGTAAATGAATGTATGTATACACAAAGTGGGAAAAGAGGGTGGGAAGCTATGGAGGCTGTGGAGGAGGCAAGTGTGGCAAATACCTTTCCTAATATGGAGCAGTCAGAAGTAGCCCAACCAGAGACTCTTGCTTGGGGTTCACAAAGTCCAATGTAATGTGTACATTCACAACTACTAATAAAAACAGCAGTGTAAGTCACTGACTAAGGAAATGGAGAACTCCCTTTGTGTCACCTCTAAGCTGTTCCTTGCAATGTGAGTAAGAGAATCAAAATTACTAGGTTCTTTATGATTTATCCTTGATTTACAGCTTCAAGTGATGATACTGAATTTCTTTACCAGCATGGCAAAGAAAAGATTTTTTTTAAGAAAATGTTTTATATCTGACATAGCACATCAGTGATATCCCTAAACTGAACAATTGTTTTTCCCTTCCCTTTCCTCTGCCGAGCAGGGGAAGTGATTAATTTGCCAATATCTGGAAGTTGATCACTTATTAAGCCACTTCACTATATTGGCTTTGGAATGCATGTGCTTAACTAGTCTGTTCTAATCAAGCCTGACTATTCCAAAACAACTCACATTAGCTTGCACACTGCAGCTAATATTGCTGCACCCTAAGAAAGTAAGCAAATTCATGTTTAAAAGTGGCTTTAAAAGACCTTGCCAAAAACTAATAGAGCTTTCTCAGACCACCTTGGTGATGGCCAGAAATTAATTCTGCATTACGAGACCAACACCCTGCCCTGCCAGCTCCCTTAGAAACAGCCTCAGAATGGCCCTACCATGTCTGTGTTGAGTTCAACACACATAGGCAGCGATGAGCAGTACACTTAAGAATATGTGCAGGTCACTGATCCACAGAAAGATTGGTTTGCTGTTCTGCTAGCCAGCAATATGCTGAAAGAAATACCCCATAAAGTAATGATAGCAGGAAAAGTTTGGAATAAATTAATTATTTTAATTAGGTCAATTTAGTGATTTTTTTCACTCAGTGGGGGCCAAATGCCATTAAGATGATGGCTTAATTAACTCCTAATTGGTTCATGTTTTGCCCAGAACTTTAACAACAGTGCTAATGGTTTTAGTTGACCTGTTTTGCTGGGGACCACACTCTTCTTTTGTGAAGTGATAATACTCAGTTCCTTGTAAGCAAGGTCCTGAAGATTTTGAAGTGTATTCGTCTTGTGTTTTCATTTTGCTTATGATCCTTTCAACTTCACAAAGTTGTCCTTTTTCAGATGTGATTATAAGCGGTGTCTTCTGTAGTGAGGATATTGGATGGTTTAATTTTCGAACTGCAGAGCTGGAAGAGACTCTATGGAGCATCAAGTCCAGCCCCTGTCAAGGAGGCACAGTGGGGAATCAAACTCCCAACCTCTGGCTCTGCAGCCAAACTCTTAAACCACTGAGCTACCCAGCAGTTTTAGTGGGCCATCTTTTCTTCCTCTCTCTTCTCCCTTCAATGGCTAGGCTCTCTTTCTTTCTCCTCTTCTTTATCATCAACTTGGTTTTCACTTTCCAGGTCTCTCTTTCATTTGCTCAGTAAATACTGAATTGTCTTTTCAGAAAGAAAAGTCAGAGCTGGGCCTTTTTGCCCGAAGAGAGATACTTTGGATCTGTTTCTAGGAAAGTGGTAGTGGCAACAACGAAGGGAACAAAAACAGAACACTACAAAAATATCAGAGCAATGACTAGTAAAATAGGAGGCATAGGGATAGGTAGGAATCTGTCTCTTTGCTGAAAGAACTACAGTACTGTATTAAAGCTTGTATAATGGCAGAACTCCCAATGTTGCATAAGAGAAGAATAATATAAAACAGAACATTACACAGTAAAAAATGTAGTTGCAAACAACAGGAATGACCAGTAAAATCCAAAGCCTTGACAGGAAAAAGGCACTGAGAACAAGTGATGGAAGCTGATCCCATAGGCTTGAAGCCAAACTTGTCCTTGCCAACCCAGCGGGCCCCGGTGGCAAGCAAGTGAGAAGGGCCTCTGCTTATGACCTCAGAGTGTGCAGAGAATGGTACGGCAATCCTTGGTAACTTAAAGTAAAAACCAGCCCTTTAAATAGGGATGATGCAAAATAACTGTTGCCAGCCTTCCTGGATGTGGAGGAACTGCACAATTCACAGTTCCTCCCCATTCTCTGACTCAGAGAGAGGGTGCCTTTCCCCAAAAATGACCGGAGGTTGCCTGATCACAATCTGCCCACACAAGGTGTGACGACACATTGTGAACCTCAGCAGTTTTTTTCCTGAATGTGTAAGAGTTGGCGGCTCCATGACCATTCCTCCAAAATCCTTTCTCAATGTTGATTAGTTTCACCTGCTGCATGATCAGCGCAAGTCCTAATTAACATCTCAAATGCTGGATGTTGTTACTGTTTCTCACAGCGGCGTGTAGAAAGGCCACTTGGGTGGCCCAGAATTTGATCACAATGTATTTTCCATCCAAGGAAAGAGTGATCCTGAACCTCCCACATTTCTTAACCAGGAAGGCAGCGAAGCTTTGTGATACAGCTTCACATTTTGAAGTGTGGCAGAATTCACATTCTCTACCCTGAAAAAGGATGTGTTGTTTATTTTATTTGTCTCATAGTATTTCTGCACCACTTTTGATTTAAAAAAACTTAGAGAAGTTTACTGTTTTATCAAAGGGCTTTTAGATTCCCTGCAAATTCCAAATTTATGTCCAACGTCGGCGTGGACAAGATTTGTTTGCAACTCTAAATGGCTTAGGATAACAACCTGCATTTTCCCATATATTGACTGCACTATGCACACAAATAATACGAATGCAGCATCAAGTAGCTTTTATTTTTAGGACATTTCCAGGAATCTTGTTCTGTGAATTTCATCCAACCTCTTTCTTCTTCTCAGGATCTTCTCTCCTTGTGTTGTACCTAATAAATAGTGCCAAGTACTTTCTTCCTTATCTTGGTCCTTGCTCTGAAGTCTTTTGCCCCAGTTATTTTTTAATCCAGGGATTTCTTTCAGTTTTCCTCTGGCTCAGGATCCTATATTCTGTGTGAATTTATTCTCAGATAGGATGACACAATTCTTCCCTTCCGCCTGACTACATTACCACATTGGGGAAGTAGCTTCCAGCTTGGGTGGAGGCAAAGCTATTTGAGTAACCTACAGCTCTAGTTTGTCTGGTCCTCAAGGGTTTATAAGGCAAGTGGAGCTCCCCAAAAACACCCAAGCATTTTGATTCAGAGAGGAGTTGCTGCCTTCTCGAGGAAGCCAAAGCCAGCATTTTTCCAGCCTTTAGGTAGTATATAACCGGCTAGAGAATTTTAGTTCAAAACGTATGGGCTGTTGTTGCGGGTGGAATGGTGGTACTACGGAGTTGATAAGAGGTGTAGTTAGCAACAAATGTTGTCAGGGTTTTCGAAAGCAAGATACTGTGTTTATATAGAAAGTACTCTAAATTCCAAGGCTTGGGAAAGTTATATTTTTAGAGCAAACGTCCCAGATCCCCCTCAGCCAGCATAGCTAATGTTGGCTGAGCTGGCAACCAGACAGGTGGAAAGGCATGTGCTTAACTGAACTGGAAGGGGTTGCTTTAACAGGAGCAATCTCTCTTGAAGTGACCTTTCCATCTGCTGAAGAATCACTCCAGCCCAGACCCAAAAAGTAGTAGCCCTACAGCTGGAACAAAAAGGTCCAGCTTGGGCAAAGGTCGGGGCTGGACTAGATCACATTTCCCCATGCACCATGGGAATGCTGGAAAAGAGATCCCACCAGACCACTCTGCAAGTGGTCCAAATTGCGAACTATTTCCCTGTGTGATGACAACCTCACTTTCCACATTTCTGCTTATACTATGTCAGACTACGTATTTGTCTAGCTCAGCATTTTCCTGGAAGAGGCGGGCCATGCAGGCCAAGAATTCATTGAGTCGCCTTTTTCGATGCTTTATACAAATGGGGAAAGGTAGCACTGTTGGGGCACAGGTCCTCTGATGGAGTGGGAGATGCCCTACTTGGCCACCCACTGGAGTTGGTTCTGCAAATTTGTTAGCTGTGTCAAAGCCTAGCCTTCGAATATAGATGTTCAATGTAGAGTATCCCTAGACATGTTCCAAGTGCATTTTTGTACCCATTGATTACTTGCACAGTTTTAGATTTAAAGAGTGCCTTGAGGCATTTGACATGCAATGCATGTTCCTGAGGTGGAAGATGTTAGTCCTCTACTGGATGCATCCTGCTCTGGATAGAAAAGATGGTTTTATATGTATGGACTGAGCTTGGAATGTTAATTGTTAATTGTTTATATGTATGGACTAAGCCTGGAAAGTTAATTGGAGATCTCCCAACCACTAGGAGTTATAGTCTGAAAATTAATGTTTCCAGAATGTGTATAAGGATGGACAGAAAAAAGTAGTAGGTATAAACTTCAAAAAAGTAAGAGTTCTCATAAAGAACATCTAATATTAGAGCTGAAATGAAATTTGATGAAGCTCTGAAATTTAACCCAGTTTCATATTTATGAGTAAACATTTAATTGCTGAATTTTTCTGTCAGAACTTGCAATTTGAAATCACTTACCAGTTTTTACAATATGAAGTGTCGTACAGATTGTCTATCAGACTTGGTTGTATATTGATGGCAACTGTATGTCAGTCATAAAAATCTTGTCATGTCTTTGCAACCTAATGTATATTACTCTGATATCCTCATTGCTACCACACCTCAATGGTCATGTTATTGTGAAATGTTGAGTGCCACGCCAGATGCTGTCACCTAAAATTGAGATATCTTAGTATTTTTATCTTAATATTTTCTTCTGGCTTTGTTAGACTTACATCTTTCTGTGGTGCCTCACCATGTCTTCAAGCCACTCCCAGGGAGGTCCTTCTCCTCCTGGACCACCAAATGTTCCTCCTGTGCCAAAGCCTGATCATCCCTTGGTTCCAGTTCCAGAGAAGCCTTGGCCTGAGGGACCTCCCAAACCTGAAGGCCCTCAACCACTGGGACCCCTCATGCCTGGAAAACCTTGGCCAAAAGGCCCCCCTGCATCTCCAGATACGAGACAACCAAGATCTCCTCAGCCACCAGCACCTTTAGGACCTACTAGTCCAGGACCATTTCCAGGACCATCCAGTCCTCCAAAGCCACCCCTGCCTGATGATCCTTATTTACCTTTTCCTCTGGTGCCCGTTGCACCTTGGCCACCAATGCCTGAATGGGACGATTCGGAGAAACCTCCAGAAAACCCTTCTAGAGAGGATTAACTTATCTTCCAACACGTTTTTCAAGCAAATCTCTGGCTGATACAGAACAATATTATACCTTTCCCCAAATGTATGTATTCCTAAGGACATCTGATGTCCGCAAAGGTTATTTTGATGCAGAGTAGCCTCTAATGGAAATCTTTCCAGAGTAGTTTTTGAACATTGAGCGGAAGAAAGAAGACAATGTAGTCACACCATACTTATTAATGGTTAAGGAAGCAACTCCAAAACTGGGCAAATTCTACTTACCTGTGAGCTAATTAACCTACCCATTCAGTAATATTGCACTTTGACCTGAAAGGCTTGTTCTCACTGATTTCTCTCTTTCTTTTTTGTTTAATCCAGCTGTGTTATTTGTATTATATCACTTCTTTTCTTACAAGGTGAAGGTTAATGCTGTCTGTTACTCGTATTATAAAAGCTTCCAATAAAAGATTAGAGTTTGCCTGTATTAATGCAGTCTTCTCAATAGATCTGCATGTCTTTGCTTACATGCATTACTGAAGAGTCTCTTGTTTAAGTATTTCTAGAGGTTGTTGTCCAAAGTGATAACTAATTAAATTTATTTATTTAATTATTTATTTATTAGATTTATATACCGCCCATCTAGAACGTGTCTACTCTGGGCGGTTTACATATAATATAAAAATAAACTAAGATTAAAGTTAGTTATCAAGACTATCTCCTGATTATATCTCCTGATTCTGAGTCAAAACTTGATAACTAATTAAAGTTAGTTATCAAGTTTTGACTCAGAATCTTGCCTTGCAAACAGGGTGGAGACGGACCAGACACACTGTAGATTTATTCGCAAATGTTGCTACATTGTGAGCTGTCCTTGTCCGTAGTCAAACAACCTACAATCAGGAGATAGTCTTGAAAACTATTTGTGAGGGCAAAAGTTGTATATCAGTATATTGAAGCAATTAAGAGGTGCATTAAAATTTTTGTCATTCAAATTTCATCTATACAGGAAGATACATTACCAATCATTGTCATTCAGTGTTGTTACATAGATTTATCTACTTCCAATTCTCCAATCCAGTTAGGAAAACAAGACACATATTCCCAAAGTGTACAAGCTTGTTAAAATAATAAAAATGGCTTGTTACTGGTACATGAAAGGATCTTACGAGAGGAAATAATAGACATCTGCATATTTCCCTTTCAGTAAAGAATGAAGGTTTGCCCTTGAGGTCATTAAACAGTGACTCGTTTGGAAGCAAGAGTAATCTAACCAGAATAACGAGAGAGCTTTGGGGTTAGTTTTAGGGCAGATTGTAACATGATGCACCCTGATCCAAAAATTCATATGTGTGGTGACACACATGAGTTTCCATTCATGTTAGATGATGAGGTCAATTAGCACATACAAAGGAAGATGTGCATCAGCTACCTATATGGAAAGGAGAACTTGCAAGGACATGCCATGCCCCTCCCCTTCGGAATTTGAAATATGGAAAAAAGGATGTGTAAATTGTGCATTCTTTATGACCCTTTAATCACAACGTGCTGAGTGGTTCATACCACAGTTCTAGGAGATTTTCCAGTTGTGTTGAATCTTAAGAGAAAAGGAGTTTCAAAACTGAGGAACATCCACCCAAAATACACAACTCCTTTCTTTCCAGCTACACAGATGGCATGAACAAGCAGTTATTCTCAGTGGACTTTTGAAATCGTGACAGGTATAAAAAGATATAATTGGCTTTATAGTCAAAATGTTGAGATGGTTTACATGTGTTCCACAGTTTCATAATGCAATGGTCACCCAGTTGTAGGAAAACCCAATTGATGAATAGTCATAGTATCCAATGTAAATCTGACCACAATTTAAATTAGGGTGGGGGAGATCTTTGGCCAACAGATGGTTCAGCCCATTAGAAGTGTGGGTCCACCAGTAAACTACTCTTTGTCAGAGAGAATGGAGAGTAGCCACTGCTGTTCCTGAGATTGTGAAGAATCCCATTGCCTCTTCTCACTTAACTTACCAAAGGCTGGACATGTCCCCTTTGGACCCTAGTTGGTTCTTGGAAGTCTTGACCGAGATGATTTCACTCTCCCCTTGCCTCTATATGAGGAAGGGGGAGGAAAAGGTAGACTGTTCTCAGTCAGTTCCTGGAAGTGCTGCCTGAGAAATCTTCCTGAGATTTTCCTTCCTACTCACCATCCAGAGAAAGAGGACAGTGTGAAAATGGCTGCTCTCACCCAGTGGAGTGAGCTTCACTCCTCCTCTTCCTCATCTGAAGGAGAGAGATCAGTAAGATCTGGTTGTTGGCTAAAATGCTGTGCAGAAAAGCTCTACCCAGTATTTTTATTGGGAGCCCAGTGACATCACTGGACATGGCCATTCCATGGCCAGCTCATCGCCAGCTTGGAGTTGGAGGGAACCAGCTACCAACACCGTCTGGTTTCCCACATTGATTTGACACTGGTACCCTTTCCAGCTCAGCTTGTACAGAAGAAGATCTATGCCGTTGCAGGGAGAAGAACTGAAGGACCTCTTCAAGTTTCCTAGACTGTCTCTTCCCTGCTCTAAACTATGTTGACCTTCCTTCAACCAAGGCTGATATTCTTAAAATTACTGATGTCACAGTGAAAGGTACTGTGAGTAAAATTTACTTACTTCTTCTTAATTTAGAGGAAGAGGAAAGTGAGAAAGAAGGATTAAAAATAGTGTGGGAGCAAGATATTGGGAAAAGAATAAATGAAGAAGAATGGAGGATGATATGGAAAATGAGGGTGTTAAGATTTATGTCAGTAAGAATAAAGGAAATTTTTTTTAAACTTAGTTTAAGATGGTATTTAACACCGTCAAAATTAAATAAAATTAATGCCAATCATCCGAATGTCTGTTGGAAATGTGAGAAGGAAATTGGTACATACTTTCATATGTGGTGGGAATGTGAAAAAGTGCAAAGATTTTGGAAACAAATTTTTAAAGAATTAAGCTACATATGTGAAAAAGATATAGAATTTAATGCTGAGATTGCTTTGTTATCAATATTTGAGAATGTGGAATATGACAAAATGACTAAAGAATTGATAACCAATTTATTAACAGCAGCTAGATTGATTATAGCTAGGCAATGGAAATCAAAAGTCGAATTGCAAATTGAAGAATGGTATAAAGAAATATGGAATATAGCAATAAATGATAAATTAACTTGTAACTTAAAGGTTAAGAAAGGAGAGTTGAAAAAAAATAACTTTTATGATATATGGGGGAGATTTTTGGAATATGTATTAATAAGAGGAAAAGGGAAAGCTCCAAATCAAGAATCAATGCAGTTTTGGAGAAGAAGAGAATAGAAGAAGAGGAAGAAGAATAATAATAAGGAAGAGGAAGATTATGGCAAGAGGTCCCGCATATGGTGGTGGGGAACACAGTTAAATTGTATTTTAGTTTGTATGTTATATGTTTTTGTTTAAATTTAAAATAAAGGAAAAAAATTATAAAAAAAAAATTACTGATGTCACTTCCTTCCTTTTCACATTTCCTTCTTAATCCTTTCTGGGACAGCACAGAGGAGACATTTTGATTCTTGGACGTTGAGGGAACAAGCCATGGCTCTCAGCATCTCCACTCTAGTTGCTCTATTTTTTTTTCTTATCTCAGCATGTTTCTTTACTGTTATTATTTATATTGTGCCTTTCCTCCAAGAGCTCAAGGCAGATTTAATTGCTTTCTTCCTCCCCATGATTTTCTCGAAACAACCCTTTGTTTACTGTTTTTTAGTGTATTTGTTTTATCCTTTTAAGCATTTGTATATTTACAGTTTTTAATGATATAAACTGCCTTGGGTCCTTTTTAAGGAGAAAGGTGGGGTGAATACATTTTTTAATAAAATAAATAAATAATAAATAAATAAACCCTGCAAAGTAGGTCAGGCTAAAAGACTGTAATTGGTCCCAGGATACCTTGTGAGTTTCATAGGCCAAGTGGGGATTTAGACTCCAATCTCCCAAGTTCTAGTTCAGCACTCTCAACCATTATACCATGCTGGTTCTCCAACAAGCACCATTAGCTTTCTTATTTTCCTGGAATAAGAAGCATGGACATGATGGCTTTTGAAAGAGGGAGGCATGCTCTGCTAACAATTCTGATAATCAGGGCCTGAATCTACAAACCATGGCTTGGTCTCTTGACAGATGTTAGGCAGCTATTTGGCAGAGAGGGATTTTTTCTTCCATGGTGACACCTGGTTTTTTGGTCTTCCCTCTCAAACTTCCAGGACAAGATTTTCTTTGTCTTCTGGGCTTCTGACCAAAAAGTTACAAGTGAATTAGCTTTTAATTGGCATGATACTTTTAGGGTGGTTTTGAGCCTTTGGTGTTTTGTAATATTGTGTTTTATCCTACTTCCAGTATTTATATTGTTAACTGTTATTGTGGTTTGGGTCACGATGGTGTTATAAGCCACCTTGTGGATTCTGTGAATGGAGAGACAAGGTAGAAATTCGCCAAGTCAATATGGACATATTTTCTTCTGTGACCAGGAGTCCCCATCTCAAAGTGATTATATTTCAAGTAATGGACAAGTCATCTTTGAGTAAGGTTGATGTATCAGAAAGAGGAGGGCTTTAGTCCAATGTGGAGAAGCCAAGCTGTATCCTTAACAAGGTTTTCCCCTAAAAAGAAATATGTCTTACAGCAGGTTAGGTCATTGGCCCATCTACAGTAGCTCAGTGTTGCCTATGGTGGAGGTCAGCAGCTTTTCAGGGAACTGAATGTGCACGCCTTTGCATGAATTGCATGTGCCGTATCCCTGAGCTTGCTCTACAAAGAATAACTTTGGTGATAAAAAAAACCTCACATTGAAATATAACAGTCTTTAAGGTGCTACAATGTTTTGCTTTTATTTTTCTTTTTTGGATATATTTTTTGGGAGGACAGGAAAAGACCCTGATGTTGGGAAAGTGTGAGGGCAAGAGGAGAAGGGGACGACAGAGGATGAGATGGTTGGACAGTGTCATCGAAGCTACCAACATGAATTTGACCCAACTCCGGGAGGCAGTGGAAGACAGGAGGGCCTGGCGTGCTCTGTTCTATGGGGTCACGAAGAGTCGGACACGACTAAACGACTAAACAACAACAACAATGAAAAAAGAGTGAATGCCTCATCCAAATTGCATGTGCTGATTTATACACATGGGTGCAGAAATTGTTACTACATTCAAACAGAAGTATACTATCGAACAGCAAACAGTATGCTCCTGTCTGCTCTCTAGATTCTGTCTGTGGATGAACAGCTTCATGGTTCAAGCTCTCCTTTCTTCATGGAAGAACCATTTAAACCCAGACAGACACTTTAATGGTCTTAAGAAAACATAAAGAAATACTGAGGCCATCAAGTAGCATAAGGTTGAGACCAAAACTTTGGAAAGCTATTGTTTTGGACTACAGTTGTCATAATACCCTCACCATGCTGTTTGTGGATTCTGGGAGCTGTAGTCCAAAAAGTAATTTTGCTCTGACTGAGGCTGATCAAGGCTTGAATTCCTCACTCTCAACGTGGTCATGCATTGTGGCGTTTGCCCTTGTGGCCCCTGCTTGTTTTTCCCTCACAAAGGCTCACATTGCGTTTTCTTCTTGCTGCCACCAGTGGATTACCTCAATCCACAATATAAATGACGTTTGGCAGAACCCTTGTCTTGTGAACAGAAACAGAACTTATTTATTGAAGTGAAGCAGATTGAATAATAACAGAAATTCTTCAGATACACATTATACATAAGCAATTCATCAACAGTTCTCTCAGCACATACTTCTTTTCTCTTGCTATATCATTACCACCTTCTCTACCTATTTTCCTAACCAGCTCTCTCTCTCTCAGTATCTGTTCCCTCTCTGACTATCCAGCCCTATCTGACTCCTCCTTCTCCCGCCAAGCCTCATGTAGCTGCTGAATCCGCCTCTCCAGTCCTCTCATAGGTTCATGCAAATCAGCTCATGAATATGAATGGCAAGAGTGACGTGGGTGATCGCCACATGCATCTTCATACTAGAGGAAGGAGTCAAGACCACCATGCTTCCAAACCCTTGTTTCTTTTTTAATTACATGATGCTGATGGCCTCTGAACATGCAATGACACAGCTAATCTTGGCAGATAAAAGTTCCCTTCCCTGGAGGATATTCATTTCATAAACTAGATGAAAGAAGCAAATTAGAGAACAAGCAGTAGCCTGAGGCCTGTGTGGGCTGGGGAGACTGCCACCCAGTCAGCAGGTCTGTGTAGCAATAAAGCACTGAAATTGAGCAGCAATGGCGATGAGTTCCTATAAGGCAGGGCTGCTTATTAGAAATGCTTTTTGTAGATGTCAGCACCTGCAGAGGAGGTGGGCAGTGAATCAGGTGCATTAGTTGCAAAGACATAAGCAACAACATTGGCACTTGGGGCTTTCCTGCCATATGGGTTCAGCTTGTGTCACATGAGACTGGCGTATGCAGAGGAAGGATAGAGTAAGGAGGAAAAAAGCCTTGGTCTGAGCACACAATGGCCATTTTGGTTCCGTGTGGTACTTGCCTGTTTTGTGCTTCTTTCTGCCCTGGGAAGAGTAGTTGTAGGTGGCATACACACTCAGGATGGGTGAGTTCACACTCTTCCAGCAGCAAATTTTGTGCCCTCTAAATTTGTGCAGTGGGGGGGCAAAGGCCTGGTTTCTCCATCTTCATTACAACTCTAATAGGTTTAATGGCCTCTCTTAAAATAACTAATCACTCTAGGATGTGTCTTCCCGATGCAACTAAACTAAACTGGAACCGTATTTCACATGTTATTCCCAAAGCCACTGCCTTCCCGATCTGCGGATCTGCAATCGCTGGCATCTCTCATCAGTTTGACCAATAGGATAGTGGGAGATGTAGCTCCATATATCTAAAGGGTTCCTTGGATTGGGGAAGGCTGGGTTGTAAGAGTACATTGGGTTCAACCCAGATTTAATCATACTTAAACCCTTTTTAGGCTTCTGCTGAAAGGGTTAAAATCAGTGAGCTGTGCCCTGGTATTTGCCATGTCCAGTGGCATAGCATAGGGGGCCACTGGGGGGGGGGGGTCACCCTGGGCACAACATTTTTAGGGGTGCAAAATTCCCCCCACCCCACCGACTATCCCCCCATTCTCACTACCCCTGTCTTCTCCCGACATGGTCCTGTTGCCTCCTCCTCTTCGTCCTCTGCCTCCGCCGCCATCTTGAGGCACAGCAGGCCTGGCTCCCCTTCCAGGAGCTGGGCCTGCAATCTCTGTGCAAGCCTCTGCCTATTGGGTGATGGAAGGGAAGCTGGGCCTGTCTCTCAATGCAGGCGCCATAAGTAGGTGTCACATGATCACAAGAGAAAGTACCCATTAATAGTCTGGCTTATTGTAATGTACCAGTTGTAGATTCTGAGTTGTCTCCAAGTGTAGCCCCATGTGTATATAGGTTCCCCCCCCCCCATGAGGGCTCTTTGGGATATTGGATGGATACAAATATTCCCCTTCATGTGTTAGAGATACAGTAGCCTTATCCTCCTTTCCATGCGGTCCCACCATAGATAGTACATGGAGTGACAAGAATGATAATTACCAAAACATAGAATAGATAAAATATTGATATTATTATTTATTAAAATGTTTACAGATAAAACATGTTTAAATAAATACAGCCAGGGTAGATTGCACATTCCAGGAACAACATTAGTTTTATAATTAAGAACTCAAGGTAGTTTGTTACATTTTTAACGTTTTTATATGCTTAAAGCAATTAAATATCATTTAGAAAGGCATAAAACGAAGAGCCAAAGGATTAGAACACAAGCAAAATAGAAGACATATAATTGTAAACAATGATAATGGCCACATTTTGGAGGGAATACAGAATATTATCAGGAAGCACACTCTATAATTTTGGAGCTATGACAGAAGAACCCTTGTTTGTCTTTTTCCAGTTGAAATATATCTAGTGGATGGCACTCTGAGGAGGTCCTGGGTGAAGCGATGACATTAAATTTAATGATGCAAAGGGTGCAAGCCCCCTGATTCAAGCTGCCTTGGTTTCTTTTTAGGGACAAAGGCGGGGTAAAAATATTTTAAATAAATAAATAAATGAAATTATTGCTATACTGTAAGAGCCATGTTTCCCCTACAGTAGTTGAAAGAGAACATAAGGATTGTTCTGAAGAATAACATGTTCCTGAGAAATGGTTGCCTTGAAGGCCCTTCCAAAGAGCAGCATTTTCCTCAAGCTGTCATCCAGGGAAATTCTACGAGTTGATTTCTTATTGTAGTTACAAAACAAAAATGAGAACAAAACAGAAAACAAGAAACAAAAACAAAACTGCAAGTCTCTGATTTCATTAAGATGTCAGTGAAAGGAACCAGTATGATCCTCCTGACCTGTCCATGTCAACAGAACAGATGTAGGTCTGCTAATACCTGTGGGTATGAGGTTCTACCAGAACTGTTCTAATAGATAGTCAAACGCTTTGTTTATACCTGACTCTTCATTCATAGAGCTCACACATTTGCACGGTGTTCGTCATCACAACGCCCCTGTGGAGTAAGTTAGACTGAGAGCCAGTGAACTCACCAGAAATTGGCCAGTTTGCTTCATGGTGGTCCAAGGATTTGAAGCAAAGCTTCTGGAGTTCCGGCTGAAATGGCAATTCTTCTCAAGTCATTAGCTTCCAGTCCACATTATTTTAACTACTGAGTGTCTGTTTATGAGCTTACAGGCCATGGTCTGGCTGGCAGTAGTGGCCTATATGATTTTTTAAAATTATGTATTCAGTTAATATAGAGGCCTTTCAAGTGTTTGGGTTTCCCAAAGTAGTTTACGATATGAAAAGAGTGAAAGTCACTATCAAAACATGCATTCCTTCTGAAGGATCCTTTGGAACCCAAGGTATTATTCATCCCATTGTTTTCCCCCAGAGAAACTTCTAGATGCCAGGGAAGAAGAGTAGGCTTCAGCAATTCTATGTAGATGAAGACAGGAAGTTCTCAACAACTGAGAGGGAAGTCCAAGGATGAGGCTTCAAGGAAGCTTGTTGCTATAACTGATCACATGTGACAAACTGAAAAGGTTCTTCTCTTCACCATCATTGACTTTGGAAACTTCGGAAGACATTATGTGGCTGGTACATGGGAAGGAAGGAGCTTGGTCTTCGCAAATAGCACAACTGCAGTAGAGATAACCAAGAAACAAAAGTGAGTGTGAATCATAGAATCATAGAATAATGAAGTTGGAAGGGGTCTATAAGGCCATCAAGTTCAACCCCTTGCTCAATGCAGGAATACAAATTGAAGGATATCTGCCAGGCGCTTGTCTAAATTTCTCTTGAATGCCTCTCACATTCAAGAGAAACTCACTACCTTTCATGGACTTCTTGTCCACTCTTGTGGTAATTGATTTCATTGTCGCACTGCTCTTTTTCCTGATATTTTCCTGAAATCCTGATGAAGGAATGTTTGATTCATAAATGTCAAAACTGGCTACCTTTTCATAATGAAGACCTGTTTTATTTTTTTACACATAGGATCACATACAATGGTAGGAAATTATACCTTAGAGTTCATGTGCTGAGGTGAGGTTTGAACCGGGGACTCTTAGGGAAAGCTTCATGGCTGTTAACTTTCTTAGATTTGGTTTTATAATCTATATTAATCTTATAACTGCAGAGCTGGAAGGGACCTTATGGATCATTGAGTCCAGCCCTTGACTAGGCGGTTGAATGGGGAATTGAACTCCCAACCTTTGCTCCGTAGCCATATACCTAAGCCACTAAGTTATACAATCGTTTTGTATCAACGGTGGCAGATAACATCCCTCATTTCAGCTACCCAGAAGACTTAAATTCACTACTAGGTTCAGGATGAGATTCGTCTCATTATCCAGCCTGGAATTGCCTGCCAATACTTTCTCAAGTATTGGTGCTGGAGGAGGCTCTTGAGAGTCCCCTGGACTGCAAAGAGAACAAACCTATCCATTTTGAAGGAATTCAACCCTGAGTGCTCACTGGAAGGACAGCTCCTGAAGCTGAGGCTCCAATACTTTGGCCATCTCATGAGAAGAGAAGACTCCCTGGAAAAGACCCTGATGTTGGGAAAGTGTGAAGGCAAGAGGAGAAGGGGACGACAGAGGACGAGATGGTTGGACAGTGTCACCGAAGCTACCAACATGAATCTGACCCAACTCCGGGAGGCAGTGGAAGACAGGAGGGCCTGGCGTGCTCTGGTCCATGGGGTCACGAAGAGTCGGACACGACTGAACGACTAAACAACAACAACAACTTTCTCAAGGCTTTTGGTACATGAAGCAGAACACGGTGCTTCCTTCTTCCCATTTCTTATATGGTCAAGAAATTTTGAAGCACCGTTCAGAATGAATTAATTACAGCTAACACGAGACCTGTCGCTTTGGGGAGAATTGCCCATGGAGGCCCAGCCCTTCCAACATCCCTTGGACCCCTGCGCCCAGAACACAGATGGATCCACTATTAATTTCGCCAGGTGGCACTGCACATGGCCTGCTTGTGCTGTAATTTTTCTCCTGGTGGAGGATGAGGTAAATACATTTTTAAGAGTATATTTACAAATTTAGCACATAGGTAATTATTGGGATAGAATTATTGTACTTTAATTATTATATTGTTATTATAGTTCATTTGATTGTTGTTATTGTTTTATGAAATGATCATTGTTTACTGTATGTTTTTTATCACTGTAATTATGTTACGGTTGTATTTTAACTGTTTTTGACTATCAGAATGCGCTCTGGTATAGAGCGCAATATAAATAAATATTATTATTATTATAATATTATTATTATAAACCAAGCAAAACAAAAGGCTTGTGGCATCTTTGGGACGAACAGATTAATTTCATTATGAATGGGAATGTCTGTCCATTTCTTCAGATGCATGAAGTACAGTATTGAGTGTGTAGGTTTATATATAAAAGGTACATGACAGTGTTGCCCACACAACCACGTTCTGTGTGGCCTCAATATTCTACTCTGTGTGTCTGAAGGAATGCATTGTAATCTGTTGTTTAGGCAAGCCTTCCCTCCAGCCACTACTTGATTTACTTTTTTCTCTTCCATCTTGAGTATTGTCTATTGATGTGTTATATTGTTCTTATTTTAAATTGTGTTATATTATATGCTGTTAGCCGCCCAGAGTAGTCAATTGACTAGATGGGTGGGGTAGAAATTCAATAAATAAATAAATAAATAAATAAATAAATAAATAAATAAATAATCCACAAAAGTCCACATAGAAATAGAGGCATTAGTCTTAGGTGTGCCAGAAGCCTTTTTTGTTTTGTTTTTGTTTTACATGCTGAAATGGGTTAAGAAGATGGCTCTCTCTTTGAAAGATACCTACATGTGTCAAATTTTGTCTGCCTTTCTTCTAACTCTCCTGGTTACCCATCTTATGGTTCTGCATGAAACAGGGTACATAACCCTATTGCCTTTAAAAAATTACACACGACCTTTTGAAAATCCATTTGCTGTCTGCATTCCAATACTTCACAACTTCAGGCAAACTTTCCCTGAGTGACTGGCTGCCTGAGTGGAATTTATAAATGAATGTTTATACTTCACTGCTTTGAATGGGTTTTTAGTACTGCTTTTGTTTACCATTTCTCGCAGTGGTATTTGTTTGATTCTTTTCAGTATCTGTATATTGTTTTCAGCTTTACATATTATTTTTTTTAATGATGTAAGCTACCTTGGGTCCTTTCTAAAGAGAAAGGCAGGGTAAAAATATTTTAAATAAATAAATAATAAATAAAGTTCTTACCAAGTAGGCAAGCCAGGTCAAGAAAACAGCCGCTGCCACGGCAGCCAAACTGATTAAAACAATGGCCCAGTAGGGGAGGCCAGCGTTGTCTCTGGGTTTTGCTGTAGCTTTGAGAAGAAAAGAAAAGGGGAAAAAATGAGCAGGTATTAACTAAACTATGCAAATACTTATTTCTTATATGAGGCAAAAGGCTAGCATTTCCTTCTCCTCCTCTCATGATCTCTGCTGGAGATTCACAACTGGAACACTGTCAACGTTCTGCTCTTCTTTAGAGAGAGACAACAGATATTCTTATCTAACTTCCTTCTGTGATGCTCCTTAGTTTTAAAAAAAGAAAGAACTGAAAACCCACCTACACACACTCATCCACAGATATACGAAATAACATGTCAGAGAGAACAATCGGCCAGCATAAATCTCCCTTACATACTATTTTTCATGTGCAAGAATGAAAATACATCGGTTTCTCAGGTACTGTTTCATAACATAAATATATAAACCTACTGATGCTGGAAACTGTGACTCTGGAATCCGACGTGGTGTTGGAGTCCGGTGTTATGGTAAAGACTGTGGTGTTGGCGCTCTCCAGGACCGAGGGAGATACAGTAGTATTGGAGTGAGATGAAGTGCCATGAGATCCAGGTGAGACAGAAGGAGGAGTGGTAACATTTGATGTTAAAGTCATGTGAGGAGTGGTTGTGTCATTGAAGACAGAGGTGTTGTTAACAGAGTTGCTAGTACTGGAGTTTGCCAAGGGAAATGTGGCTGGAGAACTGTTACTGGTATCAGAGGTTGTGGTGTCATTGGATCTTGCACCAGAGGTTGTGCTGACGGCAGGACTGGAGGTCACAGTGAAGCTGAAGTTTGTGGTGGTCCCAGTATCAGTGACAGTGCTGGCAGTAGTTTCAGAGGTCCCAGTGGCGCCAGAGCTACTGGAGGTTATGGAGGAACTGGGGCTGACAGAGATTGCAGGGGTACTGGAGCCAGAGGTCCTGGTGGACGTGATGCCAAGGACTGGGGTGGAGCTGGAGCTGCTGGAGGTCATAGAGGGGCTGGGACTGGATGACTCAGTGAAGCTTGTGCTGGAGCTTGTAGTGGTGCCAACATCAGGGACTGATGTGCTGTTGGTAGCAGTGCTTTCAGAGGTCCCAGTGGCGCCAGAGCTGCTGGAGGTTATGGAGGAACTGGGGCTGCCAGAGATTGCAGGGGTACTGGAGCCAGAGGTCATGGTGGATGTGATGCCAAGGGCTGTGGTGGAGCTGGAGCTGCTGGAGGTCATAGAGGGGCTGGGACTGGATGACTCAGTGAAGCTTGTGCTGGAGCTTGTAGTGGTGCCAACATCAGGGACTGATGTGCTGTTGGTAGCAGTGCTTTCAGAGGTCCCAGTGGCGCCAAAGCTGCTGGAGGTTATGGAAGAACTGGGGCTGCCAGAGATTGCAGGGGTACTGGAGCCAGAGGTCATGGTGGATGTGATGCCAAGGGCTGTGGTGGAGCTGGAGCTGCTGGAGGTCATAGAGGGGCTGGGACTGGATGACTCAGTGAAGCTTGTGCTGGAGTTTGTACTGATGCCAACATCAGGGACTGATGCAGTGTTGGTAGCGGTGCTTTCAGAGGTCTCAGTGGAGCTGGGGCTGCTGGAGGTTATGGAGGAACTGGGGCTGCCAGAGATTTCACGGGTACTGGAGCCAGAGGTCATGTCAAGGACTACGGTAGATGTGGTGTCAAAGTCTGTGGCGGAGCTGGAGCTGCTGGAGGTCATAGAGGGGCTGGGACTGGGTGACTCAGTGAAGCTTGAAGATGAGATGGGTGTGGAGACAGGTGTTGCAATGGAACTGGTGTTATATGAGATGGTGGTGCCATCAATGGAGACTGCAGCTGAGAAGTGAGGACAAAAGAGTTTTAATCTGTTTTTCCCCCCCTGATACCTAGCCCTTACCAGTAGCCTGGTAACAATCTTGAGATGGGTTTACTGTCTGAGGAAGAATTAGGCCTATATCTCACAGGGCAGAAGTACCCATGATATGGGTCACCATATGTTTACAAACCCATGTCTACCTGTTGAGGTAAAATGGATTAAAAAAGAATGGGTGGTTGTGAGGGAAGTAATAAGATGCCCTTTGCTGATTGTCCCTCAGAAGTACCCTCCTCTTTTGTCATAAACCAGAAACACAAGGTGCTGAATTGCATATTTTCCTCCTGAAATTGTCAGTACCAGCCCAAGACATTTTGCTACCTGAAGGAGAACAGTAGCCCCCCTTCCCCTTCTTCTCAGTCAAGGTGCATAAAGCTGTCTAGTAGCCAAGGTATGCTATCCAAATTTCTAAATGATTTCTAGCCCTGGCCTCATTCATTGAATTTCACAGAAGCTTCACACAAAATTTTCCTCCACTTTAACCTTCCCATGTTTTCCCACTGCTTGTTCTGTCTTATGTCTTACTAAAGAAAATCTGTTAAGGAGAAACAGGTGGAACAGCTCCATTATATCTCCTAGTTGCTGTTGTGAGGAGCCCTCCATCTGGAAATGACTTAAATTACATTGGCACCTGAAGCAGAAAAAACAACAACAACAAAACTTTTCCTTGGGAGTGTAAACACAACAATAATAAATCAGACCTCAGGAAAAATACTTTTTTGGATGCCATCTCCTACAATCATAGAATCATAGAAAAGTGAAGTTGGAAGGGGCCTACAAGGCCATCAAGTCCAAACCCCTGCTCAATGCAGGAATACAATCAAAGCATATCTGTCAGGTGATTATCTAAGTTTTTCTTGAATCCTCCAGCCATTCTGCCAACATGGGAGTTTCTGGGAGATACAGTCCAAAAAAGGAACTTTCTCATGCTCTGATGTTAGTTAATTAACTGCTTAGTACGAGTACCCTTTCATGACACCCCAAGCTCATCTGTCTGAATTGGCATTTCACTGTGCTTAGTAATAGGGCCGTGTTGGCTAGATAGCTCAGTCAGTTTGGCTGACCAGCCAGAAACTGGTAGTTCGATTCCCCACTGTGCCTCCTGAGAGAAGAGCCATCCAGTGCAGCCTTGGGCAACCTGTACAGTTCCAGGATGCCCCCAGAAGAAGGGAATGGTAAAACACTTTTCAGTGTTCTCTACCTGGAAAACCTTGAAAAGGGTCACCATAAGTCAGAATTGAATTGCCGGCACATGGTTATTATTATTAGTAATAAGGCCAATACAGAAATCTCTGAATGTCCATCCTTAATGTGGGAATAAGATCCCAGAAATTTTATCCCATGGCAAAATGGAGCTGGGGGAAAATAAAAGCCCCCCCCCCTTACCTCTTACGTTGAGGCATAAAATCAAAATAATCCATAAGGCATCTTTGTAGCTTGTTGTTAGCAGTTTGTCCATTGTGGCTATAGCTGTGGCTCTGGAGAAGTATGACATTCTGGAAACACGGCTGCTCCTTGTATAGCTTCTCAGAAAATGAAGCACCTGTAGTTCAGATGGGACTGGCGGATGTAATTCCCAGCCTGTCACATTTATAATAGTGGGCCAGAACAGATGTGCCACTTTTGGTTCAGAGGGTGTGGCCGATGTTTATTCATGGTCATGGACCGTACACAAAGGGCAGGACACACCATCAGTGTTTAGAAAAGATCATATTTTTAATCTTGCTCATTTCATGACGAAGGCAGTGAAATATTCCTCTTGACAAAAGAGTTTTGTAACCAAAGATAAATTGAGTGGATTCTTTCATTAAAAAAAAAAAATCCTTGGCTACACTTTCTTAAAAATAAAATAAGAGTCTCCTCTAAGGACTGTTGTATGGCAGAACAAGATTAAATTAGTTTCCAAGTGAAGCAAACATGAGCAAAAAACCGAGGAGTGAACTGCTTCAACTAGTATCTCCTAGATTTCAGGAGGCATCAAAAGAGAAAAATAGGAAGTAAGTGAAACTTTATTGAACAGACATATTGGGCAGGGTGAGAGAAGCCATAACCAACAATATTCTAGAATTGCATTCTTCATTATAGAATTCCTCCGTCATTATAGGATTTCTTGTCAAAGGAATCCGTCGTCCTTTTATTTCTTCCGTAGAGGTCTTCAGTACGCTGTTTCCACCTTCTCTTTATTTTCTGCTGGTCAGATATTGTGCCTCTCTGTCGGTTTTTCAGCATTCCTAATCTAGGCTTAAATTTCCCTTTGATTTCTTTATTTATTTTTATTTATTTATTTATTGTATTTATATCCCGCCCAATTGCTCAGATGACCACTCTGGGCTTCTTGGAAGAAGATCTCTTGTTTTCTCTCTTTTGTTATCGTCTGTTTCTTTGCACTGGCCATTACAACAGTTCTCTCTGACTCTATGCAAGAGATGCTGAAAAGCTGCATTCAGGATCCTGACCCTTCTTTTGTTACCCTCTACTTTTGCTTCTCACCTGCCCATAACAATTTTAATAGCTAGCCACCTGTGACAAAGGGACAGTTATGTTCAAATCACCATTAGGAGGGTACTTCCAGACAGAAGATGTCAAAGAAGCTTATGACACCTCCACTGAAAACATACTGTGAAGCTATTTCCGCTTTCCCTCTTTAATTGATTTTTTTAAAATAAGAAAGACATCAAAAGAGGTGATGGAAAAACACAGGAGAGCTACACAGGAAGGGTAACATTGGGAATTTCTGTACAACTGTCTTAAAACTCTGATCTGAAGCACGCTGAATTCTGACCCAGCTTTGGAATGTTTGTTAAGAAGGAAGGCAGGATGTAAATGTTATATTAGTCATCACAATCAGACAGGGAACTGTTTCCAAATGTGAAGGACAGGCGTTGTCATCTCCACCCTGCTGGAGTTTATATGAGCATTGACAAAACATTCATAATCAAAACCTGGAGAATTTCCTTTTTTGTTCGACAACTTTCAGCCATTAGTCCAACCAACCAACAAACCTTTTGCAAGTTCTTGTCATCATAACGACGGTCACCATAGCAACAGTGGAAATAAGAAGAGTGTGTGTAGAGTATCGTTCTTGAGATCAGAAAGTGGAGCTGACGTAGGCCCCCTTTTGCGGGAAAAGGTGTGATACACATTAAAACAAAAACAAAACAAGGTACAGGAATGAACATTTCCTTGTTAATCCAGGGAAGTGAGGGAGAGGTAGTATAGCAAAAATAAGACTATAGTGGCATCTAAAAGACTAACAGTTCTATTTCAGTCTGAACTTTTATGACACTTCCTTATGCTTCTGTAGTCCACAAATGCTCACACTGAAATAGAGGAATGGAGATTTGTGTTTTTGGATTACTGCTCCCAGAATTTCCAAGGGAGCATGAAAATCTTCACACATTTAGATGAAAATAAGGTGGGATCACATGATGGAACTGTTCCATACAGTACATACATATCCATACAAGATATGTAAATCGGTTAAATATTTAGGTATAGATTTAGTAAAAGATACTCAAAAAATAAAGGAACATAATTATAATAAATTAAAAGGAGATATTAAAAAGAAACTACAGGAATATACTAACTTAAAACTTTCTTGGTTTTGAAGGATCGCACTGATAAAAATGAAGATTCTACCAAAAATTATTTTTTTATTTAGAATGTTACCAGTACAGTTAACAGAAGATGATTTTAAATTTTGGCAAGGAATGATTAATAAATACTGTAATGAGGGGAAGAGAGCCAGAATAAATAAAAAGTATTGGTATAAAACAACAACAAAAAAGGGAGGTATAGGCATACCAAATATAAAAAAATTATTATTTGGCTAATCAGTTGAGGTTCATTGGGGAAATTATATATAACCCAGAAAGGTTAATTTGGTGGAAAATGGAATCATCAGAATTACAGGTGGATATTGAAAAACATCTATTTGGTATGATTAAGAAATATAAAAAAAGCGAAATTAACAACCCGTTTTTAAAGACTATGTTAAACGTCTGGTACAAGTATAGAAAGAATTTATGTCTGTTTAACTCTCCATTAGGATTAGTGAATGTAATAGAGAATTTTCCTGCCAATATGAAAGTTTATGCAGAATTATTTAAAGAAAAAAAGTGATTGGATTAAAAGACTGGTTGTATAAAATGAGATCGAAAGATCAAATGAAACAAATCCTTCAAAATAAGAATATATCATGGTTGAATTATATGCAATTAGAAAGATGGAATAATGAATGGGTAAAAAAGTATAATAAAGGTAGAGAATATACGAAGTATGAACAATTTCTATTATCATATGAAGATATTCAGATGACCGATTCAGTAAAGGGTGCAGTGAGTAAAATTTATAGATTCCTGCTTGATCTAGAAGAAAAAGAGACTGAGAAAGAAGGATTGAAGTTAGTGTGGGAACAAGACTTAGGAAAAAGAATGAATGATGAAGAATGGAGGAAGATGTGGAAAATGAGGGTTTTAAGATTTATGTCAGTGAGAATAAGAGAAAAAATTTTCAAATTGGGTTTAAGATGGTATTTGACACTGACCAAATTGAATAAAATTAACGCTAGTTATCTGAATGTCTGTTGGAAATGTAAGAAGGAAATTGGTACATACTTTCATATGTGGTGGGAATGCGAAAAAGTACAAAGATTTTGGAAACTAATCTTTAAAGAACTAAATGACATATGTGAAAAAGATATAGAATTTAATCCTGAGATAGCTCTGTTATCAATATTTGAGAATGTGGAATATGATAAGATGACTAGAGAATTGATTACCAATTTATTAACAGCAGCCAGATTAATAATAGCTAGGAATTAGAAATCAAAGTCTGAATTTCGAATGGAAGAATGGTATAATGAAATATGGAACATTGCTATAAATGATAAGATAACTTGTAACTTAAAGGTTAAGAAAGGAGAGATGAAAAAGAATAATTTCTATGACATATGGGGCAGATTTCTTGAATATGTGTTAACAAGAGGAAAAGGGAAAGCTCCAAATCAAGAATCAATGCAGTTCTGGAGAAGAGGACAATAAAAGAAGAAGAAGAATAAAGATAGAGGAAGAAGAGGATTACTGGAAGAGGTCCCGACTATGGTGATGGGGAACACAGTCGATTTGTATTTTGGTTTATGTATTTTATGTTTATGTTGTAGTTTGAGAGAGAGAAAAAAGGAACTGTTCCATACTTATGCCCAAGTTAGAGTGTAGCTTAATTTTGCGGTCCTTGACACATGGCCATTAGCAATTTATTTTACCAGCCAGCAGTTCAACTGCGGTTCAATTCCCACTTGCCGCGAGGATTCTGTTGTTTTGTTCTGGTGGTATTTTGGTGTATTGCTTAGCGGTATGGCATGTGTGTACAATCATATCAATACTTTTTCAAAGCAAATTCACTGGGGAAGGTGGCCACAATTAACGCCACGTGGCTGCCCTTCAATATATATATATATATTTAAAATTCTGTGGCTGGAGTATCGATATGTTGGTAAGCTTATGTCAACAGGTTTAAAAGGATTAGTAGTTGTCTACTAATCCTCTACTAGGATTAGTAGACATCACTCCACCTACTGTCTGGCAAGCAATACAGTTCTAGGTGGGGGTGCCAGGTCCATGGAGTGCAATGCATTGCTTCCAGAGGCACCGGTGCAACAGAGGGAAATCTACCCATCAGGAAACACTACGTGACATAGCGATGTATTGTTTTTTTTAAATTTTTTTAAAAAAAATAAAGTTAAGGGGCTGAGATGCCCCATAAACCAAGAGAGGAGGTAAATCTGTAACACATTGTAGCTGACCATAACGATTCATATGGAAGAAAATTAATCGGAAATGTTAAAACACATTGGGATGTTTATCCAGGTATATATATCATGTGACCACAATGCATTACAAGAAAGGTATGGAAAGTATTGTTAGAAGTGGGTAACATTCCCCCAGTTTGACCGTGGCCTAAATCCATTAGTTTTCAGAGTATAACTGGCTTTTGGATTTATTTTTGTGATACAGGTTGATAGAGACTAACATAGCTAACTCGAAACAGGAAGAGAGTGTTCCTAATCTGAAAGTGACAGTGTGAGGGAGTTAAAAAGATACCAGGAGATGAGTTGGAACAAATACACATGTCAAGTTAAATGCATTAAGAGTAGATTATTTGTTATGTTAACATCAAGAAGAGCATGTTATGGCAAACCATAATCAAACAGAAAGGAGTCATGAAAGGATATAATGAAGGTGCAGGTTTGCAAACATGCATAATGTTTTTGAGGTCACAGAATGATAGAAGTGTTAGTGGTTTCAGTAAAAGGAGGCTGACTCATGAAACACTGCTGCCTGATGTAGAATTGCAGGTGGTCTTCCTCCCCATCCAAATCCCTACAGCATTCAAGGCTATCCAAGTTATTCTGGTGCTTGAGGCAAGAAATCCCCAAGCATTTATTCCTAGGAGGAAATGCTTAATAGTACATTTGAAAAGAACAGTAGTCTAGTCTCACATCAGTTGCCCTGCCTTAAGCAGTCACCCTGGTCAATTGGGTAGAATTGCTTAGAATTTATGGAGCATTTCCCGTAACTAGGTTTGTGGCTTTCAAACAGAAGTTTCTTTGAATTATGGCTGCATTTATTTTGAAGGGTTGTGTAGGTAATTATAACTTAGATGTGTATTGAATCACAGCATAATTTAGGGAGTCAAAACAGGTTTCCATCTTTTGATTTAAAAGACCAGGGCATATGAATGGGGCCTGGTGTAGTCTTGCTAACACAATTTTGCTCTGAGGTGAAAAACAAGATGGCACTCCTCCTCTTCCGTGTCTCAAAGCTGACTGGACTGGAAATGGAAACTTTCTTCAAGACAACCAATGAGAAAAGTATCCCCCTCCATACCGAAAGCCATCAGGCTAACTTGAGGGTTGCAAGGCAGGCTGTCAGGCCACAGCAGTTCTCTTCTCCAGCACCCATGATTACTTGCTGCCTGAGGCAACTGTCTGACTTTGCCTAATGATAGGGCCAACCTTGCTTGCTAATGGAAAAAGCTTTCTTTTGGCCTTGTGGCTAATAAAGACCATGGGCTGAGCCCGTGCTTTGATGCCAAAGAAGCTGCAGAGGAGATTGAGTATGAAAATGGAAAACAGTATAAAGTCCATATAGAGACAACATGATGGCAATACTTATAGCACTCCAAGCAAAAAATGATGACCATCAATTCATGCAGCAGGCTTAAAAGGTTTTCATCAGAATCCTATTACTTATGCCCAGCAGCATAAGTCCATCACTGTAATTCTCAGCAGAAAATTGCCACTAGTTAAGCAGTTGACATATTTTCTGTGTATTTTCTATTGTATGACTCGGTATAGAAACCACGAAGAAAAAGCAAAGGACAATCACCACATGTACTCAATAGCTCTTTAAACCTCACTAATAAACATCATAAGATGCCCAGTGTGGTGTAGTAGATAGAGTGACAAACTAAGATTCAGGAGCATTGCTTAGAATTTATGCAATTTATGCTAAGCTATGGAAACTCACTGGGGGAGCAGAACTGCGAAAACCACTAGTTAAATACTTCACTTACGTATCTTGAAAGGTTTGCCATAAGTCAGTTCCAACTTGACAACACATAACAACAACAAAAAGCATCGTAGCCTGATTCAATTCCTCTTTTACAATATCACTAAAATTTATTCACCGTGCTCCTTTGGAGGCTTATTGGAACCGCTAACACAGAACTCCTCAATAAAAAAGGCTATAGAAAGACCACTGTCTATCATGTGTTTTATGATACATGTTGGCCATAGCCTACTCATGTCTTATAATGAGAAGTTGTCCCATTTCACCAGTGTAAAATGAAATGACTACCAGACATTTCTGAACAAAAATAAGTAACACCCATAATTACACACTTCCCCTTACTTTTCTCACAAATCAGACATTCCTGTTTCCAGTGCTTATACCATGAAGGTGGGACAACGTTAGCCCTGAACTGATATCGCAACGATCAATGATTTTTGGTTTTCTGTTGAAAATCTGCCCATCGCAAATGGAATTTTCAAAACAGGCAGCCCCCTTTGGTACACAGTCCATCAAGTGACACTATTGCTGCTGGATTTAGCTGAAGAACAAAGCCAAGACTTATTTTTAAAAAATCACTTTTAAATCTGACATTTGCCTCTCCCAAGCCTGGCTATTTACCCCCCCTCAGCAAACTGAATGCCTCACAAGGCAAAATTCTTTGGGCAGAAACTACCTTCTCTCTCTCTCTCACTCTTCTGTATATGTCCACTTTGTGTATACTTTGGCAAAATTAAAGGAAGGGAAGAAAGAAAATGCAAAATATTGAAAAATGCAAAATCAAGCAAATACAGACATACCCAACACATTAAAGACTAATGGATTTATTGCTGTGTGAGCTTTTGTGGATCAAAACCCACATCTGCTATAAAGAAATAAACTAGCATTAGAATTAGAAGGGATTATCTGGGCCATTTGATGGAATTGTATATCTCTTGGAAGAGAGCCATTATCTACATTATACTACAAGTATATATCACTTTATGTAATTCCAATTCTGAAAGCTTTCTCCAAAGAATCCTATGGATAGTGATAGGTTTACCAATCTGTGAAATAGCCCTACATCTGCTTCAAAAGAACTAGAATCTCCAAAGTTCCTCATGGAAGAAGGCAATGATTGTGAAAAACAATTTGGGAAATCCCCCAGATTTCTATTCTTACCAGGATTTCTATTAATAGAGTTCTGATATTGGAGGGATTGTAGTTTCCATGTACTACAATATCGTTAAGAAACAATATGATATTATTCATGTGTGCTATGTGCTCTCAATTCAATTTTCAATTTATGGTGACTCTAGTAGGGGTTTCCAGGTACAGTACATGAGAAGTTCAAGGTGTGCTTTCATCTTGGCAACAGTTAGGGAGTTTCTGTGACGGAGCAGGTTTCGAGCCCATGTCTCCTGAGTCCTAGTTGACACTTAATCCATTACACCACACCGGCTGTCAGGATTATAATATCATTGCTCACTGAGATCAGAGCAACCTGCAGTGAGCTAGCTAGCCCAGTCCTCAGGTCCTGTTTGTGTGGACTATGACACTCACATCTATTTGAAGAATACCCACCCCACCCCGACTCAGGAAGAAACCTGAATGTTAGAAAAGATGAAAGACTAAAGGTAAAGGACCTCCACTAATTATTATGGTCATGTAAGGGCATTCTGAGATCAGGAAGTGAGTACAGTGAACACCTAACAAAAAATAAGATTTTTGGGTTTCTCTTCCTTATTTTAGAAACTGTTTTAATCAAAAGACTGCCTTGCATTCTTAGGACTTGACACTAAGGACATAGCAGCAGGAAATGCTTCTTACTGGAACATGCCTTTGTTTGGACTTGTCCTGCTTTCTCACTCGATAGGCTAGAAACACAGGATGAAACACATTAGGGTGGGAATGTGAAGTCATTTTCAAGTGGAGTGAAATGTTGGGGGAGTTAATGATATTGGACACACCAAGCCAAGGAGGAAGTGAATAGAAGGAAAGAGTAGTGGAAGTGGAACTTTTTTCTATTCTTTCCTTTTTTTTTTTTTTTAAGATTAACCAAACAAGTCCCACCTGATTTATTTGACTGGCACTAATTAAGCTGTGCCACCGTTTTGGCATATAAGTACAGCAACTTGAAGAAGAGTAATCTTTAGTGAGCTGGGGATAGAACGGAAATGAATTTGGTCCTACAAATTCTTTTCTAAGATCTTCTTTCTGAATTTGAATGTTGAATATCATCCAAGTCTTGATTAGCTCGAGAAGATAATTTGAATATTTGATATCTAGTTACAAGCCTACTGATATTAGTCACAGTGCTACTCAGTAGTTTCAATACAAGTTTTATTCCTGCCAAAATCAAATCAATCAAGACATGCCAACAATTGAACCCAACCACAACTTTTAGACTTCAGATTTGAATTTTATTTTTTTTTAAAAAAAACTGCACTGGAAAATTTATTTGGTGAAAAGCAGTGTGGTGTAGTGGTTATAGTAGGAGTAAACAGTTTTGGATGCCTGGGAGTCTGCCTTCTGTTCCCTTGTTCCTGGGGGAGTCACATGGATTCCTGGAAATGCTGCCAAATAGAAAAAAATTAACTGTTCTGTTTGAAAACTTATCTTTTTTTTTTCCAAACCTTAAGCAGGGCAGCAGGTCCCAGAAACCAATTTTAAAAATACATTGCAGCCCTGAGATGATGGCAATACACTGTCCAGAATTCTATTGCACAATCTACCCTAAGATTTGTAAAAAACATAATAATGAAGTTGGAAGCAGCCTATAAGGCCATTGAGTTCAATCCTCTGCTCAATGTAGGAATACAAATCAAATCAGATCAGATCAGACCAGCACAATCTATTTTATCTCGTACTTGAGTGATCCTTCTATTCACACGGGAGACATTTCTTCTCTTGTGTGAAGGTTTCTGGCTCACTCCCATTTCTCCCTGTTTCGATTATTGACACCCCTTTCCTTGCCTTTTGTCACCCATCTGCTGCAGTGACTCCTCCACCACTTTTAAAACCTTTCTCCCAATGAGTCAGTGCTGCATCAGATGAACTACAAGTATTGAAGAGCACTTCCACTGTATATAGAATTAGGGGATTTTTTTAAAAAAAATTTTTAAAAAAGAAAAGTCAAAACTAGAGGCAGAGATTGACCTTCAGAGGGAGATTGACAGGGGCAAAATGTCCCTGTTGGTCCTCCTTGATCTCTCAGTGGCCTTTGATATCGTTGACCATAATTGGTGGCCTGGCTTTGTCCTGGCTCCAGTCTTTCTTAGAGGACCGTCCTATGAGTTTCTAGCTAGCGGAGAGTCCACCCCTAGGCCTCTTAATTGTGGAGTCCCACAGGGGTCAATCATCTCCCCATTGTTGTTTAATATCTATATGAGCCCCCTGGGGGAGTTCATCAGGAGCTTTGGGTCACCAACATGCACATGATACCCAGCTCTATCTCTCCTTCCACCCCTCTGCAGAGGATGCTGTCCTGTCCCTTGAGTGATGCCTGGATGCAGTGTTGGGATGGATGAGGGATTGAGGCTGAACCTGGACAAGGTGGAGATCCTGTGAACAGGCACCCCTAGTGTCTGCAGGTTGAGGGGCCACTCTTTCCGTGATGGATGAGGTTTACAGTCTGGGCATACTTCTGGACCCCAGGTAGCATTGGTGGTCCGAGCAGCCTTTTTTCATCTGAGGTGGATCGCCCAGCTGCATACCTACCTTGACACTGGGGCCCTCCCTACACTGGTTCATGCACTGGTAGTCTCCCAGTTGTACCAAACAATCTGCAACTCTAGCCCTGTTCCAGAAAGGAGCAGGACAGCTTGCAAAGGGGGGTGGGGGTGGATCAATGTTACTGAGAACACATGTGGCCACTGGAAAATAGGGTGAACCAAAGCACACCAAAAGTGACCCAAATAGCGAGCTGTGTGCCCGTCTGATGGACCACTCAGTCGTGTACCTGGTAATGTGTCCAATTACACAACCAAGTTGTATATTGGCATCTTTTCAGTTAGCTGCAGTTAGCTACAACCTATTGTGCAAACCTTGCATGGATAGGATTCCAGCCACTGTTTCCTACTGGGGAAGGGTGTTTTTGGGTAGGGATGATGTATGTGGAGGTGAACATAATGTAACAGAAAAGAAAAAAGAAGAGAAAATAAAAGAAGAAAGAAAACAGGGAGGGGGATGGAAGGCTGCAAAGAGTCCTTGAGGGTAGGCAAAATGACTAAATTTGCCCACCCCTGGATTAAAATTTCATATGAAGTCCAGGGAGATTGGTTCAAATCCTGCCAGAGCGATGAAGCCCATTGGATGGGTCTGGAGCTCTTCCTATCTGGCCTAATGCATTCATTGTTTGTTATGAAGATTAAATGGTGATGCAACAGAAACATGATTCATACGTATTTCCCTAAGCTCCTTGGAGTGAGGTATAAGCCAGTGAAAATTAATAATGATTCATTTCAAATATTTATTTTTGGTCTTTTCTGGGGTACACTGTATGATATCACATAATGCCACACCACATTTGATGCATTTCCTAGTGATTTATATGGAGAAAAAAACCATTTATTTGATGTACTTTAAAGTCTCATTAACAAGAACTGTAGGCTTAAATATGTATATAGCCCTGTTGCAGGTTTCAGTGGTATTTAATCGTGTTTATTTGGGGCACATATAGCGTGTTCTGTAAACTGAGAACATGAGAATGTGGGAATTTGCTTATCAGGCAAACTCCAAAGAGACAAAACAAAACAAAAGAAGACAAAAAACCGTGGCACCTTAAAGACTAATTATTATATTTTAATGTGAGCTTTCATGGACAAGTCAACTTCATCAGACATATGGAAACAAAATGAAATAATGGATGAAAGATCAGTTTCACAAATAGAACATTCTAAATATTCATTGGTTGTGAGAGTCTTGGGTGTGTGGTTACATTTTACATGCAGTAATTGATGGTCTCTGTTTGGTGCTGGGTTCTATTGTAAACATTAAGATGCCACATGTTCTTGTTTCCGTTTGTTTTGTTTCTTTAAACTTTGCCTGATATGGTCTCACAGACTAACATGGCAAAACTGCAATGGGGAATTTCCTTCTTATTCTCAAATGGCAAGCAGTGCCTCCAATGAAAAAAAAAATTACTCTGAAATGCTAATTTGTTCCGCCTCTTGATCTGTCCATCTATGCATTTATTTACAGACAAAAATATATTTGTGCTTAACTATAAATACCACAGGATTTGGTGCAAAGAAAACAAAGATCACACAGACCATGGTTTAGTGGAAGAGAGGGAGTCCTCCCTGCTGCCCCCTAGAGGTAGCTTCAAATGCTGGGTTGCAGCTAGGCCTAGTAAGGTGACCCGGTCCTTACTGCTGCCTGAGGAGGCTGGGAAAGTTTCAGAGCTTCTCCTCGCTGTCCATATCGGAGGAGTCGGACCAGCAAAGAAAAATGGCTGGTAAGCAGTTCTGGCTTTGACAGATCTGATACTGAAGGTACAGATTTTAATCAAAACGAAACAGGGGAAGTGTTCTGAGAAGAGAGAGAAGGCTCTTCTTATACAATGTCATATTTATTCCTGTTGCTGCTTTGCTCAGGGTTCTCCCTCCCCTTCCTGGAGATTTTGTTGGCTGTTGTTCTGAAGCATCCGTTGTCTGTTCCTTCCCCAGCTGTAGTTCCGGAAACTTTGGAACATAAAATGGGTTCTGTATACCTGGTAACTTACAGGTCTGGACATGGATATGGGAAACGTCAGGCAGCGGAGAAGCTACAGGATATCACAATGAAAAGAAGAGAGAGGAAGGCAGAGTGAGAAACCAAGAACACTGCTTGAGCTGTACCAGACTACAGAAGCGCCTTGCTGGATCATAGCAAGCATCCATCAGGTCCTGCGATGTTTTTAATAGGGTCCAGACAGATGCCTGCCTGCACTTAAAAGCTGGCTTTGAAGGCAAACAAGATGAGCTACCAGGCCGAGGAAAATGTGCAGAAGGACACAAATCCCCCAGTCGGGTCCATCAGACTGTGTGTCTCTCCAGCTTCCCTAATTGCGCTCCAGGAGTCACTGTCCCAGACGGAAGAACCTTGCAAAATTAAGGACGTACACCTGAATTTTCTTGTTTTTCTTCGCCTCGACCACATCCTCTTTCTTTTCTGTTATGATTGTTTGGTTTGTAAGCCTGAAGACAGGAACCTTCCCGTCTTTCATTATTTTTATCCTTCGGTGTGCTGCTCCGAGAGCCTTTCTGGCTACTGAGGAGACCATATATATGACATAGAAAGAGAGAGACAAAAGGCTCTGGTTGCCCCTGGCATCTAGCAATCAGGCTGCGTGGAAGCCCTGTTAGTTACTCATATCTCATATCCACCAGGAAATTTTGCAGCTGTCTTATACAAAAGGCAAACTATTGATCCCCCCCTCCCGCAACCGATTATTGTTTATCTCGACTACCAGTGGCTTTCCAAGGAATCAGGCAGAGGTCTTCCATGTTACCTGCTACTCCTAATAATTAATAATTATGTCCCTTCAGGTTGATTCTGACTTACAATGACCCTTCCCAGGGTGTCCTAACTACAGAGTACTCAGAAGTGGTTTACCATTCCCTTCTTCTGGGAGATGATGCCCTTTGACTGTGCTGTTCCCCGAGGACCACACAAGCTGGGTCTTCTCTCAGGAGGCACAGTGGGGAATCAAATTCCCAACCTCTGGCTTTGCAGACAGAGACTAACACGGATGACTAAGTACGGCTAGGAAAACCTGGAAAGCCACTGCCAGTCACAGTTGACTATACCAGGTTATGAAACGGCTGCCCAGCTTCCTTTCTTGGGTGTGTGTAGACTACCCTCTGGTGGTTGGAGAGAGGGATTTCACAGACAGCTCAAGGAGCAAACAGCCCTTGGAGAAGAGGACATCTAATACCTGCAAAGAAGTGGGTAGAGCAGTGCAGTATAACTCAGTGAGCTGGAGCACTTGGCTGTGGAGCTGAGTTCAAAACTGTACTGTGCCTACAGTAAGAGGGCCCAGCCAAGTTCATCCCAAGTGCATTTGATGGGATGGGTTTAACTTGGCGTGCCATCTGTGTGGTCTTGAGCAAGTTGCATGGTTTCCCAGCCTTGGGTAACCCAGGTGTTCTTGGACTGCAGTTCCCAAAAGCCTTCACCCCCAGCAGCGCTAGCTGGGGTTTCTGGGAATTGTCGTCCAAGAACGCCTGGGTTACCCAAGTCACTGGTTTAGTTCCTTATGTTGTGCTAGAAATGGGAATGGCTTCATTAAAATATGAAGGGTGCAATGTGATGGGATGGTGAGAGGGAATTGGGCTGGCCACTAACGATGTAGTAGTCGGGGTGTTGGACTGGCACTTGGGAGGTGCTTATTCAGGGCCCTGTAAGATACCCAGTGTGGTGTAGTAGATAGAGTAATGGACTACAGTTCAGGAGGTCCAGGTATCGAATCCCTGCTCAGCTATAGAAATTCATGGATGGGATTGGCACTGCTGAAAATACTCTTTAAATATACCACTTACCCTAAAAGTCCTGTTGGGATCATTATAAGTCTGTTACAACTGCACGGCACATAACACACCAAGTTCAAGTCTCCAGTGAGCCAGGAAACTTCCAAGGTGATTTTGGTTCAGGCAGTCTCTGTCCCTCTGACTGATCTACCTCGCAGGGTTTTTGGTAAGAGAATAAAGTGAATTGGATAAGACCCATGTGCATCACGGTGAGCTCCCTGGAAGGAAGCCAGGGTTTGAATGCAATTTTAAATGGTTGATTGTTTTTAAGGGGCGAGTGAAGCTATTGGGAGCTCCAGTTCAGACTGGAAATGTGGCATTCTCCCTGTTACTGTTTGTCCCAGGCAAAGTTTGAAAATGTTACTTTTTTAAAATTATGGTTCCCAGCATTCCTTAGCCAGCATGGCCAATTCACAAGCTCTGATCCTGTGTAAGGAGACGTAGGACTTCCTGTATGTTTTGCCCCACGGAGAAAATGGTTTGGGATATGTGTAATGTACCATATTTTTCCATGTATAAGACAATACTTTTCTCTAAAATATTTAGAATAAAAAATTAGGGTCATCTTATACATGGAAGTAAGGAGGGTGGAGGGATCAAAACGCTTTGATCCCTGTTTTCCCCCTCCACTTTTTGTGAAGAAAGTGGAGGGGGAAAGCACTTTCTTGCGAGGAAACTGGAGGGGGAAAGCACTTTCCTCGCAAGAAAGTGCTTTCTTGCAAGGAAAGTGGAGGGGGAAAGCACTTTCATGTGAGGAAAGTGGAGGGGGAAAGCACTTTCTTGTGAGGAAACTGGACAGGGAAAGCACTTCCTTGTGAGGAAAGTGCTTTCCCCTTCCACTTTCTTCTGAAGAAAGAAATTCTGGGTTAGAAAAGTGGTGTGTGTGTGTGTCTTATACGTGGGGGCATATTATACACGGAAAAATACGGTAATTAATGAACCAAAGAGCAGCAGTATTTGGAATGGGAAACAGTACAGAGGGTTGGACAGCAGAATTATAGGATCGTAGAGTTGGAAGGGATCCTGAGGGTCATCTAGTCCAACCCTGGCCAATGCAGGAAATCACCATCACCATCTTAGAACGACACAGCTGGAAGTGACCCTATGGATCATCAAGTCCCACCAGCAATATTATACTTGACAGATGGTTATTCAACCTCAGTTTAAAGCCTCCAATACAAGAGATTCTACCATCTCCTAAGGTGGAGTCTGCCAGATAGCTCTTACTATATCAGGAAGTTCTTCCCAATGTTTGATCAAAACCTCCTTCGAGAATACATTAAAACCTCCTTCCTTGAAATTTGAAGCCATTATACCTTCTTATGTCACAATCTGAATGACACCCCCCACTCCGCCAAGCAGGTGCCTTCATCTTTGCAAATAGGCAAGACGTTCTGCTGTTGTGTCTAGCCAGGGCCTGAAACTGGGGAGATGACCTATTCATTGCATAGAGTATGGAACGTATGTGGGCAGAGATTACAGAAATATAAATCCCAATCACTCCCACCCATCACCATTTGCAAATGGCAGCCTTTGTGGTCCTTACCAAGAAGCCGAGGCACATCAAGAGCACGAAAGCCCCTGTGACAATCACCCCGATGGTAAGGATCAGAGCCCATTGTGGTAATGCGTCTCCTGCAAAATGTGAAGGAAAAAGGAAGGCGAAATATAGAGAGTGTTTATAATGGTTTACCGTTCTTCCAGGAGTTACAGTGCTCAAGAGGGTGAGGCTAGACAGAGGTGGACAATGCCTGAGAGTCTGGAGGTCATTTTGGCCCTACGCCATAACCTTGGGAGGCTGAACACCTGCTTAAACTTGGCTGCTCCCTGAGATTTATTTTTTGATTTGATTCGATTTGATTCGATTTGATTCTATTCGATTCGATTCATATACTCCCCCATTAGATCAAAGCACTCTTCTGCGAGATTTACAATGATAAAATCAAATTAAAATTGAAACACACAAAAAGTAGCAATAGACTCCAGGAGGTATAAATTACAACTTACAACAGGAGATTTCTCCTTTTTTGTGTGTTTTTTGCCACTACAATGCAGATCACATCCTGAAACCTCTCTGGGATGGTACAGTTTACTGTATTAATATATAACACTCAATTGTCCACCTGATTATCTTATTGTTTAAAAGGCCTTTCTAAGAAGCAGAGATGACTGGCCAATTTCTTAAAAAGCCTTTTCTGACATAGCAACTCCTTTGAATACGTGTGTAAATATGTGTACATGGCAAATCACAAGGCCCGAGGCTGAGAGTTCCAGTCCAACAATTTCTAGAGAGAGAGACATGTTCCCCCATCCTGAATTTCTAGACTACAACTCCCAGAATTGTCCAGCCAGCATGGCCAGTTACCAGGGTGGCTCATGGACTCTGGGAGTTGTAGTCCAAAAGTCAATTTTCCCAAGCTATGCTTAGTTTAGGAATATAACTCAGCTTTTCAATAGTGTTCACTGATCTGGTTCCACCCTTAATTAGTGGTAATGGGGATACAGAATAAAATCATTATTTCTTTCTATATTGCACTATTACAGTAGAGGTAGTAAAATACTGGTTGAAGTCCAGTAGTAAGTACTGGATATATTGCACCCTCATATGATGCCTTTTTATAGATTTTGGCTGGGAGGGAGCTGCAGTAAATGTCATTTAGAGATGGGGGTATTTGTATTCGACATAACTCACCCGTCCACTGCTGCAGCCAGCTCCGCGCTCCCTTTCAATCGCTTCAGAGCTCGTGGTCGACTAGCCACTCCTGGCAGAAGAGGGGAAGATGAGCCTCCCTGCCAGGCTGACGAGTGGCTAGTTGACCGTGAGTTCCGGAGCGATTGAAAGGGAGCGCAGAGCTGGCTGCAGCAGCGGACAGGTGAGTTATGTCCACCTGTGCGGGGGTATTCGTACATGAATACGAATACCCCCATCTCTAATGTCAATCAACTCAGTAACAGTCGATAGTTCCCCCTCTACCTCAGATTCTTTTTACCACCTCCCCCCCCCCCCCGGTCAGGGGTTACAGTTAGTGTTCTGTCAGTGTCTTAGAGTTATGGAATCAGAAGTGAACAGTTTGAGTGAAATGTTGTGTCAGTGAGTTATGTAACCAGTCAGTTAATTAATAATGAAGTAAATTAAGCAGTTAAGCTCAGTAGTGTAATATTTCCACAACATGTGATGTTTGTTTTTATATTAGAACTGTAAGTAAATGGAAACATTTTATTCTTTCTAATTTACCAGAGTTTCTGAGTGAATGTATTGAAACAAATAAGTGGCAGTTGAGTTAAACTAGCAAATAAGAGGTGGTATATGAAGGGAGACTGAAGTTCAATCTGTTCTGTGGGTTCCTTGACCAAATCGTTTTATCTGCTGTGTAATAAGAGGAAGTTTATTATTATTTTTACTTAAGGCCACACTCAACTTCCCTCACGCCAAACTCTGCCAAACCAACTCCAACAATAAGTCACAAGTAGAGTAGACTCATTGAATCAGTGAGGATTCAGTCAACTCCTTTGTAAGTTCCACTAATTCAAAGAACCTACTCTAATTGTGACTGATGACTGGCTTTATAGACTACAGCAAAGCCTTTGACATAGAAATAGGTATGCCACAGTGCTTGTCATGATGGGTAATTGTATTGTGAACAAGAGGCTACTGTTAGGACAGAATATGGAGGTACAGAATGATATCCTATAGGCAAAGGTGTCAGACAATGGTGCATTTTATCTCTTCATTCTGTATGCAGAACATGTCATATGGAAAGCCAGACTAAATTCATATGAAGGAGGAGTGAAAATTGGTGGAATAAACATTCATAATTTAAGATATGCAGATGACACCATCTTACTAGCAGAAAGCAGCAATGACTTGAAACAACTGCTAGGGAAAGTGAAAGTGAAAGTGCCAAAGTAGGACTGCTGTTGAACATTAAGAAGACAAATATCATAACGACAGAAGAACTACACAACTCTGACATTGACAATGAAGAAATTAAATTGGTTAGATATTTTGTATACATTAGTTAAATCATCAATCCAAACGGAGATTGCAGCCAAGAAATCAGAAAATTGAGACTAGGAAGGGCAGCAATGAAGGAACTAGAAAAGATCATCAAGTGTTAAGGATGTGTCATGGGAGACCAAGACCAGGATCCTCCACACTCTTGTATTTCTGATCACTGTTACGGGTGTGAAAGCTAGACAGTTAAGAAAACTGACATGAAAAAAAATTGTTTCATTTGAAATGTGGTGCTGGAGGAGAGCTTTGCAGATACCCTGGGTTTCCAGAAAGACAAACAAGTGGGTCTTAGATTAACTCTAGCCTGAACTATCTCTGGAGGCAAAAATGTTGAAACTGAGGCTATTTTGGCCACACCATGAGAAGATAGGATTCTCTGGAAAAGACAGAAATGCAGGAAAGGTGGAAGGCAGCAGGAAAAGAGGAAGACCAAGCAAGAGATGAGCCGGGCGGCTGACCACAGGACATTCTGGAGAACGTTCATTCGTAGGGTTGCCGTGAGTCAAAGGCAATTTCACCTATTGTCTTAACATGTTGCTAAGGATCAAGTGAATAGCAAGCAATGATGGCCTTCTACATCTTCATTTCTCATTAACCTGTCCATTTATTTCATGTGCAGAAAGAGCTGTAAGCCTGTTGGAACAGGTTTCAGACCTGGCAGAACTTGGAAAGGCTACTATTTTGGATTACAACTTTTTCCGTCCTCCCAGGCAACATGGCCACTGTCTGTTAACTAGAAAACTTAACTTTCCAAAGTTTGGAAAGTAACTTTTAGAACTAGATCTACCATGTCAGGGTTTAAGTGTCAGGCTAGGCTTCTGTAAGATATGGGGGTGGGGGAAAACAGTCCTGGAGTGTAAATAGTGGTGACTGAGCCATGTGTGAGATTAAAAACCTGTAAAGTGGAGAGTCCTGTGACATTATAACTGGAATATAACTGGAATATATAGTGTATTAGTAGTAATACTGAAGGCATTTCAGCTTTCAGGAAGGAAGGATGATTGTAACAGCAACAGATCCATAACCTACTTCTATTGATTTGGTATCAAATGTGATCATGTAATTCCTTCCAGGAATGAGTTATAAAAAAACCTATTTATAACAAATTAGTTGTATAGTAGCCTTTTATAGTTGCCTTTATATTTTAGAACAGTGATTAGCATGATCCACCCACTCAAATCAAATACGTTTTTGTCCATGGGGCAAAAAAATATATCTCAATGGGACCTCTCCACCTATTTGGCACTAAATTACGAAAGCAACCAAATAAATCACTAAAATGTTGATTCCGTTTTAAGACATGGTAATTAGGGTGGTTCCAGTTTGTAAGAAAATAGGTGCACAAGCTTTTAGGTAATCCCATTTACGATACAAACCACATGAAAGCAATCCAAAGAAATCTTTAAAGAACTATGTTTCTTACCTCTAGTGAATGTGCCATGACTTCAGGAGATGCCATGATGGGTACTGAATGAGGCATTTTTTATTGCAGTTGTGCTATAGTAGCAGAATGTTGGGTGTACTTTGGATACCAACAGCGATGCTATTACAGCTGCGGTTCAAATGTGATTGCCATGTACTGTTTTCCTCCAGCCAGTGCAAAAAATCACTTACATTTGAGAGAAAAGGAATAAAAATCTTTCTGATCTCCTAGAGCAGTAAAATCAACGAGAAGAAAATATAATGAAATGTTAAATAACAAGCACTTACACATACCTGACACAGGTGGCAAGGTACTTCTGGTGCCTTCATTGGAGGTTGTTTTGAGTAGTGCTGTGGATTCATAGGTCACAAGTGTTGATTTTAGTTTGGTTCCAAAAGTACTGCTCAGTGTGATCTTTTGTACGGTGGTATTTGCTGAGGCTTTGTGGAATGTGGTGCTTGCTGCTGTTTCGGACCTTGTCATGGATTCAGCAATGTCCAGGGTTGATGGTCCCTTTCTGGTAGGAGGCCTTGTAATTGTGGATGCATCATCTGTGGAGCTGGAGGTGACATTTTGCATTTTGCTTACTGTGGTTTCTTGCGTTGTTCTGGCTTCTGTTGTGGCCTGGGTGGAATGCTCTGTTGGGGTAGAAGAGTCCATCATGGTGGATGTTGGTTCCATGGTGGCGGCTGTGGTTTCTTGTGTTGTTGTGGCTTCTGTTGTAGCCAGGGTGGAATGCTCTGTTGGGGTAGAAGAGTCCGTCATGGTGGATGTTGATTCCATGGCGGCGGCTCTGGTTTCTTGTGTTGTTGTGGCTTCTGTTGTGGCCAGGGTGGATTGCTCTGTGGGGGTATGAGGGTCCGTCATGGTGGATGTTGGTTCCATGGTGGTGGCTGTGGTTTCTTGTGTTGTTGTGGCTTCTGTTGTAGCCAGGGTGGATTGCTCTGCGGGGGTAGGAGGATCTGTCATGGTGGATGTTGATTCCATGCTGGCGGCTGTGGTTTCTTGTGTTGTTGTGGCTTCTGTTATGGCCAGAATGGATTGTTCTGTTGGGGTAGAAGGGTCCATCATGGTGGATGTTGGTTCCATGGTGGCGGCTGTGGTTTCTTCTGTTGTTGTGGCTTCTGTTGTGGCCAGGATGGATTGCTCTGTTGGGGTAGGAGGGTCCGTCATGGTGGATGTTGGTTCCATGGTGGTGGCTGTGGTTTCTTGTGTTGTTGTGGCTTCTGTTCTGGCCAGGGTGGATTGCTCTGTGGGGGTAGGAGGGTCCGTCATGGTGGATGTTGGTTCCATGGTGGTGGCTGTGGTTTCTTGTGTTGTTGTGGCTTCTGTTGTAGCCAGGGTGGATTGCTCTGTGGGGGTAGGAGGGTCCGTCATGGTGGATGTTGGTTCCATGGTGCTGGCTGTGGTTTCTTGTGTTGTTGTGGCTTCTGTTGTAGCCAGGGTGGATTGTTCTGTGGGGGTAAGAGGATCAGTCATGGTGGATGTTGGTTCCATGGTGGTGGCTGTGGTTTCTTGTGTTGTTGTGGCTTCTGTTGTGGCCAGAATGGATTGCTCTGTTGGGGTAGGAGGGTCCGTCATTGTGGATGTTGGTTCCATGGTGCTGGCTGTGGTTTCTTGTGTTGTTGTGGTTTCTGTTGTAGCCAGGGTGGATTGCTCTGTGGGGGTAGGAGGGTCCGTCATGGTGGATGTTGGTTCCATGGTGGTGGCTGTGGTTTCTTGTGTTGTTGTGGCTTCTGTTGTGGCCAGAATGGATTGCTCTGTTGGGGTAGGAGGGTCCATCATTGTGGATGTTGGTTCCATGGTGCTGGCTGTGGTTTCTTGTGTTGTTGTGGTTTCTGTTGTAGCCAGGGTGGATTGCTCTGTGGGGGTAGGAGGGTCCGTCATGGTGGATGTTGATTCCATGGCGGCGGCTGTGGTTTCTTGTGTTGTTGTGGCTTCTGTTGTGGCCAGGGTGGATTGCTCTGTGGGGGTAGGAGGGTCCGTCATGGTGGATGTTGGTTCCATGGTGCTGGCTGTGGTTTCTTGTGTTGTTGTGGCTTCTGTTGTAGCCAGGGTGGATTGTTCTGTGGGGGTAAGAGGATCAGTCATGGTGGATGTTGGTTCCATGGTGGTGGCTGTGGTTTCTTGTGTTGTTGTGGCTTCTGTTGTGGCCAGAATGGATTGCTCTGTTGGGGTAGGAGGGTCCGTCATTGTGGATGTTGGTTCCATGGTGCTGGCTGTGGTTTCTTGTGTTGTTGTGGTTTCTGTTGTAGCCAGGGTGGATTGCTCTGTGGGGGTAGGAGGGTCCGTCATGGTGGATGTTAGTTCCATGGTGCTGGCTGTGGTTTCTTGTGTTGTTGTGGTTTCTGTTGTAGCCAGGGTGGATTGCTCTGTGGGGGTAGGAGGGTCCGTCATGGTGGATGTTGGTTCCATGGTGGTGGCTGTGGTTGCTTGTGTTGTTGTGGCTTCTGTTGTGGCCAGGGTGGATTGCTCTGTGGGGGTAGGAGGGTCCGTCATGGTGGATGTTGATTCCATGGCGGCGGCTGTGGTTTCTTGTGTTGTTGTAGCTTCTGTTGTGGACAGGGTGGATTGCTCTGTGAGGGTAGGAAGGTCCCTCATGGTGGATGTTGATTCCATGGTGGCGGCTGTGGTTTCTTGTGTTGTTGTGGCTTCTGTTGTGGCCAGGGTGGATTGCTCTGTGGGGGTAGGAGGGTCCGTCATGGTGGATGTTGGTTCCATGGTGGTGGCTGTGGTTTCTTGTGTTGTTGTGGCTTCTGTTGTAGCCAGGGTGGATTGCTCTGTGGGGGTAGGAGGGTCCGTCATGGTGGATGTTGGTTCCATGGTGCTGGCTGTGGTTTCTTGTGTTATTGTGGCTTCTGTTGTGGCCAGGGTGGATTGCTCTGTGGGGGTAGGAGGGTCCGTCATGGTGGATGTTGGTTCCATGGTGCTGGCTGTGGTTTCTTGTGTTGTTGTGGCTTCTGTTCTGGCCAGGGTGGATTGCTCTGTGGGGGTAGGAGGGTCCGTCATGGTGGATGTTGGTTCCATGGTGGTGGCTGTGGTTTCTTGTGTTGTTGTGGCTTCTATTGTAGCCAGGGTGGATTGCTCTGTGGGGGTAGGAGGGTCCATCATGGTGGATGTTGATTCCATGGTGGCGGCTGTGGTTTCTTGTGTTGTTTTGACTTCTGTTGTGGCCAGAATGGATTGCTCTGTTGGGGTAGGAGGGCCCGTCATGGTGGATGTTGGTTCCATGGTGCTGGCTGTGGTTTCTTGTGTTGTTGTGGCTTCTGTTGTAGCCAGGGTGGATTGTTCTGTGGGGGTAAGAGGATCCGTCATGGTGGATGTTGGTTCCATGGTGGTGGCTGTGGTTTCTTGTGTTGTTGTGGCTTCTGTTGTGGCCAGAATGGATTGCTCTGTTGGGGTAGGAGGGTCCGTCATTGTGGATGTTGGTTCCATGGTGCTGGCTGTGGTTTCTTGTGTTGTTGTGGTTTCTGTTGTAGCCAGGGTGGATTGCTCTGTGGGGGTAGGAGGGTCCGTCATGGTGGATGTTGGTTCCATGGTGCTGGCTGTGGTTTCTTGTGTTGTTGTGGCTTCTGTAGTGGCCATGGTGGATTGTTCTGTGGGAGTAAGAGGATCCGTCATGGTGGATGTTGGTTCCATGGTGGTGGCTGTGGTTTCTTGTGTTGTTGTGGCTTCTGTTGTGGCCAGAATGGATTGCTCTGTTGGGGTAGGAGGGTCCATCATTGTGGATGTTGGTTCCATGGTGCTGGCTGTGGTTTCTTGTGTTGTTGTGGCTTCTGTTGTAGCCAGGGTGGATTGCTCTGTGGGGGTAGGAGGGTCCGTCATGGTGGATGTTGGTTCCATGGTGGTGGCTGTGGTTTCTTGTGTTGTTGTGGCTTCTGTTGTGGTCAGAATGGATTGCTCTGTTGTGGTAGGAGGGTCCGTCATTGTGGATGTTGGTTCCATGGTGCTGGCTGTGGTTTCTTGTGTTGTTGTGGTTTCTGTTGTAGCCAGGGTGGATTGCTCTGTGGGGTTAGGAGGGTCCGTCATGGTGGATGTTGATTCCATGGCGGCGGCTGTGGTTTCTTGTGTTGTTGTGGCTTCTGTTGTGGCCAGGGTGGATTGCTCTGTGGGGGTAGGAGGATCCGTCATGGTGGATGTTGGTTCCATGGTGCTGGCTGTGGTTTCTTGTGTTGTTCTGGCTTCTGTTGTAGCCAGGGTGGATTGTTCTGTGGGGGTAAGAGGATCAGTCATGGTGGATGTTGGTTCCATGGTGGTGGCTGTGGTTTCTTGTGTTGTTGTGGCTTCTGTTGCGGCCAGAATGGATTGCTCTGTTGGGGTAGGAGGGTCCGTCATTGTGGATGTTGGTTCCATGGTGCTGGCTGTGGTTTCTTGTGTTGTTGTGGTTTCTGTTGTAGCCAGGGTGGATTGCTCTGTGGGGGTAGGAGGGTCCGTCATGGTGGATGTTGGTTCCATGGTGCTGGCTGTGGTTTCTTGTGTTGTTGTGGTTTCTGTTGTAGCCAGGGTGGATTGCTCTGTGGGGGTAGGAGGGTCCGTCATGGTGGATGTTGGTTCCATGGTGGTGGCTGTGGTTGCTTGTGTTGTTGTGGCTTCTGTTTTAGCCAGGGTAGATTGCTCTGTGGGGGTAGGAGGGTCCGTCATGGTGGATATTGGTTCCATGGTGGTGGCTGTGGTTTCTTGTGTTGTTGTAGCTTCTGTTGTAGCCAGGGTGGATTGCTCTGTGGGGGTAGGAGGGTCCGTCATGGTGGATGTTGGTTCCATGGTGGTGGCTGTGGTTGCTTGTGTTGTTGTGGCTTCTGTTGTGGCCAGGGTGGATTGCTCTGTGGGGGTAGGAGGGTCCGTCATGGTGGATGTTGATTCCATGGCGGCGGCTGTGGTTTCTTGTGTTGTTGTAGCTTCTGTTGTGGACAGGGTGGATTGCTCTGTGAGGGTAGGAAGGTCCCTCATGGTGGATGTTGATTCCATGGTGGCGGCTGTGGTTTCTTGTGTTGTTGTGGCTTCTGTTGTGGCCAGGGTGGATTGCTCTGTGGGGGTAGGAGGGTCCGTCATGGTGGATGTTGGTTCCATGGTGGTGGCTGTGGTTTCTTGTGTTGTTGTGGCTTCTGTTGTAGCCAGGGTGGATTGCTCTGTGGGGGTAGGAGGGTCCGTCATGGTGGATGTTGGTTCCATGGTGCTGGCTGTGGTTTCTTGTGTTATTGTGGCTTCTGTTGTGGCCAGGGTGGATTGCTCTGTGGGGGTAGGAGGGTCCGTCATGGTGGATGTTGGTTCCATGGTGCTGGCTGTGGTTTCTTGTGTTGTTGTGGCTTCTGTTCTGGCCAGGGTGGATTGCTCTGTGGGGGTAGGAGGGTCCGTCATGGTGGATGTTGGTTCCATGGTGGTGGCTGTGGTTTCTTGTGTTGTTGTGGCTTCTGTTGTAGCCAGGGTGGATTGCTCTGTGGGGGTAGGAGGGTCCATCATGGTGGATGTTGATTCCATGGTGGCGGCTGTGGTTTCTTGTGTTGTTTTGACTTCTGTTGTGGCCAGAATGGATTGCTCTGTTGGGGTAGGAGGGCCCGTCATGGTGGATGTTGGTTCCATGGTGCTGGCTGTGGTTTCTTGTGTTGTTGTGGCTTCTGTTGTAGCCAGGGTGGATTGTTCTGTGGGGGTAAGAGGATCCGTCATGGTGGATGTTGGTTCCATGGTGGTGCCTGTGGTTTCTTGTGTTGTTGTGGCTTCTGTTGTGGCCAGAATGGATTGCTCTGTTGGGGTAGGAGGGTCCGTCATTGTGGATGTTGGTTCCATGGTGCTGGCTGTGGTTTCTTGTGTTGTTGTGGTTTCTGTTGTAGCCAGGGTGGATTGCTCTGTGGGGGTAGGAGGGTCCGTCATGGTGGATGTTGGTTCCATGGTGCTGGCTGTGGTTTCTTGTGTTGTTGTGGCTTCTGTAGTGGCCATGGTGGATTGTTCTGTGGGAGTAAGAGGATCCGTCATGGTGGATGTTGGTTCCATGGTGGTGGCTGTGGTTTCTTGTGTTGTTGTGGCTTCTGTTGTGGCCAGAATGGATTGCTCTGTTGGGGTAGGAGGGTCCGTCATTGTGGATGTTGGTTCTATGGTGCTGGCTGTGGTTTCTTGTGTTGTTGTGGCTTCTGTTGTAGCCAGGGTGGATTGCTCTGTGGGGGTAGGAGGGTCCGTCATGGTGGATGTTGGTTCCATGGTGGTGGCTGTGGTTTCTTGTGTTGTTGTGGCTTCTGTTGTGGTCAGAATGGATTGCTCTGTTGTGGTAGGAGGGTCCGTCATTGTGGATGTTGGTTCCATGGTGCTGGCTGTGGTTTCTTGTGTTGTTGTGGTTTCTGTTGTAGCCAGGGTGGATTGCTCTGTGGGGTTAGGAGGGTCCGTCATGGTGGATGTTGATTCCATGGCGGCGGCTGTGGTTTCTTGTGTTGTTGTGGCTTCTGTTGTGGCCAGGGTGGATTGCTCTGTGGGGGTAGGAGGGTCCGTCATGGTGGATGTTGGTTCCATGGTGCTGGCTGTGGTTTCTTGTGTTGTTCTGGCTTCTGTTGTAGCCAGGGTGGATTGTTCTGTGGGGGTAAGAGGATCAGTCATGGTGGATGTTGGTTCCATGGTGGTGGCTGTGGTTTCTTGTGTTGTTGTGGCTTCTGTTGTGGCCAGAATGGATTGCTCTGTTGGGGTAGGAGGGTCCGTCATTGTGGATGTTGGTTCCATGGTGCTGGCTGTGGTTTCTTGTGTTGTTGTGGTTTCTGTTGTAGCCAGGGTGGATTGCTCTGTGGGGGTAGGAGGGTCCGTCATGGTGGATGTTGGTTCCATGGTGCTGGCTGTGGTTTCTTGTGTTGTTGTGGTTTCTGTTGTAGCCAGGGTGGATTGCTCTGTGGGGGTAGGAGGGTCCGTCATGGTGGATGTTGGTTCCATGGTGGTGGCTGTGGTTGCTTGTGTTGTTGTGGCTTCTGTTTTAGCCAGGGTAGATTGCTCTGTGGGGGTAGGAGGGTCCGTCATGGTGGATATTGGTTCCATGGTGGTGGCTGTGGTTTCTTGTGTTGTTGTAGCTTCTGTTGTAGCCAGGGTGGATTGCTCTGTGGGGGTAGGAGTGTCCGTCATGATGGATGTTGGTTCCATGGTGCTCGCTGTGGTTTCTTGTGTTGTTGTGGCTTCTGTTGTAGCCAGGGTGGATTGCTCTGTGGGAGTAGGAGGGCCCGTCATGGTGGATGTTGATTCCGTGGCGGCGGCTGTGGTTTCTTCTGTTTTTGCGGCTTCTGTTGTGACCAGGGTGGATTGCTCTGTAGGGGTAGGAGGGTCCGTCATGGTGGATGTTGGTTCCATGGTGGTGGCTGTGGTTTCTTGTGTTGTTGTGGGTTCTGTTGTGGCCAGGGTGGATTGCTCTGTGGGGGTAGGAGGGTCCGTCATGGTGGATGTTGGTTCCATGGTGGTGGCTGTGGTTTCTTGTGTTGTTGTGGCTTCTGTTCTGGCCAGGGTGGATTGCTCTGTGGGGGTAGGAGGGTCCGTCATGGTGGATGTTGGTTCCATGGTGGTGGCTGTGGTTTCTTGTGTTTTTGTGGCTTCTGTTGTGGCAAGGGTGGATTGCTCTGTGGGGGTAGGAGGGTCCATCATGGTGGATGTTGGTTCCAAGGTGGTGGCTGTGGTTTCTTGTGTTGTTGTGGCTTCTGTTGTAGCCAGGGTGGATTGCTCTGTGGGGGTAGGAGGGTCCGTCATGGTGGATGTTGGTTCCATGGTGCTCGCTGTGGTTTCTTGTGTTGTTGTGGCTTCTGTTGTAGCCAGGGTGGATTGCTCTGTGGGGGTAGGAGGGTCCGTCATGGTGGATGTTGGTTCCATGGTGATGGCTGTGGTTTCTTGTGTTGTTCTGGCTTCTGTTGTAACCAGGGTGGATTGTTCTGTGGGGGTAGGAGGGTCCGTCATGGTGGATGTTGGTTCCATGGTGGTGGCTGTGGTTGCTTGTGTTGTTGTGGCTTCTGTTGTAGCCAGGGTGGATTGCTCTGTGGGGGTAGGAGGGTCCGTCATGGTGGATGTTGATTCCATGGCGGCGGCTGTGGTTTCTTGTGTTGTTGTGGCTTCTGTTGTGGCCAGGGTGGATTGCTCTGTGGGGGTAGGAGGGTCCGTCATGGTGGATGTTGGTTCCATGGTGCTGGCTGTGGTTTCTTGTGTTGTTGTGGCTTCTGTTGTGGCCACGGTGGATTGCTCTGTGGGGGTAGGAGGGTCCGTCATGGTGGATGTTGGTTCCATGGTGATGGCTGTGGTTTCTTGTGTTGTTGTGGCTTCTGTTGTGGCCAGGGTGGATTGCTCTTTTGGGGTTAGAGGGTCCGTCATGGTGGATGCTGGTTCCATGGTGGTGGCTGTGGTTTCTTGTGTTGTTGTGGCTTCTGTTGTGGCCTGGGTGGTTTGCTCTGTTGGGGTAGGAGGATCCGTCATGGTGGATGTTGGTTTCATGGTGGTGGCTGTGATTTCTTGTATTGTTATGTCTAGGGGAGCAATGTGGAATCACAATAATTAAATCGTAAACCGCCCAGATAGTGGTTTAATACCATGGGGCAGTATATAGGCAGCACATTTGGCTTTTTTCTTTTTGTTTGCTTCAGAGCTAGTGAATTGACTTGTTATGTTTGGCAACTTTTTTCTGACTATTACAAAATAGCATATGCTAATAGCTTGTAGTGCACAAAACAAAGAAAAGTAAATTTTAATGTATAGAAGGCTAGAAAGTGCAGCTGTGACAATCAGAGATAGGAGGAGTTTCCTCTTCTAATGAAGGGTTCTTTTTCATATATAATTGGGCCCTGATCCTGTGGCAATATTAAGAAATGTATAGCCCTGGGCCTTAGGGAGGAAAGGTCAGGATAAGACTGCTGTCCATCTAATCTAATATGCTCTAATCTGCTGTGGGTGGTAGTTGCCCTCTGGAGTCTGAGGCTTAGACGAAGTTTTTCACATCACCTGCTACCAGAGTTGAGCAGATTTGTGCTTCTGGGCTACAACTCCAAAGCCAGCTGGCTGTGCAATTCTGGGTGTTGTAGTCAACAAACCTCAACTCTATACTTCCCCACCTGCTGCATAATCCTTTCAACCAGAGAAGCCAGGTACTGACTCTGTTTCCCTTCTAATGCCGAGCTCTCTTTTGAACACTGGGCTAGAAGAGCTCCCGTTCCTTCTGGATCTCCATGTTATACCAGAGCTTGGAAAAGTTACTTTTGAGGAATGACAACCCCCCAAATCCCCCCAAACTAGAATGATCTACCCCTCTACCTTAACTGCAGAGCAAAGTGGTATCTCTGCATCCAGGACATTAAAAATATAAGTAAAAACAATGGGTACATAGCTAACAATTTCTTGCCTTTTCATAGCAACAAACATATACAGCTGTCTCAGGGTGTTAACAACAACAACAACAACAACAATAATGGACGCTTGAAACAATAAAGAGAAAACAAGCAATTTCAAAATAACTAACGATTATTCTATATGTCACTAGGAGAAAATACAGAGCAGAAGAAATTAGGCCCATGTAAAGGTGATGCTCTGTAATTAATATTTAAAATTTAAAATTTTGTTACCTTAATATTACCTTCCCACATTTGTGACCATGACTTTAAGTTAATATTGTGGCCCAGATTTTGGTCCCATTTTATCATACATTCTTTAACTATTTCATCTTGTGTTTTTAATTCTAGTAGATAATTATACAATATTTTGATCAGTTTTTCCTTTACATTCAGAAGTATCTTATCTAATGGTGTCTGTTCCTTACAGAAGCCTACTGCTTTATCTCTTGTATATCTTGAATCTATTCTTGTTTTTGTCCACCAATCAAGTATTGTACCTTGTTCTTCTAGTTCTTTCCTTGATTTCATACTTAAGTCCTCTTTTAACAAATCTCTATATCTCAAGAGTTTGTTCTTCTCCATTAATTTTGGTTGTGAGAATGCTTCCATTGGTGCAACATATTCAGGAACTTTTTGGTAATTTTCTTCCCGTTTCTTAGTCCATACCCAGTTCAAAGCTTTCCTTATCAAATGATGCTTAAATTGTTTATTGTCCTTTGCTTTTTGATACCATAGGAAGATGTGCCATCCTAGGTTTAAATCATGTCCTTCTAGTTTTAATATTCTGTCATTTTCTAAAACTATCCATTTCTTTATCCAAACTAGAGCTCAGGCTTTATAATATAAAAACCAATCTGGAAGTCCAAAGCCTGCTCTTTGTTTTGTGTCTTGAAGTGCTCTGATTTTTATTCTAGGTTTTTCCCTTGCCAGACAAATTTAATGGAAAATGAATAAAAATAAATAAATAAAGGTGATGCTCCAAAATTTTGGAAAGAAATGTGGGAAAGCCCAACCGGACATAACAAAAACGCCTCGTGCGTTAAAGACATTTGTAAGGAAACTCAAGAAAAACAAATGGATGATATTGTAATAACAACTGAAATGATAAAGAGGCAAGTAAAGGATGTGAAAAATTGGAGTGCACCTGGTCCAGATGAGCTCCACAGTTTTTGGTTAAAGCATCTAACAAGTCTCCATCAACATATAGCAGTGCAATTTAACCACTTACTTCAAAATCCTACAACTGAAGACTGGATGACAACAGGCCGCACATTTCTGATAATAAAAGATCATCAAAAGGGCAATGAACCCAGTTATTATCAACCAATTACATGCCTTCAAACAATGTTCAGGCTGTTCAAGGGAAGCCATTGAAATCCACAAACACCAGCAGAGCTTCAACAAAAAAGAAGAAAGTCTAAAACTCAACAAAGCCTGGCTCTCAGCACTGAAAAATACAGCCTGCAAAAGGTCAACGAACTCTACCCAGCCACAAGGACCAGTGATCACTGCACACAAAAGACCAGCTAACGACACCCATCAATCACAGTGACAGATCATCTCTCCCCTTATCACAACAATACACCCACAACAAAAACACACTGATCACCATAATCACCCAATCTCCTGAAAAGGACAAAAGCTGATCCCACAGCTATAAATACTCAACTATCCAACAAACTGCAACAGAGCACAGACAGAGTTCTGACTCCTGTCCTCTGAAGATGCTGGCCACAGAGACTGGCAAAACGTTAGGAAGAAAAACCTTAAGAACACGGCCAAACAGCCCGGAAAACCCACAACAACCATCAGATCCCGGCTGTGAAAGCCTTCGAGAATACAATGTTCAAGTTCCTCACAGGAGTACTTGCAAGATCAATATATAAATACTTAACTGAAAACTCCCTATACCCAACTGAACAGAGAGGGAACTTTAAAAAGTCAAGAGGCACAAAAGATCAGCTGCTTATTGATAAAATGATCCTGTAGAATGCAAAAAGACTAAAAACAAACCTTAACATGGCCTGGATAGACTATAAAAAGGCATTTAATTCATTGCCACACAGCTGGATTAACACCTGCCTAAAAATGTTTGGGATTAGTAAAAAAACATTCAGAAGTTCCTTAAGAAAAACATGGAAAAATGGAAAACTGTCTTAATGGCCCGTGGTGAAGAAATTGGGGAGGTTAACATCAAAAGAGGAATATTTCAGGGGGATTCTTTGTCACCACTGCTGTTTAACATCTCACTAGTCCCCATGTCAATAATTTTAAATAAAACTGGATTGGGCTACCATATTTCACAACAAGTTGGAAAAATTAATAGACTCTTATACATGGATGACCTAAAACTATATGCAAAAAGTTCCACAGAGATAGAATGAGTGCTAAACTCATTGGAAATATTTAGTGAAGATATCCAAATGAAATTTGGAATTGACAAATGTGCGGCTCTGTCTATACACCGTGACAAGATCCAAAAACTAGATGGAATAGAGTTAAAAATGGCAACATTATAAAACCACTCTCAAGTGATGAAAATTATAAATACCTTGGAATACTAGAAGCAGATAACATTGTGCACACAAAAGTTAAAGAACTGACAGAAAGAGAATATATCAAAAGACTGCAGAAAATCTTAAAATCAAAATTAAATGGGGAAATACAATCAAAGCCATAAACACATGGGCTGTTCCAGTATTTAGATACCCAGCTGGAATAATAGATTAGACTCAAAATGAATTAGAAGTATTGGATTGAAAAAACAGAAACTAATGAACATGCATCACACACTACATCCAAAAAGCGATGTGGACAGATTATATTTACCACGAAAAATCAGAGGCTGTGGATTACTGCAAATATAGCAGGTAGTGGAGGAAGAAAAAAGAAGCTTACATGATTATATTAGTACAAGCAGAGAAAAAATACTGAAAGCAGTTAAAATGCAGAATATTTTGGAAACAAAGACTCAATATAAGAAACAACAATTTGAAAAGAAATTAAACAGCTGGAAAAATAAACCACTACATGGACAACACCTGAGAAATATTGATGGAAAGCATGATCATAATTCAACATGGGCATGGCTAAAACTGGGGACCCTTAAGAAAGAAACCGAAGGCTTGATTTTTGCTGCACATGAACAAACACTCCAAACCAACGTGATGAAAGGTAAGATCCAAGGAATTAGTGCTAATAGCAAATGTTGACTCTGCCAAGAAAAAGATGAAACTGTCACACCTCATCTGTGAATGTCCAAAGATTGCACAAACAGATTACAGAGTTAGACATGATAGAGTGGCAAAGTTAGTGTACTGGTCATTATGCAAAAAATATAACTTGCCTGCCTCCAAAAACCCGTGGGAACAACAGGTAGAGAAGGTGTCAGAAAATGAGGAAGTCAAGATCTTGTGGGATTTCCGGATCCAAATGGACAGACACCTTGAACATAACACACCAGACATAGTGGTGATAGAATGAAGAAATGACTCTGGATCATTGACATGGCAATTCCAGGGGATGCCAGAGTTGAAAATAAAGAACTGGAAAGACTAACAAAGTACAGAGACCTGGCCATCGAAACATCTCGCCTCTGGAAGAAACACACTTCAGTGGTCCCCGTAGTCATTGGGGCTTTGTGAACAATATCAAGAAATTTCACACAGTATTATAAGCAGCTGCAGATCTCAGAAATAACACCATCAGAGTTACAAAAAACATCAGTATTAGGAACAGCATAGATACTGCGCCAATAGTTAATGGATACTGTACTTAGTTTTTTGGTTAAAAAAACCTGTATCTGTTACATAATGCCAGTCAGTGTTTTTATAATTTTGATTGACTATGCCTGGTGTTTTTCAATCATCATCATTCAGGCTTCTTTTTTCTTCCTCTACTACCTGCTGTATTTGCAGTAATCCACAGCCTCCAATTTTTCATGCTTCTAATTCGTTTATAATAAGAATAAGAATAAGAATAAGAATAATAAGATGTATAAGTATAAGTATATGTATAATTATTATAAATGAATTAGAAGCATGAAAAATCAGACGCCGTGTATTACTGCAAATACCGCAGGTAGTAGAGGAATAATAATAATAATAATAATAATAATAATAATAATAATAATAATAATAATAATAATAATAATAATAATAATAATAATAATAATAATAATAATAATAATAATAAAAAACCATCATCATCTTAGAACTGCAGAGCTGGAAGGGACCCTATGGATAGCCTTGGGCAGATCATTCTCAAGAAATTTCACACAGTACTATGAGCAGTTGCAGTTCTCAGAAATCACACCATCAGAGTTAAAAAGGACGGCAATATTAGGAACAGCATACATACTGCGTCGATATTTAACAGACACTTAGGTTTTTGGTTAAAACTTGTATCTGTTATATAATGCCAGTCAATGTTTTTATAATTTTGATTGTGCCTGGAGTTTTTTAATAATAATAATAATAATAATAATAATAATAATATGCTGTCAAGTCAATTCTGACTTAGGCAACCCTTTTCCGGGTTTTCCAAGTATTTATTTATTTATTTATTTATTTATTCGATTTTTATCCCGCCCTTTTAGACAAAGTCTACTCAGGGCGGGTTCCATAAACATTAAATATAAAAACACTAGAACAATTAAAATTAAAATAAAACAGTTCAAAACAATAATATTAATATTAATAATACTCAAGATGGAGAAAAAAAACCAAAATTATAATAAAATAAAATCAAATATTGACAGGAGGGAAGGCCTGCCTGAAGAGCTAAGTTTTTAATTGGCTCTTAAAAACACCCAGCGAGGGAGCCAGGCGGATCTCTGATGGAAGGTTATTCCAAAGCCGGGGGGCCACTGCCGAGAAGGCCCAGTTTCTTGTTCTTTCTTTCCGGGCCTCTCTCGGCGTTAGGCCCCTCAGCCGTCCCTCCTGTCTATGACGGGTGATTCGGGTAGAACTAGGTGGGAGAAGGCGATCTGCCAGGTATCGAGGTCCTAAACCGTTTAGGGCTTTATACGTCATCATCAACACTTTGAAATCAATGCGGAAGCGAATGGGCAGCCAATGCAAGGCAGCCAGAGTGGGAGAGATATGTTGGTATTTTCTCACCCCACTAAGGAGTCTGGCCGCCGCATTCTGCACCATTTGAAGCTTCCGCAACAATCTCAAAGGTAGCCCCACGTAGAGCGCATTACAGTGATCTAATCTCGAGATTACAAGCGCATGGACCAGAGTGGTGAGGGCCCCACCATCAAGATAGGGTCAAGTAGAAAACATTCAGAAGTGGTTAACCATTCCCTTCTTCTGAGGACACCCTGGAACTGTGCAGCTTGCTGAAGGCTACACAGGCTGGCTCTTCTCCCAGGAGGCACAGTGGGGAATCAGATCCCTACCCCGTTTCCCTGAAAATAAGACCTAACCTGAAAATAAGCCCTAGTATGATTTTTCAGGATGCCCGTAATATAAGCCCTACCCCAAAAATAAGCCCCAGTTAAGTGAAAGCCTGCCCTCCACCATTGTGCATGACCTGACTGTATTTGAATAAACGTAGATTGTTGTGCATGAAAAAAAATAAAACATCCCCTGAAAATAAGCCCTAATGCATTTTTTGGAGCAAAAATTAATATAAGACCCTGTCTTATTTTCGGGAAAACACGGTAACAACATAAGCCAGTGAGCTCTCCAGCCAGGATGTGATTGGATCAAGCTGGATTGAGCTAAATAGGGTGGCTTAAGGTTGCATAGAAGTGCAGAATGCCATTTGGTGCAATTGGGTGGCTTTGAGTCAGGAAACCACAGTGCACCTCAGTGACTCTGTTTGACTTACCTCCCTTAAACAGGAAAAAAGAAAGAAAGAAAAAGCACAATCCACAACAAAGATCCTCTTAACTGTCCCCTCTGTCTCTTTCTAGGTGGAAGTTTTTATTTATAATTCCTCCTCCTCAAGTATAGTAGTACATCAGTGCTGCCCTACAAGGTTTTAAAGAAAACACCCAACAACTTTTGCTTCCACCAAGGAGCAGAGGAAGTTTCAATTTCCCAACATTGTTAAGTGGCTTAAGATGTCTTCGGTTTGATCCCAGCAATCATGTGTACTGGATCCAAACCAATCTTATCTGCACCAAAAAACCAAAGACCAGGGAGCTGATAGGCACACATCAGGGACAGGAATGTGATGGCACTTGTGTTGTGTGATCATTAGGAAAAGGAGCGAACCAGCCTGTTCCCAGATTAGACTAAACCATGAGACAAACCTCCATCTACGAGTTGCACCCTTACTCTGCCTCATAGGAGAGCTGGCTGTGAAGCAGCTCTTTTCTATAGACTAGAGAGAATGTTTACATTTGAAAAAGCAGCAAGCGGATGCTTTCATATACAGCTAAGACCCCAGACACCATGAACCCAACATCTCTTTTCCCATCAACCCCAAAAGATCAGTCCTCATGTTGGGAAAAAATCCTTTTTTTAGACCGCAATGCGCAGAAGCATGTTTCCCAAGACCTGCCCTTTGGGGTTTCTCCTGTGGACCTTATTCTGCTGCTGTTTTAAAGAACACTTTGCTTCGGTAGCATTTTCATCAGCCAACATTCAGCCTGTGGTTCTTTTCTTTCCTCCCCTGAGGTGACCAGCACTCTATAGGATTTTAGCAGATAATTTTAATCTTTTTCATGTTTTCATGTTTTAATCTTTTAATTATATTTTAAATTATATATTGTTTAATTTATCTTTTAATATTTAACTTATTGTGTTTTTAATTGTGTGAATTTTAATGTTGTGAGCTGCTTTGGGTCCCTTGTTCAGAGAAATGTGGCATATAAATAAAACTAACAACAACAACAACAGGAGACAAGAGCTCATATCACAGTCCAGCAGCCCATGAGGGAAAAAACATGATAGGTGTCCACCTCAAGCTTCCCAAACAGTTATGCAATTGGATATAAAAATAGACGTCATAGCCATGAGAGAAATACATAAAATGTGCATTGTTTCCTTTCAAGTCACCTCTCTGATTTTTATTTTTTTTTGTATTTTAGAATTGTTTTATTACTTGTACAAATTGTTGCCAATAATAAGCATTGTTTCAGAACTTTGATAAGCTGCTTTCTCAGATGAAAGCTACCAAGCTTGTCAGAGGAGCCTGGGAATCATCAAAAAAGGGTAGTTTTCCAAGCCCTGCGTAGCTTATGGTGCAGAATTGTGAAGGCTGCTGGCACAGGAATATTCTTAGTGCAGAATTCGTCTGAAGCATCTTCCACACCACAGGGGCTTTTTTCATTCATCCATGATTTGTACAACCAAAACATAAATGGTAACTCCTTTCCATTTATTCATCCATTTTACTGGAAACAAAAATACAATCTGGAAGTGAAAAATCCCAGAAACACGAAAAATAAAACAAAGTCCTTACCTGATTCAATTGGGTGCACACTCAAAGCACATATTATCCATAATGTAACCCTGCATGCTTTTTGTATTCCACCCATTGCAGCCACAAATTGACATATAATGTTCTGTGAACATTCACCTCCCTTATATAGCTTTTGAGGAACTTGAAAGATATCTTACTTGGTATTTACAGGTCTTGTTTCTCAAGTGGTAACATCTTCTTTTGAACAGAAGGTGTGGCATTCTTCTTTCATGTCATATATTTTGCATTCGGTGGAGTCTACATAAGGGGCAGGGCTTTGAAAGAAGGATTAATATACCTTGCCTTTTTTCCTGCCTCATCACAGGTTCTGCATCTGATTATTTTTAAATGTGTTTTCCATAGAGTTTAATTAATAATATCATCATCATCATCTTAGAACTGCAGGGGATCCTATGGATAATCAAGTCCAGCTTCTGTCAAGGAGACACAGTGGGAAACTGAACGCCAAACCTCAGGTTCCGTAGCCAGATACCTAAACTACTAAGCTATGCAACAGTTCTGTGAAGGAAGTTGATTTGCTGAGCAGCTCATGCATTTCATGAGCGATAAAGACCAAAGGAAAAGTTCTTGCCAATAATGCATATTGTCTGTGTTATATGGATAATAGGGAGCAGTGATATAGGACAAATTGCATGAACCCAAGAGGGGTGTGGGAGACAGAATATTGTCAATTTGATTGATTTAATGGTGACTCTGTAGACAGATACCAAGAAGATAATTGATGGTGGTTATTATGCAAAGAAGAGGTAGTATTCTTTGTTTGTTTATTGCACTAACTAGCATATATGGGTGTTATATGGATAGCTCAGTGGTTTAGGTAGAGCTTGGGAGTTCAATTCCCTGTTGTGCCTCCTGCAAGTAGAGCCAACCTGTGTGGTCTTGGGCAAGCTGCACAGTCCCAGGGCGTCCCCCAGAAGAAGGGAGTTATAAAGCACTTCTGAGTAGGATTCTCTGCCTGGAAAATCCTGAAAAGAGTTGTTGTGAATCAGAATCGACTTGATGGCACATGATTATTACCATTTTATAAGTAAGTAATCAAATTTTGAAAGAAAAAGATGAAAGCTGAGACATAGTCCTCACCTAGAGTATTGTGTTCAGTTCATTCAGGTGTGCAGATTTCACTGACTGAAACAGTGTTTTTCTGCAGAACAGGCCGAATCCTGTACAAATCCAACCCACACTAACAGCACACTGGTCAGAAATTCAGACTGTGTTTCTGCATTAATTTCAAGATGAACTGGAAATTGAGAGGTTTTAAAAATATCAACCTAGCTATCATGATCTGAGTTATTGTTTACACAAAAGACATGAATCAGAAACGTGGCAGAGATTAAACATCTTGTGAAAGAAGAAGAGAGTTTGAGAGGGAAACACAATCACAGGTGTAATATTCCCCTTTGATACTTCTCCTCTTCAAAGCATGGTCTCTGGTAGGTGTGCTGCCAAAGGAAAAGGCGTTGCTGGGTCTTCATTCCACAGGATTGTGTGTACCATACAATTTGCCTTTAACACTCTGGTCCTAGATCAGTGGGCAACCCAGGTGTTCTTGAACTGTAACTCCCAGAAATCCTGGTGGTGAAGGCTTCTGAGACCTGCAGTCCAAGAACATCTGGGTTACATAACCACTGCCCTAGATCAACAATCCCACTTCAATGATGTGAATTTCATCAGTGAGGTATAGCTCTCCCACCACAGTACACATTTGTGATGTCTTAAAATGTTGCCAAGATGGGCTTCCCCCAGTTAAAAAAATGTGTTCAAGGTTACTTTAAATGCCAACAGCTTCATTTATTAATAAGTTACATTGATACTCCATTTTGCCTACTGAAAGTGAAAAGTGGACCTCCCTCCCTCCCTCCCTGCTGTATCCTCACATCAACCCATCAAGACAGATCAGGTTAAAAGATAGTGTCTGGTCTATAGCCACCAAGAGAGTTTCATGGCTCAGAGGAAACTTGAATCTGGCTGTCCAACCCTAGATCACATTAAGTCTTAAATAAAGTAGGGTGCATCTAACTGCTTGTTAAAGAATCCCCACGTTCCTTCTGGAGTGTGAAAAAAGCCACCTGACTCACACGCAATGAGATTAAGTTTAAGTAATGAGGAATTGAACTGAAGACTAATTAGTGGCAGCTTGCTACTGCAGATTATGCAAGAGGATTTTGATCACTGGCTGAAATGTCTTCTTGATGCAGACCTGTACAGGGTCAAAAGATACCTTATGTTTATGTTTTGTTAGTGGTATAATAAAGGTTATCACACACCCTTAGCTCTGGACTGTGTACAAGGAGCACTTGGAATCCCCCCACCCCTCTCTCTCCAGTTCCGTTCTTAACTTCTCCTATTTGCTTGGGACTTTACTTTGAGCATACTCTGTTCTCCAGCCAAGCCAGGAATTTCCTCTCAAGTACGTAAATCTCACTACAGGTGTTTAGCACTTATGTATATCTCTAATATGCTTAAATTAAAGGCCTTTGTTTTCTCCCTTCATCCCCCTTTTCTAATCATTACTTAATTCAGTGCAAGCAGTGGGGGCATTGAATAACATTAGATGTGGTGAAACAACAAAAGAATGCTAAAAGACACTGGAAGCAATAGGTCATCATCATCATCAGACTATCATGTTGGATGAAAGATTCCTGGAGTGGTTGTCCTGAAAAGCAAATTTCCAAGCTTTTATTTATATTTGTCTTCATTTATCACCTTTACACACCAAGTCCTGAAATATTTTAGTTGCTTTTAATGACTGTATTTCTGTTGCTATTGCTGAAGTTGTATAAATTGCACCTGTCTATTTTGATTTAAAATTACTTTCATATTGAAGATATGTAATTGGTTGGTTGATCAGGAACTTCTGGATAGCTCAGTGGTTTAGATATCTGAGTTAGGACTTTGATTCCCCACTGTGTTTCCTTGACAAGGGCTGGTCTGGATAATCCATAGAATCCCTTCCAGCTCTGCAGTTCTAAGACGACGACGATGATGATTGATCAATCTAGAAACAGTATATTCTGAGTAGTCCAACTATCTTTCCCATTTCCAATATGGAGCTTCATGAATCCTAGTCTTTCAACAGCCTTGGCTTCTTTGTGAGGATGTATGTCTTTCTGTCCCGTCTGTTGATCAGCCCACCCAAAGAAGTGACACAGGTTTGCTTATCTAGTTGTCAGCAGTGACCATTTAATATACTTTCTCTGCTAGCGAACTGTATAGATGCCTCATTTTCTGCTCTTTTCAAGTACAGTAGGTGTCTGTGTTATTGTTTAATCAAAGCATGCTTACAATAGTATATAGTTACGAAGCTTTTTCTTTATTGCGTCTCCTTAAAGCATATAACTTTCCAGTCATCCACAACTCAGAGTCAGGGATGCAGTCTCATGAAAATGTATGCCACATTGAAATAGTGCTATAATATTTTGGAAATACAGGTGTCACAAGGGAACACTAGAGGCCACAATAACAGGCTTGCACATGCTGATGTGGGTCCAGGTCATATCCCTATTCTATGTGAATGGCAAATATATATTCAGCACATGCTAGCGTTCTTCAGCTTGGTATCCTCCAGATGTGTTGAACTACAGTTCTCAACTCCTGTCGTCCCATCCCATCACCCCCAGCAAGCTCACAGGGACCATGCTGCCTGATGTTGATGAGAATCACATCCCGTCATGTCTGGAGGACACCAGAATGAAGAAGGCAGGACTGCATTTCCCTTGATCTACCTGCCTATTTTAGTCCTGAGGTCTCTGTAGCTGTGGTTTTCTTCTCTCACTCCACTGTGCCCTATTTACACACGCTCTGTATGCTCATAAAATAATATTGAGACATCCATGACACACAGAGAATGTTTTTCTTCAGTAATGCAGGCACATGCCTATATGTGATTCTCGTGCCCAGTCAAGCGTGGCAAAGCCCACTCCTTTCATTGACTGCATTTTGAAAAGAGCTTAACAGGATCAAGGAGATCATTACCAGGAGGGTCAAGAACAAGTTTGACTGCTAGTGGTTGTTCAAGTGATCCTTGTGCGGGATTAGCACCATGGTAGACAGTTCATCCAAATGAAATGTTCAAACCTACAGTGGGTTTCCACCAAATATGAATAATCAGCCATGCCCAGATACCTGATGTCACCCCAAAAGGCACAGACTGTGCTCAAAATAAAGGAATCAGTTATCTTTAACTCTTTAACTCATCAGTGAGGAGCAGAACAAGGACAACACAGAATAAACTTTCCTCTGTTTCCCTCGAAAAGCCCATTATTTGTTTGTTTGTTTATTTATTTATTTATTTATTTATTTATTTATTTATTTATTTATTTATTTATTTATTTATTTATTTATTTATACCCCACCTTTCTCCTTGAAAGGGGCCCAAGGCAGCTTGCAACAGTGAAAGACAGTATTTAAAGTTGAAAACAATGAGTAGACAACTGTAGTTAACATTATTAAAAGACAATATTTTAAAAAAAACACAATGTCACTCTGAGAAATGGAAAACACAAGTAGTACTAAAAATCCAGTCAAAACAGTCATGCACAACAATCCATCTTAAAAAAAAAATCACACACAGGTAGCTGGTGACTGAGGGAAGGCTTGCCTGGTCTTGGCCTGCTTGTGGAAGGACATCAAAGATGGGGCCAGCCTAGCCTCCAATGGGAGGGAGTTCCAAAGTCTGGGAGCAGCAGCAGCAGCAGAGAAGGCCCTTTCCTGGGTCCCCATCAGACACACCTGTGAAGGTGGCAGGACCGAAAGAAAGTCCTCTCCTGATTATCTTAGCAACTGAGCTGGCTCGTAATGGGAGATTTGGTCTTTGAGATAGCTTGGACCCAGGCCATTTAGGGCTTTCTAGGTTAAAACCAGTACTAGGTTAGGGATAAGCCATCAATCAACAACATTACACTGCTGGAGAAGGTGAGGTACGTCATGGACCCAGGAAGATACAAAGAGGAGATCAGGGCAAATAGAAACTTGCTTTATTCATACACATGGAACTATAGAGTCAATTCTAAAATTACTGTATAGTGAGTTAGACAGGTCTGGTTTCTGGAGATACTCAAGGCCAAGTCACAATGAAGATACATTTATGCACCTTGAACTTCTGTTTTCCACTAATACTGATTTTGTTGCTACGAACAACTGGAGAGCAAATTAAATCAGACTCTGAAGGGTGGGTGGGTGGACTTTTTGTTTGGCTCTGTGTCTCAGAATATCACAGGCAGTAAGGGCATGTTGGGTGTGCTGGCTGGGATATTTGGGGAGTTGTAATTCCAAAAAAGAATAACTTCCCTATTTCTCATCAGATCCACAATGCATCCTCTCTCACGTAGCAGCTGTTCGCCTTAGCTGCTGTTTACTGTGGAAGCATATTAATAAAATACAAATGCCTAAATGCCTATATGTATAGGAAAGGCAGCTATGAAGGAATTATAAAAGACCATCAAGTGCAAGGATGTGTCACTGGAGGCCAAGACCAAGATCATCCACACTCTTGTATTTCCGATCATAATGTATGCACGTGAAAACTGGACAGTGAAGAAAGCTGATCAGATAAAAATGGATTCATTTGAAATATGGTGCTGGAGGAGAGCTTTGTGGATACCCGGGACTACCAGAAAGATGAAGAAGTGGGTCCTAGATCAAATCAAGCCTGAACTATCTCTGGAGACAAACATGTTGAAACGGAGGCTTTCCTACTTCGGGCATATCACGAGAAGGCAGAATGCTCTTGAAAAAACAGTCATGCTGGGAAAGGTGGAAGACAGCAGGAAAAGAGGAAGACCAAATTTGAGATGGAATAACTCCCTAAAGGAAGCCACAGGCTTGAGTTTACAAGAGCAGAGAAGGGCTGTTGAGGACATGAGCTTTTGGAGATCCCTCATTCATAGAGTCAGCATAAACTGGAGGTGACTTGATGGCACAGAACAACAGATATGCTTTCCTTGTTGCAGCTTTGATGAGGGGATCTGCAACAGGGAAATTGGCCTAGAGGAAAGGAGTACAACACGGATGAGGAGGTTTTGGTTCCCAATGTGTTCTGGGCAACAACCATCCATAATCTCTTATCATCAGACATGCTAGCTGGGGCATTTGGAAACTGAAATCCAAGCCTTCTGACAGGTCAAACATTCTCCACTCCTCGATTAAACCCTCCTCATGTTGTATCACTTTTCCTGTCAAAATCATATCCAACTGAGCAATTGGATAAGTTACTTTTCAGATTACAACTCCCATGGTCCCCAGTCAGTGTGGCCTACGCTCTGGGAGTTGTAATGCAAAAAGAATCTGTGGTGTGCAGATTTATGTCTTTACAATACAGCTCCCAGAATTCCCCAGGCAACTATGCAGTCAATAACAAACAAAACAAAACAATCTGTACACCTCCAACACCTCCACAAGTAACTATCCAGGCTGTAGAAAATCAGCTGTCAAAACTGTGTGTGATTCCCTGCCACTCAAGTGCCAGTCAGGCTCCCAAGCACAGCTCTGGCTATGCCCCAAGCTGAAATGACCACGGGTTGTCCTGAAGAAGTGCAGGAGACTCCAAGCTGGATGCTGGCATGGATGCCCACCACAGTGGTGCTGCAATGTCTGCCTCTATCATCCTACCTGGGCCTTTGAGAAACCTGTCATTCTGAGTAAATATCCCAGTTGAGGTCTTCTACCTCCACCTTACACTAGATCTTGGTCAAAACTTTTGCTGAAAAGGACATAAACGTCATCGGCTCAAAGTTTGTGTGCCAAACTCCTGTTAAGGGTGAAGGCCCAAGGACATGGTGCTTGTCCTATATGACTTGTTTTGAGGGAATAAATCTCTGGATCCAAGCTTGTGTATTTCTTTGTTTCTCCCTTCTTTCTGCCCTTCTCTTTTTACATCCTGTTTTTTCCATGGTTCTTGATTCCACTCCCCAGTTCTGACTCTGACTTCGATCTGTGGGGCACAAAATATGGCAGCCCAAGACTCTGAAAAAGAGGAGAGACCACACGTTTGCTTCACGTTGAAGACCAAGGCCAAGACAGAGGACCTTTTCCTGTTTTTTCTTCTCAGGAAATGGCTGATCAGGGAGAAGAGGCATATCTGGGGTTTGTTTGTGTGCCGGTTGCAGGACTGGAACCATACCTCTCAAGTCCCCTCCTGGTCACCAGTTTGTTGCAAAAATTTTGAGATTCATTGTCCTCTGGCAGGTCCTAGTGGGAAGAAATCCTACAAGAGGGAAAGAAAGGAGGCACACACAAAGATGAATACCGTAGTTTAAAGTCTGGTTTATTGAGATGATCTGCAGCTCAGGAGACAGGAGGGGTATAGGAACCCAAATCAACCTAGCTCCCCGAGTTTACTTTTTGGGGAGCTTATAAAGGCTGTTAGTCGAGCAGTATTGAGCAAGTAGATTAGTGTAAGTAAAGTGTCAGTGACAACGGACAAATTGTTCCTGGGTTATATTTACTTTTGTTCTGTTCATCGCCAAGGCTCAATAAGCATTTTGACATTCATTGTTTACATTACATTGCTTGATGTTTCCATGGGACCAGCTCATCCTTGTACCCTGCTATCTGACTAATTCATTCATTGTTTCGAGGGCTAAAATCAACCAGGGGTCAGGGGAAACGTATAACTATAAAACATAGTACAATGCCTTTTAGCATATGCAGGCTCTTCACCTTAAGAAAGATGCAATGAACTATTAAGTTAGACACATAAAACTATAAAAGTCTGTAGCAAGTTGGAAGGTGATAGAACTGTGTGTGTGTCACGTGGCATATCCTTAAGCTGGCCTGCAACTCTCAGGTGTGGAAGACTATTCCACTGCTGGTGAGATTCAGCTTCTACTCTAGAGTTTGTTCTTGGCCTCTGACAGCAAAATATTTGGGATGGCCTGGATTCAACCTTTGTACGTCCATTGAGCACCTACTATTAAAAGATTTAAGAAAGAATAACCCACATTCCAATCATGAGAGTCACAAACTTAGTGTTGCTTTGTAGTAATAACAGACCTTGGAAAAGTAACCTTTAGGATTACACCACCCATGGCTTCCTGTCTGGCAAATAATGATAGTCCCCAAAAGCAACTTTTTCAAGCACTGGGTAATAGCAGCGTTGCATCACAGTGAAGCCCATTCTGGAGGAAGTGTAGAAAGGGTGGGTGCGTCATGTGGCCAGTTGCCTAGTAACCACACATCTCCCTCTTCTTCTAGCATTCCTTAGAGGGGTGCATCCTCCAGATTACCCACGTGAGTTCACTTTTTCTTCAAGTTTCTCTAACTATCCTTTCTCGGAACATAGAAGTGAATAGGAAAGCAGTGAATATTTGTAGTGGACCTTCTGTGATGTTGAGCGTGAAACCACAGGCAGAATTCGCAATCTAGATTAATTAATTACACAGGTATGACTGTAGATGGATAGCACAGAAGGGAGTGGGCATGGTGTGAGTGATATAGTCAGCAACCGTTCTTCCCTCTAACCCTCCTTCTTACCAGCTTTAGGCCTCCCAGTTATGCGGTGAGTTGCTGGACTGTGATGGAATGTTTACAAACACTCCAACTCTTCAGTGAAGGAGCCAGCAACAGAATGTTAACAGGCGATTTAACTGTTAGCCACAGGGGAGCTAAAATAAATAAATGAAACCATTGATTCACCTGCTTATCAGGAAAAGAAGGCTTAAAATAAGCAGAAGTGGTACAGCTGTAGCCAAAAAGATGAGGATAACAACCCAGACCAAAAAAGAAGTGGAAGAATAGTTTATAAAAGAGATGACCTAGGAACTATATCATTTGCATTTGTCAAGATTTTGGAATGTGTGTGAATCAATTAGGTCCCTAGGTGGTTCAGGTACCTAGTGTGTTATAGTGAATAGAGTGATGGACTAGGACATGGGAGATCTGGGTTTGATTCCCTGGTTCTGCCATGCAAACTACTGGCGATGTGGAACTAGTAAAACTAAATATCTCACTTACCTTGAAAGCCCTAACAGGGTATATATCAGTCAATTCTGACTTAATGGCACAGAACAGCAACTAGATGGTTCAGAATATTTGGGCATCCAAGTTTACTCATTGCCGGCTGCCCTCATCTCTGCCATAATGGGTTCAAATCACTCCATCCCTCCTCATGATTTCCATGTCTGAAGAGCCTTCTAGAAGCTATGCCAATGAGAAGAAAAGCTATCAATCATGATGCGTGCTTCGTATTCGTATTCAGGGGATACAAATGTGAAGTGCGCCAGCACAGGTTACCTGGCAGTCCATTCTTGCCCCCGAGAACCAGCCCGGTCCACTTACCAGGCTCTGTGTGACGCGCGTGTTCGTCAATATTGGTGTTGCTCCAATCACAGCTGTAGTTCCGCTGGCACTTCCCCACCTTTCCCCGCAGCTGACCACTCCAGCGAGGAGGCGGGAAGATGAGTCTTCCTGCTCAACTACTGAGCAGTCAGCTGTGGGGAGAGGCAGGGAAGTGCCAGCGGGCCTACTTCTGTGATTGGTGTGATGCCAATGTTGATGGAGATGCACGCCGCACAGAGCTCAGTAAGTGGACCGGGGGGGGGGGCAGGAATGGACCGCCGGGACATCTGTGCTGGTGCACTTCATATTTGTATCCAGGGGATACGAATGTGAAGCGCACATCTCTAGCTTTTAATTAGCATAGCATAGTATTAAGCTCCCTCCCTGCAAAACCAAGCTTTACTAGCAAGCAAGGATTTCGAAGATCTCCCAAAGCAAAGCATTATTGGAGATGCGGATTTTTAACTTCAGTGTGGATGCAAATCCCAGTAAGCCTCAGGATGAACCCTGAGCAGCTGCAACTGGTCAAGTTGGCACTTTTGCCTCATCTGGAAAAGCCCACTCTGTAAAATAGTATTTGAAAAGTACAGAGCACACAGAATGTAGTGTTCTTTATTCAAAATGTATCAAGCTAATGGGCATTATTTTTTGCACTTGGAGAGATTCTCTTGTTGTTTATGCACAGTCATTCCCCTCCTTTTCTTCTGTGTGAAAATACAGCCACAGTGAAAGCTGCCAAAGAAAGGCCACTGAAGGACATGCAAAAACAAGAACAGACCTCTAGGTGCACAAAATAATACTCCTTAGGACTGACACATCTGAATGAAGAACACTACACTCTGTGCTCTGTACTTTCCAAATGCTGTTTTGTAAAGTGGGCTCTTTGAGGAAAAACTTCTTAACTGTTAGAGCAGCATGACAATGGAACCAATTACCTTGGGAGGTGGTGAACGCCCCAATGCTGGAGGCATTCAAGAGAAAATTAGATACCATCTGTCATATCTGCTTTGACATATCCTGCATTGAGCAGGGGGTTCGACTTGATGGCCTTATAGGCCTCTTCCAACTCAATTATTCTATAATTCTATGAGATGGGGCAGAAGGTACCATGTCAGTTAGTTTCATTTGCTCTGCGCTCATCCCAAGGTCCAAGGTCTAGGTAAGATTGGGAAGGATGGGGAAAAGGGGAAGATTTCCCCCCCTTTTAAATATCCTTCCATCTTGTCCTGTTCTGGAGGAAGATGACAACGTATAGCAGGATATGTTGAGCAGAACACAGTGTATCATATTCTGAGACTCCAAAAGGGTGAATCCTTCCCTACCAAACCCTTAATTAAATAGACTATTTTTGTAGCTGAATGGCTAGACAAGGGCTTAGGCTGACAACTGGGTTTTTAAAAATAGTTTTCCACTACTTTCAGCAGCTGATGATTTAGAAATCCTGACTGACAAGAATCATGTAGACTGGATTTTTTACTTTCTGTATGTTGGTAAATAGCCCTTTACTAATCTGATACTGTCCAATGTCTTGACTTTTTAAAGCACTTCTGATAGGTATTTGGCAATGGTTCTGAAAAGAGAGAATGAGATTTAGAGAGGTTCAAGATTACTCTTTGTGGTCAGAGGTTCAGCTACACAATCTCTGTGGGTTTTCTTAGTGGTTTGCTTGCAGGAGGGACTTTTAACTGGATAGATGCTGTCTTTTTCTTATATCAGAGACTGGAACCCAGTAATAAGGCACCACTAGAGAAGGCTCATTGAGTCACAGGAACTTACTCACCAAATCCCCACTGATTCAATGGGCTTACTCTTGTCTCAACATACTACTGGCTTTCAGCCTCTATGTTTGTAAATTCTGTTTTAAAAATGTTTTTATTTGTGCTATCTGATTTTAAGCTGCTTTGACTTCCATTCACACAAAGTGGGATATAAATAAAATAAAATGAAATAAAAATAATTTTTTAATGAAGTCCTGTGGAATTGAATGGTCTTGCTCACATTAGGACTTAAATTACTCTTAAAGTATGGTGGGGGAAGGGTAGAATCCAGCAATGGTAAAGAAAGAAAACATGGGTCGAGCTAGATGTGGTGCAGCAGGTAGAATCCTTGTGCGACTTGAACCTCTGATGGAATAGTGCAATTTCAAAATCATTTCCCCCTTTTTAATTTCCACTCTGCCTTTCTCCCTGTACAGAGACTCAAGGCAGTTTACAAATGATTTAGAAACACAAATATAAAAAAATATAAATAAAATAAAATAAAAATCACATTTTAAAAAAAATCACATTATTAGAAAACAAGTTGGAAGAGACATGGGAGGTCATCTAGTCAAACCCAGCCCGGTGCAGGGATGTCGTAACTGCCGCATTCCTCTATATCAATGTCTTCAATGGTCTTTAATTCCTTCCTCCCAAGGCAGTTTGTTCCACTCTGTCAAACAGCAGTTGCAATTAGGAAGCTGAGATAAACTGCTTATTACTTCCAGGTGTTACCTATAGCCCACCCCCTCTGGAGCAACAGAGATGTTGAAATGCGGAGCTATTTGGGGCTAATGGGATTTGCAGTCTAACTATAAATGCTGTGATGGTCATATGACTCAACATAGAGAACAAAGGAGAGTGGAGCAATGAAGACGTAGACTGCAGAAAATGCTAACAATGGGCTGCAACCTTGTCCAGCGCAGGTAACATGAGATCAAATATGGGTCCCTCCCAGTGTTGCTCACCTTCGTGATCACACTCTTACCCCAGGTCTTTAGATCTGAACACAACTGGTTTGTGTACTTCATCATTGTGACACATGACTGAGACATGATTTTTGTTCTAGCAGTAGCACCTTGACACGATACTCTAGATGAAAAGTAACCAGAGCACAAGAAAAACAAAGAAATTGCCAGAGACCTTGAGTCTTCCATGTCACATGGTGGGTCCTTTAGTTTTCTTTGCAGGAGAGAATCCTCAGTGCTTATGCAGCATTTATCATATCGACCTATTGGCATATATATAAGTCGAGCATTGGTGAAAAAAGGGAAGGGCTCCAATAGATGGGTTTGTTCCCCATACAGCAGGGTCTTGCAGTATACATGCATCTGCCTTCTGCACTGTACCTGCAGAAATCCTGGGTTCATCTCTTTTGGATGATTTAGTTCAAAGGTTAAAAAAAGTTCCCCCCAAACTTGACCCTGACAGTTTGGGTACATTCATGAGTCAGTAGCTACCTGCTGTCAAAATTCAGATGAAAACACATTCCTCTAACCCATTATGGAAGTTCTTTTTGTTAAAGTTGATTTTTAACACCAAAATTAAGAAAACAAAAATACAAAAGAAAGCAGCATTAAGAACTCAAAAATAATAATGTCATAAGAACATAAGAATAGCCCTGCTGGATCAGGCCAAGGGCCCATCTAGTCCAGCTTCCTGTATCTCACCGTGGCCCCACAGGATGCCTCTGGGAGCACACGAGACCACTAGATACCTGTCTCCAGATACCCCTCCCCTGCATCTGGCATCATTAATACAAATAATACCTCTTATATACAAATATTCTTATTACAAACATTCAATGCTCCCTGCCCTCGCTGGAACCTTATAAGAGATACCGATTTAGTTATTCATTCCAAGCCTCTTGTCCCTTCCAAAACTGCCATGTGTCTTGTGCTGGTGCCTGACCTTTCCCTTTCATAAAAACAAATTATATAAACTCTCCCCATTATGTAAGTTCTAAGGATAATTCAACATTTACAAAGGTAGAAGGCAAAGAGGAAGACCAAATATGAAATGGACCAGTTCCATCAAGGAAGACACAGCCTTGAGCTTAGAAGAGCTGAGAAGGACAGGACCTTTTGGGGGTTAGTCATTCGTAGGGTTGCTGTTAAGTCAGAGGCTATTTGGCGGCATCTAACAACAAAGGAATTCCCAATTTGTTCAGGTGGGTTTATTCATCAGATTGCAACTTAACAATGTTTCTTCTGATGTCACAGCCCTCAGCTTATCAAGTTTAAGGAATCAACAACTTGCTAATAGACAACATTTTTATTGCGCAATCTTGTGAGAGTTAAGGCGAGAGGGTAGAAGCTCTTGCCGGAGTGTCGTCCTCCCTCAAGAAAGAACAGGAGGTGCAGACAAATCCACCTACGCCACCCGTCGAGACTGTACAAAAGGGAGTGGATACCCGGGAGTTAGAAAGGAAACTAGCAAAGGTGTCAGTAGCCACTCAGACCGGGGGAGAATTGGCGGGAAAGGAGGAAAGGGGAAGGTCCCTGGTGGAGGCGGGAATGGGAGATATAAAAAGGCCGGATGATACAATACCAGGGGGTTGGGAAATGATATGTGTAGAGGACCCATGGACTGGACAGTGTGAGAAGGTACGAGTCCCTAGAGAGGAGGCGGATTACCGGAGGAGAAGAGGTTTACCTCCGAGGCCGTCCTACTGGGGTGAGTCGGAAGCCCGGGAGTGGCGTAGACGACTCCGGGAAGAAAAAGAGACGGTAGAGAGAGAAGAAAGAGAACGCCGATTATGGCGTCTGGAGGAGGCTCAGAGGAGGGGATACCTAATGGACCGTGGATCCCTTTCCGGGGAGAGGAGAATCTCCGGGGAGCAGAGGGGGGAGATGAGGAGACCACCCCGTTACTAGACCTGGGGATGGAACCAGCAGACCTGGAGAACAGTAACCCATTTTTGAAGGGTCCTTGGGACAATTTGGACTATAACCCCTTTGATAAGGATGTTTGGATGCCCTCGTGGGACCCATTGGTGGCGAGAGAAGGAATGGACTTTGATGTTGAAGGAAGGGACCTGTTGTCCCGTGTTCAAATAAAACCTAGTTTTGATTTTCTACAAGAAACGACTCCCGAGTCTTTGTTAAAACCAGAGGAGGCCATACCCATACCCTCACAAATCTACAGATCATTGCAATATTATAATAGGATTAGTACACCAACATTATGTCAATAATATCATACCATAAATATTTATCAATAAATATACAATGAAGTAAAATAATACTAATATTTATACATAAAATTAAACTATAAAATATGGTAATTGATTATTTAAACCAATTTAACTGGGGACCTCAAATATGAATAATAATAAAATCTTTAATGTATATCATTTGACTTACGATCTCTGGGATTATATTCATACATCATATCTTCTAAATCTTTTTTTTCTTAAACTACAACATAAACATAAAATACATAAACCAAAATACAAATTGACTGTGTTCCCCACCACCATAGTCCTCTTCTTCCTCTATCTTTATTCTTCTTCTTCCTTTATTGTCCTCTTCTCCAGAACTGCATTGATTCTTGATTTGGAGCTTTCCCTTTTCCTCTTGTTAGCACATATTCAAGAAATCTGCCCCATACATCATAGAAATTATTCTTTTTCATCTCTCCTTTCTTAACCTTTAAGTTACAAGTTAACTTATCATTTATAGCAATGTTCCATATTTCATTATACCATTCTTCCATTCGAAATTCAGACTTTGATTTCCAATTCCTAGCTATTATTAATTTGGCTGCTGTTAATAAATTGGTAATCAATTCTCTAGTCATCTTATCATATTCCACATTCTCAAATATTGATAACAGAGCTATCTCAGGATTAAATTCTATATCTTTTTCACATATGTCATTTAGTTCTTTAAAGATTAGTTTCCAAAATCTTTGTACTTTTTCGCATTCCCACCACATATGAAAGTATGTACCAATTTCCTTCTCACATTTCCAACAGACATTCAGATAACTAGCGTTAATTTTATTCAATTTTGTCAGTGTCAAATACCATCTTAAATCCAATTTGAAAATTTTTTCTCTTATTCTCACAGACATAATTCGTAAAACCCTCATTTTCCACATCTTCCTCCATTCTTCATCATTTATTCTTTTTCCTAAGTCTTGTTCCCACACTAACTTCAATCCTTCTTTCTCAGTCTCTTCTTCTTCCAAGTCAAGCAGGAATCTATAAATTTTACTCACTGCACCCTTTACTGAATCGGTCATCTGAATATCTTCATATGATAATAGAAATTGTTCATACTTCATATATTCTCTACCTTTATTATACTTCTTTACCCATTCATTAGTCCATCTTTCTAATTGCGTATAATTTAACCATGATATATTCTTATTTTGAAGGATTTGTTTCATTTGATCTTTCGATCTCATTTTATACAACCAGTCTTTTAATCTAATCACTTTTTTTTCTTTCAATAATTCTGCATAAACTTTCATATTGGCAGGAAAATTCTCTATTACAGTCACTAATCCTAATGGAGAATTAAACGGACATAAATTCTTTCTATACTTGTACCAGACGTTTAGCATAGAACAAATCAGGCTTGAACTCTCTCCAGAAGCAAAAATAACAAAACTGAGGTTGGCATACTTTGGGCATATCATGAGAAGACAAGAATCACTGGTGAAGACAATAATGCTGGGAAAGACTGAAAGCAGTAGTAAAAAAAAGAAGGCCAAATATGAGATGGAGTGACTCCATAAAGGAAGCCACAACCTTGTGTCTGCAAGAGCTGAGCAGGGCTGTTCAAGACAGGAGATTTTGAGTGTCATTCATTCATAGGTCACCATAAGTTGGAGGCAACTTGAAGGCATATAACAACAACAACAACATATTTTTAAGTCAGTGCAAGGCACAAGTCATTCCCAGCCAAAATAATGTTACAAAAGGGATGCAGAATATCACCTTGACCCTCCAGCTGTTCTTAGACTATAACTCCCATCAACCACTACCAGCTTAGTAATGGGATTCACAGTCAACATGAACTGCACAATCTCCACTGCTGCCTTACCATTTTCTACAAATAATGGTTCATACAATGGTTGAAGTGCATGATCCACCCAACTTTAGAAGTAAATATAAAGTCTAAGGATTTTGCTTAGATTTGAGGAAGTCAGGGCCACATCTCAACATACTTATTAGAAGATATAGGTTTGTTGGCATACTTGTGGGCAAACCTTTCCGGATGAGTAAGGCTTTCAAGTATGCTTCCTCCAAGGCAACCGCTCAAAGGGATAGCCCTGCCAAGAACACATTAAGTGATGATAGACAGACTGCATCATATCATTGCAAAGAGATTAAGCAGCGTTCCAGCTCAGCAGGGAGGGAGATGTTTCACTGGGGATCATTGTTGGTGTTGTGTTGAACACCAGACCAGAATTTCTGCATACTAACCTGCCTTGTGGCCATGCTGGACCTATGAAATAACAAGGGAGGCATGTATAATGAAGAGAGGAAGAACACAGAGGTTGAAAGGGTGGTAGTTCTATCATTATGTTTTAGTGCTGCTCCCTTTCAGATCACTAGGTGGCAACATCTCCCTTGTACTGTGATCTGCTGATTAGGTTTTGAACAACTCCCCCTCCCTTTTGCACAAAGTAGTGTAAGTTTCCTTCTTTTGTCTTTAATCTGCAATATGTAATTGTATCCAGAACATCATTCTGCTTTCATTTTCTTTTCCTGATGTGCATCAGATTAACTCTGTTCTTCAGATGATGATGAGGGGGGAGGTGGGGCAGATGACTATTGGGCTGCCAAGGTGGGTGCAGAGAGCAGGTGGACAAGCAGCAGGAGTGGGGCTGGAGGAGGTATGGGATGCCCCAGGAGTTGCTTCCATGCCAGTGTTAGACAATGACGATCCCCCAGCTTGCAACTGTTTCACAAAATTAGGGAGCACATCTTCTTAATGGCTGTTATGTGGACATATTTTAATTGTTGTGGCACAGGATGGAGGAAGGAAGAAGAACCAAGGATGAGGACAAGGACCACAAGTAGAAAACAAAGGGCAGAATTAGGTTAGGCATCCTTCGGTCTCGAGAGACTATGGTAACGTCCTCTGTATGGAGGACTTGGAACAGCGTCTAGTGTGGCTGAGGAGGCCAATTCGAGAGTGACAATCACTTCCACACTGAAGACAAGTACAATCTGTCCCCTGTCCAGCTCCCTGATTTTGCTGGTTTTGGGACTGCCTCTTTGCCTCGGCCTGCTGAACAAGTGTCTCTTCAAAATGGGAGAGGCCATGCTGCACCGCCTGCCTCCAGGCTGAACGCTCAGATGTCAAGGTTTCCCATCTGTTGAGCTCCATTCCTAAGGCCTTCAGATCCCACTTGCAGATATCCTTGTATCGCAGCTGTGGTCTCCCTCTGGGGCGATTTCCCTGCACTAATTCTCCATACAGGAGATCTTTTGGAATCCGACCATCAGCCATTCTCACAACATGCCCGAGCCAATGTAGACGTCGCTGTTTCAGTAATGTATACATGCTAAAAATTCCAGCTCGTTCTAGGACTACTCTATTTGGAACTTTGTCCTGCCAGGTGATACCAAAAATGCGTCAGAGACAACGCATATGGAAGGTGTTCAGCTTCCTCTCCTGCCGTGCACGAAGGGTCCAGGACTCACTGCAGTACAGGAGTGTGCTCAGGACACAGGCTCTATAGAACTGGATCTTGGTATATGCCGTCAGCTTCTTATTAAGCCATACTCTCTTTGTGAGTCTAGAGAACGTGGTAGCTGCTTTGCCAATGCGTTTATCCAGCTCGACATCTAGGGAGAGAGTGTCAGAGATCGTTGAGCCAAGGTACACAAAGTCATGAACAACCTCCAGTTCTTGTGTGAAGATGGTAATTAGAGGGAGGTGAGTCCACGCCATGGCCCATGACTTGTGTTTTCCTCAGGCTGATTGTTAATCCAAAGTCTTGGCAGGCCTTGCTAAAGTGATTCATGAGTTGTTGGAGGTCTTGAGCAGAGTGGGCAACAATGGCTGCATCATCGGCGAAGAGGAAGTCCCGCATGCATTTCACCTGGACTTTGGTCTTCGCTCTCAATCTAGAGAGATTAAAGAGCTTTCCATCTGATCTAGTCCAGAGATAGACACCTTCTGTTGCAGTTCCAAAGGCGTGCTTCAGCATGACAGCAAAAAAGATCCCAAACAGGGTTGGCGCGAGGACACAGCCCTGTTTCACTCTGCTTTGGATGTCAAAGGGATCTGATGTTGAGCCATCAAAAACTACAGTGCCCTTCATTTCCTCATGAAAGGACCTGATGATGTTAAGGAGTCGAGGTGGACATCCAATCTTGGGAAGTATTTTAAAAAAGACCGTCCCTGCTAACCAAATCAAAGGCCTTTGTGAGATCTATGAAGGCCACAAAGAGTGGCTGTTGTTGTTCCCTACATTTCTCCTGCAACTGTCTGGGGGAGAATACCATGTCAGTGGTGGATCTATTAGCTCGAAATCCACACTGTGATTCTGGATAGACTCTGTCTGCAAGCACCTGGAGCCTCTTCAGCACAACACGGGCCAGCAGCTTCCCTACAACGCTGAGAAGAGAGATGCCACGGTAGTTATTGCAGTCGTCCCTGTCTCCTTTGTTCTTATACAATGTGACGATGTTTGCATCCTTCATGTCCTGTGGTACTCCACCTTCCCTCCAGCAAAGACAAAAGACTTCATACAGCTTGGTGGTGATGATCTCTTTACAGCACTTCAGCAGAGATGTTATCCTTCCTAGGTGCCTTGCCGGAGGCGAGGGAATCCAAGGCCGCTTTTATTTCTACTAAAGTTGGTTCACTGTCCAACTCTTCCAAGACAGGCAGGCACTCGATGTTATTTAGTGCTTCTTCGGTTACTACATTCTCTCTGGAATATAGCTCAGAGTAGTGCTGCACCCAGCGTTCCATCTGCTGTGCCCGGTCCTGGATGATCACGCCTGTAGCAGACTTCAAGGGAGCAGATTTCTTCTGTGTTGGACCTAAAGCCTGCTTGATACCTTCATACATTCCCTTGATGTTACCTGTGTCCACGGCTATCTGTATCTGAGAGCAGAGCTGAAGCCAAGAATCGTTGGAACATCTCCTGGCAGCCTGTTGGACTTGGTTACGAGCAAGTCGAAGCGCCTCCAAGTTGTACTCACTAGGACAGGCTTTGTATGCTGCTAGGGCTCTCCTCTTATCCTCGATGGCTGGCATCAACTCCTCCGAATGGGCTTCAAACCAGTCTGCCGTCTTTTTGGTCTTCTTGCCAAATGTGGACAAGGCGGTGTTATAAACAGCATTCTTGAAATGTTCCCATCATTCAGGTGCATTTGCATCAGCCGGGCCTGGAAGGGTTTCCTCAAGCGCTTGGGCAAATTCCTCCACTCTTCTTTGATCGCGAGTCTTGCTGATGTCAATACATGGTCTTCCTTCCTTTTTCGTGTGATACAATCTCTTTGCTCGCAGTTTCATTCTACTGCACACCAGGGAGTGATCAGTGTGGGGATCGCCCTTGTGGCTGTGTTTGTTGTGGCCCTCACAAAGGTTCTCTCCCTCTTGAATTGTCTCACTGTCACCAGGTATTATTTTCTTAATACCCCCTCTGGGTGTTAGACACTTGTGCTGCCAAATGCAAGGCTTATTGAACTTCGGAATCAGTTGGTTGGAACAACAGATAATCTTTTATTATTAATCATATCACACAGTAAATCACGTAATCACTGTAACAGGGGTTTGATTAGGTTTGGATAGGACGGGACATATATTCAGGCTTTTATTATATAATTTCAATCACTCCATATCTATCTTATTCTAGGTGTTCTCATTCCTGCTTGTTCAATCTAATAACCTTGTTCTTAATTCACTTTCCTAACTCTCTATCCAGATCACTCTAATTCTTCTACTCTCTAAGCTCCAACTTCCCAACTGTCTAACTGTCCCCTTGGTTCCGCCCCTCCTGCTCTATCCTTGGCTCCTCCCTCTAGAGCTCCTGTGACTGACAGGCAGGAATGACGTCACCTTTAGGCCTTTCGTCACAATCAGTATCGCATCAGCACTCTGGTAACTACGTGTGATCGTAATACTAGGAAGGCTAGAACGTCTAGTGAGGATAAAATCGAGCTGATGCCAATGCTTCGATCTTAGATGTCTCCAGGAAACTCTGTGTTGAAGCTTCGTATTAAAGAACGTATTGCTGACACAAAGACCATAATAACAGCAAAACTCCAGTAAGCGTTGGCCATTTTCATTCATCTTCCCAATGCCAAAACGGCCTAGACAAGTGGGCCAAGAATTGTGATCAGCACCAACTGATGCCACCCAGAGTAGACTATCTGTCTAGATGGGCGGGGTATAAATCTAATAAAATAAAATAAATAAATAAACTCTAGTGTTAAAGTCTCCGAGAATGAACAGTGGCTCTCTCTCAGGGATTTTTTTGATAGTAGCTGCCAGATCGTCGTAGAATTTGTCTTTGACTTCTGTTGTGGACGACAGTGTTGGTGCATATGCACTAATGAGAGTGACCGGTCCCGCTGATGAGTGGAGCTGCAGAGACAGGATTCTTTCACTCCCCACAGTAGGTGGAACAATGGATTTCAGCAGAGTATTTCTGACCGCAAAGCCAACACCATATTCCCTGGTCTCATTCAATGGTTTTCCCTGCCAGAAGAATGAGAAGTTTTTTTTCTTTGACAGATCCCATGTCTGGCAATTTCGTCTCTTGCAGGGCAACAATGTCCATCTGCAGTCTACTCAGTTCCATGTTGATGACAGCTGTCTTGCGCACGTCGTCTATGTCCTGCAGGTCGTCAGAAAAGCCACGGGTCATTGTCCGAACATTCCAGGTGCCCAACTTTAGGGCAGAAGTTTTCTTATGATTGTTGCATGGTGCAGGGTTATCGATCTGCTTGTCGGATTTCACCCTAAACCCCACGCACCCCGTGAGGTTAACAGACCATGGCGAGGTAGCACCTTACTAGCTGGGGACTGCCCAGCTTAAGGTGGGCGGTAGCTACCTAGTGAGGTGCAATGACCTCTCCCACCGTCGGAAGTAGCCCCTGGTGTCATGCTCTACACCAACCGAGCAGGGACTTATAACCGGTAACTGCTACTTCCTGTGTTGTTTCGACGCTGTATGCGAAGCTGGAGTGTCCTCTCCAGAGCACGAAGCCTGGGTAAAATAATATGGAGGATAGGCTGTTACCCAAGCAGCAAATCCCCCCTCTCCACATCACCGAAATAGTCCAATGGAAAGGCAAGAGCCAATACAACTGGTTCCAGCGATGTCGCAGGAGTTGCCAGAATGACACGAACTGCCTCTGGGACTCCGGCTCCGGGTTTTGCCTCGAGGTTAACTCCTGAAGCCTTTTCCATCAGTGGATATAGCCACAAGGCAGTGGAGGTTTGAAATCGGAGTTTTCCTTCTCCTAGATGGGCTGCCTTCCAAGGCTGACGAGCCCCACCTACCCGGCCTGCTCCCTAAGAGTGCAGAGATTAGAACACAGGCCTCCAGCTGCCGGACCTTGTCTTCCAAGAGGACCACCAACTAACACTTAGAGCATTTCTACCCAGGCACCTCATTGGCAAGAAAACAAACATGCCACAGGTGTTACAAGTGCAACAGATCCTGCAGTCTCCATCTCGACTGATTGGTCAATGAATTAAAAAAGGGAGGAAGTCTGATCCTACCCCTAAAATTTTCCTGCCCTCCAGGTGTATGCAATGCTATTTGGCTTTCCTATTTACCAGATTAGAGTCAAAAATAGAGCCTCTGCCAGCCCACATTTAAGGCCAAAACCACGCCCCCGCAGACCATGCGGTCAGGGAGAACAAAGGTCAGCCTAGAAGAAAATACCTCACCAAATAAAATGTCCTCCCAAACACAGCTCACCTCCTGCCTCAGCTCCTCTTCAGGAAAAGCAAAAGTCTTCTTTCCTTCCAAGGTTGGTACCCAGCTTGTTGGGGGGGGGGGGCAATGTGTAGCCTGCATAATTAACTTGTAAACCACCCGGAGAGTGCTTTAAGCGCTATGGGGATGTATATAAGCAGCATGCTTTTTGCTTTTGATGCCAAGAAGGAATAAAGAGGAATCGCATGCCCCTGCATCTGCTTCAGCTGGGTCAGCTAAGTAAGTTGGGAGAAGAAAGGGGAAAGGGAGCCTCTTTAGCCCCTTCACCTATTTCAGTGTGATACCTTGGTGAATTTTTGGAGGAATACCCAGACAGGGAAGCAGCTAGATATCTGTGGGACCAGTTTACAGTTGGTTTTAGAATCTCATATGAGGGTCCTCAAGTTCAGACAGATACAGCCAATGTAAAATTGCTATGGGACCTTCCTCATGTGCTACAGGCTAAAATAGCTAAAGAAAGGGCCGCAGGGAGAATAGCCATCCCCTTTAAATCCCCACCCTTGCCTAATTTGAGGGTATCTCTACTGGGCGTTGTCCCCAAGAAGATACCCAGTGAATTCTGGTTGACACGCCACTTTACTATCTACAGTGACACAATCCCACCTGAATTGTGTTTAGTTAACTACACATCCTTTGATTTTGCAGTTTGCATGTTTAGGGCCTGTGGGCCGGGCACCCTTATGGCAAAGTGTGATGTGCGGTCTGCTTTTTGCCTCCTACCTGTGCATCCTGGGGACGTCTGTCTCTTTGGCTTTAAATCTGAAAGATGCTGGGACCATGGCAAGGCAATGCCTATGGGTGTGCAGTGTCATGAGCAGCCTTCTGCATGTTCCTTGAGTGGGCAGCTGAGCAGAAAGCAGGGGCCTCTCTGGTTCTGGTTCATGCGCATTGGCTTCCTGTTCTTTTCCAGCACAGGTTCAAGGTTTTGGTTTTAGTATATAAAGCCCTTAACGATTTGGTGGCCCCTTATTGTTGGAGCATCTTTCCCTTAAAACATTGTTCTGTACCACCCATTCCTCACAGGCCTGGCTTCTTTGGGTTGCCACACCAAGAGAGGCAAGGAAGACTGTCATCAGAAATTGTGCCTTTTCAGCCGTGGTCCCTTTCTTATGGAATGGGCTCCTGGTAGAAGTGCATCAGGCCTCCTCCCTCTCATCCTTTAAGAGGATGCTAAATACTTCCTTATTTCAAGAGGGATTCTAGGAATCCTCGCTTAAACTAATCCTTATATTTGTTCTCTGTTTCATCATCATTTGGAGACTTTTTTCATCTATTGTCTTGTTGTTTAGGGATGTTCAAAGTTGGTTTGGGTATTGTTGCATTGTCTTGTTGTAAACCATTTATAGCAGTGCTTTTGCGCTGTCAGCGGTATATAAATACACTAAAGAAACAAACATCACATAATATTTGGATGATTTTCTCTTTGTGGGTGGTGTGAATTCTGCTGAGCATGTGTGGCACTCGGAGGTCTTTCTATGTTTGTCAGATGCATGCAGGGTTATGGTGCTGAGGTGGGCCTTACACAGCTGTCTTGCTCAGGCTACGGCTGGGTTAAAGGAGGCACATGATCACATCTGGATTTTGAAGGGAGTGAAGAAAAACTTTAAGGTGTGGTTATGATTTTTAGATCAGTTCAATGGGGTAGCTTACTAGGAAGAGAACGTACAGGGAAGATCTTCCCTACAAATATACTCCAAAGTGGCTGGTAGTATTGGCTTTGGTGTATAATTCTGTGGTGATGGTGGTGTGCACAGTGATGGCTGGAGGAATGGGTGAATTCAGACACTAAGCAGGACCTGGCATTCCTTGATTTTTTCCCCTCATCCTGGTGGCAGTATCCATTTGGAGGGAGGACTTTAGGGATAAGCGGGTTTTGTTCTGGTGTGACAACCAGACAGTTGTAAGGATGGTGAACCAGCAAACATCTTGCTCACATAAGTGATGCACCAGCTGCGTCCCTTTGCCTTTGTCTTTCAACTAACATTGCCTTCTCAGCCCACCATGTACTGGGCATGGATAACAACATTATGGGCACACTGTCTCAATTTCAGGAAGTCTGCTTTCATGCTTTGGCACCTAAGGCGGCGTTGCATCCAGACCCATTCCCCAGTCTGAGCTTCACAGGCAGCTGGGTGTAACAGAGTGAGATCTTCCTCCATGTGTAGGATGAGTGAGATCTTCCTCCATGTGTAGTTCCTCCTTTTATTCATAAAAATAGGGTCCCACTGTTCCATTTCCGTTTCACTGCTCCCTTGAGGGCAGGATTGAAAAGGATGGGGCTGCCAGCCAAAGAATTTGGAACCCATTCATTTAGGATTGGGGCAGCAACAGCCAGCTACACAGCTGGGGTTGTCACCAGCAAGAGTACAAGCTGTGGGGCAGTGGTGCTCTGCGGTATATAAAAGGTTGGATTTGATAAAGAATGACTAGGTGCCACTGCTCCTTATGGTTTGTTGCAGGTCCAGTCAGGTCAGTATGGGTGTTTTCTCACAGCCTAATTTACTGGGCAGGGAAGTATGTAGTGAATTCCCCTGGGGTCAGCATTTTGGCCAGAACAACTTCACATCAGGTGGTTCAGAACCAGAAGGATGCAATTGGGATAGTTGAGGATGACTGTCAAGCTCTGCATGGAGAAGTTCCCTCTCCAGATACATGGGTCATTCAGCTAGGTAAGAATGATCTGCCGGCTTGAAAGAACCTGGATCCCATGCTCCACATGGAGGAAGATCTCACTCTGTTATAGCTGTGGATGCCCTGCAACCAGCTTGGTTTAGTTAGCCTTATTGTAGAGGTGGGTGTGGTGTGGAGAAGGGGACCTTGGAAAGGTGGACTTGGCAAGATGTCAGGTATCACGAGCAGGGCATTGTGCATACTAAGGGCGACCTTTTCAGGGTCAATGAGGTTCATCTTTCTGATGTGGGTCAGGAACAATGATTGGGAGATATTAGGCAGGGCCTCTTGGAGTGGTTGCAACAGGAATAGTTTGGCTGGAGGTCGTTGAGCTTTGGAGAGCTCCAGCCCACCTCTGGTGACAGTTTTGTGTACAGGAGCAAATCCCAGGTGAGGGAGACAGGCAGTTGGCCCTACTCCAAGCAAAGAGATCCCCTCCAGTGGGGATCAAGGAATGGGGAACTGGCAGGGGCATGTCTGGCTTCGGAGGGATGCCAGTCCCCCACAGTGGGGAGCAGTGTGTCTTCCCCCTAGTGGTCTTGCACCTGGAAGGTCATCATACTTACACTGGGCCAGCATTTTGCATTATTCGGCCCAAGAGCCAAGAAATGGATAGTCTCGGGCTGATAGTGGGGTCACCTGCTGCCAAGATCCACTCCTCATGCTGCACCCGATACCTTTGTGCTGCAACCCATACAAGCCATGGCATGAATGGTATCCACTTATATTTATTTACTTACATTTCTTTCTGCAAATAAAGTCCTAAATTTGTCAATGGTGTGTGTTATTCGAGGAGTTATTTCACCCGGGTTTGCAACACTCTTCTATTATTTCCACCTCTTCTGAGGGGATGCTCTACCACAGGAGTCAGTTTGGTAACAAGGAGGTGACCAATCGTGGTTAAACAATTCACAGAGGAAACTTCTATTAATAGATAATAAGTTGTAGCAGCCAAGAACAGCATCTCCATGCATTGACACATACAACAACAATAAAAGCTTAAAGACTTGTGGCACTTTAAAGACTAAGAGATTTAATTCAGTATTTGGTTTTGTGGATTGTAATCTTACTTCCTCAGATAGTAGTTAGATGACAGGCTTATATACACAGGTATCATGATGGAGTGTTGGGGACCAAGTGAGATGGATAAACAAAGGTGATAGTTACATTGGCAATAGACTTTTAAATGGCAATCACTCGAAGTGGTGATTACATAGACATCCTGTAAAAAGCAGTTGGATGATTGTGCAAAGATAGGTCGCAAAGAAGGAATTTTTAATTACAGCCATACCAAAACTATGGGTAAATTGGGTGTTAATATATATCATGCTAAGGATCCTTGGTCCTTATTTAATCCTTTAGATGCACACTGGATTCTGTGAATATAGCCCGCTGTAACTAGATCTCTCCCAAATCTTTCTTTGTAGTTGTTTTCCTCTACATTGACTTGGAGACCTTTAATGTGTTGGGAAGTTCAAGTGTTCAACTCGCTTTTGTGTGATGCCAGATTTGTGTCTATTTTTTCTGTTGTATAGAAAGGAACATACTATTACTGTTTTTATTTTTGTTATATGTGCTGCAACAGATTAATATAGCTACCTACTTATAAACTACTGCAGGGTTCAGTGGTAGTAAACCTCTGACTGCCAGACAGAGATGGGAAGGGAATAGCAGAAATTTAGCAAGGACTATGACATTCGGATTGCAAATAGATAGACAGCCTTTAATCTAAAGGATTTGTCCTCTGAGCCTACTAAGGGTAGGAAAGTAGAATGTCCTGAGTATGTATTAGTTTAAGCAGCAGCTGCTCCTATTGCTTCTGGAGAGCAGCAGCAACTGAGAAGGTTTTAGTTAACATGTTCTATGCCTAGTGATTCCATGTTCATTATCTGGCTTCTCAGCATTTCCCACATTGCAGGGGATGTGAAACATAACCTCCTGTTCCCACACAGGTATTATGTTGTAATGATCTTCGTTGCTTCAGACAGTAGCAGACCTGGGATGAACAACAGATATATTGTATATATTAGAATCAAATTAAATCATACCTTTTAACACGTGTTTAGAACAGGTGTTCACTCAAATCATAGAAGTCTGTATATAAGAACATGTGGTTTTCCTCCGTATAACTGCATTTGGCATCTCTGTTTTGTGGTTATCGAACAACTTTGCAAGTCCAATTGCTAAGGCACATAGATTAGAATAGGCATCCTTCAGCCTCGAGAGACTATGGTAACGTGCTCTGAATAGAGGACTTGGAACAGCGTCTAGTGTGGCTGAGGAGTGACAATTCGAGAGTGACAATTCTTTCCACACTGAAGATAAATACAATCTGTATAAGGCACATCTGAGGAAATCTTGTGGTTTGAGGGGAAATGAATCTATCAGTGGAAATACATGTTTCCTTAATGTATAGTTTGACTGTAAGTCAGAGTGCAACTACACAGTGAGGAAAATGCAATTCCATCAGTTGTGTATTCACAGTTTATCAAATCAGGTTTTCCCGGGTGAATTGCTATAACTGTCCAGATGACAATTTGCAGGCGTTAGCAGGGCAGAGGGAGAATGCTCCATTTGCACAGAGCTCCAACAGCAGAAGCTGGCTTAAGGTGCCAACAAGGTGCTTATTGGCAACTTCCACCTTTTTATTTCATTCACCTAAGTGCGTTAGTGAAACACTGTTAAAGTGCTGAGTTGAAATCCTGCCTTTTTAAAAAAGAGAGGAAGATACAGCATGGAGGCTAGGGGTGCTTAGCTGAGGGAAACGGATCCCCCGTGAGCACCCCTTTGGATCAGATAAACACACTAGCAGAAAGTGGACAAATGCAATGTCCATCCAGTTGAAACAAATTTAAACTGCCCCTGAAGGCTGAAAAACAACAACAACAAAGATGATTCCCCGCTCAAAAGATATGGTTCCACAATGGGTTTCCCTGCATTGAGCTTTATGTTGTGTGTTTCAATTTGAATTCATCTGAGGTAAATTTATGGGGTATATGGCCAATGCAGTTACCCCTTTAGTTTTGTCTTAACAGAATGTTTTGGAAATGCTGCCCTCTTGAGTTTAAGGGTGGTATTCCACTTTTAACTTTAGCTCTTTCCTTTCCTGTTTTTCCCCGCGCTAGTCAGTGCAGTGACAAAACAAAAGCAGATAACTAACTCCATACTTACAGTAACAAGTGCTCCAATTATCAACATGCCTGCAAGGATACAGCCCAGAATGATCAGAGAAAGGCCCCAGGGTGCAAGTGATACATATTCCGGAGTGACTGTACAACAAAACAAAGGTAAAAGGAGAGTTTAAAGTCCAAGATCATACTCTGTAAATTTTTCTGGGCTTTGAAGGCAAGGACAGTACCAGCAAATCCTGGCCTGATAAGGGTAGATCCTCCAGGATATGGTTTCATAAGAGCAACATCAAAAAGACCTTACCCAGCTGGAATTTGATTCCTGAAGTGAAGAATGCTTGTGGAGGTGGAGAGTGAAGAGAATAGAACCTCGTTTTCATGCAACATCTACTAATAACAATCATGAAACCGGGAAATAAATCTAACATGAGTGTATGGATAATTGTTTTGTCAGGACTCGCTTTTGGTTGGTGAAACCATTGGAGTGTTTCCAGCTGATAGAAGATAAACTAGGGGCGTGAGGGGATTCTGATAGCTAAATGAAAACATAGTCACATAAATAACTGCAAGTACAGTAGGACTGCGGTATCTGTGAGGGATTGGTTCCAAGCCCTGTGGGTGGATGCTGGAAACAGTGGATAACTGAAGCACTTCCAGTTTGTGCATGGTGTCTGTGCATGATTGAGAGAGGATCTCTGGCCCAGTCTTGCCAAAACACTGGGCTTCCTTGATCTCTTGTTCACAAGGGAGGCTTCCCTGAAACCAGCCACTGCCACTTCCCCTCTTAACACCTGCAAATGTGACTTCTCCATTTCACCGGAAGCTGCTTCCCTCAGAAACATCAGGTCATGAGTGTATTTCCATTAAGCCACCTATATATATAGTATGGACTGGTTCCATCTAGTGGCCAGTCCTGATAATGCATCTTGGGAAGACGTATGTCTGGGTTTTATTTCATTATTTATTTAACCAAACCCAACTGCACCAAAACTGTTATGGCACCTTTAAGACTAACCTTGCAAGCCATCATTTCAAATGGTAAATTTTCCAAGCTCAGGGCACGGTGACAGTGCTGTTTTTTATTGATTTCAGCTCCAATGTACTTTAAATTGATTCACAGTCACAGGGTTTTTGTATTGCTGTGTGGGGGTCACTTTCAAAACCATTACTCCAATATGAAGTAGGGGCTTAAAACTGCTTCTGGAAACTACATTTTTAATTAACCAGCATGTTTGTAGACCATGTTTCAATGCTGTAATCCATTTAGAATCGTTGAATTTTAGGCTCTGTTCTGCACCCACCCGCCCTGGCTGCATCCCACAGCCACTCACAGGTTCTGCTATGGCGGGGGTTGTTTTTATTTATTTTTAAATATTTTTTTCCAAGTGGGAGTGATGGTCTGATGTGACAGTGGAAATTTAGGAGCCAGGAGAAAGAGAAAGCGGGAAGGCAACCCCTCCTCCTTCACAAGCCTAGAAGCTCCCAATATTGTAAATTTCTCTGGTCAGTTTCACAGTGGGAAGGAGGAAGGAATGCTTTCCCCCCCTTGTCTCTCTGTGGGCATGTAAATTTCCACTGTCTTGTCAGACAATTACTATCCCGCTTGGACATTTTTTTTAAAATTAAAAACAACCCCACAGAAGAAGCAGTGAGTAGCTGTGGGAGGCAGCCAGCGCAAAGCAATAGATGCAATTCATACTGACGGACACATTCACAGATGCCAAATCAATGAAAAATAAAATGATTTTAAATCCTCATTAAAATAAATGACCCTCTGCTGGCCCAGTAAAATACTTTGCTTCTGATCAAAAAATTATCCCTGAGCAAAAATAATCTGCACTTCCATGTGTGTCATATACTCACATTTTAAAGAATTGATTAAAAACATGCTAAACTTGATTCAAAAGTAGTTCTTATTGTCAGTATAACCGCACTCTCAGATTCTGACAAAACAGAACTGTTGTCTCTATACTCTCCCTTTGTTTGGAAGGATCTCGGGACAGTAAGTGGTAGAGGAAATCATGAAACTACACTTCCATATTCTGCCCTGCCTCCAAACTCCCTTAGAACAGCTGACAGTGTAAAATCTAAGGCAACTGAGCCAAGTCTTGCAGACATTCCTTTTTCAACTGCATGTTATTACCCAGCCATTTACTAAAGACAAGACTTCCAAATTTCCTGGACTTTCAGACCCCAGAATTTGCCAGGAATCCACCAGTTAGAATCTTGGAAGCTTCAGCCAAGAAATGAAAGTCTTCACAGGAGCTTACAGTTACACACAGGTGGGTAATGAAGGTGATATTAGTAATCTTGTTTCTGTGAGGAAAAGGAATTTGGTGGCAATAGTTAAGATCCATGCAAGGGATTAGGAGACTACTAGTTTTTTGAGAGGCATCCTGTTTAGGGTGGACAGAGAGACTACCAGTTCTCTAATCCCTTGTAGCTCCCATGGAGTTTAGCTGCTCTCACCAGTTTCCTCTTTCTTCCTCTCCAAAACAAAATGCCTAATAGAGCCTTTGTTTCCTACTAGTAACTAACTGAAAACTACTGTGAGGACTTTGATTTCTTGGCTAAAGACCCCAGAATTCTGGCTGGAGGAATTCCTAGTGAATTCTGGGAGCTGAAGTCCAAGAAAATCAAAAGTCCTATGCCTACTATTTATCATGTTTCTGAAGAAATTATCCTTACCAGTTGTGGCTGCAGGTGTGGTTTTAATAGGTGTCACTGGAATGGTGGTAGTCGTCATAGTATTGGTGGGCCATGTTATTGCTGACAGGGTGCTGTTGGGAGGGACTGGTGTTGTTGTCTTCTCTGGTGAAGTGGCAGCAGGAGCTTTTGTTGTTGAAACTGCTGGAAATAAAATGCCGCCACCAGGGGATGATGGTGTCACTCCTGGTATGAAGATAGTACCTTCAGTGCCTGGTATTGTTAGCTCTGATGGGGAGAGGGAGCCCGAAGGGAGCGATCCTGATGATCCTGGCAGGGAGAGGGAGCCCGAAGGGAGCGATCCTGATGATCCTGGCAGGGAGAGGGAGCCCGAAGGGAGCGATCCTGATGATCCTGGCAGGGAGAGGGAGCCCGAAGGGAGCGATCCTGATGATCCTGGCAGGGAGAGGGATCCCGAAGGGAGCGATCCTGATGATCCTGGCAGGGAGAGCGAGCCTGAAGGGAGCGATCCTGATGATCCTGGCAGAGAGAGGGATCCCGAAGGGAGCGATCCTGATGATCCTGGCAGAGAGAGGGAGCCCGAAGGGAGCGATCCTGATGATCCTGGCAGGGAGAGGGAGCCCGAAGGGAGCGATCCTGATGATCCTGGCAGGGAGAGGGAGCCCGAAGTGAGCGATCCTGATGATCCTGGCAGGGAGAGGGATCCCGAAGGGAGCGATCCTGATGATCCTGGCAGGGAGAGGGATCCCGAAGGGAGTGATCCTGATGATCCTGGCAGGGAGAGGGATCCCGAAGGGAGCGATCCTGATGATCCTGGCAGGGAGAGGGATCCCGAAGGGAGCGATCCTGATGATCCTGGCAGGGAGAGGGATCCCGAAGGGAGCGATCCTGATGATCCTGGCAGGGAGAGGGAGCCCGAAGGGAGCGATCCTGATGATCCTGGCAGGGAGAGGGAGCCCGAAGGGAGCGATCCTGATGATCCTGGCAGGGAGAGGGATCCCGAAGGGAGCGATCCTGATGATCCTGGCAGGGAGAGTGAGCCCGAAGGGAGTGATCCTGATGATCCTGGCAGGGAGAGGGAGCCCGAAGGGAGCGATCCTGATGATCCTGGCAGGGAGAGCGAGCCCGAAGGGACTGTTTCCCCTAATATGGAAGTGCTGCCATCTGAGATGGGTCTTGTCAAACCCCCAAGGGCTGATTCCAGGAACTCTCCAACGGTGAGGATCCCATCAGGGCCTTCTGTTTGTGACACTGTTGAGAAAAAGATGACAGTAAATTTCTGTGATCTAGGTGCAGTAGCTAGTAAGTCACTCTGTCTCTCCCTTCAAGTCGCACCAACACATCTTTCGGTCTGCTTGGAAATTCATGGTTGAAATGGGCCTTCTATTTCTTTTCTGATTTTGAGAAATCCTCCTGCTAAAAAAAGTTGTTTCTTGTCAAGCTTTCTGTGCAGGGTTATAACTAGGGATTTGGCTCACACCACCAAAATTTAGAAAACATTTATTATATTATATTATATTATATTATATTATATTATGTTATATTATATTATATTATATTATATTATATTGCTGTGCTTTGATTTATTTTATTTTATTTGCCAAATTTGCTCTGTTTTTGTGTAACCTAAAGTCCCGAGTTAGACTCCAGGGGAACACTGCCAAAGCAGCTGTCCCTTCAAAGATGTTACCGGCTGATTATTGTCCCATCAAATGTCTGGGTATACAGCAAACACTTAACTAATGAGAGAATGGGAGCAGGCCAGATCCCTTCCTGCCAGAGCTTGGAAAGTTACTTCTTTGAATTTACTTCCCCAAATACTCTGTGCATGTTGGGAATTATAACCCCCAAATCCATTAAATTCAGCCAGCTACTTGTTGTTGTTGTTATGTGCCGTCAAATTGCTCCTGACTCATGGCCGCCCTATGAATAAGCTATCTTCAAAACGTCCTGTCCTCAACAGGCCTGCTCGGCTCTTGTAGACTCGAGCTGGAGGCTTCCTTTAGGGAGTCAATCCATCTCATATTTGGTCTTCCTCTTTTCCTGCTGCCTTCACCAAACTATATATTTTACTTTAATACAGTGCTTAATTGGCATGCAGTTGACTGCTTAGTTTTAACAGCAGAAATGGTACTTTGTGGCTATCACGTCATCTGTAACACTTTTGGGCGTTAGTAAATTTTAAAACATCACCCATTACCTACCATGAAGAGAGGGCCAGAGTGAAACTTTAGCTTGTAAACAAAATTACTAGTTGAGCTAAGTGACTGAGCTTCAGGTTAATGATTTGTATTTCTGGTTCTGTAATACTTTTCCATACACAAGAAAAGAAAAAGAAAAAACAGGGAAAAAGAGGAGGAAAAAAGAGGAGAAAACCACCATGAGGGAACAAGAGGTACTCATAGCCAATTATATGCAGAACATTTCTTATTATGAACATCTGTCTTTTGATGCTGATGATATACTTCAGGACTAAAGATTGTATTCATGAGGTACTGCAGCTATAGTGTCGATAGCACATACACTTCTGTACAGTAATTTTTACATGGGTGCAACGGATAAAACATTGCATCTGATTCTGGTGCAGTTCCCTGTTAGATCTGAAGTAAAACTGTGGGGAATATATTTAAATGAGATAGCCCTTATGTTGTAAAAGTTGCTAAATTTTGAAATATTATCGAACTGATATTAGAGCATAAAATGCTCAAAGATATTTTGTCTACAGTGTATTTGGTAATGATTCTTTTATTTATTTATTTATTTATTTATTTTATTTTATTTTATTTTATTTAACTTATATGCCGCCACACTACCCAAAGGTCTCTGGGCGGCTTACAACAATTAAAATACAATAAAAAAGATACAACAATTAAAATACAATTAAAATATATACTCTAAAAATTGTCATCAGGACCCACAGTTGATATTATTTCAATTAAAAGCCTTCTGGAACTTGAGCTTGTTATGTGAGTGTGTGTATTTTTTGTGATTGATTGTTGAATAAATATTTAATTTGTGAATATCTTTGGGGGAGAGGCTGAAGCAATCCCACCTTGAATTGCTGTTTTGGATGCTCCCTTGCTTCTAGGATGTGTAATCCCACCCCCACCCCCCACTCTGGAAACTTGCAGAATGCTTCAGTAATTCCCCATACAGGATTCTGTATGTATTTATTTACTGTTATTTATTTATCTATTTAAAATATTTTTACCGCACCTTTCTCCTTAAAAAGGGCCCAATGAGGCTTACATCATGAAAAGAAAACAACATTTAAAAGTTAAAAACAGTATATTATACAAGTATTTTAAAAGATTTAAATAAACATTATATTAAAAACATTAGCTAAAAACATCACTAAAATTTTGCTCAAGCAAATTGTCCCCAAAGGATCAAAACATAGCTACAGGTTTCTGGAATGTTTCACGACTCAGAGAATGGCAAATAGCCCATGCTTTGAAAAGGTTATCCAGAAAGATCAAAGGCAACATTAGAGAATTCTTTATTCACATCCCGCTGCCCGCATGGCCACAATAAAGAGCTTACTTAACCCTCTCCCCCAAATGTCCTGTCATTAACACAAAGGGTTCCCAAATGTAGACAAACAGAGGTTGTGTGAGCCTGGCCTTGATAGAGAGTGACTGTCTGTTCTGGAAATTTCCAGGCTACCTATTCCAAGTATGAGATGATTGAACAAAATGTGAAACGATCAGAATTTGAAAAGGTTGCTTATAAAAAACAACATGGCTCCCATAATCTCCAGCCAGCATAGACATGGTATGATTCTATACTGGATCAAACCAAAGGCGTCTCTAATACAACATTCTCCTCACACAGCGGCTAACCAGATGTCTGTGGGAAGCCCACAAGGATGGTATGAATGCGCCAGCACCCTTCTACCTTTGCTCCGAAGCAACCAATACATGTCAACTGGTATACAGAAGCTTACTATCACGGTGGGTGATAGTCTGTATAATAATAATTATTGCCATCAAGTCAATTCTGACTTATGGCAACCCTTTCTGGGTTTTCTAGGTATACAGTAATCAGAAATGGTTTACCATTCCCTTCTTCTGTGGACACTCTGGGGCCGTGCAGCTTGTCATAATTTAATTTCCAGAAATTTACAGCTGTCCAAGATGACAGTCCTCATTTATTGTGATCACAAGGTTTATCTCTGATAGTTCATTGTTGTGCAGTTTGCATTCATATGTATACCAATTGCCTATATATCTCTATCTTCCAGGTAGCTCTGGACATGTGGAAGGCAAGACATATTGACTGAACCAGCAATTCATTGCATGGACTTCAAGACATTACAAAGTATGAAAGAATCATATTTTGTTCCTACAATGGCCAATCAGACTCCTGTGGGAAGTCCACAAGTAGGGCATGACTGCAACAGCTCTGTCCTGTGTAGGAGCCTCAGCATGTGATATACAGATGTGGCCGAATGTATCTCTATCATAACCGATAGCTGATGCTAAGATGTCATTAGTTTGTCATACGTTTAGCAATTTACTTCTTGAAATGTGATCAATATTGTTAGGCAATCAAAAGAGAAAAGCTTACCTGTTCCCTGGAAGCATATAACAATGTATAAGAAGATGTTTCGCCAAAGGAATACGAATGATATCTTGTGATGGCCCATGGCTGGCAACCAGAACGGGAGCGTCAGGCGCCGGTCTCTCTGAGCTGCTTGGGTGGTAGTTTCAGATTGTCAAGTCTCCTCCAGCTTTACATGGCTTAAATATGCCCGAGCAAAGTGACTTCACATCCATCTAACCAGTTCTAGCTGTCATTATAAGATGGGTTGCTGACATACGTTTTGCCCAGCTGGATCTCTTTTGAGGCGTTTTTCTCTAAGGAAAACAAAAAGGAGGCATAATCCTTGTCCAGTCATTGCAAATGTGGATATCACAGGCAGCTGACACATTCTTCCACCAAGAATAGGATGGATGCAGGGAACAACCGAGGAATGTAGACATGCCCACTGGTGCACAGAAAAACTGTGAAAATTAAGCATCTTTATTTCTTAGAACACTAGACCTCTATAGAACAAAGTACTCTGGAAATACATGGAACCTTCAAAGAATTGGAGTAAGGGCAAAATCTGGGTTGGATGCATGGTGCCAGTATTGTCATTTGTCATTCAGGGCTGTCTTCCAATTCTTCATCTCAATGCCAACATGGCAACTGGTCCCAGGTGAGTTAAGAATATTTGTAGATACTTGAAGTTATCGCTGTTCAGTGCCCAAATAGATTGCTCCTCTCAAGAAGACACTGGCCTGCCTGCAATGGCCCATGTTTCCAATTTACTTTCCTTCCTCTCCAGCAAAATTTAATGACTGAGTGTATTTGGCTGTGTTGGGCTACCAACACTGGCTCAATGAAAAGCTGCAACACTACCAACATCTGGCTTGTTGCACCCACCAACCTGCTAAGCATTCTGGTATTTGCTTTTTGTTGGCCAGTTTGAAAACACATTGAATCGTACTATACTGAAGTCCATTGTCTTGAGTTTAGAGGAAAGGTGGAATATTAGTGTAAGAAAATAAATAATTCAGTAGTTTAAATACTTCTGGTACATTGAAAATCACTACTACTAGGATGACATTATTGTTGGTGGTGATTTTGGTAATTAAAGACTTCCTCTTCCCATCCCACAGCTCTCATGGTCTCCACACAATGAAAAGGAGTACAAACGTGTTGTGGTTCCTGAAATATAAACATATTAATGTCAATATGAGCATTTGTGGATTATAGTACACTTGTTCAGACACATGGAGTGTACTAGATAGGCCTGGGTTTATGGTTTAACTCATATGTTCCATATGTCCAGGGAAGTGGTTTATAATCCATGAAAGCTCACATTGAAATAAATATCTTAGTCGTTAAAGTGATACAACTCTTTTGTATTTACTTTTGTTATATCTCCAATCATCTCCATTATTCTCTTCTTTGCTCTTTTCTCCAGGTATAAGCTGCACCCCCATGGAGCAATGCTATCATTGTTCCCATATGGTACATATAGTGTGAAATAGCCACATTTCATTTTTTGCTTGTGATGCTGGTATCTGTTCAGGCTTGATGGGTTTGTAGAATTACAACTTGTCTACACATGGCAGTTGGATCAGGCTAGATTGGGCAAAATAGGGTCAATAGGAGGTCTGGTATGTTGTTGGGTGTGATTACTCACATCCAAATGGCATATGGACCTCAGATGACCCATTTCGGTCTGCAGCAGCCTGCTGTGTATTTGCCAATATTGTGAAGTGGTTCTCTTCACAATATTGGCAAATACAAAGACGAAAATTATCATATTGGAATCATATATGTTATTGTTATGCTTCTTGAGTGCCATAAAGTCATTTCCAGCTTATGGTAACCCTTTCAAGATTTTCTGGGTATAGAATATTCAGAAGTAGTTCACCATCCCCTTCATCTCAGGGGCACCCTACATGCAGGAAAAGTATAAAACTGTAAGCGGTAATTTCGTAGGAGAGATGTTTATTTCGAAAATCAGATGAACACAGGGAGCTAAGGTAGAAGAATAGCCAGCAACTCTTTCAGCTACAATAGGGATGGCCTGTTGACTCCTTCCTCAGGAATGACTACTAGAGGAAATGTAATTAAATGGAGACAAGTTGGCTACTGTGGTGAGGCACTCGGAGTGAACAAGTGTCAAAGAGAGAGAGCTGAAAGGTCTACATTGAGGCTGTCACTGGTAAAACCTTTATTAATCTGATTGCAAGGTGTCAGATTTCCCCTTGCATCTTACCTTTCAAAGGAAAGGTATGGTCAATTTCAAACTACTCAAGCATAACAAAATATTTGCTTTCTATTATTTTTTGTGTCCTGCATTGTTTTAGTTCTCTCTCTCTCTCTCTCACAGTGGGTAGTTTTTAAACATTTGATACAAGGATATGTATGTGCTACAACGAATGGCAAAAATGTGGTGATTCAACATACTGAATATGTGAAAATCATGTGCTTATGCATGTAATTTTTAGAGCCTCAAACAGCACTCAAGACAAGTTTGTTCTGGATCCCAGAAGAATGTGGCAGATCTGAAGCATATACTGTATTAAGAGTGACAGAAATGTCAAAAGTCTTAGAGTTAAATATTTAGCTTCTGCTACATTTAGCTACTCTGATATGAATTAAATGCTACTGTAGCCTTTACTGTCAGTCTCTCTGTATAGTTGATATATCTATGTATATAGTGCTTTACATAGAGATTCACCCCAAACTCAGATATGTTCATTCTTTTACTAGAGCATATGACATATAATACAAAACATAGATCAGTACATAGAAGATAGAGAAAGCATAACATACATTTCTGAGCAAAATATCCCTCCTTCCCTTAACTTACCAAATTTACTTAATCAGGCAATAATAATCAGAAAGCTGTAATTTTTAACCACTTTTCTCATGTTTTGCATACTATTTTTATATCTAAGGAATATAGCTCTTAAATAATCTGATGTCATTGCAATTCTTATTTTGAAGTGGGCCCTTAGAGTTACCCTGTTTCCCTGAAAATAAGACCTAGCCTGAAAATAAGCCCTAGTATGATTTTTCAGGATTGTTGTAATATAAGCACTACCCCAAAAATAATCCCCAGTTAAGTGAAACCCTGCCCTCCACCACTGTGCAGCAACCAGAAGATGACATGACTGTATTTGAATAAATGTTGTTCATGGAAAAAACAAACAAACATCCCCTGAAAATAAGCCCTGGTGTGTTTTTTGGAGCAAAAATTAATATAAGACCCTGTCTTATTTTCAGGGAAACACGGTATTGGTACTTGATAATAACTCAAATTCTACTTGGTTTCCCTTTTTTGTTATATAAAACCGGACCCACATATTTTGATCCTTAGTGCTCTTATCAACTATCTCCTGGGGTTATGGCTTCTCTTGACAGCAAAGGTCCAGACTAAATCCGTGGTGTCATGCCTGTTGAGTAAATTGAGATGGCTTGAGATGATTCCTGGTACCCAGAGAACTTGACATGTTTTATAAATTGCATGGAATATTACTTCATTTCTGTAGGTGATGTAAATTTGGATTACAAGGTCATGTACCCATAGTACTTTCTGTTCTTGCTGCCAGCCCTTGTTGAGCCCTATCTAGGTTTGAAACAGAGAGAAGATCCTTAGCTTCTGAATGTATTTGTAGACCTTGTTCCATTATGTCAGCATCTAACGTAGGGAGGCTAGATGTTAAATCATGCCTCTTTGATATAGACAGAAATCTCAGGGGATTTCTAGGCTTGCCATGGTATCCAAACATGGAAAGAAATCTCAGGGTGAGAAACGTTCTGACTTTGAACCACTAAATGTTTTCTGTCCATTCTCATATTAAATAATAATAATAATAATAATAATAATAATAATAATAATAATAATAATAATAATAATAATAATAATAATAATAATAATAATAATAATGGTTTTCAAAAAGGTAAGTGACAAATTTCTCATAAGCAATTGCCATAACCTCAGTAAGAGAATTCATTATTTCATGGTTGTAATTAAAAATGGGCATGAACTGCCAGTTCGGTGTTTTGTGCCAGTTCGGACAATGGACAAACAGATGTCCTGCAGTTTGGTGCCCTGACCCCTCTGGTGGGTGCCTACCTGGAATTAGCACTCTGACTTCCTTGGCCCACCTCCTTTGGGTGCTGCCTCTGAGTGGGCACCCGCCAGAGGCAGCGGGGCACCGAACCACAGAATAGCTGTTCGGCCATTGTCTGAACCGGTACAAGACGCCAACTGGCAGTTCGTGCCCATCTCTAATTGTGATGGCATCTACTTTGTTGTGCTGGAGCACCATTTTCTGGTGTTTCCAATTCAACTGCAGAACTCGTAAAAGTGACATTTTTGGAATACATCTTTCAGGATCTGGCAGCCAGTATGGTCACTGGAAGGTTATCTGCCCAGAAATGGAGTGTCAAAACTGGCAGCCAAGGCAGTCCTTTGTGAGGGCTGCTTGTGATGTCACGGGGAGGGGCAGGCAAGGGTTAGAAGGCTGGAACTGCTTCTGGACCAGCTGATGGCAAAATGAAGCCAAAGGAGAATGCAGGTAAATGGGCCCAGAATCTATTTGCGAAATATTGCTATTCAAATATGGCATGGGGAAACGAAAGAATATTTTTGGTACCTGGGCAGGTGACAAACTGTGCCCAATGCTGGTTGCTACCTTTCCTGGTTGAGGTTGCATTATGTGTGGTGTTACCTACAGCATGCACAATGAGGTTTTTCAGGCTCTTTACTGCTGCTGCGGCTTGTGAAGAACTCACCACCATCTCATGGGGATGTCTCTCTCTCTCTCTCTCTCTCTCTCTCTCTCACACACACACACACACAAGGCACATGAGCCTCAAGACTAGTCCTCCACTCCCTGCTTTGCTCCAAATGGAACAATGGACCCAAGGCGTTCCTTGCGCTGTCCCTCTTTTTACTCCCCTCTGCTTGCTTTTGTCTTTTTAGTATAATGACATTGTGCAAGAACAAAGCACAGCCCTCTTTAGGAACTAGCAAACCCCAACACCAACTTGGAATAAGTGGAAAGAGACGTCAGAGCTTTAATGATGCCACACATACAAAAATCCTTTTCCCCTTCTCTCATCCTGAGATTTCTGTCCATGTTTTGATACTATGGCAAGCCTAGAAATCCTTGGAGATGTCAGACAGAGCCCTGAGACAATGTGCTAGAGGCCATAGGATAGATCAGAAATCACCCTTGATCTTGGATGAGAAGATCTAGTCTCAGATCCCCTCTCTTTCTGTGGAAAGATCTGTGCCCCTCATCTCTCTGGTGGCAGAGCTTCGTATTGGATAGGGGGAAATTAAGGATGATTAGGGTGTAGTGTAGGCAGAACAGTTGACGATCTATATCATCAGAGAGGATCCAACTATGGAGGTGGCCTTAATTCCTTCTCACCCATTGTCTGCAGTGGAAAAGAAAAGCTACTTCTCCCTCCTCTCTGTTCCCTTGGCAGGATCCAAGTAGGATCCTGGAAGCATTGGGCATGCCAATCTTGGAACCCTCTAAAGTCATCCTAGCATCTCAGTATCTGTTGCCCAAGGTGGCCACTTCCATCTCACTGTTAGGGAAGACTTTCCCCATCACAAATGATAAGGCTAGACACGCTGCAGTTCCTGATGTGTGTATGTGGGGAGGGAGTGACACTCTAATGCATATTGGCATTGTGGCACCTGTTTTATGACCCCTTAATTCCCTGACCGGGAGAGCTAGCAAGGGTAGTCTAGTGAATCCTCCTTTTAGAACAGAGGTAGACAACGTGTGGCTTTCCTGATGTTGTTAGGCTACCACTCCCATCATCCCTCACAACTGGCTATGTTGATGGAAGTGTTAGTCCAGTAATGTCTCCTAGGTCACATATTGCCCCTTTCCTCTTTGTGGAAGAGCCCTTGCCCTTTTGATGTAGGTTCTCAATCACCCTAGGAATGCGTGAATCTGCCTGATGTCTGACTGTCAGACAGGTGCCAGTGCTGGCTCCGTATTGGCTTCTTTAAATGGGAGATGGGATTCTGCAGCAGGAATAAGGAGTCCAGCGCAATCCAAATGTTGTTGGGCTTCAATCCAAATGCTGTTGCTGGCTAGAACTCATGGGAGTTGCAGTCCAGCAACATCTTGTAGGCTGCATGTTGCTGATCCCTATCTTTTAGAGGGAGACTGCCCTTTCACAGAGATCATGTGAAGCGTGTGGAGTTGCCATATAGCCCACCAGTCCATCCAGTGGCTCTGTTCTGACTCAGCAGGACTTGGGCAGAAAAATGCTGGACCTGGGGCTTTCCATACGTAAAACATCTCTCCTACTGAATTACAGCCACCACGCCTTCTCAAAGTTCATTCGTTTTCCCGGGGCAGAAGCATACGTACTTGGTTGATTATAGTAATCACTATAGTAATTAGGACTGAAAGCCCTGGTTATATGTGCTAACACCAGGGTGAAGGAGACAGGGCTTTGTCCTAGGGTGCCAACATCTAGAGGGCACTGAATATATATCTTCTAGGATGTTTCTTTTAATATTTTTAATATTTTCAGACAGTGGGTAAGTGAATCAGCGGATACTGATCTCGTGGATATGGGGGGGGGTCCTACTGTACATGGAGTAAGTACAGTTGGCAGCTTTATCCTCATAGACGTCCCATGCTTTTACCATCCATGTGACAGCTGGAGATCAAACAGGTGCTAGATTCCCATCAGGACATGGCCTATTTCTTCCTCCTCATCTATTCTGTATTCTTTCTCAGCAACTGACTGCTGCATTTTCTTTTGTCAGCTGTACTTGATCCATTCCCCACAACAAGGGAACATGAGCTGCTCAATTCTTGCTTCCACTATCAATGCATACAGGAAATGTCGGAGAGCTGTTTGTTCTATGAATCATGTTTTTCTTAGAAGACATGAGTTATTTCTTGGTTTTATTCATCCGTTACATTTGTGTCCCCCCCCACCCCACCCCACCCCACCCCACCCTTTCCTCCAAATGGGTTCCAGGTAGCAAACATGGCTTGTCCCAACATTATTCTCACAACAGTCTCATGAAATAGTACAGGCTGAGAGAGAGAGAGAGAGAGAGACTGGTCTTGGGTAACCCTAGGATTAGAAAACAGGATCTTGCAGGTTCTGGTCTGGCACTCTAACTAGTCTACCACACTGCCTCATCTTGGAACTTAGAACACAGAACTGCCATTGGTCTGTTCAGTTCAGTATGGCCACCTCTGACTAGCAGTGGTTGTACAGATTTCTAGCAGGGTTCTCTCCTCGCTGGAGATCCTTGGTGCTCCCTGGAGGTCTCTCATCCAAGTACTAACCAGGCCTGGACCTGCTTAGCTTCCAAAATCAGATTGGCTGTGTTTGGGGTGGTGGTGATACCTTCTGGACTATTGCCAAATGGAAAGATTCCCCTGGACTGTTGTATCTTGTCAGCACTAGTGGCAACTGGGAATTGGAGGGCCAGCCTTCTTGGAGATTGGCCATCCCAACCTTAAGTGACAGATGTTTACTTAACATATTTCAATTTCATTTTTTTCCTTTCTCTTTCTGATTTAAAAAAAAAAAATCCTGCTAAAATGAGAATGAGCCTCCATTTCTGTTGTGAGTGCATTGCAAATAAATAAATAATAATAATAATGTCCCATCAATACAGAGAATCATTGTGAGCACTGAAGAGAGGATCCAAAGATTCTGGTCCAGGGCACCAATATTCTTTCTGAGTTTCTCCTCACTCTAGCTGTACGGCATGGTCCCCAGGAGGCACGTAGACTTTATGGTTATATCGCGGGCATCGCTGGGGCTGTAGGCACCGGCAGTGGAAGAAGCAATACACCTGAAGAGAAAAATCATAGGGAGACATAACTGGCATTATTATGGTAGCTTCAAACAGGGACAACTCAACAGATTAGAACTAGAACTAGTTGTGCTTACAACAGACCCATGTCATGCCTAGATCTGGATCCAACTCATTCTTAGTAATTAATCTGTGTTTGTCTGGAAGACTTACCATCATCGGGATACCAGCCAGCAGGAATACTGTCACTATAGCAGCTAAAGAGAGGAGGAAGATGGCCCAGCCCTGCAAACAGAGAGGCTTTGATGGTGTCGTACTACCTGTGGGGAATAAGAAACACAGTGAAATACTACCTTTAATCATTCATTCGTTTCTAAAATCTTTATCCTGCATTTTCGTTCTGGTGAAAACCAAGAGGGAAAACTACCAAAGTAGTTGGTATGGTTCCCGTAGGAGTGTGTGTCTGTCGGGGTTTGTGGAGGGAGAGGGGCACAGAAATGGGACACTGAAGTGCATGAAATGTAGCAACGTGAGTGTAAAACATAAGGGAAACACATACCCACGTCAAAACTCTTCTGTTCCAACAACAGTTTCCATTGCACAGAAAACCAAGAGACATTAAGATGATAAATACAAAACTGGGGCAGGATCCCACAGAGTCAAACAAAAAAATAAGTAAAGAAATAATTTCAAAAGAGAACACTGAGAACGTAAGCCAGCAAACCAGAGTATGTGGGGTTGTGGGGGTGAGATAACACCTCGGAGGCAGCAAAACTTATGCGGAAAAAAGGCCTTTGCGTGTTTTCTCAGAAACAACAGTGAAAAACAGTGCATGTGAATACACAAAATTTTGCTTATGGTGTTTTTTTGTGGCTGGAAAAAAACAGGGAAAGGGAAAAAAATTGAACTGTCTGTTCTCTAGGGCAGTGGTTCCCAACCTTGGGTCCCTAGACGTTCTTAGACTGCAACTCCCAGCAGCCTTCACCACTAGCTGTGCTGGCAAGGGATTCTGGGAGTTGCAGTCCAAGAACATCTGGGGACCCAAGGTTGGGAACCACTGGCTAGGAAGTGATATCAACCAGCCCATTTAAACGAGGTAGTGATATTTCAGATTTCATGGGACATTTACCATATCCAGCAATGTAAAAAGAAGAAACCCTTGAACAGCAATAGTCGATTAATTAATACAAAGATATAAAAAGAGCCATGCTGTATCAGAGAAAGTCATATTCAATCCATCACTCTGGCAGAGAACATGCCTCTTGGAAGTTCACAAATGGGATAGGAAAATAATAGCTCTCTCCCACTGTTGCTCCTCAGGCTGCGGTCAAACCAGCAAAATGTTTCCGAGTTCCTCCTCATGAATTTCAACCACTTTTTTTGTGTTCAGACGACACAAGGTCATTTCCTGTGCATCTAGTGCACAGTCCCACTTCCTCACCCACTGTTGTTCAACTCCCTTAATTTTTTGTTTAATTAATTTTCAAACTGGAATGTCGGCGCATTGGTACACTTGCCAAATATGGAGCATCAATCTCCCTACAGTCCTTTGACCGCCACTGCAGTGTGCTGTGGGTTCTCCTCCAGAGAGGGTAATGAAGCACGGAAGCAGGAAGAAATGCCCCAGATCAGTACGTGGTCAGCAAGGGCATTTTGCCGAAACAGCGATGTACCCAAACAATTAAAAAAAGAAAGGGGGGGGGAAGGAGAGCAGAGAAAGGCACAAGAAAAGGAAGGGGGTATGTCCTGCTTGAGGGGTATAGATGAATGTACCACATTTAATTCACCACCACCCCAAAGTGGAAAGGTTAAAAAAAAATGAACCACTATCACAGGATATATGGCACGTGACCACAACATGTAACTATACAGGAAGCAGAAGACACTGCTTGAGCAGGGGGTTGGACTTGATGGCTTTGTAGGCCCCTTCCAACTTCACTTTTCTATGATATGACACGAGAAAGAAGGGTGGGCATTTCTCTGGTCTGATTGCAGCCTCAGTCCAGCAAATGGTATTGAGAAGCATGTTACTCCTGATGCTGGAGGCACCATATATATGATTAGTAACCTTGACAGTCTTCTCCTCCCTTTTTTGTATCACCTGCAGAAGTATTGCAGCCCTGTAGGGTTTTTAAATAATTATGCACCAGCTTCAGTGACTTACCAGTGCTGTTGGATGAGGGATGGATTGCTGGATAAGTGGTATTAGATGGACTTTCCATAGCATTTAGGGTTTCTGCTGAGGGAGTCCTTGTTATGCAGGCTGTAGATTTATGCACAGAATAAAGTGTTGTGGAAGCCACAGGAATGGCTGTGGTTGTCTGAAGCTTCTCAATGTCTGGAGATGTGTTGTCATCACAATATATGATTGTGTGAGGTTTGTGAGAATCTGAAACCAAATTACAAGTGGTGGGAGAGAAAAAAGTCATTTATTTTCCTTGTTAACTAGTTAGATTAAATTCAGCATTTCCTCGTGGTGCAGTGGTTAAACTGTGGTACTGCAGTAAAGGCTCTATCCAAGTTCAATGCCCGGCTCAGGTAGCCGGCTCAGGGTTGACTCAGCTTTCCATCCTTCCAAGGTTGGCAAATTGAATGCCTGGCTTGTTGCGGGGGGGGGGGGGGGGGGGGCGGCGGCGGCAATGAGTAGCCTGCATAATTAAATTGTAAACTGCCTAGAGAGTGCTTTAAGCGCTGTGGGGTGGTATATGAGCAGCACACTTTGCTTTGAAGTGATTGCCTTATTGAAAGCTCTCCAACTGACACCAAAGGACATAAAATGTACATTGACATGTACAGATCCTTATGGGATGTGTAGGTACTAAGCAGGAAGAGGATGTCAGTAGATATATCCTGACACGTATATATTTTTGACACCTATATTTCTACATGCTTTAATTTCCTACATGGAGTCCATTTAATTCATGATTAATAGCTTTGCCAGCACAATTTTAATTAGAACTCTCCATCATTTTTTAAAAGTTGCTCAACTGCATTTTTAGGAATGCATTGATTAATTTGCATTGATTAAACAGAAGTGTGTTTGGGTTCAGTGAAGAATAACTTACAACCAAATAAGTAACTGCTATAACTCTTTGCTAGAAAAAAAACAGTTTGAATTGTTTCCATTACTATTATTGTAACACATCA